>CM056726.1:68027547-69277547 GCA_029844215.1 Przewalskia tangutica
TGACCGCATCGCCAACACTTCCTCGAAACTCAACCTCGAGCCACGACCGCTCCGAATACTCAAGGTTGTGGAGGACCACTGCTGCGGGCGGAGGTACAAAACTAGTATCTTCGAGGCGGTCCGCCTCGAAAGTCACCAGGACCACTGTTGTTACGGCCTCTTCTGCGATCTTGGTCATTCCGTCGACCTCTCCGTGCCTCACATCCGGTCGCATGAGCTGCTTGCGGGCAATGTCCATGCCCGGCTGAAGAGCTACTCCTGAACATGCCTCTGACATGTAATCATCGAGCCCTGTAACATATCGGTGCACTCGATCCTCCATACTAGCTACCAACGCTGGGACGTACCGGGCCAATGAGTCGAACTCCACATTGTACTCCCGAACCGTACGCCCGCTCTGTCTAAGCATCAAAAATCTGTCGGCCCGTGCCCTCCTCATCTGCGGAGGCAAGAAGTGAGTGAGGAATGCCTCTGAGAACTCGTCCCATACTGCTGGGAGCGCATGCTCTCCCCGGGAAAGCTCCCATGAATCAAACCAATCGACTGCGGTATCACGCAGCCGATGCGAACCAAAGGTCACAGACTCGGTCTCTGAAGCCTTGATCACCCGCATGATCCGCTGTAACTGCCGGATGAACTCCTGCGGATCATCCTCAGGCCTCGACCCATAAAACTCTGGCGGGCTACAACTACGAAAGTCCGTAGCCTCAAACTATCTGCTCGGGGTGAACCATGGTGCTCTTTGGGCTCGGCTGCTGCATCCAGCCTATCCTCATATCTGGCCACGACCCTGGCCAGCAACTGGGCCATCTCCTTATAACCCATCTCCTCTGCCCCAGACTGTGGGACTGGAGGCTCAGGTACTGCGGTCTCAGCAGCCATTGCTGCGGCTCTAACCTCTGCTGGGGCTGGCGGCGTCACAAAACCCGCCGTCTGAAGCCTGACCTCAGTGTATGCGGGCTGCGCCCTCGTACTCCTCAGTATCTCACTAGCGGTTCCCTCGGTGTCTTGCCGCCCAGGGCTGGTTGCCTTGCGCGGAGGCATAACTGGTAAAAACGAGATACGTCAGAGGGGTCCAACTTACAACACAACTCTAAGGCACGATCTCGGAATGAGAAGAATGGAAACCAATCCTAAATGTCCTGCAGCCTCCTGATTATAGATGTGGTGCACAACACATCGATAATCAAGACTCTACTAGACACGGTCTGTAGACACTTTCCGAGGATTAACTGCTCTGATACCACTTTTGTAACGACCCATTCCGGGGCCCGTTACTGGTGCCTTATCCCGGGCACCCTAGTGATACAATCATCAGAGAAAACCAGCGGAAAATAAAACTTAAACAAGAAACAGATATATGAACATAAAACAGGCCAACCCAACGGTTACCTTCCAATAACATAATAAATACAACTCTTTCCAAAGCGAGCAGTTTAATCCCTTTTTACAAACCACGCCCACAAAGATTTACAGACCTCTAAGATTTACAACAACTATGACGGGACGGGGCCGCCATACCACGAATGTACAAGAACCTACAACTCGGGAACACATACCAAAAGATAAGCCTCGGAAACGGAGCTTCCCAAACGTGGCGAGATCTAAGAGCGAGGATCCACGGCCGATGTACCTCTACTGCGGCATGAACGCAGCCCCGAAGGAGGTCGATGCAACAGTACCAAGTATGGGAATCGTAAAATATCAGAATGAAATCATACTAGTCTATATAAAGCGGAGACATGTATGATAACAAACTACGATTCACAACATAAAAGCGATCATGTCGATCGAGGACTCACGCTCAAGTCATCACTCAAATATAACTATGGGTCTCACGCCCACAACATCAATCATGTTCGCATCACGGCCGCATGCCCCGGATTGCGCATCGGTGTAGCATGTCCATGATGCAACAATAATACCAATGCCCACGGCGCACGCCGGAATTCTACCTCGGTGTAGACACGCCCATGTGACATCAACAATAATACACGGTGATCAACCTGCGCGTGGCCACATGCCCCGAAATTCTACCTCGGTGTAGACATGTCCATGTAACCACAATAACAATATATCGGGTAATCAACCCGACCGCACGGTGGCGCGTGCCGGAATCTGCATCGGTGTAGACATGTCCATGTGACATCAACAACAAGACAAGAATCAAAATGGAAACATACCCGTGGAATTCTCCATCACCGCGGCCGTCAAGTAAGTTCTCGATAAGTCGACCTCTATCGAGAGGCAGTACGTAAATACCACATTTGCACAACAAAGGCTATCATCACAAGCATAGGCAAGTTTCACAACAACAAGCATAGGCAAGTTTCACAACAACAAGCATAGGCAAGTTTCACACAACTCAAAGTACTTTCATTTTATGCCAAAGTTCGGTTTTTAACCCCAAAGTACTACATACGTTAAGTTCTTTTAAAAGAGATCCATTACTTTTATAAAAGTCACCCTATACCCGTAGTATTAGAATGACCAACCCACATTACTTTTCAAAATCAAGTAACAACATTCTTTTCCTAAGTTCGGTTTGCCTAGTTTAAATTACTCAAACTTCTCATTTTCAAATGCTCAAGTCACTTATTTTAGAAAGGTTTCATAACTCATAGTCTTAATCTCTTTTAAAACAATTGAGTAACATATGTCATATATGTGAGTAGTTTATTCTTTGTTTATAACGATCTTATTACAAAGAACCATGATCTAGAAAATGTAATATCATTTTGTCTCATCTTAGCTTCTATGCAGATGGAGGTTTCTCTGGTTTTAATACAACACATCATTATTCAATACATTTTCCTTTATTAACGCTGCAATGGTGCAGCCGATACACATTCGATTCGAAATCGATAAAACATTATCCCTTTAAAAACCAAGTACTCATTACTCACGAATGAGGTTTCACACAAACATCCACATTAAAACAAATAAGTTAAGTCTCTTATCTTATAAGATCAAGTCTCTTAACTTCTAACATCGTGATAAACCATTTTCACTACATAAGGTCGTTATAACTAACTTCCCATAAAGCTATTATAACACCTATGTTTTAAACCAACCAAATCACTTAGCACATATGCGTCACCGTACTACATAGTTCACAACAATCATGCTAGAAAAGATAGGAAGAGGTTCACATACCTCGCGACGATTTATCGACAATAAGCAAAACGCTCAAGTACTTCAACCCGGCTACTCCTTAAGCCAAGTAGATCACGCCACACGTAGTACTCACTCTAAAATGGTCATAGTACTCTATCAAACCTTTCTTATCATTGAAGACTTATACCAATAAAAGCCCTCAAAATCTACGGAAAATTCCGTAAGACTTCCGCTTATACTCACTTTTCCATCTTTTACCAAGGCGAATAACCGTAATATATATACCATATATATATATAAGGCGTAATAATTAAACAACATAAAGAAGGGGATTACACGCCCAGGTAGCGGTTTACTATCACGCCTCCATAACAACAATAAGTAAAAAGAAGGGGATTACGCGCCAACCGTGCGCGGTTTACTATCACGCCTTCATAACAATACAATAATTAAAAAGGGGATCACACGCCCAAACGGGCGATTGAAAAATCTTCCCTTAATGAAATGTAAATACTGATCCAATGTAAATACAATCCAAAGTAAATACGGTCCAAAGTAAATCTGATCCTTAAGTTGGGGTCCTGCCAACTTTGTCCATTTTACTTATCCAATTTACTCATTAGTCACCCAACTTATATTTCCATTCTTAATATAAGTTATAGTTACTTTGTTATTAGCTTCTTAGCAAGTAAGATACGTTTTTACCATTTTAATGGCAAACGGCCAATCCTTTCTTTTAACAAGTTAACAAGATCCAACTCTTCCAAACTTACTCCATATATTATATAATCCATAATATACTTATAATATATGTATAACAACCAATTCACAAAGAGGTTTAAGTTCCACTACCTCAAATAGCCCAAAAATATCCAAGTTCTTAAAGTCGCTCCAAGCAAGTCTTAGCTCCAAATCTTTACGTTCCAATTCGCTACAAGCAACCCATAGAAGCTCCTAACCAACTTCTCTTCAAGATTCAACTCCAAAAAGTGAAGAACACTTAGGGTTTCAAGATGACAACTTTCGGCCAAGGCATCCCTTCAAGGCTAGGGGTGTGAAATCTTTTCCAACTCTTGGTACACAATCTTCCTAACACCTTGGGAAGAACACTTGAGAGTTTAAGAATTGTTGGACAAATTTTGCTCAAGAAATGGGGCAAAGCGAGAGCTCTAGGTCGAGGGAGAAGGGAGGGTTTTCAAGTCTTCAAATGTCTAAGTGTGGAAGATTTCATCAACTAAGGGTGCATATATAGGACAACCAAGGGATAGGATGAAGGCAAGTGTGTGGTTGAGATTGGGGACAAGTGTGGGTGGGACCCCCAAGCCACTTGTCCACACAAAATATCTAGCAAGACTTGGCCACTTGTCTTGCCACTTGTCTAGCTAATTTCGGCCAAGGGCCACCTAGGGGGGTGAAACGTGTCGCCCTCCTACTCGTCCAAAATATTTCATCTCCCGAAAATATCCATAATGGCCAAAATCTCAAAAACTAAGCGGGCCCCACAAAACCGTAAATTTCACCCGTGGGCCCCACGTGACCATTTCCGGAAATAAAATTCCATAATTCTCAAATATTCTAAGAAGTCCGAATACCAAATCGGGGAATCCAATTCCCATTAACGAACCTTTTTCTTCACAAAACCTAAACTTTTCCGTCGAAAAATCACATCTTTCTTTCTTTCCAAAATTTCTGTCGTAATCTCGCACGTACATCCTCACCTATATACCCTGGAACTACGGGGTATAACAGTTGGTTTGTGTTAGCCTTGTAATACTTTCTTATTGATTTGATAAGTAAACATGTTAGGATGCTACGTGTGTTAGTATCTGGTGATGTTTGTGTAAAGGGGTTTCCCTTGTTGTGCTTATGTTGTTTAACGATAAGCTGTTATGTTATTATATCACCTACCCCCTTGACTTGTTATACCAAGGGCTTGCCACCCTTGATGCGGGTCTATACGGCCTATGCGGTCTATGTGACTATGCGGGCATTTGTATGCTCGATTGATCATTCCGTGTTTTATCCGTCACGGGGATGCCACTATGCGATGCGTGACTATGCGGTCTATTGAGACTATGCGGATTGCGGGAGTCCGTGAGGGTACCGGGTTAGCTACCGTCGCGGTCTATACGACTATGCGGTCTATGTGTGACCTATGCGGTGCGGAAGTCCAGATTAGGCACGCATCACGATACTATGGGCGATTGGCCTTGCCGATCATTAGCGGCCTAGAAAAGACCCGATTCTGATATATCTATTTCACTCGTTTATGTTGTGGCGTGAGACCCATAGTTATAATTGAGTGATGACTTTGAGGCGTGAGTCCACGACTTGACATGATTGCTTATTTATTGAATCGTAGTTTGGTTATCATACATGTCTCTGCGTTATATAGACTACTATGATTTCATTTACGTATTTTCGATTTCACATACTTGGTACTGTTATCGACCTCGCCCGGGCTGCGTTCAATCTGCGGTAGAGGTACTCCTCGTTGATCCGTTCTTAGGATCACCGTTTGGTAGCAGGAAAGCTCGTTCCTCGGAGGCTTATCAGTGGTATAGTCCCCGTCGTAGTAGGTACTTACATTCGTGGTATGGCGGCCCCGTCCGCCCATTGTTGTCGTATCATTCTTAGAGGTCTATAGTAATGCTTGTTGTGGCGTAATTGTAAAAAGGGATATAACTGTTCTAGTTGATATATATATATGCCGCAAGGCAAGTTTTTCTCAGATAACTATTTTTTTTACTTCACTTTATTCATGTCTTGTTTTATATTCCGCTGATTACTCTGATGTATGGCTACTTGGGTGCCCGGGGTAAGGCACCAGTCACGGGCCCGGGTTCGGGTCGTGACACTTATGTTGTTTAACAATAAGCCCGTTGTGCTGGTATTATATCACTTACCCCCCCCCCCCCTAACTTGTTATGATGCCGGGGGTTAAGCTGTCCCCCGATGCGAGGAATACCTCATGCGGGTCCATGGGACCTATGCGGAGCTGCGGGAGTTCCAGGAATGCGATGCGAGGAATACCTCATGCGGTCCATGTGGCCATGCGGATTGCGAGAATCCA
Organism: Przewalskia tangutica; assembly: GCA_029844215.1. Classification (NCBI taxonomy): domain Eukaryota; kingdom Viridiplantae; phylum Streptophyta; class Magnoliopsida; order Solanales; family Solanaceae; genus Przewalskia; species Przewalskia tangutica. Next base: position 68,033,738 of record CM056726.1, read on the forward strand.
GGATGTTGCCGAGGGTTAGCTGCCCTGCGATGCGAGGAATACCTCATGCGGGCCTATGTGGCCTATGCGGAACTTCGGGAGTTCCAGTATTAGACGCGCACAATGATACTGCGGGCGAGTGGCTCAGCTTCGATCATTTGGCGGTGTAGAAAGACCTCGTGATAAAGCTTTATAGCATTGTTGGTACGGGGGGTTCTAGTAGTCGGCTATGCCTTCGTACTTACCCCGTACGGTTTTATTATAACACAGGTGGGACCTGGTGTTCATGTGTATTCCTTGGTGTTTTATATCATGGACTGCCGGCAGTGAGGAAGGAATTCCACGAGCATGATTGATATTGTAGGCATGAGACCCATGGTTATATTTGATGTTGTGGGCATGAGACCCATGGTTATATCACTTACCCCCCCTAACTTGTTATGATGCTGGGGGTTAAGCTGCCCCCCGATGCGAGGAATACCTCATGCGGGTCCATGGGACCTATGCGGAGCTGCGGGAGTTTCAGGAATGCGATGCGAGGAATACCTCATGCGGTCCATGTGGCCATGCGGATTGCGAGAATCCAGGATGTTGCCGAGGGTTAGCTGCCCTGCGATGCGAGGAATACCTCATGCGGGCCTATGTGGCCTATGCGGAACTTCGGGAGTTCCAGGATTAGACGCGCACAATGATACTGCGGGTGAGTGGCTCAGCTTCGATCATTTGGCGGTGTAGAAAGACCTCGTGATAAAGCTTTATAGCATTGTTGGTACGGGGGGTTCTAGTAGTCGGCTATGCCTTCGTACTTACCCCGTACGGTTTTATTATAACACAGGTGGGACCTGGTGTTCATGTGTATTCCTTGGTGTTTTATATCATGGACTGCCGGCAGTGAGGAAGGAATTCCACGAGCATGATTGATATTGTGGGCATGAGACCCATGGTTATATTTGAGTGATGACTTTGAGGGAGTGAGTCCCTGATTTGACATGACTGCTTACATATTGTATATCGTAAATTGGTTATCATATATGTCTCCTGTTTTATATAGACTAGTATGATTTCATTTACAGTATTTTCAGTTTCACATACTTGGTACTGTTATCGACCTCGCCCGGTGCGTTCATGCGCGTGTAAGTACATCATCGTTGATCCTTGCTCATAGGATCACGGTTCAGCGTTTTGGAAGCTCCGCTTCTCCGAGGCTTATCTTTTGGTATGATTCCTCGAGATTGTAGGTACTTGTACATTGAGTATGGCGGGGCCCTGTCGTCATAGTTGTTATACAAATTCTTAAGTGCATGTAATCTTGTGTAAGCGGGGTTGTAAAGGATGTAACTGTTCAAGTTTTGGTATATATATACATGCCGAAAGGCGACTTTTTCTTGGTTAGACTGTTCTTACTCTTTATTGTTTCATGTCTTTGTTTTTATATTCCGCTGATTACTCTGATGTATGTCTACTTGGGTGCCCGGGTAAGGCACCAGTCACGGGCCCGGGATCGGGTCGTGATAGTATGATAAGTCGGTAGTGTCTATGTTATGTATGATAAGCCGGTAGTGCTTATGTTATGTATGATAAGCTGGTAGTGCTTATGTTATGTATGATAGCCGGTTGTGCTAGTGATATATTGTTCATTACGGGGTCATTCCCGGGGTTTGTGGCATTTGCATATTCCGTGGATTTGCTACCCATGATGCGAGAAATACCTCATGCGAGTCCGTAGGGCTTATGCGGGTGAAATAGTCCTATGCGGGGCGGACCAGTCCTATGCGAGGAGATTACCTCATGCGGGTCTATACAACCTATGCGGGCGGATACAGTCTATGCGAGGAAATTACCTCATGCGGGTCCATACGTCCTATGCGGGTGAAATAGTCCCAGGAGTAGGATTGCCAAATGATACTATGGACAGGTGGCCCTGAGTTGATCATAAGCTTCCTATTTTTATGCAGTATACCTTTATGGGCAGACTTATGTGACCTTATCGCGTCCCAGATTGGGCTGGGCAGTATATCTTTATGGGCAGACTTATGTGACTTTATCGCGTCCCAGATTGGGCCGGACAGTATACCTTTATGGGCAGACTTATGTAACTTTATCGCGTCCCAAATTGGGCCGGGCAGTATACCTTTATGGGCAGACTTATGTAACTTTATCGCGTCCCAGATTGGGCCGGGCAGTATAGGCGTCCCTCCATAAAGAGTCGGATTATGTTATGAAAGATAAGTAAGTTATATGGTTATGAACTTGATGATTTTTCCTAAGTATGTACGTAAGAATTTGACTATAACTCTTATTGAAAAAAATTGGAAAAGATAATGATGTACGATTAAGTTCATGAGTTGTAAAGGCATGGTAGGATCTGATATTTACTTTTTATACTTGCCCCTGTCATTCTTTTGTACAGTTATGATCTGATTACTATACCTTATTTCTGTTCCATATTCGGTACCTGTGTAATGACCCCCTTCGGGGGGCTGCGTTCATGTCCGCAGGTTTAGGTACACAGTTGTGTATCCGCGAGATTAGGATCCTAGTTCAGCATTTTGAGATGGCTCCAATGTTCCAGAGCTTGTCATTATGGCTAGGTATATTCAGGGGTACAGCGGGGCCTTGTACCGTCATAGTATTTGTACAAAATCTTAGAGGTCTGTAGTCATATCTTGTGGATTGGGATGTGTAAAGAACAAGAAAAAAAGGGGGGGGGGGAATGTAACTGCTTTTGGGTATATATGTCCAGGGAGGTAGCCTTTGTCACGCCCCGAACCCCGGTCCCGTGACTGGTGCCCTACCTGGGCACCCTACAACCTTAACAACACAAGTAAACTGCGGAATTTAAATAACACCTCATTTTTTTTCAAAACCAACATACGTGCAAGGGCAAAGCCGACAACGCTGCCATATAATATACATAATAAAAAGACACTTAACTGTACATGAGTCCAATCCCACATATGAATACAGACCTCTAAGAGTTTTACTGAACTATGACGGGACAAGACCCCGCCGTATCCATAACTGTACAAAATCCTGTACTGAAGGATCTATACCAAAAAGATAAACTCCTGAACAGATGGAGCTATTCAAAAACTCTGAGCAGGGTCCTACACCTGCAGATCACCAAACTGCGTACCTAACACCTGCGGGCATGAACGCAGCCCCCCGAAGGGGGTCAGTACAACAGGTACCGAGTATGGAACAGAAACAAGGTACAATAACCAAATCATAACTGTATAAAAGAAATGACAGGGGAAAGTATAAAAATGAAATACCAGATCCTACCGTGCCATTTTAACTCCTGAAATCAATCGTATATTAACCGTTCTTTTCCTTCTTTCAATAAGATTTAACATCATATTCTTACATACATACTTAAGAATTTAATCAAGTTTTTCCACATAACTTACATATCTTACATAACATAATTCGGCACTTTATGGAGGGACTTCTTATTTGGGAGCTTACTTTGATTATCCGTACGTGATAACGTAATCCGGCCCATTTGCGGGACACGGTGTACTGATGAATCATGTGACATAATCCGGCCCACCTGTGGGGCTCGGTGTACTGTGGAATCATGTAGCATAATTCGGCCCCGCAATTCATACCAAGTAAGTTTAATATCCAAGCCATTCTCGGCCAACTTATAACCAATCCTAAGTCCTTTCCAATTCTTTTTCAATCCAAGTTCTTAGGTATAACATTTTATATAGTCATAGACAACTTCAACAACTACAATTTCCTTCTTTATATAACATGTGACGACTTAACCTTATAATCAACTTGAATTGTAATCTTAAGCCTAAACATGCTAGTTTCGGATTAGGGTTCCAATAGCCAATATACATATCAAACTTCATAATATAAACATCTCATGCTTGCTAATATCCATAGCTACAACAATAAGTAATCTTAATTACAAAAACGACAAGAATTATACCTTTACAAGCCCTTAAAAATTCCAAGATTCAAAGTCGCTGCTTTGCAATTCTTAGCTCATTTCCTTTACGCTCCAATCCGCTATTTGAAGCCCTTAGAAGTTCACAACCAATTTCTCTTCCATTTCCAATCCAAAACTAGGAAAACTACTTAGGTTTTCGCCTTGCGACTAACGTGAAAACGCCATTTTTCCGAAATATTTCTATTGAGATACCGTTACAATACCCTTAGGGACCTTGGGTTTAAGTCTTGTGAATAAAGAACCATAAACTCAAATTTTTTGTGTGGGAAAAATGACATTGCCGAGAGCTCACTTGCAAGAACAAGAATGTGTGAAATAATTCTAAGTGTTGAAGAGCTAGTCTTGCACTAGTGTGGTATATAAAACACAATGAAGGGTCAAGATTATAACAAATGTGTGGCTTGGATGAAGATCATTAATTAAATAGCCAAGTGGACAAGTTGACTTGGACAATATTATCAAGCTAGCAAGACTTATCATCCACAATGGTCAAATGACCATTCTAACCTTGTATATTTTCGTCCAATACCATAGTGGGGGGTTCCACGTGTCGCCCTCCCATTCGTCCATAAAATTCCGTAACCCTCGTGGGCCCCGCAAAACGTAAAATTCCTCGGGTGGGCCCCACATGACCAATTCCGTAAAAATAAATTTCCATAATGTTAATAAGTTCCATACTCTTCAAATAATGCATTTTGAGAATCCAATTCTCAACAACGAACATTTTTCCTTTCCGACGTTCGGAAGATTTTCCGTCGTAAAAACAATTCTTTCTTCGTACCAATTTTCAAGTCTTGATTCCTTACATACATTCTCTTATACATGTCCTGGACTTACGGGGTGTAACATTCTTCCCCCCGTAGAAACATTCGTCCCGAATGTGCTTAGTCGGTTGTCAAGCTATACAAGCTCCGGCACAGTCTCTTTACTATGCCTATCAATCAATACTCCACAAGACTAACGATGCCACACATGGCCACCACATAACCTACGTAAACATATCAACGGACCTTCCGTCCGTAGTCCCTTCTCACAATACTCGAAGGTTACAGTCTTCTCAAACACGGGATCCTTAGAGGTTCCTTTATTTTCTTACTTGTCATACTTTCTCGTACTTTTAAACTTATTTAGCATACGTACATGATTTCGCGTATTGTTTCTGTTCTCCAATCCATGGAGTTACTAGCCAATCTTGGCCATTATGCTACTTGAATTTCCGCTAAGGCTCTTCTCGGTCCTTACGACCTGATTCCGGTGGAACGCGTCCACGAACTCGTACAACGATCAACTAGACTTGGGCCTTGCACCCTCGTGACCCTATCACATAGCGGGACCATTACCAACTGAAATCACCCCATTCCATACTATCGGATGACCCGAAATGAGTCCATAACCCGACCCATCGTCATACTTAACTTCTCATTCTTAGTCTGGAATAAATCTCTCTCTTATCTCAAGGTACTTCTCACCCTATCCCCCTATTCACTAGAGGTTCTTCACATAAGCCAAAGTATTTCTACTGTACATTCTTCCCTATTGGTCTTACACTGTTGTGGGGCAATTACAACTTGTGAACTCTACACAACTGTAGTCTCAGTTCACTTACCATTCTTGTCAACATTCTTAACTTTTCACTTTACTAATCAAAGTATTCCTACCTCTGGGGGTACTATCACTTAAAACTGCTAGCAACAAAGGGATAACATATATGCTAGGGCGAAATCTGAATCTATTAATGCACGTATGATTCAAAAGAATCGAGATATACCTGTAACCCCATGCGATGTTGCCTCCTGATCCTGCCCAGTAGTCACGTCATCTATGCGGTTCGAAGGACCGCCAGAACTATAAACTCCACCCTGACCTCTACCACGGCTGGCTGACATCTGAACACCCTGCACTGGGGGACGCACAACTGTGGAGGAAAGGGAACCAACTACCGGCCTCATAGGCTGAGCCACCTCACCGGTGCCCTTTCTAAAAGGACATACCCTCAGTATATGGCCCGGACGGCCACAATAAAAATAAACACCTGTGCCATAACGGCATTTCCCCATATGACGCTTACTACATCGGAAACACTGAGGAATAGGTGGCCTCGACCGAGAAAATCCTCTTCTCCTCTGAGAACCACGAATCCTGGAGCTCGGACCGGCTCCTAAATACCTTGTGGGGTCCAATCTCTCACCTGTGAGTTGCGGGGGTATGAACTGGGTAGGATGGGACTAATATCTCACTCGTTGTTGAGGCAGCTCGTCCAAAAACTCACCGGGATAACCAACCGGTCTAGCCCTCTTACGCAGATTCCCGCGTTGGCCCTTTACCCTCTGTACACTTGTCTGTACTGGCCGAATAACCTTCTGCTGATGAAACTGTAGCACCGCTATCTTGGTCAATAACATAACTGCTTCCCTCATGACCCTATAGTCTTCTCCTAATCGAAACCGGAGGCTCGTGCAGGGCCTCAAAACCCGCGCAGAAGAACTCGCCGATCATGCAGACAACATCCGTATACCCCGGGCATAAGCCCTATCAACTCTCGAGTCCGACCGTAGCTCTCGCTACTCATTTTCCTTCGGCGATCGTTTCTCCTCGAGGCATAATCAGAACACAAAAATACGTCAGAGAGAAATTATCTTACTAACACAACTCTATGGCACGATCTTCGAGTGAGAAAAATAGAAACCAACTCCTAAATGTCCTGTAGCCTCATGTTTATGGGTGTGGCGCGCAACACACCGATAATCAAGACTCTACTAGACACGGTCTGTAAACATTCCGAGGACTGACTGCTCTGATACCACTCTGTCATGCCCTGAACCCCGGGCCCGTGAATGGTGCCCTACCTGGGCACCCTACTACCTTAACAACACAAGTAAACTACGGAATTTAAATAACACCTCATTTTTTTTTCAAAACCAACATACTTGCAAGGGCAAAGCCGACAAGGCTGCCATATAATATACATAATAAAAAGACACTACACTGTACATGAGTCCAATCCCACATATGAATACAGACCTCTAAGAGATTTACTGAACTATGACGGAACAAGGCCCCGCCGCACCATAATCGTATAAAAGCTGCATCAAGGATCTATACCAAAAGATAAACTCCCGAGCAGATGGAGCTATCCAAAACTCGAAAGGTGGTCCTACACTGCAGATCACCAAATCACAGACCTAACACTCGGGCATGAACGCAGCTTCAAGGGGTCGCATAACAAAAATTTAGTATGGAATGTAAACAAGGTACAGAACCAAATCATAATCAGATAAAAGAAATGACAGGGAAAGTATAAAATGAAATACGGATCCTACTGTGCCATTTTAACTCTCAAATCAATCGATATTAACCGTTCTTTTCCTTCTTTCAATAAGAGTTAACATCATATTCTTACATACATACTTAAGAGTTTAATCAAGTTTTTCCACATAACTTACATATCTTACATAACATAATCCGACCCTTTATGGAGGGACTTCTTATTTTGGAGCTTACTTTGATTATCCGTACGTGATAACATAATCCGGCCCATTTATGGACACGGTGTAATCATGAATCATGTGACATAATCCGCCCGCCGCGTTTCGGTATATCGTGGAATCATGTAGCATAATCCGCACGCTGTGGAGCTCGGTGCATCGTGGAATCACGTAGCATAATCCGCCCGCCGCGAGCTCGGTGCATCGTGGAATCATGTAGCATAATTCGCCCGCCGCGAGCTCGGTGTAAGATGACGTAACCTACCGTGTGTAGGCTCGGGTAATATGGCATAATCCGCCATGTGTAGGCTCTGTATCTCATAACATAATCCGCCTATTTGTAGGCTCTGTGTGTTTATAACATAATCCGCCTATTTGTAGTTCTCGTGTGATGTTCCTTACATAACATTTTAAACCGTATTTACTTCTTCTTAAGTCGTTATAACAACTTCCCATAAAGCTATTATAATAACCTTCCATTTTTGAGAACTTAAGGCACTTTTATTCTTACAACATTAGGGAAACTAGACCCAAAAATACTACGTGCATACATACTTAAAAGAATCATAGAACTCCTTCCTTTTTAAAGCTCAAGTCACACACTCTTTTGGAAACCATCTTCTTAACTTTTGAAATAAATTAAGAAGCCATACTTTTTAAAGTTTAGTCATTTCCACTCATAAAATCAAGGCTTATAGTCTTAACACCTTGTAGCATACATTCTTTAAAATCATAACGCTTAAAACTTCAAAATATTTAAAAGACAATCAAAGTTCGTAGTCTTAAAACTTCATAACATACATTCTTTAAAGTCCATTTACTTATACTTATAAAATCATATAACCTCCACTTTTAAAATCAATCCCCTTTTCACATATAAATTCAAGTCATTTTTTAAACATAAAATCAACTTGCTTACTTTAAATAAATCAAGACACATAGCTTTAAATCAAATCTCATAACTTCCTAACCATTCTTACCAACATCTCCCATAAGACTTGGTAAGGACTTAGGACAATTTAAACATACTTTGAACTTAGAATCAACAACTTTGACACTTCTTAACTTCTAAGAGTAGAAGGAATCATGAAATACTATCACATGGCTATTTCATACGTAGGATCATGCCAAAGAAAGAAGAGGTTCACATACCTCGCGACGACTAGCGACAAGTTGCAAAATGCTCCCAAGTACTTTATCCTTGCTAGCTTTTCCACCCCTTCAAGTAGAATACGCTACTCGTAGTACTTCAACCTATAATGGCCATAATACGTCCATTAACCTCTAGCTTCAAACATAGAATAATACTAAGTATACGGTCTCTTATTCTACGGAAAATCGGGCAGCACTTCCTTTGTTTCTACATACTTTGCCACCTTTTTCAAGGCCGAATACAATAACCAAACATGCCACATTTAAGGCTCAACATACCAATAAATCAAAGGGGATTACACGTGTCACGACCCGAACCCGGGCCCGTGACTGGTGCCTTACCCCGGGCACCCAAGTAGACATACATCAGAGTAATCAGCGGAACATAAAGACAATACATGAAACCAGTGTAATAAGACAGTGAAATAAGAAGACAGGCTTAACCAAAAATGGTTACCTTCAGTATATATATAAATAGCAACTTTTTCAACATGAACAGTTTAATCCTTTTTACAAACCCCGCCACAACAAGATTACTGCACTTCTAAGAATGATACGACAACAACGGGCGGATAGGGCCCACCAAACCCCCGAATGTAAACACTTACGACGACAGGACTATACCACCGATAAGCCTCCGAGAAACGAGCTTCCCAAACGCTGAAATCGTGACTCGAGAGCTAGGATCAACGATCGTGTACCTCAACTCGCAGATGAACGCACTCGGCGAGGTCAAGACAACAATGTACCGAGTATGTGAAACTAAAAATATCAGAAATGAAATCATAATAGCCTATAAAGCAGAGACATGTATGATAACCAAACTACGCTCACAATAAATAAGGCCATGTCAAGTCGTAGACTCACGCCTCAAAGTCATCACTCGAATATAACTATGGGTCTCAAGCCCATAACATCAATCATGCCCGTGGAATACCTTCCTCACCGCCAGCTTCATGATAGAAAAGCACCAAGGAATACACATGAACACCGTGTCCCACTGTGTCCAAATAAAACAAGACAGGTAAGTACGAAGGCATAGCCGACTACTAACACCTACGCATTAACAAGGTCATAAATCAGATCATGATATCTGCTCTGCATCATCACATGATCAAAGCCGTCACTCGCTCGCAGATCAAATGCGCGCCTAGCCTCGAACTTCCCGCAGCTCCGCATAGGCCAACCTCATAGGCCCGCATGAGGTATAACCCCGCATCGAGGGTAGCTACTCCGTAAGATCGCCCCGACTCGCACCGCACGGCCACATGCATCGCATGACCATAAAGGCCGCGACACTAACCCGAACTCCGTAGTTCCGCATGGATCCTCGACCCGCATGCAGGTATTCTCGAATCACGGTCCTGCATCACCGAAGTCTACCCCGCGACGGAGGCGCCTAACCTCCGAAATAAGTCAAGGTGAGTGGTACAATACCAACATAACTACCGATAGTCAAACAACTTTAAGCACAACAGGAAAACCCTTTACACTAACATCACAAGATACTAACACACATAGCATCCTAGCATGTTTACTTATCAATCAACAAGAAAGTATTACAAGGCTATCACAAACCAACACAATCAAGTTATACACACAAGGTACTTTCTACTATATGTCAACAAGTTCGGTTTTTATCCCCAAAGTACTTCATACATTAAATCTTTAAAAGATACGCATTTCACAAAAGTCACACAATACCCGTAGTTATTTGAAAATAGAGTGATTATCCATTAAAGTAAACCAAAAAACTTAACTTTGTAAAATAAAGTAAAGACATTATTTTCAAAAAGTCCAAGTTAGACTAATTTCAAATTTTCACGTTTATTATTTTAGAAAGGTTTCGTAGTACATAGTCTTATTCATTTAAGAATATAATTCTATTTTAAACTATCCGAGAAACATAAGTCTTATATGAGTAGGATATTCTTGTTTATAACAATCTTATTACAAAGACCATGATCTAGAAATATCATTTTGTCTCATCTTAGCTTCTATGCAGATGGAAGTTTCTACTGGTTTTAATAATACTTAATCTGTCAAAACATTTCCTTTTATTAACGCTGCAGTGGTTTGTCGATACACATTCTCGATTTCCAAATCAAGAAACATTCTTAAGCCGTTATACCTAACTTCCCATAAAGCTAATATAACTCTTAAGTTTTCAAAACCAAGTATTACTTCTTCTTTCAAAATGATTCAAAAATCTTTTGAAATACTTCAAGTTCTTTATTAACACATAACAAGCCGCTTATAGTTCAAACCGCTACCTTTTAAAACCACAAGATCTTCTTATCAACATAAAGTCATATAACCAACTTCCCATAAAGCCGTTATAACACTTTATGTTTTAAACCAATCAAATACATTTAGCACATGACGCTCACCGCACTACATAGTTCACACATATCATGCTAGAAGAGATAGGAAGAGGTTCACATACCGCGACGAGTATCGACTAATAGCAAAACGCCCAAGTACTTCCAAACGCGGCTACTCCTAAGCCAAGTAGATCGCGCCACACGTAGTACTTCAACCTATAAGGCCACAAGGCGCTTATTAACGCTAGGTCTAATCGTAGAATATTCTACGTAAAATTCAAGAAGACCTCCCCCGCAACAACAGAAATCTCCTCCTCTATCGAGGCCGCTACCAAGCCAACCAGTGGGTTATACATCTAACCCCAACTGTACAATTCTACTCCACTGTACTACTACACAAGTCTACTGTAATACACCTATGTAATTACAGCTCAAGATTCTTCTTTAAAATCGGGCTTAAGTCGCAAGACATTGCCGTAAGTTTTATTCAGCTTAAGTCGCAAGACATTGCCGATAACTATGTTCAAGACTATATATAGCATACTTCAACTATATAATCTAACAACATGTAATTTCCAATTACAATAGAGGACAAGATATTTACCTCGATAAGCCCATAATTATCCAAGTATAAAGTCGATCCCGGCAATCGTTTAGCTCCAACTCCGAGCGCCCAACCCGCTCTAAACCACCCTTAGAAGTTCTAACCAACTTATACACAATACTCCAACTGACTATGGAGATTTTCCTAGGGTTTTGTGAGGACAGACGGGAAGTATAATAGTATTTCTGGCTTTTCAGATAGTATAACCTTAGAATACTACAAGGTATACTACTAAGGTAATTTGGGCATTATAACAATACTTTTGAGAGTATTTCTACCAAGAGAGGGGTATTATACGAAAGCAACTAGGCAGTGGGGTACCCATCACTAGACCCTGGAGTGGTGGCTACCTCTCTACACCCCACTGTGGGAACTCTCGCCAGGGGAGAGGGCTCTCGCCAAGACACTACACTAAGGGGAGGAAGCTTTCAAGACTTAGGCAATTTGTGGATGAATTAGTCTTCAAAGGGGTATTTATAGGTCTAGCAAAGGCCAACCAATGGCCAAGATCTTGCAAGGCAAGTGTAGGCCAAGATCTTGCCAAGTGCACCTTAACCAACTACACACAAAATATCCTACCAACTACTTGACAAAATAGTCACCATTTCGTCCACTCTACCACACTAATGAGAGGTGCCAAGTGGCGCCTCTTGGTCCAAAATGTTTCGCCTCTCTAAAAATCCGCAAAAATTAAAAATGACATAGCCGGAAATTCCCTACGAAAGTCGTGGAAAACGTTTAGTCAAAACGACTCTAATCGGGTGTTGTGAACAAATAAATTTCGCCAAGCCTAATTCTCAAGTTCAAATTTTCTACGCACGCCCCACGCATACCGAAATACGGTATAACATTCTCCTCTCCTTAGAAACATTCGTCCCGAATGTTCCTTCTAAGTCTCAAAACAACGCGCCAAGATAGTCTTCACTACCATACTTATGAAACAATCCTCGCCACAATGGCCACGAAACAAGCTCGCAAAATACTTACATCCAAGTCCACGAGGAATCACCTCTATCATCACCACAAACACCTCTCTCCGGTCTAAAATATACTTCTTCACACTTTTCCAACAAAAGAAATGGTCACATCAATGCTCGCCATACATGCTCGCTTCTTCCCGATACCACTTTTGTCACTTTGCCGCGAGGTTCTAGTGTCACCCGGCGACCCAACAAATGGTACCGACTACATGCGATCCTCGAGGTCGTACACTCGAACTCTTACCACATTTCGACATCGCTTTCCAAAACTCGGTTACTATCTCTAACGTGGTCATCATTAATCGAACACTCAATGGATCTCCGATACTTTCCGATCATAACAATACGAAGATCGGACATACCGCCTCCTAAGTCGGACGCAAAAGCTAACATATAGGCAACCCGCCTATTCTTCACATGGACTCAAAGGCCCAAAGTAATCGGGCTAAGTTCCTCTCGTCTTCCAAAGCTCGTCACACCCAATCCGGTGGTACTTTCAAGACCGACCGTCAACTCAACTCTAAGCGTTGTCGCCGATCATCCGCGACGATTTCTCCGAGCCGCCGTAACTTCTTCTAGACAAGCTTCACTATCCACAATCACCGGAACAAGCTCAACCAACTGCTCAACCTTGCCAACATCGAACCACTCGACCGCAACTTACACATCCGCCCCTACAAGGCTTAATAAGGCGACATCCGAACACGAAATGGTAGCTTAAACACTCTCCACCGAGACAACAATCTCCACAACTACCCCCGAATACACACACCGCCCGGGGCGAATGCGATTCCGAGACTCACCGAAGTTCTTAACCTCGCGGTAAAACTTCCGAAATCAAAACAGCCGCACTCGACTCCACCGTCGCCATAAGGTGCGTAGGCACCCCGCGCAGCCTTACAACTTTTCTCGATAAAATCAACACCGCCGAGTAAACCGCTTTGCTGTAAGACAAGACGGCCGACTTCTCGCCCGACCATCGGTCGAACGCATCCACGAACTCGTATCTTTGGTTAACTAAACTTGGGCCTAACACCTCACAACCCTAACACAAGCGGGACCACCACAACCTGACCCCACCATCAAACCTACCGCGGGTTGACCCGCAACGTGGCCTCAACCCGACCCTAACGCCGCACAATACTAGCTCCCCGATCCAACAATCTCACTAATCACGCTTGAAAACCTAGCGTCTTCTGGCTCGACTACCCTCTTTCAAATCACGCTACTCGTGACTTATCCCACAAACATAGCTCACGTGCACTATGCGCCCGATAAGGATCAAACATAACACTACACCTTTACTCGAGACGGCTTACCTCTAAGGTTTCTACGCATAAAACTCTAAGGCTCACACTTTCTCTATCCCCAATCTTCCCTGCTACTAACCATGATTTCTAATCACAAAATATTAACACATCGCTATCAAAACATAGCACTTATGCTATACCCATCTTATCACACATACCGAACTCTGTGAGGTTAAGGATATGCTCGACCCATCGCTTCACTCCCTAGTCGTTTAATCAAACTCGCCTGTAGGCGCATAGCTGGAAGGTGACGAACTACCCACCGATCCTCAAGGCTAAGTCCTCCTACCAGACACTCTTTCGACATCGACTCGACGGTCATAGGTACAACAAGTACGAACTAAAAGACGACATTCCCGATGACGCTCGCCAAATCGCGAATCAAGCCCGGAGTTCTAACCAACTCCTGCATACCCCGAACGCCCCGAATCCGTGGAAGACCACTGCATTGTGGATGTGCATAATCAAATCTGCCGCGAGGTGACTCGCCAAAGTTACCAAAGGACCTTGCTGCTCGCCCTCTTCTCGCCCTCGTTAACCCGTCGATCTCTACGTTTCTACCGCCGTATAAGCTCGCATACGTGCCATGCTCAAGCTTCAATCAAGAACTACTTGCACAACCTCTCGTTGATATTCATCAAGACTCGCGTACATCCAGATACTCTCCGTAGTTAAATCCATACTAGTAACAGGTCGCCTTTTGCAATCCATATTCTCTGCTCTCGGTCGCGAACCGGCGTTCAAATATCATGGCGCCGTAGGAACCGCCGTGCTAAACTTTATCGCTAGTGATGTCGCAGAAATCCCCGAACGAAGCACCTAACTCGTGATGATTGGGCATGTGCCCTCGTAACCCTCTCGAACTCTACTCGCAGCCTCCTCGCTTTGCCCTCCGGCCGGGTTTGCCTCACGCGAGGCATAACGATAAGTGGAAATAATTTCGCCGAGGGTCCAACTTACAACACGCTCTAAGGCACGATCTCAGAGTGAGAAGAATAGAAACCAATCCTAAATACCCTATAGCCTCTCGATTATTGATGGTGCACAACACACCGATAATCAAGACTTCTATCGATACGGTCAGACACTTTCCGAGGATTAATCGCTCGATACCACTTTTGTCACGACCGAACCTGCGGATCGTGCCTTACCCCGCACCCAAGTAGACATACATCGTAGTAATCACGAACATAAAGACAATACATGAAACCGGTGTAATAAGACAAGAAATAAGAAGACAAAGCTAACTAAAAACGGTTACCTTCAAAGATATATATAAATAGCAACTTTTTCAACATGAACAGCTTTAATCCTTTTACAAACCCCGCCACAACAAGATTACTGCACCTCTACGAATGATACGACAACAACGGGACAGGCCCCACCAAACCCCCGAATGTAAACACTTACGACGACATGGACTATACCACCGATAAGCCTCCGAGAAACGGAGCTTCCCAAACGCTAAATCGTGACTCGAGAGTTAGGATCAACGATCGTGTACCTCAACTCGCGGCATGAACGCACTTCGGGCGAGGTCGACAACAGTACCGAGTATGTGAAACTAAAAATATCAGAATGAAATCATAATAGCCTATAAAGCAGAGACATGTATGATAACCAAACTACGCTCACAATAAATAAGCTTATGTCAAGTCGTGACTCACGCCTCAAAGTCATCACTGAATATAACTATGGGTCTCAAGCCCATAACATCAATCATGCCCGTGGAATACCTTCCTCATCGCCTATGATAGAAAAGCACCAAGGAATACATGAACACCGTGTCCCACCTGTGTCCAAATAAAACAAAGACAGTAGGCACGAAGGCATAGCCGACTACTAACACCTACGCACTAACAAGGTCATAAATCAGATCATGATATCCGCTTGCATCATCACATGATCAAAGCCGTCACTCGCCCGCAGATCAAATGCGCGCCTAGCCCTCGAACTTCCCGCAGCTCGCATAGGCCAACCTCATAGGCCCGCATGAGGTATAACCCCGCATCGAGGGTAGCTACTCCCGCAGATCGCCCCGACTCGCATCGCATGGCCACATGCACCGCATGACCATAAAGGCCGCGACACTAACCCGAACTCCCGTAGTTCCGCATGGATCCTCGACCCGCATGAGGTATTCTCGAATCACGGTCCTGCATCACCGAAGTCTACCCCAGACGGAGGCGCCTTAACCTCCGAAATAAGTCAAGGTGAGTGGTACAATACCAACATAACGACTGATAGTCAAACAACTTTAAGCACAGTCGAGGGGAAAACCCCTTTACACTAACATCACAAGATACTAACACACATAGCATCCTAGCATGTTTACTTATCAATCAACAAGAAAGTATTACAAGGCTATCACAAACCAACACAATCAAGTTATACACACAAGGTACTTTCTACTATATGTCAACAAGTTCGGGTTTTTATCCCCCAAAGTACTTCATACATTAAATCTTTAAAAGATACGTTACTTTCACAAAAGTCACACAATACCCGTAGTTATGTGAAAATAGAGTGATTATCCTTTTAAGTAAACCAAAACACTTACCTTTGTAAAATCAAGTAACGACATTATTTTCCAAACGTCCAAGTTTGCCTAATTTCAAATGTTCACGTTTCTTATTTTAGAAAGGTTTCGTAGTTATAGTCTTATTCATTTAAGAATATAATTCTCTTTTAAACTATCTGAGAAACATAAGTCTTATATGTGAGTAGGATATTCTTGTTTATAACAATCTTATTACAGCAGCCATGATCTAGGAAATATCATTTTGTCTCATCTTAGCTTCTATGCAGATGGAAGTTTCTACTGGTTTTAATAATACTTAATCACAAAACATTTCCTTTTATTAACGCCGCAGTTGGTTTGTCGATACACATTCGATTCAAATCAAGAAACATTCTTAAGCCGTTATACCTAACTTCCCATAAAGCTAGTATAACTCTTAAGTTTTCAAAAAACCAAGTATTACTTCTTCTTTCAAAATGATTCAAAAATCTTTTGAAATACTTCAAGTTCTTTATTAACACATAACAAGCCAGTTATAGTTCAAACCAGTTACCTTTTAAAAACCACAAGTATCTTCTTATCAACATAAAGCTGTTATAACCAACTTCCCATAAAGCCGTTATAACACTTTATGTTTTAAACCAATCAAATACATTTAGCACATGACGCCTACCGCACTACATAGTTCACACATATCATGCTAGAAGAGATAGGAAGAGGTTCACATACCTCGCGACGAGTATCGACTAATAGCAAAACGCCCAAGTACTTCCAAACGCTTCCACTCCTAAGCCAAGTAGATCGCGCCACACGTAGTACTTCAACCTATAAGGCCACAAGGCGCTTATTAACGCTAGGTCTAATCGTAGAATATTCTACGTAAAATTCGGCAAAGACTCTCCCCGCAACAACAGAAATCTCCTCCTCTATCGAGGCCGCTACCAAGCCAACCGTGTGGGTTATACATCTAACCCTAACGGTACAATTCTACTCCACTGTACTACTACACAAGTCTCATGTAATACAGCCTATGTAATTACAACAAGATTCTTCTTTAAAATCAGCTTAAGTCGCAAGACATTGCCGTAAGTTTTATTCAGCTTAAGTCGCAAGACATTGCCGATAACTATGTTCAAGACTATATATAGCATACTTCAACTATATAATCTAACAACATGTAATTTCCAATTACAATAGGACAAGATATTTACCTCGATAAGCCCATAATTATCCAAGTATAAAGTCGATCCCGGCAATCGCTTAGCTCCAACTCCGAGCGCCCAACCCGCTCTAAACCACCCTTAGAAGTTCTAACTAACTTATACACAATACTCCAACTGACTATGGAGATTTTCCTGTGGTTTTGTTTTGTGACAGACGGAAGTATAATAGTATTTCGGCTTTTCAGATAGTATAACCTTAGAATACTACAAGGTATACTACTAAGGTAATTTGGGCATTATAACAATACTTTGAGAGTATTTCTACCAAGAGAGGGGTATTATACTAAAGCAACTAGGCTAGTGGGTACCCCACTACTAGCACCCCCGAGTGGTGGCTACCCTCGCCTACCCCACTGTGGGGAACTCTCGCCATGGGAGAGGGCTCTCGCCAAGACACTACACTGGGGAGGAAGAAGCTTTCAAGACTTAGGCACTGTGGATGAATTAGTCTTCAAAGTGGTATTTATAGGTCTAGCAAAGGCCAACCAATGGCCAAGATCTTGCCAAGTGCAAGGCAAGTGTAGGGCCAAGATCTTGCCAAGTGCACCTTAACCAACTACACACAAAATATCCTACCAACTACTTGACAAAATAGTCACCATTTCGTCCACTCTACCACACAATGAGAGGTGCCAAGTGGCGCCTCTTGTGGTCCAAAATGTTTCGCCTCTCTAAAAATCCGCAAAAATTAAAAATGACATAGCCTAAATTCCCTACGAAAGTCATGGAAAATGTTTCACGAACACGACTCTAATCGGGTGTTGTGAACAAATAAATTTCGGCCAAGCCTAATTCTCAAGTTCAAATTTTCTACGTACGTCCTTACGTACATACTCTGGAAATACGGGGTATAACAACACGCCTTACAATACGTGTAAAATTCCGCCCCACAATTCATACCAAGTAAGTTTAATATCCAAGCCATTCTCGGCCAACTTATAACCAATCCTAAGTTTTTTCCAATTCTTTTTCAATCCAAGTTCTTAGGTATAACATGTTATATAGTCATAGACAACTTCAACAACTACAATTTCCTTCTTTATATAACATGTGGCGACTTATACTTATAATCAACTTGAATTGTAATCTTAAGCCTAAACATGCTAGTTTCAGATTAGGGTTCCAATAGCCAATATACATATCAAACTTCATAATATAAACATCTCATGCTTGCTAATATCCATAGCTACAACAATAAGTAATCTTAATTACAAAAACGACAAGAATTATACCTTTACAAGCCCTTAAAAATTCCAAGATTCAAAGTCTCTCCTTATCAATTCTTAGCTCCTTTACTTTACGCTCCAATCCGCTATTTGAAGCCCTTAGAAGTTCACAACCATCTTCTCATTCATTTCCAATCAAAAACTAGGAAAACTACTTAGGTTTTCGCGTTGCGACTAACGTGAAAACGCCGTTTTTCCGAAATATTTCTATTAAGATACCCTTACAATACCCTTAGGGACCTTGGGTTTAAGTCTTGTGAATAAAGAACCACAAACTCATATTTTTTGTGTGGGAAAAATGACATTGCCGAGAGCTCACTTGCAAGAACAAGAATGTGTGAAATAATTCTAAGTGTTGAAGAGCTAGTCTTGCACTAGTGTGGTATATAAAACACAATGAAGGGTCAAGATTATAACAAATGTGTGGCTTGGATGAAGATCATTAATTAAATAGCCAAGTGGACAAGTTGACTTGGTCAATATTATCAAGCTAGCAAGACTTATCATTCACAATGGTCAAATGACCATTATAACCTTGTATATTTTCGTCCAATACCATAGTGGGGGGTGCCACGTGTCGCCCTCCCATTCGTCCATAAAATTTTGTAACCCTCGTGGGCCCCGCAAAACGTAAAATTCCTCGGGTGAGCCCCACATGACCAATTCCGTAAAAATAAATTTCCATAATGTTAATAAGTTCCATACTCTTCAAATAATGCATTTTTAGAATCCAATTCTCAACAACGAACATTTTTCCTTTCCGACGTTCGGAAGATTTTCCGTCGTAAAAACAATTCTTTCTTTCGTACCAATTTTCAAGTCTTGATTCCTTACATACATTCTCTTATACATGTCCTGGACTTACGGGGTGTAACAGCCTTATCGGCTAACATGTTGTTTATGTCTTGTTGAATTAATTTATAAGTTTGATGTATGTTCCGCTGATTATCTCTGATGTATACCTGTAAGGGTGCCCAGGTCGGGCACCAGTTGCGGCCCGGGGTCGGGTCGTGACAGCATCCACGAACTCGTACAACGATTAACTAGACTTGGGCCTTGCATCCTCATGACCTTATCATATAGCGGGACCATATCCAACTGACATCACCCCATTCCATACTACCGGCTGACCCAAAATGAGTCCATAACCCGACCCATCGTCACACTTAACTTCTCATTCTTAGTCTGAAATAAATATCTCTCTTAACTCAAGGTACTTCTCACCCTATCCTCCCATTCACTAGAGGTTCGTCACATAGGCCGAAGTATTTCTACTGTACATCCTCCACTATCGGTCTTACACTGTTATGGGGTAATTACAACTTGTGAACCCTACACAACTATAGTCTCAGTTCACCTTATCATTCCTGTCAACATTCTTCAATTTTCGCTTTACTAATCAAAGTATCCCTACTTCTGAGGGTGCTATCACTTTACAACTACTAGCAATAAAGAGAAAACATATACGCTAGGGCGAAATCTGAATCTATCAATGCACGTATGATTCAAAAGAATCAAAATATACCTGTAACCCCATGCGATGTTTCCTCTTGATCCTGCCCAGTAGCCACGTCATCTATGCGGTTTGAAGGACCTCCAGAACTATAAACTCCACCCTGACCTCTACCATGGCTGGCTAACATCTGAACACCCTGCCCTGGGGGCGCACAACTGTAGATGAAAAGGAACCAACCACCGGCCTCATAGGCTGAGCCACCTCACCGGTGCTCTTTCTAAAAGGACATACCCTCAGTATATGGCCCGGACGGCCAAAATAAAAACAAACACCTGTGCCATAACGACATTTCCCCATATGACGCTTACTACATCGGAAACACTGAGGAATAAGTGGCCTCGACTGAGAAAATCCTCTGCTCCTCTAAGAACTTCGAACCCTGGAGCTTGGACCGACTCCTAAATACCTTGTGGGGTCAAATCTCCCACCTGTGAGCTGCGGGGGTATGTCCTGGGTAGGCTGGGACGAATATCTCACTCGCTGCTGAGGCTTCTCGTCCAAGAACTCACCGGGATAACCAACCGGTCTAGCCCTGTTACGCTGATCTCCGCGTTGGCCCTCTACCCTCTGTACACCTGTTTGTACTGGCCGATTAACCTCCTGCTGATGAAACTGTAGCACCGCTATCTTGGTCAATAACATAACTGATTCCCTTATGACCCTATAGTCTTCCCCTAACTGAGAAACTGGAGGCTCTGGTGATGGGGCCTCAAAACCTGGCGCAGAAGAACTCGCCGACTATGGCACAATATCCGGTATACCCTGGGCATGTGTTATACCCCGTATTTCCAGAGTATGTACGTAAGGACGTACGTAGAAAAATTTGAAACTTGTACTAAGGCTTGGCCGAATTAATTTTGTTCACAACACCCGTTTAGAGTCGTTTTTCGACGAAACCTTTTCACAGCTTTCGTAGGGGAATTTCCGGCTATGTCATTTTTAATTTTTGCGGATTTTTCCGAGAGACGAAACGTGTTGGGCCAACAAGAGGGCGCCACTTGGCACCCTCCCATTGGCGGACGTGAGAGCTCGATTGTGGCCGATTGGAATGGCTTTAGTTGGTAGGATATTTGTGTGTTAGTTGGTTAAGGGGCACTTGGCAAGATCTTGGCCCTATACTTGCCTTGCACTTGGCAAGATCTTGGTCATTGGTTGGCCATTGGTTGGCCTATAAATACCACCCTATGTTGAAGACTTTCTTCATCCTAAAATCTTCTAAGTGTTAAAATCCCTCCCTCTCCCTTCTTGTGGTTCTCGTCCAAAAGCCTTCCCCCTCCCCCTTGGCCGAGAGTTCCCCCCCTAGTGGGGTAGTAGGGTATACACCCCCCCTCCTTGGGGTGCTAGCCGTGGGGTACCCCCCCCCTAGCCTAGTTGTTTTCGTATAATACCCCCCCTCTTGGTAGAAATACTCTCAAAAGTATTGTTATAATGCCCAAATTACCTTAGCCGTATACCTTGTTATATTCTAAGGTTATACCTATACAAAAATGCCCAGAAATACTATTATACTGCCCTTCCGTCAGAAAAACCGAAACCCTAGGTAAATCTCCATAGTCCGTTGGAGTATTGTGTAGAATTTGGTTAGAACTTCTAAGGGTGGTTTAGAGCGGGTTGGAGCGCTCGGAGTTGGAGCTAAACGATTGCCCAGGATCGACTTTAACTAGGATAATTATGGGCTTATCGAGGTAATTATCTTGTTCCTCTGTTGTAATTGGAAATTACATATTGTTAGACTATATAGTTGAAGTATACTATATATATAGAACTGAACGTTGTTGTCGGCAATGTCTTTGGACTTAAGCTGAATAATAAGAAACCTTTTCAAAAAGAGTACTAAACTTTTTACTTAGGGTGTATTCAGATAGACTTGTGTAGTAGTACCGTGGAGTAGAATTGTACCCGTTAGGGTTAGATGTATAACCCCGGTTGGCTTGGTAGCCGGCCTCGATAGAGAGGAGATTTCTGTTTGTTGCGGGGAGGTCTTGCAATTTTACGTAGAATGTTCTACTGTTAGACCTAAATGTTAATAAGCGCCTTGTGGCCTTATAGGTTGAAGCACTACGTATGGCGCGATCTACCAGGCTAAGGAGTAGCCGACGGTTTGAGGTACTTGGAGCGTTTTGCTATTAGTCGATACTCGTCGCGAGGTATGTGAACCTCTTCCTATCTCTTCTAGCATGATATGTGTGAACTATGTAGTACGGTAGACGTACATGTGCTAAATGTATTTAGTTGATTTAAAACATAAAGTGTTATAACGGCTTTATGGAAGTCTGCTATAAGCGACTTTATGTTGGTAAGAAAATACTTGTGGTTTTAAAGGTAACGATTTGAACTATAAGCGGCTTGTTATGTGATTAATATAAAACTTGAAGTAATACTTGGATTTTTAGAACTTAATAGTTATACTAACTTAATGGGAAGTTAGGTATAACGGCTTAAGAATGTTTTACTGATTTCGGAAATCAGAATGTGTATCGACAAACCACTGCAGCGTTAATAAAGGAAAATGTTTTGAATAAGTAAGTATTATTAAAACCAGTAGAAACTTCCATCTACATAGAAGCTAAGATGAGACAAAATGATATTTCCTAGATCATGGCTGCTGTAATAAGATTGTTATAAACGAGAATATCCTACTCACATATAAGACTTATGTTTCTCAGATAGTTTAAAGGACAATTATATTCTTAAATGAATAAGACTATGAACTACGAAACCTTTCTAAAATGAGAAACTTGAACATTGGAAATTAGGCAAACTTGATCATTGGAAAAGAATGTTGCTACTTGATTTTACAAAGAGAAATGTCGATTTACTTTAAAAGGATAGTCACTCTATTTTTATACTACGTATTGTGTGACATTGTGAAAGTAACGTATCTTTTAAAGAGTTAATGTATGAAGTACTTTGGGGATAAAACCCCGAACTTGTTGGCATATAGTAGAAAGTACCTTGTGTGTATAACTTGATTGTGTTGGTTTGTGATAGCCTGGTAATACTTTCTTGTTGATTGATAAGTAAACATGTTAGGATGCTACGTGTGTTAGTATCTTGTGATGTTGAGTAAAGGGTTTCCTTTGTTGTGCTTATGTTGCTTAACGATAAGTCGTTGTGTTAGTATTTTACATCACTCATCTCTTGAGATGATTCCGGTTAAGCTTCCTCCGACGCGGGGTAGACTCAGCGGGTCGATGGACCTATGATTCGAGAATACCTCACGCAGTCCCGCGGGCCTATGCGAGCTACGAGTTCCAGTTAGTGTGCGTCCTTTACGGGCATGCGGTCCATGTGGCCACGCGGTGCGAAGTCGGGGCGATCGAGGAGTAGCTACCCTCGATGCGGGAATACCTCACGCGGCCGATGAGATTGGCCTATCGCGGAGTGCGGGAGTTCGGGGTTAGACGCGTACATCGATCTGCGCGCAAGTGGCGGCTTTGATCATGTGACGGTCTAGACAGATCTTATGATACGCTTCATGACCTTGTTGGTGCTGTGGGTTTTAGTAGTCGGCTATGCCTTCGCACTTACCGTCTGATTTATTATGACACAGTGGGACACGTGTTCATGTGTGTTCCTTGGTGCTTTTATATCATGCTGCCGGCGGTGAGAAGGTATTCCACGCATGATTGATGTTGTGGGCACGAGACCCATTGTTATATTTGAGTGATGACTTGAGGCGTGAGTCCACGACTTGACATGATCGCTGTTGTAAATCGTAGTTTGGTTATCATACATGTCTCCGCTTTATATGATCGCTATGATTTCATTTACGAGATGTATTTTGATTTCACATACTTCTGTTATCGACCTCCTTGGGCCGCGTTCATGCTGCGCAGTTGAGGTACACCATCGTTGATCCTAGCTCTCGGTCACGCTTTCGTTTGGGAAGCTCCGTTTCTCGAGGCTTATCATGGTATAGTCCCCGCCGTCGTAAGTGTTTACATTCGGGGTTTGGCGGGCCCCGTCCGCCATTGTTGTCATATCATTCTTAGAGTGCAGTAATCTTGTGTGGCGGGGTTTGTAAAAGGATTAAACTGCTCATGTTGAAAAAGTTGCTATTTATATTTATCCGAAGGTAACCGTTTTTGGTTGCTTTGTCTTCTTATTTCACCGCCTTATTACAATGGTTTCATGTATTGTCTTTATGTTCGTGATTACTGATGTATGTCTACTTGGGTGCCCGGTAAGGCACGATCCGGGCCGGTTCGGTCGTGACAAAAGTGGTATCGAGCGATTAATCCTCGGAAAGTGTCTACTGACCGTATCCGATGAAGTCTTGATTATCGGTGTGTTGTGCACCACATAATCGTGAGGCTATAGGATATTTTAGGATTGGTTTCTATTCTTCTCACTCGAGATCGTGCCTTAGAGTTGTGTTGTAAGTTGGACCCTCGACGTATTTCTTTCCACTTACCGCTATGCCTCCGCGTAGCGGCCCGCCCGGGAGGCAAAGCGGCGAGGAGGCTGCGAGTAGAGTTCGGGGGTGGCGAGGCACAGCCCAATCATTACCTAGGGTAGTGCTTCATTCGGGAGTTTTGCGACGTCACTAGCCCAGCAGAGTTTGGCGCAGCGTGGCGGTTCCATCTGCGCCATGATATTTGAACCTTCGCCCACGGCCGAACAGTGAATATAGAGTGCAAAGAAAGCGACCACATTACTAGCTATGGATGTGGCTACCGAGTATACCGATGTACCACGTCTTGATGACTATCTAAGAGGTTGTGCAAGAGTAATTCTTGATTAGCTGAGCATGGCACGTATGCGGGCTTATGCGCAACAGGCCAAGCGTAGAGATCAACAGTTAACGAAGGGCGAGAAGAGGTCGAGCGGCCAGGTCCTTTGGTAACTTTCGAGGCGAGTCACCTCGCGGCCAATTGAATATGCGCATCCACCGGTCTGCAGTGGTCCTCCACAGGTTCGGGACGTTCGGTATGCAGGAGTTGGTCGAGCTCGAGCTTCCGCTCACGCTACGTAGGTTCGGCCCACCGGATTGATTTTCCTCTGTTCATGGTGTGGCGACGTCATCCCGGAATGTCGTCTTTTAGTTGGTACTTGTTGTACCTCGACCGTCGGTCGATGTCGATAGAGTGTCCTTGTAGGAGGACTTAGCCTTCAGATCGGTGGGTAGTTCGTCATCTTCCTAGCTATGCGCCTGCAGGCGAGTTTGATTTGAACGACTAAGGGAGTGAAGCGATGAATATAGATATATCTTTAACCTCTAGAGATCGGTATGTGTGATAAGGTGAGTATACCTTAAGTGCTATGTTCGATAACGATGTGTTAGTCGTGATTAGATCATGGTTGTTTAACCGAGTAAGATTTTGGGGATAGAAGGTGTGAGCCTTAGAGCTTTTTACGTAGAGACCTTAGAGGTGAGGCCATCTCGAGAAAGGTGTAGTGTTATGTTTGACCCTTATCGGAAGTGCATAGTGCGTGAGTTATGTTTGGGATAGGTCCCTAGTAGTGTGGAATGAAAGGGGGTAGTTGAGGTAAGAAGACCGCTAGGTTTTCAAACGTGATTTGTGAGATTGTTCAATCGGGAGCTAGTATTGTGCGGCGTTGCGGGTCGGGTTGAGGCCACGTTGCGGGTCAACCCGCGGTAGGTTTGGTGGTGGGGCAGGTTGTGGTGGTCCCGCGTGTTAGGGTTGTGAGGTGTTAGGCCCAAGTTTAGTTAACCAGTGACGAGTTCGTGGATCGTTCGACCGATGGTCGGTCGATGGGGCAGCCCATCGTGTTCTTGATCGGAGACCGTTTACTCGGTGTGTTGAGTTATCGAAGGTTGTAAGGCTGCAGGTGCCTACCTTCACCTTATGTGACAGTGGAGCCTGTAGAAGTGTTGTTGTTTTCGAAGTTTTGCCAAGCATGTGTTTAGAACTCAGTGAATCTCGAATCGCATTCGCCTCGGGCCGGTGTGTGTATCTCGTAGGTAGTCGTGGGGATTGTTGTCTCTGTGGAGGAAGTGTTTAAGCTACCATTTCGGTGTTCGGATATCGCTTTGTGGCGCCTTGTAGGGCGGAAGTGTAAGTTGCCGGTTGATTGGTTCGGCGTTGGCAAGATTCAGATAGTTGGTTCGTGCTTGTTCCGGATCGTGGATAGAGTAAAGCTTGTCTAGAAGAGGTTACGGCGGCTCGGAGAAATCGTGCGGATAATCGCGGCGACGCCAGAGTTCAGTTGACGGTCGGTCTTCTTGAAAGTACCACCGGGGTGGGTGTGACGAGTTTTGGAATACTGAGAGGAACTTAGCCCGAGTTACTTTGGGCCTTTGAGTTCATGTGAAGGATAGGCGGGTTGCCTATATGATAGCTTTTGCCGTCCGACTTAGGAAGGCGATGCGTCCGATCTTTCGTATTGTTATGTTCGAAAGTATCGGAGATCCATCCAGTGTTCGATTAATGATGACCACGTTAGGGATAGTAACCCGAGTTTTGGAAACCAAGCGATGTCGGAAATGTGGTAAGAGTTCGAGTGTCTGACGACCTCGGGGATCGCATGTAGTCCGGCACCATTTGTTGGGTCGCCGAGTGACACTAGAACCTCGCGCAAAGTGACAAAAGTGGTATCGGGAAGAAGCGAGCATGTATGGCGAGAATTGATGTGACCATTTCTTTTGTTTGGAAAAGTGTGGAAGAAGTATATTTTAGACCCCGGTGAGGAGTGTTTTGTGGTGATGATTAGAGGTGTTTCCTCGTGGACTTTGACGTAAGTATTTACGCAGGTGCAGCTGTGGCAGGATTGTTCTCGTAAGTATAGTAGTGAAGACTATATTGGCGCGCGTTTGTTTTGAGACTTATAAGGAACATTCGGGACGAATGTTTCTAAGGAGGGGAGAATGTTATACCGTATTTCGCAGTATGCGTGGGGCGTGCGTGAAAAATTTGAAACTTGTACTAAGGCTTGGCGAATTAATTTTGTTCACAACACCCGTTTAGAGTCGTTTTTAAATGAAAGCGTTTTCACAGCTTTCGTAGGGGAATTTCCGGCTATGTCATTTTTAATTTTTGCGGATTTTTCCGAGAGACGAAACGTGTTGGGCCAACAAGAGGGCGCCACTTGGCACCCTCCCATTGGCGGACGTGAGAGCTCGATTGTGGCCGATTGGAATGGCTTTAGTTGGTAGGATATTTGTGTGTTAGTTGGTTAAGGGGCACTTGGCAAGATCTTGGCCTACTTGCCTTGCACTTGGCAAGATCTTGGCCATTGGTTGGCCATGGGTTGGCCTATACATACCCCCCAATGTTGACGACTTTCTGCAGCCTACAATCTTCTAAGTGTTAAAATCCCGCCCGCTCCCTTCGTGTGGTTCTCGTCCAAAACCCTTCCCTCCCTTGGCGAGAGTTCCCCACAGTGGGAGTAGGCCGAGTATACACCCCACTCCTGGGTGCTAGCCGTGGGGGACCCCCAGCCTAGTTGTTTCGTATAATACCCCTCTTGGTAGAAATACTCTCAAAAGTATTGTTATAATGCCCAAATTACCTTAGTAGTATACCTTGTTGTATTCTAAGGTTATACCTATACAAAAATGCCCGTAAATACTATTATACTTCCCTTAGTCACAAAACCGAAACCTAGGAAAATCTCCATAGTCAGTTGGAGTATTGTGTAGAAGTTGGTTAGAACTTCTAAGGGTGGTTTAGAGCGGGTTGGGCGCTCGGAGTTGGAGCTAAACGATTGCCCAGATCGACTTTAACTAGGATAATTATGGGCTTATCGAGGTAATTATCTTGTTCTCTGTTGTAATTGGAAATTACATATTGTTAGACTATATAGTTGAAGTATACTATATATATAGAACTGAACGTTGTTGTCGGCAATGTCTTTGGACTTAAGATGAATAATAAGAAACCTTTTGAAGAAGAGTACTAAAGCTGTTTTTACTTAGGGTATTCTGAGACTTGTGTAGTAGTCCGTGGAGTAGAATTGTACCCGTTAGGGTTAGATGTATAACCCCGGTTGGCTTGGTAGCCGGCCTCGATAGAGGAGGAGATTTCTGTTGTTGCGGGAGAGTCTTTGCGAATTTTACGTAGAATGTTCTACGGTTAGACCTAAATGTTAATAAAGCGCCTTGTGGCCTTATAGGTTGAAGTACTACGTGTGGCGCGATCTAGGGCTAAGGAGTAGCCAGCGGTTTGAGGTACTTGGGCGTTTGCTATTAGTCGATACTCGTCGCGAGGTATGTGAACCTCTATCTCTTCTAGCATGATATGTGTGAACTATGTAGTACGGTAGACGTACATGTGCTAAATGTATTTAGTTGATTTAAAACATAAAGTGTTATAACGGCTTTATGGGAAGTCGATTATAAACAGCTTTATGTTGGTAAGAAAATACTTGTGGTTTTTAAAAGGTAACTGATTTGAACTATAACTGGCTTGTTATGTGATTAATAGAGAACTTGAAGTAATACTTGGTTTTTGAGAACTTAAGAGTTATACTAACTTTATGGGAAGTTAGGTATAACGGCTTAAGAATGTTTTACTGATTTCGGAAATCAGAATGTGTATCGACAAACCACTGCAGCGTTAATAAAGGAAAATGTTTTGAATAAGTAAGTATTATTAAAACCAGTAGAAACTTCCATCTGCATAGAAGCTAAGATGAGACAAAATGATATTTCTAGATCATGCTTTGTAATAAGATTGTTATAAGCGAGAATATCCTACTCACATATAAGACTTATGTTTCTCGGATAGTTTAAAGGAGAATTATATTCTTAAATGAATAAGACTATGAACTACTGAAACCTTTCTAAAATGAGAAACTTGAACATTGGAAATTAGGCAAACTTGATCATTGGAAAAGAATGTTGCTACTTGATTTTACAAAGAGAAGTAATCGATTTACTTTAAAAGGATAGTCACTCTATTTTTATACTACGGGTATTGTGTGACATTGTGAAAGTAACGTATCTTTTAAAGAGTTAATGTATGAAGTACTTTGGGGATAAAACCCGAACTTGTTGGCATATAGTAGAAAGTACCTTGTGTGTATAACTTGATTGTGTTGGTTTGTGATAGCACAGTAATACTTTCTTGTTGATTGATAAGTAAACATGTTAGGATGCTACGTGTGTTAGTATCTTGTGATGTTGAGTAAAGGGGTTTCCTTTGTTGTGCTTATGTTGCTTAACGATAAGCTGTTGTGTTAGTATTTTACATCACTCATCTCTTGAGATGATTCCGGGGGTTAAGCTGCCCTCCGATGCGGGGTAGACTCAGGCGGGTCGATGGACCTATGATTCGAGAATACCTCATGCAGGTCCCAGGGGCCTATGCGGAGCTACGAGAGTTCGAGTTAGTGTCGTCGCTTTATGGGCATGCGGTCCATGGCCGTGCGGTGCGAAGTCGGGGCGATCTTAGGGAGTAGCTACCTCGATGCGAGGAATACCTCATGCGGGCGATGAGATTGGCCTATCGCGGTGCGGGAGTTCCAGGTTAGACGCGTACATTGATCTGCGGGCAAGTGGCGGCTTTGATCATGTGACGGTCTGAGCGAGATCTTATGATCTGATTCATGACCTTGTTGATGCGTGGGTTTTTAGTAGTCGGCTATGCCTTCGTACTTACCGTCTGAGTTTATTATGACACAGTGGGACACGGTGTTCATGTGTGTTCCTTGGTGCTTTTATATCATAGGCCGGCGGTGAGGAAGGTATTCCAGGCATGATTGATGTTGTGGGCGAGACCCATTGTTATATTTGAGTGATGACTTGAGGCGTGAGTCCACGACTTGACATATCGCTTTGTTGTAAAGCGTAGTTTGGTTATCATACATGTCTCTGCTTTATATGGCTGCTATGATTTCATTTACGATATGTATTTTCATTTCACATACTCGGTACTGTTATCGACCTCGCCGGAGCTGCGTTCATGCCGCAGTTGAGGTACACGATCGTTGATCCTAGCTCGTGGTCACGCTTTAGCGTTTGGGAAGCTCCGTTTCTCGGAGGCTTATCGATGGTATAGTCCCCTGTCGTAAGTGTTTACATTCGGGGTTTGGCGGGCCCCGTCCGCCATTGTTGTCATATCATTCTTAGAGGTCCATGTAATCTTGTTGTGGCGTGGTTTGTAAAAAGGATTAAACTGCTCATGTTGAAAAAGTTGCTATTTATATTTATCCGAAGGTAACCGTTTTTGGTTAGCTTTGTCTTCTTATTTCACCGTCTTATTACACCGTTTCATGTATTGTCTTTATGTTCCGATTACTCGATGTATGTCTACTTGGGTGCCCGGTAAGGCACGATCCACGGGCAGGTTCGGTCGTGACAAAAGTGGTATCGAGCGATTAATCCTCGGAAAGTGTCTGACCGTATCCAGGAAGTCTTGATTATCGGTGTGTTGTGCACCACAATAATCGGAGGCTATAGGATATTTTAGGATTGGTTTCTATTCTTCTCACTCGAGATCGTGCCTTAGAGTTGTGTTGTAAGTTGGACCCTCGACGTATTTCTTTCCACTTACCGCTATGCCTCCGCGTAGTGGCAACCCGGGCGGGAGGCAAGGCGGCCGAGGAGGCTGCGAGTAGAGTTCGGGGTGGCGAGGGCACAGCCCAATCATTACCTAGGGTAGTGCTTCATTCGGGAGTTTTGCGGCGTCACTAGCCCAATGAGTTTGGCACGGCAGCGGCAGTTCCCACTGCGGCCATGATATTTGAACCTTCAGTTCCACGACCGGGAACAGTGAATATAGAGTGCAAAGAAGACGACCCTGTTACTAGCTATGGATGTGGCTACCAGAGAGTATACCGATGTACCACGGGTCTTGATGACTATCTAAGAGAGGGTTGTGCAAGAGTAATTCTTGATTAGGCTTGAGCATGGCACGTATGCGGGCTTATGCGCAGCAGGCCAAGCGTAGAATCAACGGGTTAACGAAGGACAGCAGAAGAGGGCCAGAGCAGCAAGGTCCTTTGGTAACTTTCGAGGCGAGTCACCTCACCAGCAGATTGAATATGCGCATCCACCAGTGCAGAGTGGTCCTCCACAGGGTTCAGGACGTTCGGGGTATGCAGGAGTTGGTCAGAGCTCCAGAGCTTAGGTTCCGCGGCTACACGTAGGTTCCACCCGGCCGGATTGATTTTCCTCGGTGTTCCGCGGTGTGACGTCATCCCGGGGAATGTCGTCTTTTAGTTGGTACTTGTTGTACCTACGACCGTCACGGTCTGAGGTCGATAGAGTGTCCTTGTATGAGGACTTAGCCTTCAGGATAAGTGGGTAGTTCGTCATCTTCCCTAGCTATGCGCCACTACAGGCGAGTTTGATTTGAACGACTAAGGGGAGTGAAGCAGTAGATATAGATATATCTTTAACCCTCTAGAGATCAGTATGTGTGATAAGGTGAGTATACCTTAAGTGCTATGTTCTGATAACAGTGTGTTAGTCGTGATTAGATCATGGTTGTTTAACCGAGTAAGATTTTGGGGGATAGAGAAGGTGTGAGCCTTAGAGCTTTTTACGTAGAGACCTTAGAGGTGAGGCCATCTCGAGAAAAGGTGTAGTGTTATGTTTGACCCTTATCGGAAGTGCATAGTGCACGTGAGTTATGTTTGGGATAGGTCCCTAGTAGTGTGGAATGAAAGGGGGTAGTTGAGGTAAGAAGACCGCTAGGTTTTCGAAACGTGATTTGTGAGATTGTTCCGAATCGGGGAGCTAGTATTGTGCGCGTTGTCGGGTCGGGTTGAGGCCACGTTGCGGGTCAACCCGCGGTAGGTTTGGTGGTGGGGTCAGGTTGTGGTGGTCCGCGCGTGTTAGGGTTGTGAGGGTGTTAGGCCCAAGTTTAGTTAACCAAATGCGAGTTCGTGGATCGTTCGACCCGATGGTCGGTCGATGGGGCAGCCATCGTGTTCTTCGATCGGGACCGTTTACTCATTGTGTTGAGTTATCCGAAGGTTGTAAGGCTGCGGGGTGCCTACCTTCACCTTATGAGACAGTGGAGCCAGTAGAAATTTGTTGTTGTTCTGGAAGTTTTGCCAAGCATGTGTTTAGAACTCAGGTGAATCTCAGAATCGCATTCGCCCTCGGGCCAGTGTGTGTATCTCAGAGGTAGTCGTGGGGGATTGTTGTCTCCTGTGGAGGAAGTGTTTAAGCTACCATTTCAGTGTTCGGATATCGCTTTGTGACGCCTTGTAGGGGGCGGAAGTGTAAGTTGCCGGTTGATTGGTTCGACGTTGGCAAGATTGGATAGTTGGTTGAGCTTGTTCCAGTGGTGTGGATAGAGTAAAGCTTGTCTAGAAGAGGTTACGGCGGCTCGGAGAAATCGTGCGGATAATCGGCGGCGCCAGAGTTCAGGTTGACGGTCGGTCTTCTTGAAAGTACCACCCCGGGGTGGGTGTGACGAGTTTTGGAATACAGAGGGAACTTAGCCCGAGTTACTTTGGGCCTTTGAGTTCATGTGAAGGATAGGCCAGGTTGCCTATATGATAGCTTTTGCCGTCCGACTTAGGAGGCAGTACGTCCGGTCTTTCGTATTGTTATGTTCGAAAGTATCGGAGATCCATCCAGTGTTCCCGATTAATGATGACCACGTTAGGGATAGTAACCCGAGTTTTGGAAAGCGATGCTCGGAAATGTGGTAAGAGTTCGAGTGTCTGACGACCTCGGGGATCGCATGTAGTCCGGCACCATTTGTTGGGTCGCCGAGTGACACTAGAACCTCGCGCAAAGTGACAAAAGTGGTATCGGGAAGAAGCGAGCATGTATGGCGAGAATTGATGTGACCATTTCTTTTGTTTGGAAAAGTGTGGAAGAAGTATATTTTAGACCGGTGAGAGTGTTTTGTGGTGATGATTAGAGGTGTTTCCTCGTGGACTTTGACGTAAGTATTTACGCAGTGCGGTGTGGCGAGATTGTTCTCGTAAGTATAGTAGTGAAGACTATATTGGCGCGTTTGTTTTGAGACTTATAAGGAACATTCGGACGAATGTTTCTAAGGAGGAGAATGTTATACCTCGTATTTCCAGTATATGCGTGGGGCGTGCGTAGAAAAATTTGAAACTTGTACTAAGGCTTGGCGAATTAATTTTGTTCACAACACCCGTTTAGAGTCGTTTTTAAATGACGTTTTCCACGACTTTCGTAGGGAATTTCCGGCTATGTCATTTTTAATTTTTGCGGATTTTTCCGAGAGACGAAACGTGTTGGGCCAACAAGAGGGCGCCACTTGGCACCCTCCCATTGGCGGACGTGAGAGCTCGATTGTGGCCGATTGGAATGGCTTTATGTTATACCCCGTAGTTCTAGGGTATGTATGCGAGGACGTACGTACGAGAATACGACAGAAAGATTGGAAAGGAAGAAAGAGGCGATTTTTCCACGGAAAAGTTTCCGGTTTTGTGAAGGAAAAAGGTTCGTTAATGGGAATTGGATTCCCGATTTGGTATTCGGACTTCTGGAATATTAGAGAATTATGGAATTTTATTTTGAAAATGGTCACGTGGGGCCCACGGAGAAATTCTGATTTTGTAGGGCCACTTTGTTTTGAGATTTTGGCCATTATGGATATTTTCTAAGATGTTTTATTTTGGGCCAATAGGAGGGTGACACGTGTCACCCCGCCTAGGTGGCTTAGCCGAATGGCATTTGTGCACAACACGGTTAGAGTCGTTTTTAACTAAACGTTTTCATAACTTGCGAGGAAAATTACGGCTATGTCTTTTGTTATTTTTGCGGATTTTTACGAGAGACGGAAAATTTTTGACCAACGAGAGGCGACACTTGGCACCTCTCATGGTGGGCAAGGTGGGCTTGGACGATTTGGGAAGGCAAGTGGGAGATATTTTTGGTAGATATTTTGTGTGCAAGTTGGCTAGGTACACATGGGTGAATCTTGGCCTTACACTTGCCTAACACTTGGTGTAATCTTGGCCATTGGTTGGCTTTCACTTGACCTATAAATACCACTGAAGACTAATTCATTCACAAAATTGCCTAAGTCTTGAAAGCTTCTTCTTTCCCCTTAGTGTAGTGTCTTGGCAGAGCCCCTCTCTCCCCTTGGCGAGAGTCCCCTAGTGGGGTAGGCCGAGGGGTAGACACCCCCTCCTAGAGTTGCTAGTGGCAGTACCCACCACTGCTAGGTTGTTTTCAGATAATACCCCTTGTTGTGGTATAGAAATACTCTCCTAGTATTGTTATAATGTCCAAATTACCTTAGCCGTATACCTTGTTGTATTCTAAGGTTATACCTATACGAAAAGCCCAGAAATACTATTATACTTCCCGTCAGTCACAAAACCGAAACCCTAGGAAAATCTCCATAGTCCGTTGGAGTATTGTGAAGAAGTTGGTTAGAACTTCTAAGGGTGGTTTAGAGCGGGTTGGAGCGCTCGGAGTTGGAGCTAAACGATTGCCCAGGATCGACTTTATATTTGGATAATTATGGGCTTAGCGAGGTAAATATCTTGTCCCCCTTTTTGTAATTGGATATTACATGTCGTTAGATTATATAGTTGAAGTATACTATATATATATAACTGAACATAGCTTGTGGCAATGTCCTTGGACTTAAGCCTGAAGAACTGAACTGAACTGTTTTTACATAGGACTGTATTACAGTAGACTTGTGTAGTAGTACTGTGGAGTAGAATTGTACCCGTTCGGGTTAGATGTATAACCCCCCCTGGTTGGCTTGATAGCCGGCCCCGATAGAGGAGGAGATTTACGCTGTTTGTTGCGGGAGAGTCTTTGTCGAATTTTCGGTAGAATGTTCTACGATAAGATCTAGATGTTAATAAGCGCCTTGTGGCCTTATAGGTTGAAGTACTACGTGTGGCGCGTTCTACTTGGCTTAAGGAGTAGCCGACGGCTTGAGGTACTCGGAGCATTTTGCTATTAGTCGATAATCGTCGCGAGGTATGTGAACCTCTTCCTATCTCTCCTAGCATGATATGTGTGAACTATGTAGTACGGTAGACGTACATGTGTTTGATTGTTGTAAAACATAAAGTGTTATAACGGCTTTATGGGAAGTTGGTTATAACAGCTTTATGTAGGTAAGAAAATGGGTTGTGGTTTTCGAAAGGTAACTGACTTGTTATGTGTTAATGAAGAACTTGAAGTATTTCAAAAGGTTTATAAATCATTTTGAAAGAATATGTGTAGTAATGTATTTTTGAAAACTTAAGAGTTATACTAGCTTTATGGGAAGTTAGGTATAACGGCTTAAGAATGTTTTACTGATTTTGGAAATCAGGATGCGTATCGACAAACCACTGCAGCGTTAACAAAAGGAAATGTTTTGAATAATTAAGTATGATTAAAACCAGTAGAAACTTCCATCTGCATAGAAGCTAAGATAAGACAAAATGATATTTCCTAGATCATGGCTGCTGTAATAAGATTGTTATAAATAAGAATAACCTACTTACATGTAAGGCTTATGTTTCTCAATTGGTTAATAAAAGGATTTTATTCTTGAATTAATAAGACTATGAAATACTAAAACTTTTTAAAATAAGAAACTGGAACATTTGAAATTAGGCAAACTCGAAAGTTTGTAAAATAATTTTTTTACTTGATTTTACAAAGGTAAGTGTTTTGGTTTACTTAAAAAGACAGTCACTCTATTTTATACTACGTATTGTGTGACTTATGTGATAGGAACGGATCTTTTAAGGATTTAATGTATGAAATGCGTTGGGGTTAGATACTCGAACTTGTTAGTAGAAAGTACCTTGTGTGAACAACTTGATTGTATTGGTTTGTGATAGCCTTGTAATACTTTCTTGTTGACTTGATAAGTAAATCTGTTAGGATGCTACTTGTGTTAGTATCTTGTGATTGTTATGTAAGGGGGTCATTCTTGCTGTGCTTACATTGTTAAAAGGTAAGTCCATTATCGTTATTATATCACCTACCCGCAGTGTATCACAGGGCTTGCCACCCTTGATGCGGTCTATACGGCTATCACGGTCCTTGAGACTATGCGGTCAGCGGTATGCTCGTGATTGACCGATCATTCCGTGTTTAGCCCGATCACGGGATTCCTATCGCGGTCTCTCGAGGACTATGCGGTCCTCGAGGGGCTATGCGAGTGCGGAAGTCGGGGCGGATCTGAGGTTAGGTGCCTTCGATCGCGGTATACCTCGGGTGGTCTAGGACCGTGATTCGAGGAATACCTTATGCGGTCTGTGTGTGACCTATGCGGGCTGCGAGAGTTCGAGGAATAGACGCGCATTGATCTGCGGGCGATGGCGGCCGATCTGTGGTGCGGTCTGAGAGACCTCGTGATACGATTTGTGGCATTTGTGGTGCTGGGGTCTTAGTAGTCGGCTATGCCTTCGTGCTTACCGTCACGGTCTTATTGTGATGACTTTGAGGCGTGAGTCACGACTTGACATATTCGCTTAGTTGTTGTGATCGTAGTTTGGTTATCATACATGTCTCTGCTTTATATATACTACTATGATTTGATTCTGATATTACTTCGATTTCACATACTTGGTACATGTTGTCGACCTCGCCGGCTGCGTTCATGCCGCAGTTGAGGTACATCGATCGTTGATCCTAGCTCGTGGTTCTGATTCGGCGTTTGGGAAGCTCCGTTTCTCGGAGGCTTATCGATGGTATAGTCCTGTCGTAGTAAGTGTTTACATTCGGGGTTTGGCGGGGCCTGTCCGCCATTGTGTCGTATCATTCTTAAGTGCATGTAATCTTTGTTGTGGCGAGGTTGGTAAAAGGATTAAGCTGTTCATTTGTAAAAGAGTTGATGGTTATATATATGCCGAAGTGCAAGTTTCCTGATTATTGTTTTATATTTCTGTTATCTCATTTTGTTGTATTATGTTACGCTGATTACTATGATGTTGTGTCACTAGGGTGCGGGTAAGGCACGATCCGCCCGATTTAGTCGTGACAAAAGTGGTATCGAGCGATTAATCCTCGGAAAGTGTCTACGAGACCGTATCCGATGAAGTCTTGATTATCGGTGTGTTGTGCACCAATAATCAGGAGGCTATAGGATATTTAGGATTGGTTTCTATCCTCCTCACTCTGAGATCGTGCCTTAGAGCTGTGTTGTAAGTTGGACCCTATGACGATATTCATTCCCTTATCGTTATGCCTCCGCATAGGGCAACCCGGGAGGCAAGCGGCCGGAGGCTGAGTAGAGTTCGGAGGGTGGCGAGGGCGAGGCCAAATCATTACCTAGGGTAGTGCTTCATTCGGGATTTCTGCGGCGTCACTAGCCCCAAAGAAGTTTAGCATGGTGGCGGCGATTCCTCTGCGTCCACGATATTTGAACCTTCAGTTCCACGACCGGGAACAGTGAATATAGATTGCAAAGAGACAACCTTGTTACTAGCTATGGATTTGGCTACCAGAGAGTATACCGATGTATCGCAAGTCTTGATGACTACCTAAGAAGGTTGTGCAAGTAATCCTTCGATTGAAGCTTGAGCATGGCACGTATGCGGGCTTATGCGCAGTCGAGAAACGTAGAGATCGACGGGTTAACCAGGCGTAGAAGAGGGCGGGCGGAGCGTCCTTGGTAACTTTCAAGGTGAGTATACCTTAAGTGCTATGTTCGATAGCGGTGTGTTAGTTGTGATTAGAAATCATGGTGGGTTAACCGAGTAAGATTTTGGAGGATAGAAAGTGTGAGCCTTAGAGCTTTATACGCAAAGACCTTAGAGGTAAGGCCATCTCGGGTAGAGGCGTATGTTTATGTTTGACCCTTATAGGAGTGCATAGTGCACGTGGTCGTGTTGGGATAAGTCCCATGTAGTATGAAATGAAAGAGGGTAGTTGAGCTAAGAAGACCGCTAGGTTTTCGTAACGTGTTTAGTAAGATTGTTCGCCCGGGAGATGGTATTTTGCGCCTTGGGTCGGGTTGAGGCTACGTGCGGGTCAACCGCGGTAGGTTTGGTGGTGGGGTCAGTTTGTGGTGGTCCCTCTTTGTGTTAGGGTCATGAGGGTGTTAGGCCCATGTTTAGTTAGCCTGCGTGCAAGTTCGTGGATGCGTTCGACCAGTGGTCGGGACGATGAAGCGACTATCGTGTTCTTGGTCGGTCGTTCCTGGCGGTGTTGATGTTATCCGAAAGGTTGTGAGGTTGCAGGTGCCTACCTTCACCTTATGACGGACAGTGGAGCCCAGGGTACGGCTGTTTCTCTTTCTGGGGGTTTGTACCGGGCAGGGCTAGGAACTCAGGTGAGTCTCCGTATCGCATTCGCCCTCGGGCCAGTGTTTTGATTTCGAGGGTATGCGAGGATCGTTGTCTCCGGTTGAAGTGTTTAAGCTACCATTTCGGTGTTCGGATGTCGTCTTGTGGCCTTGTAGGCGTAAATGCAAGTTGCGGTCGATTGGTTCGATGTTGGCGTGGTTCGAGATAGTTGGTTGAGCTTGTTCCACAGATCGTGTGGATAGTGAAGCTTGTCTAGAAGAAGTTCGCGGCTCGGAGAATCGTGCGGATAATCGGCGGCACGCTTAGAGTTCAGTTGTGGTCGGTCTTCTTGAAAGTACCACCGGACGGTGTGACGAGTTTTGAAGCGGCCGTATCGTAATGTGGTAAGAGTTCGAGTGTACGAGATCCTCGGGATCATGGCGGCCGGCACCATTTGTTGGGTCGTCGGAGCAAGGCTCGCGACAAAGTGACAAAAGTGGTATCGATGACTAAGGAAGTATATTTTGACCCGGGAAGAGGTATTTGTGGTGATGTAGAGGTGTTTCCTCGTGGACTTAGATGTAAGTTTTGCGCAGTGTTTCCATGGCGGTATGGCGGATTGTTCGTAAGTATAGTAGTGAAGACTATATTGGCGCCGCGTTTGTTTTGAGACTTAGAAGGAACATTCGGACGAATGTTTCTAAGGAGGAGAATGTTATACCCGTAGTTCTAGGGTATGTATGCGAGGGCGTGCGTGCGAGAATCTGACAGAAAGATTGGAAAGGAAGAAAGAGGCGATTTTTCCACGGAAAAGTTTCGGTTTTGTGAAGGAAAAAGGTTCGTTAATGGGAATGGATTCCCAGTTTGGTATTCGGACTTCTGGAATATTAGAGAATTATGGAATTTTATTTTGAAAATGGTCACGTGGGGCCACGGGAGAAATTCTGATTTTGTAGGGCCCACTTTGTTTTCGAGATTTTGGCCATTATGGATATTTTCGAAGATGTTTTATTTTGGGC
Organism: Przewalskia tangutica; assembly: GCA_029844215.1. Taxonomy (NCBI): domain Eukaryota; kingdom Viridiplantae; phylum Streptophyta; class Magnoliopsida; order Solanales; family Solanaceae; genus Przewalskia; species Przewalskia tangutica. Next base: position 68,073,134 of record CM056726.1, read on the forward strand.
CAATAGGAGGGTGACACGTGTCACCCGCCTAGGTGGCTTAGTAGAATGGCATTTGTGCACAACACGGTTAGAGTCGTTTTTTAAAGCGTTTTCATAACTGCGAGGAAAATTCCGGCTATGTCTTTTCTTATTTTTGCGGATTTTTCAGAGACGGAACATTTTGGACCAACGAGAGGCGACACTTGGCACCTCCGTTGGTGAGCAAGGTGGCGGCCCTTGGACGATTTGGGAAGGCAAGTGGGAGATAATTTTGGTAGATATTTTGTGTGCACGTTGGCTAGGTACACATGGGTGAATCTTGGCCCTACACTTGCCTAACACTTGGTGTAATCTTGGCCATGGGTTGGCTTTCACTTGACCTATAAATACCCCACTTTGAAGACTAATTCATTCACAAATTGCCTAAGTCTTGAAAGCTTCTTCTTTCCCCCTTAGTGTAGTGTCTTGGCCGAGAGCCCCTCTCTCCCCCCTTGGCCGAGAGTCCCCCCCCCTAGGGGGGTAGGCCGAGGGGTAGACACCCCCCCCTCCTAGAGTTGCTAGTAGTGGGGTACCCACTGCTAGGTTGTTTTCGTATAATACCCTTGTTGTGGTATAGAAATACTCTCTAGTATTGTTATAATGTCCAAATTACCTTAGCCAGTATACCTTGTTGTATTCTAAGGTTATACCTATCTGAAAAGCCCAGAAATACTATCATACTTCCCGTCAGTCACAAAACCGAAACCCTAGGAAAATCTCCATAGTCCGTTGGAGTATTGTGAAGAAGTTGGTTAGAACTTCTAAGGGTGGTTTAGAGCGGGTTGGAGCGCTCGGAGTTGGAGCTAAACGATTGCCCCGGATCGACTTTATACTTGGATAATTATGGGCTTAGCGAGGTAAATATCTTGTCCCCCTTTTGTAATTGGATATTACATGTCGTTAGATTATATAGTTGAAGTATACTATATATATATAACTGAACATAGCTTGTGGCAATGTCCTTGGACTTAAGCTCAAGAATCAATCGAATGTTTTTACATAGGGTGTATTCAGATGAACTTGTGTAGTAATCTTGTGGAGTAGAATTGTACCGTTCGGGTTAGATGTATAACCCCCGGTTGGCTTGATGGCGGCCGATAGAGGAGGAGATTTCTGTTGTTGCGGGGAGAGTCTTTGTCGAATTTTCGGTAGAATGTTCTACGATAAGATCTAGATGTTAATAAGCGCCTTGTGGCCTTATAGGTTGAAGTACTACGTGTGGCGCGTTCTACTTGGCTTAAGGAGTAGCCGACGGCTTGAGGTACTCGGAGCATTTTGCTATTAGTCGATACTCGTCGCGAGGTATGTGAACCTCTTCCTATCTCTCCTAGCATGATATGTGTGAACTATGTAGTACGGTAGACGTACATGTGTTTGATTGTTGTAAAACATAAAGTGTTATAACGGCTTTATGGGAAGTTGGTTATAACAGCTTTATGTAGGTAAGAAAATGGGTTGTGGTTTTCGAAAGGTAACTGATTTGATTATAACTGACTTGTTATGTGTTAATGAAGAACTTGAAGTATTTCAAAAGGTTTATAAATCATTTTGAAAGAATATGTGTAGTAATGTATTTTTGAAAACTTAAGAGTTATACTAGCTTTATGGGAAGTTAGGTATAACGGCTTAAGAATGTTTTACTGATTTTGGAAATCAGGATGCGTATCGACAAACCACTGCAGCGTTAACAAAGGAAATGTTTTGAATAATTAAGTATGATTAAAACGGTAGAAACTTCCATCCGCATAGAAGCTAAGATAAGACAAAATGATATTTCCTAGATCATGGTCATTGTAATAAGATTGTTATAAATAAGAATAACCTACTTACATGTAAGGCTTATGTTTCTCAATTGGTTAATAAAAGGATTTTATTCTTGAATGAATAAGACTATGAACTACGAAACCTTTTAAAATAAGAAAGCTGGAACATTTGAAATTAGGCAAACTCGAGCGTTGGAAAATAATGTTGTTACTTGATTTTACAAAGGTAAGTGTTTTGGTTTACTTAAAAAAGGATCACTCTATTTTATACTACGTATTGTGTGACTTATGTGATAGGAACGGATCTTTTAAGGATTTAATGTATGAAATGCGTTGGGGTTAGATACTCGAACTTGTTAGTAGAAAGTACCTTGTGTGAACAACTTGATTGTATTGGTTTGTGATAGCCTTGTAATACTTTCTTGTTGACTTGATAAGTAAACTGTTAGGATGCTACTTGTGTTAGTATCTTGTGATTGTTATGTAAGGGGTCATTCTTGCTGTGCTTACATTGTTAAAAGGTAAGTCCATTGTCGTTATTATATCACCTACCTCGATCGTGTATACCGAGGCTTGCCACCCTTGATGCGGTCTATACGGCTATCGCGGTCCTTGAGACTATGCGGGCAGCGGTATGCTCCAGATTGACGATCATTCCGGTGTTTAGCCCGATGCGGGGATTCCTATGCGGTCTCGAGGACTATGCGGTCCTTGAGGGCTATGCGGGCTGCGGAAGTCGGGGCGGATCTGAGGTTAGGCGCCGATGCGGGGTATACCTCGGGTGGTCTAGGACCAGATTCGAGGAATACCTTATGCGCGGTGCGTGTGTGACCTATGCGAGTGCGAGAGTTCGAGAATAGACGCGCATTGACATCTGCGGGCGGTGGCGGCCGATCTGTGGTGCGGTCTAGAGAGACCTCGTGATACAGTTTGTGGCATTTGTGGTACTGGGGGTCTTAGTAGTCGGCTATGCCTTCGTACTTACCCCGTACTGTCTTATTGTGATGACTTTGAGGCGTGAGTCACGACTTGACATATTCGCTTAGTTGTTGTGAATCGTAGTTTGGTTATCATACATGTCTCTGCTTTATATATACTACTATGATTTGATTCTGATGATACTTCTGATTTCACATACTTGGTACATGTTATCTTGACCTCGCCGAAGTGCGTTCATGCCGCAGTTGAGGTACATCGATCGTTGATCCTAGCTCTCGAGTCCTGATTCGGCGTTTGGGAAGCTCCGTTTCTCGGAGGCTTATCATGGTATAGTCCTGTCGTAGTAAGTGTTTACATTCGGGGGTTTGGCGGGGCCTGTCCGCCATTGTGTCGTATCATTCTTAAGTCCATGTAATCTTGTTGTGGCGGGGTTGGTAAAAAGGATTAAGCTGTTCATTTGTAAAAGAGTTGATGGTTATATATATGCCGGTGCAAGTTTCCTGATTATTGTTTTATATTTCTGTTATCTCATGTTGTTGTTTTATGTTCCGCTGATTACTCTGATGTTGTGTCACTAGGGTGCCCGGGGTAAGGCACCAGTCACGGGCCCAGTTTCGGGTCGTGACACTTTAGTTGGTAGGATATTTGTGTGTTAGTTGGTTAAGGGGCACTTGGCAAGATCTTGGCCCTACACTTGCCTTGCACTTGGCAAGATCTTGGTCATTGGTTGGCCATTGGTTGGCCTATAAATACCACCCTATGTTGAAGACTTTCTTCATCCTAAAATCTTCTAAGTGTTAAAATCCCTCCCTCTCCCTTCTTGTGGTTCTCGTCCAAAAGCCTTCCCCCTCCCCCTTGGCGAGAGTTCCCCACAGTGGGGTAGTAGAGGGTATACACCCACTCCTTCGGGTGCTAGCCGTGGGGTACCCCCCCCCAGCCTAGTTGTTTTCGTATAATACCCCTCTTGGTAGAAATACTCTCAAAGTATTGTTATAATGCCCAAATTACCTTAGCCGTATACCTTGTTGTATTCTAAGGTTATACCTATACAAAAATGCCCAGAAATACTATTATACTTCCCTTCCGTCCCAAAAACCGAAACCCTAGGAAAATCTCCATAGTCCGTTGGAGTATTGTGTAGAAGTTGGTTAGAACTTCTAAGGGTGGTTTAGAGCGGGTTGGGCGCTCGGAGTTGGAGCTAAACGATTGCCGGGATCGACTTTAACTAGGATAATTATGGGCTTATCGAGGTAATTATCTTGTTCCTCTGTTGTAATTGGAAATTACATATTGTTAGACTATATAGTTGAAGTATACTATATATATAGAACTGAACGTTGTTGTCGGCAATGTCTTTGGACTTAAGCCTGAATAATAAGAAACCTTTTCGAAGAAGAGTACTAAACTGTTTTACTTAGAATGTATTCTGAGACTTGTGTAGTAGTACCGTGGAGTAGAATTGTACCGTTAGGGTTAGATGTATAACCCGGTTGGCTTGGTAGGCCTCGATAGAGGAGGAGATTTACGCTGTTGCTGGGGAGGTCCTGCCGAATTTTCTGTAGAATGTTCTACGGTTAGACCTAAATGTTAATAAGCGCCTTGTGGCCTTATAGGTTGAAGTACTAAGTGTGGCGCGATCTACCGGGCTAAGGAGTAGCCGACGGTTTGAGGTACTTGGAGCGTTTTCCTATTAGTCGATACTCGTCGCGAGGTATGTGAACCTCTTCCTATCTCTTCTAGCATGATATGTGTGAACTATGTAGCGGTGAGCGTCACGTGCTAAATGTATTTAGTTGATTTAAAACATAAAGTGTTATAACGGCTTTATGGGAAGTCGGTTATAAATGACTTTATGTTGGTAAGAAAATACTTGTGGTTTTAAAGGTAATCGATTTGAACTATAAGCGGCTTGTTATGTGATTAATAGAGAACTTGAAGTAATACTTGGTTTTGAGAACTTAAGAGTTATACTAACTTTATGGGAAGTTAGGTATAACGGCTTAGAATGTTTCTTGATTTGAAATCGAATGTGTATCGACAAACCAACTGCGGCGTTAATAAAGGAAAATGTTTTGAATAAGTAAGTATTATTAAAACCGGTAGAAACTTCCATCTGCATAGAAGCTAAGATGAGACAAAATGATATTTCCTAGATCATGGTCTGTAATAAGATTGTTATAAACGAGAATATCCTACTCACATATAAGACTTATGTTTCTCGGATAGTTTAAAGGAGAATTATATTCTTAAATGAATAAGACTATGAACTACTAAACCTTTCTAAAATGAGAAACTTGAACATTGGAAATTAGGCAAACTTGATCATTGGAAAAGAATGTTGCTACTTGATTTTACAAAGAAGTAATCGATTTACTTTAAAGGATAGTCACTCTATTTTTATACTACGTATTGTGTGACATTGTGAAAGTAACGTATCTTTTAAAGAGTTAATGTATGAAGTACTTTGGGGATAAAACCCGAACTTGTTGGCATATAGTAGAAAGTACCTTGTGTGTATAACTTGATTGTGTTGGTTTGTGATAGCACAGTAATACTTTCTTGTTGATTGATAAGTAAACATGTTAGGATGCTACGTGTGTTAGTATCTTGTGATGTTGAGTAAAGGGTTTCCTTTGTTGTGCTTATGTTGCTTAACGATAAGTCGTTGTGTTAGTATTTTACATCACTCATCTCTTGAGATGATTAGGGTTAAGCGCCTCCGATGCGGGGTAGACTTCGGCGGTCGATGGACCTATGATTCGAGAATACCTCACGCAGTCCCGCGGGCTATCTTGCGAGCTACGAGAGTTCGTGTTAGTGTCGTCCTTTATGGGCATGCGGTCCATGTGGCCATGCGGATCGCGAAGTCGGGGCGATGCGGGAGTAGCTACCCTCGATGCGGGAATACCTCATGCGGGCGATGAGATTGGCCTATGCGGGCTGCGGGAGTTCGAGTTAGACGCGTACATCGATCTGCGGGCAAGTGGCGGCTTTGATCATGTGACGGTCAGACAGATCTTATGATCTGATTCATGACCTTGTTGGTACGTGGGTTTTTAGTAGTCGGCTATGCCTTCGCACTTACCGTCTGATTTTATTATGACACGGTGGGACCCAGGTGTTCATGTGTTCCTTGGTGCTTTTATATCATAGGCCGGCGGTGAGGAAGGTATTCCACGCATGATTGATGTTGTGGGCACGAGACCCATTGTTATATTTGAGTGATGACTTGAGGCGTGAGTCACGACTTGACATATCGCTTTGTTAAATCGTAGTTTGGTTATCATACATATCTCCTGCTGTATATGAGTGCTATGATTTCTTTTACAGTATGTATTTTCAGTTTCACATACTCGGTACCTGTTGTACTGACCTCCTTCGGGGGGCTGCGTTCATGCCGCAGGTTGAGGTACACCAGTCGTTGATCCTAGCTCTCAGGGTCACGCAGTTTGACGTTTGGGAAGCTCCGTTTCTCCGAGGCTTATCGATGGTATAGTCCCCGTCGTAAGTGTTTACATTCGGGGTTTGGCGGGCCCGTCCGCCATTGTTGTCATATCATTCTTAAGTGCAGTAATCGCTGTAAGCGGGGTTTGTAAAAGGATTAAACTGCTCATGTTGAAAAAGTTGCTATTTATATTTATCTTTGAAGGTAACCGCTTTTGGTTAGCTTTGTCTTCTTATTTCACCGTCTTATTACACTGGTTTCATGTATTGTCTTTATGTTCACTGATTACTCGATGTATGTCTACTTGGGTGCCGGGTAAGGCACGATCCAGGCCGGGTTGGTCGTGGACATGAGCCCTATCAACTCTCAGAGTCTGACTGGTAGCTCCTGTTACTATTTTGCCCTTCTGGGCGACTGTTGCCCTCCTTGGAGACATAATTGTAACACAAAAATACGTCAGAGTGGAATTATCTTAATAACACATCTCTATGGCACGATCTCAGAGTGAGAAGAATAGAAACCAACTCCTAAATATCCTGTAACCTCCTGTTTATGGGTGTGGCGCGCAACACACCGATAATCAAGACTCTACCAGACACGGTTTGTAGACATTCCGAGGACTGACTGCTCTGATACCACTCTGTCATGCCCCGAACCCCGGGCCCGTGACTGGTGCCCTACTTGGGCACCCTTCTACCTAACTGACATTAGTAAACTGCGGAACTAAATAACACCTCATTTTTTTTAATTTTAAAACCAACGAACATGCAAGGGCAAAGCTATCACGACCCGTTCCGGGGCCCGTGACTGGTGCCTTACCCGGGCACCCAAGTAGTCATACATCAGAGAAAATCAGCGGAATATAAAACAAGACATGAGATAATTGTAAATAATACAGTTTCTGAGAAAAGGGTTGCCTTTCGGCATATATATAAATAACCCAAGTTTTGCAGTTACATCCCAAATGTACAATAGGACTACAGACCTCTAAGGAAGTAAACAACTATGGCGGGACAGGGCCCGCCATACCTGAATGTACAAACTATCTACAATACAGGAGATCATACCAAAAGTAGAGCCTCCGAGAAGATGGAGCTCGACACCAATGCAAAGAGATCCTAGGATGTGGATCTAGCACTGCCGCTTACTGCGGCGTGAACGCACCAGAAGGAGGTCAGTACAACAGGTACTAAGTATGCGAAACTGTAAGTACTTAAATGAAAACATATCATTTTAAAATCAGTTTACATATAAGTATGAAACAACCAAGGTAACCGCACATAGTGCCACATCATAAACAAGAGCAACAATAGGTAAATCAGAATGTGTCTTTTCTAGGCTGCGAATGATCGAGCAGGCCATTGCGTAGTATCACCATGCAAGCCTAATCTCGACTCCGTAGTCCGCATAGGCCACTCACATAGGCCCGCATAGGTATATAACCCGCATCGAGGTAGCTACTCCTCGGCATCGTCTGGACTCGTAGTCGCGTAGCCACGAGGACGCGTGAGGTATAACCCGCATCACTAACCCGAACTCCGTAGCTCCGCATAGGTCCCTCGACCCGCGTAGGTATTCTCGAATCATGGTCCTGCATCGCTGAGTCTACCCGCGTCGGAGGCGACTTAACCCCCGGTAATATGTCAAGAGGTGAGTGATATTATACTAACATAACAGCTTATCGTCAAACAACATAAGCACAACAAGAATACTCTCTTATACAAACGTTACAAGACACTAACACACATAACATCATATCATGTCTACTTATCAAACCATCTTATTATTCTTTTCACAAATCAATATAAGTCTGTTATAAACACATAGGCAAACTGTTTCTTTTATCAAGCTTAAGTGGTTATACCTAACTTCCCATAAAGCTAGTATAACTCTTAAGCTTCTGTTTTAAAAACCAATTAGTTCTCTTCTGTTTAAAAATGATTCAGTAATCTTTTGAAATGCTTTCAGATCCTTATTATTCAGGCTTAAGTCGCAAGACATTGCCGTAAGTATTATTCAGTTAACATGTGTACGTCTACCGTACTATATATATTTTAAAAATATCATGCTTTAGGAAGAATCACATACCTTCTCAGCGAAAACCACCTGCCAAGTTGAATATGTCGCGCGCAGAGAAATCAACCTATAATAGTCAGACACGTCTATCAACGTTCAGACTACTCTGAAAACAGTTCTAAGTAGAGGGTTCTCTATCCTACGGAAAATTGGGCAGCACTTCCCTACCCGGTGAGCTACTCAAGTTCACGTGAAAACAGTCTAAGTAAGTACGATTTGATTATTCTTCTTTTAAACCCTTCTACTTGTGATACAGATTCAATTCTAATCTTTAATATCCTTCTAAGTAATTAATACTTAATCTTATACTACAACAGTAAGTATTCTCTAATTCAAAAGAGGGTTAGGATTATTTACCTCGGTAAGCCCAATAATATCCTAGATAAAAGTCGATCCGGAGCAAGGCTTAGCTCCTAAGTTGTACGCTCCGATAGCTCCAAGGAAACCTTAGAAGTTCTTTACAACTTCTACAAGTACAAAAGGATTTGGGCTAGGGTATTTTGGGCATTATAACAATACTAGAAGGCAACTTTTCTACCAAGGAGGGGGGGGTAGTGTTTCGGCTAGGCTACTTTTAGAGAGGGGGGGGGGGGGGTATTCGGCCAAGACTTCACAAGGGGGGGGGGGAGAAGTGAGGCTTAGGACGATGGCTCACAAGGGGGGGAGGATGATTTAGGCTTGGAAATTTGTGATGAATAAGTCTTCAAAGAGAGGGGTATTTATAGGGAAACCAAGGGCCAAGATCAAGCCAAGTGGGGGGCAAGTGGAGGGCCAAGATTTGCCCAAGTTCCCCCTAACCTACTCCTCAAATCACTCCACAAACAAAGGTCCATGTTCTATGCCCCAAAAGCCTCCCAATCGTCCAAGGCAAAAGGCCACTTGGCCGTCCACTTGAGGGTGACAAGTGTCACCCTCTCGTTGGTCCAAAAAGGTTCCGTCGCTCGGAAAAATCCGCAAAAATTAGAAATGGCATAGCCGGAATTTATCCTACGCGAGTTGTGTAAAACGTTTCGTCGGAAAACGATTCTTTGTGAGGGTTGTGCCCAAAAAACGTGCCATGCCTAAACTTTAAGGCCAAACTTTTGTACGTACTCCCTCGCGTACATACTCCAGAAATACGGGGTATAACATTCTCCCCTCCTTAGAAACATTCGTCCCGAATGTTCCTTCCCAAGACAGTTAACGATAAGATTCTTCATAACTTAAACAGTTGCAAATGCCACACACGGCCACAGAACAACACTTAGGCATAAACGATAATGAAGATTTACAAGTAGGAAAGTGAATTACCTGGAGGTGTGGGGAATAGGTGAGGATACTTCTGCCTCATGTCCTCCTCAGCTTCCCACGTCATCTCCTCCCTGAGCTCGTTCCGCCACAAGACTTTGACGGAAGCCACGTCCTTCGTCCGCAGACGCCTAACCTGACGATCGATTATCGCTATGGGAATCTCCTCATACGATAACCCCTCGGTCACCTGGACATCGTCAATCGGGTGTACCCTAGATGGATCCCCGATACATTTCCTCAGCATAGATACGTGAAAAACCGGATGCACTGCCTCCAGATCGGACGGCAGATCTAACTCATAGGCAACCTTGCCTACCCTGCGGATAATCTGAAACGGCCCAATGTACCTTGGGCTGAGTTTCCCCTTCTTCCCGAATCTCATCACACCCCATGGGTGACACCTTAGGAAAAACCCAATCATGAACCTCGAACTCCGGATGCCGACGACGATGATCTGCATATGACCATCGACTCGAGTCGCCAACCTCTCTGGATAAGCTTCACCTTATCCATCGCCTGCACCAAATCTGGTCCCACTAATCGCACCTCGCCACATCGAACCAACCTATAGGCGATCGCACTTCCTCTCATACAAGGCCTCATAAGGCGCCATCCGAATCTTTGGGTGGTAGCTATTATTGTACGTAAACTCAACTAGAGGCAAATGATCCTCCCACTACCCTCGAAGTCGATAACACGTGCTCGCAGCATATCCTCTGAGTCGGATAGTGCGCTTTTGCCTGTCGTGCATGCGTGGATGGAATGCGATTACTCGAGCTCACTGCGTCCTAAACCTCTCGAAAGACCTCCGAAGTTAGCGTAACCGGGCTCTCTATCGATATGATCGAAATAGGGACTCCATGCGATCGACGATCTCTCGGATATATAGTCCGCATAATCCTCAACCGAAAAGTCATCCCGACGGAAGAAAGTGGGCTGATTTCGTCACTGCCGACGATAACCCATATAGAATCATGTCTCCTCGAGTGCGAGGTAATCCCGTGATGAAGTCCATGTTGATCACCTCCACTTCCGTCGGGATCTCTATCGTCAGAACAAACCACCGTGCCTCGGTGCTCTACCTTCACTGCGACAACACGGGCGAGCTACGAACTCGCAACGCCCTCTTCAAGCCATCCCACCAATACGGATCTAAGGTCGTGGTACATCTTGGTCGACCACGGATGGATAGAGTAACGCGCCGTGTGCTTCCCAAGAACCTCTGCCAAGTCACGAAACATCTGGAACACACAACTCGCCTCAAACCTCGGCACCCATCAAAGCTATCTCAAAAGGACCCTTGCCTCACGAAGAGTCAGATCACGATAACGTGTCAAAATCGATCCTCGAATCGTTGCCTCTTCACCTCCTCGACGATGGAAGACACGGCAACCTCACGAACTCGAAACCCACTGCTATAAGAATCAATCAAACGGACACAAAGGCTCGCTAACTGATGCAAATCACGCAACCATGTCCCCTCCTCTAGCTGCACATCCGATAGGCTCCCCATCGACCTACGACTAAGAGCATCTTCCACAACATTGGCTTTGCGGGTGGTACAGATATCAACATCGTAATCCTTAAGCAACTCTAACCACCGCTCTGCCGTAAGTTCACTCCTCTGGTGAAGATATACCTGGAGGCTCTTGTGGTGTAAAAATATCCACGTGAACCCCATACAAATAGTGCCTCGGATCTTCAAAGCGTGAATCACACCCAACTCCAAATCATGGGTGGGGTAGTTCCTCGTGTTTCTTCAGTCGGGATGCATATGCTATAACCCGCCATGCCGCATCAACACATCCCAACCCGATGCGACGATCACAATACACGACATAACCATCTGGACCCTGCGGAAGTAAGAACGAGGCGGTCGTCGGTCTCTCTTTCAAGAATCGAAACCCCGCCACAAGCATCACCATCAAACTTGGCCGCTTCCGAGTCGGCCTAGTCAATGGTGCAGATAAAGCAAACCTCTCCACGAACGCCGATAATATCCTGCAGGCCCGTAAAATCGCGAACCTCTGCCGGAGTAGTAGGTCTAGGCAAGTCCCGATCGCCTCGATCTTGGTCGTATCACTGAATGCCATCACCGGCAATATGCCCAAGAAAAGCCACGAAGTCAACAAAACTCACATTTGGAAAACTTGGCGTACAATCACTGGTCTGGAGAAGCATCGGCCAAGATCCTCAAATGTTCCTCATGCTCCTGCTCTGAGCGAGAATAAACCAAGATATCATCAATGAACACTATCACAAACATGTCCAAAAATGGTTTAAACAATCGGTTCATCAAATCCATGAATACCGCCGGAGCATTGGTTAACCCAAAAGACATGACCACGAACTCATAATGCCGTCGGGTCCGAATGCATCCTGTGGACATCCACCTCTCGACTCACACGATGATAGCGACCGTAGATCAATCTTCGAGAAACATCTCGCGCCTCGCAACCGGTCGAACAAATCATCAATCACAGGAAGAAGGGTATCGTTCTTAATGGTCACCTTGTTCACCGCTCAGAATCAACACACATGCGCGGCGTCCGCCCTTCTTCTTTACGAACAATACCGCGCTCCCGGGAGAAACACTAGGCACGATGAAGCCGCTTCTCCAGAAATCCCTAAGCCGATCCTTCAACTCTCTCAACTCGGCGGTGCCATTCTCAGATGGCGGAATGGAAATAGGCGAGTGTCCGCAACACATCTATACAAAACTCGATCTCCTCTCGTGAGGATACCCGAGGTCGCCTGGAAACACGTCGGGAACTCTCGACCACTTTGGAATCGGAAAATCGCACTGCGACCTCGTGATCAAACACCGAACGAGATGGTAGATATACCCCTTCGCACCATCTTCCTAGCCTTGAGGTAGGAAATAAACCTACCCTCGGCGATACCGTGCTCCTCCCACTCAACAACTGCTCCTCGAAACTGGAACCGCATTACTCTCTCTCTGCAGCCTACATTGGCGTAGCAAAGCTAGCCAATCCATCCCATGATCACGTCAAGTCAATCATCTCCAACTCTATCAAGTCGGCTAGGTGCATCGACCGTAAATGGTCACAGACAAGCTCTATATACGCCGAGCTACCACCGAACCACCCATGGCGTAGCTACCTCGAAAGGGTCTATGGACTCGTGCTCTATCCCTATCCTACTAGCAACAAGGGAGATATATGGGACCAGTAGAACTCGGATCTATCAAAGCATACACATCAAACCCGAACCGATAAGGTACGTGGCGACATCGGTGAGGCCTCCCGATCTGTCGGTGGACAAAGCATAAACGCGGTTCGAGGACCGCTAGAATCGACCCGCCACGACCTCTGCCGCGACTTTCTGGTCCATGAGTACCTTGCCCTCCAGGGCGAGTAACCGTCGGGGATGAAGAAGACCCCGCGAAAGAACCGATGGTCGACTCCTACCACCGCGCCACTCCTAGTCGGGCGCCTCGCAAAGTGACCTGCTGGCCACAATCAAACAAGCTCCCATAGCACCACAACTCCGGTGGGATCTACGCATCGGCCACGGCGAGGTGGTCCCGATCGCCGCATCTGGCCGCTCGACGCTGAAGTCCTAGGGCCTGGTGCGCCTCGAATATCTCCGGTGTCTTGATGACGGTCAGAGTGCTCTGGTAGGCGTGGTGCAAATCTAGGCTCTGCTTGGGCCACCACGATAGCCACCAAAAGACCTGCCGCCCGGTCTTCTTCTGCCGCTGTCAACCGTCGGTCTCTACGCCTCACAACCAAGAGCATGAGCTGCATGCGGGTAATGTCCATACCGGTGAAGAGAAACACCGCACATGACTCGGCCATATAATCATCTAGCCCGTGGCGTGGCGGTGCACCCTATCCTCCATAATCGCTACTAATCTTTGGGACATATCGAGCCAATGAATCAAACTCGACATTGTACTCCCGACAAGGTCGTCCTCTGCCTCGCCGGTAAAAATCTATCGCCCGCGCCTCCTCATCTGCGAGGCAAGAAGTGAGTGAGAAAGCCTCGAGAACTCATCCCAAGTACTGGGACGCGTGCTCTCCCCGGGATAACTCCCACGAATCAAACCAATCGACTGCGGTATCACGCAGCCTATGTGAACCAAAGATCACGGACTCGGTCTCCGACGCCCTGATCACCCTCAAAATCCTCTGTAGCTGACGGATGAACTCCTGCGGATCATCCTCCGGCCTCGACCCGTAAAACTCTGGCGGGCTACAACTCAGGAAGTCTCGTAGCCTCAAACTCTCTGCCCTCGGGTGAACCACGGGTACGACTGGGGCTGGGACTGGGCTGCGCATCCGGCTGTCCTCGTATGCCGCCACGATCCTGGCCAATAGCTGGGCCATCTCCTTGTACCCTAACTCCTCCGCCCCAGGCTGTGGGACAGGAGGTGTGGGTACTGTGGTCTCATCAGCCGCTGCTGCGGCCCTAAACCCTCCTGGGGTCGGCGGCGTCGTAGAACTCGCCGTCTCTGGTATAGACTGGGCCCGAGCCCTCGTGACTCTAGGTGTCCCACTAGCGGCTGCCTTGCCCTTCTGGGCCCGGGTTGCCTTACGTGGAGGCATAACTGTTACAGAAAAGGAATACGTTAGAGGGGTCCAACTTAACACAGCTCTAAAGCACGATCTCAGAGTGAGAAGAATGGAAACCAATCCTAAATATCCTATAGCCTCCTGATTATTGGTGTGGTGCACAACACACCGATAATCAAGACTCTACTAGATACGGTGCAGAGACACTTTCCGAGGATTAATCGCTTCGATACCACTTTTGTCACGACCGTTCGGGGCGTGGTGATGCCTTACCCGGGCACCCAAGTAGTCATACATCAGAGAAAATCAGCGGAATATAAAACAAGACATGAGATAATTGTAAATAATACACAGTTTCTGAGAAAAGGGTTGCCTTTCGGCATATATATAAATAACCCAAGTTTTGCAGTTACATCCCAAATGTACAATAGGACTACAGACCTCTAAGGAAGTAAACAACTATGGCGGGACAGGGCCCCGCCATACCCTGAATGTACAAACTATCTACAATACAGGGAGATCATACCAAAAGTAGAGCCTCCGGAGAAGATGGAGCTCCCGACACCAAGGCAAAGAGATCCTAAGGATGTGGATCTAGCACACTGCTTGCCTTACTGCGGCGTGAACGCAGCCCCAGGAGAGTCGATAACAGTACTAAGTATGCGAAACTGTAAGTACTTAAATGAAAACATATCATTTTAAAATCAGTTTACATATAAGTATGAAACAACCAAGGTAACCGCACATAGTGCCACATCATAAACAAGAGCAACAATAGGTAAACTGTAACAGGTCTTTTCTAGGCTGCGAATGATCGAAGCAGTTCCAACTGCCCGTAGTATCACCAAGCAAGCCTAATCACGGACTCAGTAGTCCTCATAGGCCACTCACATAGGCCCGCATAGGGTATATAACCCCGCATCGAGGTAGCTACTCCTCGGCATCGCCCCGACTCGTAGTCCGCATGGCCACGAGGACCGCATGAGGTATAACCCCGCATCACTAACACGAACTCCGTAGCTCCGCATAGGTCCCTGGACCCGCATGAGGTATTCTCGAATCATGGTCCTGCATCACCGAAGTCTACCCGCATCGGAGGCGCCAACCCCGTGAATATGTCAAGAGGTGAGTGATATTATACTAACATAACAGCTTATCGTCAAACAACATAAGCACAACAAGAATACTCTCTTATACAAACGTTACAAGACACTAACACACATAACATCATATCATGTCTACTTATCAAACCATCTTATTATTCTTTTCACAAATCAATATAAGTCTGTTATAAACACATAGGCAAACTGTTTCTTTTATCAAGCTTAAGTGGTTATACCTAACTTCCCATAAAGCTAGTATAACTCTTAAGCTTCTGTTTTAAAAACCAATTAGTTCTCTTCTGTTTAAAAATGATTCAGTAATCTTTTGAAATGCTTTCAGATCCTTATTATTCAGGCTTAAGTCGCAAGACATTGCCGTAAGTATTATTCAGTTAACATGTGTACGTCTACCGTACTATATATATTTTAAAAATATCATGCTTTAGGAAGAATCACATACCTTCTCAGCGAAAACCACCTGCCAAGTTGAATATGTCGCGCGCAGAGAAATCAACCTATAATAGTCAGACACGTCTATCAACGTTCAGACTACTCTGAAAACAGTTCTAAGCAGAGGGTTCTCTATCCTACGGAAAATTGGGCAGCACTTCCCTACCCGGTGAGCTACTCAAGTCATCGTGAAACATTCTAAGTAAAATCTGATTTGATTATTCTTCTTTTAAACCCTTCTACTGTGATAACAGTTCAATTCTATTCTTTAATATCCTTCTAAGTAATTAATACTTAATCTTATACTACAACAGTAAGTATTCTCTAATTCAAAAGAGGGTTAGGATTATTTACCTCGGTAAGCCCAATAATATCCTAGATAAAAGTCGATCCGAGCAAGGCTTAGCTCTAAGTTATGCGCTCCGATAGCTCCATGAAACCTTAGAAGTTCTTTACAACTTCTACAAGTACAAAAGGATTTGGGCTAGGGTATTTTGGGCATTATAACAATACTAGAAGGCAACTTTTCTACCAAGGAGGGTAGTGTTTGGCTAGGCTACTTTTAGAGAGGGGGTATTCGCCAAGACTTCACATGGGGATGATTTAGGCTTGGAAATTTGTGATGAATAAGTCTTCAAAGAGAGGGGTATTTATAGGAAACCAAGGGCCAAGATCAAGCCAAGTGGGGGCAAGTGGAGGCCAAGATTTGCCCAAGTGCCCCTAACCTACTCCTCAAATCACTCCACAAACAAAGGTCAATGTTCTATGCCCCAAAGCCTCCCAATCGCCCAAGGCAAAAGGCCACTTGGCGTCCACTGAGGTGACAAGTGTCACCCTCTCGTTGGTCCAAAAAGGTTCCGTCGCTAGGAAAAATCCGCAAAAATTAGAAATGGCATAGCCGGAATTTATCCTACGCGAGTTGTGTAAAACGTTTCGTCGGAAAACGATTCTTTGTGAGGGTTGTGCCCAAAAACGTGCCATGCCTAAACTTTAAGGCCAAACTTTTGTACGTACTCCCTCGCGTACATACTCCAGAAATACGGGGTATAACAAAAGCCTACAAGGCTGCCATATAATATACATAATCAAAAGGCACTACACTGTACATGAGTCCAATCTCACATATGAATACAGACCTCTAAGAGTTTTACTGAAATATGATGGGACAAGGCCCCGCCGTACCCATAACTATACAAAAGCTTGTACTGAAGGATCTATACCAAAATGATAAACTCCTGAACAGATGGAGCTATCCAAAAACTCTGAGCAAGGTTCCTACACCTGCAGATCACCAAACTGCGTACCTAAACCTGCGGCATAAACGCAGCCCCCCGAAGGAGGTCAGTACGAAGAATGTACCAAGTATGTGAAACAATAAGTATTGTAAAGGAAATCACACAGTCTACATATAACAGGAAGCAAGTATGATAACTCAAAACAACAGCACACTGAACCTTGCAAACATGAGTGTAATGCAATCCTTTTTACCTTTTTAGTTATACTTTTAACAATGAGATCAACTGTTCCACTTTAAGTCATAAACACACTGCACCCTTTCATTAATGAAATCACTACCGTTTCAAAACATGAAGGCTGTGCCAGTGCCAGGGTCAACCACCCTCTGTGTTATAATGCAACTGTCACGACCCGTTCCGGGGCCCGTGACTGGTGCCTTACCGGGGCACCCAAGTAGTCATACATCAGAGTAACCAGCGGAATATAAAACAAGACAGGAAACAGTTTATAAAATAAGACACAGTTTATCTGATGAAAAGCTTGCCTTTCGGCATAATATAAATAACTCAAGTTTTGCGATTCATCCCAACCGCATAATAGTACTCTGCACCTCTAAGGAAGTAACAACTATGGCGGGACAGGCCCGCCATACCCGATCAGACAAACTATCTACAATACAAGGAGATCATACCCAAAAGTAGAGCCTCCGGAGAAGATGGAGCTCCTGACACCAACGCAAAGATCCTAAGGATGTGGATCTAGCACCTGCTTGCCCTTACCTGCGGCATGAACGCAGCCCCCCGAAGGAGGTCAGTACAACAGGTACCAAGTATGTGAAACTATAAAGTACTTAAAATGAAATCAAAGTATTTAAAACCTTTTCACAAATACAATCAGTTCAATTGCACATAGTGCCACATCACAAACAACAACGATAATAGGAAAAGCGTGCAGTCTATTCTAGGCCGCGAATGATCGGCAAGGCCAATCGCCCATAGTATCATTCTGCGTGCCTAGTCCTCGACTTCCGCGGCCGCATAGGTCCCACGCACCGCGTGAGATATTTCTCGCGCCGGGGCAGCCCCGGATCCGCTCAGCCCGCACCGCGCATAGCCTCAAAAGACCGCGTAGTCTCAACAGACGGCATAGGAGTCCCCGCGTCAAAGCGCGCCGAATGATTAATCCGGAGCATACCGCTGCTCGCATAGTCTCACAGACCGCATAGGCCGTATAGACCGCATCAAGGGGCAAGCCCTGCGTATAACGATCGAGGGTAGGTGATACAATAACAAGACAATGGACTTACCGGTTAGCAACGTAAGCCAAGCAAGAATGACCCCTTACGGCGTTACAAGACACTAACACAGTAGCATCATAACATGTCTACTTATCAAACAATCTTACTACACTTAGAAATCAATACAAGGCTTTTATAAACAAAACAAGTAAATTCCTTTTTATCTTAAGTTGTTATACCTAACTTCCCATAAAGCCAGTATAACTCTTACGCTTTTGTTTTAAAAACCAAATATTTATCTTCTGTTAAAAATGATTCAGTATTCTTTTGAAATGTTTTCAGTTCTTTGTTATTCAGGCTTAAGCCGTGAGGCATTGCCGTAAGTATTATTCGGGCTTAAGCCGTGAGGCATTGCCGTAAGTATTATTCGGGCTTAAGCCGTGAGGCATTTCCATAAGTATTATTCAGGCTTAAGTCAAAGACATTGCCGTAGTTATTAATCGCTTAACACGTATGCGTCTGCGCACTATATATTGTAAAATATCATGCTTTAGGAAGAATCACATACCTTCTCAGCGAAAACCACCTGCCAAGTTGAATATGTCGCGCGCAGAGAGTCAGCCTATAATAGTCACAGACATCTATCAAAGTCTAGACTACTCTGAAGGTCATTCTAAACAGAGGGTTCATAATCCTACGGAAAGTCGGGCAGCACAACCCTACCCGGTGAGCTATGTGAGTCTACTGTGAAAACAGTCCTATGTGAGTACAGTTCAATTATTCTTCTTTTAAACCCTTCTACTGTGATAACAGTTCAATTCTTTTCTGTGATATCCTTCTAAGTATCTAATACTTATTCTAATACTACAACAGTAAGTATTCTCTAATTCAAAAGAGGGTTAGGATTAGTTACCTCGGTAAGCCCAATAATATCCTAGATAAAGTCGCGCCTGAGCAAGGTTTAGCTCCTAAGTTATGCGCTCAGAGTAGCTCGAAGCCTTAGAAGTTAATCACAACTTCTACTAAGGACTAAGGGATTTGGGCTTGGTTATTTTGGGCATTATAACGGTACTAGAAGACAACTTTTCTACCAAGGGAGGGGGGGTAGATTTCGGCTAGCTAGGGGGGGGTAGGCCCTCGGCCAAGCTTCTCAAGGGGAAGGGGGGGTGTTGGACGAATTGCTAACAAAGGGAGAGGGAAGGATTTTTAGACTTGGAAAGCTTTTGTGGATGAAGAACTCTTCATCTCAAGAGGGGTATTTATAGCTCAAGCCTTGGCCAACCAATGGCCAAGATGAAGACAAGTGCAAGGCAAGTGTAGGGTGAGGATTTAGGCAAGTGTCCTTGGCCAACTTGCACACAAAATATCCTACCAACTCCAAGACAAAAGAAGCCAACCCAATCGGCCCTATTGCCGTGTCAAGTCCACCAATTGGAGGGTGACAAGTGTCGCCCTCCCGTTGGTCCAAAATGTTTCGTCTCTCGGAAAAATCCGCAAAAATACTAAATGACATAGTCGGAATTTTCCCTACGAAAGCTGTGGAAACGTTTCGTCGGAAAACGATTCTTCTAGTGTGTTGTGCACAAATAAAACGTCCAAGGCTAACTTTAAAGCCAAACTTTTTGTACGTATTCCCTTACGTACATACTCTGGAAATACGGGGTATAACATTAACCTATCATTGGACTATTTCACCCGCAAGGGACTATTTCTGTTACACCCCAAAATTTCAGGATATGTTTATAAGAACGTACGTAAGAACTCAAAAATGTTAAGGTTTGAGACGAGTAAAAATTTATCGGAATTATGGAATTGTCGGAAAACGAAATATTGCGACGAACGGGAGGGCAACACGTGTCACCCCCTTTTACTTGGTCTTGGATGAAAATACATGGATAGGATGGTCATTTGACCATAATTTAAATGACCAAGTCTTGCTAAGACAAAGAGCTTGACATTGTTGACTTGTCAAAGGCCCACTTGGCTTGATCCTTGTGAAATGCATCCAAGACACCCATTTGTTTTAATCTTAACCCTTCCTTGTGTTATATAAGCTTACTAGTAGCAAGACAAGGCTTCCATACTTAGAGAAAATTTCAAGAATTGTGTTCTTCACTAATGCAGCTCTCGGCTTTAGCTAAGGGTTTGAAGAGAAAATTTTCAATTGTTGTCCAATAATCTCCCCACTTTAAACCAAGGTACCTAAGGGTATTGTAAGTGTATCTCAATAGAAAGATCCCGGAAAAATGGCGTTTTCGTATTAGTCGCAAGGCGGAAAGTTAAGGAGTTCTTCAACTTTGAAGTTGGAACTTGAAGATAAGTTCTTCATAAGCTTCTAAGGGTTGCTTGGAGTGGATTGGAACGTCGAAAGGAGGAGCTAAAGTTGCTAAGGATCGACTTGTAATCTTGGATCATATTTGGGCTAAATGAGGTATAATCTTCGTCTTACTTTTGTAATTGAAGATTCCATGTTATTATCAGTTAGAAATGATCATGTGATATGTGTTATGAAGTTTTATAAGTGTTATGGAAATTTGGAAGTTCAAATCCGAAAATGACATGTTGAGTCATTTGAAATTGAATTACAATTTGGTCGTTAACTAGAATCGTCGCATGTTATCTACTTGAAGAATGTAGTAGTTATAATCGATTGCGGCTTGATTACATGTTATACTAAACAACTTGGATTAAAAAGGAATTGGAAACGAATTTGTATTAGTGCCTCTCAAATTGTCGAATGGACTTTATATGTTGGACTAGTTTAATATTTATTGTGGGGCGGAATTTTACACGTCTTGATTAAGCGTGTAATCCCCTATTGTTAACTACTTTGTTGAGCCTTAAATGTGGCGTGTTTGGTTATTGAATTCGGCCTTGAAAAAGGTGGCAAAGTATGTAGAAACAAAGGAAGTGCTGTCCGATTTTCCGTAGAATTTAGTGACTTTGCACTTGGAATATTCTACGTTTGAAGTAAGAAGTTAATAGACGTACTATGGTCATTATAGGTTGACTTACTACGTCTGAATTGGACTTAGCAAGTGGATTAAACCAAGAGGTATGTGGAACTTTCTTATCTCTTGAGCATGAATAAGTTGTAAATGTATAGT
This sequence comes from Przewalskia tangutica, assembly GCA_029844215.1. Classification (NCBI taxonomy): domain Eukaryota; kingdom Viridiplantae; phylum Streptophyta; class Magnoliopsida; order Solanales; family Solanaceae; genus Przewalskia; species Przewalskia tangutica. Next base: position 68,094,336 of record CM056726.1, read on the forward strand.
GCGGTGAGCGTCAAGATTTTGACAATCTAGGTCCATTTGATATCCTTGGCTTATTTTAAGAATGTCCAAGTTGATTGAGTTAGAGAATTAACTCACTTGTTTAAATATTAAGGATATCTTGGTTTTCAAAAGTTAAGAGACTTTAAGTATGTTGAAAGTATTATTGATACTTGTTTTGTTGGAAAGTTTAAGTCTCTTGGTTATAAAGAAGTATGTAAGTTGCTAATGTATAAAGCTAGTATAACGGCTTTATGGGAAGTTGGTTATAATAGCTTTATGGAAAGTTAACAATAGTGGGTTACTCTAAGTAATTTAAGTATGTTAAATGACTTGAAATAACGAAAGGCAAATTGATTTAAAGGCATCAATTGCTTAAGGTTTTAAAAGAAAGAAGTCACTTGATTTAGAAGCCCGAAAATGTATTTTCTAAAAAGGTATTGTGACTTGTCTTAAAATGTAGTTATGACTTGATACTACGGTTATTAGTATCTTGGAAGTTTTATATTAAAGTGAGTCATTTTAAAAGAATAGAAGTACGTAGTACTTTGGGTTAAACTTCCGGATTTATAATAACATGTTAGTGCCTTAAGTAAACTAAAATGAGAGTGTATATGAATAAGACTAATAAGAGGTTAGGGGGATTTCTTAACTTGCTTATTTATTGTATGATAAGCCGGTAGTGCTTATGTTATGTATGATAAGCCGGTAGGGCTTATGTTATGTATGATGGTCGTTTGAGCTAGGGTAAAAGTATAAATGAGGGGCAAGCCCCAAGATCGTTATACCACCTTCTCCAGGGTAAGATTATGAATGAGGGGCAAGCCCCAAGATCGTCATACCACCTTCTTCAGGGTAAGAGTATAAATGATGGGTAAATCCCCAAGATCGTTATACCACCTGTTTTCGTGGATTTGCCATGATGCGAGGAATACCTCATGCGAGTCCTTATGGGCTTATGCGGGTGAAATAGTCCCATGCGGGCGGGTACAACCTATGCGAGGAATACCTCATGCGGGTCCACACGACCTATGCGGGTCAAATAGTCCCAGGAGTAGGATTACTTAATGATACTGCGGGCGAGTGGTCCTGCTTTGATCGCGAGCTTCCTATTTTCATGTTGTAAGTATACTTTTGACTACTCTCATTGTTAGTAAGGCACTGTGTACTGTTAATTGAGTTATCATACATGTCTCCAATTTTATTATAGACTTATGATTTCATTACAGTACTTTCAGTTTCACATATTTGGTACATGTTGTCGACCTCGTTCAGTGCGTTAAATGCAGCGGTAAGTCTGGTGCTGATCCTCGCTCTTAGGATCACTGTTCAGCTGTTGAAAAGCTCCTTTATTCCGGAGGCTTATCCCTGGTATTGTCGGTTGTTGTACATTCAGGGGTATGTCCCGCCATAGTTGTTATTCTTAGAGGTCTGTAGTCACATTGTGGTTTGGGTTGTAAAGAAAAAAAAATGTACTGTTTTAATTGTATAGTTTACGGATGGTGGCCTTATCGGCTAGTCTGTTGTTATTTTATGTTTAAGCATTTTATCAGTTGTGTATGTTCATTGCTATTCTCGATGTATACAGAAAGGGTGCCCGGGTAGGGCACGATCGCGTGCCGGGGTCGGGTCGTGACAAAAGTGGTATCAGAGCAGTTAGTCCTCGGAAAGTGTCTACAGACCGTGTCTAGTAGAGTCTTGATTATCGGTGTGTTGTGCACCACATCTATAATCAGGAGGCTGCAGGACATTTAGGATTTGTTTCCATTCTTCTCACTCTAAGATCGTGCGATAGAGCTGTATGGTTAGGGTCGTCTCTCCCTAACAAGTTATGATTGTTTGCGACTGAGAAAGCGTGATAACCGGGAAAGATTATGTGGATTGCGTATCCAGGTTGGTAATGTTTGTAGTTGGTATTGTGACATACAACTATATAGATTTATGTATGAGGGTCAGACGCGTGTTGCCTAGAATGATTTTAGATTACCAGGATTTGGTAAGGACTAAATAAATACCGGGAAGGTATGAAACAGTTTAATGAATTCTCATCAAGGTTTTATGTACTAATTTGAGATAATTAGAAAATGATGAGCTGTCTGAGAAGGAAATGGACCCTTAAGAAGTTATTATTAAGGGAATTAATGGAAGACTATGTTAATAGATTGAGCTACGTAGTAGGATTTCGAGAATGGTACGGGTGAGATCTGTATGGTTGTTGTAGTCAAGACAACACGATTATGGTATTACGATAAGTTTTGTACCCGTTTACGGGGGGACTGATAAGGTAGGCATGGAGCATGGAAATTGCGAGCCTAAGAATGTGATAACCACCGAGACCTTAGGTATATAAGGCCTTCTCGGGTAGTAAAAAGTTAAAACAGACCAAGGAAAAGAGTTAAATACGACGCCGAGTCGGGTTGGGGACCTATTAAGGGTCGCCCCATAACTTGAAATGAAATGGGATCAGTTGGTAGTAGTCCCGCTACGTGACAGGGTCACTAGGGTGCAAGGCCCAAGTTTAGTTAATCATTTTACGGGTTCGTGGACGTGTTCCACCGGAACAAGGTTGTGAGAGCCGGAATGGGCCTTATATTGTTTAATTTAGTAACTCAAAAGAGTGGAGGCCAGAATTAGTAAGGAATTTATGTTAAGTGCCCTTGGAGGTACTTGGAGTTGTTTTGGTGTGGCGGTCAGGGCCACGACCTTCCGGATAATTTCAGGAAAATGTACAAGGCAAGAATAAAATAAGTACGAGTGTTGCCGGCGGAAAGCTGAGGGTGTCAAGCCACGAACCCCGGGCCCGTGACTGGTGCCCTACCTGGGCACCCTTCTACCTTAACAACACAAGTAAACTGCGGAAATTTAATAACACCCCTTTTTTTTTTAAACCAACATACGTGCAAGGGCAAAGCCGACAAGGCTGCCATGATATGCATACTCAAAAGACACTACACTGTACATGAGTCCAATCTCACATATGAATATAGACCTCTAAGAGTTATACTGAACTATGACGGGACAAGACCCGCCAGAATCAGAATCGTACAAAAGCACATCTTTGAAAGAACTTATACCAAAAAGATAAACTCCCGAACTGAAGGAGCTATCCAAAACTACGGCGGTCCTACACTGCCGATCACCAAAGGCGTACCTAAACTGCGGCATGAACGCAAATCCGGGGAGGTCGATGCGAAGAATGTACCAAGTATGTGAAACGATGAAATCAGTAATGAAATCATAACAGTCTAAACAAAGCAGGAGACATGTATGATAGCCAACCTATAGTACATAATACATAAACAGTCATATCAAGTCAGGGACGCATGCCCTCAAGTCATTTCTAAAATATAACCATGGGTCTACGCCCATAATATCGATCATGCCCGTGGAATCCTTCCTCACTGCCGGCAGTCCATGATATAATATAACACCAATAGGCATACATGAATACCAAGTCCCACCTGTGTCCCAAAAACTGTACGGGCCAAGTAGGAAGACGAGCAGATGGTAAAGCAGGGGGTATAATGTCTTGGGGTTTACCCCTCATTTATACTCTTACCCTGGAGAAGGTGGTATAACGTCTTGGGGGTTTACCCCTCACTTATACTCTTACCCTATCTCGACCGACCATCAAACAAAACAAGCAGAGGGTGTAATGTCTTGGGGGTTTACCCCTCATTTATACTCTTACCCTATCTCGACCGACCATCAAACAAAACAAGCAGGGGGTATAATGTCTTGGGGGTTTACCCCTCATTTATACTCTTACCCTGGAGAAGGTGGTATAGCGTCTTGGGGGTTTACCCCTCACTTATACTCTTACCCTATCTCGACCGACCATCAAACAACACATAAGCACTACCAGGTCTTTTATAACAATCCGGGAATTTAACCCAAGTACTACAAATAACGGAAGCATACCCGTGGAATCCCACATCACTGTCTGTACGTCCAAGTAACTTACAACAAGACCGTCGGCCCTCCAACCGAGAGTCGCGATAACGTAATAAAACATAATACTTGCACTCAAAGGCTATCACCAACACATATAGTCAATTCTTAATTAAACAAGCCAAAGTATTTATCAAGGCACACTTAGAATAATTCTCAATTAATCAAGCCAAAGTACTTATCAAGGCACACTTAGAATAATTCTCAATTAATCAAGCCAAAGTACTTATCAAGGCACACTTAGAATAATTCTCAATTAAACAGGCCAAAGTACTTATCAAGGCACACATAGAATAATTCTCAATCAAGCAGGCCAAAGTACTTATCAAGGCACACATAGAATAATTCTCAATTAAACAGGCCAAAGTACTACGTACGTACATTCTTTTCAAAAGACTCCTTTTTATGTAAAACCCCAAGATACTAACACCCGTAGTATCAAGGCATGTCTATTTTTCAAAGTAAGTTACTACACTTTTAGAAAACTCATTTCAAGGCTTGAAATCAAGTAACTTCAAATTTTCACAATCTAGGCAACTTATGCCCATTAATCAAAATAGACAACTTTCTTAACCTTCCATAAAGCCGTTATAACCAACTTCCCATAAAGCCGTTATAACCCTTTATGGTTTTAGACATACCCATTCCTTTTATAACCAAGAGACTTATACTATTAAAACCAAGTAGCACATACTTACAAATCAAGTTCTCAACTTTTAAAATACTACAAGTCTCTTAATATTTAGAAAACAAGTTTCTTCTACTTTTAAACCTCAAGTAACTCACACCTTTAAAACAAGTTACTTCTCTTAAATCATGTCACTTCTCCTCTCTTAAAACAATTAAGTAAATCACTCATTTGACTCCCCTAAAGTCATTATAATGACCTTTAGGTTTTGGAACTAAGGCACTAGCCAAAAGGTTTGGAAACCACTTCCTTTTCAAGACTCTATGTACTTTAAGTAAAATACTTTCACTTTTAAAAATCCAACTTCACTAAGGCAATGGATTATACAACTTACAATTTACACATCAAAGTACAATCAAGGAAGTTCATAGAACAAATTCTATATTAGGCAATCCAAGTACAACCAAGGAATGAATCATTTAAGGAGTAGAACTTACTTTCTTTATCTTAAGGAATCATGCTAGAAGAGGAGATAGTTCACATACCTTTTCGGCTAATATCCACAAGCTAAGCCGAATACGCCGTACGTAGAAGTGTCAACCTATAATGGTCACAACAAGACTATCAACTTCTAGTCTCTAACGTAGAATAATACAAGTATACGGTCTCTAATTCTACGGAAAATCGGGCAGCACTTCCTTTGTTTCTACTCACTTTGCCACCTTTTTCAAGGTCGAATACAATAACCAACACGCCACATTTAAGGCTCCAAACAACAACCAAACAAAGGGGATTACACGCCTTACAATACGTGTAAAATTCCGCCCCACAATTAATATCAAGTAGTTTCCATATTCAAGCCATTCTCGGCCAACAACAACCAACAATTCAAAGTCTTTTCCAATCCTTTTCCAATTCCAAGTTCTAAGGTCTAACATTTTATATAGTCATAAACAACTTCAACAACTACTATTTCCTTCTTTATACAACATGCGACGACTTAAACTAATAATCGACTTGAATTGTAATCTTAAAGCTAAACATGCTAGTTTTCGAATTAGGGTTCCAATAGCCAATATACTTATCAAACTTCATACAATATAACTCATGCTTGCTAATATCCATAGCTACAATCAATAAGTAAACTTAATTGCTAAAACGACAAAATTTATACCTTTCCAAGCCCTTAAAATTTCCAAAATTCAAAGTCGCGCCTTAGCAATTCTTAGCTCCTTTCCTTAGGTTCCACTCCGCTCCAAGCACTCCTTAGAGGCCTATGAAGAACCCATATTCAAGTTCCAACTTCAAAGTTGAAGAACTCCACAAGTTTCCGCTTTGCGACTAATACGAAAACGTCGTTTTTCCGAAATATTTCTATTGAGATAACCTTATAATACCCTTAGGGACATTGGGTTAAAGTCTTGTGGCTAAAGGATCAAAACTACAAATTTTTGTGTGGACAAATTGACCAACCCGTGAGCTCCCTTGAAGAACAAGAATGAGTGAAATAATTCTAAGTGTTGGAAGACCTTGTCTTGCCACTAGTTGGGTATATATAACACAATGGAGGGTCAAGATCTCAACAAATGTGTGGCTAGGATGAGTTTCACTAGGATTAAGCACAAGTGGCAAGTTGGCTTTGGTCAACAATCTCAAGCTTGAAGACTTATCTTCCAAGATGGTCAATGACCATAATACCCTCACTAAATTTCGTCCAAGACTACATGTGGGGGTGCCACGTGTCGCCCTCTCATTCGTCCATAAAATTCCGTAACCCTCGTGGGCCCCATAAAAAGTAAAATTCCTCGGGTGGGCCCCACGTGACCAAATCCGTAAAAAATAAATTTCCATAAGGTTAAGAGTTCCCTACTCTTCAAATAATGCATTTTGAGAATCCAATTCTCAACAACGAACATTTTTCCTTTCCGGCGTTCGGAAGATTTTCCGTCGGAAAAACAATTCTTCCTTTCGTACTAATTCTTAGTCTTGAATCCTTACGTACATTCTCTTATACATTCCCTGGACTTACGGGGTGTAACATTCTTCCCCCCTTAGAAACATTCGTCCCCGAATGTTCTTAGTCGGTTGTCAAGCTATACAAACTCCGGCATAAACTATATACTATGCCTAACAGTCAATACATGCCCAAGGCCAACGATGCCACACATGTCCACCACAACATACGTGAACATAATAATGGACCTTCCGTCCGTGGTCCCTTCTCACAAAACTCGAAGGTTACTGTCTTCCCAAACACGGGATCCTTAGAGGTTCCTTTCTTTCCTTACTTGTCATACTTTCTCGTACTTTCAAACTTATCTAGTACACGTGCAAAATCTCAAATACTGTTTCTATTCTCCAATCCTTGGAGTTACTATCCAAACTTGGCCATATTGTTACTTACATTCCCGTGAAGGCTCTTCTCGGTCCTGACGATCTAGTTCCGGTGGAACGCATCCACGAACTCGTACAACGATCAACTAGACTTGGGCCTAGCACCCTCGTGGCCCTATCACATAGTGGGACCATTTCTAACTGACATCACCCCATTCCACACTACCGGCTGACCCGAAATGAGTCCATAACCCGACTCATCGTCACACTTAACTTGTCATTCTTAGTCTGAAATAAATCTCTCTCTCTCTCAAGGTACTTCTCACCCTATCCTCCCATTCACTAGAGGTTCGTCACATAAGCCAAAGTATTTCTACTGTACATCCTTCCCTATCGGTCTCACACTGTTACGGGGAAATTACTACGTGTGAACTCTACACAACTATAGTCTCAGTTCACTTATCATTCTTGTCAATATTCTTAACTTCTCACTTTACTAATCAAGGTATCCCTACCTCTGGGGTACTATCACTTTACTACTCTAGCAATAAAGGGAAAACATATACGCTAGGGTAAATTCTGAATCTATCAATGCACGTATGATTCAAAAGAATCAAAATATACACCAGAACCGCATGCGATGTCGCCTCACGATCCCTGCCCGTAGTCACGTCATCTATGCGGTTCGAAGGACCGCCAGAACTATAAACTCCACCCTGACCTCTACCACGGCTGGCTAACATCTGAACACATCGCTCGGGAACGCATACCGTGGAGGAAAGGGAACCAACTCTGCCTCATTTGAGCCACCTCGCGATGCTCTTTCTAAAAGGACATACCTCGAATATGGCGGACGGCCACAATAAAAACAAACACGTGCCATAACGGCATTTCCCGAATGACGCTTACCACATCCGATACATCGAGGAATAGGTGGCCTCGACCAGAAAATCCTCGCTCCTCGAGAACCTCGACCTCTGGAGCTTGGACCGGCTCCTAAATACCTTGTGGGGTCCAATATCCCACCGTGAATCTGAGGTATGTACTGTGTGGTGGGACGAATATCTCACTTCTTGAGGCGGCTCGTCCAAAACTCACGGAATAACCAGGTTGTCACGACCCGACCGGGCGTGGTCGTGCCTTACCGGGCACCCTAGTGATACAACATCGAGAGAAAAATCAGCGAAATAAAAGCTTACACATGAAACAAGATATACAATAATGAAATAAGAAAAGCAAGCAACCAAAGCGGTTACCTTTCGAATATATAAATAAAACTTGAACACGAGCAGTTATATCCCTTTTACAAACTCGCCACAACGATTACTCTGGACCTCTAAGAATGTTATAACCATAATGACGGGACGGCGCGCCATACCACGAATGTAAGTACCTGTGACAGGGACTATACCACCGATAAGCCCCTGAGAAATGGAGCTTCCCAAACGCCGACGTGACCACATGAGCGAGGATCAACATTGGTGTACCTCTACTGCGGCATGAGCGGCCCGGGGAGGTCGATGCAAGTACCAAGTATGTGGCCCGAAATATCAGTAAATGAAATCATAATAGTCTATATAAAGCGAAGACATATATGATAACCAATTTAAGATACCTGATATGTAAGCGATGTCAAGTCGTGACTCACGCCAAAGTCATCACTCAAATATAACCATGGGTCTCATGCCCACAATATCAATCATGCGGGAAATCCTTCCTCACCCGCGATCCATGATATAAAACACCAAGGAATACACATGAACACCGGGTCCACTGTGTCATAATAAAACCGTGCGGGGGTAAATGCGAAGGCATAGCCGACTACTAAAACCCTCGTACCAACAATGCCATAAAGCGTATCACGAGGTCTTTCTAGACCGCCACATGATCGGCGGCCACTCGCGCGATATCAATGTCGCGCGTCTAATCCTGGAACTTCCGCACTCCGCATAGGCCACACGTAGGCGCGTGAGGTATTCCCGCGTCGAGGGTAGCTACTCCTCGGCATCGTCCTGGACTCGTAGTCGCGTGGCCACATAGACCGCTAACACGGAACTCTCGTAGCTCGCATAGGCCCCGGACCCGCGTAGGTATTCTCGAATCATAGTCACACGCATCGCTGAGGTGTACCTCGCGTGAGCGGCTTAACCCCGGTATATCATGTCAAGAGGTGAGTGGTACAATACTAACATAACGGCTTATCGTTAAACAACATAAGCACAACAAGGAAACCCTTTACACAAACATCACAAGACACTAACACACGTAAGATCCTCACAACATGTCTACTTATCAAACCATCTTACTACACTTTCCAGAAATCAATATAAGACTTTCATAAACAAATAAGTAAATCGTTCCTTCTATCTTCCTTAAGTCGTTATACCTAACTTCCCATAAAGCTAGTATAACACTTAAGCTTTTAAAACCAAATATTTCTTTTCTTTCAAAAATGGTTAATAACTCTTTTGAAATACTTCAAGATTCTTATTATTTAAAACTCAAGTCAAAATACATCAAAGTAAAACCAAAACGATTTCCATACCTTCTTTTAAAACAAAGGCACTTTTCCTTTAAAAGTCAAGTAGCAATATACTTTTTAAACCAAGTGTCTTACTCTTTTAAAAACAAGTAACCTATACCTTTAAGTCAAGTTACTTCTCCTTTCCCAAAATCAAGTTGTTTATAAGTCAAGTTATCATTTTAAATCCAATGATAAAACCATTCTTATTTTCGAAATCAATATAATTTTATTCTTTAAAAGACCACACACCCATTACTCATGAGTGAGGTTTTACAACTTTTTAACCTAATTCAAGTCCTTAATATTTCATAACAAGTCACTTAACTTTGGAATCAAGTCATGGACACAAAAGGAAAGTCAAATTCCTTTAAACACACGTGCGTCTACCGCAATAAATATATTTCACAAATATCATGCTAGAAAGGATATGAAGAGGTTCACATACCTCGCGACGATTATCGACAATTAGCAAAACGCTCCAAAGTACTCTAACCTTGCTCGCCTTTTCCACCCTTACGCTACTCGTAGCACTTCAACCTATAAAGGCCACAAAACGTCTATCAACCTCTAGATCTCTTCGTAGAATAATTCTGGATACAAGATTCCTTATTCTACGGAAAATTCGGCGAGACCTCCCCATGACCACATAAATCTCCTCATAACGAGGCCTGCTACAAACCAACAATCCCGGGGGTTACACGTCTAACCTGACGTGTACAATTCTACTCCACAATAATACTACAAGTCTACTCAAATCTGATCTATGTAAATACAGTTCAATTCTTTATAATCATCCTTCCAATATCTTATACTCAATTCTAAACTACTACAACATGTAATCTCCAATTATAATAGGGGGACAAAGATAATTACCTCGATAAGCCCAAAATTATCCAAGATATAAGTCGATCCTGAGCAACGTTTAGCTCCACTTCCTTACGCTCCAACCCGATCCAAGCAACCCTTAGAAGTTTCTAAACAACTTCTCTTAACACTTCATCTAAGCTATGAAGATTTTTCTAGGGCTTCATTTTTCGACTAAAGGAATAAAGTAGAATTTCCGGGCTCCTAGTATTGAAATAACTTGGAATACAACTAGGGATACTAGGCTAAGGTTTTTGGGATTTTTCAATAATACTTAAAGTATTTCTCTACACCAAGAGGGAGGGGGGACGAGAACAAGGCTAAAGGGAGGGAGGGGAATTTTTTGCCTTGGAAACTTTCTAATGTGGATGAAATAAAGTCTTGCACACAAGGGGTATTTATAGGGAAATCAATGGCCAAGATCTAGGCAAGTGGATGGTGAGGATGGGGTACATGTGTGTGGGTAGTTGGCCAACCATTTGGCTACCACAAAAATGGGACAAGTGGCCACCACAAAAATGGGCCACTTGTCCACCAAAAAAACGTCCCACTTGTCCTTCTCCAATTCGGCCAACATGGCCACACGGGGGTGACACGTGTCGCCCCCCTACTCGTCCAAAATATTTCATCTTCCGAAAATATCCGTAATGCCAAAAAAAATCCGAAAATAAAGTGGGCCCCACAAAACCGTAAATTCTCCCGTGGGCCCCACCCACGTGACCAATTTCGGAAATAAAATTTCATAATTCTCTAATATTCCAAAAAGTCCGAATACCAAATCTGGGAATCCAATTCCCATTAACGAACATTTTTCCTTCTCAAAATTCGGAAACTTTTCCGTCGAAAAATCACATCTTTCTCTCTTTCCAATTTTAATGTCGTATTTACGTACGTACGTCCTCATATACATACTCTGGAACTACGGGGTATAACATTCTTCCCCCCTTAGAAACATTCGTCCCGAATGTTCCTTCTAAGCCTCTAATCATACAAGCGCCGGTATAGTCTTCACTACTATACTTACAAAACCAATTATGCCACGCATGGCCATAATATAACATACACGCAAAACTCAATCCAAGCCAACGAGGAATCACCTCTAACGTGTATAACAACACAAAAACTTTCACCCATGGTCCAAAGGATACTTTCTTCACATCTATACTTATAAAAAGGACACTTCACATCTTCGCCCCTTTTCTTACTTGTACCTCGCCGTACACTCGAACTCTTCCTCATACTTACCACATTTCATCATTGCTTGATTTCCAAAATCTCGGGGTTACTATCTCTAACTTGGTCATCATTAACTGGGAACACTCTGGAGGGATCTCCGATTACTCTTCCGAAACATAGCAACATGGAATACCGGACGTACTGCCTCCTAAGTCGGACGACAGTGCTAAATTATAGGCAACCTGGCCTATTCTACTATGATCTGAAAATGCCCAAAGTACCTCGGGCTAAGTTTCCCCTTCTTTCCAAATTTCGTCACACCTTCCGGTGGTACCTTGAAGACCCACCGTCGGCCGAACTCCAAGTGTCGGCGTTGATCGTCCGCGACTTCGCTGACTCGAAGTGCTAATAACTTCTTCTGGATAAGCTTCACCTTATCCACATCCTGCTGAAACAAGTAGGGACCAAACTATCTGAACCTTGCCGACATCGAACCAATCGACCGGCAACCTACACTTCCGCCCATACAAGGCTTCATAAGGCACCATCCGAATACTGAAATGGTAGCTAGTATAATACTCACTCAACAAGAGGCAAATAATCCTCACAGCTACCCCTGAAATCAAAACACCGGCCCGTAACCTATCCTCAAATGTCTGGATAAAATGCGTTGTTCGTCCGTCGGCCCGAGGGTGAATGCAATACTGAGACTCACCTGAGTTCCTAACCGCTGGTAAAACCTCCCAAAAGAAATAGCCATAACCGGGCCCATAAAAATAAAAGTAGGAACCGTGCGACGCTTACAACCTTCCTGATATACAATATCTCACATAACCCTCCGCCGAGTAAACAGTCCTGACTAAAAGACAAGATGGGCTGACCCCATCGGCCCTACTACTGGTCGAACGCATTCACAAACTCGTACGATGGTTACCTAAACTTGGGCTTAACACCCTCGTGACCCTATCATCTAGCGGGACCACCTCAAATGACCCGCACATTCATTCGGCCGGGTTGACTCGCGAAATGGCCTCAACCCGACCCACTTCGTTCTAAACTCTCGTTCCCCGATCCGGAACAATCTTACCAGTTCACGTCATGAAAGCTACTACTTCCATCTCACACTACTCATGGATTTATCAAAACTTACACCATGCTAACCGAACATAGCACTCCACATGTATCTACCATAACGACCTAAACAAGTCTCTTAAGGCTGAAGATCTCCAGTAACTCGCCTCACTTTCCTTTGCGCTCTAATCAAATCTTGCTCTGTGGGCGTAACTCTGAAGGTGATGAACCCACCGATTAGAAGGTTGAGTCGTAACATCCGCGCCACCTCTGTTCGGACAATTTCTCGCAAAATGGCCCTGCTGGCCGCAAGCCTAACAAGCTATCTAAGTAGTACGACACTCCCCATAAGAACCCCTACCACAACGACCATACCGAGGTGGGGGTGGCCTCCTCTGGCTAACACCCATTCCTCTCCGATCCACTGAATCCGCAACTGACCTGGTAGGCTAAGTCATCCCACCTGTATCCCTCCTCCTAGGACATTCTCTCCTTACGTGGCCCTGACGGCCGCTGGTAAAACAAGCATTAGTAAGAAAGACGACATTTCCTCGGGATGACGTCTACCACATAGTGAACACTGAGGGGAAACTGAATCTGGCTGGCTAGAACCTATGCAAATCTGTGAACCAGAAACCCTGGAGTTCTGACCAACTCCTAAATACCCCGAACGTCCTGAAGTCCATGGAGGACCACTCTGTACTGGCGGAGGCGCATAACCAGTCTGCTGCTGAGAAGGTCCGCCTCGAAAGTTACCAAAGGACCCTGTTGTTCTGGCCCTCTTCTGCTGATCTTGATTAACCCGTCGATCCCTACGTTTCTCGGCCTGCTGCGCATAAGCCCGTCTGTGAGCCATGCTCATACTCGATCAAGAGCTATTCTTGCACAACCCTCTCTTAGATAGTCATCAAGACCCGTGATAAATCGGTACATAATATACTCTCTGGTTGCTACATCCCTAGCTAGTAACAAGGTCGTCTCTTCGCAATCCATACTTTATGCTACTGGTCGTGGAACTGAAGGTTCAAATATCATGGCCGCAGTTGGAACTGCTGCCGCTGGGCTAAACTCTGCTGGGGCTGGTGACGTAGCAGAACTCCCCGAATGAAGCACCACCTCAGGTGATGATTGGGCCTGTGCCCTCGTAACCCTCTGTGCTCTACTCGCAGCTCCCTCGGCTGCCTTGCCCTTCTGGGCCCGGGTTTCCTTGCGCGGAGGCATAGCTGGTACGGGAAAGAAATACGTTAGAGGGGTCCAACTTATAACACAGCTCTAAGGCACGATCTCAGAGTGAGAAGAATGGAAACAAACCCTAAATATCCTATAGCCTCCTGATTATTGGTGTGGTGCACAACACACCGATAATCAAGACTCTACTAGATACGGTCTGTAGACACTTTCCGAGGATTAACTGCCCTGATACCACTTTTGTCACGACCGACCACGGGCGTGGATCGTGCCTACCCGGGCACCCTAGTGATACAACATACGAGAAAAATCTGCGGAAATTAAAGCATACACATGAAACAAGATATACAATAATTAAATAAGCAAACCGGCTAACCAAAGCGGTTACCTTTACGAATATATAAATAAAACTTGAACCCGACGATTACATCCCTTTACAAACTCACGCCCATGGCATTACTCTGACCTCTAAGAATGTTATAACCATAATGGCGGGACGGGGCCCGTCATACCACGAATGTAAGTACCTACAACGACGGGGACTATACCATGATAAGCCTCCGAGAAAGCGAAGCTTCCCAACGCTGAATGTGACCACATGAGCGAGGATCAACATCGGTGTACCTCTACTGCGGCATGAACGCGGCCCAGAAGGAGTCGATTACAACAGTACAGTATGTGAATCGAAAATCAGTAAATGAAATCATAATAGTCTATATAAAGCGTAAGACATATATGATAACCAATTTAAGATACCTGATATGTGAGCGATGTCAAGTCGGGGACTCACGCCTAAAGTCATCACTCAAATATAACCATGGGTCTCATGCCCATAATATCAATCATGCGGTGGAATTCGCCCTCACCGCCGTGATCCATGATATAAAAACACCAAGGAATACACATGAACACGTGTCCCACTGTGTCATAATAAAACCGTACGGGGTAAGTACGAAGGCATAGCCGACAACTAAAACCCTCAGTACCAACAATGCCATAAACTGTATCACGAGGTCTTTCTAGACCGCCACATGATCGGCGGCCACTCGCGCGCGATATCAATGCGCGTCTAATCCTGGAACTTCCCGCAGCTCCGCATAGGCCACACACATAGGCCCGCATGAGGTATTCCACGCATCGAGGGTAGCTACTCCTCGACATTGTCCTGGACTCGTAGTCCGCATGGCCACATAGACCGCACACTAACCTGGAACTCTCGTAGCTCCGCATAGGCCCCCTGGACCCGCATGAGGTATTCTCGAATCATAGTCACACGTCGCTGAGGTGTACCTCGCGTGAAGCGACTTAACCCCCGGTATATCATGTCAAGAGGTGAGTGGTACAATACTAACATAACGGCTTATCGTTAAACAACATAAGCACAACAAGGGAAACCCATTTACACAAACATCACAAGACACTAACACATGTAGCATCCTAACATGTCTACTTATCAAACCATCTTACTACACTTTCCAGAAATCAATATAAGACTTTCATAAACAAATAAGTAAACCGTTCCTTCTATCTTCCTTAAGTCGTTATACCTAACTTCCCATAAAGCTAGTATAACACTTAAGCTTTTAAAACCAAGTATTTCTTTTCTTTCAAAAATGGTTAATAACTCTTTTGAAATACTTCAAGATTCTTATTATTTAAAACTCAAGTCAAAAGACATCAAAGTAAAACCAAAACGATTTCCATACCTTCTTTTAAAACAAAGGCAATTTTCCTTTAAAAGTCAAGTAGCAATATACTTTTTAAACCAAGTGTCTTACTCTTTTAAAAACAAGTAACCTATACCTTTAAGTCAAGTTACTTCTCCTTTCCCAAAATCAAGTTGTTTATAAGTCAAGTTGTCATTTTAAATCCAATGATAAAATCATTCTTATTTTCGAAATCAAGATAATTTTATTCTTTAAAAGACCACACACCCATTACTCATGAGTGAGGTTTTGCAACTTTTTAACCTAATTCAAGTCCTTAATATTTCATAACAAGTCACTTAACTTTGGAATCAAGTCAAGGACACAAAAGGAAAGTCAAATTCCTTTAAACACACGTGCGTCTACCGCACTAAATATATTTCACAAATATCATGCTAGAAAGGATACGAAGAGGTTCACATACCTCGCGACGATTATCGACAATTAGAAAAACGCTCCAAAGTACTCTAACCTTGCTCGCCTTTTCCACCCTTACGCTACTCGTAGCACTTCAACCTATAAAGGCCACAAAACGTCTATCAACCTCTAGATCTCTTCGTAGAAAAATTTTGGATACAAGATTCCTTATTCTACGGAAAATTCGGCACCACCGCCCCCCCCCCCCCCCCCGCAACCACATAAATCTCCTCCTCTAATGAGGTCTGCTACCAAACCAACAATCCAGGGAGGGTTACACGTCTAACCGGACGTGTACAATTCTACTCCACAATAATACTACAAGTCTACTGTAAATACAGTTCAATTATTTATAATCATCCTTCCAATATATCTTATACTCAATTCTAAACTACTACAACATGTAATCTCCAATTCTGATAGGGGACAAAGATAATTACCTCGATAAGCCCAAAATTATCCAAGATATAAGTCGATCCTGAGCAACGTTTAGCTCCACTTACTTACGCTCCAACCCGCTCCAAGCAACCCTTAGAAGTTTCTAAACAACTTCTCTTAACACTACATCTAAGCTATGAAGATTTTTCTAGGGCTTCATTTTTCGACTAAAGGAATAAAGTAGAATTTTCGGGCTCCTAGTATTGAAATAACTTGGAATACAACTAGGGATACTAGGCTAAGATTTTTGGGATTTTTTCAATAATACTTAAAGTATTTCTCTACACCAAGAGGGAGGGGGGACGAGAACAAGGCTAAAGGGAGGGAGGGGAATTTTTTGCCTTGGAAACTTTCTAATGTGGATGAAATAAAGTCTTGCACACAAGGGGTATTTATAGGGAAATCAATGGCCAAGATCTAGGAAAGTGGATGGTGAGGATGGGGTACATGTGTGTGGGTAGTTGGCCAACCATTTGGCTACCACAAAAATGGGACAAGTGGCCACCACAAAAATGGGCCACTTGTCCACCAAAAAAACGTCCCACTTGTCCTTCTCCAATTCGGCCAACATGGCCACACGGGGGTGACACGTGTCGTCCCCCTACTCGTCCAAAATATTTCATCTTCCGAAAATATCCGTAATGCCAAAAAAAAATCCGAAAATAAAGTTGGCCCCACAAAACCGTAAATTCTCCCGTGGGCCCTACGTGACCAAGTTCGGAAATAAAATTCCATAATTCTCAAATATTCCAAAAAGTCCGAATACCAAATCTGGGAATACAATTCCCATTAACGAACATTTTTCCTTCTCAAAATTCGGAAACTTTTCCGTCGAAAAATCACATCTTTCTCCCTTTCCAATTTTAATGTCGTATTTACGTACGTACGTCCTCATATACATACTCTGAAACTACGGGGTATAACACCGGTCTAGCCCTCTTACGCTGATCTCCGCGTTGGCCCTCTACCCTCTGTACACTGTCTGCATCGGCATAACCTCCTCACGATGAAACTGTGCACCGCTATCTTGGTCAATAACATAATGGCTTCCTTCATGACCCTAAAGTCTTCCCTAATCGAGAAACCGAGGCTCGTGCTGGGCCTCAAAACTGGCGCAAGAACTCGCCGATCGCGCACACTATCCAGATACCACAGGCATAAGCCCTATCAACTCTCTGAGTCCGACTAGTAGCTCCTGCTACTCCTTTGCCCTTCTCAAGGGCCGTTGCTCTCGAGGCATAACGTAACACAAAATTACGTTAGAGGAATTATCTTACTAACACGGCTCTGTGGCACGATCTCGAGTGAGAAGAATAGAAACCAACTCCTAAATGTCCTGTAGCCTCATGTTTATGGGTGTGGCGCAACACACCGATAATCAAGACTCTACTAGACACGGCCTCAGAGACATTCCGAGGACCGATCGCTCGATACCACTCACACGCCCCGAACCCCGGGCCCGTGACTGGTGCCCTACCTGGGCACCCTTCTACCTTAACAACACAAGTAAACTGCGGAAATTTAATAACACCCCTTCTTTCTTTTTTTAAACCAACATACGTGCAAGGGCAAAGCCGACAAGGCTGCCATGATATACATACTCAAAAGACACTACACTGTACATGAGTCCAATCCCACATATGAATACAGACCTCTAAGAGTTATATCAACTATGGCGGACAAGGCCCCGCGTGCACTGTGAATCGCATAAAATCCTGCATCGAAAGAACTTATAAGAAAAAGATAAACTCCCGAACAGAAGGAGATATCCAAAACTCGGCGGTCCTACACTGCCGATCACCAAATCAAGGTACCTAAACTGCGGCATGAACGCACCCCGGGAGAGGTCAAGACGAAGAATGTACCAAGTATGTGAAACGATGAAATCGTAATGAAATCATAATCTAAACAAAGCGAGAGACATGTATGATAGCCAACCTATAGTACATAATACATAAATGATATATCAAGTCAGGGACGCATGCCCTCAAGTCATTTCTAAAATATAACCATGGGTCTACGCCCATAATATCGATCATGCCCGTGGAATCCTTCCTCACTGCCGGCAGTCCATGATATAATATAACACCAATAGGCATACATGAATACCAAGTCCCACCTGTGTCCCAAAAACTGTACGGGACAAGTAGGAAGACGAGCAGGTGGTAAAGCAGGGGGTATAATGTCTTGGGGTTTACCCCACATTTATACTCTTACCCTGGAGAAGGTGGTATAGCGTCTTGGGGTTTTACCCCTCACTTATACTCTTACCCTATCTCGATCGACCATCAAACAAAACAAGCAGGGGGTATAATGACTTGGGGGTTTACCCCTCATTTATACTCTTACCCTGGAGAAGGTGGTATAGCGTCTTGGGGGTTTACCCCTCACTTATACTCTTACCCTATCTCGACCGACCATCAAACAACACATAAGCACTACCAGGTCTTTTATAACAATCCGGGAATTTAACCCAAGTACTACAAATAACGGAAGCATACCCGTGGAATCCCACATCACTGTCGGTACGTCCAAGTAACTTACAACAAGACCGCCGGCCCTCCAACCGAGAGTCGCGACAACGTAATAAAACATAATACTTGCACTCAAAGGCTATCACCAGCACATATAGGCAATTCTTAATTAAACAAGCTAAAGTACTTATCAAGGCACACTTAGAATAATTCTCAATTAATCAAGCCAAAGTACTTATCAAGGCACACTTAGAATAATTCTCAATTAATCAAGCCAAAGTACTTATCAAGGCACACTTAGAATAATTCTCAATTAAACAGTCCAAAGTACTTATCAAGGCACACATAGAATAATTCTCAATCAAACAGGCCAAAGTACTTATCAAGGCACACATAGAATAATTCTCAATTAAACAGGCCAAAGTACTACATACGTACATTCTTTTCAAAAGACTCCTTTTTATGTAAAACCCCAAGATACTAACACCCGTAGTATCAAGGCATGTCTATTTTTCAAAGTAAGTTACTACACTTTTAGAAAACTCATTTCAAGGCTTGAAATCAAGTAACTTCAAATTTTCACAATCTAGGCAACTTATGCCCATTAATCAAAATAGACAACTTTCTTAACCTTCCATGAAGCCGTTATAACCAACTTCCCATAAAGCCGTTATAACCCTTTATGGTTTTAGACATACCCATTCCTTTTATAACCAAGAGACTTATACTATTAAAACCAAGTAGCACATACTTACAAATCAAGTTCTCAACTTTTAAAATACTACAAGTCTCTTAATATTTAGAAAACAAGTTTCTTCTACTTTTAAACCTCAAGTAACTCACACCTTTAAAACAAGTTACTTCTCTTAAATCATGTCACTTCTCCTCTCTTAAAACAATTAAGTAAATCACTCCTTTGACTCCCCTAAAGTCATTATAATGACCTTTAGGTTTTGGAACTAAGGCACTAGCCAAAAGGTTTGGAAACCACTTCCTTTTCAAGACTCTATGTACTTTAAGTAAAATACTTTCACTTTTAAGAATCCAACTTCACTAAGGCAATGGATTATACAACTTACAATTTACACATCAAAGTACAATCAAGGAAGTTCATAGAACAAATTCTATATTAGGCAATCCAAGTACAACCAAGGAATGAATCATTTAAGGAGTAGAACTTACTTTCTTTATCTTAAGGAATCATGCTAGAAGAGTAGATAGTTCACATACCTTTTCGGCTAATATCCACAAGCTAAGCCGAATACGCCGTACGTAGAAGTGTCAACCTATAATGGTCACAACAAGACTATCAACTTCTAGTCTCTAACGTAGAATAATACAAGTATACGGTCTCTAATTCTACGGAAAATCGGCAAAGACTTCCTTTGTTTCTACTCACTTTGCCACCTTTTTCAAGGTCGAATACAATAACCAACACGCCACATTTAAGGCTCCAAACAACAACCAAACAAAGGGGATTACACGCCTTACAATACGTGTAAAATTCCGCCCCACAATTAATATCAAGTAGTTTCCATATTCAAGCCATTCTCGGCCAACAACAACCAACAATTCAAAGTCTTTTCCAATCCTTTTCCAATTCCAAGTTCTAAGGTCTAACATGTTATATAGTCATAAACAACTTCAACAACTACTATTTCCTTCTTTATACAACATGCGATGACTTAAACTAATAATCGACTTGAATTGTAATCTTAAAGCTAAACATGCTAGTTTTTGGATTAGGGTTCCAATAGCCAATATACTTATCAAACTTCATACAATATAACTCATGCTTACTAATATCCATAGCTACAATCAATAAGTAAACTTAATTGCTAAAACGACAAAATTTATACCTTTCCAAGCCCTTAAAATTTCCAAGATTCAAAGTCGCGCCTTAGCAATTCTTAGCTCCTTTCCTTAGGTTCCACTCCGCTCCAAGCACTCCTTATAGGCCTATGAAGAACCCATCTTCAAGTTCCAACTTCAAAGTTGAAGAACTCCACAAGTTTCCGCTTTGCGACTAATACGAAAACGCCGTTTTTCCGAAATCTTTCTATTGAGATAACCTTATAATACCCTTAGGGACATTGGGTTAAAGTCTTTTGGCTAACGGATCAAAACTACAAATTTTTGTGTGGACAAAGTGACCAACCCGTGAGCTCCCTTGAAGAACAAGAATGAGTGAAATAATTCTAAGTGTTGGAAGACCTTGTCTTGCCACTAGTTGGGTATATATAACACAATGGAGGGTCAAGATATCAACAAATGTGTTGCTAGGATGAGTTTCACTAGGATTAAGCACAAGTGGCAAGTTGACTTTGGTCAACAATCTCAAGCTTGAAGACTTATCTTCCAAGATGGTCAATGACCATAATACCCTCACTAAATTTCGTCCAAGACTACATGTGGGGGTTCCACGTGTCTCCCTCTCATTCGTCCATAAAATTCCGTAACCCTCGTGGGCCCTACAAAAAGTAAAATTCCTCGGGTGGGCCCCACGTGACCAAATCCGTAAAAAATAAATTTCCATAAGGTTAAGAGTTCCCTACTCTTCAAATAATGCATTTTGAGAATCCAATTCTCAACAACGAACATTTTTCCTTTCCGGCGTTCGGAAGATTTTCCGTCGAAAAAACAATTCTTCCTTTCATACTAATTCTTAGTCTTGAATCCTTACGTACATTCTCTTATACATGCCCTGGACTTACGGGGTGTAACAGAGGGCATCTTTGGTAGGTTGGAAAATCTACACGAACTTAAAGGCGGTACGTGATGATTAAATAATTACTGGACCGCAAGAGGACCCTGTGATTAGGGTTGTGACTCCAAGGAAAGTTTAAGAAAGGGAGATAAGTTCTCTCCCCCACGTAAAAGGACAGTTTTACGTATTATGGGGTTGCGTGTACCCATGTTGTTAGACGCAGGATATGAGACTGGTAAGGTCTTCGGTATCGTCATGCCATAGGTTACAGTTGTAGATAACCGTGGGAAAAGTGTTGTGTTGGGGTAATTAAGAACGACGTACGAATTGGTCGAGGAAGTATCGTAAAGATATAAATACAGGTTGTACGCATGTATGAAACTGTACGATTATGAATCAAGATAGAAATACTTTTGCTAATAATAAGCCTAAGGTAAGGTTATGACCAGAATGATAAAAGAGAATACGACTATGGTTATGTAAATTGCACGAGATATGATTACCCAGACTAGTGTAAGACCATTAGTAAATAATGGGCAGTAAGAACACCTCGAGGAAAGGTGGTAGCATCGGGTTACTACTTGACGAGATCAAGGGAACATCCCCCCCCTAAATTGTGATTGACAGGAAGTCTTAGCCATGGGGCAAGCAAAGGAATCAAATCTAAGTTAGTGACCAAGTTTGGTTGCAACAGAGAAAGGGAAACAGGAACCATGATTGAGATTATAGATACCCGAATATTTCGTAGGAATGAGAAAGGCTTACAGTTATTGGAAGATAAGTTGACTCGACTACAGTTCTAACTCCTCCTGAAAGACTAGAGGGTTAGGTTATTACGATAGCACGTTGGGTGTTGGGCTAGGTTGTGTGCTGACGCAACCCGATAAGGATAGAACCTATGTTTTCCCGGTAGTTAGGGAAGCAGGAAAGGAAATTACGCCACTTCCGATTTAGAGCTGTCGACAGTTAAATCATGCCTTGAAGATTTGGGGGCATGACGTATATATAGACTTCATGTGGATATTTGTGCAGACCACAAAAGCCTCCGATATATCTGCAGACTGAGGCAGTAGAATTTGCGACAGCGACGGTGGTTAGAGTTATTTAAGGATTGTGATATCGATATTATTACACCCCGTAACTCCAGGACATGTTTAAGAGAATGTAAGTAAGGATCGCAAGACTTGAAAAGGGTACGAAAGGAAGACTTGTTTTTCCGACGGAAAATCTTCCGAACATCGGAAAGGAAAAACGTTCGTTGGTGAGAATTAGGTTCTCAAAATGCATTAATTGAGGATTATGGAATGTTTTATCATTATGGAAATTAGGTTGTACGGTTTTGATTTATTGTGGGGCCCACCCAAGGAATTTTACGCTTGTACCCACGAGGGTTCTGATTATATGGACGAATGGGAGGGCGACATGTGTCACCCCCCTTATAATGTCTTGGACGAAAATTACATGGGCAAAAGGGTCACTTGACCATTTTTTAGATGACCAAGTCTTGCAAGTAGAGAGCTTGACAATGTTGACTTAGTCAATGGGACCAAAGTCTTGATAATTAAAAGAGTTTCATCCTAACCACACATATGTGCAAATATTGACCCTCCATTGAACTATATAGTAGTACTAGTAGCAAGACTTGTCATAACACTTAGAAAATATTTTGAAATCTTGTTCTTGTGCTAAGTGAGGCTCACGGTTTTGCTAAGGGTTTGAAGAGAAAATTTTCTATTGTTGACCAATAACCTCCCCACTTTAAAACAAGGTACCTAAGGGTATAGTAAGTGTATCTCAATAGGAAAATCCCGGAAAAAGAGAGTTTTCGTATTAGTCGCAAAGTGAAAACCTAGTGGCTTTCTAGGTTTTGAATTGGAAGTTTGAAGGAAAGTTGTTGGTATGGTTCTAAGGGTCTCAAGGAGCGGATTGAAGTGTCTTGGAGAGGCTCTAAACTACTAAGGAGCGACTTCGGATTTGGAATTGGATTAAGAATCGTTAAGGTATAATCTTGTCTTTTAAAGTGTTACAAGATTATTTGTATTATTGTTGTTATCTTTGCATGTTGCTAGCATGAAGTATATGTGTTGAAGTTTATAAAGATTATGGATTGATTGTAGCCTTGGAAATCCGAAATGTAATGTAAGCCATGTTAAGTTGTATTACAAATTGGTCGTTTATTAGAAATCGTCGCATGTCACTTAGTGAAGATTATGCTTATATTAATCAAATGTGACTTGATATCATGTTATGCTACCAAGTTGGATTGAAATGGAAATTGGATAAGAATTAGTATTGTTGAACTCAAGGTGGCCGAATTTGGACTTGTAGTTTGTATTAGTTTGTTATTCATTTGTATTGGACTACCTTCTAAATTGTGAGCCAATTGGGGCTGTTTGGTTATTCATTTGTATTGGACTACCTTCTATATTGTTGTGAGCCAATTGGGGCTGTTTGGTTATTGTATTCGACCTTGAAAAAGGTGGCAAAGTGAGTAGAAACAAATGAGGTGCTGTCCGATTTTCCGTAGAATTTAGTGACTTGGCACTTAGGATATTCTACGTTTAAAGTAAGAGGTTAATGGACGTATTGTGGCCATGATAGGTTGAAGTACTAAGTATAGCGTATCCTACTTGAAGAATGGAATAGCTCAAGGTTGAAGTACTTTGGAGCATTTTGCTACTTGTCGACAATCGTCGCGATGTATGTGAACCTCTTCTTTCGTTGGCATGATCCTACGTATGAAATATCCATGTGATAACATTTTAAGATTCCTTCTACTCTTAGAAGTTAAGAAGTATTTACATTATGAATCTAAGTTAAGAGTATGTTTAAATTGTCCTAAGTCTTTACTAGGTCTTATGGGAGACGTTGGTAAGGATGGTTAGGAGATTATGAGATTTGATTTAAGGGCTATGTATCTTGATTTATTTAAAGTAAGTATGTAAGTTGATTTTTATGTTTGAAAATGACTTGAATTTATATGTGAAAAGGGGATTGGTTTTAAAAGTGTAGATGACATGATTTTACAAGTATAAGTAAATGGACTTTAAAGAATTTATGTTATGAAGTTTTAAGACTATGAACTTTGATTTTCTTTAAAGGATTATGAAACTTTATTTTTCAAGATTATGGGACTTGATTTCTAAATTATAAGCGACATGATTTGAAAGAGTGTATGCTACGAGGTGTTAAGGCTATAAGCCTTGATTTTATAAGTGGAAATGACTTAATTTTACAAAGTATTGCTTAATTTATTTCAAAAGATAAGAAGATGGCCAAAAGAGTATGTGACTTGAGCTTTAAAAACAAAGGAGTTCTATGATTCTTTTTAAGTATGTATGTACGTAGTATTTTGGATCTAGTTTTCCTAATGTTGTAAGAATAAAAGTGTCTTAAGTTCTCTAAAATGAAAGGTTGTTATAATAGCTTTATGGGAAGTTGTTATGACGACTTAAGAAGAAGTGAAAAGATGGTTTGAAAATGTTATGTAAGGAAAATCACACCGAGCCTACAATTAGGCCGGACACGTTATGAAATACACCGAGCCTACAATTAGGCCGGATTACGTTATGAAATACACCGAGCCTACAAATAGGCCGAATTACGTTATGAAATACACCGAGCCTACAAATAGGCCGGATTACGTTATGACATACACCGAGCCTACACATAGCCGGACACGCCATATTACCCCGAGCCTTCACATGTGCCAAGTTACGCTATCTTACACCGAGCCCCACAAAGCGGCCGGATTATGTTATATGATTCCACAAGACACCGAGCCCCACAAAGCGGCCGGATTATGTTATATGATTCCACAAGACACGAACCCCACAAAGCGGGCGGATTATGTTATATGATTCCACAGTACACCGAGCCCCACAGGCGGGCCGGATTATGTTATGTAAGATATGCAAGTTATGTGAAAAAGGCTGGATTAAACTCTTAAGTAAGTATGTAAGAATATGTTGTTAAATCTTATGGAAAGAAGGAATGGAACGGTTAATATACGAGTGACCTCAGGAGTTAAAATGGCATTCTTTTGTATAGTTATGATTTGATTCTTGCACGTTATTTCTGTTCCATATTCGCACTGTTGTGATCGACTTCTTCGGAGGCCGTTCATGTCCGCAGTTTAGGTACGATGTGGATCCGCGTGCTTAGGATCCTGGTTCAGCATTTTTAGATGGCTCCGATGTTCCGGAGTTGTCATGGCTATGTATATTAAGGGTATGGCGGGCCCCGTCCCCGCCACGATTGTAATTCTTAGAGGTCCGTAGTCACATATGTGGTCCGCTTGTAAAGAAAGGAGGCAACCGCTTTATGTATGTACGTCCGAAGGTAGCCCTATCTACCGACTGTTATTTTACTCCGTTGTTTTATTTATAAGTTTCATGTATGTTCCGTGATTATCTCTCGATGTTATTCGTAGCGGTGCCTGTGTAGGGCACGATCGCGATCCCGGGTCGGTCGTGACAAAAGTGGTATCGAGCGCTTAGTCCTCGGAAAGTGTCTACGCATCGTGTCTAGTAGAGTCTTGATTATCGCGTGCGCACCACATCTATAATCGTGAGGCCGCAGGACATTTAGGATTGGTTTCCATTCTTCTCACTCTGAGATCGCGCTGCATAGAGCCGTGTTGTTAGGGTCATCTCTCCTAACGAGTTATGTTGATTGCAGCCACGAAAGACAAAGAATGACCAGAATGACTATGTGGATTGCGTATCCAGTTGGTAATTATTATAGTATAGTTGGTATTGTAACATACATCTATACGGATTTATGTATGGGTCGACGTGTTGCCTAGAATGATTTTAGATTACCAGGAATTGGTAAAGACTAACTAGATACCGGGAAGGTATGGAATAGTTAATGAATTTTCGCCAAGGTCTTGTGGTTTATTTTGAGATTATTGGGAAAGGATGAGCTGTCTGATAGGGTAGTGAACCCTTAAGAAAGCCATGTTAAGGAACCTAACGGAATGTCATGTAAATAGATTAAGCTGCGTAGTAGGCTTAAGAAATGGTACGGATGAGGTCCGTATAGAGTAAGTAATGGTTCTTGTGATCAACGACACGATTATGGTATTATGAGAAGTTTTTGTACCCGTTTACGGGGAGACTGATAAGATAGGCTTGGAGCATGGAAATTGCGAGCCTAAGAATATTGATTACTGCCGAGACCTTAGGTATATAAGGCTTTCTCTGGCAATAAGATTTTAAGTCAGACCAAGGATAAGAGTTAAGTGCGACGCTGAGTCGGGTTGAGGACCTGTTACGGGTCTCCCCATGGCCTGGAATGGAGTGGGATCAGTTGGTAGTAGTTCCGCTACGTGACAGGGTCACGAGGGTGCAAGGCCCAAGTCTAGTTAATTGTTTTACGGGTTCGTGGACGCGTTCCACCGGAACCAGGTTGTGAAAGCCGGAAATGGCCTTATATTGTTTTATAGAGTGACTCCAGGGATTAGAGGCCAGAATCGGTATGGAAGTTATGTATGCATGTTAGTATGAGTATTGTTATGTGGCCATGGGTGGCATATGTTGTATGGCGGTGTAGTAAAAGGAGACTATGTCGCTATCTATTTAGATTGGACTCCGAAAGAACATTCGGGGACGAATGTTTCTAAGGGGGGAAGAATGTTACACCCCGTAACTCCAGTACATGTTTAAGAGAATGTAAGTAAGGATCGCAAGACTTGAAAAGGGTACGAAAGGAAGAAGTGTTGGTCCGACGGAAAATCTTCCGAACATCGGAAAGGAAAAATGTTCGTTGGTGAGAATTAGGTTCTCAAAATGCATTAATTGAGGATTATGGAATGTTTTATCATTATGGAAATTAGGTTGTACGGTTTTGATTTATTGTGGGCCCACCCGAGGAATTTTACGCTTTGTGGCCCACGAGGGTTACGTAATTATATGGACGAATGGGAGGGCGATACGTGTCACCCCCTTATAATGTCTCGACGAAAATTACATGGGCAAAAGGGTCACTTGACCATTGTTTAGATGACCAAGTCTTGCAAGTAGAGAGCTTGACAATGTTGACTTAGTCAATGGGACCAAAGTCTTGATAATTAAAAGAGTTTCATCCTAACCACACATATGTGCAAATATTGACCCTCCATTGAACTATATAGTAGTACTAGTAGCAAGACTTGTCATAACACTTAGAAAATATTTTGAAATCTTGTTCTTGTGCTAAGTGAGGCTCACGGTTTTGCTAAGGGTTTTAAGAGAAAATTTTCTATTGTTGACCAATAACCTCCCCACTTTAAACCAAGGTACCTAAGGGTATAGTAAGTGTATCTCAATAGGAAAATCCCGGAAAAAGAGAGTTTTCGTATTAGTCGCAAAGTGAAAACCTAGTGGCATTCTAGGTTTTGAATTGAAAGTTTGAAGGAAAGTTGTTGGTATGGTTCTAAGGGTCTCAAGGAGCGGATTGAAGTGTCTTGGAGAGGCTCTAAACTACTAAGGAGCGACTTCGGATTTGGAATTGGATTAAGAATTGTTAAGGTATAATCTTGTCTTTTAAAGTGTTACAAGATTATTTGTATTATTGTTGTTATCTTTGCATGTTGCTAGCATGAAGTATATGTGTTGAAGTTTATAAAGATTATGGATTGATTGTAGCCTTGGAAATCCGAAATGTAATGTAAGCCATGTTAAGTTGTATTACAAATTGGTCGTTTATTAGAAATCGTCGCATGTCACTTACTTGAAGATTATGGTTATATTAATCAAATGCGACTTGATATTATGTTATGCTACCAAGTTGGATTGAAATGGAAATTGGATAAGAATTAGTATTGTTGAACTCAAGGTGGCCGAATTTGGACTTGTAGTTTGTATTAGTTTGTTATTCATTTGTATTGGACTACCTTCTAAATTGTGAGCCAATTGGGGCTGTTTGGTTATTCATTTGTATTGGACTACCTTCTATATTGTTGTGAGCCAATTGGGGCTGTTTGGTTATTGTATTCGACCTTGAAAAAGGTGGCAAAGTGAGTAGAAACAAAGGAGGTGCTGTCCGATTTTCCGTAGAATTTAGTGACTTGGCACTTAGGATATTCTACGTTTAAAGTAAGAGGTTAATGGACGTATTGTGGCCATGATAGGTTGAAGTACTAAGTATAGCGTATCCTACTTGAAGAATGGAATAGCTCAAGGTTGAAGTACTTTGGAGCATTTTGCTACTTGTCGACAATCGTCGCGAGGTATGTGAACCTCTTCTTTCGTTGGCATGATCCTACGTATGAAATATCCATGTGATAACATTTTAAGATTCCTTCTACTCTTAGAAGTTAAGAAGTATTTACATTATGAATCTAAGTTAAGAGTATGTTTAAATTGTCCTAAGTCTTTACTAGGTCTTATGGGAGACGTTGGTAAGGATGGTTAGGAAATTATGAGATTTGATTTAAGGGCTATGTATCTTGATTTATTTAAAGTAAGTATGTAAGTTGATTTTTATGTTTGAAAATGACTTGAATTTATATGTGAAAAGGGGATTGGTTTTAAAAGTGTAGATGACATGATTTTACAAGTATAAGTAAATGGACTTTAAAGAATTTATGTTATGAAGTTTTAAGACTATGAACTTTGATTTTCTTTAAAGGATTATGAAACATTATTTTTCAAGATTATGGGACTTGATTTCTAAAGTATGTTTACATGATTTGAAAGAGTGTATGCTACGAGGTGTTAAGGCTATAAGCCTTGATTTTATAAGTGGAAATGACTTAATTTTACAAAGTATGGCTTCTTAATTTATTTCAAAAGATAAGAAGATGACTTCCAAAAGAGTATGTGACTTGAGCTTTAAAAAGAAAGGAGTTCTATGATTCTTTTTAAGTATGTATGTACGTAGTATTTTGGATCTAGTTTTCCTAATGTTGTAAGAATAAAAGTGTCTTAAGTTCTCTAAAATGAAAGGTTGTTATAATAGCTTTATGGGAAGTTGTTATGACGACTTAAGAAGAAGTGAAAAGATGGTTTGAAAATGTTATGTAAGGAAAATCACACCGAGCCTACAATTAGGCCGGATTACGTTATGAAATACACCGAGCCTACAATTAGGCCGGATTACGTTATGAAATACACCGAGCCTACAAATAGGCCGGATTACGTTATGAAATACACCGAGCCTACAAATAGGCCGGATTACGTTATGAGATACACCGAGCCTACACATAGGCCGGATTACGCCATATTACCCCGAGCCTTCACATAGGCCGGGTTACGTCATCTTACACCGAGCCCCACAGGCGGGCCGGATTATGTTATATGATTCCACAGTACACCGAGCCCCACAGGCGGGCCGGATTATGTTATATGATTCCACAGTACACCGAGCCCCACAGGCGGGCCGGATTATGTTATATGATTCCACAGTACACCGAGCCCCACAGGCGGGCCGGATTATGTTATGTAAGATATGCAAGTTATGTGAAAAAGGCTGGATTAAACTCTTAAGTAAGTATGTAAGAATATGTTGTTAAATCTTATGGAAAGAAGGAATGGAACGGTTAATATACGAGTGACCTCAGGAGTTAAAAATGGCATTCTTTTGTATAGTTATGATTTGATTCTTGCACGTTATTTCTGTTCCATATTCGCACTGTTATCGACTTCTTCGGCTGCGTTCATGTCCGCAGGTTTAGGTACACAGTGTGGATCCGCGAGCTTAGGATCCTGGTTCAGCATTTTTAGATGGCTCCGATGTTCCGGAGTTGTCATGGCTATGTATATTAAGGGGTATGGCGGGGCCCTGTCCCGCCACAGTTGTAATTCTTAGAGGTCTGTAGTCACATATTGTGGGTCTGTTTGTAAAGAAAGGAGGCAACTGCTTCGTTTATGTATGCGTCGGAAGGTAGCCCTATCTACGACTGTTGTTTACTTCCGTTGTTTTATTTATAAGTTTCATGTATGTTCCGCTGATTATCTCTGATGTTTACCTGTAAGGTTGCCCAGGTAGGGCACCAGTCGCGGTCCCGGGGTCGGGTCGTGACAGATATCCTATACCACCCAGGGAAAGCCAAGACAGTTAAAGATACTCTTAGTCGCGGATCTAAGGGTAGTATGCCATATGGGCAGCCAGATAGACTGGATGTAGTCCGTGAGATTCTTTAGTTACTGAGCCTAGGGGTTCGATTATTTGTTTCCAAGGTTATGAAGGTTATATCCGAGAGGTTGCCGAGTCTTCCGTCGTTGAAGAGGTAAAGAGGCGACAATATGAGGATCTATTTATGATACGGTATCGAGATACGACTCTCCGAGAAGAGAAGAGCCTGTTTGAGTAGCACCGGATGAGGTACTGCGAGATGAGGATAGATTGTGTGTACCCGGTGGTGCAGGACTAGTCAGCAGGTTTTAAGGGAGGCATACAGTGCTTATTGCTCAAATTGTTCGGGGTTGACTAAGTTGTGTCGTGACCTCAGATGTATGTATGGGTAAGATGACGGGAAAAGGGACATAGCGGAGTTTACTGCTTAGTGTCCGAGTTAGTAGCAGGTCATGGTTGAGCACCAGAAGTCCAGTGGGCTATTGCAGGCGATTTAGATCCCGACTTAGACATGGGAGGTAATTAAAATGGATCTTGTTACAGGGTGGCATCGTACTCAGAGGAAGTGCGACTCCCTGGGGGTCATGATAAATAGGCTGACGAAACCAGCCGTGTTCTGCCGGTTAGGACCACTTACTCGGCTGAGGTTCATGCTAGCTTTTATAGCAGGGGGATTGTGAGACTGCACGGGGTTCCTACGTTTATGATGTCAGACAGATGAACTCGATTACAGATAACTTCTGGAGGTTTTTCAGAAGGGTTTTAGGGACACATGTGAGTCTCAGTGTTGCATTACACCTCGTAACCGAGGCAGAGCGTACTATCCAGGCACTTGAGGATAGGTCGCGGGCCTGTGTTCTTGATTTCAGAAATAGCCGGGAGGGTTAATTGCCTCTTGTTGTGTTACGTCACGATATGTATACCCTTCCGATTCGGATGGCCCTGTATGAGGCCTTGTATGTAAGAAAGTGTAGATCGCCGGTTGGTTGGTTCGACGTAGGCGAGGTTCAGTTATTTGGTCCAGACTTGATTCAGCGGGCTGTGGATAAGGCGAAGCTTATCCAGGAAAGATTATTAGTAAGCTCAGAGTCAGCAGAAGCTTTATGCAGATAACCGACATTGACACATGGGTTCAAACGACATTTTAGTATGAGTATTGTTATGTGGCCTCGTGTGGTATTATTGGTATGTAGGGGTTGTAAAGAAGACTATGTCGCTATCTTTAAGTTTGACTCCCAAAGGAACATTCGAGGACGAATGTTTCTAAGGGGGGAAGAATGTTACACCCCAGAATTTCAGGATATGTTTATAAGAACGTGCGTAAGAACTCAAAAATGTTAAGGTTTGAGACGAGTAAAAATTTATCGGAATTATGGAATTGTCGGAAAACGAAATATTGCGACGAACGGGAGGGCGACACATGTCACCTCCCCTTACTTGGTCTTGGATGAAAATACATGGATAGGATGGTCATTTGACCATAATTTAAATGACCAAGTCTTGCTAAGACAAAGAGCTTGACATTGTTGACTTGTCAAAGGGCCACTTGGCTTGATCCTTGTGAAATGCATCCAAGCCACCCATTTGTTTTAATCTTAACCCTTCCTTGTGTTATATAAGCTTACTAGTAGCAAGACAAGGCTTCCATACTTAGAGAAAATTTCAAGAATTGTGTTCTTCACTAATGTAGCTCTCGGCTTTAGCTAAGGGTTTGAAGAGAAAATTTTCAATTGTTGTCCAATAATATCCCCACTTTAAACCAGAGTACCTAAGGGTATTGTAAGTGTATCTCAATAGAAAGATCCCGGAAAAATGGCGTTTTCGTATTAGTCGCAAGGCTGAAAGTTAAGGAGTTCTTCAACTTTGAAGTTGGAACTTGAAGATAAGTTCTTCATAAGCTTCTAAGGGTTGCTTGGAGTGGATTGGAATGTCGAAAGGAGGAGCTAAAGTTGCTAAGGATCGACTTGTAATCTTGGATCATATTTGGGCTAAATGAGGTATAATCTTCGTCTTACTTTTGTAATTGAAGATTCCATGTTATTATAAGTTAGAAATGATCATGTGATATGTGTTATGAAGTTTGATAAGTGTTATGGAAATTTGGAAGCTCAAATCCGAAAATGACATGTTGAGTCATTTGAAATTGAATTACAATTTGGTCGTTAACTAGAATCGTTGCATGTTATCTACTTGAAGAATGTAGTAGTTATAATCGATTGCGGCTTGATTACATGTTATACTAAACAACTTGGATTAAAAAGGAATTGGAAACGAATTTGTATTAGTGCCTCTCAAATTGCCGAATGGACTTTATATGTTGGACTAGTTTGATATTTATTGTGGGGCGGAATTTTACACGTCTTGATTAAGCGTGTAATCCCCTATTGTTAACTACTTTGTGGAGCCTTAAATGTGGCGTGTTTGGTTATTGAATTCGGCCTTGAAAAAGGTGGCAAAGTATATAGAAACAAAGGAAGTGTTGTCCGATTTTCCGTAGAATTTAGTGACTTTGCACTTGGAATATTCTACGTTTGAAGTAAGAAGTTAATAGACGTACTATGGTCATTATAGGTTGACTTACTACGTACGGCGAATTGGACTTAGCAAGTGGATTAAACCGAAGAGGTATGTGGAACTTTCTTATCTCTTGAGCATGAATAAGTTGTAAATGTATAGTACGGTGAGCGTCTGAGATTTTGACAATCTAGGTCCATTTGATATCCTTGACTTATTTTAAGAATGTCCAAGTTGATTGAGTTAGGGAATTAACTCACTTGTTTAAATATTAAGGATATCTTGGTTTTCAAAAGTTAAGAGACTTTAAGTATGTTGAAAGTATTATTGATACTTGTTTTGTTGGAAAGTTTAAGTCTCTTGGTTATAAAGAAGTATGTAAGTTGCTAATGTATAAATCTAGTATAACGGCTTTATGGGAAGTTGGTTATAATAGCTTTATGGAAAGTTAAAAAGAGTGGGTTACTCTAAGTAATTTAAGTATGTTAAATGACTTGAAATAACGAAGGAAAATTGATTTAAAGGCATCAATTGCTTAAGGTTTTAAAAGAAAGAAGTCACTTGATTTAGAAGCCCGAAAATGTATTTTCTAAAAAGGTATTGTGACTTGTCTTAAAATGTAGTTATGACTTGATACTACGGTTATTAGTATCTTGGAAGTTTTAATATGAAGGTGAGTCATTTTAAAAGAATAGAAGTACGTAGTACTTTGGATTAAACTCCCGGATTTATAATGACATGTTAGTGGCTTAAGTAAACTAAAATGAGAGTGTATATGAATAAGACTAATAAGAGGTTAGGGGTATTTCTTAACTTGCTTATTTATTGTATGATAAGCCGGTAGTGCTTATGTTATGTATGATAAGCCGGTAGGGCTTATGTTATGTATGATGGCCGTTTGAGCTAGGGTAAGAGTATAAATGAGGGGCAAGCCCCAAGATCGTTATACCACCTTCTCCAGGGTAAGAGTATGAATGAGGGGCAAGCCCCAAGATCGTCATACCACCTTCTTCAGGGTAAGAGTATAAATGAGGGGTAAATCCCCAAGATCGTTATACCACATGTTTCCGTGGATTTGCTACCCATGATGCGAGGAATACCTCATGCGAGTCCTTATGGGCTTATGCGGGTGAAATAGTCCCATGCGGTAGTGACCTATGCGAGAATACGATCGGGTCCACACGACCTATGCGGGTCAAATAGTCTCAGGAGTAGGATTGCTTAATGATACTGCGGGCGAGTGGTCCTGCTTTGATCGAGAGCTTCCTTTTTTCATGTTGTAAGTATACTTTTGATTACTCTCATTGTTAGTAAGGCACTGTGTACTGCTAATTGAGTTATCATACCTGTCTCCAGTTTTATTATAGACTTATGATTTCATTACAGTACTTTCAGTTTCACATATTTGGTACATGTTGTACTGACCTCCTTCGGGGGCCTGCGTTCATGCCGCAGGTAGAGTACAGGTTGCTGATCCTCGCTCTTAGGATCACTGTTCAGCTGTTGAGAAGCTCCTTTATTCCGGAGGCTTATCCCTGGTATTGTCGGTTGTTGTACATTCAGGGGTGTGGCGGGGCCCTGTCCCGCCAGAGTTGTTATTCTTAGATGTTTGTAGTCACATTATGGTTTGGGTTGTAAAGAAAAAAAAAGTACTGTTTTAATTGTATAGTTTACGGATGGTGGCCTTATCGGCTAGCCTGTTGTTATTTTATGTTTAAGCATTTTATCAGTTGTGTATGTTCATTTGCTATTCTCGATGTATACGAAAGGGTGCCTGTAGGGCACCGATCGCGAGCTTGGGTCGGGTCGTGACAATTTCACCCGCATAGGTCATGTGGACCCGCAATGAGTCATCAGTACACGATACTCGCATCACGGATAGCTAATCCATGGCCTATATATCCCGGGAATTTAACCCGCCCGAGTCTATCCGACCCGCCGTGAGTGTGTACCACTCACCACCATGGAGAGCTACTCCATGATATCTCTTGAACCAAGTTGCCGGCCCTTTATGGAGGGACGCGGAGATGTGAAAATACGACACTTGCACGAATGTCTATATGAGCAACCCATATGCAAGAAAACCATTATTGACCTTTATTTATAAAATGAATAAACCATCATTTTACACAAACCAAGACAATACCATGCCTTTCCTTTTTACATAAACCAAGAAAATACCATGCCTTTACACAAACCAAGACGATACCATGTCTTTCATTTTTTACATAAAGCAAGACAATTACCATGCCTTTTTTTTTTTACACAAACCAAGAGTAATCTTTTTTTTTAAGCAAGCCAAAGTACTATCAAGGCACAAATAGAATAATTCTCATTTAAACAAGCCAAAGTACTATCAAGGCACAAATAGAATAATTCTCATTTAAACAAGCCAAAGTACTATCAAGGCACTTAACTTTAGAAATCAAGTAGCTTATACTTATAAATCCCAAGTAACTCACACCCTTAAAACAAGTTACTTCTCTTTAAAGCATGTCATTTCTCCTCTTTTAAATCAATTAAGTAAATCACTCCTTTGACTCCCCTAAAGCCATTATAACAACCTTTAGGTTTTGGAACTAAGGCACTATCCAAAAGATTTGGAAACTACTTCCTTTTCAAGACTCTATGTACTTCAAGTAAAATACTTTCACTTTTGAAAATCCAAAATTCATCAAGGTAATGGATTATAACAACTTCCAATTTAAACATCCAAAGTACAATCAAGGAAGTATATAGAACAACTTCTATATTAAGCAATCCAAGTACAATCAAGGAATGGATCATTTAAGGAGTAGGACTTACTTTCTTTATCATAAGGAATCATGCTAGAAGAAGAGGATATGGTTCACATACCTTTTTGGCTTAATCCACAAGCTAAGTCGAATACGCCGCACGTAGAATTGTCAACCTATAATGGCCACAACATAACTATCAACTTCTAGTTTCTAACGTAGAATGATACTAAGTATACGGTCTCTTATTCTACGGAAAATTGGGCAGCACCTCCTTTGTTTCTACGTACTTTTCCACCTTTTTCAAGGCCCGAAAATCAATAACCAACATGCCACATTTAAGGCTCAATACATCAACCAATCAAAGGGGATTACACGCCTTACAATACGTGTAAAATTCTGCCCCACAATTAATATCAAGTAACTTCAATATCCAAAGCCATTCTCGACTAACATGTACAACAACACAAAGCCCTTTCCAATTTTTTTTCAATCCAAGTTATTAAGTCTAACATGTTTTATAGTGGTAAACAACTTTAACAACTATAATTCCTTCTTTATATAACATGCGACGACTAAACTAATAACCAAATTGAATTTCAATCTCCAAGGCTAAACATGCTAGTTTCGGATTAGTGGTTCCAATATCCATAACACTTATCAATATTCATTAAGTATATCTCATGCTTGTTAATATATATAACTACAACAATATGTAATCTTTAATCACTTAAGAGGACAAGATTGTTACCTTGATACGCCCTTATAAAATTTCAAGATTCAAAGTCGCTCCTTAGCAATTCTTAGATCCTTTCCTTCACGCTCCAATCCGCTATTTGAAGCCTTTAGAAGTTCACAAACAACTTCTCTTCCATTTCCAATCCAAACTATGAAAACGACTTAGGTTTTCGCCTTGCGACTAACGTGAAAACGTCGTTTTTCCGAGATCTTTCTGTTGAGATATCCTTACAATACCCCTAGGAACCTTGGGTTAAAGTCTTGTGAAAAATAAACCAAAATTGCAAAAAAAAATTGTGTGGAAATTACTCAAACCCGAGAGCAACTTAAGGGAGAACAAGGTATTGAAATTTTTCTAAGTGTTGGGAGCTTGTATTGCTACTAGTGTAGTATATATAACACAATGGAGGGTCAAGATTATAACACTTGTGGGGTTTGGGTGAAGAGGATTAAATATCTAGTCAAGTGGCTCATTGACTTGGTCAATTATCTCAAGCTTTGCAAGACTTGATCATCTACATTGGTCAATGACCATTAAACCCTTGTCCCAATTTGTGCAAGACCATGTGGGGGGGTGGGTGATACGTGTCACCCTCCCATTCATTCATAAAATTTTGTAACCCTCGTGGGCCCCACAAAACGTAAAATTTCTCGGGTGGGCCCTACGTGACCAAATCCGTAAAAATAAATTTCCACAATGATAATAAGTTCCATACTCCTCAAATAATGCATTTTGAGAATCCAATTCTCATCAACGAACATTTTTCCTTTCCGACGTTCGGAAGATTTTCTTTCGGAAAAACAATTATTTCTTTCGTACCAATTTTTCAAGTCTTGTGTTCTAGCGTCTATTCTCTTATACATGTCCTGGAATTACGGGGTGTAACAAAAGGAAGGCATATTATTGCCTTGGTATTTCTAAAAAGGAAGGCATGGTATTGCCTTGGTATTTCTAAAAAGGAAGGCATGGTATTGCCTTGGTTTTTTTTTTCTAAAAAGGAAGGCATGGTATTGCATTGGCGTTTCTAAAAGGGATTTTTTTTATATGTGATTGGTACATGATATGTTGGTACCACGCATTTCTAGAAGGAAAGTTC
Source organism: Przewalskia tangutica (assembly GCA_029844215.1). Taxonomy (NCBI): domain Eukaryota; kingdom Viridiplantae; phylum Streptophyta; class Magnoliopsida; order Solanales; family Solanaceae; genus Przewalskia; species Przewalskia tangutica. The sequence continues at coordinate 68,131,955 of CM056726.1, forward strand.
ATTTTAATATTTGGTATACGAGATGTTGGTACCTAGGTTTGGTTAAAATGAAAGATTTTATATGTGTTTGGTACATGATGTTTTGGTACCTTGGCATAACTAAAATGAAAGATTTTATATGTGTTTGGTACATGATGTTTTGGTACCTTGGCATAGCTAAAATGAATGATTTTATATGTGTTTGGTACATGATGTTTTGGTACCTTGGCATAGTTAAAATGAATGATTTTATATGTGTTTGGTACATGATGTTTTGGTACCTTGGCATAGTTAAAATGAAAGATTTTATTTGTGTTCGGTACATGATATTTTGGTACCTTAGCATAGCTAAAATGAAAAGTTCTTACATGTGACTGGTACATGAGATGTTGGTACCTTGGTTTTATTCCTTTGAGAGTCAAAAGATGAGTTAAATTGCACAAGGTTGCTTATGGTAGCTATTTGTGCAAGTGTTATTATTCCATTTCCCCGAATCCCTCACTAAAGGGCTGGGATACATTATAGTGAGTTCGCCGAGTCCCTCACTAAAGGGACATGATGCGTTATATGAAAACAGATACGATGACTCTCATTTCTATAAAGTACAGTGGTACATTGGTACCGTGGTACAGTGATACAGTGGTACAGTGGTACAGTGATACAGTGGTAAAAGGTACAGTTGGCTCTTATTTTATATGGCACGGTTGGATCTGGTATTTGATTTTCATACTTGTCCCTATCATTCTTCTGTACAGTTATGATCTTGTTTACTGTACTTCTTGTTTTCATACTTGGTACCTTGTTGTACTGACCCCCTTCGGGGGGCTGCGTTCATGCTCGCATGTATTAGGTACTCAGTTGGGTGATCCGTGAGCTTAGGATCCTTGGTCAGCGTATTGGGGTAGCTCCAATGTTCCGAAGCTTGTCATTTTGGCACAGATCTTCTATTATGGATATGTATATTCAGGGGTACGGCAGAGCCTTGTCCCGTCATAGTTTACTGTCCAAACTCTTAGAGGTATGTATTCATATGTGGGCTGGACTTGCGTAGTTGTATATATCGTTGGCCAGTTGTACTACTGTGTTGTCGGGATGTTCCCGTTTATATATATAGCGGCAGCCTCATCGGCTTGCCTATTTTTATAACATCAGTTTTCTTAGATCTTCCGCTGATTTTATGTGATGTATGGGTAGAAGGGTGCTCAGGTAGGGCATTGTCACGACCCGACCCCGGGTCCGCGACTGGTGCCCTACCTGAGCACCCTCCTCTTATACTCTTATATCCCATATAATACCTAGGCCAAATGATAAATGAAAATTGTACGTATGTAGCAACAAGTCAAGCCGGTGAGGCTGCCGCTATATATATAAAAAAGGAATAACCCAACAATGCAGTTATACAATTAGCCCAAAAATAAATACAACTCCCGCAAGTCCAGCCCACATATGAATACAGACCTCTAAGAGTTTTTTTCTGAGATATTATGGCGGGACAGGGCCCGTACCACGAATGTAAGATCAGAACTCGTACCAAAGACAAGCGTCCGAAATAATGGAGCTTCTCAAAAGCGGCGAGAGATCCTAGAGCGAGGATCAACAAGCTGCGTACCTAATACTGTGGCGCATCCCCGAAGAAGTCGATAACAGGTACTAATTGTGTAAACATAAAGTACAGTAAACAAGATCATAACTGGACAAAAAAATGACAGGGACAAGTATGAAAAGCAAATACTATATCCTACTGTGCCATATACCATAAGAGCCAATTGTACCTTTGTTATACCCTGTAGTTTCAGGGTATGTATGTGAGGGCGTACGTACGAGAACACGACAGAAATATTGGAAAGAAAGAAAGATGTGAATTTTCGACGGAAAAGTTTCCGGTTTTTGTGAAGAAAAAGGTTCGTTGATGAGAATTGGATTCCCAGATTTGGTATTTGGGCTTCTTGAATTATATTAGAAATATGGGATTTTATTTTCGGAAATGGTCACGTGGGGCCCACGAGAGGAATTTACGGTTTTGTGGGGCCCACTTTGTTTTTGAGGTTTCCGGTATTTTTGATATTTTCGGAAGACGAAATATTTTGGACAAGTCGGGGGGCGACACGTGTCACCCCCATGTGGCACCTTGGCCGAAATGGTGGGAATAGTGGCTAGCCACTTGTCCCTTGGCCGAAATGGGTTGACAAGTGGCAAGCCACTTGGACCTTGTTTTCGTTGGCCATGTGGTGTGGTGGGACCCACACACACATGGCCCAATCTTGACCCTACACTTACCTTGATCCTAACCCTTGAATTCTCTATAAATAGCCCCTTAAGGTTGAAGAGTATTTCATCCCTCACTTGAAGATTTCCCTTAGATTGTTCTCGTTTTTCCCACCCCTCTTGTGTAGAAATACTTGGTGTATTATTGTATAATCCCAAATACCTTGGCCTAGTATCCCTAGTAGTATTCCAAAGTTATTTCAATACTAGGAGCCCGGAAATACTACTTTATTCCAATAGCCGTAAAGTGAAACCCTAGAAAAATCTTCCTAGCTGGGTTGAAGTTTTTAGAGAAGTTGTTGGAAACTTCTAAGGGTCGCTTGGAGCGGGTTGGAGCGTAAGGAGTTGGAGCTAAACGTTGCTCAGGATCGACTTATAAACTTGGATAATTTTGGGCTTATCGAGGTAATGATCTATGTCCCCCTATTGTAATTGGATATTACATATTTTAGTAATGTATAGTTGAGTATACTATATATAGAATGAATATTGGTAAGGTTTGAACTGTATTTACATTGGACTGTACTTACAGTAGACTTGTGTAGTATTATTGTGGAGTAGAATTGTACACGTCCGGTTAGACGTGTAATCCCTTGGGGGTTGTTGGCCTGGTAGCGGGCCTTGATAGGGGAGGTGATTTATGTGATAGCGGGGAGGTCTTTGCGAATTTTACGTAGAATAAGGAATCTTGTATTTAGAATATTCTACGAAAAGAACTAGAGATTGATAGATATATTGTGGCCTTTATAGGTGGATCTTCTACGCGCGGCATACTTGACTTGGCTTGTGGTTTAAGCTAAAAAGGTATGTGATTCTTTCTATACTCTTGAGCATGATCGTTGTGAACTATATAGTACGGTAGACGTACGTGTGTGAAATGAGTTTTGTTTGTTTTAAACATAAGGTGTTATAATGGCTTTATGGGAAGTTAGTTATAACGACCTTAGGAAAATAAAAGAAAGATTTGATTTTGAAAGTTAAGAGACTTAATCTTGAAAGATAAGAGACTTGACTTATAACGACTTGTTTTCGGAAAAGGAGAAGTAACTTGATTTAAGTATAGGTTACTTGTTTTGAAAAGAGTAAGTTAATTGGGTTTTAAAAGAGTATACTTGATGTTGTTCTAAAAGAAAAGCACTTGGTTTAAAAAGTATAGTGTACTTGATTTTAAAAGCCTTGTAAAGATTTTTACGAAGGTGAAGTAATTTGGTGTTAAAAGTAAAACGTGTTTTCTTTATATACTACGAGTATTAGTATCATGTGGCTTTTACGTAAAAAGAGGTCTTTTTGAAAGAATAAATGTATGTTGAAATTGCCTATGCTTATTGTGATAATCTTTGATGTGCAAGTGTTTTGTTGATATGCTGTCGTGACTCTTTGGGAGGGCCGGCTATCTGATTGATTGATTGGACATACTGACGTTGGGTGGTCCACGAGTATGCGTCCACTTTGAGTATTGACTGGTTGTTTCAGATCGCCGTGACTCTGCAGGGCCGCTTATCCGATTTATTTCCTTGACATGCCGACGCGATGGATGTTCCACGCACGCGTGCGTCCGATGGGATGGTTTCATGTCCATGACTTCCGAGGTGAGATGCCAGGGCATGCGGTCATTGTGAGGTTCAGATTGTTAGTCCATGGACCGCTAATCCATGAAGCTTGCCGCGATGACGAGCGATCACGGGCTTGATTTGTACGTGTGGTTACAGGCACACTTTAGATACTTGTTCGTCATTTCTCGTATCGGTAGCCTCCGTAGATAGCTTAAGATACTTGCCTCGGCCATATCTTGAGACGAGGCTATCAGACGTTAGCTTAAGATACTTGCCTCGCCGGTTGTGGCTAGCTTTTGACCGGTAGTTCGCTTCCGCACTTGCCCGTGATGGGATATGACTAGCTTTGGACCGTAGTTGGCTATTCTACATGGCCCGATCGGTTTGATGACGCAGGCAGGATCTAGTGTTCAGGTTCACATATGGGTGTTGTTTTACATCATGTACTGCCGGCAGTGAGGAATGAGTTCCACGGGCATGAGTGGTATTATGGGCGTGAGACCCATAGTTATGTGTGAGTGATTATTCTGGGGATATGCGTCCCCTTACTTGACATAATCACATTTATTTCAAATGGTTTTATAAAATGATGAAATGTGATTTCATTACGATTTTCGCCACATACTTGGTACTGTTGTATCGACCTCCTTGAGGCCGCGTTCATGCCGCAGTGAGGTACATCGGTTGTGGATCCTCGCCATAGGATCACGCCAACAGATTGGGAAGCTCCGTTTCTCCGGAGGCTTATCTTTTGGTATGTTTCCCTGAGTTGTAGGTTCTTGTACATTCAGGGGTATGGCGGGGCCCTGTCCCGTCATAGTTGTTATTACACTCTTAGAGGTCTGTAGTACTGTTGTGGGCAGGGTTATAAAGGATTGTAAATGTTCGGTTATGTATATATTCATGAAGGCAACTGTTTTGGTTGGCCTGTTCATTTATCATATCTCTTGTTTCATGTTTATGTTTTATTTCCGCTGATTTTCTCTGATGTTGTATCACTAGGGTGCCCGGGGTAAGGCACGATCACGCCCGGTTCGGTCATGACAAAAGTGGTATCGAGCGATTAATCCTCGGAAGGTGTCTACGCACCGTGTCTAGTAGTCTTGATTATCGCGGTGTCAGGCACCACATCTATAATCCGGAGGCTGCAGGACATTTAGGATTGGTTTCCATTCTTCTCATTCTGAGATCGTGCCTTAGAGCTGTGATATAAGTTGGACCTCTCTGACGTATTTCGTTTTTACCAGCTATGCCTCCGCGCAAGGCAACCCGCCCGAAGGCAAGGCAGCCGTGGAGCCGCTAGTAGATACTGAGGAGCACGAGGGCGCAGCCGGCCAAGACTGATATAGTGCTTGACGGCGAGTTTTGTGGACGCCGCCACCCCAGCAGAGTTTAGAGCGCAGCGCGGTGGCTACAGAGACCACGTACTGAGCCTCCGGTCCCCACACCGGAGCAGAGAGAGATGGTTACAAGGAGATGGCCCGCCATCGCCGTGATCGTGGCGACACGAGGATAGGCCGGACGCAGCCTTCGATTGTAGCCCCGTAGTTCACCCTGCATCGGATAGTTTGAGGCTACGGATTTTCTCGAGTCAGTATCCCGCCGAGTTTTACGGTCGAGGCACGAGGATGATCCGCAGGAGTTCATCCGCGATTCTGAGAGATCATGCGAGTGATCAAGGCTTCGGAGACCGAGTCCGTGATTTTCGGTTCGCATCGGCTGCGTGATACCGCAGTCGACTGGTTTGATTCGTGGGAGCTGTCCCGGGGGGAGCATGCGCCAAATTTGGGATGAGTTCTCGAGTCATTTCGGCCATTTCTTTCCTCCGCAGATGGCGAGGGCACGGCCGACGTGTTTCGATGCCGACAGGAGAGGACGCAGCCGGGAGTACAACGTAGAGTTCGACTCGTTGGCTTGATATGTCCCTGCGTTAGTAGCTAATATGGAGGACCGAGTGCACCGCTACGTCACAGGGCTTGATGACTACTTGGCAGAGTCTTGTTCGGGTGTATTGCTTCAGTCGGGCATGGACATTGCCCGCATACAGGCTCATGCACTAGGGTGTGAGGCACGGAGAGACCGACGGATTGACCAATACCAGCAGAAGAAGGCCAGGACGGCAGGTCCTTGGTGACTTTCAAGGCGGACGCAGCAGCAGAGACTAGTTATACGCCGTCGCCAAGATGCAGTGGTCCTCACGCCTTCGTGGCCTCCAGAGTATTCGGAGCAGTCGTGGCTCCAAGGTTCAGTTTCGGGAGTTGGGGTGCTGGCCAGATGAAGCCACCCCGACCTAAGTGTAGCCAGTGTGGTAAACCCCATTCGGGGGAGTGTCAGAGGACTTGTTTTACATGTGGCCAGCGGGGCCATTTTGCGAGAAATTGTCCTACCAGAGGTAGCGCGGATGTTGAGACTCGGCCTTCGGGATCTGTTGCGGGTTCTTCGCCTTCGATAGCTAGGCAGGGTGTTCATATACCGGCAGGCCAGGGCAGGGGTCGTGGTGGTAGTTCCCAGTTCTAGCGGTCCTTGAAACCGCCTATTCTTTTGATATCAGGTATATCCTTGACCCTCTAGAGACTAGTATGCATTTGTGTTAAGATGAGTATATTTTAATTGTTATGTTCTGATAGCATTATGTTGTTGTGATTAGAAAACATGGGCAGTTGAGAAAGGGTAAGTCTGGGGACGTGAAAGTTTTGAACCTTAGAATATTATACGTTGAGACCTTAGATGTAAGGCCGTCGTGAGTAAAAGATTTTTCGGTTGATATTGGTCGAAGTGCGTTATATGCGTGGTGTATTGGTGTGATAATTCCATGGGTAGTGTAAGATGGAAGTGGTAGCTTTCATGACGTGAATTAGTAAGATTGTTCCGGATCGGGGAACGAGAGAGTTTGGGCGCGATAGCGGGTCGGGTTGAGGCCAAGTCGCGGGTCAACCCGCAGCCCGGAATGAGGTGGGGTCAGTTCGAGGTGGTCCCGCCGGGTGGTAGGGTCACGAGGGTGATAGGCCCAAGTTTAGGTAACCATCGTATGAGTTCGAGTGTCGAGAAGGGTACGACGAGTAAGAACAGAAGCGAACAATGTGTTATGAGAACGGAAGCGATCATTTCTTTTGTGAAGTGAAGATGCGAAGGGAGTATCCTTTAGACCATGAGTGTGAGCTTTTTGTGAAGTTAGGGGTGTTTCCTCGTTGGCTTGGATTTGAGTTTTGCGCACATGTTACATTCTGGCCATTGGTGGCATGATCGGTTTTGTAAGTATAGTAGTGGAGACTATACCGGCACACGTTTGATTAGAGGCCTAGAAGGAAAATTCGGGATGAATGTTTCTAAGGGGGGAAGAATGTTATACCCCGTAGTTCCAGGGTATGTATGTGAGGGCGTACGTACGAGAACACGACAGAAATATTGGAAAGAAAGAAAGATGTGAATTTTCGACGGAAAAGTTTCCGGTTTTTGTGAAGAAAAAGGTTCGTTGATGAGAATTGGATTCCCAGATTTTGTATTTGGGCTTCTTGAATTATATTAGAATTATGGGATTTTATTTTCGGAAATGGTCACGTGGGGCCCACGAGAGGAATTTACGGTTTTGTGGGGCCCACTTTGTTTTTGAGGTTTCCGGTATTTTTGATATTTTCGGAAGACGAAATATTTTGGACAAGTCGGGGGGAGACACGTGTCACCCCCATGTGGAACCTTGGCCGAAATGGTGGGACAAGTGGCTAGCCACTCATTCCTCGCCGAATGGGTCGAAGTGGCAAGCCACTGCCCTGTTCGTTGGCCATGTGGTGTGGTGGGACCCACACACACATGGCCCAATCTTGACCCTACACTTTCCTTGATCCTAATCCTTGAATTCTCTATAAATAGCCTCTTAAGGTTGAAGAGTATTTCATCCCTCACTTGAAGATTTCCCTTAGCTTGTTCTCGTTTTTCCCTCCCCTCTTGTGTAGAAATACTTGGTGTATTATTGTATAATCCCAAATACCTTGGCCTAGTATCCCTAGTAGTATTCCAAAGTTATTTCAATACTAGGAGCCCGAAAATACTACTTTATTCCAATAGCCGTAAAGTGAAACCCTAGAAAAATCTTCCTAGCTGGGTTGAAGTTTTTAGAGAAGTTGTTGGAAACTTCTAAGGGTCGCTTGGAGCGGGTTGGAGCGTAAGGAGTTGGAGCTAAACGTTGCTCAGGATCGACTTATAAACTTGGATAATTTTGGGCTTATTGAGGTAATGTATAGTTGAGTATACTATATATAGAATGAATATTGGTAAGGTTTGAATCAGATTTACATCGACTGCATTTACAGTAGACTTGTGTAGTATTATTGTGGAGTAGAATTGTACACGTCCGGTTAGACGTATAATCCCTTGGGGTTGTTGGCCTGGTAGCGGGCCTTGATAGGGGAGGTGATTTATGTGATAGCGTGGGAGGTCTTTGAATTTTACGTAGAATAAGGAATCTTGTATTTAGAATATTCTACAAGAGAACTAGAGATTGATAGATATATCAGGCCTTTATAGGTGGATCTTCTACGCGCGGCATACTTGACTTGGCTTGTGGTTTAAGCTAAAAAGGTATGTGATTCTTCCTATACTCTTGAGCATGATCGTTGTGAACTATATAGTACGGTAGACGTACGTGTGTGAAATGAGTTTTGTTTGTTTTAAACATAAGGTGTTATAATGGCTTTATGGGAAGTTAGTTATAACGACCTTATGAAAATAAAAGAAAGATTTGATTTTGAAAGTTAAGAGACTTAATCTTGAAAGATAAGAGACTTGACTTATAACGACTTGTTTTCGGAAAAGGAGAAGTAACTTGATTTAAGTATAGGTTACTTGTTTTGAAAAGAGTAAGTTAATTGGGTTTTAAAAGAGTATACTTGATGTTGTTCTAAAAGAAAAGCACTTGGTTTAAAAAGTATAGTGTACTTGATTTTAAAAGCCTTGTAAAGATTTTTATGAAGGTGAAGTAATTTGGTGTTAAAAGTAAAACGTGTTTTCTTTATATACTACGAATATTAGTATCATGTGGCTTTTACGTAAAAAGAGGTCTTTTTGAAAGAATAAATGTATGTTGAAATTGCCTATTCTTGTTGTGATAATCTTTGATGTGCAAGTGTTTTGTTGATATGCTGCCGTGACTCTCTGGGAGGGCCGGCTATCTGATTGATTGATTGGACATACTGACGTTGGGTGGTCCACGAGTATGCGTCCACTTTGAGTATTGACTGGTTGTTTCAGATCGCCGTGACTCTGCGAGGGCCGGCTATCCGATTTATTTCCTTTGGACACGCCGACGCGATGGATGTTCCACGCACGCATCGATGGGATGGTTTCATGGCCATGACTTCCGAGGTGAGATGTCGGGGCATGCGGTCATTGTGAGGTTCAGATTGTTAGTCCATGGACCGCTAATCCATGAAGCTTGCCGCGGTGACGAGCGATCACGGGCTTGATTTATACGTGTGGTTCAGGCACACTTTAGATACTTGTTCTGGTCATTTCTCGTGTATCGGTAGCCTCTGGTAGATAGCTTAAGATACTTGCCTCAGCCATATCTTGTGTGACGGTAGGCTATCAGACGTTAGCTTAAGATACTTGCCTCGGCCATTGCGTGGCTAGCTTTTGACCGTAGTTGGCTTCCGCATTTCGCCCGTGATGGGATATGACTAGCTTTGGACCGGTAGTTGGCTATTCTACTCGCCCGATCGGTTTGACGACGCAGCGTGATCTAGTGTTCGTGTTCACATACGGGTGTTGTTTTACATCATGTATCGCGGCAGTGAGGAATGAGTTCCACGCATGGAGTGGTATTATGGCGTGAGACCCATAGTTATGCGTGAGTGATTATTCGGGATACGCGCCCCTTACTTGACATAATCAAGCTACTTATTTCAAATGGTTTTATAAAATGATGAAATGTGATTTCATTACGATTTTTGATTTCATACTACTTTACTGTTATTCTCCTTCGGGGTTGCGTTCATGCCGCAGTGAGGTACATCGTTATGGATCCTCGCTCATAGGATCACGCCAACAGATTGGGAAGCTCCGTTTCTCCGGAGGCTTATCTTTTGGTATGTTTCCCTGAGTTGTAGGTTCTTGTACATTCAGGGGTATGGCGGGGCCCTGTCCCGTCATAGTTGATATTACACTCTTAGAGGTTTGTAATACTGTTGTGGGCAAGGTTTGTAAAGGATTGTAACTGTTCGGTTATGTATATATTCATGAAGGCAACTGTTTTGGTTGGCCTGTTCATTTATCATATCTCTTGTTTCATGTTTATGTTTTATTTCCGCTGATTTTCTCTGATGTTGTATCACTAGGGTGCCCGGGGTAAGGCACCAGTCACGGGCCCGGGTTCGGGTCGTGACAACATTATATCATCAGACTTCGTACCACTGCATCATCAGACCATCAGATCACCGTACATCAGATCATCAGACATCAGATCATCAGATCAGTATCAGACATCGCATTACTATATCATCGCATTTACTATATCATTGTATCATCAGATCATCGTATCATCAGATTACTTTAAATATGAAATCAATCAGACCTTTTTTTTAAAGTATGAAAGCCATGTCACAATCATGAACGTCTACCTATATAAACAAATACTGTCATAGGAGTTAAACCCGCATCATGGATATAAGCCTACGAACAATACACCTCTTATGGGAATCTATACCCGCATCGTGAATACAAGTTCACGGACAAAACACATCTCATGGGAATCTATACCCGCATCGTGAATACAAGTTCACGGACAATATACTCATGAGAATCTATACCCGCATCGTGAATACAAATTCACGGACAATATACATCTATGGGAATCTATACCCGCTTCGTGAATACAAGTTCACGGACAAAACACATCTCATGGGAATCTATACCCGCATCGTGAATACAAGTTCACGTACAAAAGACATCTCATGGGAATCTATACCCGCATCGTGAATACAAGTTCACGGACAATATACATCTCATGGGAATCTATACCCGCATCATGAATACAAGTTCACGGACAATATACATCTCGTGGGAATCTATACCCGCATCGTGAATACAAGTTCACAGACATCTTGTAATATTAGGGACTTGATCCCAAAAGTACTATGTACGTTCACCGTATATTTATTTTAATAATCACTCCTTTGACTCTCAATGAACTAAAATAAAATAGCTTTCATTTAGACAACCCAAAGTGCTATCAAGAGAATAGATATAACAATCTTTCATTTTAGAAACCTCAAGTACTATCAAGAGAGTAAATGTAACAATCTTTCATTTTTAGAAACCTCAAGTACTATAGATAGAACAACTTTCACTTTAAGAACCCAAAGTACATTTAATAGAGTATATCACTAAGGATTAGGTTCCAATAGAACTCTATAGAGATCAAGTCAAGTATCGTTTAAGGATTAAAATCCACTCACTTTAGGAAATCAAATCAAGTATCAATAAGGGTTAAAAATCCACTTACTTTATGAAATCAAATCATGCCAAAGAAGAAAGGATAGTTCACATACCTCTTAAGTTATTCCACACGCTAAGTAGAATACGCCACCCGTAGTACTTCAACCTAAAATGACAATAGCACTTCTATCAATTCCAAGATTTCTAAGGTAGATTAGTACCAAGTAAATGGTCTCTTATTCTACGGAAAATTGGGCAGCACTTCCCCTGTTTATACGTACTTTTCCACCTTTTCCAATGCCCAAATTCAACAACAATGTCACGACCCGACGCCGGGCCCGCGACTGGTGACCTACCTGGGCACCCCTTACAGGTATACATCAGAGAATAACAGCGGAACATACATAAACTTCATAAAATACTAGACAGTAAATATCAACAGGCTAGCCGATAAGGCCACCTTCCGAAAATATACATAACCCAGAAAAACAGTTACATCTTTGTTCTTACAACCCAATCCATAAGATATGACTACAGACCTCTAAGAATAACAACTGTGACGGGACAGAGCCCCACCATACCCCTGAATGTACATAAATCTTCAACATTAGGGAAACCGTACCAAAAGACAAGCCTCCGAAGAAATGGAGCTTCTGACAACTGATCAGTGATCCTAAGAGTGAGGATCCACAACATGCTTACCCCTACCTGCGGCATGAACGCAGCCCCAGAAAGGGGTCGATGTCACGACCCAACCCCAGCGCGATCGTGCCCTACAGGCACCCTACAGTATACATCGAGAATAGCAATGAACATAAAAAAAAAACTCATAAATACTAACACAATAAATATCAACAGGTTAGCCGATAAGTGTCACACCCCGAAATTCGGGTCCGTGACTGGTGCCTTACCCCGGGCACCCTAGTGATACAACATCAGAGAAAAACCAGCGGAAATAAAAACTTAGACATGCAACAATAGATATAATAATAAAGCAGCCAACCAAAAGCGATTTGCCTTGGTATATACATAAAACCTGAACAGTTTAATCCTTTTACAACCCTGCCCACATCAGTACTACAGACCTCTAAGATTTACAACGACTATGACGGGACAGGGCCCCGCCATACCCCTGAATGTACAAGAACCTACAACTCAGGGAACACATACCAAAAGATAAGCCTCCGGAGAAACGGAGCTTCCCAAAACGCTGAACTGAGATCCTAAGAGCGAGGATCCACGACCGATGTACCTCTACCTGCGGCATGAACGCAGCCCCCCGAAGGAGGTCGATCTAACAGTACCAAGTATGTGAAATCAGAATATCTGCATCAAATCATAATCACATATAAAGCGTGAGACATGTATGATAACCAAAATACAAGACGCAACATAAAAGCGATCAAGTCGTGACTCACGCCTCAAAGTCACCACTCAAATATAACTATGGGTCTCACGCCACCACATCCATCATGTTCGCATCATGGCCACATGCCCGAATCGTGCGCGGTGTAGACATGTCCATGATGCAACAATAATAAGGCGCGTGGCACGTACCGGAATCGCGCCGGTGTAGACATGCCCATGTAACCTCAATAACAATATCGGGTGGTCAACCCGCGTGGCCCATGCCGGAATCTTGCATCGGTGTAGACATGTCCATGTTGCGAGAATAACCATATATCGGTAATCAACCCGGCCGCGTGGCCGCATGCCCCGAATCGCGACGGTGTAGACATGTCCATGTGACATCAACAACAAGACAAGAATCAAAATGGAAACATACCGTGGAATTCTCCATCATCGCCAAGACGTCCAAGTAAGTTCTCAATAAGTCAACCGCCTCTATCGAGACGCGGAATACGTAAATACCACACTTGCACAACAAAGGCTATCATCACAAGCGTAGGCAAGTTTCACAACAACAAGCATAGGCAAGTTTCACAACAACAAACATAGGCAAGTTTCACACAACTCAAAGTACTTTCATTTTATGCCAAAGTCCGGGTTTTTAAATCCAAAGTACTACATACGTTAAGTTCTTTTAAAAGAGATCCATTACTTATAAAAGTCACTCGATACCCGTAGTATTAGAATGACCAACCCACATTCCTTTTCAAAATCAAGTAACAACATTCTTTTCCTAAGTTCCAGTTTGCCTAGTTTCAATTACTCAAGCTTCTCATTTTCAAATGGTTTCATAGTTCCCAAACTTAATCACTTGATTCCTTTTTAGAACAATTGAGTAATATATGTCTCACGTGAGAGTAGGTTATTCTTGTTTACAACATTCTTATTACAGCAGCCATGATCTAGAAAATGTAATATCATTTTGTCTCATCTTAGTTTCTATGCAGATGGAGGTTTTTACTGGTTTTAATACGATACATCATTATTCAATACATTTTCCTTTATTAACGCTGCAGTGGTCTGTCGATACACATTCGATTTCCAAATCGGAAACATTATCCCTTTAAATAAAACCAAGTACTCATTACTCACGAATGAGGTTTCACACAAACATTCCCATTAAAACAAATAAGTTAAGTCTCTTATCTTATAAGATCAAGTCCCTTAACTTCTAACATCAGTAAACCATTTTCTTTACCTCTCTTAAGACATTATACCTAACTCCCCATAAAGCTAGTATAACTCTTTTTAAAACCACAAAGTATTTTCTTACCTACATAAAGCTGTTATAACCAACTTCCCATAAAGCCGTTATAACACTTTATGTTTTAAGAACAATCAACACAGTTAACACATGTACGTCTACCGTACTACATAGTTCACACATATCATGCTAGAAGAGATAGGAAGAGGTTCACATACCTCGCGACGATTTATCGACAATAAGCAAAATGCTCCAAGTACTACAACCTTGCTAGCCCTTTCCACTCCTCGAGTAGAATACGCTACTCTTAGTACTTTCACCTATAAAGGCCACAAACGTCTATTAACTCTTAAACACAAGTTCCCATTTTTACAGAAAATTCGGCACCTCACACGCCGTAAATCTCCTCTCTAACGAGGCCGCTACCAAGCCAACCGGGGTTTACACGCCTAACCGACGTGTACAATTCTACACAATACTACACAAGTCTCATCGCATCACACGACCGAACCGGGGCGTGGATCGTGCCTTACCCCGCACCCAAGTAGACATACATCGAGTAATCACGAACAAACACAACAATATGAGATATGTGTTTAAAACAATAATCTGTGAAAACTTGCCTTTCGGCATATATATAAATGACAACTTTTAACATGAACAGTTTAATCCTTTTTACAAACCCTGCCCACAACAGTACTACAGACCTCTAAGAATGATATGACAACAATGGCGGGACAGGGCCCCGCCAAACCCCTGAATGTAAACACTTACTACGAGGACTACACCATCGATAAGCCTCCGAGAAACGGAGCTTCCCAACGCCGAATCGTGACCACGAGAGCTAGGATCAACGATCGTGTACCTCAACTGCGGCGTAACGCAGCCCCGAAGGAGGTCAAGATAACAGTGCAGTATGTGAAACTAAAAAATACTGCAAATGAAATCATAATAGTCTATAAAGCAGGAGACATGTATGATAACCAAACTACAGTTTTACAAATAACTAAGCGATATATCAAGTCGTGGACTCACGCCTCAAGTCATCACCAAAGAACATAACGATGGGTCTCACGCCACAACATCAATCGTGCGTGGGACACATTCCTCACGCGCGGTTTATGATATAAAAGTTCCAAGGAACACACATGAACACCAGTCCCACCGTGCCATAATAACACCGTCACGGGTAAGTACGAAGGCATAGCCGACTACTAACACCTACGCACCAACAAGGTCATGAATCAGATTCATAAGATCTGTCTGATCGTCACATGATCAAAGCCGCCACTTGCCCGCAGATCTAATGTGCGCGTCTAGTCCTCGAACTTCCGCAGCTCGCGCATAGGCCAATCTCATCGCCCGCATGAGGCATCCCCGCATCGAGGGTAGCTACTCCCGGCATCGCCCCGACTTGCGATCCGCATAGCCACAAGGACCGCATGCCCATAAAGGCGTGACACTAACTCGAACTCGTAGTTCCGCATAGGCCGGGACTGCATGAGGTATTCTCGAATCATAGGTCCATCGACCGCTGAGTCTACCCGCATCGGAGGCGGCAACTCGGAATCATCTCAAGAGATGAATGCCACAATACTATCATAACGATAGTTAATAAGCACAATCAAGGAAACCCCTTCACACAAACATCACAAGATACTAACACACGTAGATCCCAACACGTTTACTTATCAACGCAATCAAGAAAGTATTACAAGGCTATCACAAACCAATACAATCAAGTTGTTCACACAAGGTACCTTCTACTATATGATTAACAAAATCGGGTTTTATCCCCAAAGTACTTCATACATCAACTCTTTAAAAGATCGTTACTTTCACAATGTCACACAATACGTAGTATAAAATAGAGTGACTATCCTTTTAAAGTAAATCAATTACTTCTCTTTGTAAAATCAAGTAGCAACATTCTTTTCCAATGATCAAGTTTGCCTAATTTCCAATGTTCAAGTTTCTCATTTTAGAAAGGTTTCGTAGTTCATAGTCTTATTCAATTAAGAATATAATTCTCTTTTAAACAATCGGAGAAACATAAGCCTTATATGTGAGTAGGATATTCTTGTTTATAACAATCTTATTACAGCAGCCATGATCTAGGAAATATCATTTTGTCTCATCTTAGCTTCTATGCAGATGGAAGTCTCTCTTGGTTTTAATAATACTTAATTATTCAAAACATTTCCTTTTATTAACGCTTGCGATGGTTTGTCGATACACATCCCGATTTCCAAAATCAAGAAAGCGTTCTTAAGCGTTATACCTAACTTCCCATAAAGCTAGTATAACTCTTAAGTTCTCAAAACCAAGTATTACTTCTCTTTCAAAACGATTTGTAAATCTTTTGAAATACTTCAAGTTCTTTATGATCACACATCAAGCCAGTTATAAACAAATCATTTACCTTTTAAAAACCACAAAGTGTTTTCTTATCTACATAAAGCTGTTATAACCAACTTCCCATAAAGCCGTTATAACACTTTATGTTTAAACCAATCGAATACATTTAGCACATGTACGCACCGTACTACATAGTTCACACATATCATGCTAGAAGAGATAGGAAGAGGTTCACATACCTCGCGACGATTATCAACTAATAGCAAAATGCTCCGAGTACCTCGCCGCTCGGCTACTCCTTAAGCCAAGTAGAGCGCCACACGTAGTACTTCAACCTATAAGGCCACAGTGCTTTATTAACATCTAGATCTTATCGTAGAACATTCTACCGAAAATTCGACAAAGACCTCCCCGCAACAAGCGTAAACCTCCTCCTCTAACGAGGCCTGCAAGCCAACCAGGGGGTTATACATCTAACCCTTGCAGTACAATTCTACTCCACTGTACTACTACACAAGTCTCATGTCAGAATCCTATGTAATTACTGATTCGTACTATATATAGTATACTTCTACTATATAACCTAACAACATGTAATTTCCAATTACAATAGGGACAAGATAATTACCTCGATAAGCCCATAATTATCCGAGTTTAATGTCGATCCTTAGCAAAGTTTTAGCTCAACTCCGAAGCGCCCAACCCGCTCTAAACCACCTTAGAAGTTCTAACCAACTTCTACACAATACTCCAACTGACTATGGAGATTTTCCTAGGGTTTCGGTTTTGTACTGGGAAGTATAATAGTATTTACGGGCTTTTCGTAAAGGTATAACCTTAGAATACAACAAGGTATAAGGCTAAGGTAATTTGGGCATAACAATACTTTTGAGAGTATTTCTACCAAGAGGGGTATTTATACGAAAACACTAGGCTAGGGGTACCCAGCCACACCACTGAGGGAGAGGGGAGGCTCTCGCCACAAAGGCCTATCTAGGAGGGGGCTCTTGGACGAGAGTCAAACAAGAGGGAGAGGAGGGACTTGAACACTTAGGAAATATTTGGAATGGATGAAGAAGTTCATCAACCTTAGAGGGGTATTTATAGCACAAGCCAAGGCCAACCAATGGCCAAGATCAAGCCAAGTGCCATGCAAGTGTAGGGCCAAGATTCACCCACGTGTCCTGCCAACTTGCACACAAAATATCTACAAAAATATCTCACTTGCCTTCCCAAATCGTCCATGCGCCACTTTGCCCACCAACGAGAGGGTGCGCGTGCCGCCTCTCGTTGGTCCAAAATGTTCGCCTCTCGGAAAAATCCGCAAAAATACTAAATGACATAGCCGAAATTCCCTACGAAAGTCGTGAAAACGTTTCGTCGAAAACGACTCTAACAGGGTGTTGTGCACAAACATATTTCGCCCAAAGGTGCCACATGGGGTGACACGTGTCGCCCCGATTAAATCAAAATATTTCGTCTTCCAAAATATCCAAAACGCCCAAAATCTCAAAATCAAAGCGGGCCCCAAAACCAGTAAATTTCTCCGTGGGCCCACGTGACCATTTCCAAAATAAACTTCCATAATTCTCTAATATTCCAGGAAGTCCGAATACCAAATCTGGGAATCCAATTCCCATAAACGAACATTTTTCCTTCACAAAAACCGGAAACTTTTCCGTGGAAAAATCGCCTCTTTCTTCCTTTCCAATCTTTCTGTCGTATTCTCGTACGTACGTCCTCGCATACATACCCTAGAACTACGGGGTATAACATTCTCCCCTCCTTAGAAACATTCGTCCCGAATGTTCCTTCTAAGTCTCAAACGAACACGTGCCAGTATAGTCTTCACTACTATACTTACGAAACAATCCTGCCACAGCTGGCCATGGAAACACCTGCGCAAAACTTACATCTAATTCCACGAGGAAACACCTCTACATCACCACAAATAATACTACTTTTGTCACTTTGTCGCGAGCCTTGCTCGACGACTCCAACAAATGGTACCGCCGCTGCGTCGATCAAGCCGTGTACACTCGGATTCTTATCACATTTAAATCGCTTTAGTATCCAAAACTCGGGGTTACTATCTCTAACGTGGTCATCATTAATCGGGAACATTCGGATGGATCTTCGATACTTTCCGAACATAACAATACGAAGATCGGACGCCCCGCCTCCTAAGTCGGACGGCAAAAGCTAACATATAGGCAACTGGCCTATTCTTCACATGAACTCAAGGGCCCAGTAACTCGGCTAAGTTCCCTTTGTTTCCAAAACTCGTCACACCACAACGGGGTGGTACTTTCAAGAAGACCGACCGTCAACTCGAACTCTAAGCGTCGTCGCCGATTATCGCCGCGATTTCTGCAGTGCCGTAACTTCTTCTAGACAAGCCGCACTATCCACCGTCTGTGGAACAAGCTGAACCAACTATCTCGAACCGCCAACATCGAACCAATCGGCCAACTTGCATTTCTGCTTCTACAAGGCGCCACAAGACGACATCCGAACACGAAATGGTAGCTTAAACACTCCCAACCGAGACAACGATCTCACGGCTACCCGAAATCAAAACATCGGCGAGGCGAATGCGACACGAGACTCACGAGTTCTAGCCCCGCTCGTACAAACTCGGAAGAGAAACAGCCGTACCCTGGGCTCCACTGTCCGTCATAAGGTGAAGGTAGGCACCCCGTGCAACCTCACAACCTTTTCAGATAACATCAACACTGCCGAGGGAACGACCCTGACCGAAGAACACGATAGGCTGCCCCCATCGGCCCGACCATTGGTCGAACGCATTCACGAACTCGCACGCTGGCTAACTAAACATGGGCCTAACACCCTCATGACCCTAACACAAAGAGGGACCACCAGTGACCCGACCCACTAAAACCTACCGCGGGTTGACGCACGTAGCCTCAACCACGACCGTGGCGCGAAAATACCATCTCCCCGAAGGAACAATCTTACTAAACACGTTACGAAAACCTGGCGGTCTTCTTAGCTCGACTACCTTCTTTCAAATCACGCTACTCAGGGACTTATCCCACGAACATAGCTCACGTGCACTATGCACTCCTATAAGGGTCAAACATAACACTACACCGTTCTCGAGATGGCCTTACCTCTAAGGTCTTTACGTATAACACTCTAAGGCTCACACCTTCTCTATCCCCCAAAATCTTACTCGGTTAACCCACCATGATTCCTAATCACAACTCACACACTGCTATCAGAACGTAGCACTCAAGGTATACTCACCTTGAAAGTTACCGAAGGACCTTGCTCGCCCTCTTCGCCGCCTCGTTAACCCGTCGATCTCTACGTTTCTCGGCCTGCTGCGCATAAGCCCGTACACAGGCCATGCTCAAGCCTAACTGAAGAATTACTCTTGCACAACCCTCTTTTAGATAGTCCTCAAGACTCGCGGTACATCGGTATACTCTCTGGTAGCCAAATCTATAGCTAGTAACAGGGTTGTCCCTTGGCAATCTATATTCTCTGTTCCCGGTCGTGGAACTGAAGGTTCATATAACATGGCCGCAGTAAGCACTGCTGCCGCCGTACTAAACTCTGCTGGGGCTAGTGACGTCGCAAAACTCCCCGATAGCAGCACTACCCTAGGTAATGATTGGGCCTGTGCCCTCGCCACCCTCTGAACTCTACTCGCAGCTCTCTCGGCTGCCTTGCCCTCCTGGGCCCGGGTTGCCCTACGCGGAGGCATAACGATAAGGGAAATAATTTCGTCAGAGGGTCCAACTTACAACACAGCTCTAAGGCACGATCTCAGAGTGAGAAGAATAGAAACCAATCCTAAATATCCTATAGCCTCCTGATTATTGGTGTGGTGCACAACACCCCGATAATCAAGACTCTACTGGATCTGATGCGTAGACACTTTCCGAGGATTAACTGCTCTGATACCACTTTTGTCACGACCCGAACCGGGGCCCGTGACTGGTGCCTTACCCCGGGCACCCAAGTAGACATACATCAGAGTAATCAGCGGAACAAACACAACAATATGAGATAACAGAAGTATAAAACAATAATCTGTGAAAACTTGCCTTTCGGCATATATATAAATGACAACTTTTAACATGAACAGTTTAATCCTTTTTACAAACCCTGCCAACAAGATTACAGCACCTAAGAATGATATGACAACAATGGCGGGACAGGGCCCAAACCCCGAATGTAAACACTTACTACGGGGACTACACCACCGATAAGCCTCGAGAAACGGAGCTTCCCAAACGCCGAATCGTGACCCGAGAGCTAGGATCAACGATCGTGTACCTCAACTGCGGCATGAACGCACCCGGGGAGGTCGATAACAAAAATTTAGTATGTGAAACTAAAAATCGCAAATGAAATCATAATAGTCTATAAAGCGAGAGACATGTATGATAACCAAACTACGCTTTACAAATAACTAGCGAACATATCAAGTCGTGGACTCACGCCTCAAGTCATCACCAAAGAACATAACAATGGGTCTCACGCCCACAACATCAATCGTGCGTGGGACACATTCTCATCACGGCGGCTTATGATATAAAAGTTCCAAGGAACACACATGAACACGTGTCCCACTGTGCCATAATAACACCGTGCGGGGTAAATGCGAAGGCATAGCCGATTACTAACACCAAGCACCAACAAGGTCATGAATCAGATTATAAGATCTGTCTGCATCGTCACATGATCAAAGCCGCCACTTGCCCGCAGTATCTAATGCGCGTCTAGTCCTCGAACTTCCGCAACTCGCGTAGGCCAATCTCATCGCCCGCATGGCATCCCCGCATCGAGGGTAGCTACTCCCGGCATCGCCCCGACTTCGCAGCGCGCAGCCACAAGGACCGCATGCCCATAAAGGACGACACTAACTCGGAACTCTCGTAGTTCCGCATAGGCCGGGACTGCGTGAGGTATTCTCGAATCATAGGTCCATCGACCACCGAGTCTACCCGCGTCGGAGGCGCTTAACCCGGAATCATCTCAAGAGATGAATGCCACAATACTATCATAACGATCGATAGTTAATAAGCACAATCAAGGGAAACCCTTCACACAAACATCACAAGATACTAACACACGTAGCATCCCAACACGCTTACTTATCAACGCAATCAAGAAAGTATTACAAGGCTATCACAAACCAATACAATCAAGTTGTTCACACAAGGTACCTTCTACTATATGATTAACAAAATCGGGTTTTATCCCCAAAGTACTTCATACATCAACTCTTTAAAAGATACGTTACTTTCACAATGTCACACAATACCGTAGTATAAAATAGAGTGACTATCCTTTTAAAGTAAATCAATTACTTCTCTTTGTAAAATCAAGTAGCAACATTCTTTTCCAATGATCAAGTTTGCCTAATTTCCAATGTTCAAGTTTCTCATTTTAGAAAGGTTTCGTAGTTCATAGTCTTATTCAATTAAGAATATAATTCTCTTTTAAACAATCTGAGAAACATAAGTCTTATGTGAGTAGGATATTCTTGTTTATAACAATCTTATTACAGACCATGATCTAGGAAATATCATTTTGTCTCATCTTAGCTTCTATGCAGATGGAAGTTTCTCTGGTTTTAATAATACTTAATTATTCAAAACATTTCCTTATTAACGCCGCGATGGTTTGTCGATACACATCCCGATTTCCAAAATCAAGAAAACGTTCTTAAGCCGCTATACCTAACTTCCCATAAAGCTAGTATAACTCTTAAGTTCTCAAAACCAAGTATTACTTCTCTTTCAAAACGATTTGAAATCTTTGAAATACTTCAAGTTCTTTATGATCACACATCAAGCGCTTATAAACAAATCATTTACCTTTTAAAAACCACAAAGTGTTTTCTTATCTACATAAAAAGTTATAACCAACTTCCCATAAAGCCGTTATAACACTTTATGTTTAAACAATCGAATACATTTAGCACTATGCGCCTACCGTACTACATAGTTCACACATATCATGCTAGAAGAGATAGGAAGAGGTTCACATACCTCGCGACGATTATCGACTAATAGCAAAATGCTCCGAGTACCTCGCCGCCGGCTACTCCTAGCCAAGTAACGCGCCACACGTGTACTTCAACCTATAAGGCCACAAGGCGCTTATTAACATCTAGATCTTATCGTAGAACATTCTACCGAAAATTCGACAAAGACCTCCCCAAGAACAGCGTAAACCTCCTCTCTAACGAGGCGGCTACCAAGCCAACCGGGGTTATACATCTAACCCTTACTGTACAATTCTACTCCACAGACTACTACACAAGTCTCAGAATACAGTCCTATGTAATTACAGTTCAGTACTATATATAGTATACTTCTACTATATAACCTAACAACATGTAATTTCCAATTACAATAGGGGGACAAGATAATTACCTCGATAAGCCCATAATTATCCGAGTTTAATGTCGATCCTTAGCAAAGTTTTAGCTCAACTCAGCGCTCAACCATCTAAACCACCCTTAGAAGTTCTAACCAACTTCTACACAATACTCCAAACGGACTATGGAGATTTTCCTAGGGTTTTCGGTTTGTGGACTGGGAAGTATAATAGTATTTCGGGCTTTTCGTAAAGGTATAACCTTAGAATACAACAAGGTATAAGGCTAAGGTAATTTGGGCATAACAACAATACTTTTGAGAGTATTTCTACCAAGAGGGGGGGGTATTTATACGAAAACACTAGGCTAGGGGGGGGGGTACCCCACGGCCACACCACAAAGGGGAGAGGGGGGCGGCTCTCGGCCACAACGGCCCCTGTCGGGCGGGGGGGGCTCTTGGACGAGAGTCAAACAAGAGGGGAGAGGGAGGGACTTTAACACTTAGGAAATATTTGGAATGGATGAAGAAGTTCATCAACCTTAGAGGGGTATTTATAGCACAAGCCAAGGCCAACCAATGGCCAAGATCAAGCCAAGTGCCTAGCAAGTGTAGGGCCAAGATTCACCCATGTGTCCTAGCCAACTTGCACACAAAATATCTACCAAAAATATCTCCCACTTGCCTTCCCCAAATCGTCCATGCCGCCCACTTTGCCCACCAACGAGAGGGTGCGCGTCGCCTCTCGTTGGTCCAAAATGTTCGCCTCTCGGAAAAATCCGCAAAAATACTAAATGACATAGCGGAAATTCCCTACGAAAGCCGTGAAAACGTTTCCAAAAACGACTCTAACCGTGTTGTGCACAAACATATTTCGCCCAAAGGTGCCACGGGTGACACGTGTCGCCTCGATTCGCCCAAAATATTTCGTCTTCCAAAATATCCAAAACGGCCAAAATCTCAAAATCAAGCGGGCCTCACAAAATCAGTAAATTTCTCGTGGGCCCACGTGACCATTTCCAAAATAAAATTCCATAATTCTCTAATATTCCAGAAGTCCGAATACCAAATCTGGGAATCAATTCCCATTAACGAACCTTTTTCCTTCACAAAACCGGAAACTTTTCCGTGGAAAAATCGCCTCTTTCTTCCTTTCCAATCTTTCGCCGATTCTCGCACGTGCGCCCTCGCATACATACCCGGAACTACGGGTATAACATTCTCCCCTTAGAAACATTCGTCGAATGTTCCTTCTAAGTCTCAAAACGAACACGTGCAAAGATAGTCTTCACTACTATACTTACGAAACAATCCGCCACACCGCCATGGAAACACTGCGCCAAAACTTACATCTAAGTCCACGAGGAAACACCTCTACATCACCACAAATAATACTACTTTTGTCACTTTGTCGCGAGCCTTGCTCGACGACCCAACAAATGGTACCGCCGTGCGCGATCACCGTTGTACACTCGGATTCTTATCACATTTACATCGCTTTAGTATCCAAAACTCGGTTACTATCTCTAACGTGGTCATCATTAATCGGGAACATTCGGATGGATCTTCGATACTTTCCGAACATAACAATACGAAAGATCGACGCCCCGCCTCCTAAGTCGGACGGCAAAAGCTAACATATAGGCAACCTGGCCTATTCTTCACATGAACTCAAAAGGGCCCCAAGTAACTCGGCTAAGTTCCCTTTGTTTCCAAAACTCGTCACACCCTAACCAGGGTGGTACTTTCAAGAAGACCGACCGTCAACCTGAACTCTAAGCGTCGTCGCCGATTATCCGCACGATTTCTCTGAGCTGCCAGAACTTCTTCTAGACAAGCTTCGCACTATCCACCGTCTGCTGGAACAAGCCTGAACCAACTATCTGAACCCTGCCAACATCGAACCAATCGACCGGCAACTTGCATTTACGCCCAAGGCGCCACAAGACGACATCCAACACCGAAATGGTAGCTTAAACACTTCAACCGAGACAACGATCCTCATAGCTACCCGAAATCAAAACACGGCGAGGCGAATCGTCTGGAGACTCACCAGTTCCTAGCCCCGCTCGTACAAACTCCCGTGAAGAGAAACAGCCGCACTGGCTCCACTGTCCGTCATAAGGTGAAGGTAGGCACCCGTGCAACCTCACAACCTTTTCGGATAACATCAACATCGCCGAGGAACGACCGATCAAGAACACGATAGGGCCCCATCGGCCCGACCATTGGTCGAACGCATCCACGAACTTGCACGGCTAACTAAACATGGGCCTAACACCTCATGACCCTAACACAAAGAGGACCACCACAACCGACCCCACCACTAAACCTACCGCTGGTTGACCGCACGTAGCCTCAACCCCGACCAAGGCGCAAATACCATCTCCCGAAGGAACAATCTTACTAAACACGTTACGAAAACCGCGGTCTTCTTAGATCGAGTACATTCATTCAAATCTCGCTACTCTGTGAATTATTCCACAAACATAGCTCACGTTCACTATGCACTACTATAAGGGTCAAACATAACACTACACCGCTCTCGAGATGGCCTTACCTCTAAGGTCTTTACGTATAACACTCTAAGGCTCACACCTTCTCTATCCCCAAAATCTTACTCGGCTAACCCACCATGATTCCTAATCACAACTCACACACCGCTATCGAACGTAGCACCCAAGGTATACTCACCTTGAAAGTTACCAAGGACCTTGCCGCTCCGCCCTCTTCTGCGCCCTTGGTTAACCCGTCGATCTACGTTTCTCGGCTGCTGCGCATAAGCCCGTACGTGCCATGCTCAAGCCTAATCAAGAATTACTCTTGCACAACCCTCTTTTAGATAGTCCTCAAGACTCGCGGTACATCGGTATACTCTCGTAGCCAAATCTATAGCTAATGTGGTTGTCCCTTGGCAATCTATATTCTCTGCTCGGCCGTGGGCGAAGGTTCATATAACATGGCCGTAGTAAGCATCGCCGCCGCCAGATTAAACTCGGGCTAGTGGCGTCGAAACTCCCCGATAGCAAGACTACCCTAGGTAATGATTGGGCTGTGCCTCGCCACCTCTCGAACTCTACTCGCGGCTCTCTCGCCTTGCCCTCTGGCCCGGCCGCCCTACGCGAGGCATAACGATAAGGAAATAATTTCGCGGAGGGTCCAACTTACAACACGGCTCTAAGGCACGATCTCGAGTGAGAAGAATAGAAACCAATCCTAAATATCCTATAGCCTCACGATTATTGGTGTGGTGCACAACACCTCGATAATCAAGACTTCATGGATACGGTCAGTAGACACTTTCCGAGGATTAATCGCTCGATACCACTTTTGTCACGACCCAACCGGGCTCGTGATCGTGCCTTACCCGGCACCCAGTAGACATACATCGAGTAATCGTGGAACAAACACAACAATATGAGATAATGAAGTTTAAAACAATAATCAGGAAAACTTGCCTTTCTGGCATATATATAAATGACAACTATTAACATGAGCTTTAATCCTTTTTACAAACCCTGCCCACAACAAGACCTGCACTTAAGAATGATATGACAACAATGGCGGGACAGGGCCGCAAACCCCGAATGTAAACACTTACTACGCATGGGACTACACCATCGATAAGCCTCCGAGAAACGGAGCTTCCCAAACGTCGAATCGTGACCACGAGCTAGGATCAACGACTGGTGTACCTCAACCTGCGGCATGAACGCAGCCCCCCGAAGGAGGTCAGTACAACAGGTACCGAGTATGTGAAACTAAAAAATACTGCAAATGAAATCATAATAGTCTATAAAGCAGGAGACATGTATGATAACCAAACTACAGTTTTACAAATAACTAAGCAGTCATATCAAGTCAGGGACTCACGCCCTCAAGTCATCACCAAAGAACATAACAGTGGGTCTCACGCCCACAACATCAATCGTGCCCGTGGGACACATTCCTCACTGCCGGCAGTTTATGATATAAAAGTTCCAAGGAACACATGAACACGTGTCCCACGTGCCATAATAACACCGTGCGGGGTAAGTGCGAAGGCATAGCCGACTACTAACACCAGCAGCACCAACAAGGTCATGAATCAGATTATAAGATCTGTCTGCATCGCCACATGATCAAAGGCCGCCACTTGCCCGCAGATCTAATGTCGCGTCTAGTCCTCGAACTTCCGCACTCCGCATAGGCCAATCTCATCGGCCCGCATGGCGTCCCCGCATCGAGGGTAGCTACTCCGGCATCGCCCCGACTTCGCGATCGCATGGCCACAAGGACCGCATGCCCATAAAGGACGACACTAACTCGAACTCGTAGTTCGCATAGGCCGGGACTGCATGAGGTATTCTCGAATCATAGGTCCATCGACCGCTGAGTCTACCGCGTCGGAGGCGGCTTAACCCCTAATCATCTCAAGAGATGAATGCCACAATACTATCATAACGACCGATAGTTAATAAGCACAATCAAGGGAAACCCTTCACACAAACATCACAAGATACTAACACACGTAGCATCCCAACACGCTTACTTATCAACGCAATCAAGAAAGTATTACAAGGCTATCACAAACCAATACAATCAAGTTGTTCACACAAGGTACCTTCTACTATATGATTAACAAAATCGGGTTTTATCCCCAAAGTACTTCATACATCAACTCTTTAAAAGATACGTTACTTTCACAATGTCACACAATACGTAGTATAAAATAGAGTGACTATCCTTTTAAAGTAAATCAATTACTTCTCTTTGTAAAATCAAGTAGCAACATTCTTTTCCAATGATCAAGTTTGCCTAATTTCCAATGTTCAAGTTTCTCATTTTAGAAAGGTTTCGTAGTTCATAGTCTTATTCAATTAAGAATATAATTCTCTTTTAAACTATCTGAGAAACATAAGCCTTATATGTGAGTAGGATATTCTTGTTTATAACAATCTTATTACAAAGACCATGATCTAGGAAATATCATTTTGTCTCATCTTAGCTTCTATGCAGATGGAAGTTTCTCCGGTTTTAATAATACTTAATTATTCAAAACATTTCCTTTTATTAACGCTGCAGTGGTTTGTCGATACACATCCTGATTTCCAAAATCAGTAAAACGTTCTTAAGCCGTTATACCTAACTTCCCATAAAGCTAGTATAACTCTTAAGTTCTCGAAAACCAAGTATTACTTCTCTTTCAAAACGATTTCAGAAATCTTTTGAAATACTTCAAGTTCTTTATGATCACACATCAAGCCGCTTATAAACAAATCATTTACCTTTTAAAAACCACAAAGTGTTTTCTTATCTACATAAAGTCGTTATAACCAACTTCCCATAAAGCCGTTATAACACTTTATGTTTAAACCAATCGAATACATTTAGCACGTACGCCTCACCGCACTACATAGTTCACACATATCATGCTAGAAGAGATAGGAAGAGGTTCACATACCTCGCGACGATTATCGACTAATAGCAAAATGCTCGAGTACCTCGCCGCCGGCTACTCCTTAAGCCAAGTAACGCGCCACACGTAGTACTTCAACCTATAAGGCCACAAGCGCTTATTAACATCTAGATCTTATCGTAGAACATTCTACCAAAATTCGACAAAGACTCCCCCCAATGACAGAAACCTCCTCCTCTAACGAGGCTACCAAGCCAACCAGTGGGTTATACATCTAACCCTTACGTACAATTCTACTCCACTGCACTACTACACAAGTCTCATGTACAGATCCCATGTAATTACAGTCAAGACTATATATAGTATACTTCTACTATATAACCTAACAACATGTAATTTCCAATTACAATAGGGGGACAAGATAATTACCTCGATAAGCCCATAATTATCCGAGTTTAATGTCGATCCTTAGCAAAGTTTTAGCTCCAACTCCGAGCGCTCCAACCCGCTCTAAACCACCCTTAGAAGTTCTAACCAACTTCTACACAATACTACAACGGACTATGGAGATTTTCCTAGGGTTTCGGTTTTGTGACTGACGGGAAGTATAATAGTATTTCTGGGCTTTTCGTAAAGGTATAACCTTAGAATACAACAAGGTATAAGGCTAAGGTAATTTGGGCATAACAACAATACTTTTGAGAGTATTTCTACCAAGAGGGGTATTTATACGAAACACTAGGCTAGTGGGTACCCACGGCCACACCACAACCGGGAGAGGGGGGAGGCTCTCGGCCACAAAGGCCTATCTAGGGAGGGGGGGGCTCTTGGACGAGAGTCAAACAAGAGGGAGAGGAGGACTTGAACACTTAGGAAATATTTGGAATGGATGAAGAAGTTCATCAACCTTAGAGGGGTATTTATAGCACAAGCCAAGGCCAACCAATGGCCAAGATCAAGCCAAGTGCCTAGCAAGTGTAGGGCCAAGATTCACCCACGTGTCTGCAACTTGCACACAAAATATCTACAAAAATATCTCCACTTGCCTTCCCAAATCGCCCATGCCGCCACTTTGCCCAACGAGAGGGTGCCAAGTCGCCTCTCGTTGGTCCAAAATGTTCCGCCTCTCGGAAAAATCCGCAAAATACTAAATGACATAGCGGAAATTCCCTACGAAAGTCGTGAAAACGTTTCGCCGAAAACGACTCTAACCGTGTTGTGCACAACAATATTTCGGCCCAAAGTTGCCACATGGGGGTGACACGTGTCGCCCCGATTCGGCCCAAAATATTTCGTCTTCCAAAATATCCAAAACGGCCAAAATCTCAAAATCAAAGCGGGCCCCACAAAATCAAATTTCTCCGTGGGCCCACGTGACCATTTCCAAAATAAAATTCCATAATTCTCTAATATTCCAGAAGTCCGAATACCAAACTGGGAATCCAATTCCCATTAACGAACCTTTTTCCTTCACAAAACCGGAAACTTTTCCGTGGAAAAATCGCCTCTTTCTTCCTTTCCAATCTTTCATGTCAGATTCTCGTGACGTCGCCCTCATACATACCTCGGAACTACTGGTATAACAAATACAAATCTATGTAAATACAATTCATTCTTTATTCTTCAGCTTAAGTCAAAAGACATTGCCACAATAATGTTCATTCTATATATAGTATACCTCAACTATATATTCTACCACATGTAATCTCCAATTACAATAAGGACAAGAATATTTACCTCGACAAGCCCAAAATTATCCAAGTTATAATGTCGATCCCGAGCAAGGTTTAGCTCTACTCGTGCGCCCAATCCGCTCCAAACAACCCTTAGAAGGTCTAACTAACTTCTACTCAAATACTTCAACCAACTATGAAGATTTCCTTAGGGTTTGGTTTTGAGACTAAAGGACAAAAGGTAGCATTTCCTGCTCTACGTAAAGAGGTAACTTTTGAAATACTACTAGGTAAAGGCTAAGGTATTTTGGGCATTATAACAATACTAGAGAGTATTTCTATACCACAAAAGGGGTATTATACGAAACAACTAGGCAGTGGTACCCATGGCTAGCACCACAAAGGGAAGAGGAGGGTTTCGCCAAGGCAAATTTTAAGGGGAGAGGTGCTCTTGGACGAGAGTCAACAAGAGGGAGGGGAGGGGTTTCCAAGACTTGGAAGATTTTTGGATGAATGAAGTCTTCAAGAGAGGGGGGTATTTATAGGAAAGCCAAAGGCCAACCAATGGCCAAGATCAAGCCATGTGCAAGGCAAGTGTATGGCCTTGATCAAGCCAAGTACACCCTAACCCTACTCCACAAAACATTGCACCAAACAAGCCACAAAACAAGGCACAAAACAAGGCCAAAACAAGGAACCAATTGTGCAAGGCCAACGTCCTCTTGGGCGCCCAAATCGCCCAAAGCACCCACTTGTTTAATGTGAGGGTGACACGTATCACCCTCCGTTGGTCAAAATTTTTTCGTCTCTCGCAAAAATCCGCAAAAATAAGAAAAGACATAGCCGGAATTTTCCCCTCGCAAGTTATGTAAAACGTTTCGTCGAAACACGACTCTAACCGGGTGTTGTGCACAAATGTCATTCGGCCAAGCCACCTAGGCGGGGGTGACACGTGTCACCCTCCTATTGGCCTCATAAAACGCCTTCCAAAAATATCCACAATGGCCAAAATCTCAAAACAAAGTGGGCCTACAAAATCAGAATTTCTCCGTGGGCCCACGTGACCATTTCCGAAAATAAAATCTCAAAATTCTAATATAATCTATGAAGTCCAAATACCAAATCTGAGAATCCAATTCCCATTAACGAACCTTTTTCTTCACAAATAACCGGAAACTTTTCCGTCGAAAACTCACATCTTTCTTTCTTTCCAAATTTTTTTCTGTCGTGCTCGCACGCACGCCTCGCATACATACCACGAGAATACGGGTATAACATTCTCCCTCTTAGAAACATTCGTCCCGAATGTTCCTTCTCAAGACGGATATCGATGAAGTTCCTCTAACAAGTTGCCAACGCCACAACTTGGCCACAAAAATAACACACGTCCTCTTCCTTCCTTACTCGTCGTGCCCTTTTCGAACACTTGAACTCTCCCAGTACGTACCATACTTCAGTCATTACTTCCGTTCCCAAAAATCTCTGGAGTCACTACCTCCAAACTTGGTCATCTTACTAACCTCAAACTTCCTTAAGGCCATTCCCGCCTTTACGAACCGCTTCGTCGAACGCGCCCACTAACTCATACGATGATCATACAAACTTGGGCCTAGCATCCTCGTGACCTACCACCTGGCGGGACCACCCAGAACTGACCCCACCTTAATCCGGCTACGGTTGACCCGTATCACGCCCTCAACCCGACCCACAATCGCTCAAGCCCTCGCTCCCGACACGGAACGATCCTGCTGAATCACATCATGAAAGCTACCACTTCCATCTCACACTACCCATGGACTTATCACACAAATAAAACCCACGTAAACTACGTACTCTGATAAAGGTCAAACATAAAACGAATCTTTTACTCAAGACGACCTTACCTCTAAGGTCTCAATCGTGATGATCACAGGGTTCACACTTACCATGCCCCCATACTTACCCTTCTACAATAACCAGGTGTCTAAATCACATTTAGCACAAAGCTATCCGAACGTAACACTTAACACTTCATTAACATCAATACATACAAGTATCTAAAGGGTTAAGGATATACCTGAAACTAGGCGGTTCAAGGACCGCTAAAATCGAACTTCCACCGCGACTTACCGTGGGTCCGCAATCGCCTAGTAGTCAGGCTATCCTACCAGCGCTACCCACAGTCGGACAGTC
This sequence comes from Przewalskia tangutica, assembly GCA_029844215.1. Lineage (NCBI taxonomy): Eukaryota > Viridiplantae > Streptophyta > Magnoliopsida > Solanales > Solanaceae > Przewalskia > Przewalskia tangutica. The sequence continues at coordinate 68,163,754 of CM056726.1, forward strand.
TCGTCATATGGCCCTGTTGGCCGCAAGAATAACAAGCTCCATTGGTACTACGACACTCCCCGAAATGCGGTCTACCACATCGACCACACCGAGGTAGGGTGATCGATTCGCCAACACCCCTACTCCTCGAACATCTCAAACTCGGGAGCCCCGACCGCTCTCAATATCCTGGGGGTCCCGAAGGCTGCGGAGGACCACTCTGCAATGGCGGAGGTACATAACTAGTCTGCTGTTGAGGCGGTCCGCCTCGAAGTCGCCAAAATATCCGGCCGTCTTGGCGCCTGTGGCCGTCCACCTGCCGATCTTCGCGCCTCGCACTCTGTGCACGAGCTCGAATGCGGGCAATGTCCATGCCGGTGAAGAGAAACACCGCACAAGACTCGGCCATATAATCATCTAGCCCGTGACGTAGCGATGCACCCTATCCTCCATATCTGCACAAGCGCAGGACATATCGAGCCAAAGAATCGAACTCGACATTGTACTCCCGACAAGGCGCCTCTCTGCCTCAAGAACAAAAATTTGTCGGCCCGTGCCCTCCTCATCGCGGAGGCAAGAAGTGCGTGAAAAAGCCCCGAAAACTCATCCCAATGCTGGAGTGCATGCTCTCCCGAAAGCTCACGAATCAAACCAATCGATCGCGGTATCACGCGGCCGCTGAACCGGGTCACGTACTCGGTCTCAAGCCTTGATCACCGCGTGATCTTTTATCGACGGATGAACTCCTGCGATCATCCTCGTGCCTCGACCCATAAAACTCGCGGGCTACAACTCGTAAAGTCCCGTAGCCTCAAACTATTCGCTCTGGGTGCACTCTGGCAGGCTGAACCGAATCGCCAGATTCTGTCCTCATATCGCCACAACCTCGCCAATAATCGCCATCTCGCGACTCTCCCTGCTCCCGGTGTGGGACCGAGGCTCGTATCAGAGTCTCATCAGCCACGGCCGCGGCCTAAACCTCTTTGGTCTTTGGCGGCGTCATGAAACTTCGCCCGTCGGGCCATCTCAGTCTTGGCCGCTGCGCGCTCGCATCTCCTCAGATCCCACTAGCGCCTCCGCTTTGCCTTGCCGCACACCGTCGCCTTGGCGGAGGCATAATCGTAAAATGAAACACATCGGAGGGTCCAACTTACAACTCGGCTCTAAGGCACGATCTCGTAATGAGAAGAATAGAAACCAATCCTACATGTCCTATAGCCTCACGATTATAGATGTGGTGCACAACACACCGATAATCAAGACTCTACTAGACACGGTGCAGAGACACTTTCCGAGGACTAATCGCTCGATACCACTTTGTCACACCCGAAATTGGGCCCGTGGATCGTGCCTTACCGGGCACCCTAGTGATACAACATCGAGAGAAAAACCAGTGAAATAAAAACTTAGACATGCAACAATAGATATAATAATAAACAAAGCAACCAAAACGCTTGCCTTCAAGATATACATAAAACTCGAATGCTTTAATCCTTTTACAACCCTACCCACATCAAGATTACTGCACTCTAAGATTTACAACGACTATGACGGGACAGGCCGCCATACCCTCAATGTACAAGAACCTACAACTCGTGGAACACATACCAAAAGATAAGCCTCCTGAGAAACGGAGCTTCCTAAAACGCTGAATCGAGATCCTAAGAGCGAGGATCCACGACCGATGTACCTCTACTGCGGCATGAACGCAGCCCGCGAGGTCAAGATAACAGTACCAAGTATGTGAAATCAGAATATCGCACAAATCATAACAATCATAAGCAGGAGACATGTATGATAACCAAAATACAGTACGCAACATAAAAGCAGTCAAGTCAGGGACTCACGCCCTCAAAGTCACCACTCAAATATAACTATGGGTCTCACGCTGTTATACCCCGTATTTCCAGAGTATGTACGTAAAGGAATACGTACAAAAAGTTTGGTCTTAAAGTTAGGCCTTGGACGATTTTTAGGCACAACTCACAAAGCGAACAGTTTTCCGACGAAACGTTTCCACAGCTTTCGTAGGATAAATTCCGGCTATGTCATTTCTAATTTTTGCGGATTTTTCCGAGAGACGTAACACTTTGGACCAACGAGAGGGCGACACTTGCCACCCTCTCTTTGGTGGACTTGTCACGGCAATAGGGCCGAATGGATGACCATCCTTGTCATAAAGTTGGTTAGATATTTTGTGTGCAAGTTGGCTAGGTACACTTGCCTTAATCTTGACCTTACACTTGCCTAGCACTTGGCTAAATCTTGGCCATTGGTTGGCCATGTCTTGACCTATAAATACCCCTCTTGAGATGAAGAGTTCTTCATCCACAAAAGCTTTCCAAGTCTAAAAATCCTTCCCTCTCCCTTTGTAAGCAATTCGTCCAACACACCCCCCCTCCCCTTGAGAAGCTTGGCAAAAGTTGCCTTCTTGTATTGTTATAATGCCCAAAATACCCTAGCCCAAATACCTTAGTACTTAGTAGAAGTTGTGAAGAACTTCTAAGGTTTCCTTGGAGCATACAACTTAGGAGCAAAACCTTGCTCAGGCGCGACTTTTTCTAGGATATTATTGGGCTTACCGAGGTAACTAATCCTAACCCTCTTTTGAATTAGAGAATACTTACTGTTGTAGAATAAGAATAAGTATAAATACTTAGAAGGTTATTAAGAAATAGAATTGAACTGTAACACCTTAGAAGGGTATAAAAGAAGAATATACGAATCAGACTTACATAGATCGTTTTCACAATGAGACTTATATAGCTCACCGTAGGGTTGTCTGCCCGACTTTCCGTAGAATCGAGGACCCTCTGCTTAGAATGACCTCTGAGAATAGTCTAGACTTTGATAGATGTCTGTGACTATTATAGGCTGATTCTCTGCACGACATACTCGACTTGGCGGTGGATTTCACGAAGGTATGTGATTCTTCCTAAAGCATGATATTTTACAATATGTATATAGTACGGTAGACGTACATGTGTTAATCGAATAATACTTACGGCAATGCCTCACGGCTTAAGCTCAATAATACGTCGGCAATGCCTCACGCTTAAGCTGAATAATAAAGAATCAAAACATTTCAAAGGACTACTGAACCATTTTTTCGTAAGAGAACTAATTGGTTTCTCAAATGAAGCTTAAGAGTTATACTAGCTTTATGGGAAGTTAAGTATAACCACTTAAGATTGATAAAAGAAACAAGTTGCCTATGTATTTCTAATGCACTTATATGAAATTGTGAAAAGAATAATAAGATGGTTTGATAAGTAGACATGACATGTTGCTATGTGTGTTAGTACCTTGTAACGGTTGTATAAGTGAGTATCCTTGTTGTACTTATGTTGTTTAAAGATAAGTCGTTATGTTAGTGTACTATCACTCACCTCTTGAGATGATACCGAGGTTGTCGCCCTCCGACGCGGTAGACTCAGCGGTGCAGGACCATGATTCGAGAATACCTCACGCGGGTCGGGGGCCTATGCGAGCTACGAGTTCCGTGTTAGTATGCGGGTTATGCCTCACGCGGTCTATGTGGCCATGCGGACAGCGAGTCGGGGCGATGCCGAGGAGTAGCTACCCTCGATGCGGGTTATACCTCACGGGCCCACGCGAGTGGCCTATGCGGACTCAGAGTCCAGGATTAGGCTTGCAGAATGAGGATGTGGGCGAGTGGCCCTGTTTCGATCATTCGCAGCCTAGACAAGACGTATTACAGTTACCTATTGTTGCTCTTGTTTGTGATGTGGCACTATGTGCGGTTTCCTTGGTTGTTTCACACATATTTGTAAACCGGTTTTAAAATGATATGTTTTCATTTAAGTACTTTCTGCTTTCGCATACTTAGTACTGTTGTCGACCTCTCCTTGGGCTGCGTTCATGCCGCAGTAAGGGCAAGGTGTGCTAGATCCGCATCCTAGGATCTACGTTGGTGTCGTGAGCTCCATCTCTTCCGAGGCTCTACTTTTTGGTATGATCTCCTGTTGTAGCTAGTTTTTATGTAATAGGTATGGCGGGGCCCTGTCCGCCATAGTTGTATATTTCCTTAAGTCTGTAGTCATGTTATGCAATTGTCGGATGTAATCGCTAAACCATGATTATATATATATGCCGAAAGCGATGTTTTCACAAAATCGTGTCTTATTTTATAAATCGTTTCATGTCTTGCTTTATGTTTCCGATTACTCGATGTATGACTACTTGGGTGCCTTGAGCGCACCAACACGGGCCGAACGGGTCGTGACACACGCCACCACATCCATCATGTTCGCATCATGGCCACATGCCTAATCTGCATCGGTGTAGACATGTCCATGATGCAACAATAACAAGGCCGCATGGCCACACGTACCGGAATCGCATCGGTGTAGACATGCCCATGTAACCTCAATAACAATATCTGGTGGTCAACCCCGCGTACGCCACATGCCGGAATCGCAGACGGTGTAGACATGTCCATGTTGCGAGAATAACCATATATCGTAATCAACTCGCCGCACGGCGCGATGCCCGAATCTGCGACGGTGTAGACATGTCCATGTGACATCAACAACAAGACAAGAATCAAAATGGAAACATACGTGGAATTCTCCATCACCGCCAAAGACGCCCAAGTAAGTTCTCAATAAGTCAACCGCCTCTATCGAGACGCGGTAATACGTAAATACCACACTTGCACAACAAAGGCTATCATCACAAGCGTAGGCAAGTTTCACAACAACAAGCATAGGCAAGTTTCACAACAACAAGCATAGGCAAGTTTCACACAACTCACTGTACTTTCATTTTATGCCAAAGTCCGGTTTTAACCCCAAAGTACTACATACGTTAAGTTCTTTTAAAGAGATCCATTACTTATAAAAGTCACTGATACGTAGTATTAGAATGACCAACCCACATTCCTTTTCAAAATCAAGTAACAACATTCTTTTCCTAAGTTCCGGTTGCCTAGTTTCAATTACTCAAGCTTCTCATTTTCAAATGGTTTCATAGTTCCCAAACTTAATCACTTGATTCCTTTTAGAACAATTGAGTAATATATGTCTCACGCGAGAGTAGGTTATTCTTGTTTACAACATTCTTATTACAAAGACCATGATCTAGAAAATGTAATATCATTTTGTCTCATCTTAGTTTCTATGCGGATGGAGGTTTCTTGGTTTTAATACGATACATCATTATTCAATACATTTTCCTTTATTAACGCTGCAGTTGGTCCTGTCGATACACATTCGATTTCCAAATCAAGAAACATTATCCCTTTAAATAAAACCAAGTACTCATTACTCACGAATGAGGTTTCACACAAACATTCCCATTAAAACAAATAAGTTAAGTCTCTTATCTTATAAGATCAAGTCCCTTAACTTCTAACATCAAGAAACCATTTTCTTTACCTCTCTTAAGACATTATACCTAACTCCCATAAAGCTAGTATAACTCTTTTTAAAACCACAAAGTATTTTCTTACCTACATAAAGTCATTATAACCAACTTCCCATAAAGCCGTTATAACACTTTATGTTTTAAGAACAATCAACACAGCTTAACACGTACGCTCTACCGCACTACATAGTTCACACATATCATGCTAGAAGAGATAGGAAGAGGTTCACATACCTCGCGACGATTTATCGACAATAAGCAAAATGCTCCAAGTACTACAACTCTAGCCCTTTCCACTCCTCTAGAATACGCTACTCTTAGTACTTTCACCTATAAAGGCCACAAACGTCTATTAACTCTTAAACACAAGTTCCCATTTTTACGTAAAATTCAAGAAGCCTCACACGCCAGAAATCTCCTCTCTAACGAGGCCTGGCAAGCCAACCAGGGGTTTACACGCCTAACCTGACGTGTACAATTCTACACAGAATACTACACAAGTCTACCGCAATACACCTATGTAAATACATTCGATTCTTTATTCTTCAGCTTAAGTCAAAAGACATTGCCACAATAATGTTCGATTCTATATATAGTATACCTCAACTATATATTCCTACCACATGTAATCTCCAATTACAATAAGGGACAAGAATATTTACCTCGACAAGCCCAAAATTATCCAAGTTATAATGTCGATCCCGAGCAAGGTTTAGCTCTACTCCGTGCGCCCAATCCGCTCCAAACAACCCTGAAGGTCTAACTAACTTCTACTCAAATACTTCAACCAACTATGAAGATTTCCTTGTGGTTTCGGTTTTGAGACTAAAGGACAAAAGGTAGCATTTCCTGCTCTACGTAAAGAGGTAACTTTTGAAATACTACTAGGTAAAGGCTAAGGTATTTTGGGCATTATAACAATACTAGGAGAGTATTTCTATACCACAAAAGGGTATTATACTAAAACAACTAGGCTAGTGGGTACCCACTACTAGCACCACAAAGCGAAGAGGAGGTTTCGCCAAGGCAAATTTTAAGGGGAGAGGGGCTCTTGGACGAGAGTCAACAAGAGGAGGAGGGTTTCCAAGACTTGGAAGATTTTTGGACGAATGAAGTCTTCAAGAGAGTGGTATTTATAGGAAAGCCAAAGGCCAACCAACGGCCAAGATCAAGCCACGTGCAAGGCAAGTGTATGGCCTTGATCAAGCCAAGTACACCCTAACCCTACTCCACAAAACATTGCACCAAACAAGCCACAAAACAAGGCACAAAACAAGGCCAAAACAAGGAACCACCGTGCGAGGCCAACGCCCTCTGACGCCCAAATCGCCCAAAGCACCCACTTGCTTCAATGCGAGGTGACACGCCACCCTCCCGTTGGTCCAAAATGTTTCGCCTCTCGGAAAAATCCGCAAAAATAAGAAAAGACATAGCCGAATTTTCCTCGCAAGTTATGTAAAACGTTTCGTCGAAAACGACTCTAACCGGTGTTGTGCACAAATGTCATTCGGCGAGCCACCTAGGCGGGGTGACACGTGTCACCCTCCTATTGGCCCTCATAAAACGCCTTCCAAAAATATCCACAATGGCCAAAATCTCAAAACAAAGTGGGCCCACAAATCAGAATTTCTCCGTGGGCCCACGTGACCATTTCCAAAATAAAATCTCAAAATTCTAATATAATCTATGAAGTCCAATACCAAATCGGGAATCCAATTCCCATTAACGAACCTTTTCTTCACAAATAACCGGAAACTTTTCCGTCGAAAACTCACATCTTTCTTTCTTTCCAAATTTTTTTCTGTCGTGCTCTCGTACGTACGTCCTCGCATACATACCCTGAGAATACGGGGTATAACAATAAGGCCACCTTCCGTAAAATATACATACCCAAAATAAATCAGTACATCTTTGTTCTTAAAAACCCAATCCACAATGTGACTCTGCACTTAAGAATAACATCGCTGTGGGACAGGCCCCGCCATACCCCGAATATACAACAATGACCATACGTGGATCTCAACCAGGATAAGCCTCGAGTAATGGAGTTTCCCAACTGAACAGTGATCCTAAGAGCGAGGATCAAGAACTGTAGACTACACTGCGGCATGAACGCGGCCCGAAGGAGTCGATCTGACAATGTACCAAATATGTGGAACTGAAAGTACTGTAATGAAATCATAAGTAAAAAAATAAAGCTGGAGACATGTATGATAACTCAAATAACAGTACACTGTGCCTTACTAACAATGAGAGTAAATAAGAGTATACTTTACTGCATAAAAATAGGAGGCTCATGATCAAAGTAGGGTCGCCCGCCCGTAATATCATTAAGAAATCCTACTCCTGGGACTATTTCACCCGCATAGGTCCTACGGACCCGCAATGGAGCGATGCGCTCCGCATGAGACTATTTCACCCGCACAGGACTATTTCACCCGCTTGGGCACGGTGGACCCGCAATGAGTACAAACGCCGCACTCGCATCATGGGTAGCAAATACATGGAATTAGTAGTAACCCGGGGCTTTACCCCGTAAGAATAACATAAACTAGCACAACCGGCTATCATACATAACATAAGCGCTCATCAGAACGACCGTTCGGGGCGGGCATCGTGCCTTACCTCGCACCCTAGTGATACATACATAAGAGAAAATCAGCGGGACATAAAACATGAGTCATTTAACAAGAGATATAATAAATAAACAGGCCAACCAAAAACAGTTGCCTTCAGTATATACATAAAACCTGAACAGTTTAATCCTTTTACAACCACAACCTAAGATACTACAGACCTTAAGATATACAATGACTATGACGGACAGGCCTCGCCATACCACTCAATGTACAAGAACCTACAACTCGAGAACACCTACTAAAAGATAAGCCTCGAGAAACGGAGCTTCAATCTGTTGGCTGTGATCCTATGGCGAGGATCCACGATCGATGTACCTCTACTGCGGCATGAACAGCCTCAAGGAGGTCAAGACAACAGTACCAAGTATGTGAAACTGCAATCAGAATGAAATCATACTAGTCTATATAAAGCGGGAGACATGTATGATAACCAAACTACGATTCACAACATAAAGCATCATCACTCGATATAACTATGGGTCACGCCCACAACATCAATCAGTTCGCATTATGGCGCATGCCCCGGAATCGTGACGGTGTAGACATGTCCATGATGCAACAATAATACCAATGTCCCACGCCACATGCCGGAATCTGCGCCGGTGTAGGCATGTCCACGTGACCTCAAACAAGACAAAGAATCCAAATGGAAGCATACCTGCGCTACGCGTCGTGTCGGTATGTCCAAAGGGAAACAATAAGACAACATTCCAAATGGACGATACCCGCGCTACGCATCGTGTCGGTATGTCCAAAAGGAAATCACTGGCGATAATCGAAATGGAAACATACGTGCGCTACGCATCGTGTCGAGATATCCAAAGCGATTAACCACAAGACCTTAACCAAAATGGAAGCATACCCGCGCTACGATCGTGTCGGTATGTCCAAAGCGATTAACAACAATAATACTATCAACGAACGTGCGTGGAATTTCTCGTCGCCGCCAGACATCCAAGTAAGTTCTCAACTACCAACCGACCTCTATCGAGACGCGGTAACACGAAACACAACGCTTGTACAATAAAGGCTATCATCACAAGCATAGGCAAGTTTCACAACAACAAGCATAGGCAAGTTTCACAACAACAAGCATAGGCAAGTTTCACAACTCAAAGTACTTTCATTTTATGCCAAAGTCCGGTTTTTAACCCCAAAGTACTACATACGTTAAGTTCTTTTAAAGAGATCCATTACTTTTATAAAAGTCACCCGATACGTAGTATTAGAATGACCAACCCACCTTCCTTTTCAAAATCAAGTAACAACATTCTTTTCCTAAGTTCCAGGTTGCCTAGTTTCAATTACTCAAGCTTCTCATTTTAAATGGTTTCATAGTTCCCAAACTTAATCACTGATTCCTTTTTAGAACAATTGAGTAACATATGTCATATACGTGAGTAGTTTATTCTTGTTTATAACGATCTTATTACAAAGACCATGATCTAGAAAATGTAATATCATTTTGTCTCATCTTAGCTTCTATGCAGATGGAGGTTTCTACTGCTTTTAATACACCACATCATTATTCAATACATTTTCCTTTTATTAACGCCGCAGTGGTGCTGTCGATACATTCGATTCCAAATCAAGAAACATTATCCCTTTAAAAACCAAGTACTCATTACTCACGAATGAGGTTTCACACAAACATCCACATTAAAACAAATAAGTTAAGTCTCTTATCTTATAAGATCAAGTCTCTTAACTTCTAACATCAGTAAACCATTTTCACTTACATAAGGTCGTTATAACTAACTTCCCATAAAGCTATTATAACACCCTATGTTTTAAACCAACCAAATCACTTAGCACATGTACGTCTACCGTACTACATAGTTCACAACAATCATGCTAGAAAAGATAGGAAGAGGTTCACATACCTCGCGACGATTTATCGACAATAAGCAAAATGCTCCAAGTACTACAACCTTGCTAGCCCTTTCCACTCCTCGAGTAGAATACGCTACTCTTAGTACTTTCACCTATAAAGGTCACAACGTCTATTAACCCCAAAACACAAATTTCTATCATCCTATAGAAAATTCGCAAAGACTCTCCCCAATGAACAGAAATCTCCTCTCTATCGAGGCCGCTACCAAGCCAACCAGTGTGGGGTTTACACGTCTAACCGGACGTGTACAATTCTACACAAGTCTACCGCATACATCCATGTAAATCTGATTCGATTCATTCTTTATTCTTCAGGCTTAAGTCAAAAGACATTGCCGAATACTATTTAGGTCTATAGATAGTATACTTCATCTATTTATTCTAACAAACATGTAATTTCCAATTCCAATTGAGGTTCTAGATAATTACCTCGATAAGCCCAAAATTATCCAAGTTATAACGTCGATCCGAGCAAGGTTTAGCTCACTCCGTGCGCTCCAAACCACTCCAAACAACCCTTAGAAGTTCTAACCAACTTCTACTCAAATACTTCAACCAACTATGAAGATTTCCTTAGGGTTTCGGTTTGAGACTAAAAAGGACAAAAGGTAGTATTTCCGAACTCTACGTAAAGAGGTATCTTTGGAATACTACAAGGTACAAGGCTAAGGTATTTTGGGCATTATAACAATACTAGGGAGTATTTCTATACCACAACAAGGGTATTATACGAAACAACTAGGCATGTGGTACCCGGCTAGACCTCACAAGTGGAGGAGACCTCACGGCCAAAGGCCACTTTCCAAGGGAGAGGAGCTCTTGGACGAGAGTCAACAAGAGGAGGAGGGATTTAAGACTAGGAAACATTTGTGGACGAACGAAGTCTTCACAAAGGTGGTATTTATAGCAAACCCAAATGCCAACCAATGGCCAAGATCAAGCCATGTGCAAGGCAAGTGTAAGGCCTTGATCAAGCCAAGTGCACCCTAACCCTACTCCACAAAACATGGCACAAGACAAGCCACAAACAAGGCCAAAACGTGAACTAATCGCCCACTAGACGCCACAAGCTTCCAATGCGAGGTGACACATGTCACCTCCCGTTGGTCCAAAATGTTTCGCCTCTCGGAAAAATCCGCAAAATTAAAAAGGTCATAGCCGAATTTTCCCTACGAAAGTCGTGGAAACGCTTCGCCGGAAAACGACTTAGCTGCGACTGTGCCCAAATGTAACTTCGGCCCAAGCCACCTGGCGGGGTGACACGTGTCACCCTCTATTGGCCCTCATAAAACGCCTTTCAAAAATATCCACAATACCGAAATCTCAAAAACAAAGCGGGCCCCTACAAACTGCAGAATTTCTCCGTGGGCCCACGTGACCATTTCCAAAATAAAATCTCAAAATTCTAATATAATCTATGAAGTCCAAATACCAAATCGGGAATCCAATTCCCATTAACGAACCTTTTTCTTCACAAATAACCGAAACTTTTCCGTCGAAAACTCACATCTTTCTTTCTTTTCAAAATTTCTGTAGACTCGCACGCACGCCCTCACATACATACCACCGCAACTACGGGTATAACATTCTCCCTCTTAGAAACATTCGTCCCGAATGTTCCTTCTCAAGTCGAATAACGATAAAGTTCCTCTAACAAGTTGTCAACGCCACGCCGCCACTAAATAACACACGTTATCTTCCTTCCTTACTCGTCGTGCCCTTCTCGAACACTTGAACTCTCCCAAGATGTACCATACTTCAGTCATTACTTGCCTCGAAAATCTCCGAGTCACTACCTCCAAACTTGGTCATCTTACTAACCTCAAACTTCCTTAAGGCCATTCCCGCCTTTACGAACCGCTCGTCGAACGCGTCCACGAACTCATACGATGATCATACAAACTTGGGCCTAGCATCCTCGTGACTTACCACCTGGCGACCACCCAGAACTGGCCCCACCCCAAATCGGGTTACGGCTTGACCCGCAAATGGTCCTAAACCCGACCCCCAACCGTGCCAAACTCTTGTTCCCCGATTCGGAACAATCTTACTAATTCTCATCATGAAAGCTACCACTTCCATCTCACACTACCCACGGACTTATCACACAAATAAATCCCACGTATACTACTCACCTTTATAAAGGTCAAACATAAAACGAATCTTTTACTCAAGACGACCTTACCTCTAAGGTCTCAGTCGTGAAATAGTCTAAGGTTCACACTTACCATGCCTCCATACGTATCCTTCCAACTAACCATGTATTCTAACTCACACATATCACAATGCTATCCGTACATAGCACACAATAATGAGATCATCATAACAAGCATACCAAAACTCTAGAGGGTTAAGGATATACCTGAAGCTACCGCTCCACTCTAATCATAGGCCTGCCCTGCAGGGCGCATAGCTGTAGAAGGTGATGAACCAGCCACAAATCCTGAAGGTTGAGTCGTAACATCCGCGCTTCCCTTGGTCGGACAGTTCCTCGCAAAATGGCCCTGCTGGCCGCATGCAAAACAAACTCCCAATCTAGCACGACACTCTCCAAAATGGAGTCTACCACAAAGGTCACAACGAGGTAGGGGTGGCTTCAGCTGGTTAACACCCCTGCTCTGCCGAAAATCTGAACCCTCGAGCCCCGACTGCCTCAAGACGGTGGAGGACCACTGCATCGGTGGGGGTATATAACTATCTCGCCGAGGCGGTCCGCCTCGAAAGCCACCAAAGGACCTGCCGTCCCGGCCTCTTCTCGCTGATCCAGTCATTCCGCCGACCCTCCGTGCCTCACATCCTAGTGCATGAGCTGCGTGCGGGCAATGTCCATGCGGTACGAAGAAACACTCGCACAAGACTCACCATATAATCATCTAGCCCGTGACGTGGCGATGCACCCTATCCTCCATATCTGCAACTAGCGCAGGACATATCGAGCCAAAGAATCGAACTCGACATTGTACTCCCGACGGCGCCTCTCTGCCTCAAGAATAAAAATCTGTCGGCGTGCCCTCTCATCCGCGGAGGCAAGAAGTGCGTGAGAAAGCCCCAAAACTCATCCCATACCGCTGGAGGTGCATGCTCTCCCGAAAGCTCCATGAATCAAACCAATCGATCGCGGTATCACGCGCAGCCGATGCGAACAAAGGTCACGCACTCGGTTTCAAGCCTTGATCACCGCGTGATCCGTCAGAATCGCCGGATGAACTCCTGCGATCATCCTCCGCCTCGACCCATAAAACTCAAGGGCTACAACTCGTAAAGTCCGTAGCCTCAAACTATCTGCTCGGGGTGAACCATCGTGCTATCGAACTGAATCTGCGTCACTTATCCTCATATCGCCACGACCACGGCCAAGAATCGGGCCATCTCCTTGTAACCCATCTCCTCGCCCCTGCATCGGGACTGGAGGCTCGTGTGCTGCGGTCTCGGCAGCCATTCTGCGGCTCTAACCTCTCGCTGGGCGGCGTCCACAAAACCGGGCCGTCAAGCACAACCTCTCGTCTGCGGGCTGCGCCTCGCACTCCTCAGATCTCACTAGCAGCACTCTCGCCGCCTTGCCGGGCTCTGGTTGCCTTGGCGGAGGCATAATCGTAAAACGAGATACGCCGGAGGGTCCAACTTACAACACGCCTCTAAGGCACGATCTCGGGATGAGAAGAATGGAAACTAATCCTAAATGTCCTGCAGCCTCCGATTATAGATGTGGTGCACAACACATCGATAATCAAGACTTACTAGACACGGTCATAGACACTTTCCGAGGATTAATCGCTCGATACCACTTTTGTAACGACTGCCCGGGGCGCATCGTGCCTTACCTCGCACCCTAGTGATACATACATCGTAGAAAATCACGGGACATAAAACATGAGTCATTTAACAAGAGATATAATAAATAAACAAAGCAACCAAAAACAGTTGCCTTCAGATATACATAAAACTCCGAGCAGTTTAATCCTTTTACAACCCCGCCACAACAAGATTACTCTGCACTCTAAGATATACAATGACTATGACGGACAGGGCCCGCCATACCCCGAATGTACAAGAACCTACAACTCAGGAACACTACTAAAAGATAAGCCTCGAGAAACGGAGCTTCAAATGCTGTTGAATCGTGATCCTATGAGCGAGGATCCACGATCGATGTACCTCTACTGCGGCATGACGCGGCCCGGGAGGTCGATAACAGTACCAAGTATGTGAAACTGCAATCGTAAATGAAATCATACTAGTCTATATAAAGCGCGAGACATGTATGATAACCAAACTACGATTCACAACATAAAACGATCATCACTCAATATAACTATGGGTCTCACGCCCACAACATCAATCAGTTCGCATTATGGCCGCATGCTCCGGAATCGCGACGGTGTAGACATGTCCATGATGCAACAATAATACCAATGTCCCATGGCCACATGCCCCGGATTCTGCATCGGTGTAGGCATGTCCACGTGACCTCAACAACAAGACAAAGAATCCAAATGGAAGCATACCTGCGCTACGCATCGTGTCGGTATGTCCAAAGGAAACAATAAGACAACATTCCAAATGGACGATACCCGTGCGCTACGATCGTGTCGGTATGTCCAAAAGGAAATCACAAGGCGATAATCGAAATGGAAACATACCCCCGCGCTACGATCGTGTCAAGATATCCAAAGCGATTAACCACAAGACCTTAACCAAAATGGAAGCATACCCGTGCGCTACACATCGTGTCAGTATGTCCAAAGCGATTAACAACAATAATACTATCAACGAGAACGTGCGTGGAATTTCTCCGTCGCTGCCGCATCCAAGTAAGTTCTCAACTACCAACCGACCTCTATCGAGACGCCAGTAACACAGAAAACACAACGCTTGTACAATAAAGGCTATCATCACAAGCATAGGCAAGTTTCACAACAACAAGCATAGGCAAGTTTCACAACAACAAGCATAGGCAAGTTTCACACAACTCAAAGTACTTTCATTTTATGCCAAAGTCCGGGTTTTTAACCCCAAAGTACTACATACGTTAAGTTCTTTTAAAAGAGATCCATTACTTTTATAAAAGTCACCCGATACCCGTAGTATTAGAATGACCAACCCACCTTCCTTTTCAAAATCAAGTAACAACATTCTTTTCCTAAGTTCCAGTTTGCCTAGTTTCAATTACTCAAGCTTCTCATTTTTAAATGGTTTCATAGTTCCCAAACTTAATCACTTGATTCCTTTTTAGAACAATTGAGTAACATATGTCATATACGTGAGTAGTTTATTCTTGTTTATAACGATCTTATTACAGCAGCCATGATCTAGAAAATGTAATATCATTTTGTCTCATCTTAGCTTCTATGCAGATGGAGGTTTCTACTGTTTTTAATACAACACATCATTATTCAATACATTTTCCTTTTATTAACGCTGCAGTGGTCTGTCGATACACATTCTGATTCCCGAAATCAGTAAAACATTATCCCTTTAAAAACCAAGTACTCATTACTCACGAAGGAGGGTTCACACAAACAGCCACATGAAAACAAATAAGTTAAGTCTCTTATCTTATAAGATCAAGTCTCTTAACTTCTAACATCAGTAAACCATTTTCACTTACATAAGGTCGTTATAACTAACTTCCCATAAAGCTATTATAACACCCTATGTTTTAAACCAACCAAATCACTTAGCACATGTACGTCTACCGTACTACATAGTTCACAACAATCATGCTAGAAAAGATAGGAAGAGGTTCACATACCTCGCGACGATTTATCGACAATAAGCAAAATGCTCCAAGTACTACAACCTTGCTAGCCCTTTCCACTCCTCGAGTAGAATACGCTACTCTTAGTACTTTCACCTATAAAGGTCACAACGTCTATTAACCCCAAAACACAAATTTCTATCATCCTATAGAAAATTCGAAGACTCTCCCCGCAACAGAAATCTCCTCTCTATCGAGGCCGCTACCAAGCCAACTGGTGGGGTTTACACGTCTAACCGGACGTGTACAATTCTACACAAGTCTACTGCAATACAGTCCTATGTAAATACAGTTCAGTTCAGTTCTTTATTCTTCAGGCTTAAGTCAAAAGACATTGCCGAATACTAAGTAGTTCTATATATAGTATACTTCAACTATATATTCTAACAAACATGTAATTTCCAATTACAATAGAGGGACAAGATAATTACCTCGATAAGCCCAAAAATTATCCAAGTTATAACGTCGATCCTGAGCAAGGTTTAGCTCCACTCCGTGCGCTCCAAACCACTCCAAACAACCCTTAGAAGTTCTAACCAACTTCTACTCAAATACTTCAACCAACTATGAAGATTTCCTTAGGGTTTCGGTTTGAGACTAAAAAGGACAAAAGGTAGTATTTCCGGACTCTACGTAAAGAGGTATCTTTGGAATACTACAAGGTACAAGGCTAAGGTATTTTGGGCATTATAACAATACTAGGGGAGTATTTCTATACCACAACAAGGGGTATTATACGAAAACAACTAGGCTAGGGGGGGGTACCCCACGGCTAGACCTCACAAGGGGGAGGGGGAGACCTCACGGCCAAAGGCCACTTTCCAAGGGGGAGAGGAGCTCTTGGACGAGAGTCAACAAGAGGGAGGGGAGGGATTTAAGACTAGGAAACATTTGTGGATGAATGAAGTCTTCACAAAGGGGGGGGTATTTATAGCAAACCCAAATGCCAACCAATGGCCAAGATCAAGCCATGTGCAAGGCAAGTGTAAGGCCTTGATCAAGCCAAGTGCACCCTAACCCCTACTCCACAAAACATGGCACAAGACAAGCCACAAAACAAGGCCAAAACGTGAACCAATCGTCCACTAGGACGCCCACAAGCTTCCAATGTGAGGGTGACACATGTCACCCTCCCGTTGGTCCAAAATGTTTCGTCTCTCGGAAAAATCCGCAAAAATTAAAAAGGTCATAGCCGGAATTTTCCCTACGAAAGCTGTGGAAACGTTTCGTCGGAAAACGACTCTAGTCGGCACTTGTGCCCAAATGTAACTTCGGCCAAGCCACCTAGGCGGGGGTGACACGTGTCACCCTCCTATTGGCCCTCATAAAACGTCTTTCGAAAAATATCCACAATACCGGAAATCTCAAAAACAAAGCGGGCCCCACAAAACCGTAAATTTCTCCCGTGGGCCCCACGTGACCATTTCCGAAAATAAAATCTCAAAATTCTAATATAATCTATGAAGTCCAAATACCAAATCTGGGAATCCAATTCCCATTAACGAACCTTTTTCTTCACAAATAACCGGAAACTTTTCCGTCGAAAACTCACATCTTTCTTTCTTTTCAAAATTTCTGCCGTACTCTCGTACGTACGTCCTCACATACATACCCTGCAACTACGGGGTATAACAGCTACCGGCTTATCCTAACATAATATAAGCGCTACCGGCTTATCGTACATAACATAAGCAAGTTAAGAAATCCCCCTAACTTCTTATTAGTCTTATTCATATACACTCTCATTTTAGTTTACTTAAGGCACTAACATGTCATTATAATAATCCGAGAATTTAACCCAAAGTACTACATACTTCTACTCTTTTAAAATGACTATTTTTCATATAAACTCCCAAGATACTAATAACCGTAGTATCAAGTCACATCTATTTTTCAAGACAAGTCACAATACCTTTTAGAAATACATTTAGGCTTCTAAATCAAGTGACTTCTTTCTTTTAAAAACCTTAAGCAATTGATGCCTTCAAATCAATTTGTCTTTCATTGTTTCAAGTCATTTATCATACTTACATTACTTAGAGTAATCCACTCTTTTTAACTTTCCATAAAGCTATTATAACCAACTTCCCATAAAGCCGTTATACTAGTTTTATGCTTTAGACAATTTCATTCTTTCTTATATCCAAGGGACTTATACTTTTAAAACGAAACAAGTATCATATACTTCTAAAATACTTCAAGTCCCTTAACTTTTAGAAACCAAGATATCCTTAATATTTTTAAACAAGTGAGTTAATTCCCTAACTCAATCAACTTGGACATTCTTAAAATAAGCCAAGGATATCAAATGGACTAGATTGTCAAAATCTCGTACGTCTACCGTACTACATAGTTACAACTACTCATGCTCAAGAGATAAGAAAGTTCCACATACCTCTTCGGTTCAATCCACTTGCTAAGTCCAATACGCCGTACGTAGTATGTCAACCTATAATGACCATAATACGTCTATTAACTTCTAGTTTCAAACGTAGAATATTCCAAGTGCAAAGTCACTAAATTCTACAGAAAATCGGACAACACTTCCTTTGTTTCTACATATTTTTCCACCTTTTTCAAGGCCGCATTCAATAACAAAACACACCACATTTAAGGCTCAACAATGAAGTTAACAATAGGGGATTACACGCCTACAAGACGTGTAAAATTCAGCCCCACAATTTATATCAAACTAGTCCAAACTACAAATGTCAATTCGGCCAAAGGTGTAACAACATATCAACCTTTCCAATTTCCTTTTCAATTTAAGTTGTTTAGTATAACATGTTATCAAGCCGCAATTGATTATAACTACTACAATCTTCAAGTAGGTAATATGCGACGATTCTAATTATCGACCAAAATGTAATTCAATTTCAAATGACTCAACTTGTCATTTTCGGATTTAAGCTCCTAAACTTCCATAACACTTATCAATCTTCATAACACATATCACATGATCATTTCTAACTTATCATAACATGGAATCTTCAATTACAAAAGTAAGACGAAGATTATTACCTCACTTAGCCCAAATATGATCCAAGATTACAAGTCGATCCTTAGCAACTTTAGATCCTCCTTTCGACGTTCCAATCCACTCCAAGCAACCCTTAGAAGCTTATGAAGAACTCCTCTTCAAGTTACAACTTCAAAGTTGAAGAACTCCTTAGGTTTTCTTATTGCGACAAATACGAAAACGACACTTTTCCGGGATCTTTCTATTGAAATAACCTTACAATACTCTTAGGAACCTTGGTTTAAAGTATTGTAAATTTTGAGCAACAATTGCAAATTTTCCTCTTCCAAAAGGGCCTAATGTCGTGAGCTCTATAAGAGGCAAGAACAAGATTTCAAATTTTTCTCTAAGTGTAGAATGAAAAAGTCTTGCAACTAGTATACTTAAATAACACTAGGAAGGGTCAAGATTAAAACAAATGGGTGGCTTGGATGCATTTCACAAGGATCAAGCCCAAGTGGCCCTTGGACTTTAGTCAACAATGTCAAGCTTAAGTCTTTGCAAGACTTGTTCATCCTAACATTGGTCAAATGACACTTTTACCCATGTATATTTCGTCCAAGACAAAGTAAGGGGGGTGACACGTGTCAACCTCCCGTTTGTCGCAATATTTCGTTTTTCGACAAATTCCAAAATTCCGATAAATTCTTACTCGTCTCAAATCTTAACATTTTTTAGTTCTTACGTACGTTCTTATAAACATATCCTGGAATTCCGGGGTGTAACATTCTTCCCCCCTTAGAAACATTCGTCCCCGAATATTCTTACAACCCCTACATACCAATAATGTCACACGTGGCCACATAACAATACTCATACCAAAATGTCAAGATGAACCCCATGTGTCAACGTCGGTTATCTGCATAAAGCTTCTGCTGACTCTGAGCTTACTAATAATATTTCCTGGATAAGCTTCGCCTTATCCACAACCCGCTGAATCAAGTCTGGACCAAATAATTGAACCTCGCCTATGTCGAACCAACCAACCGACGATCTATACCTTCTTACATACAAGGCCTCATATAGGGCCATCCGAATACTGGAAGGGTATCTGTTATCGTACGTAAATCAATAAGAGGCAAATAATTCTTCCAGTTAACTCTGAAATCAAATAACATCGGCCCGCAACCTATCCTCAAGTGCCTGGATAGTACGCTCTGCCTGTCCGTCGGTCTGAGGGTGTAATGCAACACTGAGACTCACCTGGGTCCCTAATCCCTTCTGGAAAAGAAAAACCTCCAGAAGTTATCTGTAACCGAGTTCATCTGTCTGACATCATAAATGTAGGAACCTCGTGCAGTCTCACGATCTCCCTGCTATATAAGCTAGCATAACCTTAGCCGCGTAAGTGGTCCCAATCCGGAAGAACACGGCTGGTTTCGCCAGCCTATTTATCATGACCCCCAGGGAGTCGCACTTCCTCTGAGTACGATGCCACCCTGTAACAAGATCCATATTAATCACCTCCCATACGTAAGTCGGGATCTCAATCGCCTGTGGTAGCCCACTGGGCTTCTGGTGTTCAACCTTGACCTGCTACTAATTCGGACACTAAGCAGTAAACTCTGCTATGTCCCCTTTTCCGGTCATCTTACCAATACAAACATCTGAGGTCACGACACAACTTAGTCGACCCCGAAACATTAGAGCAATAAGCACTGCGTGCATCCCCTAAAACCTGCTGACTAGACCTGCAGCACCGGGTACACACAATCTATCCTCATATCACAGCACCCCATCCGGTGCTACTCAAACAGGCTCTTCTCTTCTTGGAGAGCTGTATCCCGATACCGCATCATAACTGGATCCTCACACTGTCGCCGCTTTACCTCCTCAAAGACGGAAGACTCGGCAACCTCGCGGATCTAAACTTCATTAGCCTTGGAAACAAGTAATCGAACCTCTCAGCTCGGTAGCTGATGAATCTCATGGACCACGTCCTGTCTATCTGGCTGCCCATCTGGCAGACTACCCATAAATCCACGACTAAGAGCGTCTGTAACCGTCTCGGCTTCCCCGGGCGGTATATGATATTATTATCACGATCCTTCAGTAACTCTAACCACCGTCCCTGTCGTAAATTCAGTTGCCTCTATCTGAAGATATACCGGAGGCTCTTGTGGTCTGCACAAATATCCACATGGAGTATATATAAGGAAAGCCTCCAAATCTCCAAAATACGATTAACTGTCGCCAACTCTAAATCGTGAGTGGCGTAATTTCCTTTCATGTTTCCCTAACTGCCGGGAAACATAGGCTCTAACCTTATCGTGTTGCGTCAGCACACAACCTAGCCCAACACCCAACGTGTTACAATAATAACCTAACCCTCTAGTCTCTCAGGAGAGATTAGAACTGTAGTCGTGGTCAACTTATCTTCCAATAACTGGACGTCTTTTTCATATCTGCGAAATATTCGGGTATCCTTAATCTCAATCATGGTTCCTGTTTCCCTTTCTCTGTTGTAACCAAACTTGGTCTATAACTTAGATTTGATTCCTTTGCTTGCCCCATGGCTAAGACTTCCTGTCAATCATAATTTGGGGAGGGGGGGGGGGAGATCTCCTTGATCTCATCAAGTAGTAATCCGATTATTTTCTCCCAGCTCGTAGAGCTTATAGTCCGGTGCTCAACCTCAATTCACGGTATTACATAATCCAATGACTTATCAAGATTTCTTATCGTTCGAGTGTCTACTCGTCTTTCCTTTATAAGTTATTTCAAGTTGTCCTGGGGTCCCTTACCCCTCCGTATTTTCTTACTATCTTTCTCGTCAGTACAAGTGTTACCACATTTCCTCGAAGTGTCCTTACTGCCCATCATTTACTAATGGTCTTTACAATGGTCTGGGGTAATCATATCTCGTGCAACTTACATAACCACAATTGTATTCTCTTTTATCATTCTGGTCATAACCTTACCTTATGCTTATTATTAGCAAAAGTATTTCTATTTTGATCCATAATCGTACAGTTTTATACCTGCGTACTACCTGCATTTTTTATCCTTACGACACTTCATCGACCACTTCGTAACATCGTTCTTAATCATCCCAACACAATACTTTTCCCACGGTTATCTAAAACTGTAACTTATGGCATGACGATACCGAAGACCTTACCAGTCTCATATCCTTTATCTACAACATGGGTACACGTAACCCCATAATACGTAAAACTGTCCTTTTACGTGGGGGAGAGAACTTATCTCCCTTAAATAAAATTTCCTTGGAGTCACAACCCTAATCACCGGGCCCTCTGGCGGTCCCATAAATATCTAATCATCAAGAACCGTCTTAAAATTGTGTAGATTTTCAAAACCTACCAAAGATGTCTTCTGTTTTCCGCAGGCAACACTCGTACTTATCTTATTCTTGCTTGCGCTTATCTCGAACTTATTCGAAGGTCGTGGCCCTGACCGCCACACCAAACCAGCTCCAAGTACCTCCAAGGGCACTTAACATAAATTCCTTCAAATTCAAGTATTACTTACTTTCTGCGTCAATTTACCTTAAATGAACAAGTCACACATACTTATTAAAATCAACTATGTCAAAGAAGGAAGGATAATTCACTGGTTACAACAACTTCCCTTCCTTTCCACTCGATAACCGGCCATCGAAAATCGTACCGAACTCGCACGACCCGACCCGGGCGCGGCTGCCACTACCGGGCACCCTGCTGAGTTTACATCGAGAATAGCAATGAACATACACAACATACAACATTTTTAAACAATAACATCACAGGCTAGCCGATAAGGTCGCCTTCCATAAAATATGCATAATCAAAAAGCAAAACTGTACAACTCGGTTTTTACAGCCCCAAACCACAACATGTGACTACAGACCTCTAGGAATAACAACAGTGGCAGGACAGGGCCCCGCCATACCCCTGAATGTACATAAATCTACAACATCAGGGAAAAATTGTACCACAAAGACAAGCCTCCGGAGAAATGGAGCTTCTGACGTCTGATAAGTGATCCTAAGAATGAGGATCCACCACCTGCTTACCCCTACCTGCGGCATGAACGCAGCCCAGGAAGGGGTCAAGACACAATATGTACTAAGTATGTAAAATCGGAAAATCGTAATTATATCATAAGTTTAAACAAAGCCGGAGACATGTATGATAACAAAATTACAGTACACAGTGCCTTACTAACAATGAGAGTAACTAATAGTATACGTACAACATAAAAATAGGAAGCTCACGATCAAAGCAGGACCATCCGCCCACAGTATCATTTAGCAATCCTACTCCTGGGACTATTTCACCCGCATAGGTCGTGTGGACCCGCATGAGGTATTCCTCGCATAGGCTGTACCCGCCCGCATGGGACTATTTCACCCGCATAAGCCCATAAGGACTCGCATGAGGTATTCCTCGCATCGTGGGTAGCAAATCCACGGAAACAGGTGGTACAATGATCTTGGGGATTTACCCCTCATTTATACTCTTACCCTGAAGCAGGTGGTATAACGATCTTGGGGATTTACCCCTCAGATATACTCTTACCCTGAAGAAGGTGGTATAACGATCTTGGGGATTTACCCCTCAGATATACTCTTACCCTATCTCAACCGACCATCATACATAACATAAGCACTACCGGCTTATCATACAATAAGTAAGCAAGTTAAGAAATCCCCCTAACTTCTTATTAGTCTTATTCATATACACTCTCATTTTAGTTTACTTAAGGCACTAGCATATCTTTTATAAAACTCCGGGAATTTAACCCAAGTACTACATACTTCTACTCTTTAAAACAAATGACTCTTTTTGTATAAAACTTCCAAGATACCATTAACCATAGTATCAAGTCAAAATTTCTTTTCAGAACAAGTCACAATACCTTTAGAAATAAAGTTAGGTTTCTAAATCAAGTGAATCATTTTCTTATAAAACCTTAGGCAATTGATGCCTTAAAATCAAATTTCCTTTCATTAAATCAAGTCATTTATCTTCATTTATCTTTCCATAAAGCTAATATAACCAACTTCCCATAAAGTCGTTATATTCACTTTATACCTTAGTCAAATACAAATTCCTATCCAAGGGACTTATCCGTTTAAAACGAAACAAGTATCACATACTTTAAAACTCTTCAAGTCCCTTAACTTTAATAAAACTTAAGATATCCTTAATACTTTCAAAGAAGTGAGTTAATCTCCTAACTCACCCGACTTGGCTATTCATAAAACTAGTAAAGGATATCAAGGTCTCGTACGTCTACCGTACTATATACGTGCAAATAGTCATGCTCAAAAGATAGGAAAGTTCTACATACCTCTTCGGGTCAAACCACTTGCCAAGTACAAAATCCCGCCCGTAGTATGTCAACCTATAATATCCACAATACGTCTATTAACGCCTTACTTTAAACGTAGAATATTACAAGTGTAAAGTCTCTAAATTCTACGGAAAATCGGACAGAACCTCCTTTGTTTCTACTTACTTTGCCACCTTTTTCAAGGCCGAATTCAATAACCAAACACGCCACATTTAAGGCCCAAACAATGCAATTAACAATAGGGGATTACACGCCTACTAGACGTGTAAAATTCCGCCCCACAAAAGATATCAAACTAATACAAACTACTAATCCAATTCGGCCACATTGAGTACAACACCACCAATTCTTATCCAATTTCCATTTCAATCCAAGTTGTTAGCATAACATGATATCAAGTCGCAATCGATTATAACTACTATAATATTCAAGTAAGTAACATGCGACGATTCTAATAAACGACCAAATTGTAATCCAACTTCACATGGCTTAAATGACATTTCGGATTTAAGGCTACAATCAATCCATAATACTTATAAAACTTCAACACATAAACTTCATGCTAGCAACATGTAAAGCTAACAACAATATATATAATCTTGTAACACTTTTAAGAGACAAGATTATTACCTCAACGAATCTTAATCCAACTCCAAATCTGAAGTCGTTCCTTAGCAACTTAGAGCCTCTTCAAGACACTTCAATCCGCTACTTGAGACCCTTAGAACAATACCAACAAATTTCCTTCAAACTTCCAAACAAAACCTAAAGTAGCAACTAGGTTTTCACCTTGCGACTAATACAAAAACTATTTTTTCTGGGATTTTTCTATTGAGATAAACTCACAATACACTCATGAACCTTGGTTTAAAGTGTGGAGCTTAATGGACAAGAAACAACATTTTTTTCTTTTCTAATGTGCTTGAACCCGAGAGCAACAAATGAGTGTTCTTCAAATTCTTGAAATTTTTCTAAGTGTTGGACTATTTCTTGCTACTAGTAGTATTATATAGTAACATGGAGGGTCAAGATGTAACCAAATGGGTGGCTTGGATTAGGTTCTCTTAAATATCAAGCCTTGTGGACCCATTGACTAAGTCAATTTTCTCAAGCTCACTACTTGCAAGACTTAGTCATCCTACAAAGGTCAAATGACCCTTAAGTCCTTGCTCATTTTCGTCCAAGGCACCATAAGGGGGTGACACGTGTCGCCCTCCCATTCGTCACTATAATACGTTTTCCGACAATTTCATAATTCCGATAAATTTTTACAAGTCTCAAATCTTAACACTTGTGAGTTCTTACGTACGTTCTTAAAGCATGTCCTGTAAATACGGGGTGTAACTGTCACACCCCGAACCCCGGGCCCGTGACTGGTGCCCTACCTGGGCACCCTTCTACCTTAACAACTAAGTAAACTGCGGAAATTAAATAACGCCTCATTTATTTTTTTTAAAAACCAACATACGTGCAAGGGCAAGCCGACAAGGCTGCCAGATAATAGACATAATAAAAAGACACTACACTGTACATGAGTCCAATCCCACATATGAATACGCACCTAAGAGTTATATCAACTATGACGGACAAGGCCCCGCCAGATCCATAATCAGACAAAACCCCATCAAAGAACTTATACCAAAAAGATAAACTCCCGAATAGAAGGAGCTACCCAAAAACTCTGAGCAGGGTCCAACACATGCCGATCACCAAACAAGACCTAAACTGCGGCATGACGCAGCGGCCGTAAGGAGGTCGAAGACGAAGAATGTACCAAGTATGTGAAATGATGAAATCTGTAATGAAATCATAACAGTCTAAACAAAACAGGAGACATGTATGATAGCCAACCTACAGTACACAATACATAAGCAGTCATATCAAGTCATGGACGCATTCCCTCAAAGTCACTACTAAAATAACAGTACACCATGCCTTACTAACAATGAGAGTAATCAAAAGTATAAGTAGCAAATCCACGGAAACAGGTGGTATAACGATCTTTGGGGATTTACCCCTCATTTATACTCTTACCCTGAAGAAGGTGGTAAAGCAGGTGGTATAACGATCTTTGGGGATACACCCCTCATTTATACTCTTACCCTGAAGAAGGTGATAAAGCAGGTGGTATAACGATCTTTGGGGATACACCCCTCATTTATACTCTTACCCTGAAGAAGGTGATAAAGCAGGTGGTATAACGATCTTTGGGGATACACCCCTCATTTATACTATTACCCTGAAGAAGGTGATAAAGCAGGTGGTATAACGATCTTTGGGGATACACCCCTCATTTATACTCTTACCCTGAAGAAGGTGATAAAGCAGGTGGTATAACGATCTTTGGGGATACACCCCTCATTTATACTCTTACCCTACCTCAACTGGCCATCATACATAACATAAGCACTACCGGCTTATCACACAATAAGTAAGCAAGTTAAGAAATCCCCCTAACTTCTTATTAGTCTTATTCATATACACTCTCATTTTGGTTTACTTAAGGCACTAATAGAATAATTCTCAATTAAACAAGCCAAAGTACTTATCAAGGCACACATAGAATAATTCTCAATTAAACAAGCCAAAGTACTACGTACGTACATTCTTTTCAAAAGACTCCTTTTTATGTAAAACCCCAAGATACTAACACCCGTAGTATCAAGGTGTGTCTATTTTTCAAAGTAAGTTACTACACTTTTAGAAAACTCTTTTCAAAGCTTGAAATCAAGTAACTTCAAATTTTCACAATCTAGGCAACTTATGCCTAATAATCAAAATAGACAACCTTCTTAACCTTCCATAAAGCCGTTATAACCAACTTCCCATAAAGCTGTTATAACGATTTATGGTTTTAGACATTTTCATTCCTTTTATAACCAAGAGACTTATACTTTTAAAACCAAGTATCAATACTTACAAATCAAGTTCTTAACTTTCCAAATACTTCAAGTCTCTTAATATTTAGAAAACAAGTTTCTTCTCTTAAATCATGTCATTTCTCCTCTTTTAAAACAATTAAGTAAATCACCCCTTTGACTCCCCTAAAGTCATTATAACAACCCTTAGGTTTTGGAACTAAGGCACTAGCCAAAAGATTTGGAAACCCCTTCCTTTTCAAGACTCTAGGTACTTTAAGAAAAAAAATACTTTCACTCTTAAGAATCCAAACTCCACTAAGGCAATGGATTATACAACTTACAATTTAAACACCAAAGTACAATCAAGGAAGTACATAGAACAAATTCTATTTTAGGCAATCCAAATATAACCAAGGAATGGATCATTTAAGGAGTAGGACATACTTTCTTTATCTTAAGGAATCATGCTAGAAGAGGAGATAGTTCACATACCTTTTCGGCTAAATCCACAAGCTAAGCCGAATACGCCGTACGTAGAAGTGTCAACCTATAATGGTCACAACAAGACTATCAACTTCTAGTATCAAACGTAGAATAATACTAAGTATACGGTCTCTAATTCTACGGAAAATCGGGCAGCACTTCCTTTGTTTCTACTCACTTTGCCACTTTTTTCAAGGCCGAATACAATAACCAATACGCCACATTTAAGGCTCAAAACAACAACCAAACAAAGGGGATTACACGCCTTACAATACGTGTAAAATTCCGCCCCACAATTCATACGAAGTAGTTCCATATTTAAAGCCATTCTCGGCCAACTACATAACCAACAATTCAAAGTCTTTTCCAATCCTTTTCCAATTCCAAGTTCTAAGGTCTAACATGTTATATAGTCATAAACAACTTCAACAACTACAATTTCCTTCTTTCTACAACATGCGATGACTTAAACTAATAATCGACTTGAAATGTAATCTTAAGGCTAAACATGCTAGTTTTCGGATTAGGGTTCCAATAGCCAAAACACTTATCAAACCTCATAATATATAACTCATGCTTGCTAATATACATAGCTACAATGATAAGTAAACCTTAATTGCTAAAACGACAAGAATTATACCTTTACAAGCCCTTAAAATTTCCAAGATTCAAATTCGCTCCTTAGAAAATTCTTAGCTCCTTTCCTTATGTTCCAATCCGCTCCAAGCACTCCTTAGAAGCCTATGAAGAACCCATCTTCAAGTTCCAACTTCAAAGTTGAAGAACTCCTTAAGTTTCCGCCTTGCGACTAACGTGAAAACGCCGTTTTTCCTAAATCTTTATATTGAGATATCCTTACAATACCCTTAGGGACATTGGGTTTAAGTCTTGTGAACAATGGATCAAAACTACAAATTTTTTTGTGTGGGATAGTAGTGAACCCGAGAGCTCTAAGTGAAGCACAAGAGTTTCTCTAATTTTTTTCTAAGTGTTGAAGACTTAGTCTTGCACTAGGGTAGTATATAAAACACATTGGAGGGCTTAGATTGCAACACTTGAGTGGCTAGGATGAATAACACATGGATAATAGCCAAGTGGACAAGTTGACCTTGGTCAACAATCTCAAGCTTGAAGACTTTCATCCACAATGGTCAAATGACCATCCAACCCTTACTAAAAATCGTCCAAGACCATGTGTGGGGGTGCCACGTGTCGCCCTCTCATTCGTCCATAAAAATCCGTAACCCTCGTGGGCCCCGCAAAACGTAAAATTCCTCGGGTGGGCCCCACGTGACCAAATCCGTAAAAATAAATTTCCATAATGTTAATAAGTTCCATACTCTTCAAATAATGCATTTTGAGAATCCAATTCTCAACAACGAATATTTTTCCTTTCCGACGTTCGGAAGATTTTCCGTCGGAAAAACAATTCTTCCTTTCGTACTAATTTCCAAGTCTTGATTCCTTACATACATTCTCTTATACATGTCCTGGACTTACGGGATGTAACAGTAACATTTTTCCCCCCTTAGAAACATTCGTCCCCGAATGTTCTTTCAGAGTCAAACTTATAATTAGCGACATAGTTTCCTTTCACAACCCGGACATACCAATAATGTCACACATGGCAACATAATAACATTTAAGCAAAATAAATACTTCAATTAAAACTTGACAAGTAAGGGGAAACGAATTACCTGAAGGTGTAGGTAATAAGTGAGGATACTTCCTCAACATGTCCTCCTCCGCTTCCCAAGTCATCTCCTTCCGGTTATCATTCCTCCACAAGACTTTGACGGAAGCCACATCCTTGGTCCGCAGTCGCCTGACCTGGCGATCGAGTATCGCTATGGGACTCTCCTCATACGATAACCCCTCTGTCACCTGGACCTCACTAGCAGGGAAAACTCTCGCTGGATCTCCGATACACTTCCGCAACATAGAAACATGGAAGACCGAATGTACCGCCTCTAACTCTGATGGCAGATCCAAATCATAGGCAACCTTGCCTACTCGACGGATGATCTGGTAGGGCCCAATGTACCTTGGGCTGAGTTTCCCCTTCTTACCGAATCTCATCACACCCTTCATGGGTGACACCTTCAAGACCCAATCGCTCACCAAACTCCAAATGCCGACACCGATTATCCGCATATGACTTCTGCCGACTCTGAGCTGCTAACATTCTCTCCTGGATAAGCTTCACCTTATCCACAGCCTGCTGAACCAAGTCTGGGCCAACTAACTGCACCTCGCCCACGTCGAACCAACCAATCAGCGACCTTCATTTCCGCCCATACAATGCCTCAAATGGCGCTATCTGTATACTGGAATGGTAGCTGTTGTTATAAGCAAACTATACAAGAGGCAAATTATCCTCACAGCTACCCCTGAAATCAATCACGCAGGCTCGCATCATATCCTCAAGTGTCTGGATAGTACGCTGCCGCCGCCATGCGAGGATGAAATGTTGTACCGAGACTCACTCGTCCCTAATCCCTTCTGGAAAGACCTCCAGAAGTTAGCCATAAACTGGGCTCCCCTATCAGATATAATCGACACCGGGACACCGTGTAGCCTCACAATCTCTCTGATGTACAACCTGGCATAGTCCTCAGCCGAAAACGTCGTCCCCGATCGAAGGAAATGGGCTGATTTCGCCACCACAACAATAACCCAAATGGAGTCGCATTTCCTCCGAGTACGAGGTAACCTCGTAACAAAGTCCATGTTGATCACCTCCCACTTCCAAGTCGAATCTCAATAGCTCGCAATAATCCACGGGCCTCTCGTGCTCAACCTTGACTGCGGGCAATTAGGACATCAGGCAACAAAACTCGCCACGCCCTCTTCGTGCCATCCCACCAATACAAACATCCGAGGTCATGGTACATCTTGGTCGACCGGATGAATAGAATAACGAGCACCGCGCCTCCCAGAATCTGCCGACGGTCTCGACATCGGGAACACACAACCGCCTCAAATATCAAGACCCATCAGCGCTACCTCGAATAGACTCTTCTCCTCCCGAAGAGCCGCATCTCGATACTGCATCAACACTGGTCCTCAAACTATCGCCTCTTCACCTCATCAACGATGGAAGACTCGGAAACCTCACGAACCCGCATTACTATCGCTTCGGTATCGATCAATCGAACCCCAAGGCTTGCTAATCGTGGATCTCGGACGACCATGTCCGCCTCTCGCTGTACTCTGGCGGGCTCCCCATCGATCTACGGCTCAAGGCATCAAGAACTACGTTGGCCTTCCCCGATGGTATAGAATATCAACATCATAGTCTTTCAAAGAACTCTAACCACCGCCTCGCCGCAAGTTCAGCTCCTCTCGCTCGAAGATATACTGGAGGCTCTTGTGGTCTCAGTATAAATATCCACATGAACCCCATACAAATAATGTCTCCAAATCTTCGGCATGAATAATCGCGCCAACTCTAAGTCGTGGGTAGGGTAATTCCTCTCATGCTTCCATAACTGCCGGGAAGCATAGGCTATAACCTTACTGTGCTGCATCAAAACACATCCTAGCCCGATACCCGAGGCATCACAATAGATCACGTACCCGTCTATCCCATCAGGAAGAGTAAGAACTGGAGCCGTAGTCAACCTTTCCTTCAAAGAATCGAAACCCTTCTCGCAAGCCTCGCCCACTGGAACTTGGCCGCTTACGAGTCACTAGTCAATCTGGTCAAATCGGCAAATCGCTCACGAATCGCCACGACCGATTCGCCCGTGATCGTGCCTTACCCCGGGCACCCTAGTGATACAACATCAGAGTAATCAGCGGAACATAAAACGATACAAGACATATTATGAAATATGAAACAATAATCTGAGAAAGACTTGCCTTTCGGCATATATGTAAATAACAACTTTCAACATGAACAGTTTAATCCTTTTTACAAACCCTGCCCACAACAGTACTACAGACCTCTAAGAAAAGATACGACAACAATGGCGGGACAGGGCCCCGCCATACCCCTGAATGTAAATACCTACAACGACAGGGGACTATACCAAGATAAGCCTCCGGAGAAACGGAGCTTTCCCAACCGCTGAACTGTGACCCTAAGAGCGAGGATCAACGACTGGTGTACCTTTACCTGCGGCATGAACGCAGCCCCGGCGAGTCGATAACAGTACCAAGTATGTGGCGAAAATAAATCAGAAATGAAATCATAGTAGTCTATATAAAGCAGGAGACATGTATGATAACCAAACTACAGTTCACAATAAATAAGCAGTCATGTCAAGTCAGGGACTCACGCCCTCAAAGTTATCACAATAAAACCGTACGGGGCAAGTACGAAGGCATAGCCGACTACTAAGACCCACAGTACCAAAAATACCACAAACTGTATCCCGAGGTCTTTCTAGACCGCACCACATGATCGAAGCTGGCCACTCGCCCGCAATATCAATGTGCACGTCTATCCCTGGAACTCTCGCAGCTCCGCATAGGTCCCACACGGACCCGCATGAGGTATTCCTCGAATCATGGTCCCAGACCGCCTGAGGTATACCCCGCATCGAGGGCAGCTTAACCCCCGGTATCCGCCTAGGCTCCCGCAACCCGCATAGTCTCAAAAGACCGCATAGTCTCAATGCACCGCATAGGAATCCGCGTCGGGCTAAACACCGGAATGATCAATCCCGAGCTACCGCGCTCGCATAGTCACGAGGACCGCATAGCCGTAAAGACCGCATCGCGGTGGCAAGCCCTCGGTATAATAAGTCAAAGGGTATGTGATACAATAATCGTTTAACGGGCTTAACGTTTAACAACGTAAGCACAACAATAATAACCCCCTTACATAATAATCACAAGATACTAACACACGTAGCATCCTAACATGCTTACTCATCAAATCAACAAGAAAGTATTACAAGGCTATCACAAACCAATACAATCAAGTTATTCACACAAGGTACTTTCTACTAACAAGTTCGGGTACCTATCCCCAAAGTACTTCATACATTAAATCTTTAAAAGATACGTTACTTCACAAAAATCACACAATACCCGTAGTATATAAAAATAGAGTGATTATCTTTTTCAAAGTAAATCAATTACTTCTCTTTGTAAAATCAAGTAGCAACATTCTTTTCCAATGTTCAAGTTTGCCTAATTTCCAATGTTCAAGTTTCTTATTTTAGAAAGGTTTCGTAGTTCATAGTCTTATTCATTTAAGAATATAATTCTCTTTTAAACAATCTGAGAAACATAAGTCTTATATGTGAGTAGGATATTCTTGTTTATAACAATCTTATTACAAAGAAATGTGATCTAGGAAATATCATTTTGTCTCATCTTAGCTTCTATGCAGATGGAAGTTTCTACTGGTTTTAATAATACTTAATCTGTCAAAACATTTCCTTTTATTAACGCTGCAGTGGTTTGTCGATACACATTCGATTTCAAATCAAGAAACATTCTTAAGCCGTTATACCTAACTTCCCATAAAGCTAGTATAACTCTTAAGGTTTCAAAAACCAAGTATTACTTCTTCTTTCAAAATGATTCAAAAATCTTTTGAAATACTTCAAGTTCTTTATTAATACATAACAAGCCAGTTATAGTTCAAATCAGTTACCTTTTAAAAACCACATGTATTTTCTTACCAACATAAAGCTGTTATAACCAACTTCCATAAAGCCGTTATAACACTTTATGTTTTACACCAATCAAATACATTTAGCACGTATCGTCACCGCACTACATAGTTCACACATATCATGCTAGAAGAGATAGGAAGAGGTTCACATACCTCGCGACGAGTATCGACTAATAGCAAAACGCTCCAAGTACTTCAAACCGTCGGCTACTCCTTAGCCAGTAGATCGCGCCACACGTAGTACTTCAACCTATAAGGCCACAAGGCGCTTATTAACATTTAGATCCCTTCGTAGAACATTCTACAGAAAATTCGGCAGCACCTCCCCCCCCCCGCAACAGCGTAAATCTCCTCCTTTATCGAGGCCGGCTACCAAGCCAACCAGGGGGGGGGGGGTTATACATCTAACCCGAACGGGTACAATTCTACTCCACAGAAAAGCTACACAAGTCTACTGTCTGATCCCATGTAAATACTGATTCAAGACTCTTCTTTCGAAAAGGTTTCTTATTATTCAGGCTTAAGTCCAAAGACATTGCCGACAACAACGTTCAGTTCTATATATATAGTATACTTCAACTATATAGTCTAACAATCATGTAATTTCCAATTACAATAGAGGGACAAGATATTTACCTCGATAAGCCCATAATTATCCGAGTTTAAATGTCGATCCTGAGCAAGGTTTAGCTCCTACTCCGTGTGCTCCAACCCGCTCCAACCAACCCTTAGAAGTTCTAACCAACTTCTACTTAATACTCCAACTAACTGTGGAGATTTTCCTTAGGGTTTCGGTTTTTGTGACGGAAGGGAAGTATAATAGTATTTCTGGGCTTTTCAGATAATGTATAACCTTAGAATCCTACAAGGTATACTGGCTAAGGTAATTTGGGCATTATAACAATACTTTTGAGAGTATTTCTACCAAGAGAGGGGGTATTATACGAAGCAACTAGGCTGGGGCACCCACGGCCACACTACTAGGAGGGTAGAGGGCTCTCGGCCAGGGCCTTTCAAAGGGGAGAGGGCTCTTGGACGAGAGTCAAGAGGAGAGGAGGATTGTACACTTAGGATTATTTAGGAATGGATGAAGAAGTCTTCAAAGGGATGGGTATTGATAGGCCAAGTGAAGGCCAACCAATGGCCAAGATTGAGCCAAGTGCTACACAAGTGTAAGGCCAAGATTCACCCAAGTGTCCTTGACCAACTAACACACAAAATATCCTACCAACTCCCTTGACCAACAAGGCCAATTCGCCCACTACACTACCGCCCACTCCCACCAATTAGAGGTGACAAGTGTCGCCTCTTGTTGGTCCAAAATGTTTCGCCTCTCGGAAAAATCCGCAAAATTAGAAATGTCATAGCGGAAATTCCCTACGAAAGTCGTGAAAACGTTTCGCCGAAAACGACTCTAGCGTGTTGTGCACAAATAAAATTCGCCAAGCCACTTTCTCAAGTTTCAAATTTTCTACGTCGCCCCGTGCATACTGGAAATACGGTATAACACGAACTACGATAATAACTCGCCAAATTCTAAGAAACTGCGCACCTCGGTCGAGTAGTAGGTCTCGGCCAAGACTTATCGCCTCAATCTTTTCCGTATCCACCCAACACCATCACCCATAATGTGCCCCGGGAATGCCATCGAGGCCAACCAAAACTCACACTTGGAGAACTTGGCGAATAATCGCCGGCCCGAGGACCCAAGTACCGTTCTCGAGTGATCTGCATGCTCTGCTCTGTCGCGAATAAACCAGATGTCATCAATGAATACTATCACAAATGTATCCAACAATGGCTTGAACACCGGTTCATCAAATCCATAAATACCGCTGAGCGTTGGTCAAACCGAAAGACATAACCTCGAACTCATAGTGCCCATACCGGTCCCGAATGCGATCTTTGGGATATCGTCTCTCGAACTCGCACTGATGATAACTGCATCGCAGTCTATCTTGGAGAAACACCTCGCACTCGCAATCGTCAAACAAATCATCAATCCCGGGAGGGTACCTATTCTTGATGGTTACCTTATTCAGCTGCCTGTAATCAACACACATACGCATCGTCCCATCCTTCTTCTTCACAAACAAAACTGGCGCTCCCCAGGGAGATACACTAGGCCTGATAAATCCTTTCTCCAGCAAATCTTTCAGCTAGTCCTTCAGCTCCCTCAACTCAGCAGGTGCTATCCTGTATGGCGGAATGGAAATAGGTCGAGTGTCTGGCAACGTGTCAATACAAAACTCAATCTCCCTCTCGTGAGGATACCCAAGATCGTCGGGAACACATCCGAAACTCCTAACCATCGCATCGATCAAGAATCGATACCTCACCTGATCAAATACCCGAACCGGATGATAGATGTACTTTCTCGCACCATCTTCCTAGCCTTGAGGTAAGAAATAAACCTACCCGCCGGCGACGTGTTGCCGCTTCCACTCGATAATCGCTCGCCAGAAATCGAACCGAACCAACCTGTCCCTACAGTCAACGTTGGCATAACAAGAAGCCAACCAGTCCATACCCATAATGACATCAAAATTTGTCATCTCCAACTCTATCAAGTCTGCAAGGGTCTGACGACTGTAAATAAACACCGGACAACCTCTATACACCCGCTCATCTAATACCGAATCACCCACTGGCGTAGCTACCTCAAAAGGCTCTATCGACACCGGCTCTATTCCGATTCTACCCGCAATAAGAGGGTACACATAGGACAAGGTAGAACCTGGATCTATCAAAGCATAAACGTCACAGCATGAAATCAATAATGTACCTGTGACGAAGTCCGGGGAAGCCTCCTGATCCTGGCGGCTGGCTAAGGAATATATGCGGTTCTGTGGACCGCTAGAACTGGAACCACCACCACGACCTCTACCGCGGCCTACCGGTCCGTGAGTACCCTGCCCTCCTGGGCGTATAACCACAGAAGGAGAGGAAGACCCAAGAATCGATCCGCTGGCCGCACCGCACCACCCATGCCGCCTAGACGGACAATCTCTCCTCAAATGGCCTGCTGCCACAAGAGTAACAAGCTCCGGGGCCATGCGACACTCGCCTCGAGACCTACCGCATCGAGCACACCGAGATGTGGGTGGTCTCGACGGTGACGGTTTACGCCTCGAAACCCGAAGTCCCGGAGCCCGACCGCTTGAATGACTGGATGATCGACCTCCCGCGAAACCGTGAAGGAGCACTCTGTGCTGGCTGTAATGTGGAACTAGTCTGCCGAGGTTGTCCTCGCCGAAACCGCCTCGAGACCTCGCTGCCCCGCCTCTTGGCTGGCCTGAGTCGATCTGATCCTCCCTCTCTCTATCCTCTATCCCCTGCGCATACGCCTGCATCCTAGCAATGTCCATACCGGTCTGAAGAGCCACCCCCAAGCATGCAGTAATCATATGACGGTCTAGCCCCATCACATAATGATGAACTCTATCCGCCATGTCAGCTACAATGGTGTGCGCATGCCTGGACAAGGAGTCAAACTCCAGGCTGTACTCTCTGATAGTCCTCTCATTCTGCCTCACGGTCAAGAATCTATCTACACGGGCTCTCCTCATCTCAGGAGGCAAAAAGTGATCCATGAAGGCCTCTGTGAACTCCTCCCAAACAGCTGGAAGAGCATTCTCACCTCTCGACAGCTCCCATGACTCGAACCAGTTCAACGCAATATCACGTAACCGGTAAGAGGCTAGCATAATGCACTCGCCTCCAAGCCCTAAGAACTGCATAGTCCGTTGTAGGCCGAATGAACTCCTGCGAATCCTCCTCGCACCTCGAACCATAAAACTCGGGCGGATGACAACCTGAAAATCCCGAATCCGCAAACCGTCGGCTCTGGGTTAGCCGCTCACCTCGCTTGCCGCTCGCTACTATATCGTCAATAACCGGATCCGCTCCCGTAGTCTCTATACTCGGCTCTGCCGGGATCGAGGCTCGTACCGAACCTCAGAGCTCTGCCGCTCGGCTCCTCTAATATCGCCGGCGTGGTGAACTCGCCGACCGCTACTACCTCGTGCATAGTGCTGCTCGAGTCCGTAACCCTATGAGTACCGCTAGCGCCTCGCCGCTTCCTTGCCCTTCGCCTGGCCGCCTTCCGCGAGGCATAATCGTTTCATAAGAATAGGTCGAGAGGATTCAACCTAATAAGACAATTTCTTGCACGATCTCGCAGAGAAGAATGGAAACCAATCCTAAATGTCCTGCAGCCTCCTGATTATAGATGTGGTGCACAACAAACCGATAATCAAGACTCTACTAGACACGGTCTGTAGACACTTTCCGAAGACTAACTGCTCTGATATCACTTTTGTCACGACACGACCCCCGGAGCCGCGACTGGTGCCCTACCTGGGCACCCCGTTCAGGTATACATCAGAGAATAGCAGCGGAACATACACAACATACAACATTTTTAAACAATAACATCACAGGCTAGCCGATAAGGCCGCCTTCCATAAAATATGCATAATCAAAAAGCAAAACTGTACAACTCGGTTCTTACAGCCCCAAACCACAACATGTGACTACAGACCTCTAGGAATAACAACAGTGGCGGGACAGGGCCCCGCCATACCCCTGAATGTACATAAATCTACAACATCAGGGAAAAACTGTACCAAAAAGACAAGCCTCCGGAGAAATGGAGCTTCTGACGTCTGATAAGTGATCCTAAGAATGAGGATCCACCACCTGCTTACCCCTACCTGCGGCATGAACGCAGCCCCCGAGGAAGGGGGTCAGTACACAATATGTACTAAGTATGTAAAACTGGAAAATACTGTAATTACATCATAAGTTTAAACAAAGCCGGAGACATGTATGATAACAAAATTACAGTACACAGTGCCTTACTAACAATGAGAGTAACTAATAGCATACGTACAACATAAAAATAGGAAGCTCACGATCAAAGCAGGACCATCCGCCCACAGTATCATTTAGCAATCCTACTCCTGGGACTATTTCACCCGCATAGGTCGTGTGGACCCGCATGAGGTATTCCTCGCATAGGCTGTACCCACCCGCATGGGACTATTTCACCCGCATAAGCCCATAAGGACTCGCATGAGGTATTCCTCGCATCGTGGGTAGCAAATCCATGGAAACAGGTGGTATAACGATCTTGGGGATTTACCCCTCATTTATACTCTTACCCTGAAGCAGGTGGTATAACGATCTTGGGGATTTACCCCTCAGATATACTCTTACCCTGAAGAAGGTGGTATAACGATCTTGGGGATTTACCCATCAGATATACTCTTACCCTATCTCAACCGGCCATCATACATAACATAAGCACTACCGGCTTATCATACACTAAGTAAGCAAGTTAAGAAATCCCCCTAACTTCTTATTAGTCTTATTGATATACACTCTCATTTTAGTTTACTTAAGGCACTAGCATATCTTTTATAAAACTCCGGGAATTTAACCCAAGTACTACATACTTCTACTCTTTAAAACAAATGACTCTTTTTAGTATAAAACTTCCAAGATACCATTAACCATAGTATCAAGTCAAAATTTATTTTCAGGACAAGTCACAATACCTTTAGAAATAAAGTTAGGTTTCTAAATCAAGTGACTCCTTTTCTTATAAAACCTTAGGCAATTGATGCCTCAAAATCAAATTGTCTTTCATTAAATCAAGTCATTTATCTTCATTTATCTTTCCATAAAGCTAATTTAACCAACTTCCCATAAAGTCGTTATATTCACTTTATACCTTAGTCAAATACAAATTCCTATCCAAGGGACTTATGCGTTTAAAACGAAACAAGTATCACATACTTTAAAACTCTTCAAGTCCCTTAACTTTAATAAAACTTAAGACATCCTTAATACTTTCAAAGAAGTGAGTTAATCTCCTAACTCACCCGACTTGGCTATTCATAAAACTAGTAAAGGATATCAAGGTCTCGTACGTCTACCGTACTATATACGTGCAAATAGTCATGCTCAAAAGATAGGAAAGTTCTACATACCTCTTCGGGTCAAACCAATTGCCAAGTAAAAAATCCCGCCCGTAGTATGTCAACCTATACTATCCACAATACGTCTATTAACGCCTTACTTCAAACGTAGAATATTACAAGTGTAAAGTCTCTAAATTCTACGGAAAATCGGACAGCACCTCCTTTGTTTCTACTTACTTTGCCACCTTTTTCAAGGCCGAATTCAATAACCAAACACGCCACATTTAAGGCCCAAACAATGCAATTAACAATAGGGGATTACACGCCTACTAGACGTGTAAAATTCCGCCCCACAAAAGATATCAAACTAATACAAACTACTAATCCAATTCGGCCACATTGAGTACAACAACACCAATTCTTATCCAATTTCCATTTCAATCCAAGTTGTTAGCATAACATGATATCAAGTCGCAATCGATTATAACTACTATAATCTTCAAGTAAGTAACATGCGACGATTCTAATAAACGACCAAATTGTAATCCAACTTCACATGGCTTAAATGACATTTCGGATTTAAGGCTACAATCAATCCATAATACTTATAAAACTTCAACACATAAACTTCATGCTAGCAACATGTAAAGCTAACAACAATATATATAATCTTGTAACACTTTTAAGAGACAAGATTATTACCTCAACGAATCTTAATCCAACTCCAAATCCGAAGTCGCTCCTTAGCAACTTAGAGCCTCTTCAAGACACTTCAATCCGCTACTTGAGACCCTTAGAACAATACCAACAAATTTCCTTCAAACTTACAACCAAAACCTAGAGAAACAACTAGGTTTTCACCTTGCGACTAATACAAAAACTATCTTTTTCCTGGATTTTTCTATTGAGATACACTCACAATACACTCATGAACCTTGGTTTACAGTGTGGAGCTTAATGGACAAGAAACAAAAAAAAATTCTTTTCTAATGTGCTTGAACCCGAGAGCAACAAATGAGTGTTCTTCAAATTCTTGAAATTTTTCTAAGTGTTGGACTATGTCTTGCTACTAGTAGTATTATATAGTAACATGGAGGGTCAAGATGTAACCAAATGGGTGGCTTGGATGAGGTTCTCTTAAATATCAAGCCTTGTGGACCCATTGACTAAGTCAATTTTCTCAAGCTCACTACTTGCAAGACTTAGTCATACTACAAAGGTCAAATGACCCTTAAGTCCTTGCTCATTTTCGTCCAAGGCACCATAAGGGGGGGTGACACGTGTCGCCCTCCCATTCGTCACAATAATACGTTTTCCGACAATTTCATAATTCCGATAAATTTTTACAAGTCTCAAATCTTAACACTTGTGAGTTCTTACGTATGTTCTTAAAACATGTCTTGTAAATACGGGGTGTAACAGAACCAATCTCTCTCTGTAGTCAACGTGGGCATAACAAGAGGACAACTAGCCTGTACACATAATGTCCTCAAAGTCTGTCACAACAGCTCTGCTAGGTTTGCTAGGGTTCGACGACTGTATCGTCACCGGGCAATCATTACATACCCGCTCAGCTACCACCCATCACTCACGGGTGTAGTCACCCCGAAAGGTTCTCATGGATTCAGGCTCTATTTCTTTACACTTGGTTGCTCTCTTTTTCACTGGTCGTACTCTTTCCGTACTTCCAAACTTATATTAGCACACGTACATAACTTCCATACTAAATCTGGCCTCCAATCTTTGGAGTTACTAAATTAAACAAATATAAGGCCATTTCCGGCTCTCACAACCTGGTTCCGGTGGAATGCGTCCACGAACCCGTAAAACTATTGACTAGACTCGGGCCTTGCACCCTCGTGACCCTGTCACGTAGCGGGACTACTACCAACTAATTCCATTCCATTATAGGCTATGGGGTGACCCTTAATAGGTCCTCAACCCGACTTGGCGTCGTACTTAACTCTTATCCTTGGTCTGACTTAAACTTTTACTACCCGAGAAGGCCTCATATACCTAAGGTCTCGTCGGTTATCAACATTCGTAGGCTCGCAATTTCCATGTTCCAAGCCTACCTTATCAGTCCCCCTGTAAACGGGTACAAAAACTTCTCGTAATACCATAATCGTGTTGTCTTGACCACAACAACCATACTTACTTCATACGGGTCTCATCCGTACCATTCCCTTAAGCATACCACGTAGCTTAAGTTACTAACATAGTCTCTCATTAAGACCCTTAATTAAAACTTCTTAAGGGTCCATTACCTTCTCAGACAACTCATCATCTCCTAATTATCTCAAATTAGTACGTAAAACCTTGATGAGAGTTCATTAAACTGTTTCATACCTTCCCGGTATTTATTTAGTCCTTACCAATTCCTGGTAATCTAAAATCATTCTAGGCAACACATATGTGACCCTCATACATAAATTCGTATAGTTGTATGTCACAATACCAACTATACTACAAATATTACCAACCTGGATACACAATCCACATAATCTTTTCTGGGTCACTGTTGCCTTTCTCGTAGCTGCAAACAATATAACTTGTTAGGGAGAGACGACCCTAACAACACAGCTCTATCGCACGATCTCAGAGTAGAAGAATGGAAACCAATCCGAAATGTCATGCAGCCTCCTGGTTATAGATGTGGTGCACAACACACCGATAACTAAGACTCTACTAGACACGGTATGTAGACACTTTCCGAGGACTAACTGCTTTGATACCACTTTTGTCACGACCCAACCCCGGGACCGCGACTGGTGCCCTACCTGGGCACCCCTTACAGGTATACATCAGAGAATTGCAGCGGAACATAAAAAAACTCATAAATACTAACACAATAAATATCAACAGGTTAGCCGATAAGGCCACCTTCCGTAAAATATACATACCCAAAATAAATCAGTACATCTTTGTTCTTAAAAACCCAATCCACAATGTGACTACAGACCTCTAAGAATAACACTGTGACGGGACAGGGCCCCGCCATACCCCTGAATATACAACAACTGACCATACCAGGGATCTGAACCAGGGATAAGCCTCCGGAGTAATGGAGTTTCCCAACAGCTGAACAGTGATCCTAAGAGCGAGGATCAGCAACCTGTAGACTCTACCTGCGGCATGAACGCAGTCCCCCCGAAGGAGGTCAGTACAACATGTACCAAATATGTGGAACTGAAAGTACTGTAATGAAATCATAAGTCAAAAAAATAAAGCTGGAGACATGTATGATAACTCAAATAACAGTACACTGTGCCTTACTAACAATGAGAGTAAATAAGAGTATACTTTACTGCATAAAAATAGGAGGCTCATGATCAAAGTAGGGTCACCCGCCGTAATATCATTAAGCAATCCTACTCCTGGGACTATTTCACCCGCATAGGTCCTACGGACCCGCAATGGAGTGATGCGCTCCGCATGGGACTATTTCACCCGCACAGGACTATTTCACCCGCTTGGGCCCGGTGGGCCCGCAATGAGTACAAACGCCGCACTCGCATCATGGGTAGCAAATCCATGGAATTAGTAGTAACCCGGGGCTTTACCCCATAAGAATAACATAAACTAGCACAACCGGCTATCATACATAACATAAGCGCTACCGGCTTATCCTAACATAATATAAGCGCTACCGGCTTATCGTACATAACATAAGCAAGTTAAGAAATCCCCCTAACTTCTTATTAGTCTTATTCATATACACTCTCATTTTAGTTTACTTAAGGCACTAACATGTCATTATAATAATCGGGGAATTTAACCCAAAGTACTACATACTTCTACTCTTTTAAAATGACTTTTTTTTATAAACTCCCAAGATACTAATAACCGTAGTATCAAGTCACATCTATTTTTCGAAAAGTATAAGTCTCTTGAGGAGTTAGAGAGAAGTTTCTCTCACTAAGGAAAACGCTCTCAACATTTTCCCTTAGTTGCTCCTTCGGCTTTTCTCATCTCCCCCCCTAAAATTACCATTGTTTCCCCACGGTTTGAAGCTTAATGTTCACAACATGAAAAAGACTAAACGTTACACACGCTCCAGCAATGATTCAGGAGGTTCAGGAAGTTCGACGAAGGCTAGAACAAAGAAAAAGAAAAAGAATGGCGGTAGTCCAACCATTGTTGAAGAAAATCTAATTCCGGCAATTTCAGATCCAACGGTGTTAGTTCATGTCACGCCAGATTTGCGTATCCCACTCGAGAATGTAGTAGATGATTCTATGCTGCAAAGGATACATGAATGGGGCAAAAATATAGAAACTGAGAGCTTGGATATTAGTGAATTTGAAGGCGGAAAACTTCATGGTCCATCAGTAACCAATCCACAAGTATTCTCTCCTATTACTCCTCCTGAAGTGACCACAGTTGAAGACCATGACAGTGACCACATGCCTCCTGGGAAGAACCCTCTTGAAACTCCCGGCAAGCAGAGGCTTAATCTGATAGCCATTGACACCCCTTATGCTACTACGGTGGTCGATCCTATCACGGGTCAACTGAAAGACAAAGGGAACATTACGAAAGAGCAGGACAACCACGGTATCACTAGTACCTCCACAGTACCTGGAAATTTACTCAGGCAAGCCGGAAAAGGGAAAAATTCTGGGTCAGGAATTGCAATCGATGAAACTAAGCGTGATGGCATACTCGGGTCAAAACCGGGTCAGGGCGCGGGTCAGAGGTTCAGGGCGGGTCGGACGGGTGTCCATGGGTCTAAGTACATTCCCGTTTTGCATGAATCAATATCAGTTGGGAGCATTGAAGAAACTCCTATTCCCAAGGAGTCTATCACGGGTGCCAAGGTATCAAACTTTAATGTCACGGGAACCAAAGAGCCTCCTCCTATTACGGGTCGGGGCGTGGGTCAGAATGCTAAGGCGGGTCAGGCGGGAGCCCATGAGACTATGAATATTCCCATTATGCAAGAATCAAGGTCAGTTGGTAGGAACGAAGAGATCTCTATCCCCAAGGAGTCTAACATTAATGTCGCGGGAGCCGAGGCGTCACACTTTAATGCTGCGGGTACCAAGGAGCCTTCTTCAACAACGGGTCAATGCACTGGTCAGAATGCCAAGACGGGTCAGCCGGAAGTCCATGGGTTGATGAATATTCCCGTTATGCAAAGACCAAGGTCAGTTGTGAGAAACAAAGTGACTTCTATTTCCAAGGAGCCTAGGTACTCTATGAACATTAATATCGCGAGAGCCAATGTGACAGACTTAAATGCCGCGGGAACCAATGAGTCATCTAACTTAATGGGACAACAACCTCTGAATTCTTTAAGTGTCACTAATGAATCCTTCCCTACTTTAGCAAGTTTGCTTAGTGGAACCCATCACAGAACACTCAACAACCCCTTCGCCTTTAATTCTACCTTGGGCACGGGTATAGTAAATAACAACACCCCTCTCTCATCTAATACCTCTTCATTACTTCCTGAAATTCATAATACCCCGCCCCTTCTATCCTCCCTACCATCTATTCTTACCGGAATCCATGATAAATTCCCTACCCTCCCAAATGGCACGCGAATCCTCTCCCCCAAAGCGGG
This sequence comes from Przewalskia tangutica, assembly GCA_029844215.1. Taxonomy (NCBI): domain Eukaryota; kingdom Viridiplantae; phylum Streptophyta; class Magnoliopsida; order Solanales; family Solanaceae; genus Przewalskia; species Przewalskia tangutica. The sequence goes on from CM056726.1 coordinate 68,208,200, forward strand.
CCCAAGTTCTTTTCCATCTACCCATCCCCCTCTGTCTATACCTCCAGAAATACCTTCTAATGACTTACCCACAAATGCATCTTCAGAACAACATGAAACTCCACCCGTTGGTACAACATATAATACTTTACCCCCGAATCATGGCAAAGGTCCCATTCCTCCTAAGAAGACTTATGCTGGAGTCTTTGCGGGCACTAGGCTTGAATCAAAGGGTATGAAGTTACAATTCATTGAACAACAAGGAGAGGAAGTTGAAATAGAAGGTGAGGACGAAGTTCCATTCATTGAAACATGGGGATATTGCCTAATAGGTTGCTTCACGGGTCCTTTCTGTCACGACCCGTTCCAGGGCCCGTGACTGGTGCCTTACCGGGGCACCCAAGTAGTCATACATCAGAGTAATCAGCGGAAATATAAAGCAAGACATGAAACAGTTTATAAAATAGGACACAGTTTATGTGAGAAAACATCGCCTTTCGGCATACATATATAAACATGGTTTAGCAGTTACATCCGACACTGTACAACATGACTACAGACCTCTAAGGAAATATACAACTATGGCGGGACAGGGCCCCGCCATACCCTGACTGTACAAAACTATCTACAACAGGGAGATCATACCCAAAAGTAGAGCCTCCGGAAAAGATGGAGCTCCCGACACCAACGTAGAGATCCTAAGAATGTGGATCTAGCACCTGCTTGCCCTTACCTGCGGCATGAACGCAGCCCGGGCGAGGTCGATCTAACAGGTACTAAGTATATGAAACTGTAAAATACTTAAATGAAACATATCATTTTAAAAAAAAACAGTTTTGCAAGTATGTATGAAACAACCAAGGAAACCGCACATAGTGCCACATCACAAACAAGAGCAACAATAGGTAAACTGTAATAGGTCTTTTCTAGACTGCGAATGATTCGAAACAGGGCCATTCGCCCATATCATCATTCAGCAAGCCTAATCCTGGACTCCCGGAGTCCGCATAGGCCACTCACATGGGCCCGCATGAGGTATAACCCCGCATCGAGGGTAGCTACTCCTCGGCATCGTCCTGGACTCGTTGTCCGCATGGCCACATAGACCGCATGAGGCATAACCCCGCATACTAACCTGGAACTCTCGTAGCTCCGCATAGGCCCCCTGGACCCGCATGAGGTATTCTCGAATCATGGTCCCAGACCGCCTGAGTCTACCCCGCATCGGAGGGCAGCTTAACCCCCGGTATCATCTCAAGAGGTGAGTGATAGTATACTAACATAACAGCTTATCTTTAAACGACATAAGCACAACAAGAATACTCTTTTTCACAACCATTACAAGACACTAACACACATAGCATCATATCATGTCTACTTATCAAACCATCTTATTATTCTTTTCACAATTCAATATAAGTCTGTTATAAACACATAGGCAAACTGTTTCTTTTATCAATCTTAAGTGGTTATACTTAACTTCCCATAAGGCTAGTATAACTCTTAAGCTTCTGTTTAAAAACCAATTAGTTCTCTTCTGTTAAAATGATTCAGTATTCTTTTGAAATGCTTTCAGATCTTTATTATTCAGGCTTAAGCCGTGAGGCATTGCCGTAAGTGTTATTCAGGCTTAAGCCGTGAGGCATTGCCGTAAGTATTATTCAGGCTTAAGCCGTAAGGCATTGCCGTAGTTATATATATTGTAAAATATCATGCTTTAGAAAGAATCACATACCTTCTCAGCGAAAACCACCTGCCAAGTTGAATATGTCGCGCGCAGAGAGTCAGCCTATAATAGTCACAGATATCTATCAAAGACTACTCTGAAGGTCATTCTAAACAGAGGGTTCACAATTCTATGGAAAGTTGGGCAGCACTTCCCTACCCGGTGAGCTATATAAGTCTACTGTGAAAACATTCTATGTAAAATCTGATTTGATTATTCTTCTTTTAAACCCTTCTACTGTGGTAACAGTCCAATTCTATTCTGTGATATTCTTCTAAGTATTTATACTTATTCTAATACTACAACAGTAAGTATTCTCTAATTCAAAAGAGGGTTAGGATTAGTTACCTCGGTAAGCCCAATAATATCCTAGAAAAAGTCGCGCCTGAGCAAGGTTTTGCTCCTAAGTTGTATGCTCCAAGGAAACCTTAGAAGTTCTTCACAACTTCTACTAAGTAGTAAGGTATTTGGGCTAGGGTATTTTGGGCATTATAACAATACAAGAAGGCAACTTTTCTACCAAGGGAGGGGGGGTAGATTTTTGGCTAGGCTAGGGGGGGCCTCGGCCAAACTACTAGGCTAGAGGGGGGGGGTATTCGGCCAAGGGCCTTCACAAGGGGAGGGGGAGGAGTGTTGGACGAAAGAGCTACAAAGGGAGAGGAGAGGATTTTCAAGACTTGGAAAGATTTGTGGATGAAGAACTCTTCATCTCTAAGGGGGTATTTATAGGTCAAGAAGTGGCCAACCAATGGCCAAGATTAAGACAAGTGCAAGGCAAGTGTAGGGTGAGGATTAACTATACACAAATATCCTACCAACTCCTTGACTTGTGCACAAGGCACAAAAAACGTGTTCATCCTAGTCCAAATCGTCCAAATGGACGATTTCAAGTCCATCAATTGGAGGGTGACAAGTGTCGCCCTCCCGTTGGTCCAAAATGTTTCGTCTCTCGGAAAAATCCGCAAAAATTAGAAATGGCATAGCCGGAATTTACCCTACGAAAGCTGTGGAAACGTTTCGTCGGAAAACTATTCGTTTTGTGAGTTGTGCCCAAAAAAAACGTTTTGCCTAAACTTTAAGGCTAAACTTTTTGTACGTATTCCCTTACGTACATACTCTGGAAATACGGGGTATAACATTCTCCCCTCCTTAGAAACATTCGTCCCGAATGTTCCTTCCCAAGACAGTTAACGATAAGATTCTTCATAACTTAAACAGTTGCAAATGCCACACACGGCCACGTAACAACACTTAGCGTAAACGATAACGAAAATTTACAAGTAGGAAAGTGAATTACCCGGAGGTGTGGGAATAGGTGAGGATACTTCGCCTCATGTCCTCCCGGCTTCCACGTCATCTCCTCCTGAGCTCGTTCGCCACAAGACTTTGACGGAAGCCACGTCCGTCGCAGACGCTAACTCGACGATCGACTATCGCTATGGGAATCTCCTCATACGATAACCCACCGATCACTGGACATCGTCAATCGGGTGTACCACTAGATGGATCCGATACATCTCCTCAAGATAGACACGTGAAAAACCGGATGCATCGCCTCCGGATCGGACGGCGGATCCAACTCATAGACAACCTTGCCTACCTGCGGACAATCAAACGGCCCGATGTACCTGGGTGAGTTTCCCCTTCTTCCCGAATCTCATCACACCGCCATGGGTGACACTAGGAAAACCCAATCATGAACCTCGAACTCAAGATGCCGACGACGATGATCTGCATACGACTTACCGACTCGAGTTGTCGATAGCCGCCTCGGATAAGCTTCACCTTATCCATCGCTCGATGTACCAAATCTGGTCCCACTAGCTGCACTCGCCCACATCGAACCAACCTATAGGCGATCTGCACTTCCTCATACAAGGCCTCATAAGGCGCCATCGAATCTGGAGTGGTAGCTATTATTATACGCGAACTCAACTGAGGCAAATGATCCTCCCAACTACCATCAGTCAATAACACGGGCTCGCAGATATCCTCGAGAGTGCGGATAGTGCGCTCTGCTGTCCGTCATGCGTGGATGAAATGCGAGTCGCTCACTGCGTCCCTAAACCCCTCGGAAGGACCTCCGGAAGTTAGCGTAAACCGGGCTCCGCATGCGATATGATCGGTAGGGACTCCATGCGATCGACGATCTCTCGGATGTAAAGTCCGCATAATCCTCAGAAAAAGTCGTCTGACGGAAGAAAGTGGGCTGATTTAGTCGACTGTCGACGATAACCCATATAGAATCATGTCTCCTCCGAGTGCGAGGTAATCCCGTGATGAAGTCCATGTTGATTACCTCCCACTTCCGGTCGGGATCTCAATCGTCAGAATAAACCACGGGCCTGCGGTGCTCTACCTTCACTGCGACAACACGGGCGAGCTACGAATTCGCAACGCTCTCTTGAGCCATCCCACCAATACACGGATCTAAGGTCGTGGTACATCTTGGTCGACCCGGATGGATGAGTAACGCGTACGTGTGCTTCCCAAGAACTGCTGCCGAAGTCCTCAAACATCCGAACACACGATGCGCCTCAAACCTTAGCACCCCATCGTGCTACCTCAAAAGGACCCTTGCACTCACGAAGAGTCAGATCACGATATCGAATCAAAGCCGATCCTCGAATCGTTGCCTCTTCACCTCGCCGGCGATGGAAGACTCGGCAACCTCACGAACTCTAACCCCCGCTATCGGAATCAATCAAACGGACACCAAGGCTCGCTAACCGATGCAAATCACGAACCATGTCCCTCCTCTCTAGCCGCATCCGATAGGCTCCCATCGACCTACGACTAAGAGCATACGCACAACATTGGCCTTCCGGGTGGTACAGATATCAACATCGTAATCCTTAAGCAACTCTAACCACCGTCTCTATCGTAAGTTCAGCTCCTCTCGTCAAGATATCTGAGGCTCTTGTGGTGCGTATAAATATCCACGGAACCCATACAAATAGTGCCTCAGATCTTCAAAGCGTGAATCACACCGCCAACTCCAAATCATGGGTGGGGTAGTTCTCTCGTGTTTCTTGGTGTCGGGATGCATATGCTATAACTCTGCCATCTGCATCAACACACATCCCAACCCGATGCCGACGATCACAATACACAACATAACCGTCTGGACCCTCGGAAGAGTAAGAACGGCGATGCGTCAATCTCTCTTTTCAAGAATCGAAACCCCGCTCCAAGCATCACCATGGAACTTGGCGCTTACGAGTCGGCTAGTCAATGGTGCGAAGATAAAGCAAACTTCTCTACGAACGCCGATAATATCTGCAAGGCCCGTAAAGCTGCGAACCTCGCCGGAGTAGTAGGTCTAGGCCAAGTCCCATCGCCGATCTTGGCGTATCCACTGAATGCCATCGGCCCGGCAATATGCCCGAAACGCCATCAAGTCAACAAAACTCACATTTGGAAAACTTGGCGTCAAATGCTGGTCCGGAGAACTCGGCCAAGATCGCCAAATGCTCGCATGCTCGCGCTCTGGCGAGAATAAACCAAGATATCATCAATGAACACTATCACAAACGTGTCCAAAAATGGTTTGAACACTCGGTTCATCAAATCCATGAATACCGCGAGCATTGGTCAACCAAAAGACATGACCACGAACTCATAATGCCCGTCTCGGTCTGAATGCGATCCTAGGGACATCCACCTCTCGACTCGCACTGATGATAGCCCGATCGCGGATCAATCTTGGAGAAACATCTCGCACCTCGCAACCGGTCGAACAAATCATCAATCCAGGAAGGGGTATATGTTCTTAATGGTCACCTTGTTCACCGTGTAATCAACACACATGCGCGGCGTCGCCCTTCTTCTTCACGAACAATACCGGCGCTCCCGGGGAGAAACACTAGGCCTAATGAAGCCGCTTCTCCAAAGAAATCCCTAAGCTGGTCCTTGACTCTCTCAACTCGGCAGTGCCATTACGTATGGCGGAATGGAAATAGCCGAGTGTCCGCAATATGTCAATACAAAACTCAATCTCCTCTCGGGAGGATACCCGGAGGTCATGCAGGCACGTCGGGAACTCGTGACTCTGGGCGGCGAAAATCTGGTACCGCGCCTTGATTATCAAACACCGAACGAGATGGTAGATATACCGCTTTCGCACCATCTTCCTAGCCTTGAGGTAGGAAATAAACCTACCCTCGGCGATACCGTGCTCTCCCACTCAACAACCGGCTCGCCAGAAACTGGAACGTGCTACTCTCTCTGCGGTCTACATTGGCGTAGCAGAAGCTAGCCAATCCATCCCCATAATCACGTCGGTCAATCATCTCCAACTCTATCAAGTCGGCTAGGGTCGACGATCGTAAATGGTCACAGACAAGCTATATACCCGCCGAGCTACCACCGAATCACCCATCGCGTAGCTACCTCGAAAGGGTCTATGGACTCAGGCTCTATCACTATCCTACTAGCACCAAGGGGAGCTATATAGGACAGAGTACAAACAGGATCTATCAACGCATACACATCAAACCCAGGCGATAAGGTACGTGACGACATCGGTGAGGCCTCACGATCCGTCGGTGGACAAAGCATAGATGCGGTTCGAGGACCGCTAGAATCGGGACCGAGCCACGACCTCTGCGCGACCTGGCGACCCGTATGTACCACGCCTCCGGCGAGTAATCGTAGGAGATGATGAAGCGGCAAGAACTCGAAGGTGAGCCTACCACCAGCGCGGCCCCCGGTCGGACAGTCCCGCAGTGACCTGCTGGCCACAACTGTAACAAGCTCCAAAAACCGTACCACACATCCCGTAATGGGATCTACCGCATCGGCCACACTGGGGGTGGTCCGTCGGCGATGCCTGCTACTCGGACGTCTCGAAGCCACGGGGCCTGAGTGCGCCCTCGAAAACTCTGTCTTTGAGGACGGTGCAGGAGTGCTCTGAGCTGGCTGTGGTGCGAATCTAGACTGCTGCTGAGGCCGCCCACCACGATAACCCCCAGAAGACCCTCCCGTCCTGGCCTTCTTCTGCTGATGTATGTCCACTCGTCGACGTCTGCGCTCCTCGCATCCAAGGGCGTGAGCCTGCATGCGGGTAATGTCCATACCGGTGGAGAAACCCCACACATGACTCGGCCATATAGTCGTCTAGCCCGGTGACATAGCGGTGTACCCTATCCTCCATATCTGCTACCAATGCTGGGACATATCGAGCCAATGAATCAAACTCGACATTGTACTCCCTGACAGTGCGTCCTCTCTGCCTCAGTAGTAAAAATCTATCCGCCCGCGCCCTCCTCATCTGTGGAGGCAAGAAGTGAGTGAGGAAAGCCTCTGAGAACTCATCCCAAGTAGTTGGGGACGCGTGCTCTCCTCGGGATAACTCCCATGAATCAAACCAATCGACTGCGGTATCACGCAGCCGATGCGAACCGGGATCACAGACTCTGTCTCGAGGCCTTGATCACCCTCATGATCCTCTGAAGCTGACGGATGAACTCCTGCGGATCATCCTCCGGCCTCGACCCGTAAAACTCTGGCGGGCTACAACTCAAGAAATCTCGTAGCCTCAAACTATCTGCACTCGGGTGTACCACGGGTGCGGCCGTGGAGCTGGGCCAGGCTGCCGCGTCAGCCTCTCTCAGTGTCGGGCCATAACTTTAGCCAAAAGGCTGGGCCATCTCCTTGTACCCTAACTCCTCCGCCCCAGGCTGTGGGACAGGAGGTGTGGGTCTGTGGTGTCTTTGGCCGGCGTCATAGAACTCGCCGTCTGGTATAGACGGGCACGAGCCCTCGTGACTCTGGGTGTCTGCTAGCGACTCCATTTGCCTTGCCGCCTCTGGCGGGTTGCCTTACGTGAAGGCATAAGCATACGAAAGGAATACGTTAGAGGTCCAACCTATAACACGCCTCTAAAGCACGATCTCGTAATGAGAAGAATGGAAACCAATCCTAAATATCCTATAGCCTCACGATTATTGGTGTGGTGCACAACACACCGATAATCAAGACTCTACTAGATACGGTCAGACACTTTCCGAGGATTAATCGCTCGATACCACTTTTGTCACGACCGTTCGGGGCGTGGATCGTGCCTTCACCGGCACCCAGTAGTCATACATCGTAGTAATCGGCGGAAATATAAAGCAAGACATGAAACGCTTTATAAAATAGGACACGATTTATGTGAGAAAACATCGCCTTCGGCATACATATATAAACATGGTTTAGCGATTACATCCGACCTGTACAACATGACTACAGACCTCTGAAATATACAACTATGGCGGGACAGGGCCGCCATACCTGGATCAGACAAAACTATCTACAACAGGGAGATCATACCCAAAAGTAGAGCCTCCGGAAAAGATGGAGCTCCCGACACCAACGTAGAGATCCTAAGAATGTGGATCTAGCACCTGCTTGCCCTTACCTGCGGCATGAACGCAGCCCCCCGAAGGAGGTCAGTACAACAGGTACTAAGTATATGAAACTGTAAAATACTTAAATGAAACATATCATTTTAAAAAAACAGTTTTGCAAGTATGTATGAAACAACCAAGGAAACCGCACATAGTGCCACATCACAAACAAGAGCAACAATAGGTAAACTGTAATAGGTCTTTTCTAGACTGCGAATGATTCGAAACAGGGCCATTCGCCCATATCATCATTCAGCAAGCCTAATCCTGGACTCCCGGAGTCCGCATAGGCCACTCACATGGGCCCGCATGAGGTATAACCCCGCATCGAGGGTAGCTACTCGGCATCGCCCCGACTCGTTGTCCGCATGGCCACATAGACCGCGTGAGGCATAACCCCGCATACTAACACGAACTCGTAGCTCCGCATAGGCCCTGGACCCGCATGAGGTATTCTCGAATCATGGTCCTGCATCACCGAAGTCTACCCCGTCGGAGGCGCCAACCCCGGTATGATCTCAAGAGGTGAGTGATAGTATACTAACATAACAGCTTATCTTTAAACGACATAAGCACAACAAGAATACTCTTTTTCACAACCATTACAAGACACTAACACACATAGCATCATATCATGTCTACTTATCAAACCATCTTATTATTCTTTTCACAATTCAATATAAGTCTGTTATAAACACATAGGCAAATCGTTTCTTTTATCAATCTTAAGTGGTTATACTTAACTTCCCATAAGGCTAGTATAACTCTTAAGCTTCGCTTAAAACCAATTAGTTCTCTTCATTAAAATGATTCAAGATTCTTTTGAAATGCTTTCAGATCTTTATTATTCAGGCTTAAGCCGTGAGGCATTGCCGTAAGTGTTATTCAGGCTTAAGCCGTGAGGCATTGCCGTAAGTATTATTCAGGCTTAAGCCGTAAGGCATTGCCGTAGTTATATATATTGTAAAATATCATGCTTTAGAAAGAATCACATACCTTCTCAAATAAACCACCGCCAAGTTGAATATGTCACGCAGAGAGTCACCATAATAGTCACAGATATCTATCAAAGACTACTCAAGGTCATTCTAAACAGAGGGTTCACAATTCTATGGAAAGTTGGGCAGCACTTCCTACCCGTGAGCTATATAAGTTCATCATGAAAACAAATTCTATGTAAGTACAATTTGATTATTCTTCTTTAAACCCTTCTACTGTGGTAATACCCAATTCTATTCTCGTGATATTCTTCTAAGTATTTATACTTATTCTAATACTACAACAAAGTATTCTCTAATTCAAAAGAGGGTTAGGATGAGTTACCTCGGTAAGCCCAATAATATCCTAGAAAAAGTCGCGCCTGAGTAAGGGTTTGCTCCTAAGTGGTATGCTCCAAGGAAACCTTAGAAGTTCTTCATAACTTCTACTAAGTAGTAAGGTATTTGGGCTAGGTATTTTGGGCATTATAACATACAAGAAGGCAACTTTTCTACCAAGGGAGGGGGTAGATTTTTGGCTAGGCTAGGGGCCTCGGCCAAACTACTAGTCTAGAGGGGCGGGGTATTCGGCAAAGGGCCTTCACACGGGGAGGGGGAGGAGTGTTGGACGAAAGAGCTACAAAGGGAGAGGAGAGGAATTTCAAGACTTGGAAAGATTTGTGGATGAAGAACTCTTCATCTCTGGGGGTATTTATAGGTGAAGGAGTGGCCCACCCATGGCCATGATTTCGACCAGTGCAAGGCTAGTGTAGGGTGAGGATTAACTATACACAAATATCCTACCAACTCCTTGACTTGTGCACAAGGCACAAAAAACGTGTTCATCCTAGTCCAAATCGTCCAAATGGACGATTTCAAGTCCATCAATTGGAGGGTGACAAGTGTCGCCCTCCCGTTGGTCCAAAATGTTTCGCCTCTAAAAATCCGCAAAAATTAGAAATGGCATAGCCGGAATTTACCCTACGAAAGCTGTGGAAACGTTTCGTCGGAAAACTATTCGTTTTGTGAGTTGTGCCCAAAAAAAACGTTTTGCCTAAACTTTAAGGCTAAACTTTTTGTACGTATTCCCTTACGTACATACTCTGGAAATACGGGGTATAACACTTTCCCGGGAGGAGAGGCATTGAATACCATTGTGAAATGATGGGGAGTGAAGTGCCGTATTATACCATATGGCAAAGGATGGACTGTTTTCAAATTCATGACGGAGGAAGAACGCACAAATGTACTCCATGGTGGCCCTTATATGGTCTTTGGGAAAACTATGATGCTTAAGCCTATTGATAAGGGAGTTCTAATAACAGATGATTTATTCATGGACATTCCAATTTGGGTCACCTTTCCTGACATTCCCCTTTCTATTTGGAGTGCAACGGGCCTTAGTAAGATTTCTTCATGTGTAGGAAAACCTATATACACTGATCAATTTACTAAGGAAAGGTCAAAAATGAACTATGCAAGAGTATTAGTGGAAGTGGATGTTAGCAAAAAACCGATAATGGAATTTGGTGTCAAACTCCCCGACAATAGAAGGTATACTCAAAGGGTGAACTATGAAAACTACCCGGACTTTTGCTATCATTGTGCGGCTTTTGGACACAATCACTTGAAGTGTAGAAAGCTGAGGGATGATGCCAACACTGAAGAAGCTCCTATAAAACGCAATCCAGTGGTACCCCCTAGCAAAGAGGGAGTTTCTACTTGTCCGAATGCCAACAGAGGTACGGGTGGAACCAACCCTCCTACCCCTTATCCACCACCTTCTCAACATCCCGCAGATGATGGAAACTTGATGGATACTGAAGACAGTGAGCACACACCACCTCTTGTTCCCGGAAGTATGGGAAATGCTACGCATACTGCGGGTCCTCCGGTTATGGGTCATCATGGCTCATCAAGCTTGCGGGATTCTCAAGTAGGGTCCTCAAGACCTCAACCACATCCTGGCATTGCGCAACATGATAGGATGAGAAATGAGACAAGGCAGACTGATTCTGAAGGACCAATGAACCCGCAACCTTCATTGGATGGGGGAACCTACATGTGTGCTACGGAGAATTCTAATCTTGCTTCTCGGTGCATTAATTTTGAACGCGGAGAACATATCTTGGCTGAGACACATGTTATGGCTTCCAACAACAAAGAAGAGGGATGGAAGGAAGTGATCTCAAAGAAAAACACGCCAAAAGTCAGTGGAAAGGCAAAGGCAGCAAAGCGCAGAGGTGCTAACAAAACCTCATTTGTTTCCTAAAGAAAGTACTTTGTTGGAATGTCCGTGGTCTTTGCGGACAAAGGGATAGGGAAGCCACGCAAACTCTTGTGTGTAGGCTCACAAAACAGCATGATGTGGCAATGGTTTGTCTATTGGAAACTAAATTCTCTCGGGCAAGGATAGAATCTTTTTCTACTCAAAGATTCAAAGCTTGGAATCTTTGCTCAAGCTTGGAATTCATTGGTGGCGGAAGAATTCTATTACTTTGGGATCCCTCCAGAGTTTGTTGTGAAGTGCTTGGAATGGATTCTCAACATATCCATGTCCAGGCTAGATGTAATATAACACAACTGTCCTTCCTTGCCATATTTGTGTACCCGGTTTATAGCATCCCGGATAGAAGGAAGCTTTGGCATCACCTTACTCACTTGGGCATTGGCATTGTTAAGCCTTGGATGATTATGGAATATTTCAACACTTATTGCTACCCACATGATAAGGCGGGGGGTCCTCCTCTCACGCCTTATGCACTTAGGGATCTTGGAGAATTCAGGAATGCTCATGGACTAGAAGACACTCCTTCTTCCGGTTCCTTCTACACTTGGACGAATGGTTCTATTTGGTCTAAGCTAGATAGAGTAATGATGAATCAACATTGGAGTGATTTGACCCTAGAATGCACGGCCAATTACTTGCCTATGGAATGTCACGACCCGACCCCGGGGCCGCGACTGGTGCCGTATCGGGGCACCATGTCAGGTACACATCAGATAATAGCAGCGGAACATACATAACACATAACTTATAAAAAGGTAAACATCGTTGGCCAGCCGATAAGGCTGCCTTCCATAAAAACATACTTAATCAGAAGTACAACTTATTCTTACAGCCCAAACCACAAACGTGACTACGCACTTCTAGAATAACAAGCGTATGGATGTGGCCCCGCCATACCCCGAATGTACAAAATATGTCACGACCGATCCGGGCGTGGATCGTGCCTTACCCGGGCACCCTAGTGATACAACATCGAGAAAATCGGAAATAAAAACATAAACATGAAACAAGAGATATGATAATAAACAGACAACCAAACGGTTACCTTTCAGATATATATAATTAAAACTTGAGCAGTTACATCCTTACAAACCCAAATTTCACTACAGACATGCACTTAAGAGTTTTTATACAACATGACGGACGGGGCCCGCCATACCCTGAATGTACAAGTACCTACAATGTGAGGACTATACCAAAAGATAAGCCTCCGAGAAACGGAGCTTCCCAATACGTTGAATCGTGATCCTATGAGCGAGGATCAACAATCGTGTACCTCTACTGCGCAGTGAACGCACTCGGGCGAGGTCGATAACAGTACCAAGTATGTGAAATCAAAATATCAGAATGAAATCATAGTAGTCTATATAAAGCAGAGACATGTATGATAACCAAACTACGATCCACAATAAATAGCGATCATGTAAGTCGTGACTCACGCCTCAAAGTCATCACTCAAATATAACTATGGGTCTCACGCCTCAACATCAATCATGCCCGTGGAATACCTTCCTCACCGCTAGCGATCTATGATATAATAACACCAAGGAGTACACATAAACACCAGTCCCACTGAGTCATAAAACCGTGCGGCAAGTACGAGCTAACTACCGATACCAAAGTCGATCATCAATCGACCGGGCAAGTGCGAAGCCAACTACGGATACCAAAGCCGTACTAACAATACTATACAACCAAACCACGGCCGTCACGGGCAAGTACGAAGCCAACTACCGATACCAAAGCCGCGGTCACGTAGCCGACCGGCAAGTACGAGGGCTAACTACCGGATACCAAGGTCAGACACGAGACTTCGCCACGGCGATACGGGCAAGCACGAAAGCCAACTACCGATACCAAAGCCGTGTCACGTGGTCGACCGGGCAAGCACGAGGGCTAACTACCGGATACCAAGGTCAGATCACGAGACTTCGCCACTAAACTGAACGGGGCAAGTGCGAAGGCTAACTACCAGGTACCAAGGCCGAATCAGCCACGAGACGGGGCAAGTACGAAAGCCAACCACCAGATACCAAGGCCGAATCAGTAAAAACTCATGGAGAACTAGTCCATGGAATAACACTATCAACAGGAGCACACCCGTGGAATCCTCCGTCACTGCCGGTACGTCCAAGTAAGATCATAACAAATTAGCCGGCCCTCCATTGAGAGATGCGGTGGTATAGAAATACAATACTTGCATAACAAGGCTATCACACGCAAATATAGGCAAGTTACACACAACTCAAGGTACTTTCATTTTATGCCAAAGTCCAGGTTTTAACCCCAAAGTACTACGTACGTTAAATTCTTTTTAAAAGATCCATTTCTTTTACAAAGGTCACCCGATGCCCGTATTATAAAAAATAGAGTGACTAACATTTTTAAGTAAACCAAAACAACTTCCATACTTTCCTTTTTAAACCAAATTAAGACAATACCATGCCTTCTTTTTAGACCAAAACACTTCTCTTTTTAAAGTCAAGTTACCATTTTAAAACCAATGATAAAACCATTCTTTTGTTTTCATAAAGTCGTTATAACTAACTTCCCATAAAGATGTTATAACACTTTATGTTTTAAACCAATTTAAGACAAAACAATGTCTTTCTTTTAAACCAAAAACTCTTCAATTCCTCAAGTCTCTTTTCTTTTAGAAATCAAGTTCCTTACTTTGGAATTTTAAGAAAATTAATGCTTGTTTATAATGATTCTTATTAAAGCAGCCATGATCTAGGAGATGTAATACAATTTTGTCTTATCTTAGCTTCTATGCAGATGGAGGTTTCTACTGGTTTTAATAGTAATTAATTAGTCAATACATTTTCCTTTAATAACGCTACAGTGGTTTGTTCGATACTTATTCTCATTTCCGAAATCAATTTAATATTATTCCTTTTAAAACCCAAGTACCCATTTCTCATAAAAGCGGTTTCACAACTGTTTAACACAACCCAAGTCCTTATTATTTCACATCAAGTCTTTTATCTTTTAAAAACCACAAACCATTTCTTTGCCCTCATAAAGTTGTTATAACCAACTTCCCATAAAGCCGTTATAACACTTTATGTTTTAAACCAACCAAATTCATTTAACACATCTACGTCTACCGTACTACATAGTTCACAACATATCATGCTAGAAAAGATAGGAAGAGGTTCACATACCTCGCGACGATTATCGACAATTAGCAAAATGCTCCAAGTACTACAACCTTGCTAGCCTTTTCCACCCTTCAAGTAGAATACGCTACTCGTAGTACTTCCACCTATAATGGCCATAAAACGCCTATTAACTTCTAGTTCTCTTCGTAGAATATTTCTACGGAAAATTCGGCAGCACCTCCCCCCCCCCGCTTTCACATAAGTCTCCTCCCCTATCAAGGCCCGCTACCAGGCCAACAACTCCCAGGGGATTACACGTCTAACCGGACGTGTTCAATTCTACTTCACAGGAATACTACAAGTTCATCAGAATGCAGTCCTATGTAATTACAGTTCAATTCTCTTCTTTAATATCCATTCTATATATACTATACTCAGCTATACATTACTACGACATGTAATTTCCAATTACAATAGGGGGATAAAGATCATTACCTCGATAAGCCCAAAATTATCCAAGATTATATGTCGATACTGAGCAACGTTTAGCTCCTAATCTGTACGCTCCAAACCGCTCCAAGAACCCTTAGAAGTTTCTAATAACTTCTCTTAAACACTTCAACTCCAAAAAGTGAAGTACACTTAGGCTAAACTTGTGGCAACTCTCGGCCAAGGGGGTGTATTTAGGCTAAGGGTGTGAAATCTTTTCTAACTTTTGGTTAATAGTCTTCCTAATACACTAAGGAAGAACACTTAAAACTTTAAGAATTTTTGGACAAAGTTTGGTTAAGGGAGAGGGTGTGGGACGAGAACTACAACAAAGGGAGGGAGTATTTTTGCCTTGGAATTTCTCAAGTGTGGATGAAGAATAGTCTTCAACTAAGGGGGTATTTATAGGAAATTCAAGGGCTAGGATTGAAGCAAGTGTGTGGTCTAGATTGAGCCATGTGTGTGTGGGTCCCACTTATCTATCTTCTACACAAATATCTTACAAGACTTTGACCAAATGTTTATGGCATTTTTCATGTGAAAAACGTGTACAACATGTCCAACAATTTCGTCCAACCTTGCCACCTAGGGGTGACACATGTCGCCCTCCTATTGGTCAAAAATATTTCATCTTCCGAAAATATCCGTAATGCCAAAAATCCGAAAATAAAGTGGGCCCCACAAACCGTAAATTCCTCCCATGGGCCCCACGTGACCAATTCCGGAAATAAAATTCCATAATTCTTAAATATTCCAAAAAGTCCGAATACCGAATCCGGGAATCCAATTCCCATTAACGAACCTATTTCCTTCACAAAATCCGGAACTTTTTCCGTCGAAAAATCACATCTTTCTTCCTTTCCAATTTTAAGGTCGTATTTTCGTACGTACGTCCTCACATACATACCCTGGAACTAGGGGGTATAACATTCTTCCCCTCTTAGAAACATTCGTCCCGAATGTTCCTTCTAAGTCTCCAAACGTACACGCGCCGGTATAGTCTTCACTACTATACTTATGAAACCAACTATGCCACCAACGGCCAAAAAGATAACCTACGCGCGAAACCCAAATCCAAGCCAACGAGGAATCACCTCTAAGATCACAAAAGCTTCCACCCATGGTCTAAAGGCTACTTTTTTTTCGCACCTTCACTTCACAAAAAGATCACTTCCATCCTCTTAACACATGTTCGCTTCCTTCCTTACTCGTCGTACCCTTCTCGTACACCCGAACTCTTTCTAGTATACTTACCCTACTTCAGTCATTACTTCAGTTTCCAAAACCTTGGAGTCACTACCTCCAAACTTGGTCATCTTACTAGCCTCAAATTCCTTTAAGGCCATTCCCGGTCTTCATGGTCCGATTATGGTCGAACATATCCACGAACTCTTACGATGGTTACCTAAACCTGGGCTTAGCACCTTCGTGACCCTACCACCTGGCGGGACCACCTCGATCTGACCCCACCCCAAACCGGGCTGCGGGTCGACCCGCGAATGGTCCTCAACCCGACCCATAATCGCGCCAAACTCTTGTTCCCCGATCCGGAACAATCTTACCTAATCAAGTCCTGAAAGCTACCACTTTCATCTTACATGTAACGACCCGTTCCGGGGCCCGTTACTGGTGCCTTATCCCGGGCACCCTAGTGATACAATCATCAGAGAAAACCAGCGGAAAATAAAACTTAAACAAGAAACAGATATATGAACATAAAACAGGCCAACCCAACGGTTACCTTCCAATAACATAATAAATACAACTCTTTCAAAACGAACAGTTTAATCCCTTTTTACAAACCACGCCTACAACAAGATTTCATGCACCTCTAAGATTTACAACAACTATGACGGACAGGCTTCGCCATACCCCCGAATGTACAAGAACCTACAACTCGTGGAACACATACTAAAAGATAAGCCTCCGAGAAACGGAGCTTCCCAAAACGCTGAACGAGATCCTAAGAGCGAGGATCCACGATCGATGTACCTCTACTGCGGCATGAACGCAGCTCCGGGCGAGGTCGATAACAGTACCAAGTATGTGAAATCAGAAAATATCAGAATGAAATCATACTAGTCTATAAAAAGCAGGAGACATGTATGATAACCAAACTACAGTTCACAACATAAAAGCAGTCATGTCCAGTCAGGGACTCACGCCCTCAAGTCATCACTCAAATATAACTATGGGTCTTACGCCCACAACATCAATCATGTTCGCATCATGGCCGCATGCCCCGAATTCTGCGATCGGTAGACATGTCCATGATGCAACAATAATACCAATGCCCCATGGCCACATGCCCCGAATTCTACCTCGGTAGACACGCCCATGTGACATCAACAATAATATATTGGGTGATCAACCCCGCCGCACGCCACATGCCCCGAATTCTACCTCGGTGTAGACATGTCCATGTAACCACAATAACAATATATCGGTAATCAACCCCGCCGCGTGGCCGCGTGCCCCTAATATCGTGACGGTGTAGACATGTCCATGTGACATCAACAACAAGACAGTAATCAAAATGGAAACATACCCGTGGAATTCTCCATCACTGCCAGCACGTCCAAGTAAGTTCTCAACAAGTCGACCGGCCCTCTATCGAGAGACGCGAATACGTAAATACCACACTTGCACAACAAAGGCTATCATCACAAGCATAGGCAAGTTTCACAACAACAAGCATAGGCAAGTTTCACAACAACAAGCATAGGCAAGTTTCACACAACTCAAAGTACTTTCATTTTATGCCAAAGTCCGGGTATTTAACCCCAAAGTACTACATACGTTAAGTTCTTTTAAAAGAGATCCATTACTTTTATAAAAGTCACCCTATACCCATAGTATTAGAATGACCAACCCACATTCCTTTTCAAAATCAAGTAACAACATTCTTTTCCTAAGTTCCAGTTTGCCTAGTTTCAATTACTCAAACTTCTCATTTTCAAATGCTCAAGTCACTTATTTTAGAAAGGTTTCATAACTCATAGTCTTAATCTCTTTTAAAACAATTGAGTAACATATGTCATATATGTGAGTAGTTTATTCTTTGTTTATAACGATATTATTACAAAGACCATGATCTAGAAAATGTAATATCATTTTGTCTCATCTTAGCTTCTATGCAGATGGAGGTTTCTACTGGTTTTAATACAACACATCATTATTCAATACATTTTCCTTTATTAACGCTGCAATGGTCTGTCGATACACATTCTGATTCCCGAAATCAGTAAAACATTATCACTTTAAAAACTAAGTACTCATTACTCACGAATGAGGTTTCACACAAACATCCACATTAAAACAAATAAGTTAAGTCTCTTATCTTATAAGATCAAGTCTCTTAACTTCTAACATCAGTAAACCATTTTCACCTACATAAGGTCGTTATAACTAACTTCCCATAAAGCTATTATAACACCCTATGTTTTAAACCAACCAAATCACTTAGCACATGTACGTCTACCGTACTACATAGTTCACAACAATCATGCTAGAAAAGATAGGAAGAGGTTCACATACCTCGCGACGATTTATCGACAATAAGCAAAATGCTCCAAGTACTTCAACCCGTCGGCTACTCCTTAAGCCAAGTAGATCACGCCACTCGTAGTACTCCACTCCTAAAATGGTCATAGTACTCCTATCAAACCTTTCTTATCATTGAAGACTTATACCAATAAAAAGCCCTCAAAATCTACGGAAATTTCGGCAGCACTTCCCCCGTTTATACTCACTTTTCCATCTTTTACCAAGGCCCGAATAACCGTAATATATATACCATATATATATATAAGGCGTAATAATTAAACAACATAAAGAAGGGGATTACACGCCCAAACGGTAACGCGGTTTACTATCACGCCCATAACAACAATAAGTAAAAGAAGGATTACGCGCCAACCGTAACGCGTTTACTATCACGCCTTCATAACAATACAATAATTAAAAAAAGGATCACACGCCCAAACTAACGCGATTGAAAAATCTTCCCTTAATGTAAATGTAAATACGGTCAATGTAACATACCCAAAGTAAATACGGTCCAAAGTAAATACAAATCCTTAAGTTGGGGTCCTTGGCCAACTTTGTCCATTTTACTTATCCAATTTACTCATTAGTCATCCAACTTATATTTCCATTCTTAATATAAGTTATAGTTACTTTGTTATTAGCTTCTTAGCAAGTAAGATACGCTTACCATTTTAATGGCAAACGGCCAATCCTTTCTTTTAACAAGTTAACAAGATCCAACTCTTCCAAACTTACTCCATATATTATATAATCCATAATATACTTATAATATATGTATAACAACCAATTCACAAAGAGGTTTAAGTTCCACTACCTCAAATAGCCCAAAAATATCCAAGTTCTTAAAGTCGCTCCAAGCAAGTCTTAGCTCCAAATCTTTACGTTCCAATCCGCTACAAGCAACCCATGTAAGCTCCTAACCAACTTCTCTTCAAGATTCAACTCCAAAAAGTGAAGAACACTTAGGGTTTCAAGATGACAACTTTCGCCAAGGCATCCTTCAAGGCTGTGGTGTGAAATCTTTTCCAACTCTTGGTACACAATCTTCCTAACACCTTAGGGAAGAACACTTGAGAGTTTAAGAATTGTTGGACAAATTTTGCTCAAGAAATGGGGGCAAAACCGAGAGCTCTAGGTCAAGGGAGAAGGGAGGGTTTTTCAAGTCTTCAAATGTCTAAGTGTGGAAGATTTCATCAACAAAGGGTGCATATATAGGACAACCAAGGGATAGGATGAAGGCAAGTGTGTGGTTGAGATTGGGGACAAGTGTGGGTGGGACCCACAAGCCACTTGTCCACACAAAATATCTAGCAAGACTTGGCCACTTGTCTTGCCACTTGTCTAGCTAATTTCGGCCAAGGGCCACCTAGGGGGGTGACACGTGTCGCCCTCCTACTCGTCCAAAATATTTCATCTCCCGAAAATATCCAATAATGGCCAAAATCTCAAAAACTAAGCGGGCCCCACAAACCGTAAATTTCACCCGTGGCCCCACGTGACCATTTCCTAAATAAAATTCCATAATTCTCAAATATTCTAAGAAGTCCGATACCAAACTGGGAATCCAATTCCCATTAACGAACCTTTTCTTCACAAAAACCGGAAACTTTTCCGCGAAAAATCACATCTTTCTTTCTTTCCAAAATTTCGCCGTAATCTCGCACGCATCCTCACCTATATACCCGAACTACGGGTATAACATTCTTCCCTTAGAAACATTCGTCCGAATGTTCATTCTAAGTCTCCAAACGCATTTGTGTCGGTATAGTCTTCACTACTATACTTACAAACCGATCATGCCACCAATGGCCAGAATATAACATGTGCGCAAAACTTAAATCCAAGCCAACGAGGAATCATTTCTAATCTTACAACAGCTCCCACTAGCTTCAATTTACTCTAAGGCCATTCCCGGTCTTCACGATCCGATTCTGGTTGAACGCATCCACGAACTCGTACGATGGTTACCTAAACTTGGGCCTAGCACCCTCGTGACCCTACCACCGGCGACCACCTCGAACTGACCCCACCTCAATATGGGCTGCGGGTTGACCCGCAAATGGCCCTCAACCCGACCCCTAAACGCGCCAACTCTTGTTCCCGATCCGGAACAATCTTACTAATTCACGTCATGAAAGCTACCACTTCCATCTCACACTACCCATGTAATTATCCCACAATATTTCCCCGCATACCAAGTACATCGGCAAAGACCAACCGTAAAATCACCCAATCAAGACGGCCTCGCCTCTAAGGTCTCCACGTATAAAACTCTAAGGTTCACACTTTCCATGCCCCCACACTTATCCTTCCAACTAACCATGTTTTCTAACTTACAAACAACACAACGCTATCCATACATAGCACACAATAATAAGATCATCATATCGCGCAAACCAAACTCTAGAGGGTTAAGGATATACCTGAAGCTACCGCTCCACTCTAATCATAGGCCTCACTGCAGGCGCATAATCGAAGGCGATGAACCACCATCGATCCGTAGGGTGAGTCGTAACATCCGTGCTACCGCTTGGCCTGACAGTTCGCAAATGGCCCCGCTGGCCGCAAAAATAACAAGCTCCTGGCACCACGACACTTCGAAATGCGGTCTACCACATCGACCACACCGAGGTAGGGTGACCGCATCCGCCAACACCCTTACTTCCTCGAAACTCAACCTCGAGCCCGACCGCCCCGAATACTCTGAAGGTTGTGGAGGACCACTCTGACCGGCGGAGGTACAAAACTAGTATGCCTTGAGGCGGTCCGCCGAAAGTCACCAAAGGACCTCGTTGTTCTCGCCTCTTCGCGATCTTGGTCATTCCGCCGACCTCTCCGTGCCTCACATCCCGCCGCATGAGCTGCGCACGGGCAATGTCCATGCCCGTGAAGAGCTACTCCCGAACATGCCTCGACATGTAATCATCGAGCCTCAGAACATATCGGTGCACTCGATCCTCCATACTAGCTACCAACGCCGACGCACGCCAATGAGTCGAACTCACATTGTACTCCCGAACCGCACGCCCGCCTGTCTAAGCATCAAAATCTGTCGCCCGTGCCTCTCATCTGCGAGGCAAGAAGTGCGTGAGGAACGCCCAAAACTCATCCCATACTGCTGGAGGTGCATGCTCTCCCGAAAGCTCC
Source organism: Przewalskia tangutica (assembly GCA_029844215.1). Taxonomy (NCBI): domain Eukaryota; kingdom Viridiplantae; phylum Streptophyta; class Magnoliopsida; order Solanales; family Solanaceae; genus Przewalskia; species Przewalskia tangutica. The sequence continues at coordinate 68,229,853 of CM056726.1, forward strand.
CATGAATCAAACCAATCGATCATGTATCACGCACCGATGCGAACCAAAGGTCACGCACTCGGTCTCAAGCCTTGATCACCCGCATGATCCGTCAGAATCGCCGGATGAACTCCTCGGATCATCCTCGTGCCTCGACCCATAAAACTCGCGCTACAACTCGTAAAGTCCCGTAGCCTCAAACTATTCGCTCGGGGTGAACCATCGTGCTACTGAATCGAATCACAGATCCAAATTTATCTCATATCTCGCCACGACCGCCAAAGAATCGCCATCTCCTTATAACCCATCTCCTCCGCCTCTGCATCGTGGATCGAGGCTCAGTATCGCGGTCTCGGCAGCCATTGCCGCGCTCTAACCTCTGCTGGGCCGGCGGCGCTACAAAACCCGCCGTCAAGCACAACCTCGTGCATCGGGCTCGCGCTCGTACTCCTCAGATCTCACTAGCGGTTCTCTGCCTTGCCTTCGTGGCTCGTTGCTTGCGCGGAGGCATAATCGTAAAAACGAGATACGCTGAGGGTCCAACTTACAACATGGCTCTAAGGCACGATCTCGGAATGAGAAGAATGGAAACTAATCCTAAATGTCTGCAGCCTCACGATTATAGATGTGGTGCACAACACATCGATAATCAAGACTCTACTAGACACGGTGCGTAGACACTTTCCGAGGATTAATCGCTCGATACCACTTTTGTAACGACGTTCGGGGCCCATCGGTGCCTTATCCCGCACCCTAGTGATACAATCATCGTGAGAAAACCAAATGAAAATAAAACTTAAACAAGAAATGATATATGAACATAAAACAAAGCAACCCAACGGTTACCTTCCAATAACATAATAAATACAACTCTTTCAAAACGAATGCTTTAATCCTTTACAAACCCCGCCCACAACAAGATTTCATGCACTCTAAGATTTACAACAACTATGACGGACAGGGGCCGCCATACCCACAATGTACAAGAACCTACAACTCGGGAACACATACTAAAAGATAAGCCTCCGAGAAACGGAGCTTCCCAAAACGCTGAACCGAGATCCTAAGAGCGAGGATCCACGACCGATGTACCTCTACCGCAGATGAACGCAGCCTCAAGGAGGTCGCATAACAGTACCAAGTATGTGAAATCAGAAAAATATCAGAATGAAATCATACTAGTCTATAAAAAGCAGGAGACATGTATGATAACCAAACTACAGTTCACAACATAAAAGCAGTCATGTCCAGTCAGGGACTCACGCCCTCAAGTCATCACTCAAATATAACTATGGGTCTTACGCCCACAACATCAATCATGTTCGCATCATGGCCGCATGCCCCCGGATTCCAGACGGTGTAGACATGTCCATGATGCAACAATAATACCAATGCCCCCATGGCCACACGCCCTAATTCTACCTCGGTGACACGTCCATGTGACATCAACAATAATATACTGGGTGATCAACCCTGCCGCATGGCCACATGCCCCCGGAATTCTACCTCGGTGTAGACATGTCCATGTAACCACAATAACAATATATCGGGTAATCAACCCGCCGCACGTCGCGTGCCCTAATATCGCGACGGTGTAGACATGTCCATGTGACATCAACAACAAGACAATAATCAAAATGGAAACATACCCGTGGAATTCTCCATCACCGCCAAAGACGCTCCAAGTAAGTTCTCAATAAGTCGACCGCCTCTATCGAGAGACGCGGTAACACAGAAATACCACACTTGCACAACAAAGGCTATCATCACAAGCATAGGCAAGTTTCACAACAACAAGCATAGGCAAGTTTCACAACAACAAGCATAGGCAAGTTTCACACAACTCAAAGTACTTTCATTTTATGCCAAAGTCCGGGTTTTTAACCCCAAAGTACTACATACGTTAAGTTCTTTTTAAAAGAGATCCATTACTTTTATAAAAGTCACCCTATACCCATAGTATTAGAATGACCAACCCACATTCCTTTTCAAAATCAAGTAACAACATTCTTTTCCTAAGTTCCAGTTTGCCTAGTTTCAATTACTCAAACTTCTCATTTTCAAATGCTCAAGTCACTTATTTTAGAAAGGTTTCATAACTCATAGTCTTAATCTCTTTTAAAACAATTGAGTAACATATGTCATATATGTGAGTAGTTTATTCTTTGTTTATAACGATCTTATTACGTGACCATGATCTAGAAAATGTAATATCATTTTGTCTCATCTTAGCTTCTATGCAGATGGAGGTTTCTACCGGTTTTAATACAACACATCATTATTCAATACATTTTCCTTTATTAACGCCGCAATGGTGCTGCGATACACATTCCGATTCCCAAATCGTGAAACATTATCCCTTTAAAACCAAGTACTCATTACTCACGAATGAGGTTTCACACAAACATCCACATTAAAACAAATAAGTTAAGTCTCTTATCTTATAAGATCAAGTCTCTTAACTTCTAACATCAAGAAACCATTTTCACTACATAAGGTCGTTATAACTAACTTCCCATAAAGCTATTATAACACCCTATGTTTTAAACCAACCAAATCACTTAGCACATGTACGCCTACCGCACTACATAGTTCACAACAATCATGCTAGAAAAGATAGGAAGAGGTTCACATACCGCGACGATTTATCGACAATAAGCAAAATGCTCCAAGTACTTCAACCCGTCGGCTACTCCTTGCCAAGTAGATCACGCCACTGTAGTACTCCACTCCTAAAATGGTCATAGTACTCCTATCAAACCTTTCTTATCATTGAAGACTTATACCAATAAAAAGCCCTCAAAATCTACTAAATTTCTAAAGACTTCCCGCTTATACTCACTTTTCCATCTTTTACCAAGGCCGAATAACCGTAATATATATACCATATATATATATAAGGCGTAATAATTAAACAACATAAAGAAGGGGATTACACGCCCAAACGGTAACGCGTTTACTATCACGCCCATAACAACAATAAGTAAAAGAAGGGATTACGCGCCAACCCAGAACGCGTTTACTATCACGCCTTCATAACAATACAATAATTAAAAAAGGATCACACGCCCAAACTAACGCGATTGAAAAATCTTCCCTTAATGTAAATGTAAATACCCAATGTAAATATACCAAAGTAAATACGGTCCAAAGTAAATACAAATCCTTAAGTTGGGGTCCTTGGCCAACTTTGTCCATTTTACTTATCCAATTTACTCATTAGTCATCCAACTTATATTTCCATTCTTAATATAACTTATAGTTACTTTGTTATTAGCTTCTTAGCAAGTAAGATACGCTTACCATTTTAATGGCAAACGGCCAATCCTTTCTTTTAACAAGTTAACAAGATCCAACTCTTCCAAACTTACTCCATATATTATATAATCCATAATATACTTATAATATATGTATAACAACCAATTCACAAAGAGGTTTAAGTTCCACTACCTCAAATAGCCCAAAAATATCCAAGTTCTTAAAGTCGCTCCAAGCAAGTCTTAGCTCCAAATCTTTACGTTCCAATCCGCTACAAGCAACTCCATGTAAGCTCCTAACCAACTTCTCTTCAAGATTCAACTCCAAAAAGTGAAGAACACTTAGGTTTCAAGATGACAACTTTCGCCAAGGCATCCCTTCAAGGCTGTGGTGTGAAATCTTTTCCAACTCTTGGTACACAATCTTCCTAACACCTTAGGAAGAACACTTGAGAGTTTAAGAATTGTTGGACAAATTTTGCTCAAGAAATGGGGCAAAACCGAGAGCTCTAGGTCAAGGGAGAAGGAGGGTTTTTCAAGTCTTCAAATGTCTAAGTGGAAGATTTCATCAACAAAGGGTGCATATATAGGACAACCAAGGGATAGGATGAAGGCAAGTGTGTGGTTGAGATTGGGGACAAGTGGGTGGGACCCACAAGCCACTTGTCCACACAAAATATCTAGCAAGACTTGGCCACTATGCGCCACTGTCTAGCTAATTTCGCCAAGTGGCCACCTAGGGGTGACACGTGTCGCCTCCTACTGGCCCAAAATATTTCATCTCCAGAAAATATCCAATAATGGCCAAAATCTCAAAAACTAAGCGGGCCCCACAAAACCGTAAATTTCACCCGTGGCCCCACGTGACCATTTCCGGAAATAAAATTCCATAATTCTCAAATATTCTAAGAAGTCCGAATACCAAATCTGGGAATCCAATTCCCATTAACGAACCTTTTTCTTCACAAAAAACCGGAAACTTTTCCGTCGAAAAATCACATCTTTCTTTCTTTCCAAAATTTCTGTCGTAATCTCGCACGTACATCCTCACCTATATACCCTGGAACTACGGGGTATAACATTACACAACCCAAGGAATTATCCCACTGGTACACCCTATGTATATAATGCTCTCCGACAAGGATCACCCGCAAAATCTTCTACTCGAGACGACCTTACATCTAAGGTCTCGACGTGTAATATTCTAAGGTTCACACCTTCCATACCCCCATACTTACCTTTTCAACTACCCATGTTTTCTAACTCACCAATAACACAACGCTATCCGTACATAGCACACAATAATAAGATCATCATATCAAGCATACTAATCTCTAGAGGGTTAAGGATATACCTGTATCTACCGCTTCACTCTAATCATAGGCCTGCCCTGCAGGGCGCATAGTTGTAGAAGGTGATGAACCAGCCATAGATCCTGAAGGCCGAGTCTCAACATCCGCGCTACCTCTGGTCGGACAATTCCTCGCAAAATGGCCCTGCTGGCCGCATGTAAAACAACCTCCCGAACCAAAGACGACACTTCTTATGGATTTTACCGCAACGCCACACCGAGGTGTGGTGGCCTCATCCGTCAACACCACTACTCCCGAAACTCAACCCTCGAGCCCTCGACCGCTTCCCGAATACTGGATTCCACAAGACGTGGAGGACCGCTCAGATCGCGGAGGCGCATAACTAGTCTCGCCACGAGGCGTCCGCCTCGAAAGTCGCCAAAGACCTGCTCGCCTCTTCTGCGATCCCGGCCATTTTGTCGATCTCTCGCTCACACCAGTGCATAAGCTCGCATGCGGGCAATGTCCATGCCCGGTGAAGAGCTACACCCGAACAAGTCTCTGCCAAGTAGTCATCGAGCCCGGTGACGTAGCGGTGCACTCTATCCCCCATGTCGGCTACCAACGCGGGGACGTACCGAGCTATTGAGCCAGACTCCACATTGTACTCCTGAACCGTACGCCCGTCCTGCCTCAATATCAAAAATCTGTCGGCCCGAGCCCTCCTCATCTGTGGAGGCAAGAAATGTGCAAGAAATGCCTCTGAGAACTCGTCCCAAATAGATGGAGGCGCATGCTCCCCCCGGGATAGCTCCCACGATCAAACCCGATCAGCGGTATCACGCACCGATGTGAACCTAAGACCATCGACTCGGTCTCCAAACTTGATCACTCATGATCCGTCAGAATCGCTTGATGAACTCTGCGGATCATCCTCGTGCCTCGATCCATAAAACATCGCGGCTGCAACTCGTAAAGTCCCGCAGCCTCAAACTATCCGCCTCGTGAACTACGGGTACTACCGCACGAATCGCCAGATCCATTTTATCCTCGTGCCTTGCCACTATTGTCATGCCCCAAACTCGGCCCGCCACATCGTGCCTTACCCTGCACCCTAGTGATACAACATCAGAGAAAACCAGCGGAAATAAAAACTTTACACATGAAATGAGAGATATAAATAAATAGACAGGCCAACCCAACCGCTGCTTCAATATATACATAAAACCCGACAGCTTATCCTTTTACAAACCCCGCCACAACAAAGCATGCACTTAAGATATACAACAACTATGACGGGACAGGGCCCCGCCATACCCCTGAATGTACAAGTACCTACAATGACAGGGGACTATACCAAAAGATAAGCCTCCGGAGGAACGGAGCTTCCCAACGCTGAACTGCGATCCTATGAGCGAGGATCAACCAACTGGTGTACCTCTACTGCGGATGAACGCAGCCCGGGCGAGGTCGCATAACAGTACCAAGTATGTGAAACTGAAAATACTGTAATGAAATCACATTTCATCATTTTATAAAACCATTTCGCAATAAGTAAACAGTTATGTCAAGTAAGGGGACGCATATCCCCAGAATAATCACTCACACATAATTATGGGTCTCACGCCCATAATACCACTCATGCCCGTGGAACTCATTCCTCACTGCCGGCAGTACATGATGTAAAACAACACCCATATGTGAACCTGAACACTAGATCACGCTGCGTCATCAAAACCGACGCCAAGTAGAATAGCCAACTACCACCCAAAAGCTAGTCATATCCCATCACGCAAGGTACTAAGCCAACTACTACCCAAAAGCTCGCCACGCAACCGGCCCAGGCAAGTATCTTAAGCTAACGTATCATAGCCTACCGTCTCACAAGATATGACCGAGGCAAGTATCTTAAGCTATCTACCGAGGCTACCAGACACGAAAATGACCGTAACAAGTATCTAAAGTGTGCTCGAACCACACGCATAAACCAAGCCCGTGATCGCCGTCACCGCGCAAGCTTCATGGATTAGCGGTCCATGGACTAACAATCGAACTCACAATGACCGCATGCCCGACATCTTACTCGAAGTCATGGCCATGAAACCATCCCATCGACGCGTGCCCGTGGAACATCCATCACGTCGATGTCCAAAGGAAAAATCAGATAGCCGGCCTCCTGCAGAGTCACGGCGATCTGAAACAACCAACCAATACTCAAAGTGGACGATACTGTGGACCACCCAACGCCGTGATGTCCAAATAATCAATCGATAGCCGCCTCCCAGAGTCACGAGACATCAACAAAACACTTGCACATCAAAGACTATCACAACAAGCATAGGCAAGTTTAACATACATTCATTTTAATCAACAATCCGGTTTCAAACCCAAAATACTACATACTTTCCTTCTTTCAAAAGACCTCTTTCTACGTAAAAGCCACATGATACTAATACTGTAGTATATAAAGAAAACACGTTTACTTTTAAAACCAAATTACTTCACCTTCAGAAAATCTTTACAAGGCTTTTAAAATCAAGTACTCTATACTTTATAAACCAAGTGCTTTTCTTTTAGAACAACATCAAGTATACTCTTTTAAAACCCAATTAACTTACTCTTTTCAAAACAAGTAACCTATACTTAAATCAAGTTACTTCTCCTTTCCGAAAACAAGTCGTTATAAGTCAAGTCTCTTATCTTTCAAGATCAAGTCTCTTAACTTTCAAAATCAAGTCGCTTTATCACAAACCAAATCTTTCTTTTATCTTCATAAAGTCGTTATAACTAACTTCCCATAAAGCCATTATAACACTTTATGTTTTAAAACAAACAAAAATCGTTTCACACACGTACGTCTACCGTACTATATAGTTCACAACAATCATGCTCAAGAGTATAGGAAGAATCACATACCTTTAGCTTAAACCACAAGCCAAGTCAAGTATGCCGCGTAGAAAGATCCACCTATAACAACCACAATATATAAATCAACTTCTAGCACTCTCCGTAGAATATTCTAAACACAAGATTCCTTATTCTACAGAAATTTCGGCAAAGACTCTCCCGCTATCACATAAATCTCCTCCTAACCAGCCCGCTACTGTGCCAACAACTCAGGGATTACACGCCTAACCTGACGTGTTCAAATATGCTTCACAATAATACTTACACAAGTCTCATGTAAGTACGGTCAATGTAAATACAAATTCAACTTTATAATCATCCTTCCAATATAATATACTCAAGTATAACTACTACAACATGTAATATCCAATTACAATAGGGGGACATAGATCATTACCTCGATAAGCCCAAAAATTATCCAAGTTATAAGTCGATCCTGAGCAACGTTTAGCTCCAATCCTTACGCTCCAACCCGCTCCAAGCGACCCTTAGAAGTTTCTAAACAACTTTCTAAATACTTCCACCAAGCTAGGAAGATTTTTCTGTGGTTTCGCTTACGGCTATTGGAATAAAGTAGTATTTCCGGGCTCCTAGTATTGAAATAACTTTGGAACACTACTAGGGATACTAGGCCAAGGTATTTGGGATTATACAACAATACACCAAGTATTTTCTACACAAGAGGGGAGGGGGACGAAATCTACACAAAGGGAGGGAAAACATTTGCTTGGAAAGCTTTCTGTGAGGATGATTTTACTCTTCAAGCCAAGCGGGTATTTATAGAAGAACCGAGGCCAAGATCAATATAAGTGTAGGGTCAAGATTGGGCCATGTGTGTGGGTCCCACCACACCACATGGCCAAACGAAATGGTGCCAAGTGAGGCCAATCGCCAAGCGGACAAGTGGCCTAGCCATCATCCACCCATTTCGCCAAGTGCCACATGGGGTGACACGTGTCGCCCCAATTAATCCAAAATATTTCGTCTTCCAAAATATCCAAAATACCGAAATCTCAAAAACAAAATGCCTCACAAAACCGTAAATTTCTCCCGTGGGTCCCACGTGACCATTTCTCAAAATAAAACCTCAAAATTCTAATATAATCCAAGAAGTCCAAATACCAAACTGGGAATCCAATTCCCATTAACGAACCTTTTTCTTCACAAAACCTAACTTTTCCGAAAAAATCACATCTTCCTTTCTTTCCAAAATTTCTGCCGTATTCTCGCACGCACGTCCTCACATACATACCACGAACTACGGGTATAACATTCTTCCTTAGAAACATTCGTCCCGAATGTTCCTTCTAAGTCTCCAAACGAACGTGTGTCGGTATAGTCTTCACTACTATACTTACGAAACCAATCACGCCATCAATGGCCATAGTATAACATACAAATCCAAGCTAACGAGGAAATCATTTCTAATCTCACAACTCCTACTAGCTTCAATTTACTCTAAGGCCTATCTCCGCCTTCACGATCCGATTCGATCGAACACATCCCCGAACTCATACGATGGTTACCTAAACTGGGCCTAGCACTCGTGACCTACCACCCGGCCGACCACCTCGAATCGACCCACCTCAATCCGGCCGGGTTGACCCGCGACTTGGCCTCAACCCGACTCGCCATCGCGCCTAATCTCTCTCGCTCGATCCGAACAATCTTACTAATTCACGCCATGAAAGCTACCACTTCCATCTTACACTACCCATGGAATTATCACACCAACATAATGCTATCGAACATAATAATTAAAAATATACTTATCTTAATACAAATGCATACTAGTCTCTTAGGTCAAGGATATACCCGATATCACAAAACAAATAGGCGATTTCAAGGACCGCTATAATCGAACTTCCACCACGACCGCCTCGCTCGCCAGATATGAACACCCCGCCTAGCTATCGGGCGCGAAGAACCCGCAATGCATCCCGGCGTCGAAGTCTCAACATCCGCGCTACCTCTGGTAGGACAATTTCTCGCAAAATGGCCCCGCCGCCACATGTAAAACAAGTCCTCTCGACACTTCGAATGGGTTTACCACACCGTTACACTTAGGTCGGGTGGCTTCCTCCGCCGACTCCCAACTCCTCGAAAACTCAACCTCGAGCCACGACCGCCTCAATACTCTGGAGGCCTCAAGATCAGAGGACCACTCTGTCGGGCGGCGCGTATAACTAGTTCACTGAGGCGGTCCGCCTTGAAAGTTACCAAAGGACCTCGCTGTCCCGCCTCTTCTGGCGATATGGTCAATCCGTCGGTCTCCGCGTGCTCACACCCTAGCGCATGAGCTCGCATGCGGCGATGTCCATGCCCTGAGCGATACACCAACAAGACTCGCCAAGTAGTCATCAAGCCCTCGTGGACGTGGCGGTGCACTCGCCCTCCATATTAGCTACTAACGCAGGGACATATCGAGCCAACGAGTCGAACTCTACGTTGTACTCCCGAATCGCGGCGCCCTCCTCGCCTCAAAGATCGTAAACTCGCCGCCCGCGTGCTCTCATCCGCGCGGCAAGAAATGGCTGAGAAATGCCTCCGAGAACTCGTCCCAAATAGCTGGGGGCGCATGCTCCCCCCGGGACAGCTCCCATGAATCAAACCAGTCGACTGCGGTATCACGCAGCCGATGCGAACCGAAAATCACGGACTCGGTCTCCAAGCCTTGATCACTGCGATGATCCTTCAGAATCGACGGATGAACTCCTGCGGATCATCCTCAGGCCTCTACCCGTAGAACTCTGGCGTGATACAACTCAGAAAATCCCGTAGCCTCAAACTATCCGTTCTGGGATGAACTACGGGCTACCGAATCGAACTGCCGATCCTTCTCTCGTGTTCGCCACGATCCCGCCGAATCGGGCCATCTCCTTGTAACCCATCTCTCCGCTTCCAGCCGTGGACCGAGGCTCAGTACCGTGGTCTCTGCAGCCACCGCTGCGCCTAACCTCTCGCTGGGCCGGGCGGCGTCGCAAAACTCGACGTCTCAAGAACTATCTCGTAATGACCAGGCTCGCGCTCGTACTCCTCTGTGTCCCACTAGCAGCCTCCCACGGCCGCTTGCCCTTCGGGCCCGCCTTGCGCGCGAGGCATAATCGCGTAAAAGAACACGCCGGAAGGAGTCCAACTTACAACATCGCTCTAAGGCACGATCTCGAGTGAGAAGAATAGAAACTAATCCTAAATGTCCTGCAGCCTCACGATTATAGATGTGCACAACACACCGATAATCAAGACTCTACTAGACACGGTCGTAGACACTTTCCGAGGATTAATCGCTCGATACCACTTGTCACGCCCAAACTCGGGCCACATCGGTGCCTTACCCGGGCACCCTAGTGATACAACATCGAGAAAACCACGGAAATAAAAACTTTACACATGAAATGAGAGATATAAATAAATACAAAGCAACCCAACCGTTGCCTTCAGATATATACATAAAACCCGACGCTTATCCTTTTTACAAACCCCGCCACAACAAAGGCATGCACTCTAAGATATACAACAACTATGACGGACGGGGCCCGCCATACCCTCGATGTACAAGTACCTACAATGACAGGGACTATACCAAAAGATAAGCCTCCGAGGAACGGAGCTTCCTAACGCCGAATCGCGATCCTATGAGCGAGATCAACCAATCGCGTGTACTCTACTGCGGCATGAACGCGGCCGAGGTCAAGCATAACAGTACCAAGTATGTGAAATCAAAATATCAGAATGAAATCACATTTCATCATTTTATAAAACCATTTCGCAATAAGTAAACAAGCAGGTTGTCAAGTAAGGACGATATCCCCGAATAATCACTCACACATAATTATGGGTCTCACGCCCATAATACCACTCATGCCCGTGGAACTCATTCCTCATCACGGCGACATGATGTAAAACAACACCCGTATGTGAACTGAACACTAGATCCTCGCTGCGTCATCAAAACCGACGGGCAAGTAGAATAGCCAACTACTACCCAAAAGCTAGTCATATCCCATCACGGGCAAGGTACTAAGCCAACTACGACCCAAAAGCTAGCCACGAATCGCCGAGGCAAGTATCTTAAGCTAACGCATAATAGCCTACCGTCTCACAAGATATGACCGAGGCAAGTATCTTAAGCTATCTACCGAGGCTACCAGACACGAAAATGACCGAACAAGTATCTAAAGTGTGCTCAACCACACGCATAAACCAAGCCCGTGATCGCCGTCACCGCGCAAGCTTCATGGATTAGCGGTCCATGGACTAACAATCAACCTCACAATGACCGCATGCCCCGATCTTACCTCGGAAGTCATGGCCATGAAACCATCCCATCGACGCGTGCCCGTGGAACATCCATCACGCCAAGATGTCCAAAGGAAAAATCAGATAGCCGCCTCCCGCAGAGTCACGACAAGCATGAAACAACCGGTCGATACTCAAAGTGGACGATACTGTGGACCACCCAACGTCGGTATGTCCAAATAATCAATCAGATAGCCGCCTCCTGCAGAGTCACGGCAGACATCAACAAAACACTTGCACATCAAAGACTATCACAACAAGCATAGGCAAGTTTAACATACATTCATTTTAATCAACAATCGGGTTTCAAACCCAAAATACTACATACTTTCCTTCTTTCAAAAGACCTCTTTCTACGTAAAAGCCACATGATACTAATACTGTAGTATATAAAGAAAACACGTTTTACTTTTAAAACCAAATTACTTCACCTTCAGAAAATCTTTACAAGGCTTTTAAAATCAAGTACTCTATACTTTATAAACCAAGTGCTTTTCTTTTAGAACAACATCAAGTATACTCTTTTAAAACCCAATTAACTTACTCTTTTCAAAACAAGTAACCTATACTTAAATCAAGTTACTTCTCCTTTCCAAACAAGTCGTTATAAGTCAAGTCTCTTATCTTTCAAGATCAAGTCTCTTAACTTTCAAAATCAAGTCGTTTTATCACAAACCAAATCTTTCTTTTATCTTCATAAAGTCGTTATAACTAACTTCCCATAAAGCCATTATAACACTTTATGTTTTAAAACAAACAAAAATCGTTTCACACACGTCGCCTACCGTACTATATAGTTCACAACAATCATGCTCAAGAGTATAGGAAGAATCACATACCTTTAGCTTAAACCACAAGCCAAGTCAAGTATGCCGCGTAGAAAGATCCACCTATAACAACCACAATATATAAATCAACTTCTAGCACTCTCCGTAGAATATTCTAAACACAAGATTCCTTATTCTACGTAAATTTGTGAGACCTCCCCCTATCACATAAATCTCCTCACTAACCGGGCCGCTACTGTGCCAACAACTCCGAGGATTACACGTCTAACCGGCGTGTTCAAATATCTTCACAATAATACTTACACAAGTCTCTGTAAATGCAGTCAATGTAAATCTGATTCAATCCTTTATAATCATCCTTCCAATATAATATACTCAAGTATAACTACTACAACATGTAATATCCAATTACAATAGGGGGACATAGATCATTACCTCGATAAGCCCAAAAATTATCCAAGTTATAAGTCGATCATGAGCAACGTTTAGCTCGATCCTTACGCTCGACCTCCAAGCGACCCTTAGAAGTTTCTAAACAACTTCTCTAAATACTTCCACCAAGCTAGGAAGATTTTTCTAGGGTTTCGTTTCTGACTATTGGAATAAAGTAGTATTTCCGGGCTCCTAGTATTGAAATAACTTTGGAACACTACTAGGGATACTAGGCCAAGGTATTTGGGATTATACAACAATACACCAAGTATTTTCTACACAAGAGGGGAGGGGGACGAAATCTACACAAAGGGAGGAAAACATTTGCTTTGGAAAGCTTTCAAGTGAGGATGATTTTACTCTTCAAGCGAGGGTATTTATAGAAGAACCAAGGCAAGATCAATATAAGTGTAGGGTCAAGATTGGGCCATGTGTGTGTGGGTCCACCACACCACATGGCCAAACGAAAATGGTGCCAAGTGTGAGGCCGAATCGGCGAGGGACAAGTGGCCACTGGCCCACCCATTCGACCAAGTGCCACATGGGGTGACACGTGTCGCCCCGATTAAATCAAAATATTTCGTCTTAGAAAATATCCAAAATACCGAAATCTCAAAAACAAAGCGGGCCCCACAAAACCGTAAATTTCTCCCGTGGGTCACACGTGACCATTTCTGAAAATAAAACCTCAAAATTCTAATATAATCCAATAAGTCCAAATACCAAATCTGGGAATCCAATTCCCATTAACGAACCTTTTTCTTCACAAAAACCGGGAACTTTTCCGTCGAAAAAAATCGCATTTACCTTTCTTTCCAAAATTTCTGTCGTATTCTAAATGCGTCGTCCTCACATACATACGGAACTACGGTATAACAACTATCTGGCTAATAATCGCCATCTCCTTGTAACCCATCTCCTCCTGCTCCAGTGTGGGGTGAAGGCTCTGTGCGTGGTCTCGTGCAGCGCTGCGTGGCTCTAAACTCTCATTTGTGGCGTCGCAAAACTCGCCGTCTGAGCGCTATCTCGGTAATGGCCAGGGCTGCGCCCTCGTACTCCTCAGTATCCTACTAGCGGCTTCCTCGCTTCGCCCATCGGGCGGGTTGCACTGCGGAGGCATAATCGGTGAAAACGAAATACGTCGGAGGGTCCAACTTATAACACGGCTCTAAGGCACGATCTCATAATGAGAATAATGGAAACCAATCCTCAATGTCCTGCATCCTCCTGATTTTAGATGTGGTGCACAACACATCGATAATCAAGACTGTACTAGACACGTTCTGTAGACACTTTCCGAGATTAATCGCTCGATACCACTTTTGTCACGACCGATCCGGGCTGTGGTCGTGCCTACCGGGCACCTGGTGATACAACATCGAGAAAATCAGCGGAAATAAAAACATAAACATGAAACAAGAGATATGATAATAAAGCAGGCCAACCAACGGTTACCTTCATATATATATAATTAAAAACTTAAGCGATTACATCCTTACAAACCACCGCCTTGCAAGATTACTACTGCACCTTAAGAGTTTTTATACAACATGACGGGACGGGGCCCGCCATACCTCGAATGTACAAGTACCTACGATGTGAGGACTATACTAAAAGATAAGCCTCGGAAAGCGGAGCTTCCAATCTGTTGAACTATGATCCTATGGCGAGGATCAACAATCCCAGTGTACCTACTGCGGCGTGAACGCGGCCCCGAGAAGTCGATCTGGCAGTACCAAGTATGTGAAATCGAAATACGTAAATGAAATCATAGTAGTCTATATAAAGCGGGAGACATGTATGATAACCAAACTACGATCCACAATAAATAGCGATCATGTAAGTCGGGACTCACGCCTCAAAGTCATCACTCAAATATAACTATGGGTCTCACGCCTCAACATCAATCATGCGTGGAATACCTTTCTCACTACCGATACCATGATATAATAACACCAGGAGTACACATAAACACGAGTCCCACGACTCATAAAACCGTAAGGGCAAGTCTGAAGGCTAACTACGGATACCAAAGCCGCGTCATCAATCGGCCAGGGCAAGTACGAAAGCCAACTACCGGATACCAAAGCCGTACTAACAATACTATACAACCAAACCACGAAGGCGTCACGGGGCAAGTACGAAGCCAACTACGGATACCAAAGCGTGTCACGTGGTGGCCGGGCAAGTACGAGGGCTAACTACGGATACCAAGGCGTATCGAGACTTCGCCACGGCCGTCACGGGGCAAGTCTGAAGCCAACTACGGATACCAAAGCGTGTCACGTGGTGGCCGGGGCAAATCTGAGGCTAACTACGGATACCAGGCGTATCACGAGACCGCCACTAAACCGAGCAGGGCAAGTGCGAAGGCTAACTACAGTACCAAGGCGAATCCGCCACGAGACGGGGCAAGTCGAAGCCAACCACGGATACCAAGGCGAATCGGTAAAACCTCGCGGAGAGCTAGTCTATAGAATAACTATCAGCGAGCGCGCGTGGAATCCTCCGTCACCGCCAGACGCGTACAAGTAAGATCATAACAAATCAGCCGGCCCTCCATTGAGAGACGCGGTGGTATAGAAGTACAATACTTGCATAACAAGGCTATCACACGCAAATATAGGCAAGTTACACACAACTCAAGGTACTTTCATTTTATGCCAAAGTCCAGGTTTTAACCCCAAAGTACTACGTACGTTAAATTCTTTGTAAAAGATCCATTTCTTTTACAAAGGTCACCCGATACCCGTATTATAAAAAATAGAGTGACTAACATTTTTAAGTAAACCAAAACAACTTCCATACTTTCCTTTTTAAACCAAATTAAGACAATATCATGCCTTCTTTTTAGACCAAAACACTTCTCCTTTTAAAGTCAAGTTACCATTTTAAAACCAATGATAAAACCATTCTTTTGTTTTCATAAAGTCGTTATAACTAACTTCCCATAAAGATGTTATAACACTTTATGTTTTAAACCAATTTAAGACAAAACAATGTCTTTCTTTTAAACCAAAAACTCTTCAATTCCTCAAGTCTCTTTTCTTTTAGAAATCAAGTTCCTTACTTTGGAATTTTAAGAAAATTAATGCTTGTTTATAATGATTCTTATTAAAGCAGCCATGATCTAGGAGATGTAATACAATTTTGTCTTATCTTAGCTTCTATGCAGATGGAGGTTTCTACTGGTTTTAATAGTAATTAATTAGTCAATACATTTTCCTTTAATAACGCTGCAGTGGTTTGTTCGATACTTATTCTCATTTCCGAAATCAATATAATATTATTCCTTTTAAAACCCAAGTACCCATTTCTCATAAAAGCGGTTTCACAATTGTTTAACACAACCCAAGTCCTTATTATTTCACATCAAGTCTTTTATCTTTTAAAAACTACAAACCATTTCTTTGCCCTCATAAAGTTGTTATAACCAACTTCCCATAAAACCGTTATAACACTTTATGTTTTAAACCAACCAAATTCATTTAACACATGTACGTCTACCGTACTACATAGTTCACAACATATGATGCTAGAAAAGATAGGAAGAGGTTCACATACCTCACGACGATTATCGACAATTAGCAAAATGCTCCAAGTACTACAATCTTGCTAGCCTTTTCCACCCTTCAAGTAGAATACGCTACTCGTAATACTTCCACCTATAATGGCCATAAAACGCCTATTAACTTCTAGTTCTCTTCGTAGAATATTTCTACGGAAAATTCGGTAGCACCTCCCCCCCCGCTTTCACATAAGTCTCCTCCCCTATCAAGGCCCGCTACCAGGCCAACAACTCCCAGGGGATTACACGTCTAACCGGACGTGTTCAATTCTACTTCACAGGAATACTACAAGTCTACTGTAAATGCAGTCCTATGTAATTACAGTTCAATTCTCTTCTTTAATATCCATTCTATATATACTATACTCAGCTATACATTACTACGACATGTAATTTCCAATTACAATAGGGGGATAAAGATCATTACCTCGATAAGCCCAAAATTATCCAAGATTATATGTCGATACTGAGCAACGTTTAGCTCTGTCATGCGCTCCAAACCGCTCCAAGAACCCTTAGAAGTTTCTAATAACTTCTCTTAAACACTTCAACTCCAAAAAGTGAAGTACACTTAGGCTAAACTTGTGGCAACTCTCGGCCAAGGGGGTGTATTTAGGCTAAGGTTGTGAAATCTTTTCTAACTTTTGGTTAATAGTCTTCCTAATACACTAAGGAAGAACACTTAAAACTTTAAGAATTTTTGGACAAAGTTTGGTTAAGGGAGAGGGTGTGGGACGAGAACTACAACAAAGGGAGGGAGTATTTTTGCCTTGGAATTTCTCAAGTGTGGATGAAGAATAGTCTTCAACTAAGGGGGTATTTATAGGACATTCAAGGGCTAGGATTGAAGCAAGTGTGTGGTCTAGATTGAGCCATGTGTGTGTGGGTCCCACTTATCTATCTACTACACAAATATCTTGCAAGACTTTGACCAAATGTTTATGGCATTTTTCATGTGAAAAACGTGTACAACATGTCCAACAATTTCGTCCAACCTTGCCACCTAGGGGTGACACATGTCGCCCTCCTATTGGTCCAAAATATTTCATCTTCCGAAAATATCTGTAATGCCAAAAATCCGAAAATAAAGTGGGCCCCACAAACCGTAAATTCCTCCCGTGGGCCCCACGTGACCAATTCCGGAAATAAAATTCCATAATTCTTAAATATTCCAAAAAGTCCGAATACCGAATCCGGGAATCCAATTCCCATTAACGAACCTTTTTCCTTCACAAAATCCGGAACTTTTTCCGTCGAAAAATCACATCTTTCTTCCTTTCCAATTTTAAGGTCGTATTCTCGTACGTACGTCCTCACATACATACCCTGGAACTACGGGGTATAACAAAATACCTATAGCATCGGGGAATATCCGTACCAATACGAGGCAAGTACGATCCCACATGTGTCATCAGAACCGTACGAGGCAAGTACGAAGGCATAGCTACCAGATCCACCCTACATCCTCAACCGACCGGGGCAAGTATGAAAGCCAGCTACCAGATCCACCCGTACCAACAATACTATAACTGAATCACGGCGGCGGGCAAGTGCGATAGCCTCTGCAGATCCACCTGCGTCACATCGCGGCCGGGCAAATCTGTGAGCTAACCACCGAGATCCACCTGCATCACACCATCGCCCTAACCACGGCCGGCAATGCGAAATCCAACTACCAGATCCACCTTGCATCACGTCTCTGACCGGGGCAAGTACGAGGGCTAACTACTAGATCCACCCTGAATCAGTAGACCTCATGGAGAGCTAATCCATGGAATAATACTGTCAACAGGGAAACGAACCCTCATCATGGCCGCATACCCGTGGAATCCTCCATCACTGACGGTACGTCCAAATAGACTCATAACTACATGCTTTTAATTCGAATTGCAATACCATGCCTTTACATAAACCAAGACAATTACCATGCCTTCTTTTCACATAAACCAAGAGAATTCTTATTTAAGCAAGCCAAAGTACTTATCAAGGCATACATGGAATAATTCTCAATTAAACAAGCCAAAGTACTATGTACGTACATTCTTTTCGAAAGCCTTCTTTTTATGTAAAATCCAAGATACTAACACCCGTAGTATCGAGGCGTGTCTATTTTTCAAAGTAAGTTACTACACCTTTAGAAAACTCATTTCAAAGCTTGAAACCAAGTAACTTCAATTTTTCACAATCTAGACAACTTATGCTCATTAATCAAAATAGACAACTTTCATAACCTTCCATAAAGTTATTATAACCAACTTCCCATAAAACCGTTATACTAACTTTATGCTTTAGAAATTTAAGACATCCTTATCCTTTCATAAGACCGTTATAACTAACTTCCCATAAAGCCGTTATAACTCCTTATAAACCATTTCGTTCTTTTACTAACCAAGAGACTTATACTTCAAACAAATTCATACAATTTTCAAAATACTTCAAGCCTCTTATCCTTTAGAAAACAAGTTTCTTACCTCAAAAATTTAAGTCTCTTATCTTTTAGAATAATTCAATACTCAATACTTTCACACCAAGTACTCTATACTTCATTATGTCAAGAAATCCTTGTCTACCTTATTTAGGATAAACCATTCCTTAAGAACAAGCGGGTTAACTTCTTAACCCAACCAACTTAGACATTTTCTTAAAACAAGTCAAGTATAACAAAAGGATTTACTTCATTCAAAACACGTACGTCTACCGTACTATATAGTTATAACTACTCATGCTCAAGAGATAAGAAAGTTTTCACATACCTCTTCGGTCAATCCACTTGCTAAGCCCAAACTACCGCAAGTAATAATTCAACCTATAATAACCATAATACGTTTATTAACCTCTAATTTCAATGTAGAAATAATCTAAGTTCAAAGCCCCTAAATTCTATGGAAAATTGGGCGGCATTTCCTTTGTTTCTACATACTTTGCCACCTTTCTCAAGGCCGAATTCAACATCCAAATGCCACATTTAAGGCTCAACAATCCAAACATCTTAAAGGGGATTCACACCTAAACTTGGGTGTGTAAAATTATGCCCCACAAGGTAAAACAACTAACTTAACAAGTCTAAGGTAGTTTTTAGGCTACAACATGCTCACATAATCTTCTTAACCAATTCTTTCATATCCAACCCATATTTCTTACATGCAATTAGGGGTGTACAAAACAGGACCGGACCGGAAAACCGGACCGGAACCGGACCGGAACCGGACCGGAATGGACCGGACCGGTCCGGACCGGTGGATTCCGGTCCTCGGTCCGTCAAAATGGTGGATTCCGGTTTTCCGGTCGGTCGAGTAAAACTGGAATTTTCGAATGGACCGGATATTTTAATTTTTTTTTTATAAATTGAATTTCCAATATTGAAATTGACATTCGGATGCGGTGCCACGCAATTTTACGTTGAAATCAATTGTACATCGCGAGATATTTAGATTTGAAAAGGGAAAACGTAACGATTTGGGGAAAAGTGAAATTGAGGGGCAAGATGGGCGTTTTGGAGAAATCGGCGAATCAACAGCTATGGCGGTTTGGCCACCCCGTGTCGAAAAAATACGCGAAATCAAAAAACAAATTAGGTAAACCGGACGTCCGAGCGCACAGTTATGACCGTATAACGTTTGATCAATTTACAACATATTTTTGATATGTGAATCCGTCCGTGGCGGTGTGAGTGGAAATTTGGTGGGTGGCGGGGTGGGGCTGGGGTGGGGGTAGTGGTGGGGGCTGGCGGGAGTGGTGGTGGGGGGGTGAGGCAAATCATTCGGTCAGTAATCTGTAATTTCGGTTTGATCCAATCAGATTTTAACCTTTTGTGCACCTAGTTTGTGAATGTCCAAATTCCAAATAGAAAATAGAAAATATAAATGTGGTGTGTAACTTTAATTAATGAGTAGTTCAGTAGTTCGTATACGAACCAAGTACATTTGGTGATTTTCTTTAAGTTAGTCATATTAATGAAATAAAGTTTATTGAAGGATAAGGAAAAAAACAAACATATTTAATGAGATTGATAAACGAACACATTCTTAAAAATTTATAATTTATAAATTGCATTTAACAAAAAAAAAAAAAAAAAAAAAAAACCGGTCCAAAACCGGGACCGGACCGGAATTTTCCGGTCCTCGGTCCAGAAAAATTCTGGATTCCGGTTCCGGTCCGGTCCGGTCCGGTTCTGGACCGGTGAACACCCCTACATGCAATGAATCTAAAAGCATTATTTACTACTACAAATCCCTTCTTCTTCACATGCAACACAATAACTAGCTACAAGAGAAGAAATGTTACCTTTAGAGCTTTAGCCAAAATTATTCCAACAACTTTGCTAGCCTCCTTTCCAAGAACAACTCCTTCAAGCTAGCCACAAGCTTCCTTCTTGTCCTTAACTTTTCAGATTTTTCTTAGGCTTTGAATTCCCCTTGGAATTTTAGAGAGAAGTGAGAGCTAATTTAGAGAGAGAGAGAGGTTTGAAAGATGACCAAGTCTTCAAGAAAAAATCAGATGGGGGGACACGTGTCACCCTCCCATGGCCTTTTTAAAAGAGAAAATCAGATTTTCCTAAGTTTTTCCGCCCAAAATCCCGCCTCGGCGCCGCGGCCCTGCTTCCCGGCGCCGCGGCTCTACAACTTCAGCGACCCTCAGTATATCCGTGCCCGCGGCCACTCGACCGCTGCCACTGCCGCATCCGAGACACATTTCTGCCCGTCTGCGCACTGAACTTGTAACTCCCATAACTTCCTACTCCGATGTTCTATCGACGAACGGTTGGTTGCGTTGGAAACTAGACTCAACGAACTACGCACTAGGCTTTTGAAATACTTAGGAACTTTCAATGTACCGGGTCATAACCCGCCTCAAAGTTGACTAAAACCCATCCAAAACAATCCGTCAACCTATCTTTTGAAAATTTTAAGTCTTACTCCCTTTCGTACGCTCTCATGCGCATGACCTGAACTACGGGGTGTAACATTCTCCCCCCCTTAGAAACATTCGTCCCCGGATGTTCTTTTAGAGCCAATCTACTATTCCTCGGTACATCCTCGTACTATATACTAATGGAACTTCATTATGCCACCTATGACCCTAAGATATCGTACACGCATACCCATTCACCGTAAGTCAAACAGAAAATGAACCCAATATATGAACCATTACTACTTACCCCCGTTCACGGCCTAACAGAATTGCCCGTTCGTATTTACCACTCATTCTATCACATGTACACAGTCTCAATATCCTCTGTTCATAACACTAAATCATACAACAATCCTATCATGCATACTAATCTCTAAAGGGTCAAAGATATACCTGTAATTATTGCTTCACATTCCCCTTGTCGTTCTAATCATGATCCTGCCCCGCATGACGCATAACAAAAGAAGGCGATGAACCAACCACTGATCCCGAAGGCTGAATCTCTATATCCGTGCTATCTCTGGTCGGACAGTTCCTCGCATAATGGCCCTGCTGGCCGCATGCATAGCAATTACCCAAACTAGCACAACACTCCCCATAATGGGTGTTACCACATCGGCTACACCGAGGTAGATGTGGCTTCCTCAGACTAACACCCCTACTCTCCCGAAAACTCAACCTCGAGCCCGCCCCGCTCCCGAATCTCCCGAACGTCCTGAAGACTGTGGTAGAGTACTCCGTACTGGCTGAGGCACATAACTAGCTTGCTGCTGAGGCGGTCCGCCTCGAAAACTGCCTTGAGATCCTCGCTGCCCCCTCGGGCTCGAGTCAAGCCGACCCTCCATTTCTCTGTCCTCTATCCCCTGCGCATATGCCTGCATCCTGGCGATATCCATACCTGGCTGAAGAGCCACTCCCAAGCACGTAGTAATCATATGACGGTCTAGCCCCATCACATAGCGATGAACTCTGCGCCTCGCCGGCCACAATAGTGTGATACCGCCAAAGAGTCAAACTCAGTGTACTCTCGATGGTCCTCCCATTCTGCCTCAAGGTCAAGAATCTATCCACGCGGGCTCTCCTCAACTCAGGAGGCAAGAAGTGATCCAGGAAGGCCTCTGTGAACTCCTCCCAAACCGTTGGAAGAGCACCCTCCCCTCTAGATAATTCCTATGACTCAAACCAGTTCAACGCAATATCGCGTAACCGGTAAGAAGCTAACACAACGGACTCCGTCTCCGAGGCCCTAAGCACCTGCGTAGTCCGCCGCACTGTCGAATAAACTCCTGAGGATCCTCCTCAGACCTCGAACCATAGAACTCGGGTGGATTACAACTCAGAAAGTCCCGAATCCTTAAATCGCTGGCCCAGGGTTAGCACGGCCGGCGGTCTTCGCCGCCACGATGCTAGTCAACAACCCGATCTGCTCTCCGTAATCCCTATAACATGCCCTCGGGCTGGAGGCTCGTACCAAACATCTGAGCTACCGCTCCGGCTCTCTCTAATATCGCGTGAAATGAACTCGCTGACCGCTTACTCGTGCATAGTCGTGCGAGTCCTGGTAACTCTCTGCGTACCACTAGCAGCTCCTGCTGCTGCCTTGCCCTTCTGGGCTCTGGTCGCCTTCCGTGGAGGCATAACTGGTACATAAGAAGAGGTCAGTGAGGATTCAACCTAGTAGGACAGCTCTACTGCACGATCTCAGAGAGAGAAGAATGGAAACCAATCCTAAATGTCCCGCAGCCTCCTGATTATAGATGTGGTTTACAACACACCGATAATCAAGACTCTACTAGACACGGTCTGTAGACACTTTCCGAGGACTAACTGCTTTGATACCACTTTTGTCACGACCCGACCCCGGGGCCGCGACTGGTGCCCTATCGGGGCACCCTGTCAGGTACACATCAGAGAATAACAGCGGAACATACATAACACATAACTTATAAAAAGGTAAACATCGCTGGCCAGCCGATAAGGCTGCCTTCCATAAAAACATACTTAATCAGAAGTACAACTTATTCTTACAGCCCAAACCACAAACGTGACTACAGACCTCTAGGAATAACAACTGTGGCGGGACAGGGCCCCGCCATACCCCCTGAATGTACAAAATACCTATAGCATCGGGGAATATCCGTACCAATAAACAAGCTTCCGGAGGAATGGAGCTTTCCAAGAAATGAACAGTGATCCTAAGAGTGCGGATCATCAAGCTACATATCTCGACCTGCGGCATGAACGCAGCCCCCCGAAGGAGGTCAGTACAACAGGTACCAAGTATGTGAAACTGAAAATACTGTAATGAAATCATAATAGCATATATAAAGCAGGAGACATGTATGACAACCAAACTACAGTACACAACATATACGCAGCCATGTCAAGTCAGGGACTCACGCCCTCTAAGTCATCACTCAAATATAACCATAGGTCTCATGCCCATAATATCAATCATGCCCGTGGAATTCTTTCCTCACTGCCGACAGTCTATGATATAACAACACTAAGGAGTACACATGAACACTAGATCCCACTGTCATCGTAACCGTGCGAGGCAAGTACGGCGCATAGCTACCAGATCCACTGCATCCTCAACCGATCGGGCAGACGAAAGCCGGCTACCGGATCCACCCGTACCAACAATACTATAATCGAATCATGGTGGCCAGGGGCAAGTCGATAGCCTACCAGATCCACCCTGCATCACATCGTTGACCGGGGCAAGTATGCAGGCTAACCACCAGATCCACCCTGCATCACACCACTTTGCCCTAACCCTGACCGGGGCAAGTACGAAAGCCAACTACCAGATCCACCCTGCATCACGTCTCTGACCGGGGCAAGTACGAAGGCTAACTACTAGATCCACCGCATCGAGAGACCTCATGGAGCTAATCCATGGAATAATACCACAACAGGGAAACGAACCCTCATCATGGCCGCATACCCGTGGAATCCTCCATCACTGACGGTACGCCCAAATAGACTCATAACTACATGCTTTTAATTCGAATTGCAATACCATGCCTTTACATAAACCAAGACAATTACCATGCCTTCTTTTCACATAAACCAAGAGAATTCTTATTTAAGCAAGCCAAAGTACTTTTCAAGGCACACATGGAATAATTCTCAATTAAACAAGCCAAAGTACTATGTACATACATTCTTTTTGAAAGCCTCATTTTTATGTAAAATCCAAGATACTAACACCCGTAGTATCGAGGCGTGTCTATTTTTCAAAGTAAGTTACTACACCTTTAGAAAACTCATTTCAAAGCTTGAAACCAAGTAACTTCAATTTTTCACAATCTAGACAACTTATGCTCATTAATCAAAATAGACAACTTTCATAACCTTCCATAAAGTTATTATAACCAACTTCCCATAAAACCGTTATACTAACTTTATGCTTTAGAAATTTAAGACATCCTTATCCTTTCATAAGGCCGTTATAACTAACTTCCCATAAAGCCGTTATAACTCCTTATAAACCATTTCGTTCTTTTACTAACCAAGAGACTTATACTTCAAACAAATTCATACAATTTTCAAAATACTTCAAGCCTCTTATCCTTTAGAAAACAAGTTTCTTACCTCAAAAATTTAAGTCTCTTATCTTTTAGAATAATTCAATACTCAATACTTTCACACCAAGTACTCTATACTTCATTATGTCAAGAAATCCTTGTCTACCTTATTTAGGATAAACCATTCCTTAAGAACAAGCGGGTTAACTTCTTAACCCAACCAACTTAGACATTTTCTTAAAACAAGTCAAGTATAACAAAAGGATTTACTTCATTCAAAACACGTACGTCTACCGTACTATATAGTTATAACTACTCATGCTCAAGAGATAAGAAAGTTTTCACATACCTCTTCGGTCAATCCACTTGCTAAGCCCAAACTACCGCAAGTAATAAGTCAACCTATAATAACCATAATACGTTTATTAACCTCTAATTTCAATGTAGAAATAATCTAAGTTCAAAGCCCCTAAATTCTATGGAAAATTGGGCGGCATTTCCTTTGTTTCTACATACTTTGCCACCTTTCTCAAGGGCGAATTCAACATCCAAATGCCACATTTAAGGCTCAACAATCCAAACATCTCAAAGGGGATTACACACCTAAACTTGGGTGTGTAAAATTATGCCCCACAAGGTAAAACAACTAACTTAACAAGTCTAAGGTAGTTTTTAGGCTACAACATGCTCACATAATCTTCTTAACCAATTCTTTCATATCCAACCCATATTTCTTACATGCAATTAGGGGTGTACAAAACAGGACCGGACCGGAAAATCGGAACGGAACCGGACCGGAATGGACCGGACCGGTGGATTCCGGTCCGGTCATCGGTCCGTCAAAATGGTGGATTCCGGTTTTCCGGTCCGGTCCGGGTAAAAACCGGAATTTTCCGTTCCGGACCGGAATGGACCGGATTTTTTAATTTTTTTTTTTTTTATAAATTGAATTTCCAATATTGAAATTGACATTCCCGGATGCGGTGCCACGCAATTTTTACGTTGAAATCAATTGTACATCGCGAGATATTTAGATTTGAAAAGGGGAAAAACGTAACGATTTGGGGGAAAAGTGAAATTGAGGGGCAAGATGGACGTGTTTGGAGAAATCGACGGAATCAAACTGCTAATGCAGTTTGGCCACCCCCGTATCGAAAAAATACGCGAAATCAAAAAAAAATTAGGTAAAACGGACGTCCGAGCGCAAAGTTATGACCGTATAAAGTTTGATCAATTTACAACCTATATTTCATATGTCAATACGTCCGGCCGTGGCGCTGCGTGGGGTGGGGCTGGCGGGGTGGGGCTGGCGGGGTGGGGGCTGGGGTGGGGGTAGTGGCTGGGGGCTGGCGGGGTGGTGGTAGGGGACTGGGGCAAATCATTCGGTCAGGTGTCTGTAATTCGGTCTTGGTCGGTCGGTTTAACCTTTTGTGCACCTCTAGTTTCAGGAATGTCCAAATTCCAAATAGAAAATAGAAAATATAAATGTGGTGTGTAACTTTAATTAATGAGTAGTTCAGTAGTTCGTATACGAACCAAGTACATTTGGTGATTTTCTTTAAGTTAGTCATATTAATGAAATAAAATTTATTGAAGGATAAGGAAAAAAACAAACATATTTAATGAGATTGATAAACGAACACATTCTTAAAAATTTATAATTTATAAATTGCATTTAACAAAAAAAAAAAGGTCCAACTGTCCAAAATCGACCGACCGAATTTTCCGGTCCTCGGTCCAGAAAAATTCTGGATTCTGGTTCCGGTCCATTCCGGTTTCGGTCCGGTTCTGGACCGGTGAACACCCCTACATGCAATGAATCTAAGAGCATTATTTACTACTACAAATCCCTTCTTCTTCACATGCAACACAATAACTAGCTACAAGAGAAGAAATGTTACCTTTAGAGGTTTAGCCAAAATTATTCCAACAACTTTGCTAGCCTCCTTTCCAAGAACACCACCACAACAACTCCTACAAGCTAGCCACAAGCTTCCTTCTTGTCCTTAACTTTTCAGGTTTTTCTTAGGCTTTGAATTCCCCTTGGAATTTTAGAGAGAAGTGAGAGCTAATTTAGAGAGAGAGAGAGAGAGGTTTGAAAGATGACCAAGTCTTCAAGAAAAAATCAGATGGGGGGGGGGGGGGACACTTGTCGCCCTCCCATGGCCTTTTTAAAAGAGAAAATCAGATTTTCCTAAGTTTTTCCGCCCAAAATCCCGCCTCGGCGCCGCGGCCCTGTTTCCCGGCGCCGCTCTACAACTTCAGCGACCCTCAGTATATCCGGCGCCGCGGCCCTGCCTCCGGCACCGCGGCCCTGTCGCTTCTGTCCGAGACACATTTCTGCCCGTCTGCGCACTGAACTTGTAACTCCCATAACTTCCTACTCCGATGTCCTATCGACGAACGGTTGGTTGCGTTGGAAACTAGACTCAACGAACTACGCACTAGGATTTTGAAATACTTAGGAACTTTCAATGTACCGGGTCATAACCCGCCTCAAAGTTGACTAAAACCCATCCGGAACAATCCGTCAACCTATCTTTTGAAAATTTTAAGTCTTACTCCCTTTCGTACGCTCTCATGCGCATGACCTGAACTACGGGGTGTAACATTCTACCCCCTAAGAAACATTCGTCCGGATGTTCTTTAGAGCCAATCTACTATTCCTCGGTACATCCTCGTACTATATACTAATGGAACTTCATTATGCCACCTATGACCCTAAGATATCGCACACGCATACCCATTCACCGTAAGTCAAACAGAAAACGAACCCAACATATGAACCATTACTACTTACCCCCGTTCACGGCCTAACAGAATTGCCCGTTCGTATTTACCACTCATTCTATCACATGTACACAGTCTCAATATCCTCTGTTCATAACACTAAATCATACAACAATCCTATCATGCATACTAATCTCTAAAGGGTCAAAGATATACCTGTAACTATTGCTTCACATTCCCTTTGCGTCTAATCATGATCCTGCCCTGCACGGCGCATAACAAAAGAAGGCGATGAACCAGCCACTGATCCCGAAGGCTGAATCTCTACATCCGTGCTATCTCTGGTCGGACAGTTCCTCGCATAATGGCCCTGCTGGCCGCATGTATAGCAATTACCCAAACTAGCACGACACTCCCCATAATGGGTGTTACCACATCGGCTACACCGAGGTAGAGGTGGCTTCCTCAGACTAACACCCCTACTCTCCCGAAAACTCAACCTCGAGCCCTGCTCCCGAATCTCCCGAACGTCCTGAAGACTGTGGTGGAGTACTCCGTACTGGCTGAGGCGCATAACTAGCCTGCTGCTGAGGCGGTCCGCCTCGAAAACTGCCCTGAGATCCTGCTGTCCTGGCCCTCTTGGGCTGGCCTGAGTCAAGCCGACCCTCCATTTCTCTGTCCTCTATCCCCTGCGCATATGCCTGCATCCTGGCGATATCCATACCTGATCAAGAGCTACTCCCAAGCACGCAGAATCATATGACGGTCTAGCCCATCACATAGCGATGAACTCATGCGCCGTATGCTACAATAGTGTGTGCATACCGCCAAAGAGTCAAACTCAGGTGTACTCTCATGGTCCTCCCATTCGCCTCAAGGTCAAGAATCTATCCACGCGGGCTCTCTCAACTCGTGAGGCAAGAAGTGATCCAGAAGGCCTCTGTGAACTCCTCCCAAACCGCTGGAAGAGCACCCTCCCCTCTAGACAATTCTCATGACTCAAACCAGTTCAACGCAATATCGCGTAACCGGTAAGAAACTAACACAACGGACTCAATCTCCGAGGCCCTAAGCACCTGCGTAGTCCGCCGCACCTGTCGAATAAACTCCTGAGGATCCTCCTCAGACCTCGAACCATAGAACTCGGGTGGATTACAACTCGTAAAGTCTCGAATCCTAAAATCGTGCCCTAGGGTTAGCCACGCCTGGCGGTCGCCACGCCGATGCTAGTCAACAACCCGACCGCTCTCCGTAATCCTATAACATGCCCGCCGGGCTGGAGGCTCGGGTACCGAAACCTCTAGAGCTACTGCCGCTCCGGCTCGCCATCTGTGGCGTGCTGAACTCGCCGACCCGCCTACTCCCTCAGGCATAGTCTGTGCCCGTGTCCTGGTAACTCTCTGCGTACCACTAGCAGCTCATGTTGCTGCCTTGCCTCTGGCTCGCCGCCTCGCGAGGCATAATCGTACATAAGAAGAGGTCGGTGAGGATTCAACCTAGTAGGGGACTCTCTTCGCACGATCTCGCAGAGAGAAGAATGGAAACTAATCCTAAATGTCCATGACCTCCTGATTATAGATGTGGTTTACAACACACCGATAATCAAGACTCTACTAGACACGGTCTGTAGACACTTTCCGAGGACTAACTGCTTTGATACCACTTTTGTCACGACCCGACCCCGGGGCCGCGACTGGTGCCCTATCGGGGCACCCTGTCAGGTACACATCAGAGAATAGCAGCGGAACATACATAACACATAACTTATAAAAAGGTAAACATCGCTGGCCAGCCGATAAGGCTGCCTTCCATAAAAACATACTTAATCAGAAGTACAACTTATTCTTACAGCCCAAACCACAAACGTGACTACGCACTCTAGAATAATAATCGTATGGCGGAGCCCGCCATACCCCCTGAATGTACAAAATACCTATAGCATCGGGGAATATCCGTACCAATAAACAAGCTTCCGGAGGAATGGAGCTTTCCAAGAAATGAACAGTGATCCTAAGAGTGCGGATCAGCAAGCTACGTATCTCGACCTGCGGCATGAACGCAGCCCCCCGAAGGAGGTCAGTACAACAGGTACCAAGTATGTGAAACTGAAAATACTGTAATGAAATCATAATAGCATATATAAAGCAGGAGACATGTATGACAGCCAAACTACAGTACACAACATATACGCAGCCATGTCAAGTCAGGGACTCACGCCCTCTAAGTCATCACTCAAATATAACCATAGGTCTCATGCCCATAATATCAATCATGCCCGTGGAATTCCTTCCTCACTGCCGACAGTCTATGATATAACAACACTAAGGAGTACACATGAACACTAGATCCCACCTGTGTCATCAGAACCGTACGAGGCAAGTACGAAGGCATAGCTACCAGATCCACCCTGCATCCTCAACCGACCGGGAAAATGAAAGCCCGGCTACGAATCCACCCGTACCAACAATACTATAACTGAATCATGAAGCTGACCGGGGCAAGTGCGATAGCCTCTACCAGATCCACCCTGCGTCACATCGCTGACCGGGGCAAGTACGCAGGCTAACCACCAGATCCACCCTGCATCACACCACTTTGCCCTAACCCTGACCGGGGCAAGTACGAAAGCCAACTACCAGATCCACCCTGCATCACGTCTCTGACCGGGGCAAGTACGAAGGCTAACTACTAGATCCACCCTGCATCAGTAGACCTCATGGAGAGCTAATCCATGGAATAATCATCAACAGGAAACGAACCCTCATCATGGCCGCATACCCGTGGAATCCTCCATCACTGACGGTACGCCCAAATAGACTCATAACTACATACTTTTAATTCGAATTGCAATACCATGCCTTTACATAAACCAAGACAATTACCATGCCTTCTTTTCACATAAACCAAGAGAATTCTTATTTAAGCAAGCCAAAGTACTTATCAAGGCACACATAGAATAATTCTCAATTAAACAAGCCAAAGTACTATGTACGTACATTCTTTTCGAAAGCCTCCTTTTTATGTAAAATCCAAGATACTATCACGACCCGATCCCGGGCCTGTGACTGGTGCCTTACCCCGGGCACCCTAGTGATACAACATCAGAGAAAATCAGCGGAAATAAAAACTTAAACATGAAACAAGAGATATGATAATAAAACAGGCCAACCAAACGGTTACCTTCTTGAATATATATAATTAAAAACTTGAACATTTACATCCTTACAAATCCTGCCCACAACAGTACTACAGACCTCTAAGAGTTTTTATACAACATGACGGGATAGGGCCCCGCCATACCCCTGAATGTACAAGTACTACGATGAGGACTATACTAAAAGATAAGCCTCGAGAAACGGAGCTTCCCAATCTGTTGTCGTGATCCTATGAGCGAGGATCAACAATCGTGTACCTCTACTGCGGCATGAACGCGGCCAGGAGGTCGATCTGTGATTACCAAGTATGTAAATCGAAAATCACGTAAATGAAATCATAGTAGTCTATATAAAGCAGGAGACATGTATGATAACCAAACTACAGTCCATAATAAATAAGCAGTCACATAAGTCAGGGACTCACGCCCTCAAAGTCATCACTCAAATATAACTATAGGTCTCACGCCCTCAACATCAATCATGCCCGTGGAATACCTTCCTCATCGCCAGATCATGATATAATAACACGAGTACATAAACACGTGTCCCACGAGTCATAAAACCGTAGGGCAAGTCTGAAGGCTAACTACGGATACAAAGCGCGTCATCAATCGACCGGGCAAGTACGAAA
Source organism: Przewalskia tangutica (assembly GCA_029844215.1). Classification (NCBI taxonomy): domain Eukaryota; kingdom Viridiplantae; phylum Streptophyta; class Magnoliopsida; order Solanales; family Solanaceae; genus Przewalskia; species Przewalskia tangutica. Next base: position 68,261,335 of record CM056726.1, read on the forward strand.
GCCAACTACCGGATACCAAAGCCGTACTAACAATACTATACAACCAAACCACGGAAGGCGTCGGGGCGACGTAAAGCCAACTACCGGATACCAAAGCGTGTCACGTGGTGGCCGGGCAAGTACGAGGGCTAACTACGTGTACTAAGGCCGACCACGAGACGGGGCAAGTCTGAAAGCCAACCACCGATACCAAGTCCGAATCGGTAAAACCTCGTGGAGAGCTAGTCCACGGAATAACACTATCAGCGAGAGCGCGCTGGAATCCTCCGTCGCTGCAGACGTCCAAGAAAGATCATAACAAATCAGCCCTCCATTGAGACGCGGTGGTATAAATACAATACTTGCATAACAAGGCTATCACACGCAAACATAGGCAAGTTACACACAACTCAAGGTACTTTCATTTTATGCCAAAGTCCAGGTTTTAACCCCAAAGTACTACGTACGCTAAATTCTTTTTAAAAGATCCATTTCTTTTACAAAGGTCACCCGATGCCCGTATTATCAAAAATAGAGTGACTAACATTTTAAGTAAACCAAAACAACTTCCTTACTTTCCTTTTTAAACCAAATTAAGACAATACTATGCCTTCTTTTTAGACCAAAACACTTCTCCTTTTAAAGTCAAGTTACCATTTTAAAACTAATGATAAAACCATTCTTTTGTTTTCATAAAGTCGTTATAACTAACTTCTCATAAAGCTGTTATAACACTTTATGTTTTAAACCAATTTAAGACAAAACCATGTCTTTCTTTGTAAACCAAAAACTCTTCAATTCCTCAAGTCTCTTTTCTTTTAGAAATCAAGTTCCTTAATATTTCACATCAAGTCATTTATAAGTCAAGTCTCTTATCTTTTAAAAACCACAAACCATTTCTTTACCTACATAAAGTTGTTATAGCAAACTTCCCATAAAGCCGTTATAACACTTTATGTTTTAAACCAACCAAATTCATTTAGCACATGTACGTCTACCGTACTACATAGTTCACAACAATCATGCTAGAAAAGATAGGAAGAGGTTCACATACCTCGCGACGATTATCGACAATTAGCAAAACGCTCCACGTACTCTAACCTTGCTCGCCTTTTCCACCCTTCAAGTAGAATACGCTACTCGTAGTACTTCAACCTAAAAGGCCACAAAACGTCTATCAACCTCTAGATCTCTTCAGAGAATAATTCTAGATACAAGATTCCTTATTCTACGGAAAATTCGGCACCTCCCCGCAACCACAAAAATCTCCTCCTCCAACGAGGCGTTACTAAACCAATAATCCCGGGGGTTACGCCTAACCTGACGTGTACAATTCTACCACAATAATACTACAAGTCTCATCAAATACAGTCCTATGTAAATACAATTCAATTCTTTTCCATAATCATTCTACATATAGTATACTCAACTATACATTACTACAACATTTAATATCCAATTACAATAGGGGGATAAAGATCATTACCTCGATAAGCCCAAAATTATCCAAGATATAAGTCGATCCTGAGCAACGTTTAGCTCGATTCCTTACGCTCCAACCCGCTCCAAGCAACCCTTAGAAGTTTCTAAACAACTTCTCTTAACACTTCAACCAAGCTTATGAAGATTTTCTAGGGTTTCATTTTGCGACTATTGGAATAAAGAAGTATTTCCGGGCTCCTAGTATTGAAATAACTTTGGAATACTACTAGGGATACTAGGCCAAGGTATTTGGGATTATACAATAATACCCAAAGTATTTTCTACTCAAGTGGGGGAAGGGGGACGAAAACAACTACAAAGGGGAGGGGAGTATTTTGCCTTGGAAGCTTAAGTGTGGGATGAAAATTGTCTTCAACCTAAGGGGGTATATATAGAAGAATCAAGGGTCAAGATTAATGCAAGTGGGTGGTGAGGATGGGTACACGTGTGTGGGTAGTTGGCCAACCAAGTGTTCACCACAAAAATGGGACAAGTGGCTTGCCACTTGTCCCCACTAAAAAACGTCCAAGTGGCACCCTTTCGGCCATGGGGCCACATGGGGGTGACACGTGTCGCCTCCCTACTCGTCCAAAATATTTCATCTTCCAAAAATATCCGCAATGCCAAAAATCCGAAAAAAAATAAAGTGGGCCCCACAAACCGTAAATTCCTCCCGTGGGCCCCACGTGACCAATTTCGGAAATAAAATTTCATAATTCTCAAATATTCCAAAAAGTCCAAATACCAAATCTGGGAATCCAACTTCCTTTAACGAACATTTTTCCTTCACAAAATCCGGAAACTTTTCCGTCGAAGAATCACATCTTTCTTCCTTTCCAATTTTACTGTCGTATTCTCGTACGTACGTCCTCGTATACATACCCTGGAACTACGGGGTGTAACATTCTTCCCCCCTTAGAAACATTCGTCCCGAATGTTCCTTCGAAGCCTCTAATCATACAAGCGCCGGTATAGTCTTCACTACTATACTTACAAAACCAATTATGCCACACATGGCCATAATATAACATACGCGCAAAACTCAATCCAAGCCAACGAGGAATCACCCCTAACGTGTATAACAACACAAAAACTTCCACCCATGGTCCAAAGGATACTTTCTTCACATCTATACTTATAAAAAGGACACTTCACATCTTCGCCTCTTTTCTCACTTGTCGTACCCTCCTCGTACACTCGAACTCTTCCTCATATACTTACCACATTTCGTCATTGCTTGGTTCCAAAATCTCGGGGTTACTATCTCTAACTTGGTCATCATTAACTGGGAACACTCTGGAGGGATATCCGATTACTCTTCCGAAACATAGCAATATGGAATACCGGACGTACTGCCTCCTAAGTCGGACGACAGTGCTAACTTATAGGCCACCTGGCCTATTATACTATTATCTGAAAATGCCCAAAGTACCTCGGGCTAAGTTTCCCCTTCTTTCCAAATTTCGTCACACCGCCGGTGGTACCTTCAAGAAGACCCACCGTCAACCTGAACTCCAAGTGTCGACGCGGATTATCCACACGACTTCTGTTGACTCTGAGCTGCTAAAAAAACCTCTTCTGGATAAGCTTCACCTTACCCACATCCTGCTGAATCAAGTAGGGACCAACTATCTGAACCTTGCCAACATCGAACCAATCGACCGACAACCTACACTTTCGTCCATACGAGGCTTCATAAGGCACCATCCGAATACTAAAATGGTAGCTAGTATAATACTCACTCAACAAGAGGAAAATAATCCTCACAGCTACCCCTGAAATCAAAACACCGCGTAACCTATCCTCAAATGTTCGGATAAAATGCTGCTCGTCCGTCGGCCCGAGGTGAATGCACATCGAGACTCACCGAGTTCCTAACCCCGCTGGTAAAACCTCCCAAAAAGAAATAGCCATAAACCGGGCTCCACCGCCGCCATAAAATAAAAGTAGGAACCGTGCGGCGCCTTACAACCTTCCCGATAACATCTCGCATAACCTCGCCGAGTAAATACGATAATCGAAAGACAAGATGGCTGACCTCATCGGCCGCCATCGGGTCGAACGCATCCACGAACTCGTGCGATGGTTACCTAACTTGGGCTTAACACCTCGTGACCTTATCATCTAGCGGGACCACTCAACCGACTACCACAATCCGGCCGCGGGTTGACTCGCGATATGGCCTCAACCCGACACACTTCGTACTAAACTCTCGTTCCCCGATCCGGAACAACCTTACCAGTTCACGTCATGAAAGCTACCACTTCCATCTCACACTACCCATGGAATTATCCCACAATATATATCACGCATACCAAGTACTTCGACAAGGACCAACCGTAACATCCACTCATGACGGCAGTGCATCCAAGGTCCCAACTGTTATAAATTCTAAGGCTCCCATTTTCGTCCCGGACTTACCCTTTTCAACTACCCATGTTTTCTAATCAAAACTTACACAATGCTAACCGAACATAGCACTCCACGTATCTACCATAACGACCTAAACAAGTCTCTTAAGGTCAAGATATCTCTGTAACTCATCGCCTCACTTTCCCTTTGTCGCCTAATCAAATCCTGCTCACGGGCGATAACTATAGAAGGTGATGAACCACCGATCCCGGGCGAGACGTAACATCCGCGCCACCTGGTCGGACAATTTCGCAAATAGCCCGCCCGCAAGCCTAACAAGCTATCTAAGTAGTACGACACTCCCATAAGAACACCTACCGCAATCCATACCGTGGGGTGGCCTCTCTGCTAACACCTTCCTCTCCGAACCATCAATCCTCAATCGACTGGTAGGCTAAGTCATCCCATGTATCCTCCTACTAGGACATTCTCTCCTCACATGTCTGCCACTAACGCGGGGACATAACGAGCCAATAAGTCAAACTCTATATTGTATTCCCGAACCGTCCGCCCGTTCTGCCTCAACCTCATAAATCTATCTGCCCGAGCTCTCCTCATCTGCGAGGGCAAGAAGTGTGTAAGAAATGTGTAACGCCCCGAACCCGGGCCCGTTACTGGTGCCTTACCCCGGGCACCCTAGTGATACAACATCAGAGAAAACCAGCGGAAAATAAAACATGAATCATGAAACAAGAGATATAATAAATAGACAGGCCAACCAAAGCGATTGCCTTGGTATATACATAAAACCCGACAGTTTAATCCTTTTACAACCACGCCATAGCTTCTACAGACTTAAGATTTACAACGACTATGACGGACAGGGCCGCCATACCACAATGTACAAGAACCTACAACTCGGGAACACATACCAAAAGATAAGCCTCCGAGAAACGGAGCTTCCCAAACGCTGACCGAGATCCCGAGAGCGAGGATCCACGATCGATGTACCTCTACTGCGGCATGAGCAGCCCGAAGGAGGTCGATCAACAGTACCAAGTATGTGAAATCACAACATCAGAATGAAATCATAATAGCTTAACAAGCGGGAGACATGTATGATAACCAAAATACAAGACGCAACATAAAAGCGATCAAGTCGTGGACTCACGCCAAAGTCACCACTAAATATAACTATGGGTCTCACGCCCACAACCTCCCTCCTGCTCGCATCATGGCCGCATGCCCGAATCGCCTCGGTGTAGACATGTCCATGATGCAACAATAATAACAAGGCGCATGCCACATGCCCGAATCGTGACGGTGTAGACATGCCCATGTAACCTCAATAAGAATATCTGGTCAACCCCGCCGCATGGCGTACCGGAATCGCGACGGTGTAGACACGCCCATGTTGCAACAATAATAACAAGGCGCGTGGCGCATGCCCGGAATATCGCGACGGTGTAGACATGTCCATGTTACCTCAATAACAATATCGGGTGGTCAACCTGCCGCATGGCCACATGCCGGAATCGCGTCGGTGTAGACATGTCCATGTGACATCAACAACAAGACAAGAATCAAAATGGAAACATACCGTGGAATTCTCCATCACCGCCAAAGACGCTCCAAGTAAGTTCTCAATAAGTCAACCGCCTCTATCGAGACACCAGTAACACGTAAATACCACACTGGCACAACAAAGGCTATCATCACAAGCATAGGCAAGTTTCACAACAACAAGCATAGGCAAGCTTCACACAACTCAAAGTACTTTCATATTATGCCAAAGTCCGGGTTTTTAACCCCAAAGTACTACATACGTTAAGTTCTTTTTAAAAGAGATCCATTACTTTTATAAAAGTCACCCGATACCCGTAGTATAAGAATGACCAACCCACATCCCTTTTCAAAATCAAGTAACAACATTCTTTTCCTAAGTTCCAGTTTGCCTAGTTTCAATTACTCAAGCTTCTCATTTTCAAATGGTTTCATAGTTCATAAACTTAATCACTTGATTCCTCTTTAGAACAATTGAGTAATATAAGTCTCACGTGAGTAGGTTATTCTTGTTTACAACATTCTTATTACAGCAGCCATGATCTAGAAAATGTAATATCATTTTGTCTCATCTTAGTTTCTATGCAGATGGAGGTTTCTACTGGTTTTAATACAATTCATCATTATTCAATACATTTTCCTTTATTAACGCTGCAGGTCCTGTCGATACACATTCGATTTCCAAATCAAGAAACATTATCCCTTTAAATAAAATCAAGTACTCATTACTCACGAATGAGGTTTCACACAAACATTCACATTAAAACAAATAAGTTAAGTCTCTTATCTTATAAGATCAAGTCTCTTAACTTCTAACATCAGTAAACCATTCTTAAGCCGTTATACCTAACTTCCCATAAAGCTAGTATAACTCTTAAGTTTTCAAAGCACAATACTACACTTCTTTCAAAACGATTCATAAATCTTTTGAAATACTTCAAGTTTTATTATAACGCCTGCCGCTTATAAATCAAATCAATTATCTTTTTAAAAACCACAACCCATTTTCTTACCTACATAAAGCTGTTATAACCAACTTCCCATAAAGCCGTTATAACACTTTATGTTTCAAACCAATCAAATACATTAAACACATGTACGTCTGCCGTACTACATAGTTACACACATATCATGCTAGAAGAGATAGGAAGAGGTTCACATACCTCGCGACGATTTAACGACAATAAGCAAAATGCTCCAAGTACTACAACCTGCTAGCCCTTTCCACTCGAGTAGAATACGCTACTCTTAGTACTTTCACCTATAAAGGCCACAAACGTCTATTAAATCTTAAACACACGCTCCCATCTTTCTACGTAAAATTCGCAAAGACACCCCCGCAACAGCGTAAATCTCCTCCTCTATCGAGGGCTACCAATCCAACCAGGGGGGGGTTAACACATCTAACAGGACGCGTACAATTCTACTACACAGTAATGCTACATAAGTCTACTGTAATACAACCCTAGGTAATTACGATTCGATTCTTCTCTTTATTATCCTTCATGTGATTACTGCTCAATTCTTCATTCTTCGTGCTTAAGTCAAAAGACATTGCCATAATACTAAGTTCATTCTATATATAGTATATAACACTATATATTCAACACTTATGTAATTTCCAATTACAATAGGGGACAAGATATTTACCTCGATAAGCCCAAAATTATCCGAGTTTAAAGTCGCTCCCGAGCAAGGTTTAGCTCCTCCTCCGAGTGCTCCAATCCGCACTAAACAACCCTTAAGTTCTACGCAACTTCTACTCCATACTTCAACAACTGTGAAGATTTTCCTTAGGGTTTCGTGTAGAGGCTAAGGAAAGTATAATCGTATTTTCCGGTTTTTTCGTACAAAGCGGTACTTTGGAAAGTACTACAAGGTATATGGGCTAAAGTATTTTGGACATTATAACAATACTTAGGAGAGTATTTCTATACCACAACAAAGGGTATTATACTAAAACAACTAGGCTAGTGGGTACCCCAAGGCACCACCAAAGGGGGCTCTGCAAAGGGGAAAGGGGTGTGGTGGACGAATTTCACAAGGGAGGGAGGAAGAGAACTTCAAGACTTAGGCAATTTGTGGACGAAGAAAGTCTTCACAAAGGGAGCTATTTATAGGCCAAGCAGTGCCAACCAACGGCCAAGATCCATCCATGTGTTAGGCAAGTGTAAGGCCAAGATCAAGCCAAGTGCACCCACAAAACACTCCACAAAACACTCCACAAAACAAGCCACAAAACAAGGCACAAAGGAGGGACCAATCGGCAAGGCCAAGCCCCCTCTTTGCCCAACGGAGGTGACAAGTGTCACCCTCCCGTTGGTCCAAAAATGTTCCGTCGCTCGGAAAAATCCGCAAAAATACTAAATGACATAGCCGGAATTTTCCCAACGTAAGCTGTGGAAACGTTTCGTCAGAAAACGACTCTATTCGGCACTCGTGCCCAAATTTCGAACCAAAGCCAATTCTTAAGGCAAAGAAAATTTAATACGTACGCCCTCACGTACATACTCTGGAAATACGGGGTATAACATTCATCCCCCCTTAGAAACATTCGTCCCGAATGTTCCTTCAAGGTCTCAAAACAACAGCGCCGGATAGTCTTCACCGCTATACGCATTTAAAACAATCATGCCACACCTGGCCACAAAAACATACGTTCACTTTTCCCCTTTCTCGTAGTACTCGTCACGAACACTCGAACTCGTTCTAGTATCCGTACCACACTTCTGTCAACGCTTCTGTTTCCAACCCTTGGAGTCACTACCTCCAAACTTGGTCATCTCACTAACCTCGATTTCCCCTAAGGCCATTCCCGGCCTTCACGAACTGATTCTGATCGAACGCATCCACGAACTCATACGATGGTCATCTAAACTTGGGCCTAGCACCCTCGTGACCCTACCACCGGGACCACCCGAATCGACCCCACCCCAAACCGGGTTACGGGTTGACCCGCAAATGGTCCTCAACCCGACCCCAACGCGCTAACTCTTGTTCCCCGATCCGGAACAATCTTACTATTTCACATCATGAAAGCTACCACTTCCATCTCACACTACCCAGGGACTTACCCTTTTCACTAACCAGGTTTCTAAATCACATTTTAGCACAAAGCTATCCAAACATAACATTAAACACATCAACAACATCAATACAAACAAAACTCTAGAGGGTTAAGGATATACCTGAAACTAGGCGGTTCAAGGACCGCTAAAACTGGGAACTTCCACCGCGACCTCTACCGTGGCCCGCAACTGCTCTAGTAGTCTGTGCTATCCTACCAGTGCTACCCCTGGTCGGACAGTCTCTCGTCATATGGCCCTGTTGGCCGCAAGAATAACAAGCTCCCTTGGTACTACGACACTCCCCGAAATGCGGTCTACCACATCGGCCACACCGAGGTAGGGGTATCGATCGCCAACACCCCTACTCTCGATCATTCAAACTCGGGAGCCGACCGCTCACGAATATCCCAAGGGTCCCGGCTGCGGAGGACTACTCGCAATGGCGGAGGTACATAACTAGTCTGGCTGCTGGCGGTCCGCCTCGAAGTCGCCAAAATATCCGACCGCCCTGGCCTTCTGTGGCGGTCCACCGTCGATCTCTGCGCTCGCCTCGCAGTGCATGAGCTCGAATGCGGGCAATGTCCATGCGGTGAAGAGAAACACCAACAACTCTCTGCTAGGTAATCATCGAGCCTCGCAACATATCGGTGCACTCGATCCTCCATACTAGCTACTAATGCGGGAACATACCGCCAATGAGTCGAACTCACATTGTACTCCCGAATCATGCGCTTCGCCTCAACATCAAAAATCTGTCGGCCCGAGCCTCTCATTTGTGGAGGCAAGAAATGTGCCAGAAGGCCCCGAAAACTCGTCCCAAACGGTGGAAGTGCATGCTCTCCCGGAAAGCTCCACGAGTCAAACCAATCGATCGCGGTATCACGCAACGATGCGAACTAAATGTCACCGACTCTGAAGCCTTGATCACCCGCATGATCCTCTGCAGAATCGACGGATGAACTCGCGGATCATCCTCGGTCTCGACAGTAAAACTCAAAGTGCTACAACTAAGGAAATCCGTAGCCTCAAATGCGCCTCGCGTGCTACAGTCTTCTTTGAGGCTGAACTGCGTCCGGCCTATCTCATATCTCGCCACAACTCGCCAATAATCGCCATCTCTCGTGACCCATCTCCCCGCTCGGTGTGGGGATCGAGGCTCGTGTATCAGAGTCTCAGCAGCCACTGCTGCGGCTCTAAACTCTGCTGGTGCTGGCGGCGTCGCAAAACTCGCCGTCTGAAGCACTACCTCAGTCTTGGCCGCTCGCCCTCGTACTCCTCTGAATCCCACTAGCAGCTCCCTCGGCTGCCTTGCCCTTCTGGGCCCTGGTTGCCTTTCGCAGAGGCATAACTGGTAAAAACGAAACACGTCAGAGGGGTCCAACTTACAACACAGCTCTAAGGCACGATCTCAGAATGAGAAGAATAGAAACCAATCCTAAATGTCCTATAGCCTCCTGATTATAGATGTGGTGCACAACACACCGATAATCAAGACTCTAGACACGGTGCAGACACTTTCCGAGGACTAATCGCTCACGATACCACTTTGTAACGCCGAACCGGGCCGCATCGTGCCTTACCCCGGGCACCCTAGTGATACAACATCAGAGAAAACCAGCGGAAAATAAAACATGAATCATGAAACAAGAGATATAATAAATAGACAGGCCAACCAAAACAGTTGCCTTCAGTATATACATAAAACCCGAACAGTTTAATCCTTTTACAACCCTGCCCACATGGGCTTCTGCACTTCTAAGATTTACAACGACTATGACGGACAGGGGCCGCCATACCCCGAATGTACAAGAACCTACAACTCGTGGAACACATACCAAAAGATAAGCCTCCGAGAAACGGAGCTTCCCAAAACGAACCGAGATCCCGAGAGCGAGGATCCACGATCGATGTACCTCTACTGCGGCATGAGCGGCCCCGAAGGAGGTCGAGATAACAGTACAGTATGTGAAGCGTCAAATCAGAATGAAATCATAATAGCTTAACAAGCGGGAGACATGTATGATAACCAAAATACAAAGACGCAACATAAAAAGCAGTCAAGTCGTGGACTCACGCCTCAAAGTCACCACTAAATATAACTATGGGTCTCGCCCATAACATCCATCTGTTCGCATCACGGCGCGTGCCCCGGAATCGCCTCGGTGTAGACATGTCCATGATGCAACAATAATAACAAGGCGCATGCCCATGCGTACCGGAATCGCATCGGTGTAGACATGCCCATGTAACCTCAATAAGAATATACTTGGTCAACCTCGCGTGGCCACGTACCGGAATCAGCGTGGTGTAGACACGCCCATGTTGCAACAATAATAACAAGGCGCGTGGCCACATGCCGAATCGCATCGGTGTAGACATGTCCATGTTACCTCAATAACAATATCTTGGGTGGTCAACCACGCGCGTAGCCACATGCCCTGGAATCTTTGTGACGGTGTAGACATGTCCATGTGACATCAACAACAAGACAAGAATCAAAATGGAAACATACGTGGAATTCTCCATCACCGCCAAAGACGCCCAAGTAAGTTCTCAATAAGTCAACCTCTATCGAGAGACACGGTAATACGTAAATACCACCGCACAACAAAGGCTATCATCACAAGCATAGGCAAGTTTCACAACAACAAGCATAGGCAAGCTTCACACAACTCAAAGTACTTTCATATTATGCCAAAGTCCGGTTTTTAACCCCAAAGTACTACATACGTTAAGTTCTTTTTAAAGAGATCCATTACCTTTATAAAAGTCACCCGATACGTAGTATAAGAATGACCAACCCACATCCCTTTTCAAAATCAAGTAACAACATTCTTTTCCTAAGTTCGGTTTGCCTAGTTTCAATTACTCAAGCTTCTCATTTTCAAATGGTTTCATAGTTCATAAACTTAATCACTGATTCCTCTTTAGAACAATTGAGTAATATAAGTCTCACGTGAGTAGGTTATTCTTGTTTACAACATTCTTATTACAAAGACCATGATCTAGAAAATGTAATATCATTTTGTCTCATCTTAGTTTCTATGCGGATGAGGTTTCTACCGGTTTTAATACAATTCATCATTATTCAATACATTTTCCTTTATTAACGCCGCGATGGTCCTGTCGATACACATTCGATTTCCAAATCAGAAACATTATCCCTTTAAATAAAATCAAGTACTCATTACTCACGAATGAGGTTTCACACAAACATTCACATTAAAACAAATAAGTTAAGTCTCTTATCTTATAAGATCAAGTCTCTTAACTTCTAACATCAAGAAACCATTCTTAAGCCGTTATACCTAACTTCCCATAAAGCTAGTATAACTCTTAAGTTTTCAAAGCACAATACTACACTTCTTTCAAAACGATTCATAAATCTTTTGAAATACTTCAAGTTTTATTATAACGCCCCAGCGCTTATAAATCAAATCAATTATCTTTTAAAAACCACAACCCATTTTCTTACCTACATAAAGCTGTTATAACTAACTTCCCATAAAGCCGTTATAACACTTTATGTTTCAAACCAATCAAATACATTAAACACGTACGCGTCACCGCACTACATAGTTACACACATATCATGCTAGAAGAGATAGGAAGAGGTTCACATACCTCGCGACGATTTAACGACAATAAGCAAAATGCTCCACGTCTACAACGCACTAGCCCTTTCCACTCCTCGAGTAGAATACGCTACTCTTAGTACTTTCACCTATAAAGGCCACAAACGTCTATTAAATCTTAAACACACGCTCCCATCTTTCTACGAAAATTCAAGGCACCTCCCGCAATGAGCGTAAATCTCTCTCTATCGAGGTCGGCTACCAAGCCAACCGGGGTTAACACGCCTAACCGGACGCGTACAATTCTACTACACAAGAATGCTACATAAGTCTACGTAATACAACCTAGGTAATTACGATTCGATTCTTCTCTTTATTATCCTTCTATGTGATTCTCGCTCAATTCTTCATTCTTCAGCTTAAGTCAAAAGACATTGCCATAATACTAAGTTCATTCTATATATAGTATATAACACTATATATTCAACACTTATGTAATTTCCAATTACAATAGGGACAAGATATTTACCTCGATAAGCCCAAAATTATCCGAGTTTAAAGTCGCTCCCGAGCAAGGTTTAGCTCCTCCTCCGAGTGCTCGATCCGCACTAAACAACCCTTAGAAGTTCTACGCAACTTCTACTCCATACTTCAACAACGGGTGAAGATTTTCCTTAGGGTTTCGTGTAGAGGCTAAGGAAAGTATAATCGTATTTTCCGGTTTTTCGTACAAAGGTACTTTGGAAAGTACTACAAGGTATATGGGCTAAAGTATTTTGGACATTATAACAATACTTAGGAGAGTATTTCTATACCACAACAAAGGGTATTATACGAAACAACTAGGCTAGTGGGTACCCCATGGCGAGCACCACCAAGGGGGCTCTCGGCAAAGGGGAAAGGGGTGTGGTGGGACGAATTTCACAAGGGAGGAGGAAGAGAACTTCAAGACTTAGGCAATTTGTGGATGAAGAAAGTCTTCACAAAGGGGAGCTATTTATAGGCCAAGCAAAGGCCAACCAATGGCCAAGATCCATCCATGTGTTAGGCAAGTGTAAGGCCAAGATCAAGCCAAGTGCACCCACAAAACACTCCACAAAACACTCCACAAAACAAGCCACAAAACAAGGCACAAAAGGAGGGACCAATCGGCCAAGGCCAAGCCCCTCTTTGCCGTCAACGAGGTGACAAGTGTCACTCCCGTTGGTCCAAAAATGTTCCGTCGCCGGAAAAATCCGCAAAATACTAAATGACATAGCCGGAATTTTCCCAACGTAAGTGGAAACGTTCGTCGTAAAACGACTCTATTCGGCACTCGTGCCCAAATTTCGAACCAAAGCCAATTCTTAAGGCAAAGAAAATTTAATACGTACGCCCTCACGTACATACTCTGGAAATACGGGGTATAACAAAATGCCTCTGAGGTCTTGATCAGTTTCATGATCCGCTGCAACTGTCGAATAAACTCCTGATGATCTTCCTCAGTTCTAGATCCATAGAACTCGGGTGGATGACTCAAGAAGTCCAAATCTCAACTATCGATCTAGGGTGAACTCATGCATGCTGGAACCTCCGACTCGTCTGCCTCATTCCTAGCCACAAGCCTAGCTAGTAATCGCCATTTCCTTGTAACTCATATCCTCGGCTCCTAGTCGTGGCGGAGGCTCGGTATCGTGGCCTCGTGAAAGCTGCCGCTCTAAACTCACGGGGCTAGCGCGCCATAAAACTCGCTGCTCAAGTACTATCTCGTAATGGCCGGCTCTGTGCCCTCGTAACCCTCTGTGTTCTACTCGTAGCTCCCTCTGCTGCCTTGCCCTTCTGGGCTCTGGTTGCCTTGCGTAGAGGCATAACGGGTGCAAAGAATATGTCAGAGGGAGTCCAACTTATAACACAGCTCTAAGGCACGATCTCAGAGTGAGAAGAATGGAAACCAATCCTAAATATCCTGTAGCCTCCTGATTATAGGTGTGGTGCACAACACACCGATAATCAAGACTCTACTAGATACGGTCTGTAGACACTTTCCGAGGATTAACTGCTCTGATACCACTTTTGTCACGACCCGATCTCGGGCCTGTGACTGGTGCCTTACCCCGGGCACCCTAGTGATACAACATCAGAGAAAATCAGCGGAAATAAAAACTTAAACATGAAACAAGAGATATGATAATAAAACAGACCAACCAAACGGTTACCTTCTTGAATATATATAATTAAAAACTTGAACAGTTACAACCTTACAAACCCTGCTGTCACGACCCGATCCCGGGCCTGTGACTGGTGCCTTACACCGGGCACCCTAGTGATACAACATCAGAGAAAATCGGCGGAAATAAAAACTTAAACATGAAACAAGAGATATGGTAATAAAACAGGCTAACCAAACGGTTAGCTTCATGAATATATATAATTAAAAACTTGAACATTTACATCCTTACAAACCCTGCCCACAACAGTACTACAGACCTCTAAGAGTTTTTATACAACATGACGGGACAGGGCCCCGCCATACCCCTGAATGTACAAGTACCTACGGTGAGGGACTATACTAAAAGATAAGCCTCCGAGAAACGGAGCTTCCTAATACTGTTGGCGTGATCCTATGGCGAGGATCAACAATCATGTACCTCTACTGCGGCGTGAACAGCCCGCGAAGGAGGTCAAGATAACATGTACCAAGTATGTGAAATCGAAAATCGTAAATGAAATCATAGTAGTCTATATAAAGCGGAGACATGTATGATAACCAAACTACGATCCATAATAAATAGCGATACGTAAGTCGTGACTCACGCCTCAAGTCATCACTCAAATATAACTACGGGTCTCACGCCTCAACATCAATCATGCCCGTGGAATACCTTCCGCATCGGCGATCTATGATATAATAAAACCAAGGAGTACATAAACACCGTGTCCACGAGTCATAAACCGTAGTGAGGCAAGTCTGAGCTAACTACGGATACCAAAGCGCGTCATCAATCGACCGGGAAAGTACGAAGCCAACTACCGGATACCAAAGCCGTACTAACAATACTATACAACCAAACCACGAAGCCGTCACGGCAAGTACGAAGCCAACTACGGATACCAAAGCCGTGTCACGTGGTGGCCGGGGCAAGTACGAGGGCTAACTACGGATACCAAGGTCGTATCACGAGACTTCGCCACGAAGGCGTCACGGGCAAGTCTGAAGCCAATACCGGATACCAAAGCCGTGTCACGAGTCGATCGGCAAGTACGAGGGCTAACTACCGGATACCAGGTCGATCACGAGACTTCGCCACTAAACCGAGCGGGGCAAGTCGCGAAGGCTAACTACAGTACCAAGGCCGAATCAGCCACGAGGCGGGGCAAGTACGAAAGCCAACCACGGATACCAAGGCGAATCGGTAAAACCTCGCGGAGAGCTAGTCCATGGAATAACACTATCAACGTGAGCGCGCGTGGAATCCTCGTCGCTGCCAGACGCCCAAGTAAGATCATAACAAATCAGCCGGCCCTCCATTGAGAGACGCGGTTGTATAGAAATACAATACTTGCATAACAAGGCTATCACACGCAAACATAGACAAGTTACACACAACTCAAGGTACTTTCATTTTATGCCAAAGTCCAGGTTTTAACCCCAAAGTACTACGTACGTTAAATTCTTTTTAAAAGATCCATTTCTTTTACAAAGGTCACCCGATGCCCGTATTATCAAAAATAGAGTGACTAACATTTTTAGTAAACCAAAACAACTTCCATACTTTCCTTTTTAAACCAAATTAAGATAATACTATGCCTTCTTTTTAGACCAAAACACTTCTCCTTTTAAAGTCAAGTTACCATTTTAAAACTAATGATAAAACCATTCTTTTGTTTTCATAAAGTCGTTATAACTAACTTCCCATAAAGCTGTTATAACACTTTATGTTTTAAACCAATTTAAGACAAAACCATGTCTTTCTTTTTAAACCAAAAACTCTTCAATTCCTCAAGTCTCTTTTCTTTTAGAAATCAAGTTCCTTAATATTTCACATCAAGTCATTTATAAGTCAAGTCTCTTATCTTTTAAAACCACAAACCATTTCTTTACCTACATAAAGTTGTTATAGCAAACTTCCCATAAAGCCGTTATAACACTTTATGTTTTAAACCAACCAAATTCATTTAGCACATGCGACGCTCACCGCATTACATAGTTTACAACAATCATGCTAGAAAAGATAGGAAGAGGTTCACATACCTCGCGACGATTATCGACAATTAGCAAAAGCGCTCCACGCATTTAACCTTGCTCGCCTTTTCCACCCTTCAAGTAGAATACGCTACTCGTAGTACTTCAACCTAAAAAGGCCACAAAACGTCTATCAACCTCTAGATCTCTTCGTAGAATAATTCTAGATACAAGATTTCTTATTCTACGGAAAATTCGCGACCTCCCCCCGCAACAACCTAAAGCTCCTCCTCCAACGAGGCCCGTTAACAAACCAATAATCCCAGGGGGGGGGGTTACACGTCTAACCGGACGTGTACAATTCCCCCACAATAATACTACAAGTCTACTATAAATACAGTCCTATGTAAATACAGTTCAATTCTTTTCCATAATCATTCTACATATAGTATACTCAACTATACATTACTACAACATGTAATATCCAATTACAATAGGGGGATAAAGATCATTACCTCGATAAGCCCAAAATTATCCAAGATATAAGTCGATCATGAGCAACGTTTAGCTCTAATTCCTTACGCTCCAACCCGCTCCAAGCAACCCTTAGAAGTTTCTAAACAACTTCTCTTAACACTTCAACCAAGCTTATGAAGATTTTCTAGGGTTTCATTTTGCGACTATTGAAATAAAGTAGTATTTCCGGGCTCCTAGTATTGAAATAACTTTGGAATACTACTAGGGATACTAGGCCAAGGTATTTGGGATTATACAATAATGCCCAAAGTATTTTCTACTCAAGTGGGAAGGGACGAAACAACTACAAAGGGGAGGGGAGTATTTTGCCTTGGAAGCTTAAGTGTGGGATGAAAATTGTCTTCAACCTAAGGGGGTATATATAGAAGAATCAAGGGTCAAGATTAATGCAAGTGGGTGGTGAGGATGTGTCACGACCCGTTCCGGGGCCCGTGACTGGTGCCTTACCCGGGCACCCAAGTAGTCATACATCAGAGAAAAATCAGCGGAATATAAAACAAGACATGAAATAATTATAAATGATACGCTTCGAGAAAAGGGTTGCCTTTCGGCATATATACATAAACCAAGGTTTGCGATTACATCCCAACTGCAACATGACTACTGCACCTCTAAGGAAATAAACAACTATGGCGGGACGGGGCCGCCATACCGATCAGACAAAACTATCTACAACAGGAGATCATACCCAAAGTAGAGCCTCGGAGAAGATGGAGCTCCCGACACCAACGCAAGAGATCCAAGGATGTGGATCTAACACTGACGTTGCCACCTGCGGCATGAACGGCCGAAGGAGGTCGCATCTGTGTACTAAGTATATGAAATCGTAAAGTACTTAAATGAAAACATATCGTTTTAAAATCGGTTTTGCAAGTATGTATGAAACAACCTGTAACGCGCATAGTGCACATCATAAACAAGAGCAACAATAGGTAAATCAGAATGTGTCTTTTCTAGGCCGCGAATGATCGAAGCAGGCCAATTGCGTAGTATCACCATGCAAGCCTAATCTCGACTCCGTAGTCGCATAGGCCACTCATATAGGCGCATAGGGTATGTAACCCGCATCGAGGGTAGCTACTCCTCGGCATCGCCCCGACTCGTAGTCCGCATGGCCACATAGACCGCATGAGGTATAACCCGCATCACTAACACGGAACTCCGTAGCTCGCATAGGTCCCTCGACCGCATGAGGTATTCTCGAATCATGGTCCTGCATCACTCGAAGTCTACCCCGTCGGAGCGCGACTTAACCCCGTAATATGTCAAGGTGAGTGATATTACACTAACATAACAGCTTATCGTTAAACAACATAAGCACAACAAGAATACTCTCTTATACAAACGTTACAAGACACTAACACACATAGCATCATATCATGTCTACTTATCAAACCATCTTATTATTCTTTTCACAAATCAATATAAGTCTGTTATAAATACATAGGCAACTGTTTCTTTTATCATGCTTAAGTGGTTATACCTAACTTCCCATAAAGCTAGTATAACTCTTAAGCTTCTGTTTTAAAAACCAATTTGTTCTCTTCTGTTTAAAAATGATTCAGTATTCTTTTGAAATGCTTTTAGATCCTTATTATTCAGCTTAAGTCGCAAGACATTCGTAAGTATTATTCGAGCTTAAGTCAAAAGACATTGCCGTAGTTATTATTCGATTAACACGTACGTCTACCGTACTACATATATATTTTAAAATATCATGCTTTAGGAAGAATCACATACCTTCTCAAAAACCACCGAGTTGAATATGTCGCGCGGAGAAATCAACCTATAATAGTCGACACGCCTATCAACGCGTCTAGACTACTCATGAATGATTCTAAGCGAGAGGGTTCTATATCCTATGGAAAATCGGGCAGACTTCCTACCCGTGAGCTACTCAAGTCTCATGTGAAAAGCAATTCTATGTAAGTACAATTGATTATTCTTCTTTAAACCCTTCTGCGTGATAATTCAATTACTATTCGTGATATTCTTCTAAGTATTTAATACTTATTCTTATACTACTACGATGTATTCTCTAATTCAAAAGAGGGTTAGGATTATTTACCTCGGTAAGCCCAATAATATCCTAGATAAAAGTCGCGCTGAGCAAGGTTTAGCTCTAGGTTGTACGCTCAGTAGCTCGAAACCTTAGAAGTTCTTCACAACTTCTACTAAGGACTAAGGGATTTGGGCTAGGGTATTTTAGGCATTATAACAATACTAGAAGGCAACTTTTCTACCAAGGGAGGGGGGGTAGATTTCGGCTAGGCTAGGGGGAGGGGTTGCCTCGGCCAAGCTCACCCAAAAGGGGGGGGGGGGGGTGTATGCTTTGGACGAAATGCTCACAAAGGGAGAGGGAAGGATTTTTCAAGACTTGGAAGTAATTTTTGTGGATGAAGAACTCTTCATCTAAGGGGGTATTTATAGGTCAAGCCATGGCCAACCAAGGGCCAAGATGATGCCAAGTGCAAGGCAAGTGTAGGGTGAGGATTTAGGCAAGTGTCCATTCTATCTACTACACACAAATATCCTACCAACTCTCGACTTGTGCAAAGGCACAAAAACGTGCCATTCAAGTCCATTCGTCGATGGGCGATTTCAAGTCCATCAATTGGAGGTGCCAAGTGTCGCCCTCCGTTGGTCCAAAATGTTCCGCCTCGGAAAAATTCGCAAAATTAGAAATGGCATAGCCGAATTTTCCTACTAAGTCGCGGAAACATTTCGTCGGAAAACGATTCTTTTAGCGAGTTGTGCACAATTTTCGAACTTGGCCTAACTTTAAGGCTAAACTTTCGTACGTACGCCCTCACGTACATACTCCGGAAATACGGGGTATAACATGATGGGTACATGTGTGTGGGTAGTTGGCCAACCAAGTGTTCACCACAAAAATGGGACAAGTGGCTTGCCACTTGTCCCCACTAAAAAACGTCCAAGTGGCACCCTTTCGGCCATGGGGCCACATGGGGGTGACACGTGTCGCCCCCCTACTCGTCCAAAATATTTCATCTTCCGAAAATATCCGCAATGCCAAAAATCCGAAAAAAATAAAGTGGGCCCCGCAAACCGTAAATTCCTCCCGTGGGCCCCACGTGACCAATTTCGGAAATAAAATTTCATAATTCTCAAATATTCCAAAAAGTCCAAAATACCAAATCTGGGAATCCAATTCCCTTTAACGAACATTTTTCCTTCACAAAATCCGGAAACTTTTCCGTCGAAAAATCACATCTTTCTTCCTTTCCAATTTTCTTTGTCGTATTCACGTGCGTCCTCGTATACATACCACGGAACTACGGGTGTAACACCTGCCCACAACAGCATCTACGCACCTCTAAGAGTTTTTATACAACATGACGGGGTGGCCCGCCATACCACAGAATGTACAAGTACTGCATGTGACTATACGAAAGATAAGCCTCCGAGAAACGGAGCTTCCCAATCTGTTGAACCGTGATCCTATGAGCGAGGATCAACAATCGGTGTACCTACTGCGGCATGAACGCGGCCACGAAGAGGTCGCATAACAGTACGTATGTGAAATCAAAATATTGTAAATGAAATCATAGTAGTCTATATAAAGGGAGATATGTATGATAACCAAACTACGATCCATAATAAATAGCGATCCACGTAAGTCGTGACTCACGCCCTCAAAGTCATCACTCAAATATAACTATGGGTCTCACGCCTCAACATCAATCATGCCCGTGGAATACCTTCGCCATCGCCGCGATCATGATATAATAACACGAGTACACATAAACACGTGTCCCACCGAGTCATAAAACCGTAAGGGGCAAGTACGAAGGCTAACTACGGATACCAAAGCCGCGTCATCAATCGGCAAGTACGAAGCCAACTACGGATACCAAAGTCGTACTAACAATACTATACAACCAAACCACGAAGGCGTCACGGGGCAAGTACGAAGCCAACTACGGATACCAAAGCCGTGTCACGTGGTGGCCGGGGCAAGTCTGAGGGCTAACTACGGATACCAAGGTCGTATCACGAGACTTCGCCACGGGCGTCACGGGGCAAGTACGAAAGCCAACTACGGATACCAAAGCCGTGTCACGTGGTGGCCAGGCAATCTGAGGGCTAACTACGGATACCAAAGTCGTATCACGAGACTTCGCCACTAAACCGAGCAGGCAAGTCGAAGGCTAACTACCAGTACAAGGCCGAATCGGCCACGAGGCGGGGCAAGTCGAAGCCAACCACGGATACCAAGGCGAATCGGTAAAACCTCATGGAGAGCTAGTCCATGGAATAACACTATCAACGAGGCGCACTGTGGAATCCTCCGTCGCTGCAGACGCGTCAAGTAAGATCATAACAAATCAGCCGGCCCTCCATTGAGAGACGCGGTGGTATAGAAATACAATACTTGCATAACAAGGCTATCACACGCAAACATAGGCAAGTTACACACAACTCAAGGTACTTTCATTTTATGCCAAAGTCCAGGTTTTAACCCCAAAGTACTACGTACGTTAAATTCTTTTTAAAAGATCCATTTCTTTTACAAAGGTCACCCGATGCCCGTATTATCAAAAATAGAGTGACTAACATTTTAAGTAAACCAAAACAACTTCCATACTTTCCTTTTTAAACCAAATTAAGACAATACTATGCCTTCTTTTTAGACCAAAACACTTCTCCTTTTAAAGTCAAGTTACCATTTTAAAACTAATGATAAAACCATTCTTTTGTTTTCATAAAGTCGTTATAACTAACTTCCCATAAAGCTGTTATAACACTTTATGTTTTAAACAATTTAAGACAAAACCATGTCTTTCTTTTAAACCAAAACTCTTGATTCCTCAAGTCTCTTTTCTTTTAGAAATCAAGTTCCTTAATATTTCACATCAAGTCATTTATAAGTCAAGTCTCTTATCTTTTAAAAACCACAAACCATTTCTTTACCTACATAAAGTTGTTATAGCAAACTTCCCATAAAGCCGTTATAACACTTTATGTTTTAAACCAACCAAATTCATTTAGCACATGTACGTCTACCGTACTACATAGTTCACAACAATCATGCTAGAAAAGATAGGAAGAGGTTCACATACCTCACGACGATTATCGACAATTAGCAAAACGCTCCACATACTCTAACCTTGCTCGCCTTTTCCACCCTTCAAGTAGAATACGCTACTCGTAGTACTTGAACCTAAAAAGGCCACAAAATGTCTATCAACCTCTAGATCTCTTCGTAGAATAATTCTAGATACAAGATTTCTTATTCTACGGAAAATTCGGCAGCACCTCCCCCCCGCAACCACATAAATCTCCTCCTCCAACGAGGCGTTAACAAACCAATAATCCCGGGGGTTACACGCCTAACGGACGTGTACAATTCCACAATAATACTACAAGTCTACTATAAATACAATCCTATGTAAATACAGATTCAATTCTTTTCCATAATCATTCTACATATAGTATACTCAACTATACATTACTCTGACATGTAATATCCAATTACAATAGGGGATAAAGATCATTACCTCGATAAGCCCAAAATTATCCAAGATATAAGTCGATCCCGAGCAACGTTTAGCTCTAATTCCTTACGCTCAACCCGCTCCAGCAACCTTGAAGTTTCTAAACAACTTCTCTTAACACTTCAACCAAGCTTATGAAGATTTTCTAGGTTTCATTTTGCGACTATTGAAATAAAGCAAGATTTCCTGCTCTAGTATTGAAATAACTTTGGAATACTACTAGGGATACTAGGCCGTGGTATTTGGGATTATACAATAATACCCAAAGTATTTTCTACTCAAGTGGGGAAGGGGCGAAAACAACTACAAAGGGGAGGGGAGTATTTTGCCTTGGAGGCTTAAGTGTGGGATGAAAATTGTCTTCAACCTAAGGGGGTATATATAGAAGAATCAAGGGTCAAGATTAATGCAAGTGGGTGGTGAGGATGTGTCACGACCCGTTCCGGGGCCCGTGACTGGTGCCTTACCCGGGCACCCAAGTAGTCATACATCAGAGAAAAATCAGCGGAATATAAAACAAGACATGAAATAATTGTAAATGATACACAGTTTCTGAGAAAAGGGTTGCCTTTCGGCATATATACATAAACCAAGGTTTGCAGTTACATCCCAGTATAACATGACTACTGACCTCTAAGGAAATAAACAACTATGGCGGGACGGGGCCCGCCATACCACTGTATACAAAACTATCTACAACAGGAGATCATACCCGAAAGTAGAGCCTCCTAGAAGATGGAGCTCCCGACACCAACGCAAGAGATCCTAAGGATGTGGATCTAGCACTGCCTTGCCTGCGGCGTGAGCAGCGGCCCGAAGGAGGTCGATAACAGTACTAAGTATATGAAATCGTAAAGTACTTAAATGAAAACATATCATTTTAAAATCAGTTTTGCAAGTATGTATGAAACAACCTGTAAATCGCATAGTGCCACATCATAAACAAGAGCAACAATAGGTAAACTGTAACATGTCTTTTCTAGGCTGCGAATGATCGAAGCAGGGCCAATTGCCCGTAGTATCACCATGCAAGCCTAATCACGGACTCCGTAGTCGCATAGGCCACTCATATAGGCCCGCATAGGGTATGTAACCCGCGTCGAGGTAGCTACTCCTCGGCGTCGCCCCGACTCGTAGTCCGCATGGCCACATAGACCGCGTGAGGTATAACCCGCATCACTAACCTCGAACTCCGTAGCTCCGCATAGGTCCTCGGACCGCGTAGGTATTCTCGAATCATGGTCCCGCATCGCTGAGTCTACCCGCGTCGGAGGCGACTTAACCCCTGTAATATGTCAAGAGGTGAGTGATATTATACTAACATAACTTATCGTTAAACAACATAAGCACAACAAGAATACTCTCTTATACAAACGTTACAAGACACTAACACACATAGCATCATATCATGTCTACTTATCAAACCATCTTATTATTCTTTTCACAAATCAATATAAGTCTGTTATAAACACATAGGCAAACTGTTTCTTTTATCATGCTTAAGTGGTTATACCTAACTTCCCATAAAGCTAGTATAACTCTTAAGCTTCTGTTTTAAAAACCAATTTGTTCTCTTCTGTTTAAAAATGATTCAGTATTCTTTTGAAATGCTTTCAGATCCTTATTATTCAGCTTAAGTCGCAAGACATTGCCGTAAGTATTATTCGAGCTTAAGTCAAAAGACATTGCGTAGTTATTATTCGCTTAACACGTATGCGTCTCCGTACTACATATATATTTTAAAATATCATGCTTTAGGAAGAATCACATACCTTCCGTGAAAACCACCGCCAGTTGAATATGTCGCGCGCAGAGAAATCAACCTATAATAGTCAGACACGTCTATCAACGTCTAGACTACTCTGTAAACAGTTCTAAGCAGAGGGTTCTATATCCTATGGAAAATCGGGCAGCACTTCCCTACCCGGTGAGCTACTCAAGTCTACTGTGAAAACAGTCCTATGTAAGTACAATTGATTATTCTTCTTTTAAACCCTTCTACTATAATAACAGTTCAATTCTATTCTGTGATATTCTTCTAAGTATTTAATACTTATTCTTATACTACTACAGTATGTATTCTCTAATTCAAAAGAGGGTTAGGATTATTTACCTCGGTAAGCCCAATAATATCCTAGATAAAAAGTCGCGCCTGAGCAAGGTTTAGCTCCTAGGTTATGCGCTCAGAGCTCGAAACCTTAGAAGTTCTTCACAACTTCTACTAAGGACTAAGGGATTTGGGCTAGGGTATTTTGGGCATTATAACAATACTAGAAGGCAACTTTTCTACCAAGGGAGGGGGGGTAGATTTCGGCTAGGCTAGGGGGAGGGGTTGCCTCGGCCAAGCTCACCCAGGGGGTGGATGCTTTGGACGAAATGCTCACAAAGGGAGAGGGAAGGATTTTTCAAGACTTGGAAGTAATTTTTGTGGATGAAGAACTCTTCATCTAAGGGGGTATTTATAGGTCAAGCCATGGCCAACCAAGGGCCAAGATGATGCCAAGTGCAAGGCAAGTGTAGGGTGAGGATTTAGGCAAGTGTCCATTCTATCTACTACACACAAATATCCTACCAACTCCTTGACTTGTGCAAAGGCACAAAAAACGTGCCATTCAAGTCGATTCGTCCAATGGGCGATTTCAAGTCCATCAATTGGAGGGTGCCAAGTGTCGCCCTCCGTTGGTCCAAAATGTTCCGCCTCTCGGAAAAATTCGCAAAAATTAGAAATGGCATAGCGGAATTTTCCTACGAAGTGTGGAAACGTTTTCGGAAAGCGATTCTTTTAGCGAGTTGTGCACAATTTTCGAACTTGGCCTAACTTTAAGGCTAAACTTTAAACGTGCGCCTCACGTACATACTCGGAAATACGGTATAACATTCTCCCCTCGCCAGAAACATTCGTCGAATGTTCCTTCCCAAGACAGTTATAGATAAAGCTCAATCAGTTTGCAAGTGCCACACATGACCACAATATAACACTTAAAAATTTACGAAAATTAAACCTGCAAATAGGAAAGTAATTTACCTGGAGGTGTGGGGAATAAGTGAGGATACCTCGCCTCGTATCTCCTCGCCTTCCACGTCATCTCTCCTCACTGCTCGTTCGCCACAAGACTTTGTGGAAGCCACATCCTCGTCGCAGACGCTAACTTTGACGATCGACTATCGCTATGGGAATCTCTCATACGATAACCCTCGGTCACTAGACATCGTCAATCGGGTGTACCACTAGATGGATCCCGATACATCTCGCCGGCGTAGATACTTGAAAAACCGGATGCACCGCCTCCGGATCGGACGGCGAGATCCAACTCATAGGCAACCTTGCCTGCGGACAATCGAAACGGCCCAATGTACCTTGGGCTGAGTTTCTTCTTCCGAATCTCATCACACCGCCGTGGGTGACACCTTCAGAAAACCCATTCATCAATCGCGAACTCCGGATGCGACGACGATGATCTGCATACGACTTACATGCGACTCGGTATCAATAGCCGCTCGGATAAGCTTCACCTTATCCACTGCTGCACCGTCTGGTCCCACTAGCTGCACCTCGCCCACATCGAACCAACCTATAGGCGATATGCACTTCCTCCCATACAAGGCCTCATAAGGTGCCATCTGAATACTGAAGTGGTAGCTATTATTGTACGCGAACTCAACTAGAGGCAAATGATCCTCCCAGCTACCCCCGAAGTCGATAACACAAAGCTCGCAAAGATATCCTCGAAGTGCGGATAGTGCGCTCGGCTTTGTCGTCATGCGTGGATGGAATGCGATGCTCGTGCTCACTGCGTCCCTAAACCTCTCGAAAGACCTCGAAGTTAGCGTGGCGGGCTCCTGCATGCGATATGATCGAAATAGGGACTCCATGCGATCGACGATCTATCGGATGTAAAGTCAGCATAATCCTCGGTAGAAAAAGTCGTCTGACGGGAAGAAAGTGGGCTGATTTCGTCGACCGTCGACGATAACCCATATAGAATCATGTCTCCTCCGAGTGCGAGGTAATCACGTGATGAAGTCCATGTTGATCACCTCCACTTCGTGTCGTGATCTCTATCGTCGTAACAAACCACGGGCCTCGGTGCTCTACCTTCACTGCCGACAACACGGGCGAGCTACGAACTCGCAACGTCCTCTTCAAGCCATCCCACAATACGGATCTAAGGTCGTGGTACATCTTGGTCAACCCGGATGGATAGAGTAACGCGTACCGTGTGCTTCCCAAGAACCTCGCCAAGTCTCAAACATCCGAACACACACACGCCCTCAAACCTTAGCACCCATCGTGCTACCTCAAAGGACCGCGCCTCACGAAGAGTTGTATCACGATAACGTGTCGAGCTGGATCCTCCAATGTTGCCTCTTCACCTCGCCGGCGATGGAAGACTTCGGCAACCTCACGAACTCTAACCCATCCGCTATCGTAATCAATCAAGCGGACACCAAGGCTCGCTAATCGATGCAAATCACGAACCATGCCCTCCTCTCTAGCCGCACATCCGATAGGCTCCCATCGACCTACGACTAAGGCATTCGCCACAACATTGGCCTTCCCGGGTGGTACAGATATCAACATCGTAATCCTTAAGCAACTCTAACCACCGTCTGCAGCCGTAAGTTCGACTCCTCGGTGAAGATATCTGAGGCTCTTGTGGTCTGTAAAAATATCCACGTGAACCCCATACAAATAGTGCCTCGGATCTTCAAAGCGTGAATCACGGCCGCAACTCCAAATCATGGGTGGGGTAGTTCCTCTCGTGTTTCTTGGTGTCGGGATGCATATGCTATAACCCCGCCATCGCGTCAACACATCCCAACCCGATGCTCGACGTCACAATACCACGACATAACCATCGGACCTGCGGAAGAGTAAGAATGGGGCGGTCGTCGGTCTCTCTTTCAAAGAATCGAAACCCCGCCACAAGCATCGATCCATCAAACTTGGCTGCCTTACGAGTCGGCCTAGTCAACTGCGAAGATAGAAGCAAATTTCTCCACGAACGCCCGATAATATCCTGCAAGGCCTAGGAGCTGCGAACCTCTGCAGCCGAGTAGTAGGTCTAGGCAAGTCTGACGCCTCGATCTTGGCCATATCCACTGAATGCCATCACCCGACAATATGCCCAAGAAAAGCCACGAAGTCAACAAAACTCACATTTGGAAAACTTGGCGTACAAGCTGGTCTGGAGAATCGGCCAAGATCGCCTCAATGCTCGCATGCTCGCTCTGGCGAGAATAAACCAAGATATCATCAATGAACACTATCACAAACGTTTCCAAAATGGTTTGAACACTCGGTTCATCAAATCCATGAATCTTGGAGCATTGGTCAACCCAAAAGACATGACCACGAACTCATAATGCGTCTGGGTCCGAATGCGATCCTAGGGACATCCACCTCTCGACTCGCACTGATGATAGCCCGATCGCAGATCAATCTTGGAGAAACATCTCGCACCTACAACCGGTCGAACAAATCATCAATCACGGGAAGGGGTATCTGTTCTTAATGGTCACCTTGTTCACCGTAATCAACACATGCGCATCGCCCCGCCCCTTCTTCACGAACAATCGGCGCTCCCGAGGAGAAACACTAGGCTGATGAAGCCCTTCTCCAGAAATCCCTAAGCTGATCCTTCAACTCTCTCAACTCGGCGGTGCCATTCGTATAGCGGAATGGAAATAGTGAAGTGTCCGCAACACATCTATACAAAACTCGATCTCCTCTCGTGAGGATACCGGAGGTCGTGCGGAAACACGTCGGGAACTCTCGACCCTTTGGAATCGACGGAAAATCTGGTACGCGACTTCGATATCAAACACGAACGAGATGGTAGATATACCGCCGCACCATCTTCCTAGCCTTGAGGTAGGAAATAAACCTACCCGCCGGCGATACTGGTGCTCCTCCCACTCAACAACCGCTCGCAGAAACTGGAACCGTACTACTCTCTCTCTGCGATCTACATTGGCGTAGCAAGCTAGCCAATCCATCCCCATGATCACGTGAAGTCAATCATCTCCAACTCTATCAAGTCGGCTGGTCCGACGATCGTAAATGGTCACAGACAAGCTCTATATACCCGCCGAGCTACCACCGAATCACCCAGGCGTAGCTACCTCGAAAGGGTCTATGGACTCGGGCTCTATCCCTATCCTACTAGCAACAATGGGAGATATATGGGGCAGTAGAACCGGATCTATCAAAGCATACACATCAAACTCGAGCCCGATAAGGTACAGTGACGACATCGGTGAGGCCTCCGATCTGTCGGTGGACAAAGCATAAATGCGGTTCGAGGACCGCTAATCGGGACGAGCCACGACCTCTGCGCGACCTGGCGACCCATGAGTACCACGCCTCGGGCGAGTAATCGTAGGAGATGATGAAGAGGCAATGAACACGAAGGTGAGCCTACCACCAGCGCCCCGGTCGGACGATCCTCGCAAAGTGACCTGCCGCCACAATCGTAACAAGCTCCCAAGCGGCACCACACTTCCGTAATGGGATCTACCGACGGCCACACCCGGGTGGTCGTCGGCGATGCCTCTGCTACTCGACGCTCAAGCCACGGGGCCCAGTGCGCCTCGAATACTCTGGTTGTCTTGAGGGCCGGTGCAGAGTGCTCTGGTGGCGTGGTGCAAATCTAGATTCTTCTTGAGGCCGCCCACCACGATAGCCACCGTAAGACACTCGCCCCGCCTCTTCTGCTGCCGTCACAACTCGTCGGCTCTGCGCTCGCCGCATCCAAGAGCATGAGCTGCATGCGGGTAATGTCCATACCGGTGAAGAAACACCGCGCATGACTCGGCCCTATAATCATCTAGCCCGGTGACGTAGCGGTGCACTCTATCCTCCATATCTACTACCAACGCTGGGACATATCGAGCCAATGAATCAAACTCAACATTGTACTCCACGACGGTCGTCCTCTGCCTCGCCAGCACAAATCTATCGGCCGCGCCCTCATCCGTGGAGGCAAGAAGTGAGTGAGAAAGCCTCGAGAACTCATCCCAGTAGGCTGGGACGCGTGCTCTCCCGATAACTCCACGAATCAAACCAATCGATCGCGGTATCACGCAGCCTATGTGAACAAAGATCACGGACTCGGTCTCCGACGCCCGATCACTCTCAAAATCCTCAGGCGACGGATGAACTCCTGCGGATCATCCTCCGGCCTCGACAGTAAAACTCGGCGGGCTGACTCGTGAAGTCTCGTAGCCTCAAACTCTCGCCTCGGGTGAACCACGTACGACCGCTGGCTGAATCGCCGCGTCGGCTGTCCTCGTTCGCCACGATCTGGCGATGGCGGGCCATCTCTCAGAACCCGTCTCATCTGCTCGGTGTGGGACTGGAGGTGTAGGTACTGTAGTCTCTGCTGGGACTGGCGGCGTCGTAGAACTCGCCGTCTCTGGTATAGACTGGGCCCGAGCCCTCGTGACTCTCGGTGCCATACTAGCGCCTCGGCCGGTGCCTTGCCTTTCGGGTCGGGTTGCCTTACGTGGAGGCATAAGCATTCTGGAAAGGGAATACGTTAGAGGTCCACTTTAACACGGCTCTAAAGCACGATCTCGGAGTGAGAAGAATGGAAACCAATCCTAAATATCCTATAGCCTCACGATTATTGGTGTGGTGCACACACCGATAATCAAGACTACTAGATACGGTCTGTAGACACTTTCCGAGGATTAACTGCTCTGATACCACTTTTGTCACGACCCGTTCCGGGGCCCGTGACTGGTGCCTTACCCGGGCACCCAAGTAGTCATACATCAGAGAAAAATCAGCGGAATATAAAACAAGACATGAAATAATTGTAAATGATACACAGTTTCTGAGAAAAGGGTTTCCTTTCGGCATATATACATAAACCAAGGTTTGCAGTTACATCCCAACTGTACAACATGACTACAGACCTCTAAGGAAATAAACAACTATGGCGGGACAGGGCCGCCATACCTGGTCAGACAAAACTATCTACAACAGGAGATCATACCCAAAAGTAGAGCCTCCGAGAAGATGGAGCTCCCGACACCAACGCAAGAGATCTAAGGATGTGGATCTAGCACTGCTTGCCACTTACTGCGGCATGAACGCGGCCCAGAAGGAGGTCGATCTGACAGTACTAAGTATATGAAATCGTAAAGTACTTAAATGAAAACATATCATTTTAAAATCAGTTTTGCAAGTATGTATGAAACAACCTGTAACGCATAGTGCACATCATAAACAAGAGCAACAATAGGTAAATCAATGTGTCTTTTCTAGTGCGAATGATCGAGCAGGCCAATTGCGTAGTATCACCATGCAAGCCTAATCCTCGACTCCGTAGTCCGCATAGGCCACTCATATAGGCCCGCATAGGGTATGTAACCCGCGTCGAGGGTAGCTACTCCTCGGCGTCGCCCCGAATCGTAGTCCGCATGGCCACATAGACCGCATGAGGTATAACCCCGCATCACTAACCTCGAACTCCCGTAGCTCGCATAGGTCCCTCGGACCGCATGAGGTATTCTCGAATCATGGTCCTGCATCACTTTGAGTCTACCGCGTCGGAGGCGACTTAACCCCTGTAATATGTCAAGAGGTGAGTGATATTATACTAACATAACAGCTTATCGTTAAACAACATAAGCACAACAAGAATACTCTCTTATAGAAACGTTACAAGACACTAACACACATAGCATCATATCATGTCTACTTATCAAACCATCTTATTATTCTTTTCACAAATCAATATAAGTCTGTTATAAACACATAGGCAAACTGTTTCTTTTATCATGCTTAAGTGGTTATACCTAACTTCCCATAAAGCTAGTATAACTCTTAAGCTTCTGTTTTAAAAACCAATTTGTTCTCTTCTGTTTAAAAATGATTCAAGATTCTTTTGAAATGCTTTGGATCCTTATTATTCAGGCTTAAGTCGCAAGACATTGCCGTAAGTATTATTCAGGCTTAAGTCAAAAGACATTGCCGTAGTTATTATTCAGTTAACACATGTACGTCTACCATACTACATATATATTTTAAAATATCATGCTTTAGGAAGAATCACATACCTTCTCAGCGAAAACCACCTGCCAAGTTGAATATGTCGCGCGCAGAGAAATCACCCTATAATAGTCGACACGCCTATCAACGTCTGACTACTGCAGAAATTCTAAGCAGAGGGTTCTATATCCTATGAAAAATCGGGCAGCACTTCCCTACCCGGTGAGTTACTCAAGTCTACTGTGAAAACAGTCCTATGTAAGTACAATTGATTATTCTTCTTTTAAACTCTTCTACTGTGATAACAGTTCAATTCTATTCTGTGATATTCTTCTAAGTATTTAATACTTATTCTTATACTACTACAGTATGTATTCTCTAATTCAAAAGAGGGTTAGGATTATTTACCTCGGTAAGCCCAATAATATCCTAGATAAAAGTCGCTGAGCAA
This sequence comes from Przewalskia tangutica, assembly GCA_029844215.1. Classification (NCBI taxonomy): domain Eukaryota; kingdom Viridiplantae; phylum Streptophyta; class Magnoliopsida; order Solanales; family Solanaceae; genus Przewalskia; species Przewalskia tangutica. The sequence goes on from CM056726.1 coordinate 68,293,024, forward strand.
GGTTTAGCTCCTAGGTTGTACGCTCCGGTAGCTCCAAGAAACCTTAGAAGTTCTTCACAACTTCTACTAAGGACTAAGGGATTTGGGCTAGGGTATTTTGGGCATTATAACAATACTAGAAGGCAACTTTTCTACCTAGGGAGGGGGGGTAGATTTCGGCTAGGCTAGGGGAAGGGGTTGCCTCGGCCAAGCTCACTCAAAGGGGGTGTATGCTTTGGACGAAATGCTCACAAAGGAGAGGGAAGGATTTTTCAAGACTTGAAGTAATTTTTGTGGATGAAGAACTCTTCATCTAAGGGGTATTTATAGGTCAAGCCATGGCCAACGAAGGGCCAAGATGATGCCAAGTGCAAGGCAAGTGTAGGGTGAGGATTTAGGCAAGTGTCCATTCTATCTACTACACACAAATATCCTACCAACTCCTTGACTTGTGCAAAGGCACAAAAACGTGCCATTCCAAGTCCAATTCGCCCAACGGACGATTTCAAGTCCATCAATCGGAGGTGCCAAGTGTCGCCTCCCGTTGGTCCAAAATGTTCCGCCTCTAAAAATTCGCAAAATTAGAAATGGCATAGCCGAATTTTCCTACGGAAGTCGTGGAAACGCTTCGTCTGAAACGATTCTTTTAGCGAGTTGTGCACAATTTTTGAACTCGCCTAACTTTAAGGCTAAACTTTGACGCACGCCTCACGCATATACCCTAAATACGGTATAACAGATGGGTACATGTGTGCGGTAGTTGGCCAACCAAGTGTTCACCACAAAATGGGACAGTTGGCTTACCACTGTCCCCACTAAAAACGCCCGTGGCACCCTTTCGGCCATTGGCCACGGGTGACACTGCCTCCCCTACTCGCCCAAAATATTTCATCTTCCGAAAATATCCGCAATGCCAAAAATCCGAAAAAATAAAGTGGGCTCTCAAACCGTAAATTCCTCCCGTGGGCCCCACGTGACCAATTTCGGAAATAAAATTTCATAATTCTCAAATATTCCAAAAAGTCCAAATACCAAATCTGGGAATCCAATTCCCTTTAACGAACATTTTTCCTTCACAAAATCCGGAAACTTTTCCGTCGAAAAATCACATCTTTCTTCCTTTCCAATTTTACTGTCGTATTCTCGTACGTACGTCCTCGTATACATACCCTGGAACTACGGGGTGTAACACCTGCCCACAACAGTACTACAGACCTCTAAGAGTTTTTATACAACATGACGGGACAGGGCCCCGCCATACCCCTGAATGTACAAGTACCTACAGTGACAGGGGACTATACCAAAAGATAAGCCTCCGGAGAAACGGAGCTTCCCAATACGCTGAACTGTGATCCTATGAGCGAGGATCAACAACTGGTGTACCTCTACCTGCGGCATGAACGCACTCAAGCGAGGTCGCATAACAGGTACCAAGTATGTGAAACTGAAAATATTGTAAATGAAATCATAGTAGTCTATATAAAGCAGGAGATATGTATGATAACCATTACAGTCCATAATAAATAAGCAGTCACGTAAGTCAGGGACTCACGCCCTCAAAGTCATCACTCAAATATAACTATGGGTCTCACGCCCTCAACATCAATCATGCCCGTGGAATACCTTCCTCAATGCCGGCAGTCTATGATATAATAACACCAAGGAGTACAAATAAACACCAGGTCCCACCCGAAATATAAACCGTAAGGGCAAGTACGGCTAACTACCGATACCAAAGCCGCATCATCAATCGACCGGCAAGTACGAAAGCCAACTACCAGATACCAAAGCCGTACTAACAATACTATACAACCAAACCACGAAGCTGATACGGGGCAAGTAAGAAAGCCAACTACCAGATACCAAAGTCGTGTCACGTAGCTGACCGGGGCAAGTACGAGGGCTAACTACCAGATACCAAGGTCGTATCACGAGACTTCGCCACGAAGCTGATACGGGGCAAGTACGAAAGCCAACTACCAGATACCAAAGCCGTGGTCACGAGCCGATCGGCAAGTACGAGGCTAACTACCGGATACCGCGTCAGATCACGAGACTTCGCCACTAAACCGAACGGCAAGCGCGGCTAACTACTGTGTACCAAGGCCGAATCACCACGAGACGGCAAGTACGAAAGCCAACCACCGATACCAAGGCCGAATCAAGAAACCTCATGGAGAGCTAGTCCATGGAATAACACTATCAACAGGAGCGCACCCGTGGAATCCTCCGTCACTGCCGGTACGTCCAAGTAAGATCATAACAAATCAGCCGGCCCTCCATTGAGAGACGCGGTGGTATAAAAATACAATACTTGCATAACAAGGCTATCACACGCAAACATAGGCAAGTTACACACAACTCAAGGTACTTTCATTTTATGCCAAAGTCCAGGTTTTAACCCCAAAGTACTACGTACGTTAAATTCTTTTTAAAAGATCCATTTCTTTTACAAAGGTCACCCGATGCCCGATTATCAAAAATAGAGTGACTAACATTTTAAGTAAACCAAAACAACTTCCATACTTTCCTTTTTAAACCAAATTAAGACAATACTATGCCTTCTTTTTAGACCAAAACACTTCTCCTTTTAAAGTCAAGTTACCATTTTAAAACTAATGATAAAACCATTCTTTTGTTTTCATAAAGTCGTTATAACTAACTTCCCATAAAGTTGTTATAACACTTTATGTTTTAAACCAATTTAAGACAAAACCATGTCTTTCTTTTAAACCAAAAACTCTTCAATTCCTCAAGTCTCTTTTTTTTAGAAATCAAGTTCCTTAATATTTCACATCAAGTCATTTATAAGTCAAGTCTCTTATCTTTTAAAAACCACAAACCATTTCTTTACCTACATAAAGTTGTTATAGCAAACTTCCCATAAAGCCGTTATAACACTTTATGTTTTAAACCAACCAAATTCATTTAGCACATGTACGTCTACCGTACTACATAGTTCACAACAATCATGCTAGAAAAGATAGGAAGAGGTTCACATACCTCGCGACGATTATCGACAATTAGCAAAACGCTCCACGCATTTAACCTTGCTCGCCTTTTCCACCCTTCAAGTAGAATACGCTACTCGTAGTACTTCAACCTAAAAAGGCCACAAAATGTCTATCAACCTCTAGATCTCTTCGTAGAATAATTCTAGATACAAGATTCCTTATTCTACGGAAAATTCGGCAGCACCTCCCCCCCCCCGCAACCACATAAATCTCCTCCTCCAACGAGGCCCGTTACCAAACCAATAATCCCAGGGGGGGTTACACGTCTAACCGGACGTGTACAATTCCCCCACAATAATACTACAAGTCTACTGTAAATACAGTCCTATGTAAATACAGTTCAATTCTTTTCCATAATCATTCTACATATAGTATACTCAACTATACATTACTACAACATGTAATATCCAATTACAATAGGGGGATAAAGATCATTACCTCGATAAGCCCAAAATTATCCAAGATATAAGTCGATCCTGAGCAACGTTTAGCTCTAATTCCTTACGCTCCAACCCGCTCCAAGCAACCCTTAGAAGTTTCTAAACAACTTCTCTTAACACTTCAACCAAGCTTATGAAGATTTTCTAGGGTTTCATTTTGCGACTATTGGAATAAAGTAGTATTTCCTGCTCCTAGTATCAAATAACTTTGGAATACTACTAGGATACTAGGCCAAGGTATTTGGGATTATACAATAATACCCAAAGTATTTTCTACCTGGCTGGGAAGGGGGACGAAACAACTACAAAGGGAGGAGTATTTTGCCTTGGAAGCTTAAGTGTGGGATGAAAATTGTCTTCAACCTAAGGGGTATATATGTAAGAATCAAGGACAAGATTAATGCAAGTGGTGGTGAGGATGGGTACATGTGTGGGTAGTTGACCAACCAAGTGTTCACCACAAAATGGGAAGTGGCTTGCCACTGTCCCCACTAAAAACGCCCGTTGGCACCCTTTCGCCACGGGGCCACATGGGGTGACACGTGTCTCCCCTACTGGCCCAAAATATTTCATCTTCCAAAATATCCGCAATGCCAAAAATCCAAAAATAAAGTGGTTCTACAAACCGTAAATTCTCCCGTGGCCCCACGTGACCAATTTCGGAAATAAAATTTCATAATTCTCAAATATTCCAAAAGTCCAAATACCAAACTGGGAATCCAATTCCTTTAACGAACATTTTTCCTTCACAAAATCCGAAACTTTTCCGCAAAAATCACATCTTTCTTCCTTTCCAATTTTATCGTCAGATTCTCGCACGCACGCCCTCGTATACATACCTCGAACTACGGTGTAACACCTGCCCACAACAAAGATTACATGCACTCTAAGAGTTTTTATACAACATGACGACAGGCCCCGCCATACCCCGAATGTACAAGTACTACAGTGACAGTGGACTATACTAAAAGATAAGCCTCCGAGAAACGGAGCTTCCTAATACGCTGAATCAGTGATCCTATGAGCGAGGATCAACAATCGGTGTACTCTACCGCGGCATGAACGCAGCCTCGGGCGAGGTCAAGACAACAGTACCAAGTATGTGAAATCAAAATATTGTAAATGAAATCATAGTAGTCTATATAAAGCGAGATATGATAACCAAACTACAGTCCATAATAAATAAGCAGTCACGTAAGTCAGGGACTCACGCCCTCAAAGTCATCACTCAAATATAACTATGGGTCTCACGCCCTCAACATCAATCATGCCCGTGGAATACCTTCCTCACTGCCGGCAGTCTATGATATAATAACACCAAGGAGTACACATAAACACCAGGTCCCACCTGAGTCATAAAACCGTACGGGGCAAGTACGAAGGCTAACTACCAGATACCAAAGCCGCATCATCAACTGACCGGGGCAAGTACGAAAGCCAACTACCAGATACCAAAGTCGTACTAACAATACTATACAACCAAACCACGGCCGACACGGCAAGTACGAAAGCCAACTACCAGATACCAAAGCCGTGTCACGTAGCTGACCGGGGCAAGTACGAGGGCTAACTACCAGATACCAAGGTCGTATCACGAGACTTCGCCACGAAGCTGATACGGGGCAAGTACGAAAGCCAACTACCAGATACCAAAGCCGTGTCACGTAGCTGACCGGGGCAAGTACGAGGGCTAACTACCAGATACCAAAGTCGTATCACGAGACTTCGCCACTAAACTGAATCACGGCAAGGCTAACTACAGTACCAAGGCCGAATCAGCCACGACAGGCAAGTACGAAGCCAACCACCGATACCAAGGCCGAATCCAAGAAACCTCATGGAGAGCTAGTCCATGGAATAACACTATCAACAGGAGCGCACCCGTGGAATCCTCCGTCACTGCCGGTACGTCCAAGTAAGATCATAACAAATCAGTCGGCCCTCCATTGAGAGACGCGGTGGTATAGAAATACAATACTTGCATAACAAGGCTATCACACGCAAACATAGGCAAGTTACACACAACTCAAGGTACTTTCATTTTATGCCAAAGTCCAGGTTTTAACCCCAAAGTACTACGTACGTTAAATTCTTTTTAAAAGATCCATTTCTTTTACAAAGGTCACCCGATGCCCGTATTATCAAAAATAGAGTGACTAACATTTTAAGTAAACCAAAACAACTTCCATACTTTCCTTTTTAAACCAAATTAAGACAATACTATGCCTTCTTTTTAGACCAAAACACTTCTCCTTTTAAAGTCAAGTTACCATTTTAAAACTAATGATAAAACCATTCTTTTGTTTTCATAAAGTCGTTATAACTAACTTCCCATAAAGCTGTTATAACACTTTATGTTTTAAACCAATTTAAGACAAAACCATGTCTTTCTTTTTAAACCAAAAACTCTTCAATTCCTCAAGTCTCTTTCTTTTAGAAATCAAGTTCCTTAATATTTCACATCAAGTCATTTATAAGTCAAGTCTCTTATCTTTTCAAAACCACAAACCATTTCTTTACCTACATAAAGTTGTTATAGCAAACTTCCCATAAAGCCGTTATAACACTTTATGTTTTAAACCAACCAAATTCATTTAGCACACGTACGCTCACCGTACTACATAGTTCACAACAATCATGCTAGAAAAGATAGGAAGAGGTTCACATACCGCGACGATTATCGACAATTAGCAAAACGCTCCACGATTTAACCTTGCTCGCCTTTTCCACCCTTCAAGTAGAATACGCTACTCGTAGTACTTCAACCTAAAAGGCCACAAAACGCCTATCAACCTCTAGATCTCTTCAGAATAATTCTAGATACAAGACTCCTTATTCTACGTAAAATTTGGCAAAGACTCTCCCGCAACCACATAAATCTCCTCCTCCAACGAGGCCCGTTACCAAACCAATAATCCCAGGGGGGTTACACGTCTAACCGGACGTGTACAATTCTACCCCACAATAATACTACAAGTCTACTGTAAATACAGTTCAATTCTTTTCCATAATCATTCTACATATAGTATACTCAACTATACATTACTACAACATGTAATATCCAATTACAATAGGGGGATAAAGATCATTACCTCGATAAGCCCAAAATTATCCAAGATATAAGTCGATCCTGAGCAACGTTTAGCTCCAATTCCTTACGCTCCAATCCGCTCCAAGCAACCCTTAGAAGTTTCTAAACAACTTCTCTTAACACTTCAACCAAGCTTATGAAGATTTTCTAGGGTTTCATTTTGCGACTATTGGAATAAAGTAGTATTTTCTGCTCCTAGTATTGAAATAACTTTGGAATACTACTAGGATACTAGGCCAAGGTATTTGGGATTATACAATAATACCCAAAGTATTTTCTACTCGCTGGGGAAGGGGGACGAAACAACTACAAAGGGAGGAGTATTATGCTGGAAGCTTAAGTGTGGGATGAAAATTGTCTTCAACCTAAGGGGGTATATATAGAAGAATCAAGGGTCAATATTAATGCAAGTGGGTGGTGAGGATGGGTACATGTGTGTGGGTAGTTGGCCAACCAAGTGTTCACCACAAAAATGGGACAAGTGGCTTGCCACTTGTCCCCACTAAAAAATGTCCAAGTGGCACCCTTTCGGCCATGGGGCCACATGGGGGTGACACGTGTCGCCCCCCTACTCGTCCAAAATATTTCATCTTCCGAAAATATCCGCAATGCCAAAAATCCGAAAAAAACTAAAGTGGGCCCCACAAACCGTAAATTCCTCCCGTGGGCCCCACGTGACCAATTTCGGAAATAAAATTTCATAATTCTCAAATATTCCAAAAAGTCCAGAAACCAAATCTGGGAATCCAACTCCCTTTAACGAACATTTTTCCTTCACAAAATCCGGAAACTTTTCCGTCGAAAAATCACATCTTTCTTCCTTTCCAATTTTACTGTCGTATTCTCGTACGTACGTCCTCGTATACATACCCTGGAACTACGGGGTGTAACAGGTACTAACACCCGTAGTATCGAGGCGTGTCTATTTTTCAAAGTAAGTTACTACACCTTTAGAAAACTCATTTCAAAGCTTGAAACCAAGTAACTTCAATTTTTCACAATCTAGACAACTTATGCTCATTAATCAAAATAGACAACTTTCATAACCTTCCATAAAGTTATTATACCCAACTTCCCATAAAGCCGTTATACTAACTTTATGCTTTAGAAATTTAAGACATCCTTATCCTTTCATAAGGCCGTTATAACTAACTTCCCATAAAGCCGTTATAACTCCTTATAAACCATTTCGTTCTTTTACTAACCAAGAGACTTATACTTCAAACAAATTCATACAATTTTCAAAATACTTCAATCCTCTTATCCTTTAGAAAACAAGTTTCTTACCTCAAAAATTTAAGTCTCTTATCTTTTATAATAATTCAATACTCAATACTTTCACACCAAGTACTCTATACTTCATTATGTCAAGAAATCCCTGTCTACCTTATTTAGGATAAACCATTCCTTAAGAACAAGCGGGTTAACTTCTTAACCCAACCAACTTAGACATTTTCTTAAAACAAGTCAAGTATAACAAAAGGATTTACTTCATTCAAAACACGTACGTCTACCGTACTATATAGTTATAACTACTCATGCTCAAGAGATAAGAAAGTTTCCACATACCTCTTCGGTCAATCCACTTGCTAAGCCCAAACTACCGCAAGTAATAAGTCAACCTATAATAACCATAATACGTTTATTGTCACGACCCGAACCCGAGCCCGTGACTGGTACCTTACCCCGGGCACCCTAGTGATACAACATCAGAGAAAAACCAGCGGAAATAAAAACTCAAGAATGAAAACAGTGAAATAAGAAAGTAGGCTAACCCAAACGGTTACCTTTTTTATACATAATTTAAAACTTGAACAGTTACATCCCATACAAACTCGCCCACACAAGCAGGCTGCACTCTAAGAATTTTGAAACCATAATGACGGGACAGGGCCCCGCCATGCCCCTGAATATACAAAAATCTACTACTTCAGGGAACCGTACCACAGGACAAGCTTCCGGAGATATGGAGCTTTCCGAGAACTGAACCGCGACCTTAAGAGTGTGGATCAGCGAGCTATGTACCTCAAATTGCGGCATGAACGCAGCCCCGCGAGGTCAAGATAACAGTACCAAGTATGTGAAATCAGAAATATCAGAATGAAATCATAATAGTCTATATAAAGCAGGAGACATGTATGATAACCAAACTACAGTACACAACACATAACAGTCATGTCAAGTCAGGGACTCACGCCCGTAAAGTCATCACTCAAATGCAACCCGGGAATTTAACCCGCACAATGGCCACATGCCCCGGCATCTCACCTCGGTATAAGCATGGCCATGGAACCATCCTAGTGGGCCCATACCCGTGGACCATCCAACGTGTCAGTATGCCCAAAGGAAATAACAAGATGATACTCACTGTGGAAGCATACCCTAGTGCTACCCAACGTGTCGGTATGTCCAAACAACTAACCGGATAACACTTAATGGAAGCATACCCGCGGCTACCCAACGTGTCAAGATGTCCAAGAGGATCGACACATGGAAGCATACCCGGGCTACCCAACGTGTCGATGTCCATCAATCAACCAGATAGCCGACCCTCCATCGAGAGACTCGGTAGCACACAACCAAACACTTGCACAACAAAGGCTACCACAACAAGCATAGGTTAGTACACACAACTCAAGGTACTGTAAATACTTCTTAACACAACATCAAGTATACCATTTAAAACCCAAGTACTTAAACCCTTTAGGATCAAGGTACTCCTACCTTTTATAAACAAGTCACTTATGTTTTTCCATCATAAGGAGTTCAATATTTGAAAACGAGTTACTTCCCTTTTTCCAAAATCAAGTTACCATTCTAAATCCAATAATGAGTCCATTTCTTTATTTTCCATAAAGTCGTTATAACTAACTTCCCATAAAGCTATTACAACACTTTATGATTAATAAAACAAGTCAAGACAAAATCATGCCTTTCTTTTAAACCAAAATACTTCAAATTCTTAAGTCTCTTTTCTTTTAGAAAACGAGTTCCTTACTTTGAAACTTTTAGGAAAATCAGAACTTGATTTCAATAATTCTCATTAGAGCAGCCATGATCTAGGAAATGTAATGCCATTTTGTCTTATCTTAGCTTATATGCAGATGGAGGTTTCTACTGGTTTTAATATGATTAATTGTCATTACTTCTTTCCTTTATCGACGCTGCATTGGCTTGTTCGATCCTTATTCCCGTTCCCGAAATTTGTAACGTTATTCATTTAAAAACCAAGTATTCATTTCTCACGAATTAGGTTTTATACTTTTCGACTCCATTTAAGTCAAATCACTTGTCCTTTGAAATCAACAAAACATTCTTTTACTTACATAAAGTGGTTATAACCAACTTCCCATAAAGTCGTTATAACACTTTATGTTTTAACCCAACCAATTACAACTATAAGTCCTTATGAGATCAAGAGGGCTTATTTTTTAACAACCAAGCACTTATTACTAACGAATAAGATTTTCCTACTCTTTTATTCAAAAAATCAAGACCCTTACACTTCATATCAAGTCAAGGCACTAAAGGGAAATTTAATTCCTTTAACACACGTGCGTCTACCGCACTATATATTTCACAAATAGTCATGCTGAAGAGGATAGGAAGAATCACATACCTCGCGACGATTGTCGACAATAAGCAAAATGCTCCACAGTACTATCTCCCTTAAGAGGAATATGCTACCGTAGTACTTCAATCCTATAAAGTCATAGCGTCTATCAAACTCTAGCTTTGAACATAGAATAACTAAGTGCAAAGTCCCCAAATTCTACGACAATTTGGACGGCACTTCCTTTGTCTTTACTAACTTGCCACCTTCGTTAAGGTCGAATTCAATAACAAACGCCCCACAATAATACAAAATAACCCAATACTTTCCATGCCATACTTGGCCAACCATAAACCAATTCTTAATCCCTTTCAATTCTTTCCAATCCAAGTTCTTAGTTCTAACATGATATCTAGCCCTAGACATCTTTAGCAATTACAATCTCCCTTTACAACATGCGACGCCCAATTAGAAAACCAATTGAAGTTCTGATCTTAAGGCTAACATGCCCATTTCAGTTTTTAACAAGACAACAATATCCAAATCTATACAATATAAAACAGCCTCAGGCTCAACTCTATACTACTACAATATAACAGCCTTAGGCTCAACTCTAAACTACTAAAATAAAAGCGACCTCGTGCTCACATCTATACTACTAAAATAAAACAACCTTAGGCTCATAACCAAGAGAAAGGGAAACTTTTACCTTAAGGAATAGCCCACAAAGCCCCTTTTTCTTCCACCTCTTCGTCAAAATCGCCCACCAGTTACCTACAAGTTTACCCACACTTTTTCTTCTTGCCACGCTCAACAATCTCTCTAAAGCTAGGTTTTCTTCCAAAACTAGAGAGAAGGAAAGGGTTTTCTTAGGAGGGTTTGGAAATGAAATGAAATGGAATGGCCAAGTCTTCCAAGACTTGGCCCTAAAATAGGACCACTTCGATAAAAGGATGGGAGGGACACTTGTCACCTCCCATAGGTTATAAACGAAATATCCCTGTTTTTCGTCACTTATCGCAAAATTCGCCTCGGCGCGCGGCCACGGCGGCGCCAGCGCTCCACTTCAAAAATAAATCTTCCGCATGTCGGCGCCATGCATTCGGCGCGCCACTGCAACCTGTGACCCCGGTCTGACTAAGCCTTGCGGCGTACACCCTGTCGAAGCTGCTGCGGCTTTTGCGCGCAAACTTGAAACTTCCATAACTTTTGACTCAGATGTCCTATCGGACGAACGGTTTGTTGCGTTGGGATCTAGATTTAACGGACCACACACTAGGCTTTTAAACACCTCGAAACTCTTAACAACTGGGGTACAACACTCCAAGGTAAACTCAAATCTGTCCAACACATGTTTGCCAACTTATCTTTCAACTTTCAACCTTATAATCCTTGGTATGTCCTTATCTTAACTTCTAGAATTTACGGGGTATAACATTCTCCCCCCCTTAGAAACATTCATCCCGAATGTTCCTTCTAAGTCTCCAAAACGCAGGTGTCGGTATAGTCTTCACTACTCCACTCACACAAGAATCAGTTATGCCACTCATGGACTTATCACCCGAAAAATACTCCCCATAAACTATGTACTTCCGACAAGGATCACTGTAAAATCTTTTACTCTAGCCGGCCTTACCTCTAAGGTCTCGATTGTTATAAATTCTAAGGTTCAAAGTTTTTCTCATCCCCAGACTTACCCTCTTCACTAATCAGGCTTCTAAATCACACATTTTTAACACAAAGTTATCCGAACATAACACTTAACACATCACCCTAACATCAATGCATACAAGTCTCTAGTGGGTTAAGAATATACCTGTAACTATTACTTCACTTTCTCTTTCCGTCGTTCTACTCATGTTCCTTCCCTGCACGGCGCACAAAAGGAGGAGATGAATCGACCATCGATCCGAAGGTTGAGTCTCTACATCCGCTAACTCGGTTGGACAATTCCTCGCAAAATGGCCTGCGTCGCATACAAAACAAACCCCATTCCAAAGACGACACTCCCACCATGGAGCCTACCACAACGGCCACAACGAGGTAGGGGTGGTCCCATCTGACTAACGTCCTGCTCCCGATAACACAAACACAGGAGCCCCGACCGCTCACGAATTTCTGAGCGTCACGAAGGCGTGGCGGAGCACTCCGTACTGGCGGAGGCGCACAACTAGTCTGCTGTTGAGGCTGCCTGCCTCGAAGGTCACCAGAGGACTCTACTGTCCTGGCCCTCTTCTGCTGATCTTGGTTATTCCGTCTACCTCTACGTTCCTCAGCCTGCTGCGCATAGGCCTGGATGCGGGCAATGTCCATGCCCGGCTGAAGAGCTACAGTTGTGCATCCCTCCGATAAATAATCATCGAGCCCGGTGACATAACGGTGCACTCTATCCTCCATATTGGCCACCAAAACGGGGACATACCGGGCCAATGAGTCAAACTCTACATTGTACTCCCGAACTGTGCGCCCTCTTTGTCTTAGCATCAAAAATCTGTCGGCCCGTGCCCTCATCTGTGGAGGCAAGAAATGGCCAAGAAAGCCTCGGAGAACTCACTGACCAGTGGAGGTGCATGTTCCCCGGGACAGCTCCCACGAATCAAACCGATCATTGCGGATCACGCGGCCGATGTGAACCAAAACCACCGACTCGGTCTCGAAGCCTTGATCACTCTCATGATCCGGAATCGTCGGATGAACTCCTGCGGATCATCCTCAGGCCTCGACCCGTAGAACTCAGGTGGGCTACAACTCAGAAAATCCCGTAGCCTCAAACTATCTGACCTCGGGTGAACTATGGGTGCCTACCGGCTGCTGCGTCGATCTATCTCGTGCTCGCCACGATCACGGCAATCGCGGGCCATCTCGCTTGTAACCCATCTCCTCGCCGCGGTGTGGGGCGGAGGCTCGTGTGTCGGGTCTCGGGAGAACGCCGCCGCTACTCGCAGCTCCTCTCTCGCTACCTTGCCTTCGGGCTCGCTGTTGCACTGCGAGGCATCACTGGTATACAAAGAACACGTCAGAGGGAGTCCAACTTATAACACCGCTCTAAGGCACGATCTCAGAGTGAGAAGAATGGAAACCAATCCTAAATATCCTATAGCCTCCTGATTATATATGTGGTGCACAACACACCGATAATCAAGACTCTACTGGATACGGTCTGTAGACACTCTCCGAGGATTAACTGCTCTGATACCACTTTTGTCACTTTGCCGCGAGTCTCACTCCGGAGACCCAACAAATGGTACCGGGCTGCTTGCGATCCCATACACAGCGGACGTGTCATACGGAGAGCCACGGTTGCCGTGTTTCCGTGGTAGAGCTCGCCTCTTTACGCTCGGCCAAGGAGGTCGATCTGGCAGTACCAAGTATGTGAATCGTAAAATCAGTAAATGAAATCATAATAGTCTATATAAAGCGGGAGACATATATGATAACCAAACTACGAGACACAACACATAATCATGTCAAGTCGTGACTCACGCCCGTAAAGTCATCACTCAAATGCAACCGAATTTAACAAGACAATGGCCACATGCCGGCGTCTCACCTCGGTATAAGCATGGCCATGGAACCATCCTAGTGGGCCCATACGTGGACCATCCAACGTGTCGGTATGCCCAAAGGAAATAACAAGATGATACTCACCGTGGAAGCATACCGTGGGCTACCCAACGTGTCGGTATGTCCAAACAACTAACCGGATAACACTCACAATGGAAGCATACGTGGGCTACCCAACGTGTCAGCATGTCCAAGAGGATCGATACAGTGGAAGCATACCTGTGGGCTACCCAACGTGTCAGTATGTCCATCAATCAACCAGATAGCCGGCCCTCCATCGAGAGACTCGGTAGCACACAACCAAACACTTGCACAACAAAGGCTACCACAACAAGCATAGGTTAGTACACACAACTCAAGGTACTGTAAATACTTCTTAACACAACATCAAGTATACCATTTAAAACCCAAGTACTTAACCCCTTTAGGATCAAGGTACTCCTACCTTTTATAAACAAGTCACTTATGTTTTTCCATCACAAGGAGTTCAATATTTGAAAACGAGTTACTTCCCTTTTTCCAAAATCAAGTTACCATTCTAAATCCAATAATGAGTCCATTTCTTTATTTTCCATAAAGTCGTTATAACTAACTTCCCATAAAGCTATTACAACACTTTATGATTAATAAAACAAGTCAAGACAAAATCATGCCTTTCTTTTAAACCAAAATACTTCAAATTCTTAAGTCTCTTTTCTTTTAGAAAACGAGTTCCTTACTTTGAAACTTTTAGGAAAATCAGAACTTGATTTCAATAATTCTCATTAGAGCAGCCATGATCTAGGAAATGTAATGCCATTTTGTCTTATCTTAGCTTCTATGCAGATGGAGGTTTCTACTGGTTTTAATATGATTAATTGTCATTACTTCTTTCCTTTATCGACGCTGCATTGGCTTGTTCGATCCTTATTCCCGTTCCCGAAATTTGTAACGTTATTCATTTAAAAACCAAGTATTCATTTCTCACGAATTAGGTTTTATACTTTTCGACGCCATTTAAGTCAAATCACTTGTCCTTTGAAATCAACAAAACATTCTTTTACTTACATAAAGTGGTTATAACCAACTTCCCATAAAACCGTTATAACACTTTATGTTTTAACCCAACCAATTACAACTGTAAGTCCTTATGAGATCAAGAGGGCTTATTCTTTAACAACCAAACACTTATTACTAACGAATAAGATTTTCCTACTCTTTTCTTCAAAAAATCAAGACCCTTACACTTCATATCAAGTCAAGGCACAAAAGGGAAATTTAATTCCTTTAACACACGTGCGTCTACCGCACTATATATTTCACAAATAGTCATGCTGAAGAGGATAGGAAGAATCACATACCTCGCGACGATTGTCGACAATAAGCAAAATGCTCCACAGTACTATCTCCCTTAAGAGGAATATGCTACCGTAGTACTTCAATCCTATAAGGGTCATAAACGTCTATCAAACTCTAGCTTTGAACGTAGAATAACTAAGTGCAAAGTCCCCAAATTCTACGACAATTTGGACGGCACTTCCTTTGTCTTTACTAACTTGCCACCTTCGTTAAGGTCGAATTCAATAACAAACGCCCCACAATAATACAAAATAACCCAATACTTTCCATGCCATACTTGGCCAACCATAAACCAATTCTTAATCCCTTTCAATTCTTTCCAATCCAAGTTCTTAGGCCTAACATGATATCTAGCCCTAGACATCTTTAGCAATTACAATCTCCCTTTACAACATGCGACGTCCCAATTAGAAAACCAATTGAAGTTACAATCTTAAGGCTAACATGCCCATTTCAGTTTTTAACAAGACAACATGATCCAAATCTATACAATATAAAACAGCCTCAGGCTCAACTCTATACTACTACAATATAACAGCCTTAGGCTCAACTCTAAACTACTAAAATAAAACAGCCTCAGGCTCACATCTATACTACTAAAATAAAACAGCCTTAGGCTCATAACCAAGAGAAAGGGGAAACTTTTACCTTAAGGAATAGCCCACAAAAGCCCCTTTTTCTTCCACCTCTTTCACAAAATCGCCCACCAAGTTACCCACAAGTTTACCACACTTTTTCTTCTTGCCGCTCAACAATCTCTCTAAAGCTAGGTTTTCTTCCAAAAACTAGAGAAGGGAGAGGGTTTTTCTTAGGAGGGTTTGGAAATGAAATGAAATGGAATGGCCAAGTCTTCCAAGACTTGGCCCTAAAATAGGACCACTTACTGATAAAAAGGATGGGAGGGACACTTGTCACCCTCCCATAGGTTATAAACGAAATATCCCCTGTTTTTCTGTCACGACCCGATCTCGGGCCCGTGACTGGTGCCTTACCCCGGGCACCCTAGTGATACAACATCAGAGAAAACCAGCGTAATATAAAACTTAAACAAGAAGCAAGATATATGATCATAAAACAGGCCAACCAAACGGTTACCTTCCAATAAAATATATATAAACAACTCTTTTAAAACGAACAGTTTAATCCTTTACAAACCCTGCCCACAACAGTACTACAGACCTCTAAGAGTTTTTATACAACATGCGGGGCCGGGGCCGCCATACCCACGAATGTACAAGAACCTACAACTCGTGGTAACATACAAAGATAAGCCTCCGAGAACGGAGCTTCCCAATACGCTGAATCGTGATCCTATGAGCGGGGATCCACTACGATGTACTCTACTGCGGCATGAACGCAGCCCGGGGAGGTCGATCTGCAAGTACCAAGTATGTGAAATCAGTAAAAATCAGAATGATATCATAACAGTCTATATGAAAACAGGAGACATGTATGATGACAAAACTACAGTTCACAACATAAAAGCAGTCACGTCAAGTCAGGGACTCACGCCCTCAAGTCATCACTCAAATATAACTATGGGTCTCACGCCCACAACATCAATCGTGTTCGCATCGGCGCATGCCCCGACTGCGACGGTGTAGACATGCCCATGATGCAACAATAATAACAATGCCCACGGCCACATGCCGGACTCTGCGCCGGTGTAGACCGCCCAAGTGACATTATCAACAATAATCTGGTGATTAACCCGCGCGTAGCCCACACGCCCGGAATTCTGCGCCGGTGTAGGCGTCCATGTAACCACAATAACAATATATATCGTAATCAACCACGCGCCACATGCCCCCGGAATTCTGCATCGGTGTAGACATGTCCATGTGACATCAACAACATTATACCGCACAACCAGGCTATCACAACAAGCATAGGCGAGTTATACAACAACCAGCATAGGCAAGTTACACACAACTCAAGGTACTTCCATTTCGTATCAAAGTCTGGGTTTTAACCCTAAAGTACTACGTACGTTAAATTCCTTTTTAAGAGATCCATTCCTTTCATAAAGGTCACCCGATACCCGTAGTATAAAAATAGAGTGACTCACATTTAGGTAAACCAAAATACTTCCCTTTTGTAAAATCAAGTAACAACATTATTTTCCAAACGTTCAAGTTTGCCTAATTTCAAATGCTCAAGTTTCTCATTTTAGAAAGGTTTCATAACTCATAGTCTTAATCTCTTTTAAAACAATTGAGTAACATATGTCTTGTACGTGAGCCGTTTATTCTTGTTTACAACAATCTTGTTACAACAGCCATGATCTAGGAGATGTAATACAATTTTGTCTTATCTTAGCTTCTATGCAGATGGAGGTTTCTCGGTTTTAATAACAATTAGTTAATTGTCAATACACCTTCCTTTATTAAGCGCTTGTGGTTTGCTCGACACTTATTCTCATTTCCAAATCAAGAAACATTATTCTTTTTAAAACCAAGTACTCATTACTCGCGAATGAGGTTTCACAACACATTTAACAAAATGTTAATAACAAGTAAAACAAGTTAAGTCTCTTATCTTTCAAGATCAAGTCTCTTAACTTCTACAATCAACAAACCAATCTTTTACCTACATGTAGTCGTTATAACTAACTTCCCATAAAGCTATTATAACACCCTATGTTTTAAACCAACCAACTCATTTAACACGTATGCGCTCACCGTACTACATAGTTTACAAAGCATCATGCTAGAAGGATAGGAAGAGGTTCACATACCTCGCGAGTATCGACAATAAGCAAAACGCTTCACAAGATCAGAACACCGCTGGCGCTTCCACTCTTCAAGTAGAATACGCTACTCGCAGATTTCCACCTATAAGGCCACAAACGCTCATTAACTTCTAACCGCATGGTTCCATATTCTGAGAAAATTCTGGCACCTCCCCCGCACAGCGTAAATCTCTCCTCTCTATCGAGGCCGCTACCAAGCCAACCAGGGGTTTATACGCCTAACCTGACGTATACAATTCTACAACACAAGAATGCTACAAGTCTCATATGTCTGATCCTATGTAATTACGATTCGCTTCTTTCTTTAAATTCAGCTTAAGTCAAAAGACATTGCGCAAGCTACGTTCAGTTCTATATATAGTATACTTCAACTATATAATCCTACAACATGTAATCTCCAATTACAATAAGGGGACACGAATATTTACCTCGACAAGCCCAAAATTATCCAAGTTATAATGTCGATCATGAGCAAGGTTTAGCTCCAACTCCGTGCGCTCAAAACCACTCCAAACAAACCTTAGAAGTTCTAACCAACTTCTACTCAAATACTTCAAACATATATGTATATTTCATTAGGGTTTAGTTTTGAGACTAAGAGGACAAAATGTAGTATTTAAGGGATCTACGTATAGAGGTAACTTTGGAATACTACAAGTTATAAGGCTAAGGTTTTTTGGGCATTATAACAATACTTGGATAATACTTTCTACCAAGGGGGGGGGGTGTATTATACGAAACAACTAGGCTAGGGGGGGTACCCACTACTAGACCACTAGGAGGGGGAGGGGGAACCTCTCGGCCAAAGGCCACACGACAAGGGGGGGGAGGGGGTAGCTCTCGGCTAGAGCAAGAAGAAGGGAGGAGAGGGTTTCTAGACTTGGACGTTTTTGGCTGAATGCAGTCTTCAAGCTTAGGGGTATTTATAGCAAAACCAAAAGCCAACAATGGCCAAGATCAAGCCATGTGCAAGACAAGTGTAAGGCCTTGATCAAGCCAAGTGCACCCTAACCCCTACTCCACAAAACAAGGCACAAAACATGGCACCAAACAAGCCACAAAACAAGGCCAAAACAAGGAGCCAATTGGCCAAGAAAACGTGACCCCAATTCGCCCGCGGTTGCGCGCTTGCTTCCAATGCGAGGTGACACATGTCACCCTCCCGTTGGTCCAAAATATTTTATCTCTCGGAAAAATCCGCAAAAATATAAATGACATAGCGAATTTTCCTACGTAAGTGTGGAAACGTTTCGTGAAAAGCGACTCTATTCGGCACTTGTGCCCAAATTTCGAACCAAAGCCAAACTTTAAGTCTCAAATGTTCGTACGTACGTCTCCACGTACATACTCTGGAAATACGGGGTATAACATTCTCCCCTCCTTAGAAACATTCGTCCCGAATGTTCCTTCTCAAGACGGATATCGATGAAGTTCCTCTAACAAGTTGCCAACGCCACAGCTTGGCCACGAAAATAACACACGTTCCCTTCCTTCCTTACTCGCCGTGCGATACCACTTTTGTCACTTTGCCGCGAGGTTCTAGTGTCACTCAGGACGTGCCATACTTCAGTCATTGCTTCAGTTCTCAAAACTGTGGAGTCACTACCTCCAAACTTGGTCATCTTACTAACCTCAATCTTCTTTAAGGCCATTCCCGGCCTTCACGAACCGCTTCTGGTCGAACATATCCACGAACTCATACGATGGTCAACTAAACTGGGGCCTAGCACCCTCGTGACCCTACCACCTGGCGGGACCACCCGACCCACCCGCTGGCTGCGGGTCGACCCGCGAGCGGCAATCAACCCGACCCACAATCGCGCCAATACTTGCTCCTTGAACGGAACAATCTTACCAAATCAAGTCATGAAAGATACCACTTCCATCTCACACTACCCATGGACTTATCACACAAATAATTCCCACGTACTACTTACTCTGATAAGGGTCAACCATGAAATAAATCTTTTACTCAAGACGACCTTACCTCTAAGGTCTCAATCGTGACATAGTCTAAGGTTCACACTTACCATGCCCCCATACTTACCCTTACAATAACCAGGTGTCTAAATCACATTTTAGCACAAAGTTATCCGAACATAACACTAAACACATCAGCATACAAAACTCTAGAGGGTTAAGGATATACCTGTCTCTACCGCTTTCTAATCACAGTCACGCCTGCAGTATGACCAGTGAAGGTGATGAACCAGCCCCGATCCTCAAGGTTGAGTCGTAACATCCGTACCACCTCGGGACGATTCCTCGCAAAATGGCGGTGGCGCAAAATAACAAGCTCCTCGGCACCACGACACTCCCGAAATGCGGTCTACCACATCGACCACACCGGTAGGGGTGACCGTCCGCCAACACCTTACTTCCGCGAAACTCAACCTCGAGCCACGACCGCTCCGAATACTCTGGATGCTCAAGGTTGTGGAGGACCACTCTGCGCGGTGGAGGTACAAAACTAGTATCTTTGAGGCGGTCCGCCTCGAAAGTCACCAAAGGACCTCTGTTGTTCGCCTCTTCTGCTGATCTTGGTCATTCCGTCGACCTCTCCGTGCCTCACATCCCAGTGCATGAGCCTGCATGCGGGCAATGTCCATGCCCGGCTGAAGAGCTACACCCGAACAAGCCTCTGTCAAGTAATCATCTAGCCCGGTGACGTAGCGGTGCACTCTATCCTCCATGGTTGCCACTAAAGCGGGGACATACCGAGCCAACGAGTCAAACTCCACGTTGTACTCCCGAACCGTACGCTACGTCTCGGCCTCAAAGATCATAAATCGTCGCCCGCGTGCCCTCGCCATCTGCGGAGGCGAAGTGAGTGTGGAATGCCTCGAGAACTCGTCATCTTCCGAAGCGCATGCTCTCCCGACAACTCCACGAATCAAACGATCATCGCGGTATCACGCGGCCGATGCGAACCTAAGACCACCGACTCGGTCTCGAAGCCTTGATCACTCACGACCAGAATCGCCGGATGAACTCCTGCGGATCATCCTCGTGCCTCGACCCATAAAACTTTGGCGGGCTACAACTCGTAAAGTCCGTAGCCTCAAACTATCTGCCGGGTGAACGGCTGGTGCTCATCGAACCGAGGCTGTTGCATCCACCTATCCTCATATCGGCCACGACCACGGCGCCAATCGCCATCTCCTTGTACCCCATCTCATCTGCTCCAGGCTGTGGGACTGGAGGCTCAGGTACTGTGGTCTCAGCAGCCACTGCTGCGGTTCTAAACTCTGCTGGGGCTGGCGGCGTCGCAAAACTCACCGTCTGAAGCACAACCTCGTGTCTTGTCAGGCTGCGCCTCGTACTCCTCAGATCTCACTAGCTCCTCCGCCTTGCCCTTCGGGCTCGTTGCCTTCAGCGGAGGCATAAGCGGTAAAAACGAGATACGTCGGAGGGTCCAACTTACAACACGCCTAAGGCACGATCTCGGAATGAGAAGAATGGAAACGATCCTAAATGTCCTGCAACCTCACGATTATAGATGTGGTGCAACACATCGATAATCAAGACTCTCGACACGGATGCATCAGACACTTTCCGAGGATTAATCGCTCGATACCACTTTTGTCACGACCCGATCTCGGGCGTGATCGTGCCTACCGGGCACCCTAGTGATACAACCTCAGAGAAAACCAGCGGAATATAAAACTTAAACAAGAAGCAAGATATATGATCATAAAATAGGCCAACCTAACGGTTACCTTCCAATAAAATATATATAAACAACTCTTTTAAAACGAACAGTTTAATCCTTTACAAACCACACTTGCCATTACTACTCTGCACCTAAGAGTTTTTATACAACATGACGACGGGGCCGTCGCCATACCCGAATGTACAGAACCTACAACTCGTGGTAACATACCAAAAGATAAGCCTCCGAGAACTGAGCTTCCCAATACGTTGAAGTGATCCTGAGCGGGATCCACTACCGATGTACTCCTACTGCGGCATGAACGCAGCCCGAAGAGGTCGCATAACAGTACCAAGTATGTGAAATCGTAAAAATCAGTAAATGAAATCATAACGATCTATATGAAAAGCAGAGACATGTATGATGACAAAACTACAGTTCACAACATAAAAGCAGTCACGTCAAGTCAGGGACTCACGCCCTCAAGTCATCACTCAAATATAACTATGGGTCTCACGCCCACAACATCAATCGTGTTCGCATCATGACCGCATGCCCCCGGAATTCTGCATCGGTGTAGACATGCCCATGATGCAACAATAATAATAATGCCCCATGGCCACATGCCCCGAGTGCGCATCGGTGTAGACACGCCAGTGACATTATCAACAATAATCGGGTGATTAACCCGCCGCACGCCACACGCCCCCGGAATTCTGCATCGGTGTAGACATGTCCATGTAACCACAATAACAATATATATCAGGTAATCAACCCTGCCACATGGCCACATGCCCACGGAATTCTGCATCGGTGTAGACATGTCCATGTGACATCAACAACATTATACCGCACAACCAGGCTATCACAACAAGCATAGGTGAGTTACACAACAACCAACATAGGCAAGTTACACACAACTCAAGGTACTTCCATTTCGTATCAAAGTCTGGGTTTTTGTTATACCCCGTATTCTCAGGGTATGTATGCGAGGACGTACGTACGAGAGCACGACAGAAGAATTGGAAAGGAAGAAAGAGGTGATTCTTCCACGGAAAAAGTTTCCGGTTTTTGTAAGGAAAAATGTTCGTTGAAGGGAATTGGGTTCCCAGATTTGGAATTTGGGCTTCTTAGATTATATTGGAATTATGGAATTTTATTTTCGGAAATGGTCACGTGGGGCCCACTGAGAAATTTACTGGTTTTGTAGCCCACTTTGTTTTCGAGATTTTGGCCATTGTGGATATTTTTCGGAAGACGTTTTATGAGGGCCATTAGGAGGGTGACACGTGTCACCCCCGCCTAGGTGGCTTGGCCGAATGACATTTGTGCACAACACCCGGTTAGAGTCGTTTTTCGACGAAACGTTTCCACAACTTTCGTAGGGAAAATTCCGGCTATGTCCTTTTTAATTTTTGCGGAATTTTCCGAGAGACGAAACATTTTGGACCAACGGGAGGGTGACATGTGTCACCCTCACATTGGAAGCAAGTGGGCGTCCAAGTGCACGATGTGGTTCACGTTTGGCTTGATCTTTTGGCTCATGTTTTGTGCCCTATTGGCTCCTTGTTTTGGCCTTGTTTTGTGGCTTGTTTGGTGCCATGTTTTGTGCCTTGTTTTGTGGAGTAGGGGTTAGGGTGCACTTGGCTTGATCAAGGCCTTACACTTGCCTTGCACATGGCTTGATCTTGGCCATTGGTTGGCTTTTGGTTTTGCTATAAATACCCCCCTCTCTTGAAGACTTCATTCATCCAAAAATCTTCCAAGTCTTGAAACCCTCTCCTCCCCCTTTGTGAGCTCTTAGCCGAGAGCCTTCCCCCTCCCCCTTTTCGTGTGGCCTTTG
Organism: Przewalskia tangutica; assembly: GCA_029844215.1. Classification (NCBI taxonomy): domain Eukaryota; kingdom Viridiplantae; phylum Streptophyta; class Magnoliopsida; order Solanales; family Solanaceae; genus Przewalskia; species Przewalskia tangutica. The sequence goes on from CM056726.1 coordinate 68,316,250, forward strand.
GCCGAGGGGTTCCCCTTCCCCCCTTTGTGGTGCTAGCCGTGGGGTACCCCCCCCTAGCCTAGTTGTTTTCGTATAATACCCCTCCCTTGTGGTATTGAAATACTTCTCCTAGTATTGTTATAATGCCCAAAATACCTTAGCCTTGTACCTTGTAGTATTCCAAAGATACCTCTATACGTAGAGTCCGGAAATACTACCTTTTGTCCTTTTTAGTCTCAAACCGAAACCCTAAGGAAATCTTCATAGTTGGTTGAAGTATTTGAGTAGAAGTTGGTTAGAACTTCTAAGGGTTGTTTGGAGCGGATTGGAGCGCACGGAGTAGGAGCTAAACCTTGCTCAGGATCGACATTATAACTTGGATAATTTTGGGCTTGTCGAGGTAAATATTCTTGTCCCCTTGTTGTAATTGGAGATTACATGTTGTAGGAGTATATAGTTGAAGTATACTATATATAGTACTGAACATTATTGTGCGGCAATGTCTTTTGACTTAAGCCTGAATTTAAAGAAAAGAACTGAACTGTATTTACATAGGACTGTATTGCAGTAGACTTGTGTAGTATTGCTGAGTAGAATTGTACACGTCCGGTTAGACGTGTAAACCCCCCCCCCCCCTGGTTGGCTTGGTAGCCGGCCTCGATAGAGGAGGAGAGATTTACGCTTGTGTGGGAAAAGTCTTTGCAATTTTCTGTAGAAAGATAGAAACTTGTGTTTTGGGGTTAATAGACGTTTGTGACCTTTATAGGTGAAAGTACTAAGAGTAGCGTATTCTACTCGAGGAGTGGAAAGGGCTAGCAAGGTTGTAGTACTTGGAGCATTTTGCTTATTGTCGATAAATCGTCGCGAGGTATGTGAACCTCTTCCTATCTCTTCTAGCATGATATGTGTGAACTATGTAGTACGGTAGACGTACATGTGTTAACTGTGTTTGATGGTTCTTAAAACATAAAGTGTTATAACGGCTTTATGGGAAGTTGGTTATAATAGCTTTATGTAGGTAAGAAAATACTTTGTGGTTTTAAAAGGTAACTGATGTGAATTATAACTGGCTAGTTATAATAAAGAACTTGATGTATTTCAAAAGATTTATAAATCGTTTTGAAGGGAGAGTAACACTTGGTTTTAAAGGTTTTAAAAAGAGTTATACTAGCTTTATGGGGAGTTAGGTATAATGTCTTAAGAGAGGTAAAGAAAATGGTTTACTGATGTTAGAAGTTAAGAGACTTGATCTTATAAGATAAGAGACTTGACTTATTTGTTTTAATGTGAATGTTTGTGTGAAACCTCATTCGTGAGTAATGAGTACTTGGTTTTATTTAAAGGGATAATGTTTCTTGATTTGGAAATCGAATGTGTATCGACGGACCACTGCAGCGTTAATAAAGGAAAATGTATTTGAATAATGATGTATCGTATTAAAACCAGTAGAAACCTCCATCTGCATAGAAACTAAGATGAGACAAAATGATATTACATTTTCTAGATCATGGTCTTTGTAATAAGAATGTTGTAAACAAGAATAACCTACTCTCACGTGAGACATATATTACTCAATTGTTCTAAAAAGGAATCAAGTGATTAAGTTTGGGAACTATGAAACCATTTGAAAATGAGAAGCTTGAGTAATTGAAACTAGGCAAACCGGAACTTAGGAAAAGAATGTTGTTACTTGATTTTGAAAAGGAATGTGGGTTGGTCATTCTAATACTACGTATCGGGTGACTTTTATAAGTAATGGATCTCTTTTAAAAGAACTTAACGATGTAGTACCTTGGGGTTAAAAACCCGACTTTGGCATAAAATGAAAGTACTTTGAGTTGTGTGAAACTTGCCTATGCTTGTTGTTGTGAAACTTGCCTATGCTTGTTGTTGTGAAAATCGCCTAAGCTTGTTGTTGTGAAACTAGCCTATTCTTGTGATGATAGCCTTTGTTGTGCAAGTGTGGTATTTCGTGTTCTGGCGTCTCTCGATAGAGGCGGTTGACTTGTCGAGAACTTACTTGGGCGTCTTTGGCGGTGATGGAGAATTCCACGGGTATGTTTCCATTTTGATTTGTCTTGTTGTTGATGTCACATGGACATGTCTACACCGTCTGAGATTCGGGCATGCGGCCGTGCGGCGGGTTGATTACCGATATATGGTTATTATCGCAACATGGGCGTGTCTACCGTCTGCAAGATTCCGGGGCACGTGGCCGTGCGGCGTGGTTGACCACCCAAGATATTGTTATTGAGGTTACATGGGCATGTCTACCGTCGCGATTCCGGGGCATGTGGCCACGCGGCCTTGTTATTATTGTTGCATCATGGACATGTCTACACCGATGCGATTCCGGCATGTGGCCATGATGCGAACATGATGGGTGTGGTGGGCGTGAGACCCATAGTTATATTTCCAGTGGTGACTTTGAGGCGTGAGTCACGACTTGACCGCTTTTATGTTGCGTCGTATTTTGGTTATCATACATGTCTCCGCTTTATATAGTGTTATGATTTAAGCTGCGATATTCTGATTTCACATACTGTACTGTTGTCTCGACCTCCTTGAGGGCTGCGTTCATCTGCGCGGTAGAGGTACATCGGCCGTGGATCCTCACTCTTAGGATCTCGATTCAGCGTTTTGGGAAGCTCCGCTTCTCCGAGGCTTATCTTTTGGTATGTGTTCCTGAGTTGTAGGTTCTTGTACATTCGGGTATGGCGGGGCTCATTCCGTCATAGTTGTTGTAAATCTTAGAAGTGCATAGTCTTGTTGTGTGGCGGGGTTTGTAAAAGGATTAAACTGCTCGTTTTGAAAGAGTTGTATTTATTTATGTTATTGGAAGGTAACCGATGGGTTGGCTTTTATGTTCATATATCTTGTTTCTTGTTTAAAGTTTTATTTTCCGCTGGTTTTCTCGATGTTGTGTCACTAGGGTGCCCGATAAGGCACGATCACGCCCGATTTCGGGGTGTGACAAAGTGGTATCAGAGCAGTTAGTCCTCGGAAAGTGTCTACAGAACGTGTCTAGTAGAGTCTTGATTATCGGTGTGTTGTGCACCACATCTATAATCGTGAGGTCACAGGACATTTAGGATTGGTTTCATTCTTCTCATTCCGAGATCGTGCCTTAGAAAGTGTTGTAAGTTGGACCCTCCGACGTATCTCGTTTTTACCGCTTATGCCTCCGCAAGCGGCGACAGTGCCCAGGGCAAGGCGGCGAGGCTGCTAGTGGGATACAGAGGAGTACGAGCGCAGCGGTCAAGACACGAGGCAGTGCTTGACGGCGAGTTTCGCGGCCACGCCAAAGCGAGGGTTTAGCGCGGCCGTGGGCGTGAGACTCTGATGCACGAGCCTCGGTCCACAAATGCAGGCAGGAGATGGGTCACAAGAGATGGCGATTATCGGCGAGGTGTGGCGGATATGAGGACAGTGGACGCGGTAGTTCCGGTTCAGAAGCACACGTGTGGTGCAGAGAGCGTATAGTTTGAGGCTACGGACTTTCTCGAGTTGTAGCCCGCCGTAGTTTTATGGGTCGAGGCTCGAGGATGATCCGCAGGAGTTCATCCGTCGATTACAGCGATCACGCGGTGATCAAGGCTTGAGACCGAGTGCGTGACGCCCGGTTCGCGCATCGGTGCGTGATACCGCATGATCGATTGGTTTGATTCGTGCGAGCTTTCGGGAGAGCATGCACCTCCGCAGTATGGGATGAGTTTTCGGGCTTTCTCACGCACTTCTTGCCTCCGCAGATGAGGAGGGCACGGCCGACAAATTTTTGTTCTTGAGGCAGAGAGGCGACCGTCGGGAGTACAATGTCGAGTTCGATTCTTTCGCTCGATATGTCCACTGCGCTTGTTGCGAGTATGGAGGATAGGTGCATCGCCACGTCGCGTGCTAGATGATTATATGGCCGAGTCTTGTGCGGGTGTTTCTCTTCACCGCATGGACATTGCCGCATTCGTGCTCATGCGCGGGTGCGAGCGCAGATCGACAGGTGGGCTTTCGAGAAGAAGGCCAAGACGGCCGGATATTTTGGCGACTTTCGAGGCGGACCGCCTCAAGCAGACTAGTTATGTACCTCCGCCATTGCGAGTGGTCCTTCGCAGCCGGGACCCTTGGGATATTCGAGGCGGTCGGGGCTCGTGTTTGAGATGTTCGAGGAGTAGGGTGTTGGCGGATCGCGATCACCCTACCGGTGTGGTCGATGTCGTAGACCGCATTTCGGGAGTGTCGTAGTACCAAGGATCTTGTTATTCTTGCGCCAACGGGGCCACATGACGAGAGACCGTCCAGGCAGGGTAGCGCTGGTAGGATAGCACAGACTACTAGAGCGATTGCGGGCCCACGGTAGGTCGCGGTGGAAGTTCGATTTTAGCGGTCCTTGAACCGCCTAGTTTGTGTATATCCTTAACCTCAGTAGATACTTGTATGTGTTGATGTTAATGATGTGTTAAGTGTTATGTTCGGATAGCTTTGTGCTATAGTGTGATTTAAAAATCTGGTTAGTGTGAGATGGAAGTGGTAGCTTTCATGATGTGATTTAGCAGGATTGTTCCGTGTCGGGGAACGAGGGCTTGACGCGATTGTGGGTTGGGTTGAGGACGTGATACGGGTCAACCCGTAGCCCGGATTAAGGTGGGGTCAGTTCTGGGTGGTCCCGCCAGGTGGTAGGGTCACGAGGATGCTAGGCCCAAGTTTGTATGATCATCGTATGAGTTCGTGGGCGCGTTCGACCAGAAGCGGTTCGTAAAGGCCGGGAATGGCCTTAAGGAAGTTTGAGGTTAGTAAGATGACCAAGTTTGGAGGTAGTGACTCCAGAGATTTTTTTTTGGGAACGGAAGTAATGACTGAAGTATGGTACGTACTGGGAGAGTTCAAGTGTTCGAGAAGGGCACGACGAGTAAGGAAGGAAGATGACGTGTGTTATTTTTGTGGCCAAGCTGTGGCGTGGGCAACTTGTTAGAGGAACTTCATCGATATCCGTCTTGAGAAGGAACATTCGGGACGAATGTTTCTAAGGAGGGGAGAATGTTATACCCCGTATTCTCAGGGTATGTATGCGAGGACGTACGTGCGAGCACGCATGAAGAATTGGAAAGAAAGAAAGAGGTGATTCTTCCACGGAAAAAGTTTCCGGTTTTTGTAAGGAAAAATGTTCGTTGAAGGGAATTGGGTTCCCAGATTTGGAATTTGGGCTTCTTAGATTATATTGGAATTATGGAATTTTATTTTCGGAAATGGTCACGTGGGGCCCACGGGAGAAATTTACGGTTTTGTGGGGCCCACTTTGTTTTCGAGATTTTGGCCATTGTGGATATTTTTCTAAGGCGTTTTATGAGGGCCATTAGGAGGGTGACACGTGTCACCCGCCTAGGTGGCTTGGCGAATGACATTTGTGCACAACACGGTTAGAGTCGTTTTTACGCAAGCGTTTCCACGACTTTCGTATGGAAAATTTCGGCTAAGTCCTTTTTAATTTTTGCGGATTTTTCAGAGACGAAACATTTTTGACCAACGGGAGGGTGACATGTGTCACCCTGCATTGAAGCAGTGGGCGTCGAGTGCGCGATGTGGTTCACGTTTGGCTTGATCTTTTGGCTCATGTTTTGTGCCCTATTGGCTCCTTGTTTTGGCCTTGTTTTGTGGCTTGTTTGGTGCCATGTTTTGTGCCTTGTTTTGTGGAGTAGGGGTTAGGGTGCACTTGGATTGATCAAGGCCTTACACTTGCCTTGCACATGGCTTGATCTTGGCCATTGGTTGGCCTTTGGCTTTCCTATAAATACCCCCCCTCTCTTGAAGACTTCATTCATCCAAAAATCTTCCAAGTCTTGAAACCCTCTCCTCCCCCTTTGTGAGCTCTTAGCCGAGAGCCTTACCCCGCCCCCGTGTCGTGTGGACTTTGCCGAGGGTTCACTTCCCTTTGTGGTGCTAGCATGGGGTACCCACTAGCCTAGTTGTTTTCGTATAATACCCTCCTCGTGGTATTGGAATACTTCTCTAGTATTGTTATAATGCCCAACAGACCTTAGCCTTCTACCTTGTAGTATTCCAACGATACCGCGATACGTAGAGTCCGGAACTACGACCTGTTGTCCTTTTAGTCTCAACCTACACCCTAAGGAAATCTTCATAGTTGGTTGAAGTATTTGAGTAGAAGTTGGTTAGAACTTCTAAGGGTTGTTTGGAGCGGATTGGAGCGCACGGAGTAGGAGCTAAACCTTGCTCAGGATCGACATTATAACTTGGATAATTTTGGGCTTGTCGAGGTAAATATTCTTGTCCCTTGTTGTAATTGGAGATTACATGTTGTAGAGTATATAGTTGAAGTATACTATATATAAGTCTTCAACATTATTGTGCGGCAATGTCTTTTGACTTAAGCTCGAATTTAAAGAAAAGAATCAATCGTATTTACATTGGGTGTATTGCGATGAGACTTGTGTAGTATTCTGAGTAGAATTGTACACGTCTGTTAGGCGTGTAAACCCCCTGGTTGGCTTGGTAGCCGGCCTCGATAGAGGAGGAGATTTACGCTGTTGCGGGGAGGTCTTCTTAATTTTCAGAGAAAGATAGAAACTTGTGTTTTGGGGTTAATAGACGTTTGTGACCTTTATAGGTGAAAGTACTAAGAGTAGCGTATTCTACTCGAGGAGTGGAAAGGGCTAACAAGGTAGTAGTACTTGGAGCATTTTGCTTATTGTCGATAAATCGTCGCGAGGTATGTGAACCTCTTCCTATCTCTTCTAGCATGATATGTGTGAACTATGTAGTACGGTAGACGTACATGTGTTAACTGTGTTTGATGGTTCTTAAAACATAAAGTGTTATAACGACTTTATGGGAAGTTGGTTATAACAGCTTTATGTAGGTAAGAAAATACTTTGTGGTTTTAAAAGGTAACTGATGTGAATTATAACTGGCTAGTTATAATAAAGAACTTGATGTATTTCAAAAGATTTATAAATCGTTTTGAAGGGAGAGTAACACTTGGTTTTAAAGGTTTTAAAAAGAGTTATACTAGCTTTATGGGGAGTTAGGTATAATGTCTTAAGAGAGGTAAAGAAAATGGTTTACTGATGTTAGAAGTTAAGAGACTTGATCTTATAAGATAAGAGACTTGACTTATTTGTTTTAATGTGAATGTTTGTGTGAAACCTCATTCGCGAGTAATGAGTACTTGGTTTTATTTAAAGGGATAATGTTTTACTGATTTCGGAAATCAGAATGTGTATCGACGGACCACTGCAGCGTTAATAAAGGAAAATGTATTTGAATAATGATGTATCGTATTAAAACCAGTAGAAACCTCCATCTGCATAGAAACTAAGATGAGACAAAATGATATTACATTTTCTAGATCATGCATTGTAATAAGAATGTTGTAAACAAGAATAACTTACTCTCACGTGAGACATATATTACTCAATTGTTCTAAAAAGGAATCAAGTGATTAAGTTTGGGAACTATGAAACCATTTGAAAATGAGAAGCTTGAGTAATTGAAACTAGGCAAACCGAACTTAGGAAAGAATGTTGTTAATAGAATATGAAAAGGAATGTGGTATGGTCATTCTAATACTACGTATCGGGTGACTTTTATAAGTAATGGATCTCTTTTAAAAGAACTTAACGATGTAGTACCTTAGGGTTGAAACCCGGACTTTGGCATAAAATGAAAGTACTTTGAGTTGTGTGAAACTTGCCTATGCTTGTTGTTGTGAAACTTGCCTATGCTTGTTGTTGTGAAAATTGCCTATGCTTGTTGTTGTGAAACTTGCCTATGCTTGTGATGATAGCCTTTGTTGTGCAAGTGTGGTATTTACGTATTCTGGCGTCTCGATAGAGTAGATTGACTTGTTGAGAACTTACTTGGACGTCTTTGGCGGTGATGGAGAATTCCACGTATGTTTCCATTTTGATTTGTCTTGTTGTTGATGTCACATGGACATGTCTACACCGTCTGAGATTCGGGGCATGCGGCCACGCGGCGGGTTGATTACCGATATATGGTTATTCGCAACATGGGCGTGTCTACCGTCTGATTCCGGGCATGTGGCGTGCGGCGGGGTTGACCACCAGATATTGTTATTGAGGTTACATGGGCATGTCTACACCGTCAAGATTCCGGGCATGTGGCCGTGCGGCCTTATTGTGTTGCATCATGGACATGTCTACACCGTCACGGTATTCCCGGCATGTGGCCATGATGCGAACATGACGGTGTGGTGGGCGTGAGACCCATAGTTATATTTGAGTGGTGACTTTGAGGCGTGAGTCACGACTTGGCTAACTTTTATGTTGCATCGTATTTTGGTTATCATACATGTCTCCGCTTTATATAGTATTATGATTTAAGCTGCGATATTCTGATTTCACATACTGTACTGTTGTCGACCTCCTTGGCCGCGTTACGCCGCAGTAGAGTACATCGGCCGTGGATCCTCGCCTTAGGATCTCGGTTCAGCGTGTTGGAAAGCTCCGTTCCGTCGGAGGCTTATCTTTTGGTATGTGTTCCCTGAGTTGTAGGTTCTTGTACATTCAGGGGTATGGCGGGGCCCTGTCCCGTCATAGTTGTTGTAAATCTTAGAGGTCTGTAGTACTGTTGTGGGCAGGGTTTGTAAAAAGGATTAAACTGTTCGTTTTGAAAGAGTTGTATTTATTTATGTTATTGGAAGGTAACCGTTGGGTTGGCCTGTTTTATGTTCATATATCTTGTTTCTTGTTTAAAGTTTTATTTTCCGCTGGTTTTCTCTGATGTTGTGTCACTAGGGTGCCCGGGATAAGGCACCAGTCACGGGGCCGAATTTCGGGGTGTGACAGTTTTAACCCTAAAGTACTACGTACGTTAAATTCCTTTTTAAGAGATCCATTCCTTTCATAAAGGTCACCCGATACCCGTAGTATAAAAATAGAGTGACTCACATTTAGATAAACCAAAATACTTCCCTTTTGTAAAATCAAGTAACAACATTATTTTCCAAACGTTCAAGTTTGCCTAATTTCAAATGCTCAAGTTTCTCATTTTAGAAAGGTTTCATAACTCATAGTCTTAATCTCTTTTAAAACAATTGAGTAACATATGTCTTGTACGTGAGCCGTTTATTCTTGTTTACAACAATCTTGTTACTGACCATGATCTAGAGATGTAATACAATTTTGTCTTATCTTAGCTTCATGCAGATGGAGGTTTCTCTTGGTTTTAATAACAATTAGTTAATTGTCAATACACCTTCCTTTATTAAGCGCTTTGTGGTTTGCTCGACACTTATTCTCATTTCAAATCAAGAAACATTATTCTTTTAAAACCAAGTACTCATTACTCGCGAATGAGGTTTCACAACACATTTAACAAAATGTTAATAACAAGTAAAACAAGTTAAGTCTCTTATCTTTCAAGATCAAGTCTCTTAACTTCTACAATCAACAAACCAATCTTTTACCTACATGAGTCGTTATAACTAACTTCCCATAAAGCTATTATAACACCCTATGTTTTAAACCAACCAACTCATTTAACACGTATGCGTCACCGTACTACATAGTTTACAAAGCATCATGCTGAAGGATAGGAAGAGGTTCACATACCTCGCGACGAGTATCGACAATAAGCAACGCTCCACAAGATCGTAACACGGCTGGCGTTTCCACTCTTCAAGTAGAATACGCTACTCGCGATCTTCCACCTATAAGGCCACAAACGTCTATTAACTTCTAACCGCATGGTTCCATATTCTACTGAGAAAATTCGCGACACCTCCCACAACAGCGTAAATCTCTCCTCTATCGAGGCCGCTACCAAGCCAACCAGAGGGGTTTATACGCCTAACCGACGTATACAATTCTACAACACATCAATGCTACCTGAGTCTCATGTCTGATCCTATGTAATTACGATTGATTCTTTTCTTTAAATTCAGCTTAAGTCAAAAGACATTGCAAGCTACGTTCGATTCTATATATAGTATACTTCAACTATATAATCCTACAACATGTAATCTCAATTACAATAAGGGGACAAGAATATTTACCTCGACAAGCCCAAAATTATCCAAGTTATAATGTCGATCCGAGCAAGGTTTAGCTCGACTCCGTGCGCTCCAAACCACTCCAAACAACCCTTAGAAGTTCTAACCAACTTCTACTCAAATACTTCAACCAACTATGAAGATTTCCTTAGGGTTTCGGTTTGAGACTAAGAGGACAAAAGGTAGTATTTCCGGGCTCTACTGTTATACCCCGTATTTCCAGAGTATGTACGTAAAGGAATACGTACAAAAAGTTTGGTCTTAAAGTTAGGCCTTGGACGTTTTTTTGGGCACAACTCACAAAGCGAATAGTTTTCCGACGAAACGTTTGCACAGCTTTCGTAGGGTAAATTCCGGCTATGCCATTTCTAATTTTTGCGGATTTTTCCGAGAGACGAAACATTTTGGACCAACGGGAGGGCAACACTTGTCACCCTCCAATTGATGGATGTGAGGCGTTCATAAGGCCGATTGGAGTTGCCAACTTGGTCAAGTTGTTGGTAAGATATTTTGTGTGCAAGTTGGCTAGGTACACTTGCCCTAATCTTGACCTTACACTTGCCTAGCACTTGGCTAAATCTTGGCCATTGGTTGGCCATCCCTTGACCTATAAATACCCCAAGATGAAGAGTTCTTCATCCACAAATTACTTTCAAGTCTTGAAAATCCTCCTTCTCCTTGTTAGCCATTTTCGTCCAAGCCCTCTTCCCCTCTAGCCTAAGTGACCCTTGGCGAGGCTTCCCCTAGCCTGGCCGAAAACTACCCTCTCCTTGGTAGAAAAGTTGCCTTCTAGTATTGTTATAATGCCCAAAATACCCTAGCCCAAATCCCTTAGTCCTTAGTAGAAGTTGTGAAGAACTTCTAAGGTTTCTCGAGCTATCGGGCGTTCAACTTAGAGCTAAACCTTGCTCGGTAGCGACTTTTATCTTGGATATTATTGGGCTTACCGAGGTAAATAAACTTTCCCTTCTTTTATATTAGAGAATATATCCGTAGAAGTATAAGAATGAGTATAAATACTTAGGCGAATATTGCGAATAGAATTGAATCGTTATCACAGTAGAAAGGTTTAAAGAAGAATAATTGAACTGTACTCACATGGATCGTTTACACGATGAACTCATATAACTCACCGTAGGGTTGTCTTTGCACTTTCCGTAGAATTGTGAACCCTCTGTTTAGAATGACCTTCAGAGTAGTCTAGACTTTGATAGATGTCTGTGACTATTTTAGGCTGACTCTCTGCGCGCGACATATTCAACTTGGCAGGTGGTTTTCGCTGAGAAGGTATGTGATTCTTCCTAAAGCATGATATTTTACAATATATATAGTACGGTAGACGTACATGTGTTAACTAAACTACGGCAATGTCTTTGACTTAAGCCTGAATAACACTTACGGCAATGCCTCACGGCTTAAGCCTGAATAACACTTACGGCAATGCCTCACGGCTTAAGCCTGAATAATAAAGATCTGAAAGCATTTTTAAAAAAGAATACTGAATCATTTTTTTGTAACAGAAGAGAACTAATTAGTTTTTAAACAGAAGCTTAAGAGTTATACTAGCCTTATGGGAAGTTAAGTATAACCACTTAAGATTGATAAAAGAAACAGTTTGCCTATGTGTTTATAACAGACTTATATTGAATTGTGAAAAGAATAATAAGATGGTTTGATAAGTAGACATGATATGATGCTATGTGTGTTAGTGTCTTGTAACGTTTGTGAAAAAGAGTATTCTTGTTGTGATTATGTTGTTTAAAGATAAGCTGTTATGTTAGTGTACTATCACTCACCTCTTGAGATGATCTGGAGGTTGTCGCCTCCGACGCGAGGTAGACTCAGCGATGCAGGACCATGATTCGAGAATACCTCATGCGGGTCCAGGGCCTATGCGGAGCTACGAGTTCGTGTTAGTATGCGGGGTTATGCCTCACGCGGTCTATGTGGCCATGCGACAACGAGTCGGGGCGATGCCGAGGAGTAGCTACCTCGATGCGGGGTTATACCTCAGCGCGCCCACGTGAGTGGCCTATGCGGACTCGAGTCGAGATTAGGCTTGCAGAATGATGATATGGGCGAGTGGCCTGTTTGATCATTCGCGGCCTAGACAAGACCTATTACGATTACCTATTGTTGCTCTTGTTTGTGATGTGGCACTACGTGCGGTTTCTTGGTTGTTTCACACATATTTGTAAACCGGTTTTAAAAATGATATGTTTTCATTTAAGTACTTTCTGATTTCGCATACTTAGTACTTGTTGTCGACCTCCTTCGGCTGCGTTCATACGCGGTAAGAGCAGCAGTGCTAGATCCGCATCCTTAGGATCTCTTTGCATTGGTGTCGTGAGCTCCATCTTCTCCGAGGCTCTACTTTTGGTATGATCTCCTGTATTGTAGATAGTTTGTCTGATCGGGGTATGGCGGGCCCCGCCATAGTTGTATATTTCCTTAGAGTGCGTAGTCATGTTATGCGATTGTCGGATGTAAATGCTAAACTGGTTTATATATATATCGAAAAGCGACGTTTGTTCACATAAAGCGTGTCTTATTTTATAAATCGTTTCATGTCTTGTTTTATATTTCCGCCGATTACTCGATGTATGACTACTTGGGTGCCCCTGAGGCACGATCCACGGGCCCGAATGGGTCGTGACAAAAGTGGTATCGAGCGATTAATCCTCGGAAAGTGTCTACGCACCGTATCTAGTAGAGTCTTGATTATCGGTGTGTTGTGCACCACACCAATAATCGTGAGGCTATAGGATATTTAGGATTGGTTTCCATTTTCTCATTATGAGATCGTGCTTTAGAGGCGTGTTATAGGTTGGACCCTCTAACGTATTCCTTTCCTCTAAATGCTATGCCTCCACGTAAGGCAACCGGGCCCGTGAAGGCAGCGGCGGAGGCTGCTAGCGAGACACCCAGAGTCACGAGGGCTCGTGCCCGCCTATACGAGACAGCGAGTTCTATGACGCCGCCCGGCCAAAGACAGACCACAGCACCCACACCTCGCTCCCACGGCTGGCGGAGGTTAGGAGCCTGAGAGATAGCCCGGCTATTGGCTAAAGTTGTGGCGCTACGAGGAGAGATTGGATCGGCGGTTCGGTTCAGCTCGGCTCGATCGCACCCGTGGTGCACCCGAGGGCAGATAGTTTGAGACTACGAGATTTCTTGAGTTGTAGCCCGCCAGAGTTTTACGGGTCGGCGGAGGATGATCCGCAGGAGTTCATCCGTCAGCTTCAGAGGATCATGCGGGTGATCAAGGCCTCGAGAGAGTCTGTGACGCCCGGTTCGCGTCGGTGCGTGATACCGCGATCGATTGGTTTGATTCATGGGAGTTATCCGGGAGAGCACGCGTCCCAGCTACTTGTTATGAGTTCTCAGAGGCTTTCATCACTCACTTCTTGCCTCCGCGAGATGAGAGGCGCGGGTGATAGATTTTACTCGAGGCGAGAGGGCCGTCGGGAGTACAATGTCGAGTTTGATTCATTGGCTCGATATGTCCCGGCTTTGGTAGCGAATATGGAGGATAGGGTGCACCGCTATGTCACGGGCTGACGACTATATGGCGAAGTCGTGTGCGGGTGTTTCTCTTCACCGTATGGACATTACCGTATGCGACTCACGCCTGGATGCGAGGCGCGGTCGGCGAGTGGGCGAACAGCGAAGAAGGCGGGGCGGGAGGGTCTTCCGTGGCTATCGTGGTGGCGGCCTCAACAGCGATCTAGATTTGCACCACACGGCTCAGAGCACTCCGCACCGCCCTCGGCCACGGCGAGTATTCGAGGCGCACTGGGGCCCTGTGGCTTCGACGCCCGTCAGTAGCAGAATGCGGCGATCGACCACCCGGTGTGGCTGATGCGGTAGATCCCATTACGGGAAGTGTGGTGCGTTTTGGAGCTTGTTCTGATTGTGGCGGGGTCACTTTGCGAGGGTGTCAGGCCGGCGGCGTGGTGGTAGGGCTCACCTCGGGTTCATTGCCGCTTCATCATCTCCTACGCTTACTCGCCCGAGGGCGTGGTACATACGGGTCGGCCAGTCGCGGCAGGTCGTGGCTCGGGTCCTAGTTCTAGCGGTCCTCGTAACCGCATTTATGCTTTGTCCGGTAAGCGAGGATCGTGAGGCCTCACCGATGTCGCCAGTACCTTATCGGTTCTGGGTTTGATGTATATGCTTTGATAGATCCGGTTCTACTCATCCTATATATCTCCCCTTGTTGCTAGTAGGATAGGGTTAGAGCACGAGTCCATAGACCACTTTCGAGGTAGCTACGCCGATGGGTGATTCGGTGGTAGATCGGCGGGTATATAGAGCTTGTCTGTGACCATTCTATCGTCGGACCACTGGCCGACTTGATAGAGTTGGAGATGATTGACTTCGACGTGATTATGGGAATGGATTGGCTAGCTTCTACGCTAATGTAGACCGAGAGAGTAGTAATGCGGTTCCAGTTTCACGAGGCCGGTTGTTGAGGGGAGCACGGTATCGCCGAGGGGTAGGTTTATTTCCTACCTCAAGGCTAGGAAGATGGTGCAGAAGGGGTATATCTACCATCTCGTTCGGGTGTTTGATACTGAGGCTGCAGTGCCAGATTTTCAGTCAGTCCCAGTAGTCAGAGAATTCCCAGACGTGTTTCCAGACGACCTCCCGGGTATCCCTCCTGAGAGGGAGATTGAGTTTTGTATAGACACATTGCCAGACACTCGGCCTATTTCCATTCCGCCATACAGAATGGCACCTGCCGAGTTGAGAGAGTTGAAGGATCACCAGGGATTTCTTTGGAGAAGGGCTTCATCAGGCCTAGTGTTTCACCCTGGGGAGCGCCGGTATTGTTCGTGAAGAAGAAGGACGGGACGCTGCGCATGTGTGTTGACTACAGGCAGCTGAACAAGGTGACCATTAAGAACAGATACCCCCTTCCCAGGATTGATGATTTGTTCGACCAGTTGCAGGGCGCGAGATGTTTCTCCAAGATTGATCTGCGGTCGGGCTATCATCAGGTGCGAGTCAGAGAGGTGGATGTCCCTAGGACTGCATTCCGGACCCGGTACGGGCATTATGAGTTCAGGGTCATGTCTTTTGGGTTGACCAATGCTCCGGCGGTATTCATGGATTTGATGAACCGAGTGTTCAAACCATTTTTGGACACGTTTGTGATAGTGTTCATTGATGATATCTTGGTTTATTCTCGCTCAGAGCAGAGCACGCGAGCATTTGAGGCTGTCTTGTGATTCTCCAGATCAGCGATTATGCGCCAAGTTTTCCAAATGTGAGTTTTGGTTGACTTGATGGCGTTTCTGCATATTGTCGGGTGATGGCATTCGAGTGGATACGGCCAAGATCGGCGATCGAGAACTTGGCCTGACCTACTACTCCGGCAGAGGTTCGCGATTTTACGGGCCTTGCAGATATTATCGGTTCGTGGAGAAGTTTGCTTCTATCTACGCACCATTGACGCCGACTCAAAAGCGGCCAAGTTTGATGGTGATGCTTGTGGCGTGGTTTCGATTCTTGAAAGAGAGATCGACGACCGCCCGTTCTTACTCTTCCGCAGGGTCAGACGGTTATGTTGTGTATTGTGATGCGTCGGGCATCGGGTTGGGATGTGTGTTGATGCGGCATGGTAGAGTTATAAGCGTCACGCATCCCGACAAATTAAGAAACACGAGAGGAACTACCCGCCATGATTTGGAGTTGGCGTAGTGATTCACGCCAAGATCTGGAGGCACTATTTGTATGGGGTTCACGTGGATATTTATACGCACCACAAGAGCCTCCAAAGATATCTTCACCGGAGGAGTGAACTTACGGCAGAGAAGGTGGTTAGAGTTGCTTAAGGATTACGATGTTGATATCTGTACCACGGGAAGGCCAATGTTGTGGAAGATGCTCTTAGTCGTAGGTCGATGGGAGCCTATCGGATGTGCGGCTAGAGAGGAGGGACATGGTTCGTGATTTGCATCGATTAGCGAGCCTTGGTGTCCGTATGATTGATTCCGATAGCGGTGGGGTTAGAGTTCGTGAGGTTGCCGAGTCTTCCATCGTCGAGGAGGTGAAGAGGCAATTCGAGGATCCGGCTTTGATTCGATATCGTGATCAGCCTCTTCGTGAGGCAAGCGGTCCTTTGAGGTAGCACGATAAGTGCTAAGGTTTGAGGCGAGTTGTGTGTTCGGATGTTTCAGGACTTGGCAGAGTTCTTGGGGAAGCACACGGTAGCGCGTTACTCTATCCATCCGTGGTCGACCAAGATGTACCACGACCTTAGATCGTGTATTGGTGGGATGGCTTGAAGAGGGCGTTGCGAGTTCGTAGCTCGGTGCGTGTTGTCGGCCGGTGAAGGTAGAGCACCGAGACCGGTGGTTTGTTGCAGCGATAGAGATCCGACCGAAGTGGGAGGTAATCAACATGGACTTCATCACAGGATTACCTCGCACTCAGAGGAGACATGATTCTATATGGGTTATCGTCGACAGGCTGACGAAATCAGCCCACTTTCTTCCCGTCAGGACGACTTTTTCGGCTGAGGATTATGCCAGACTTTACATCCGGGAGATCGTCAGACTGCATGGAGTCCCTACTTCGATCATATCAGACAGAGGAGCCCAGTTTACGGCCAACTTCTGGAGGTCCTTCCAGAGGGGTTTAGGGACGCAGGTGAGCACGAAATCGCATTTCATCCACGCAGCAGACGGACAGCAGAGCGCACTATCCGCACTCTCGAGATATCGCGAGCCTGTGTTATTGACTTCAGTGGTAGTTGGGAGGATCATTTGCCTCTAGTTGAGTTCGCGTACAATAATAGCTACCACTCCAGTATTCAGATGGCGCCTTATGAGGCCTTGTATGGGAGGAAGTGCAGATCGCCTATAGGTTGGTTCGATGTGGGCGAGGTGCAGCTAGTGGGACCAGATTTGGTGCAGCAGGCAGTGGATAAGGTGAAGCTTATCCGAGAGCGGCTATTGACAGCTCAGAGTCGACAGAAGTCGTATGCAGATCATCGTCGTCGACATCTGGAGTTCGCAGTTGATGATTGGGTTTTCCTGAAGGTGTCACCCATGAAGGGTGTGATGAGATTCGGGAAGGAAACTCGGCCAGTACATCGGGCGTTTGCATTGTCCGCAGGGTAGGCAAGGTTGCCTATGAGTTGGATCTGCCGTCCGATCTGGAGGCAGTGCATCCGGTGTTTCACGTTTCTATGCTGAGGAGATGTATCGGGGATCCATCTAGGGTACATCCGATTGACGATGTCCAGGTGACCGAGGGGTTATCGTATGAGGAGATTCCCATAGCGATAATCGATCGTCAGGTTAGGCGTCTGCGGACGAAGGACGTGGCTTCCGTCAAAGTCTTGTGGCGGAACGAGCTCAGGGAGGAGATGACGTGGGAAGCCGAGGAGGACATGAGGCAGAAGTATCCTCACCTATTCCCACACCTCGGGTAATTCACTTTCCTACTTGTAAATCTTCATTATCGTTTATACCTAAGTGTTGTTTTATGGCCGTGTGTGGCTTTTGTAAACTGTTTAAGTTTTGAAGAACCTTATCGTTATATGTCTTGGGAAGGAACATTCGGGACGAATGTTTCTAAGGAGGGGAGAATGTTATACCCCGTATTTCCAGAGTATGTACGTAAAGGAATACGTACAAAAAGTTTGGTCTTAAAGTTAGGCCTTGGACGTTTTTTTGGGCACAACTCACAAAGCGAATAGTTTTCCGACGAAACGTTTCCACAGCTTTCGTAGGGTAAATTCCGGCTATGCCATTTCTAATTTTTGCGGATTTTTCCGAGAGACGAAACATTTTGGACCAACGGGAGGGCAACACTTGTCACCCTCCAATTGATGGATGTGAGGCGTTCATAAGGCCGATTGGAGTTGCCAACTTGGTCAAGTTGTTGGTAAGATATTTTGTGTGCAAGTTGGCTAGGTACACTTGCCCTAATCTTGACCTTACACTTGCCTAGCACTTGGCTAAATCTTGGCCATTGGTTGGCCATCCCTT
Organism: Przewalskia tangutica; assembly: GCA_029844215.1. NCBI lineage: Eukaryota > Viridiplantae > Streptophyta > Magnoliopsida > Solanales > Solanaceae > Przewalskia > Przewalskia tangutica. Next base: position 68,334,256 of record CM056726.1, read on the forward strand.
GACCTATAAATACCCCCCTTAAGATGAAGAGTTCTTCATCCACAAATTACTTTCCAAGTCTTGAAAATCCTCCTTCTCCTTGTTAGCCATTTTCGTCCAAGCCTCTTCCCCTCTAGCCTAAGTGACCCTTGGCGAGGCTTCCCCTAGCCTAGCCGAAAACTACCCCTCCTTGGTAGAAAAGTTGCCTTCTAGTATTGTTATAATGCCCAAAATACCCTAGCCCAAATCCCTTAGTCCTTAGTAGAAGTTGTGAAGAACTTCTAAGGTTTCCTTGGAGCTATCGGAGCGTTCAACTTAGGAGCTAAACCTTGCTCAGGCGCGACTTTTATCTTGGATATTATTGGGCTTACCGAGGTAAATAAACTTTCCCTTCTTTTATATTAGAGAATATATACTGTAGAAGTATAAGAATGAGTATAAATACTTAGACGAATATTGCAGAATAGAATTGAACTGTTATCACAGTAGAAAGGTTTAAAAGAAGAATAATTGAACTGTACTCACATAGGACTGTTTACACAGTAGACTCATATAACTCACCAGGTAGGGTTGTGCTGCCCGACTTTCCGTAGAATTGTGAACCCTCTGTTTAGAATGACCTTCAGAGTAGTCTAGACTTTGATAGATGTCTGTGACTATTTTAGGCTGACTCTCTGCGCGCGACATATTCAACTTGGCAGGTGGTTTTCGCTGAGAAGGTATGTGATTCTTCCTAAAGCATGATATTTTACAATATATATAGTACGGTAGACGTACATGTGTTAACTAAACTACGGCAATGTCTTTGACTTAAGCCTGAATAACACTTACGGCAATGCCTCACGGCTTAAGCCTGAATAACACTTACGGCAATGCCTCACGGCTTAAGCCTGAATAATAAAGATCTGAAAGCATTTTTAAAAAGAATACTGAATCATTTTTTTTAACAGAAGAGAACTAATTGGTTTTTAAACAGAAGCTTAAGAGTTATACTAGCCTTATGGGAAGTTAAGTATAACCACTTAAGATTGATAAAAGAAACAGTTTGCCTATGTGTTTATAACAGACTTATATTGAATTGTGAAAAGAATAATAAGATGGTTTGATAAGTAGACATGATATGATGCTATGTGTGTTAGTGTCTTGTAACGTTTGTGAAAAAGAGTATTCTTGTTGTGATTATGTTGTTTAAAGATAAGCTGTTATGTTAGTGTACTATCACTCACCTCTTGAGATGATACCGGAGGTTAAGCTGCCCTCCGATGCGAGGTAGACTCAGGCGGTCTGGGACCATGATTCGAGAATACCTCATGCGGGTCCAGGGGGCCTATGCGGAGCTACGAGAGTTCCAGGTTAGTATGCGGGGTTATGCCTCATGCGGTCTATGTGGCCATGCGGACAACGAGTCGGGGCGATGCCAGGAGTAGCTACCCTCGATGCGGGGTTATACCTCATGCGGGCCCACGTGAGTGGCCTATGCGGACTCGAGTCGAGATTAGGCTTGCGATGATGATATGGGCGAGTGGCCCTGTTTCGATCATTCGCAGCCTAGACAAGACCTATTACAGTTACCTATTGTTGCTCTTGTTTGTGATGTGGCACTACGTGCGGTTTCCTTGGTTGTTTCACACATATTTGTAAACTGGTTTTAAAAATGATATGTTTTCATTTAAGTACTTCTGATTTCGCATACTTAGTACTGTTATCGACCTCCTTGAAGCTGCGTTCATGCCGCGGTAAGAGCAGCGAGTGCTAGATCCGCATCCTTAGGATCTCTTTGCATTGGTGTCGTGAGCTCCATCTTCTCGGAGGCTCTACTTTTGGTATGATCTCCTGTATTGTAGATAGTTTGTCTGATCGGTATGGCGGGCCCTGTCCGCCATAGTTGTATATTTCCTTAGAGTGCAGTAGTCATGTTATGCGATTGTCGGATGTAGCTAAACTGGTTTATATATATATGCGAAAGGCGTTTGTTCACATAAAGCGTATGTCTTATTTTATAAATTGTTTCATGTCTTGTTTTATATTTCCGCTGATTACTCTGATGTATGACTACTTGGGTGCCCCGGTAAGGCACCAGTCACGGGCCCCGGAATGGGTCGTGACATCTACGTATAGAGGTAACTTTGGATTACTACAAGGTATAAGGCTAAGGTATTTTGGGCATTATAACAATACTTGGAGAATACTTTCTACCAAGGGGGGGTGTATTATACGAAACAACTAGGCTAGGGGTACCCCACGGCTAGACCACTAGGAGGGGGAGGAGGAACCTCTCGGCCAAAGGCCACACGAAAGTGGGAGGGGAAGCTCTGGCCAGAGCACAAGAAGGGAGGAGAGGGTTTCAAGACTTGGAAGTTTTTGGATGAATGAAGTCTTCAAGCTTAGGGGGGTATTTATAGCAAAACCAAAAGCCAACCAATGGCCAAGATCAAGCCATGTGCAAGGAAAGTGTAAGGCCTTGATCAAGCCAAGTGCACCCTAACCCCTACTCCACAAAACAAGGCACAAAACATGGCACCAAACAAGCCACAAAACAAGGCCAAAACAAGGAGCCAATTAGCCAAGAAAACGTGACCCCAATTCGTCCAAGGGTTGCCGCCCCTTGCTTCCAATGTGATGGTGACACATGTCACCCTCCCGTTGGTCCAAAATATTTTATCTCTCGGAAAAATCCGCAAAAAATATAATTGACATAGCCGTATTTTTCCCTAGGTACGCTGTGTAAAGGTTTCGTGGGAAAACGACTCTATTCGGCACTTGTGCCCAAATTTCGAACCAAAGCCAAACTTTAAGTCTCAAATGTTCGTACGTACGTCTCCACGTACATACTGCGGAAATACGGTATAACATTTTCGTCACTTCTCGCGCAAAATTCGCCTGGCCTGGCGCTCCACTTCCAAAAATAAATCTTCCGTGCATGCCGCGCCCACGCATTCGGCGCGCTGCAACCCCTGTGACCCCAGTACAAGCTGGCGCGCGGCCTGCGATCCGGCCGCGCGCTGCACCCTGCGAAGCTGCTGCGGCTTTGCGCGCAAACTTGAAACTTCCATAACTTTTGACTCCGATGTCCTATCGACGAACGGTTTGTTGCGTTGGGATCTAGATTTAACGGACCACACACTAGGCTTTTAAACACCTCGAAACTCTTAACAACTGGGGTACAACACTCCAAGGTAAACTCAAATCCGTCCAACACATGTTTGCCAACTTATCTTTCAACTTTCAACCTTATAATCCTTGGTATGTCCTTATCTTAACTTCTAGAATTTACGGGGTATAACATTTATTAACCTCTAATTTCAATGTAGAAATAATCTAAGTTCTAAGCCCCTAAATTCTATGGAAAATTGGGCGGCATTTCCTTTGTTTCTACATACTTTGCCACCTTTCTCAAGGCCGAATTCAACATCCAAATGCCACATTTAAGGCTCAACAATCCAAACATCTCAAAGGGGATTACACACCTAAACTTGGGTGTGTAAAATTCTGCCCCACAAGGTAAAACAACTAACTTAACAAGTCTAAGGTAGTTTTTAGGCTACAACATGCTCACATAGTCTTCTTAACCAATTCTTTAATATCCAACCCATATTTCTTACATGCAATGAATCTAAGAGCATTATTTACTACTACAAATCCCTTCTTCTTCACATGCAACACAATAACTACTACAAGAGAAGAAATGTTACCTTTAGAGCTTTAGCCAAAATTATTCCAACAACTTTGCTAGCCTCCTTTCCAAGAACACCACCACAACAACTCCTACAAGCTAGCCACAAGCTTCCTTCTTGTCCTTAACTTTTCAGATTTTTCTTAGGCTTTGAATTCCCCTTGGAATTTTAGAGAGAAGTGAGAGCTAATTTAGAGAGAGAGAGAGGTTTGAAAGAAGTGAGAGCTAATTCAAGACTTGGTCAATATAAGGCATGCAAGAAAAAATCAGATGGGGGGGGGATACTTGTCACCCTCCCATGGCCTTTTTAAAAGAGAAAATCAGATTTTCCTAAGTTTTTCCGCCCAAAATCCGCCTCGCGCGGCACTAAACTTCGCAGCTTCTGCGAACTTCCGCGCGACCAGCTTCCGGCGCGGCTGCGCTTTAGCGACCCCTCAAGATATCCGCGCGCTGCCACGCTGCCGTCCGAGACACATTTTTGCCCGTCTGCGCACTGAACTTGTAACTCCCATAACTTCCTACTCCGATGTCCTATCGATGAACGGTTGGTTGCGTTGGAAACTAGACTCAACAAACTACGCACTAGGCCTTTGAAATACTTAGGAACTCTCAATGTACCGGGTCATAACCCGCCTCAAAGTTGACTAAAACCCATCCAGAACAATCCGTCAACCTATCTTTTGAAAATTTTAAGTCTTAATCCCTTTCGTACGCTCTCATGCGCATGACCTGAACTACGGGGTGTAACATGGAACTTGTCTCGGACCACTGTCCCGTGATAGCTACGGTTATTGCATCCTATAATGTTGGGAAACGACCTTTCAAGTTCATGAATATGTGGCTCTCTCACCCCGCCTTTGAGAACATTTTGGAATCATGTTGGAGACAAGACATATTGGGAAATGCTCAATTCGTTCTAGCCTCAAAATTGAAAGCCTTGAAGCAACCATTGCGGGAATTGAACATAAGTGATTTTGGAAGCATTGAACAAAGAGCAAATGGGGCAAACATTGAGTTTAAGGAGGCTATCAATGCACATATGGAAGATCCCTTTGATGAAGAACTAAAAGCCAAGGTTAAGTCCTCAAGAGCTAGAGCAAACACCTTACTGGAAGCCGAGAGACACTTCATAAGGCAAAAGTCGAGGCAGAAACACTTGATTGGAAGTGATAAATGCTCCAAATACTTCCACAACTTGATCAAGAGGAGTAATGTCAGGAACTCTATCAACTACCTTGTCAAGGCCAATGGCACTATCACAACATCTCCCGGGGAAGTTAGAGAATTGCTTGTGGAATTTTACAAGGAGCTTTTAGGCACATCCCGATCCACTACCTACTTTGATCCCGATGTGCTCAACTCTGGCCCAAAGATAAGTGAAGAGGATGGATTACATCTTTTGCATTTTATCTACCCAAAGGAGATTTGGGAAGCTCTTTCCGATATAGGCAATGACAAGGCACCTGGCCCGGATGGTTTTTCGGCTACCTTCTTCAAGAATAGATGGAGAGATGTGGGACAAGACATAGTAAGAAATGTTCAAGAATTCTTCTCATCCGGAGTTCTTTTGAAGCAAGTGAATCACACCATCATTACCCTCCTACCCAAGACCGATCGGGATCCCAAGGTAAATGATTTTAGGCCTATTGAATTGACTAATGTGGTCTATAAGATCATAACAAAGATTTTAGCTAACAGAATGACAATGGTTCTTCCTACTCTTGTTGACAAATCTCAAGGGGCTTTTGTGAAAGGAAGAAACATGATGGATAATGTCTTTGTTGCACAAGAGCTTGTGAGAGGTTTTAATAGAACTAGAGTCTCACCAAGGTGTATGCTTATGGTGGATCTTCGAAAAGCATTTGATACGGTTCTTTCTCTCTTTCAATCAATGGGGAGCTACATGGTTACTTCAAGGGTAAGCGAGGCCTAAGACAAGGTGATCCTATGTGTCACACCCCGAACCCCGGGCCCGTGACTGGTGCCCTACCTGGGCACCCTTCTACCTTAACAACTAAGTAAACTGCGGAAATTAAATAACACATTTTTTTTAAAAAAAACCAACATACGTCATAGCGGCAAAGCGCATAAGCCGCCATAATATACATAATCAAAAGACACAACACCGCATACGAGTCCAATCCCACATATGAATACGCACTTAAGAGTTAAACTGAACTATGACGGGACAAGGCCCCGCCGTACCCATAACTGTACAAAAGCCTGTACTGAAAGAACTTATACCAAAAAGATAAACTCCCGAACAGAATGAGCTATCCAAAAACTCTGAGCAGGGTCCTACACCTGCAGATCACCAAACAGCGTACCTAAACTCGCGCAGATGAACGCAGCCCGGGCGAGGTCGACGAAGAATGTATCAAGTATGTGAATCAAAATATCAGAATGAAATCATAATCTATAATAAAATCGAGACAGTATGATAACTCAATTAATAACGATACAAGGCCTTACTAACAAAGAGTAATCAAAAGTATAGGAAGCAAATCCACTAAACAGTGGTATAACGATCTTTGGGGATTTACCCCTCATTTATACTCTTACCCTGAAGAAGGTGGTAAAGCAGGTGGTATAACGATCTTTGGGGATTTACCCCTCATTTATAATGTTACCCTGGAGAAGGTGGTAAAGCAGGTGGTATAACGATCTTTGGGGATTTACCCCTCATTTATACTCTTACCCTGGAGAAGGTGGTAAAGCAGGTGGTATAACGATCTTTGGGGATTTACCCCTCATTTATACTCTTACCCTGGAGAATGTGGTAAAGCAGGTGGTATAACGATCTTTGGAGATTTACCCCTCATTTATACTCTTACCCTGGAGAAGGTGGTATAACTATCTTGGGGATTTACCCCTCAGATATACTCTTACCCTACCTCAACTGGCCATCATACATAACATAAGCACTACCGTCTTATCACACAATAAGTAAGCAAGTTAAGAAATCCCCCTAACTTCTTATTAGTCTTATTCATATACACTCTCATTTTGGTTTACTTAAGGCACTAACATGACATTATAAATCCGGGAATCTAACCCGCCTCCTGGTCACATTCCCCGGAATCCCACATCGTATAAGCATGTCCAAGGAGTAACACAAATAATGGAAGCATACCTGTGGAATCCCACATCACTGTCGGTACGTCCAAGTAAACTCACAACAAGACAACCGACCCTCCAACCGAGAGTCGCGACAACGTAATAAAACATAATACTTGCACTCAAAGGCTATCACCAGCACACATAGGCAAGTTCATAAAATCTATAGACTTTCATTTTATAAAAACAAGCCAAAATACTTATCAAGGCACACATAGAGTAATTCTCAATTAAACAAGCCAAAGTACTACGTACGCACATTCTTTTCAAAAGACTCATTTTTATGTAAAACCCCAAGATACTAACACCCGTAGTATCAAGACATGTCTATTTTTCAAAGTAAGTTACTACACTTTTAGAAAACTCATTTCAAAGCTTGAAATCAAGTAACTTCAAATTTTCCCAATCTAGGCAACTTATGCCTAATAATCAAAATAGGCAACTTTCTTAACCTTCCATAAATCCGTTATAACCAACTTTCCATAAAGCCGTTATAACCCTTTATGGTTTTAGACATATCCATTCCTTTTATAACCAAGAGACTTATGCTTTTAAAACCAAGTATCACATACTTACACATCAAGTTCTTAACTTTCGAAATACTTCAAGTCTCTTAATATTTAGAAAACAAGTTTCTTCTCTTAAATCATGTCATTTCTCCTCTTTTAAAACAATTAAGTAAATCACTCCTTTGACTCCCCTAAAGTCATTAAAACAACCCTTAGGTTTTGGAACTAAGGCACTAGCCAAAAGATTTGGAAACCCATTCCTTTTCAAGACTCTAAGTACTTTAAGTACAATACTTTCACTCTTAAGAATCCAAACTCCACTAAGGCAATGGATTATACAACTTACAATTTAAACATCAAAGTACAATCAAGGAAGTACATAGAACAAATTCTACTTTTAGGCAATCCAAATGTAACCAAGGAATGGGTCATTTAAGGAGTAGGACATACTTTCTTTATGTTATACCCCGTATTTCCAGGGTATGTACGTGAGGACGTACGTAGAAATTTGAGCCTTAAAGTTAGGCAAGGTTCGAAATTGTACATAACTACCAAAAGGAGTCGTTTTTCGACGAAACGTTTCCACAGCTTTCGTAGGGAAAATTCCGGCTATGTCATTTATAATTTTTGCGGATTTTTCCGAGAGACGAAACATTTTGGACCAACGGGAGGGTGACATGTGTCACCCTCACATTGGAAGCAAGTGGGGCGGAAAGCTTGGACGAAATGTGGCTTGTAGTAGGTAGGATATTTTGTGCAAGTTGTGTGGTAGATGGATAAGGTACACATGGCTAAATCTTGACCTTACACTTGCTATACACTTGGAAGAATCTTGGCCCTTGGTCCATGGCTTGACCTATAAATACCCACTTTGTTGATGAAATTCTTCATCCAAATATTTTCTAAGTGTTAAAAATCCTCCCTCTCCTTGTGAAGTTTTCACCACCACACCCCCTTTGAGTGAGCTTGGCCGAGAGCCACCCTCGACCCTGTGTAGTGCCCTCGCCGTGGGGTACACCCCCCCCTAGACTTGTTGTCTCGTATAAATACCCCCCCTTTTGTGGTATAGAAATACTCTCCAAGTATTGTTATAATGCCCAAATACCTTGTAGTTTTCCCAAGGTTACACTTATACAAAAGCCCAGAAAATACTATTATACTTCCCTCAGTCACAAAAATGAAACCCTAAGGAAAAACCTTCATAGTCGGTTGAAGTGTTAAGTAGAAGTTGGTTAGAACTTCTAAGGGTTGTTTGGAGCGGGTTGGAGCGCACAGAGTAGGAGCTAAACCTTGCTCAGGATCGACATATAAACTCGGATAATTTTGGGCTTATCGAGGTAAACATTCTTAACCTTCTGTGGTAATTGGAAATTACATGTTGTAGGAGTATATAGTTAAGTATACTATATATAGAACTGAGCATAGTTGTGCGACAATGTCTTTTGACTTAAGCCTGAATAATACTTACGGCAATGTCTTGCGACTTAAGCCTGAATTTTAAGAAGTGAACTGAACTGTAATTACATAGGACTGTATTACAGTAGACTTGTGTAGTATTATTGTGTAGTAGAATTGTACACGTCCCAGGTTAGGCGCAAACCCTGGTTGGCTTGGTAGCCGACCTCGATAGAGGAGGAGATTTACGCTGTTGCGGGGGGGGAGGTGCTGCCGAATTTTCTGTAGAATATTCTACATTGAGATCTAGGATGTTAATAGGCGCCTTGTGGCCTCTATAAGTCAAGTACTACGCGTGGCGTGATCTACTGGCTTAGGAGTAGCCGACGGTTTGAGGTACTGAGTACTTTGCTATTAGTCGATAATCGTCGCGAGGTATGTGAACCTCTTCCTATCTGTTCTAGCATGATATGTGTATAACTATGTAGTACGCAGACGCACGTGTGTTTAATATATTTGATTGGTTTGAAACATAAAGTGTTATAACGGCTTTATGGGAAGTTGGTTATAACAGCTTTATGTAGGTAAGAAAATGCTTTGTGGTTTCAAAGGATAACTGATTTGACTTATAACGGATTTGATGTGTAGTAACAAAGAACTGGAAGTGTTTCAAAAGACCTTTTGAAAGAAGAGTAATACTTGGCTTTGAAAACATAAGAGTTGTACTAGCTTTATGGGAAGTTAGGTATAACGTCTTAAGAGTGATAAAAGAATGGTTTACTGATTTTTAGAAGATAAGAGACTTGACTTATTGGTATTGATATGAATTTTGTTAAAAGTGTGAAACCTCATTCGTGAGTAATGAGTCCTGGGTTTTAAAAGGAATAATGTTTTACTGATTTCTAAATCGAATGAGTATCGACAAACCATCGCAGATTAATAAAGGAAAATGTATTGAATAATGAAGTATGGTATTAAAACCAGTAGAAACCTCCATCTGCATAGAAGCTAAGATGAGACAAAATTATATTACATTTCCTAGATCATGGTTGCTTAATAAGATTGATTATAAACAAGAATAACCTACTCACATATAAGACATATGTTTCTCAAAACGTTTAAAGGAGAATTATGTTTTAAAGGATTAAAACTATGAACTACGAAACCTTTTCTAAAATGAGAAACTTGAGCATTTGAAATTAGGCAAACTTGAACGTTTGGAAAATAAGGTTGTTACTTGATTTTACAAAGGAAAGCATTTTGGTTTACTTAACAATGTTAGTCACTCTATTTTTTATACTACGGGTGTGGGGTGACCTTTGTAAAAGAAATGGATCTTTAAAAGGAATTTAACGTACGTAGTACTTTAGGGTTAAAACCCGGACTTTGGTATAAAATGAAAGTACTTTGAGTTGTGTATAACTTGCCTATACTTGTTGTCGTGAAGCTTGCCTATGCTTGTTGTGAAGCTTGCCTATGCTTGTTGTTGTGAAACTTGCCTATGCTTGTTGTGATAGCCTTTGTTGTATTTCTGTACCCCCGCGTCTCTCGATGGAGGGCCGGTTGATTTTGTTATGAACGATTCTACACCGAGTCCCACGAGATGGGCAGGGACACGTATTTCATTTGATTATACACCGAGTCCCACGAGATGGGCAGGGACACGTATTCCATCTGATTATACACCGAGTCCCACGAGATGGGCAGGGACACGTATTTCATCTGATTTTACACCGAGTCCCACGAGATGGGAAGGGACACGTATTTCATCTGATTATACACCGAGTCCCACGGGATGGGCCAGGACACGTATTTCATCTGGTTATCATACATGTCTCCTGCTTTATATAGACTATTATGATTTCATTTACGCCTTTTTACGATTTCACATACTTGGTACTGTTATCGACCTCCTTCGGGGGGCTGCGTTCATGCCGCAGGTGGAAGTACATCGGTTGTGGATCCTCGCTCATAGGATCACAGTTCAGCGCGTCGGGAAGCCCCATTTCTTCGGAGGCTTATCTTTTGGTATGTTACCCTGAGTCTGTAGATTTTTATACATTCAGGGGTATGGCGGGGCCCTGTCCGTCATAGCATTGTAAAAATCTTAGAGGTCTAGTAATCAAGTGGGCGTGGTTTGTAAAAAGATAATCGTCGTATTTATGTATATATGATGAAGGCAAATCGCTTTGGTTGGCTTGTTTATTTATCTTGTCTCTCAATTCATGTTCATGTTTTTATTTCACGATTTTCTCTCGATGTTGTATCACTAGGGTGCCCGGTAAGGCACGATCCACGCCCGGTTCGGTCGTGACAAAAGTGGTATCGAAGCGATTAGTCATCGGAAAGTGTCTACGACCGTGTCTAGTAGAGTCTTGATTATCGGTGTGTTGTGCACCACATCTATAATCGTGAGGCTATAGGACATTTAGGATTGGTTTCCATTCTTCTCATTCTCGAGATCGTGCCACTGTAGCCGTGATAAGTTGGACCCTCTCGACGTATTCCTTTCCTTTACCGATTATGCCTCCGCGTAGGCAACCTGTGCCCGATATGGGAAAGGCGATGAGGAGTGTTAGTGAGATACGAGGAGTACGAGGGCGCAGTTCGGCCACATCCGACGGCGAAGTTTCGCGACGCCGCCAAAGACCAGCGAGTTTAGAGCCGCAATGCTGCCGAGACTACTGATACTGAGCCTCCGGTCCCACAGCCTGGAGCAGATGAGATGGGGTACAAGGAGATGGCCGCCATCGCCAGACCGTGGGCCGATATGAGGATAGTCCGATGCAGCAGCCTCCAAAAAGAGCACCCGTAGTTCACCCCGAGCGCATAGTTTGAGGCTACGGACTTTCCGAGTTAGAGCCCGCCAGGTGTTCTATGGATCGAGCCGAGATGACCTCGGGAGTTTATCCGACAGCCTACAATGGATCATGAGAGTGATCGAGTCTCGAGGCGTAGTCGGTGGTATTGGTTCGCATCACCGCGTGATACTGCAGCTGACCGTTTGATTCGTGGAGTTTTCCGGACGAGCATGCACTTCCAGCCGTATGGGACGAGTTCTCAAGGGCTTTTCTTGCACATTTCTTGCCCCCACAAATGAGGAGGGCTCGGGCCGACAGATTTTTGACGTTGAGGCAGGACGGGCGGACGGTTAGAGAGTACAATGTGGAGTTCGACTCATTAGCTCGGTATGTTCCCGCTGTAGTAGCTGATATGGAGGACAGAGTACACCGCTACGTCACCGGGCTGGATGATTACTTGGCAGAGGCTTGTACGGGTGTAGCTCTTCAGCCGGGCATGGACATTGCCCGCATGCAAGCTCATGCACTAGGATGTGAGGCACGGAGAGGTCGACGGAATGACCGAGATCGCCAGGAAGGCCGAGCAGGTCCTTTGGTAACTTTCGAGGCGGACCGCCTCGCCAGCGAGCCTAGTTATGTACCTCCACCAAGATGCAGTGGTCCCCGCGATCGTCGGGGCGTTCAGGTATTCGAGCTGGTCAAAGCTCCGTGGCTTCGTTCACAGATATACGGGTTCTAGCCATCGAGTTCGAGTTTTCCTCGCCACGACGATGCGCAGCGTCATCCCGGGGAATGTCGTCTTTTTACTGGTGCTTGTTTTTCCTGCGGCCGTCAGGGCCATGTGACGAGGAACTGTCCTAGTAGGAAGGATGCAGGTAACATGACTCACCCACGGATGGCGAGTTCATCGCCTTCTACATCTACATACTGCAGGCGTGCTTATGATTAGAGTGGAGCGGTAGATTCAGGTATATCCTTAACCCTCTAGAGATTTGTATGCATGATATAATGACCTTCTTATTGTGTGCTACGTTCGGATAGCGTTATGTTGGTTATGAGTTAGAAAGCATGGTTAGTTGAAAGGATATGTATGGGGGCATGGAAAGTGTGAACCTTAGATTATTTCACGATTGAGACCTTACAGATAAGGTCGCCTTGAGTAAAAGATTCATTTTATGTTTGACCTTTATCAGAGTGCGTAGTATGCATGGGATATATTTGTGTGATAAGTCCATGGGTAGGGTGAAATGGAAGTGGTAGCTTTCATGATGTGAGTTAGTAAGAATTGTTCTGTATCGGGGAACAAGGGTTTGGCGCGATTGTGGGTCGGGTTGAGGACGTGTTGTGGGTCAACCCGTAGCCCGCTTAAGGTAGGGTCAGTTAGGTGGTCCCGTCAGATGGTAGGGTCACGAGGGTGCTAGGCCCAAGTTTAGATGACCATCGTATGAGTTCGAGGATATGTTCGACCAGAAGCGGATCGTGAAGGCCGGGAATGGCCTTAAGGAAGATCGAGGCTAGTAAGATGACCAAGTTTGGAGGTAGTGACTCCAAAGTTTTGGAAATTGAAGTATGGTACGTATACTAGAAGAATTCAAGTGTTCGAGAAGAGTACGACGAGTAAGGGTAGAGGCGAGCATGTATTGCGAGCATAGATATGATCATTTCTTATGAAGAGAGAAGGTGCGAAGGATGTATATTTTAGACCTCAGGGATCACATGCAGTCCGGTACCATTTGTTGGGTCGCCGGAGTGACACTAGAACCTCGCGGCAAAGTGACAAAAGTTTGTGATGTTAGAGGTGTTTCCTCGTGGACTTGGATGTAAGTATTTGCGCGGGTGTTTCTGTGGCCAGGTGTGGCAGGATTTGTTCTCGTAAATATAGTAGTGAAGACTATACTGGCGCATGTTTGTTTTGAGGCTTAGAAGGAACATTCGGGACGAATGTTTCTAAGGAGGGGAGAATGTTATACCCCGTATTTCCAGGGTATGTACGTGAGGACGTACGTAGAAATTTGAGCCTTAAAGTTAGGCAAGGTTCGAAATTGTACATAACTACCAAAAGGAGTCGTTTTTCGACGAAACGTTTCCACAGCTTTCGAAGGGAAAATTCCGGCTATGTCATTTATATTTTTTGCGGATTTTTCCGAGAGACGAAACATTTTGGACCAACGGGAGGGTGACATGTGTCACCCTCACATTGGAAGCAAGTGGGGCGGAAAGCTTGGACGAAATGTGGCTTGTAGTAGGTAGGATATTTTGTGCAAGTTGTGTGGTAGATGGATAAGGTACACATGGCTAAATCTTGACCTTACACTTGCTATACACTTGGAAGAATCTTGGCCCTTGGTTGGCCATGGCTTGACCTATAAATACCCACCCTTTGTTGATGAAATTCTTCATCCAAATATTTTCTAAGTGTTAAAAATCCCTCCCTCTCCCTTGTGAAGTTTTCGTCCACCACACCCCCCCTTTGAGTGAGCTTGGCCGAGAGCCACCCTCTACCCTTTGTAGTGCCCTAGCCGTGGGGTACACCCCCCCCTAGACTTGTTGTCTCGTATAAATACCCCCCCTTTTGTGGTATAGAAATACTCTCCAAGTATTGTTATAATGCCCAAATACCTTGTAGTTTTCCCAAGGTTACACTTATACAAAAGCCCAGAAAATACTATTATACTTCCCTCAGTCACAAAAATGAAACCCTAAGGAAAAACCTTCATAGTCGGTTGAAGTGTTAAGTAGAAGTTGGTTAGAACTTCTAAGGGTTGTTTGGAGCGGGTTGGAGCGCACAGAGTAGGAGTTAAACCTTGCTCAGGATCGACATATAAACTCGGATAATTTTGGGCTTATCGAGGTAAACATTCTTAACCTTCTGTGGTAATTGGAAATTACATGTTGTAGGAGTATATAGTTAAGTATACTATATATAGAACTGAGCATAGTTGTGCGACAATGTCTTTTGACTTAAGCCTGAATAATACTTACGGCAATGTCTTGCGACTTAAGCCTGAATTTTAAGAAGTGAATCAATCGTAATTACATAGGACAGTATTACATGAGACTTGTGTAGTATTATCGTGAGTAGAATTGTACACGTCCGGTTAGACGTGCAAACCCCGGTTGGCTTGGTACGGCCTCGATAGAGGAGAGATTTACGCTGATGTGCGGGAGGTGTCGCCGAATTTTCAGGAGAATATTCTACATTGAGATCTAGGATGTTAATAGGCGCCTTGTGGCCTCTATAGGTTGAAGTACTACGCGTGGCGTGATCTACTTGGCTTAAGGAGCCGAAGCGGTTTGAGGTACTTGGAGCACTTTGCTATTAGTCGATAATCGTCGCGAGGTATGTGAACCTCTTCCTATCTGTTCTAGCATGATATGTGTATAACTATGTAGTACGGTAGACGTACAGGTGTTTAATGTATTTGATTGGTTTGAAACATAAAGTGTTATAACGGCTTTATGGGAAGTTGGTTATAACAGCTTTATGTAGGTAAGAAAATGCTTTGTGGTTTCAAAGGATAACTGATTTGACTTATAACGGATTTGATGTGTAGTAACAAAGAACTTGAAGTGTTTCAAAAAGACCTTTTTGAAAGAAGAGTAATACTTGGCTTTGAAAACATAAGAGTTGTACTAGCTTTATGGGAAGTTAGGTATAACGTCTTAAGAGTGATAAAAAGAATGGTTTACTGATTTTTAGAAGATAAGAGACTTGACTTAATGGTATTGATATGAATTTTGTTAAAAGTGTGAAACCTCATTCGTGAGTAATGAGTACTGGGTTTTAAAAGGAATAATGTTTTACTGATTTCGGAAATCAGAATGAGTATCGACAAACCACTGCAGCGTTAATAAAGGAAAATGTATTGAATAATGAAGTATGGTATTAAAACCAATAGAAACCTCCATCTGCATAGAAGCTAAGATGAGACAAAATTATATTACATTTCCTAGATCATGGCTGCTTAATAAGATTGATTATAAACAAGAATAACCTACTCACATATAAGACATATGTTTCTCAAAACGTTTAAAGGAGAATTATGTTTTAAAGGATTAAAACTATGAACTACGAAACCTTTTCTAAAATGAGAAACTTGAGCATTTGAAATTAGGCAAACTTGAACGTTTGGAAAATAAGGTTGTTACTTGATTTTACAAAGGAAAGCATTTTGGTTTACTTAACAATGTTAGTCACTCTATTTTTTATACTACGGGTGTCGGGTGACCTTTGTAAAAGAAATGGATCTTTAAAAGGAATTTAACGTACGTAGTACTTTAGGGTTAAAACCCGGACTTTGGCATAAAATGAAAGTACTTTGAGTTGTGTATAACTTGCCTATGCTTGTTGTCGTGAAGCTTGCCTATGCTTGTTGTTGTGAAGCTTGCCTATGCTTGTTGTTGTGAAACTTGCCTATGCTTGTTGTGATAGCCTTTGTTGTATTTCTGTACCCCCGCGTCTCTCGATGGAGGGCCGGTTGATTTTGTTATGAACGATTCTACACCGAGTCCCACGAGATGGGCAGGGACACGTATTTCATTTGATTATACACCGAGTCCCACGAGATGGGCAGGGACACGTATTCCATCTGATTATACACCGAGTCCCACGAGATGGGCAGGGACACGTATTTTATCTGATTTTACACCGAGTCCCACGAGATGGGCAGGGACACGTATTTCATCTGATTATACACCGAGTCCCACGGACGGGCGACACGTATTTTATCCGTTATCATACATGTCTCCTGCTTTATATAGACTATTATGATTTCATTTACAGTCTTTTACAGTTTCACATACTTGGTACCTGTTGTACTGACCTCCTTCGGGGGGCTGCGTTCATGCCGCAGGTGGAAGTACATCGGTTGTGGATCCTCGCTCATAGGATCACAGTTCAGCGCGTCGGGAAGCCCCATTTCTTCGGAGGCTTATCTTTTGGTATGTTACCACAGTCAGAGATTTTTATACATTCGTGGGTATGGCGGGCCCTGTCCCGTCATAGCCTGTAAAAATCTTAGAGGTCTGCAGTAATTGTGGGCGGGGTTTGTAAAAAGATAATCGTCGGTATTTATGTATATATGATGAAGGCAACTGTTTTGGTTGGCCTGTTTATTTATCTTGTCTCTTAATTCATGTTCATGTTTTTATTTTCGCTGATTTTCTCTGATGTTGTATCACTAGGGTGCCCGGGGTAAGGCACCAGTCACGGGCCCGGGTTCGGGTCGTGACACTTTATCTTAAGGAATCATGCTAGAAGAGGAGATAGTTCACATACCTTTTCGGCTAAATCCACAAGCTAAGCCGAATACGTGCGTGCCGCACGTAGAAGTGTCAACCTATAATGGTCACAACATGACTATCAACTTCTAGTCTCTAACGTAGAATAATACTAAGTATACGGTCTCTAATTCTACGGAAAATCGGGCAGCACTTCCTTTGTTTCTACTCACTTTGCCACCTTTTTCAAGGCCGAATACAATAACCAAACATGCCACATTTAAGGCTCAATACAACAACCAACCAAAGGGGATTACACGCCTAACAATACGTGTAAAATTCCGCCCCACAATTCATACCAAGTAGTTTAATACCCAAGCCATTCTCGGCCAACAACATAACCAACAATTCAAAGTCTTTTCCAATTCTTTTCCAATTCCAAGTTCTAAGGTCTAACATGTTATATAGTCATAAACAACTTCAACAACTACAATTTTCTTCTTTATACAACATGCGACGACTTAAACTAATAATCAACTCGAATTGTAATCTTAAGGCTAAACATGCAAGTTTTCGGATTAGGGTTCCAATAGCCAATATAATTATCAAACTTCATACTAAACATCTCATGCTTGCTAATATCCGTAACTACAATGATAAGTAAACCTTAATTGCTAAAACGACAAGAATTATACCTTTACAAGACCTTAAAAATTCCAAAATTAAAAGTCGCGCCTTAGCAATTTTTAGCTCCTTTCCTTTACGCTCTAATCCGCTATTTGAAGCCTTTAGAAGTTCACAACCAACTTCTCTTCCATTTCCAATCCAAAACTAGGAAAACTACTTAGGTTTTCGCCTTGCGACTAATGTGAAAATATCGTTTTTCCGCAATCTTTCTATTGAGATATCCTTACAATATACTTAGGGACCTTGGGTTAAAGTCTTGTGAACAATGGATCAAAACTACAAAAAAATTTTGTGGGATAAAAGGTGAACCCGAGAGCTTAGTGAAGAACAAGAAATGTTGTGATAAATTCTAAGTGTTAGAAGAGCTTGTCTTGCACTAGCTTAGTATATAAAACACAAAGGAGGGCTTAGATTAAAACACTTGTGGGCTAGGATGAAGAGCAATTAATGTAAAGCCAAGTGGACAAGTTGACTTGGTCAACAATCTCAAGCTAGCAAGACTTATCTTCCTTGATGGTCAAAGACTATCTTACCCTTACAGAAAACGTCCAAGACCATATGTGGGGGTGCCACGTGTCGCCCTCTCATTCGTCCATAAAATTCCGTAACCCTCGTGGGCCCCACAAAACATAAAATTCCTCGGGTGGGCCCCACGTGACCAAATCCGTAAAATAAATGCCATAATGTTAATAAGTTCCATATTCTTCAAATAATGCATTTTGAGAATCCAATTCTCAACAACGAACATTTCTCATTTCCGACGTTCGGAAGATTTTCTGTCGGAAAAACAATTCTTCCTTTCGTACCAATTTTCAAGTCCTGTGTTCCTTACGTACATTGTCTTATACATGTCCTGGACTTACGGGGTGTAACATTCTTCCCCCCTTAGAAACATTCGTCCCCGAATGTTCTTAGTCGGTTGTCAAGCTATACAAACTCCGGCATAAACTATACTATGCCTATCAATAAAAACTGCACAAGACCAACGATGCCACACATGGCCACCACAACATACGTAAACATAACAATGGACCTTCCGTCCGCGACCCCTCCTCACAAAACTCGAAGGTTACAGTCTTCTCAAACACGGGATCCTTAGAGGTTCCTTTATTTTCTTACTTGTCATACTTTCTCGTACTTCCAAACTTATTTGAGCATACGTACAAAATCTCAAATATTGATTCTGTTCTCCAATCCATGGAGTTACTATCCAATCTTGGCCATTATGCTACTTGAATTTCCGCTAAGGCTCTCCTCGGTCCTTACGACCTGATTCCGGTGGAACGCGTCCACAAACTCGTACAACAATTAACTAAACTTGGGCCTTTCATCCTCGTGACCCTATCACATAGCGGGACCATTACCATCTGACATCACCCGATTCCATACTATCGGTTGACCCGAAATGAGTCCATAACCCGACTCATCGTCACACTTAACTTCTCATTCTTAGTCTGAAATAAATCTTTCTCTTATCTCAAGGTACTTCTCACCCTATCCCCCTATTCACTAGAGGTTCATCACATAGGCCAAAGTATTTCTGCCGTACATTCTTCCCTATTGGTCTTACACTGTTATGGGGCAATTACAACTTGTGAACTCTACACAACTATAGTCTCAGTTCACTTACCATTCTTGTCAACATTCGTAACTTTTCACTTTACTAATCAAAGTATTCCTACCTCTGGGGTACTATCACTTACAACTGCTAGAAACAAAGGGAAAACATATATGCTAGGGCGAAATCTGAATCTATCAATGCACGTATGATTCAAAAGAATCGAAATATACCTGTACCCCCATGCGATGTCGCCTCCTGATCCTGCCCCGTAGTCACGTCATCTCTGCGGTTCGAAGGACCGCCAGAACTATAAACTCTACCCTGACCTCTACCACGACTTGCTGACATCTGAACACCCTGCCCTGGGGGACGCACAGATGTGGAGGAAAGGTAACCAACCATCGGCCTCATAGGCTGAGCCACTTCACCGGTGCTCTTTCTAAAAGGACATACCCTCCGTATATGGCCCGGACGGCCACAACGAAAACAAACACCTGTGCCATAACGACATTTCCCCGAATGACGCTTACTACAATGGAAACAATGAGGAATAAGTGGCCTCGACTGAGAAAATCCCCTGCTCATTTGAGAACCTCGACCCCTGGAGCTTGGACCGGCTCCTAAATACCTTGTGGAGTCCAATCTCCCACCTGTGAGCTGCGGGGGTATGTACTGGGTAGGCTGGGAAGAATATCTCACTCGCTGCTGAGGTTGTTCGTCCAAGAACTCACCGGGATAACCAACTGGTCTAGCCCTCTTACGCCGCTTCTCCGCTGGCCTCTACCTCTGTACACTGCTCAGGCCGAATAACCTCCTGCTGATGAAACTGTAGCACCGCTATCTTGGTCAATAACATAACTGCTTCCCTCATGACCCTATAGTCTTCTCCTAACTGAGAAACTGGAGGCTCTGGTGCTGGGGTCTCAAAACCTGGCGCAGAAGAACTCGCCGACTGCGGAACAACATCCGGTATACCCTGGGCATAAGCCCTATCAACTCCCTGAGTCTGACTAGTAGCTCCTGCTACTCCTTTGCCCTTCTGGGCGGCTGTTGCCCTCCTTGGAGGCATAACTGTAACACAAAATCACGTCAGAGAGGAATTATCTTACTAACACAGCTCTATGGCACGATCTTAGAGTGAGAAGAATAGAAACCAACTCCTAAATGTCCTGTAGCCTCCTGTTTATGGGTGTGGCGCGCAACACACCGATAATCAAGACTCTACTAGACACGGTCTGTAGACATTCCGAGGACTGACTGCTCTGATACCACTCTGTCACACCCCGAACCCCGGGCCCGTGACTGGTGCCCTACCTGGGCACCCTTCTACCTTAACAACTAAGTAAACTGCGGAAATTAAATAACACCTCTTTTTTTTTTTTTTAAAACCAACATACGTACAAGGGCAAAGCCGACAAGGCTGCCATAATATACATAATAAAAAGACACAACATTGTACATGAGTCCAATCCTACATATGAATACAGACCTCTAAGAGTTAAACTGAACTATTACGGGACAAGGCCGCTGCACTCCATAATCGTACAAAAGCTCAGATCGAAAGAACTTATACCAAAAGATAAACTCCAACGAAGGAGCTATCCAAAACTCGAGCGGTCCTACACTGCAGATCACCAAACAACAGACCTAAACTGCGGCATGAACGCAGCGACCGAAAAGAGGTCGATCTGAAGAATGTACCAAGTATGTGAAACTGAAAATACTGTAATAAAATCATAACAGTCTATAATAAAACTGGAGACAGGTATGATAACTCAATTAACAGTACACAATGTCTTACTAACAAAGAGAGTAATCAAAAGTATAGGAAGCAAATCCACGGAAACAGGTGGTATAACGATCTTTGGGGATTTACCCCTCATTTATACTCTTACCCTGAAGAAGGTGGTAAAGCAGGTGGTATAACGATCTTTGGGGATTTACCCCTCATTTATAATGTTACCCTGGAGAAGGTGGTAAAGCAGGTGGTATAACGATCTTTGGGGATTTACCCCTCATTTATACTCTTACCCTGGAGAAGGTGGTAAAGCAGGTGGTATAACGATCTTTGGGGATTTACCCCTCATTTATACTCTTACCCTGGAGAAGGTGGTATAACTATCTTGGGGATTTACCCCTCAGATATACTCTTACCCTACCTCAACTGGCCATCATACATAACATAAGCACTACCAGCTTATCACACAATAAGTAAGCAAGTTAAGAAATCCCCCTAACTTCTTATTAGTCTTATTCATATACTCTCTCATTTTGGTTTACTTAAGGCACTAACATGACATTATAAATACGGGAATCTAACCCGCCTCCTGGTCACATGCCCCGGAATCCCACATCGTATAAGCATGTCCAAGGAGTAACACAAATAATGGAAGCATACTCGTGGAATCCCACATCACCGCTTTGCGCCCAAGTAAACTCATTAACAAGACAAATTAATTCTCCAACCGAGAGTCGCGGCAATGTAATAAAACATAATACTTGCACTCAAAGGCTATCAACAGCACACATAGACAAGTTCATAAAATCTATAGACTTTCATTTTATAAACTCAAGGTACTTATAGAATAATTCTCAATTAAACAAGCCAAAGTACTCATCAAGGCACACATAGAATAATTCTCAATTAAACAAGCCAAAGTACTTATCAAGGCACACATAGAATAATTCTCAATTAAACAAGCCAAAGTACTACGTAAAACCCCAAGATACTAACACCCGTAGTATCAAGGCATGTCTAATTTTCAAAGTAAGTTACTACACTTTTAGAAAACTCATTTCAAAGCTTGAAATCAAGTAACTTCAAATTTTCCCAATCTAGGCAACTTATGCCTAATAATCAAAATAGACAACTTTCTTAACCTTCCATAAATCCGTTATAACCAACTTCCCATAAAGTCGTTATAACCCTTTATGGTTTTAGACATATCCATTCCTTTTATAACCAAGAGACTTATGCTTTTAAAACCAAGTATCACATACTTACAAATCAAGTTATTAACTTTCGAAATACTTCAAGTCTCTTAATATTTAGAAAACAAGTTTCTTCTCTTAAATCATGTCATTTCTCCTCTTTTAAAACAATTAAGTAAATCACTCCTTTGACTCCCCTAAAGTCATTAAAACAACCCTTAGGTTTTGGAACTAAGGCACTAGCCAAAAGATTTGGAAACCCCTTCCTTTTCAAGACTCTAAGTACTTTAAGTACAATACTTTCACTCTTAAGAATCCAAACTCCACTAAGGCAATGGATTATACAACTTACAATTTAAACATCAAAGTACGATCAAGGAAGTACATAGAACAAATTCTACTTTAGGCAATCCAAATATAACCAAGGAATGGGTCATTTAAGGAGTAGGACATACTTTCTTTATCTTAAGGAATCATGCTAGAAGAGGAGATAGTTCACATACCTTTTCGGCTAAATCCACAAGCTAAGCCGAATACGCCGCACGTAGAAGTGTCAACCTATAATGGTCACAATGCAAGAGTCCTAGTGGAAGTGGATGTTAGCAAGGAGCCAATAATGGATTTTGTCGTCAAACTCCCCGATAACAGAAGGTATACTCAAAGGGTAAACTATGAGAATTACCCGGACTTTTGCTATCATTGTGCGGCTTTTGGACACAACCATTTGAAGTATAGGAAGCTGAGGGATGATTTCAACAATGAAGAAGCTCCAAAAACACGCAATATTGAGGTACCCCCAAACAATAAGGAAGATTCTACTTGTTTGGAGGTCAACAGAGGTACGGGTGGAACCAACCCTCCTCCCCCTCATCCACCAACTTCTCAACATACCGTAGATGCTGATAACTTGATGGACATTGAAGAAACTGAGCACACAACACCTCCTGGTACCGGAAGTTTGGGAGAAGCTTCACATGCCGCGGGTCCTCCGGTTTTGGGTCATTCTGGCCCATCATGTTTGCGGGATTCTCAAGCAAAGTCCTCACTGCCTAATTCTCACCATGGCATTGCACAACATGTTAGGATGAGTTGTGAGTCAAAACATTCTGATTCTGAGATGCCTATGAACCCGCCACCTTCATTGGATGGAGAGACATACAAGGGTGTTACGGAAAAGGCTCAACTTGTGACACGTAAGGTTAACTTTGAACGCGGGGAACATAGCTTGGCTGGAACACAAGTTATGGCTTTCAGCAACAAAGATGATGGATGGCAAAAAGTATTGTCAAAAAAGAATGGGCCGAAAAACAGTGGGAAAGCGAAGGCAGCTAAGCGCGGAGGTGCTAACAAAACCTCATTTGTTTCCTAATGAAAATACTTTGTTGGAATGTCCGTGGTCTTTGCGGACAGAGGGATAGGGCAGCCACGCAAGCTCTAGTGTGTAGTATCACAAAACAACATGACGCGGCTATGATTTGTCTATTGGAAACTAAACTATCTCGGCCGAGGACAGAGTCTTTCTCTACTCAAAGATTCAAAGCTTGGAAGTTTTGCTCAAATTTGGAATTCATTGGAGGCGGAAGAATGCTATTACTTTGGGATCCATCTAGGGTTTGTTGCGAAGTGCTTGGTATGGACTCTCAGCATATCCATGTCCAGGAAAGTTGCAATATAACACAAGTGTCCTTCCTTGCCACATTTGTGTACCCAGTTTATAACATCTCGGATAGAAGGATGCTTTGGCATCACCTTTCTCACTTGGGCATTGGCATCACTAAGCCTTGGATGATTATGGGAGATTTCAACACTTACTGCAACCCTAATGATAAGATGGGGGGTCCTCCTCTCACGCCTTATGCACTTAGGGATCTTGGCGATTTCAGGAATTCTCATGGACTAGAAGACGCTCCTTCTTCCGGTTCCTTCTACACTTGGACAAATGGTTCGATTTGTTCTAAGCTTGATAGAGTGTTGATGAATCAAAATTGGAGTGATTTGACCCTAGAATGCACGTCCAATTTCATGCCTATGGAACCTGTCTCGGACCACTGTCCTGTGATAGCAACGGTTATTGCATCCTATAATGTTGGGAAGCGCCCTTTCAAGTTCATGAATATGTGGCTTTCTCACCCAGCCTTTGAGGACATAATGACTTCATGTTGGAGACAAGACATATTGGGAACTGCTCAATTCGTCCTTGCCTCAAAATTGAAAGCCTTAAAGCAACCATTAAGGGCTTTGAACATAAGTGACTTTGGGGGTATTGAACAAAGAGCAAAAGGGGCAAACATTGAGTTCAAGGAGGCTATCAATGCACACATGGAAAATCCCTTTGATGAGGAGCTAAAAGCCAAGGTTAAGTCCTCAAGAGCTAGAGCAAACACCTTACTGGAAGCAGAAAGACACTTCATAAGGCAGAAGTCAAGACAGAAACACTTGATTGGAAGTGATAGATGCTCCAAATACTTTCATAGCTTGATCAAGATGAGTAATGTCAGGAACTCTATTAACTTTCATGTTAAAGCTAATGGTACTATCACTACATCACCAGAAGAAGTTAGGAAGTTGCTTGTGGAATTTTACAAAGATCTATTAGGTACTTCCAGATCCACTACCAATTTTGATCCTGAAGTATTCAACTATGGCCCGAAGCTAAGTGAAGAGGAGAGATTACAGCTTTTGCATTTCATCACCCCAAAGGAGATTTGGGAAGCTCTCTCTGATATAGGCAATGACAAGGCACCTGGACCGGATGGTTATTCGGATGCCTTCTTCAAGAATAGATGGAGAGATGTGGGCCATGATGTTGTAAGAAGTGTCCAAGAGTTCTTCTCTACTGGAGTTCTTTTGAAGCAGGTGAATCATACCATCATTACCCTACTACCAAAGACTGATCATGATCCTAAGGTAAATGATTTCAGGCCCATCGGATTGACTAATGTGGTCTATAAGATCATCACAAAGATTCTAGCTAACAGAATGGCATTGATCCTTCCTTCTCTCATTGACAAATCCCAAGGGGCTTTTGTGAAAGGAAGTAACATGATGGACAACGTATATGTGGCACAAGAGCTTGTGAGAGGATTTAATAGAGCCAGAGTCTCACCAAGATGTATGCTTATGGTGGACCTTCGTAAAGAATTCGATACAGTCTCTTGGAGTTTCCTTGAATTGGTACTAAGAAGTCTAAAATTTCCAGAAAGATTTACAAGTTGGATCATGGAATGTGTTAGCTCAACCTCCTTCTCCCTTTCTATCAACGGTGAGCTACATGGATACTTCAAAGGAAAGTGTGGCCTAAGACAAGGTGATCCTATGTCCCCTACTCTCTTTATCTTGTGCATGGAATACCTCTCAAGGCTGCTTAAAATGAAGGCTGAGGCAAGAGCTTTCTCAAATTTTCCAAAGTGCAAGAAATTGGGCATTACTCATCTTGCATTTGCAGATGACCTCATGCTTTTTGCCAAAGGAGATATATCTTCAGTTGAGATTCTTATGAATTGTCTGGAAGAGTTGGAGGCTGCCTCAGGGCTAACTCTTAACCCGTCTAAATCCTCTGTCTACTTAGCGGGAATGCATATTACAGTTCGTGACTTGATATTGTCCAGAGTGGGATTCGCCATTGGTAGCTTTCCGGTACGATACTTGGGGATCCCTTTGTCCCCAATTTCAGTCTCGGTGGACCAATTTGCTCCATTCACTAGTGCAATTTCGAATTACATTCAGAAATGGGGGCATCACACCCTTTTTTATGCGGGTAAGCTGGAACTAATCAGGTCGGTTGTCCAAGGGGTTGAGAGCTTTTGGTTCCGGGCACTTCCTATCCCGGCCACTATTATCAACAAGGTACAGTCTGCTTGTATTCAGTTCTTATGGGGAGGGAAACCTCCAAGAGTTGCTTGGGATATCATTTGATTGCCTCAAACTGAAGGTGGCTTGGGTCTAATGAACATCAAGGAATGGAATCATGCCTTGCTATCCAGGACTATTTGGCAAACTCACACGGATGTTGATTCTCTATGGGTCCAATGGATCAATAGCCACTATTTGAGAGGTATTACAATTTGGGACTATGAGGTACATCCTAGGGACTCCCCCTTATTCAAAAGGATTTATGGGATTCGCGACAGATTTGTTTCTATCTTTGGTAGCCATGGTGATGCTATTGACGACTTTACAAAGTGTTGTGCCAACGGTAAATTTGATTCAAGCCTCGTGTATAATATCTTGCGCACTCCGCAAGTTAAAAAGCCTTGGATGTCACAAATTTGGAAAGGCTTCATTCCTCCCAAATTCTCTTTTACTATGTGGCTAAATTGCAGAAAGCGGTTAGCTACAAAGGATACTCTATCATATCTCAACTTGGAGGATAAATCTTGCGGATTCTGCAAACAAGCTAATGAAACAAGGGAACACCTCTTCTTTACTTGCCCCTACACACACATGATCTGGAAGTGCATAAAAGATTGGTTGGGTATTAGAAGAGAGATGACAACTGTTGAAAGCTCCCTTAAGTGGATTAAGAAAGATCATCGCGGGACAAGCATCCGAGCCAAAGCTATTTTGCTTACTTTTTGCATAGTGGTCTATGAGATTTGGAGGGCAAGAAACACAATGCTCTTTGAAGGCACAAACTTTCCGGCAGAAGAGGTCATTGCAAGAATCAAAACAACATCTTATAGAGTTCTCTATGATATTATCCCCTCTTGTAATGGCACCATTTGAGTGACCACCCCACCCCTCCCTCTCTTCTTGTTTACATTACGTTGAGGCTTGAGATACCTCAACGACTGATTGTAGCCACTTTCTTTTCATTATTAGTAATAATATTTGCATTTACCTAAAAAAAAACATGACTATCAACTTCTAGTCTCTAACATAGAATAATACTAAGTATACGGTCTCTAATTCTACGGAAAATCGGGCAGCACTTCCTTTGTTTCTACTCACTTTGCCACCTTTTTCAAGGCCGAATACAATAACCAAATATGCCACATTTAAGGCTCAATACAACAACCAACCAAAGGGGATTACACGCCTAACAATACGTGTAAAATTCCGCCCCACAATTCATACCAAGTAGTTTAATACCCAAGCCATTCTCGGCCAACAACATAACCAACAATTCAAAGTCTTTTCCAATTCTTTTCCAATTCCAAGTTCTAAGGTCTAACATGTTATATAGTCATAAACAACTTCAACAACTACAATTTTCTTCTTTATACAATATGCGACGACTTAAACTAATAATCAACTCGAATTGTAATCTTAAGGCTAAACATGCAAGTTTTCGGATTAGGGTTCCAATAGCCAATATAATTATCAAACTTCATACTAAACATCTCTTGCTTGCTAATATCCGTAACTACAATGATAAGTAAACCTTAATTGCTAAAACGACAAGAATTATACCTTTACAAGCCCTTAAAAATTCCAAGATTCAAAGTCGTGCCTTAGCAATTCTTAGCTCATTTCCTTTACGCTCCAATCCGCTATTTGAAGCCTTTAGAAGTTCACAACCAACTTCTCTTCCATTTCCAATCCAAAACTAGGAAAACTACTTAGGTTTTTGCCTTGCGACTAACGTGAAAACGTTGTTTTTCCGCAATATTTCTATTGAGATATACTTACAATATACTTAGGGACCTTGGGTTAAAGTCTTGTGAACAATGGATCAAAACTACAAAAATTTTGTGTGGGATAAAAGGTGAACCCGAGAGCTTAGTGAAGAACAAAAAATGTTGTGATAAATTCTAAGTGTTAGAAGAGCTTGTCCTGCACTAGCTTAGTATATAAAACACAAAGGAGGGATTAGATTAAAACACTTGTGGGCTAGGATGAAGAGCAATTAATGTAAAGCCAAGTGGACAAGTTGACTTGGTCAACAATCTCAAGCTAGCAAGACTTATCTTCCTTGATGGTCAAAGACCATCTTACCTGTACATAAAACGTCCAAGACCATATGTGGGGGGTGCCACGTGTCGCCCTCTCATTCGTCCATAAAATTCCGTAACCCTCGTGGGCCCCACAAAACATAAAATTCCTCGGGTGGGCCCCACGTGACCAAATCCGTAAAATAAATTCCATAATGTTAATAAGTTCCATATTCTTCAAATAATGCATTTTGAGAATCCAATTCTCAACAACGAACATTTCTCCTTTCCGACGTTCGGAAGATTTTCTGTCGGAAAAACAATTCTTCCTTTCGTACCAATTTTCAAGTCCTGTGTTCCTTACGTACATTCTCTTATACATGTCCTGGACTTACGGGGTGTAACACTATATCTCCTTCGCTCTTTATCTTGTGCATGGAATACCTTTCAAGGATGCTAAAACTAAAGGCTGCGACAAGAGCTTTCTCCTATTATCCAAAGTGTAAGAAATTGGGCATTACTGACCTTGCATTCGCAGATGACCTTATGCTTTTTGCCAAAGGAGATGTATCTTCAGTTGGGATTCTTATGTAATGTCTTGAAGAGTTGGAGGCTGTCTCAGGATTAACTCTTAACCCATCTAAATCCTCCGTTTACATAGCAGGAGTGCATGATACTGTTCGTGACTTGATCTTGTCCAGAGTAGGATTCGACATTGGTAACTTTCCGGTACGGTACTTGGGGATCCCTTTGTCCCCAATTTCAGTCTCGGTGGATCAGTTTGCTCCATTCACTAGTGCAATATCGGATTACATTCAGAAATGGGGGCATCACTCGCTATCTTATGCGGGAAAGCTGGAACTAATCAGGTCGGTCATTCAAGGTGTTGAGACCTTTTGGTTCCGGGCACTTCCTATTCCCGCCACAGTCCTCAACAAGGTACAGTCTGCATGTATTCAGTTCTTATGGGGAGGTAAACCACCAAGAGTCGCTTGGGATGTCATTTGTTTGCCCCAATCCGAAGGAGGCTTGGGTCTTATGAACATCAAAGAATGGAACCATGCCTTGCTATCCCGGACCATTTGGCAAACTCACACTGAGGCGGATTCCTAATGGGTCCAATGGATCAATAGCTTCTATTTGAGGGGCCTATCTTTTTGGGATTATGAGGTACGTCCTAGGGACTCCCCTGTTATACCCCGTATTTCCAGAGTATGTATGTGAGGACGTACGTACATTTGTACAAACCCTAATTAGGTTAAGGATGGAATTGTGAACTTTCAACGGAAAAGATTCCGAACCTTGTGAAGGAAATTCTACGTTTTTAATATTTTAACCGATTACGGATTTTTCCGAGAGACGAAATATTTTGGACCAATAGGAGGGCGACATGTGTCACCCTTAGTTGGCATGGGTTGGACGAAAATGTTGGCCAAGTGGACAAGGTCAAATGGTCAAAGTCTTGGAAGATATTTTTCTTTGGGTGAGTGGGAGTAGGTTGGGGCGTTTTTTGTGGGCAAGTGGGGGTTGGCCTTGGACGATTTTAGGGTGCAAGTGGAAGGCCACATGGCTCTTTGTTGTGGGGGACATATGTCCCAATGTTGTGGTGGACATATGTCCCAAGGTTGTGGTGGACACTTGGTGGAAGACTCCACTCACACAAGCTATCCAATCTTCACCCTCCACTTGCTTTGATCTTGGCCATTGATTGGCCTATAAATACCCCTCAAGTGCAAGACTAAATCTTCATCCCTTAAACATTTTCCAAGTCTCAAAATCCCTCTCCCCCTCTTAGAAGCTCTCGTCCAAACTACCCCCCCTTAGAAAGGCTCTCGGCCGAACCCCCCCCCCCCCCCTTTCCTAGTTGTTCTTGTCGAAATACCCCCCCCCCCCGGTAGAAAAATACTCTCCAAGTATTGTTGTTATTCCAAAATACCTTAGCCCAAATACCTTGTAGTATTCCAAAGTTACCTCTATACTAAAAGCCCAGAAATACTACTTTATATCCATTAGTCACAAAACGAAACCCTAGGGAAAATCTTCATTGTTGGTTGAAGTTTTAAGTAGAAGTTGTATAGAACTTCTAAGGGTTTCTTGGAGTGAATTGGAGCGTACAGAGTAGGAGCTAAATCTTGCTCAGGATCGACATATATCTTGGATAATTTTGGGCTTGTCGAGGTAAATATCTTGTCCTTCTATTGTAATTAGAGATTACATACTGTAGTAGTATATAATTGAGTATAAGACGTATAGAAGGATGGTATAAAAGAAGAGAATTGAACTGTACTTACATAGGACTGTATTTACAGTAGACTTGTGTAGTTTAACGGGTAGGGAAGTGCTGCCCGATTTTCCGTAGAATAGAGAACCCTCTGCTTAGAATATTCTACAGAGTAGTCTAGACGTTGATAGACGTATTTGACTATTATAGGTTGATACTCTGCGCGCGACATATTCGACTTGGCAGGTGGATTTCGCCGAGGAGGTATGTGATTCTTCCTATCCTCTTGAGCATGATATTTTGATATATATATATATATATATAGTACGGTAGACGTACGTGTGTTAACTAAAAAGGGTTTTACTCTGATGTCTTTTGACTTGAGTTTTAAATAATAAGAATCTTGAAGTATTTCAAAAGAAGTATGAATCGTTTTTGAAAGAAGAGTAATACTTAGTTTTAAAAGCTTAAGAGTTATACTAGCTTTATGGGAAGTTAGGTATAACGACTTAAAAGAGAAAAAGGAACGGTTTACTTAATTGTTTATGGAAGCCTTGTATTGATTTCGGAAATGAGAATAAGTATCGAACAAACCATCGCAGCTAATAAAGGAAAATGTATTGACTAATTAAGTATTA
Organism: Przewalskia tangutica; assembly: GCA_029844215.1. Taxonomy (NCBI): domain Eukaryota; kingdom Viridiplantae; phylum Streptophyta; class Magnoliopsida; order Solanales; family Solanaceae; genus Przewalskia; species Przewalskia tangutica. Next base: position 68,364,861 of record CM056726.1, read on the forward strand.
TTAAAACCAAGAGAAACCTCCATCCGCATGAAGCTAAGATAAGACAAAATTGTATTACGTTTTCTAGATCATGGCTGCTTTAATAAGATTGTTATAAACAAGAATGAACTACTCACACATAAGATATATGTTACTCAATTTTGTTAAAAGAAGAAATTACGTTGTTAGGACTATGAACTATGAAATCTTTCGAAAATAAGAGACTTAAGTATTTAAGAATATGCAACTTGAACTTTTGGAAAAGAATGTTGTTACTTGACTTTAAAACGGGAAAATGTGTTAGTTTAAAAATAAAGGCATGGTATTGTCTTAATCTGTCTTAAAAGAGAGTTTAAATGTTATGGCCAATTTGATACCGAGTCCATGGGATGGACCGGGAATGTATTCCACCACGTTTTGATACCGAGTCCATGAGATGGACCGGGAATGTATTCCACCACGTTTTGATACCGAGTCCATGAGATGGACCGGGAATGTATTCCACCACATTTTGATACCGAGTCTATGGGATGGACTGGGAATGTATCCCACCACGTTTTGATACCGAGTCCATGGGATGGACCGGGAATGTATTCCACCACGTTTTGATACCGAGTCCATGGGATGGACCGGGAATGTATACCACCACGTTTTGATACCGAGTCTGTTACACCCCGGAAATTTCAGGATATGTTTCTAAGAACGTACGTAAGAACTAAAAAATGTTAAGGTTTGAGACGAGTAAAAATTTATCGGAATTTTGGAATTTGTCGAAAAACGAAATATTGCAACGAGCGGGAGGGCGACACGTGTCACCCCCCCTTAATGGTCTTGGACGAAAATGACATGGAGGAAATGGTCATTTGACCACAATTTAAAAGACCAAGTCTTGCAAAGGCAATTAGCTTGACATTGTTGACTAAGTCAATGCCACTTGGCTTGATCCTTGTGAAATGCATCCAAACCACCCATTTGTTCTAATCTTGACCCTCCATATATTTATATAAGCTCCTTAGTAGCAAGACAAGGCAAAACACTTAGAAAATTTTCAAGAATATTTGATGAACTTGAAGAGGTGCTCTCGGCCAACCTAGGGTTTCAAAGGAAAAAATTTCAATTTTTGTCCAATAATCCCCCCACTTTAAACCAAGGTACCTAAGGGTATTGTAAGTATATCTCAATAGAAAGATCCCGGAAAAGTGGCGTTTTCGTATTAGTCGCAAGGCGGAAAGTTAAGGAATTCTTCAACTTTGAAGTTGGAACTTGAAGAAGAGTTCTTCATAAGCTTCTAAGGGTAGCTTGGAGTGGATTGGAATGTCAAAAAGAGGCGCTAAAGTTGCTAAGGATCGACTTGTGATCTTGGATCAAAATTGGGCTAAATGAGGTATAATCTTCGTCTTACTTTTGTAATTGAAGATTCCATGTTATTATAAGTTAGAAATGATCTTGTGATATGTGTTATGAAGTTTGATAAGTGTTATGGAAATTTGGAAGCTCAAATCCGGAAATGACATGTTGAGTCATTGAAATTGAATTACAATTTGGTCGTTAACTAGAATTGTCGCATGTTACTTACTTGAAGATTATAGTAGTTATAATCGATTGAGACTTGATATCATGTTATGTTAACAACTTGGATTGAAATGGAAATTGGATTAGAATTGATGTTGTAGTACTTAAAGTTTGCCGAATTAGCCTAGTAAGTTGTATTACTTTGATATCGTTTGTGGGGCGGAATTTTACACGTCTAGTAGGCGTGTAATCCCCTATTGTTGATTGCATTGTTTGGGCCTTAAATGTGGCGTGTTTGGTTATTGTATTCGGCCTTGAAAAAGGTGGCAAAGTGAGTAGAAACAAAGGAAGTGTCAGATTTTCTCAGAGAATTTAGTGACTTTGCACTTGGAATATTCTACGATTGAAACTAGAATTTAATAGACGTACTATGGTCATTATAGGTTGACATACTACGTACGGCGAATTGGACTTAGCAAGTGGATTAAACCGAAGAGGTATGTGGAACTTTCTTATCTCTTGAGCATGAATAGGTTGTAAATGTATAGTACGGTAGACGTACAAGATTTTGACAATCTAGGTCCATTTGATATCCTTGGCTTATTTTAAGAATGTCCAAGTTGGTTGAGTTAGGGAGTTAACTCACTTGTTTAAATATTAAGGATATCTTGGTTTGCAAAAGTTAAGAGACTTTAAGTATGTTGAAAGTATTTTGATACTTGTTTTGTTGGAAAGTTTAAGTCTCTTGGTTATAAAGAAGTATGTAAGTTGCTAATGTATAAAGCTAGTATAACGGCTTTATGGGAAGTTGGTTATAATAGCTTTATGGAAAGTTAAAAAGAGTGGTTTACTCTAAGTAATTTAAGTATGATAAGTGACTTGTTTTAATGAAAGGCAAATTGATTTTAAGGCATCAATTGCCTAAGATTTTATAAGAAAATGAGTCACTGGATTTAGAAACCTAACTTTATTTCTAAAGGTATTGTGACTTGTCTTGAAACGTAATTTCGACTTGATACTATGGTTAATTAGTATCTTGGAAGTTTTATAGGAAAAAGAGTCATTTGTTTTAAAGAGTAGAAGTACGTAGTACTTTGGGTTAAATTCCCGGATTTTATAAAGACATGTTAGTGCCTTAAGTAAACTAAAATGAGAGTGTATATGAACAAGGATAATAAGAAGTTAGGGGGATTTCTTAACTTGCTTATATATTGTATGATAAGCCAGTAGTGCTTATGTTATGTATGACAACCGCTTTGTGCTAGTGGTATATTATTCATTGCGGGGTCATTCCCCGGGTTTGTGGCATTTTCATATTCCGTGGATTTGCTACCCACGATGCGAGGAATACCTCATGCGAGTCCGTAAGGGCTTATGCGGGTGAAATAGTCCCATGCGAGGAATACCTCATGCGAGTCCGTAAGGGCTTATGCGGGTGAAATAGTCCCATGCTAGGAATATCTCATGCGGGTCCACGCGACCTATGCGGGTGAAATAGTCCCAGGTGTAGGATTGCTTAATGATACTGCGGGCGGTTGGTCCTGCTTTGATCGTGAGCTTCCTATTTTATATTGTAAGTATACTACTATTTACTCTCATTGTTAGTAAGGCACTGTGTACTGTTAATTGAGTTATCATACCTGTCTCCAGTTTTATTTTAGACTTATGATTTCATTACGCATTTTCGGCCACATATTTGGTACAAGTTGTACCGACCTCCTTCGAGGCCGTTCACGCCGCAGTAGTGCAGATTCTTGATCCTCGCTCTTAGGATCATTGTTCAGCTGTTGAAAAGCTCCTCTATTCCGGAGGCTTATTCCTGGTATTGTCGGTTGTTGTACATTCAGGGGTATGGCGGGGCCCTGTCCCGCCAGAGTTGTTATTCTTAGAGGTATGTAGTCACATTGTGGATTGGGTTGTAAAAAAAAAAAAAAAAAAAAATGGACTGTCTTATTTGTATAGTTTACGGAAGGTGGCCTTATCGGCTAGCCTGTTGTTATTTTATGCTTAAGTATTTTTATCAATTGTGTATGTTCCGCTGCTATTCTCTGATGTATACCAACAGGGTGCCTGTGTAGGGCACCGATGCGCCCGGTCGGGTCGTGACAGAGTCCATGGGATGGACCGGGAATGTATTCCACCCGATTTGATATCGAGTCCATGAGATAGACCGGGAATGTATTCCATACGATCCGACACCGAGTCCATGAGATGGACCGGGAATGTGACCATGCGATTTCACCTCGAGTCCCATGGGATAGGCCGAGACATGTTATACGTATCACACGATTTATACCTAGACTGCCGGCAGTGAGGAAGGAGTTCCACGGGCATGAGGGATGACTTGAGGGTGTGAGTCCCTGACTTGACATGACTGCTTTTATGTTGTGAACTGTAGTTTGTTATCATACATGTCTCATGTTTTATATAAACTGTTATGATTTCATTTACAGTATTTTTTTCAGTTTCACATACTTGGTACCTGTTGTACTGACCTCCTTCGGGGGGCTGCGTTCATGCCGCAGGTAGAGGTACATCGGTTGATCCTCACTCTTAGGATCACGCCAACAGATTGGGAAGCTCCGTTTCTCCGGAGGCTTATCTTTTGGTATGTTTCCCCGAGTTTGTAAGTTCTTGTACATTCAGGGGTATGGCGGGGCCCTGTCCCGTCATAGTTGTTGTAAAAATCTTAGAGGTCTGTAGTACTGTTGTGGGCAGGATTTGTAAAAGGGATGTAACTGTTCAAGTGTATATATATATATATGCCGAAAGGCAATCTTCTCTCGATAAACTGCTCTCATTCTATAATTGTTTCATGTCTTGTTTTTATATTCCGCTGATTACTCTGATGTTGTATCGCTAGGGTGCCCGGGTAAGGCACCAGTCACGGGCCCGGGTTCGGGTCGTGACATCCCCCTTATTCAAAAAAAATTATGGGATCCGTGACAAAATTGTTTCCATCTTTGGTAGCCAAGGCAACGCAATTGCCGGTTTGGAAAAGTGTTGTACCAAGGGTAAATTTGATTCTAGCCTCGTGTATGATATCTTGCGCCTTCCGCAAGATAAAAAGCTTTGGATGTCACAAATTTGGAAAGGCTTCATTCCTCCTAAGTTCTCTTTCACAGTGTGGCTAACTTGTAGAAAGCGGTTAGCTACAAAAGACACTCTTTCCTATCTAAACTTGGAGGATAAGTTTTGCGGATTCTGCAAGCGAGCTAATGAGACAAGGGAGCACCTCTTCTTTGCTTGCCCCTACACACACTTGATTTGGAAGAACATAAGGGAATGGTTGGGTATTAGAAGAAAAATGACAACGGTTGAAAGCTCTCTTAAGTGGATCAAGAAAGACCACCGCGGGACAAGCATCCGAGCCAAATCCATCTTGCTTGCCTTTTGCATAGTGGTCTATGAGATTTGGAGGACAAGAAATACATTGCTCTTTGAAGGCACAAGCTTAACAGCAGAAGAGGTCATTGCAAAGATTAAAACAACAGTTTATAGAGTTCTCTATGATTTAATCCCCTCTTGTAACGGCACCTTTGAGTGACCATCCCTTCCCTCCACCGTTTCTTGTTTATATTACGTTGAGGATTGAGAACCCTCAATGACTGATTGTAGCCATTTTTCTTTCTGTTATTAGTAATAATATTTGCATTTACCCAAAAAAAAAAAATCACATCTATTTTTCAAGACAAGTCACAATACCTTTTAGAAATACATTTAGGCTTCTAAATCAAGTGACTTCTTTCTTTTAAAAACCTTAAGCAATTGATGCCTTCAAATCAATTTGCCTTTCATTGTTTCAAGTCATTTATCATACTTACATTACTTAGAGTAAACCACTATTTTTAACTTTCCATAAGCTATTATAACCAACTTCCCATAAAGCCGTTATACTAGTTTTATGCTTTAGACAATTTCATTCTTTCTTATATCCAAGGGACTTATACTTTTAAAACGAAACAAGTATCATATACTTCTAAAATACTTCAAGTCCCTTAACTTTTAGAAACCAAGATATCCTTAATATTTTTAAACAAGTGAGTTAATTCCCTAACTCAACCAACTTGGACATTCTTAAAATAAGCCAAGGATATCAAATGGACTAGATTGTCAAAATCTCGTACGTCTACCGTACTACATAGTTACAACTACTCATGCTCAAGAGATAAGAAAGTTCCACATACCTCTTCGGTTCAATCCACTTGCTAAGTCCAATACGCCGTACGTAGTATGTCAACCTATAATGACCATAATACGTCTATTAACTTCTAGTTTCAAACGTAGAATATTCCAAGTGCAAAGTCACTAAATTCTACAGAAAATACTTATGGTTTTTAAAAGGTAACTGATTTGAACTATAACTGGCTGGTTATGTGATAATAAAGAACTTGAAGTATTTCAAAAGATTTTTGAATCATTTTGAAAAAAAAGAGTAATACTTGGTTTTTGAAAACTTAAGAGTTATACTAGCTTTATGGGAAGTTAGGTATAACGGCTTAAGAATGTTTTACTGATTTCGGAAATCAGAATATGTATCGACAAACCACTGCAGCGTTAATAAAAGGAAATATTTTGACAGATTAAGTATTATTAAAACCAGTAGAAACTTCCATCTGCATAGAAGCTAAGATGAGACAAAATGATATTTCCTAGATCATGGCTGCTGTAATAAGATTGTTATAAACAAGAATATCCTACTCACATATAAGGCTTATGTTTCTCAGATGGTTTAAAAGAGAATTATATTCTTAAATGAATAAAACTATGAACTACGAAACCTTTCTAAAATAAGAAACGTGAACATTTGAAATTAGGCAAACTTGGACGTTTGGAAAGTAATGTTGTTACTTGATTTTACAAAGGTAAGTGTTTTGATTTACTTCAAAAGATAATCACTCTATTTTCATATACTACGGTTATTGTGTGGTTTTTGTGAAAGTAACGTATCTTTTAAAGAGTTAATGTATGAAGTACTTTGGGGATAAAAACCCGATCTTGTTAATCATATAGTAGAAAGTACCTTGTGTATATAACTTGATTGTGTTGGTTTGTGATAGCCTTGTAATACTTTCTTGTTGATTTGTTAAGTAAACATGCTAGGATGCTACGTGTGTTAGTATCTTGTGATGGTTGTGTAAAGGGGTTTTCCCTTCGACTGCGCTTAAGTTGTTTGACTATCAGCCGTTATGTTGGTATTGTACCACTCACCTTGACTTGTGTCCGGAGGTTAAGTCGCCTCCGACGCGGGTAGACTCAGCGATGCAGGACCATGATTCGAGAATACCTCATGCGGGTCCCGGGACCTATCGCGAGCTACGAGAGTTCCGAGTTAGTTTGCGGCCTTTATGGTCATGCGTCTATGTGGCCACGCGACCGCGAGTCCGGGGCGATGCGGGAGTAGCTACCCTCGATGCGAGGAATACCTCATGCGCCCCATTGGAGCGGCCTATGCGGAGCTGCGGAAAGTTCCAGGACTAGACGCGCACATTAGATACTGCGGGCGAGTGGCCAGCTTCGATCATGTGGCGGTCTAGAAAAATCTCATGATACAGTTTATGACCTTGTTAGTACTGTGGGTGTTAGTAGTCGGCTATGCCTTCATACTTACCCCAGACGGTTTTATTGACACAGTGGGACCTCGTGTTCATGTGTATTCCTTGGTGCTTTTATATCATAGACTGCCGGCAGTGAAGAAGGTATTCCATGGGCATGATTGATGTTGTGGGCGTGAGACCCATTGTTATATTTGAGTGATGACTTGAGGGCGTGAGCCCCGCTTGATACATCGCTATTTAATTATAAAGCGTAGTTTGGTTATCATACATGTCTCCCGCTTTATAGACTATTATGATTTCATTTACGATTTTCGCCACATACTTGGTACTGTTATCGACCTCTCGGGGTTGCGTTCATGCCGCAGTTGAGGTACACCGCCGTTGATCCTAGCTCTCGTGGTCACGATTCATTTGGGAAGCTCCGTTTCTCGAGGCTTATCAGTGGTATAGTCCCCGTCGTAGTAGGTGTTTGCATTCGTGGGTTTGGGGCCCCGCCCCGCCATTGTTGTCGTATCATTCTTAGAGGTCTGTAGTAATCTGTTGTGACAGAGTTGTAATGGGATGTAAATCGTCGTTTTAAATTGATTTATATATATGTCGTAAGGCAAGTTTTCTCGACTATTGTTTCATACTTCTTGTTATCGCATGTTATCGTCTTATGTTCCACTGACACTGATGTTGTATCACCAGGGTGCCCGGTAAGGCACCATCACGCCCGGTTCGGTCGTGACAAAAGTGGTATCGAGCGCTTAATCCTCTGAAAGTGTCTACGCATCGTATCTAGTAGAGTCTTGATTATCGGTGTGTTGTGCACCACACCAATAATCGTGAGGCTATAGGATATTTAGGATTGGTTTCTATTCTTCTCACTCGAGATCGTGCCTTAGAGTTGTGTTGTAAGTTGGACCTCTCACGTATTTCTTTCCTTACCGCTATGCCTCCGCGTAGAGGCAACCCGCCTGTGAGGCAAAGCGCAAGGGAGCCGCGAGTAGAGTTCGAGAGGTTACGAGGCACAGCCCAATCATCACCGTGGTATTTCATTCGGGAGTTATGCTCGTCACCAGCCCCAGTGAGTTTAGCACGGCGCAAGTTCCATCGCGCCATGATATTTGAACCTTCAGTCCCACGACCGGGAACAGTGAATTTAGATTGCAAAGAGACAACCCTGTTACTAGCTATGGATTTGGCTACTAGAGAGTATACCGATGTACCGCGAGTCTTGATGACTACCAAAGAGAGGGTCGTGCAGGAGTAATTCTTCGCTAGCTGAGCATGGCACGTATGCGGGCTTATGCGCGCAGCAGCCGAGAAACGTAGATCGACGTTAACGGGCGACGCTGTAAGAGGCCGAGCAAAGGTCCTTTGGTAACTTTCAGAACGACCCGCCCGGCTCGCATCGTGCCTTCCCAGGCACCCTAGTGATACATACATCAGAGAAAATCAGCGGAACATAAAACATGAGACATTTAACAAGGGATATAATAAATAAACAGGCCAACCAAAAACAGTTGCCTTCAGTATATACATAAAACCTGAACAGTTTAATCCTTTTACAACCCTGCCCACAACAAGATTACATGCACTTAAGATATACAATGACTATGACGGACAGTGGCCCCGCCATACCCCGAATGTACAAGAACCTACAACTCAGTGGAACACCTACTAAAAGATAAGCCTCCGAGAAACGGAGCTTCAAATGCGCTGAATCGTGATCCTATGGCGAGGATCCACGATCGATGTACCTACCGCGGCATGAACGCACCTCGAGGAGGTCGATAACAGTACCAAGTATGTGAAATCAGACACATCAGAATGAAATCATACTAGTCTATATAAAGCAGAGACATGTATGATAACCAAACTACGCTCACAACATAAAACGATCATCACTCCAATATAACTATGGGTCTCACGCCCACAACATCAATCAGTTCGCATTATGGCGCATGCCCGAATATCGTGACGGTGTAGACATGTCCATGATGCAACAATAATACCAATGTCCCATGGCCACATGCCCCCGAAATTCTGCATCGGTGTAGACATGTCCATGTGACCTCAACAACAAGACAGCAATCCAAATGGAAGCATACCCGTGCGCTACGCATCGTGTCAGTATGTCCAAAGGGAAACAATAAGACAACATTCCAAATGGACGATACCCGCGCGCTACGCATCGCGGTCGATGTCCAAAGAAACAATAGACAGCATTCCAAATGGACGCATACCCGCGCGCTACGATCGCGGTCGCGATGTCCAAAGGGAAATCACAAGGCGATAATCAAAATGGAAACATACCCGCGCGCTACGATCGTGTCGATATATCCAAAGCGACAACCACAAGACCTTAACCAAAATGGAAGCATACCCGCGCGCTACGATCGTGTCGGTATGTCGAAAGCGATTAACAACAATAATACTATCAGCGAACGCACTGCGGAATTTCTCCGTCACTGCCGGCACGTCCAAGTAAGTTCTCAACCAGTCAACCGACCCTCTATCGAGAGACGCGGTAACACAGAAACACAACGTTTGTACAATAAAGACTATCATCACAAGCATAGGCAAGTTTCACAACAACAAGCATAGGCAAGTTTCACACAACTCAAAGTACTTTCATTTTATGCCAAAGTCCGGGTTTTAACCCCAAAGTACTACATACGTTAAGTTCTTTTAAAAGAGATCCATTACTTTTATAAAAGTCACCCGATACCCGTAGTATTAGAATGACCAACCCATCTTCCTTTTCAAAATCAAGTAACAACATTCCTTTCCTAAGTTCCAGTTTGCCTAGTTTCAATTACTCAAGCTTCTTATTTTCAAATGGTTTCATAGTTCCCAAACTTAATCACTTGATTCCTTTTTAGAACAATTGAGTAACATATGTCATATATGTGAGTAGTTTATTCTTGTTTATAACGATCTTATTACAAAGACCATGATCTAGAAAATGTAATATCATTTTGTCTCATCTTAGCTTCTATGCGGATGGAGGTTTCTCTTGGTTTTAATACAACACATCATTATTCAATACATTTTCCTTTATTAACGCCGCAGCGGTCCTGTCGATACACATTCTGATTTCCGAAATCAGTAAAACATTATTCCTTTAAAAACCAAGTACTCATTACTCACGAATGAGGTTTCACACAACATTCACATTAAAACAAATAAGTTAAGTCTCTTATCTTATAAGATCAAGTCTCTTAACTTCTAACATCAGTAAACCATTTTCTTACCTACATAAAGCTGTTATAACCAACTTCCCATAAAGCCGTTATAACACTTTATGTTTTAAAAACAATCAAACACAGTTAACACAGGTACGTCTACCGTACTACATATCATGCTAGAAGAGATAGGAAGAGGTTCACATACCTCGCGACGATTTATCGACAATAAGCAAAATGCTCCAAGTACTACAACCTTGCTAGCCCTTTCCACTCCTCGAGTAGAATACGCTACTCTTAGTACTTTCACCTATAAAGGTCACAAACGTCTATTAACCCCAAAACACAAGTTTCTATCTTTCTATAGAAAATTCGGCAGCACCTCCCCCCCCCCGCAACAGCGTAAAACTCCTCCTCTATCGAGGCCGGCTACCAAGCCAACCAGGGGGGGGGGTTTACACGTCTAACCGGACGTGTACAATTCTACTCAGTAATACTACACAAGTCTACTGCAATACAGTCCTATGTAAATACAGTTCAGTTCAGTTCTTTATTCTTCAGGCTTAAGTCAAAAGACATTGCCGAATACTAAGTATAGTTCCATATATAGTATACTTCAACTATATACTCTAACAAACATGTAATTTCCAATTACAATAGAGGGACAAGATAATTACCTTGATAAGCCCAAAATTATCCGAGTTTAATGTCGCTCCTGAGCAAGGTTTAGCTCCACTCCACGCGCTCCAAACCACTCCAAACAACCCTTAGAAGTTCTAACCAACTTCTACTCACATACTTCAACCAACTATGAAGATTTCCTTAGGGTTTCGGTTTGAGACTAAAAAGGACAAAAGGTAGTATTTCCGGACTCTACGTAAAGAGGTATCTTTGGAATACTACAAGGTACAAGGCTAAGGTATTTTGGGCATTATAACAATACTTGGAAGACAACTTTCTACCAAGGGGGGGGGGTAGGCTCGGCTAGCACAACTAGGCTAGGGAGGGGGTGTTCTCGCCAAGGCCTCTTTCTAAGGGGAGAAGGGAGTTGGACGAGAGCAACAACAAGGGAGAGGAGGGATTTCAAGACTTAGACAAAGTGAGAGTGAATGAATAAGTCTTCACAAGGAGGGTATTTATAGCAAAGCCAAAGGCCAACCAATGGCCAAGATCTAGCCAAGTGCTACACAAGTGTAAGGCCAAGATCAAGCCAAGTGCACCCTAACCCTACTCCACAAATCCTCACAAATATCTACACAAATATCTACCACCACTTGCCCGTCCATTCGGCCCTACCGCCTTTTCAGTCCACCAACGATTGGGTGCAATGTGTTGCCATCTCGTTGGTCCAAAACGTTCCGTCTCTGGTAAAATTTCGCAAAAATACTAAATGACATCGCCGTATTTTCCCTTCGTAGCTTAGTAAAACGTTTCGTCGAAAACGACTCTAATCTCCAAAGTGCCTGACAATAAATATTTCGCCAGGGTGCCACATGGGGTGACACGTGTCGCCCCGATTCGCCTGAATATTTCGTCTTCCAAAATACCCAAAATACCTGAAATCTCAAAACAAAGCGGGCTCCACAAAACCAGAATTTCTCCCGTGGCCCCACGTGACCATTTCCAAAATAAAATCTCAAAATTCTAATATAATCTATGAAGTCCAAATACCAAACTGGGAATCCAATTCCCATTAACGAACCTTTTCTTCACAAATAACCTAAACTTTTCCGAAAACTCACATCTTTCTTTCTTTTCAAAATTTCGCCGTACTCGCACGCACGTCCTCACATACATACCCCGCAACTACGGGTATAACATTCTCCTCTTAGAAACATTCGTCCCGAATGTTCCTTCTCAAGACGGATATCGATGAAGTTCCTCTAACAAGTTGTCAACGCCACAGCTTGGCCACGAAATAACATACGTTATCTTCCTCCCTTACTCGTTGTACCCTTCTCGAACACTAGAACTCTCCCAGTACGTACCATACTTCAGTCATTACTTCCGTTCCCGAAAATCTCTGGAGTCACTACCTCCAAACTTGGTCATCTTACTAACCTCAAACTTCCTTAAGGCCATTCCCGGCCTTTACGAACCGCTTCTGGTCGAACGCGTCCACGAACTCATACGTTGATCATACAAACTTGGGCCTAGCATCCTCGTGACCCTACCACCTGGCGGGACCACCCAGAACTGACCCCACCCCAAACCGGGTTACGGGTTGACCCGCAAATGGTCCTCAACCCGACCCCCAACCGTGCCAAACTCTTGTTCCCCGATCCGGAAAAATCTTACTAATTCACGTCATGAAAGCTACCACTTCCATCTCACACTACCCACGGACTTATCACACAAATAAATCCCACGCATACTACTACTCTGATAAGGGTCAAAAATAAATCTTTAACTCAAGACGACCTTACCCCTAAGGTCTCAGTCGTGACATAGTCTAAGGTTCACACTTACCATGCCCCCATACGTATCCTCCCAACTAACCATACATTCTAACTCACACATATCACAATGCTATCCGTACATAGCACACAATAATGAGACCATCATAACCAGCATACCAAAACTCTAGAGGGTTAAGGATATACCTGAAGCTACCGCTCCACTCTAATCATAGGCCTCACTGCAGGCATAGTCAGAAGGTGATGAACCAGCCACGATCACGGCGTGAGTCGTAACATCCGCGCTTTCCCTTGGTCGGACAAGTTCCTCGCAAATGGCCTGCCGCCGCATGTAAAACAAACTCCCAATCTAGCACGACACTCTCCAAAATGGAGTCTACCACAATGGTCACAACGAGGTAGGGTGGCTTCACCGTTAACACCCCGCTCTGCAAAATCTGAACCTCGAGCCACGACCGCTCTCAAGGCGGTGGAGGACTACTGCAGACCTGGGGGTATATAACTAGCTCTTCTGAGGCGGTCCGCCTCGAAGCCACCAAAGGACTCGCCGTCCGGCCTCTTCTCGCTGATCCAGTCGTTCCGTCGACCCTCCGTGCCTCGCATCCTAGTGCATGAGCTGCGCACGGGCAATGTCCATGCCCGGTGAAGAGAAACACCCGCACAAGATTCGCCATATAATCATCAAGCCCGTGGCGTGGCGATGCACCCTATCCTCCATATTCGCTACTAGCGCAGGGACATATCGAGCCAAAGAATCGAACTCGACATTGTACTCCCTGACAGTGCGCCCTCTCTGCCTCAGTAACAAAAATCTGACCGTGCCCTCCTCATCTGCGGAGGCAAGAAGTGCGTGAGAAAGCCCCTGAAAACTCATCCCATACTGCTGAGTGCATGCTCTCCCGAAAGCTCCCATGAATCAAACCGATCGACGGCGGTATCACGCGGCCGATGCGAACCAAAGGTCACTGACTCGGTTTACAAGCCTTGATCACCCGCGTGATCCGGTCAGAATCGCCGGATGAACTCCTCGCGGATCATCCTCGTGCCTCGACCCATAAAACTCGCGGGCTACAACTCGTAAAGTCCCGTAGCCTCAAACTATCTCGCCGGGGTGAACCATCGGTGCATCTGAACCGAATCGCTGCGTCCACTGTCTCATATCCGCCACAACCTCGCCAATAATCGGGCCATCTCTTGTGACCCGTCTCCCCGCCTGCATCGTGGGACCGAGGCTCGTCTTGTAGTCTCACGCCCATCGCTGCGCTCTAAACTCTTTGGTCCGGGCGGCCGCGAAACCCGCCGTCAAGCACAACTCGTTATGCGGGCTGCGCCTCGTACTCCTCAGATCTCACTAGCAGCACTCCTACGCTTGCCCTTCTGGCTCTGGTTGCTGCTTGCGCGAGGCATAATCGTAAAAACGAGATACGCCGGAGGGTACAACTTACAACACGCTTCTAAGGCACGATCTCGAATGAGAAGAATGGAAACCAATCCTAAATGTCTGCGACCTCCACGATTATAGATGTGGTGCACAACACATCGATAATCAAGACTCTACTAGACACGGTTCAGACACTTTCCGAGGATTAATCGCTCGATACCACTTTTGTAACGACTGCCCGGCCCGCATCGTGCCTTCCACGCACCCTGGTGATACATACATCGAGAAAATCAGCGGAACATAAAACATGAGACATTTAACAAGGGATATAATAAATAAACAGCCAACCAAAAACAGCTTGCCTTCAAGATATACATAAAACTCCGAGCAGTTTAATCCTTTTACAACCCCGCCACAACAAGACATGCACTTAAGATATACACGACTATGACGACAGGCCCCGCCATACCCCGAATGTACAAGAACCTACAACTCGTGGAACACCTACCAAAAGATAAGCCTCCGAGAAACGGAGCTTCAAATGCGCTGAATTGTGATCCTATGGCGAGGATCCACGATCGATGTACCTCTACTGCGCAGATGAACGCACTTCAAGGAGGTCGATAACAGTACCAAGTATGTGAAATCAGACACATCAGAATGAAATCATACTAGTCTATATAAAGCAGAGACATGTATGATAACCAAACTACGATTCACAACATAAAACGATCATCACTCCAATATAACTATGGGTCTCACGCCCACAACATCAATCGAGTTCGCATTATGGCGCGTGCCCCGTGCATCGGACGGTAGACATGTCCATGATGCAACAATAATACCAATGTCCCATGGCCACATGCCCCGAATTCAGATCGGTGTAGACATGTCCATGTGACCTCAACAACAAGACAAAGAATCCAAATGGAAGCATACCCGCGCGCTACACATCGTGTCGGTATGTCCAAAGGGAAACAATAAGACAACATTCCAAATGGGCGATACCCGCAGCGCTACGCATCGTGTCAGTATGTCCAAAGGGAAACAATAGGACAGCATTCCAAATGGACGCATACCCGTGCGCTACGCATCGTGTCAGTATGTCCAAAGGGAAATCACAAGGCGATAATCAAAATGGAAACATACCCGTGCGCTACGCATCGTGTCAGTATATCCAAAGCGATTAACCACAAGACCTTAACCAAAATGGAAGCATACCCGTGCGCTACGCATCGCGGTATGTCCAAAGCGATTAACAACAATAATACTATCAACGAACGTACTGCGGAATTTCTCCGCCATCACGCCGACGCCCAAGTAAGTTCTCAACCAGTCAACCGACCCTCTATCGAGAGACGCGGTAACACAGAAACACAACGTTTGTACAATAAAGACTATCATCACAAGCATAGGCAAGTTTCACAACAACAAGCATAGGCAAGTTTCACACAACTCAAAGTACTTTCATTTTATGCCAAAGTCCGGGTTTTTAACCCCAAAGTACTACATACGTTAAGTTCTTTAAAAGAGATCCATTACTTTTATAAAAGTCACCCGATACGTAGTATTAGAATGACCAACCCATCTTCCTTTTCAAAATCAAGTAACAACATTCCTTTCCTAAGTTCCGGTTTGCCTAGTTTCAATTACTCAAGCTTTTATTTTCAAATGGTTTCATAGTTCCCAAACTTAATCACTTGATTCCTTTTAGAACAATTGAGTAACATATGTCATATATGTGAGTAGTTTATTCTTGTTTATAACGATCTTATTACAGTGACCATGATCTAGAAAATGTAATATCATTTTGTCTCATCTTAGCTTCATGCGGATGGAGGTTTCTACCGGTTTTAATACAACACATCATTATTCAATACATTTTCCTTTATTAACGCCGCAGTTGGTGCGTCGATACACATTCTGATTTCCAAATCAAGAAACATTATTCCTTTAAAAACCAAGTACTCATTACTCACGAATGAGGTTTCACACAACATTCACATTAAAACAAATAAGTTAAGTCTCTTATCTTATAAGATCAAGTCTCTTAACTTCTAACATCAGTAAACCATTTTCTTACCTACATAAAGCTGTTATAACCAACTTCCCATAAAGCCGTTATAACACTTTATGTTTTAAAAACAATCAAACACAGTTAACACATGCGCTCACCGTACTACATATCATGCTAGAAGAGATAGGAAGAGGTTCACATACCTCGCGACGATTTATCGACAATAAGCAAAATGCTCCAAGTACTACAACCTTGCTAGCCCTTTCCACTCCTTGAGTAGAATACGCTACTCTTAGTACTTTCACCTATAAAGGTCACAAACGTCTATTAACCCCAAAACACAAGTTTCTATCTTTCTATAGAAAATTCGGCAGCACCTCCCCCCCCCGCAACAGCGTAAAACTCCTCCTCTATCGAGGCCGGCTACCAAGCCAACCAGGGGGGGGGTTTACACGTCTAACCGGACGTGTACAATTCTACTCAGTAATACTACACAAGTCTACTGCAATACAGTCCTATGTAAATACAGTTCAGTTCAGTTCTTTATTCTTCAGGCTTAAGTCAAAAGACATTGCCGAATACTAAGTATAGTTCCATATATAGTATACTTCAACTATATACTCTAACAAACATGTAATTTCCAATTACAATAGAGGGACAAGATAATTACCTTGATAAGCCCAAAATTATCCGAGTTTAATGTCGCTCCTGAGCAAGGTTTAGCTCCACTCCACGCGCTCCAAACCACTCCAAACAACCCTTAGAAGTTCTAACCAACTTCTACTCACATACTTCAACCAACTATGAAGATTTCCTTAGGGTTTCGGTTTGAGACTAAAAGGACAAAAGGTAGTATTTCCGGACTCTACGTAAAGAGGTATCTTTGGAATACTACAAGGTACAAGGCTAAGGTATTTTGGGCATTATAACAATACTTGGAAGACAACTTTCGCCCACGGGGGGGGGGAGGCTCGGCTAGCACACCTAGGCTCGGGGGCGGGGGTGTTCTCGGCCAAGGGCCTCTTTCTAAGGGGAGAAGGAGTTGGGCGAGAGCAACAACAAGGGAGAGGAGGGATTTCAAGACTTAGACAAAGTGAGGTGAATGAATAAGTCTTCACAAGGGAGGGTATTTATAGCAAAGCCAAGGCCAACCAATGGCCAAGATCTAGCCAAGTGCTACACAAGTGTAAGGCCAAGATCAAGCCAAGTGCACCCTAACCCTACTCCACAAATCCTCACAAATATCTACACAAATATCTACCACCACTTGCCCATCCATTCGCCCTAGCGCCTTTTCAAGTCCACCAACGAGGGTGCCAAGTGTTGCCCTCTCGTTGGTCCAAAGCGTTAGCCTCTCGGAAAAATTCGCAAAAATACTAAATGACATAGCCGAATTTTCCCTTCGTAAGCTTAGTAAAGCGCTTCATTTAAAAACGACTTAATCGGGTGTTGACAATAAATATTTCGCCAGGGTGCCACGTGGGGTGACACGTGTCGCCCCGATTCGCCTGAATATTTCGTCTTCCAAAATACCCAAAATACCGAAATCTCAAAACAAAGCGGGCTCCACAAAATCAGAATTTCTCCCGTGGGCCCCACGTGACCATTTCCGAAAATAAAATCTCAAAATTCTAATATAATCTATGAAGTCCAAATACCAAATCTGGGAATCCAATTCCCATTAACGAACCTTTTTCTTCACAAATAACCGGAAACTTTTCCGTCGAAAACTCACATCTTTCTTTCTTTTCAAAATTTCTGCCGTACTCTCGTACGTACGTCCTCACATACATACCCTGCAACTACGGGGTATAACACTTTCGAGGCGAGTCGCCTCACCAGCAGATTAGATATGCACCTCCACCAGTGCAGAATGGTCCTCCACGGGGTTCAGGACGTTCGGGGTATGCAGGAGTTGGTCAGAGCTCCAGAGCTTCCGGTTCACAGCTACACGTAGGTTCCAGCCAGCCGGATTCAGTGTTCCCTCGGTATTCACAGTGTGACAGACGTCATCCCGGGGAACGTCGTCTTTTAGTTGGTACTTGTGGTACCTACGACCGTCAGGATCTGATGTCGAAAGAGTGTCCTTGTAGGAGGACTTAGCCTTCAGGATCGGTGGGTAGTTCGTCATCTTCCTTAGCTAGGCGCCCTACGGGGCAGGTTTGATTAGAACGACTAAGGGGAGTGAAGCAGTAGATATAGATATATCCTTAACCCTCTAGAGATTAGTACGTATGATGAGATGAGTATATCTTAAGTGTTGTTCAGATAACATAAGTGTATTGTGATTAGAAATCATGGTTAGTAACCAGGAAGGATTGGGGATAAGGGAAAGTGTGAGCCTTAGAGCTTTTTACGTAGAGACCTTAGAGGCAAGGCCATCTTGGGTAAAAGATTTATATTTTTACGTTTAACCCTTATCGGAGTGCATAGTGCACGTGGGCTATGTTTTTGGGATAAGTCCCTGAGTAGTGTGGAATGAAAGAGGGTAGTTGAGCTAAGAAGACCGCTAGGTTTTCGTAACGTGATTAGTAAGAGTTTTCCTTCGGGGAGCTAGCGTTTTGCGCATTGCCGGGTCGGGTTGAGGCCATGTTGCGGGTCAACCCGCCTTTGTATGGTGGTGGGGTCGGTTTGTGGTCCCGCTTTGTGTTAGGGTTATGAGGGTGTTAGGCCCAAGTTTAGTTAACCAGCGTACGAGTTCGTGGATGCGTTCAATCAGTAGTCGGGCCGATGAGGTCAGCCCGTCTTATCTTTTAGTCCAAACCGTGTACTCGGTGGTATGTTGCGGCGTTATATCGTAAAGGTTGTAAGGCTGCAGGGTGCCTACCTTTACCTTATGATGCATGGAGCCTGTGTTACTGTTTCTTTTCCGGAAGTTTTACCAGCGTGATTAGGAACTCGGTGAGTCTCAGATCGTATTCGCCCTCGGGTGTGTGGATTTCGTGGTAGTGAAGGATTGTTGTCTCTTGAGGAGTGTTTTAGTAGCTACCATTTCGGTGTTCGGATGTCGCTTTATGACGCTTGCGGGCGGAAGTGTAAGTTGCCGCGATTGGTTTGATGTTGGCAAGGTTCGATAGTTGGTTGAGCTTGTTCCAATGATCGTGGATAAAGTGAGGCTTATCTAGAAGAGGTTTTTGGCAGCTCAGAAATCGTGCAGATTATCGGCGACGACGCTTAGAGTTCGTGCCGACGGTCGGTCTTCTTGAAAGTACCACCCCGGGTTGGGTGTGACGAGTTTTGGAAACAGAGGGAACTTAGCCCGAGTTACTTTGGGCCTTTTGAGTTCATGTGAGGGATAGGCCAGGTTGCCTATATGTTAGCATTTGCCATCCGACTTAGGAGGCAGTGCGTCCAGTCTTTCGGGTTATGTTCGAGAAGGAAATCGGAGATCCATCCAGAGTGTTCCCAGTTAATGATGACCACGTTGAAGATAATAACCCTGAGATTTGGAAACTGAAGCAGTGACAGAAGTGTGGTAAGAGTTGAGTGTACGAGAAGTGTACGACATCCTCAGGGATCGCATGCAGCCCGGTACCATTTGTTAGGTCGCCGGAGTGACACTAGAACCTCGCGGCAAAGTGACAAAAGTGGTATCACGACGAGTAAAGGGAGAAGCGAGCATGTATGGCGAGCATAGATGTGACCATTTCTTTTGTAAGGAGAAGGTGCGAAGGCAGTATATTTTAGACCCCGGAGAGGGGTATTTGTGGTGATGTTAGAGGTGATTCCTCGTGGACTTGGATGTAAGAATTTGCGCAGATGTTTCTGTGGCCAGGTGTGGCAGGATCGTTCTCGTAAGTATAGTAGTGAAGACTATACTGGCGCGCGTTTGTTTCGAGACTTAGAAAGAACATTCGGGACGAATGTTTCTAAGGAGGGGAGAATGTTATACCCCGTATTTCCAGAGTATGTACGTAAGGACGTACGTAGAAAAGTTTGGGCTTTAAAGTGGCTTGGCCGAAAATTATTTGTTCACAACACCCGATTAGAGTCGTTTTTCGACGAAACGTTTTACATAACTTGCGAAGGGAAAATTCCGGCTATGTCATTTCTAATTTTTGCGGATTTTTCCGAGAGACGAAACGTGTTGGACCAACAAGAGGGCGCCACTTGGCACCCTCTCATTGGTGGAGTGTGGGCGGTAAAGGTGGCCGAAAGTGTGGCCATTTTTGTCAAGGGTTAGGTAGGATATTTGTGTGTTAGTTGGTTAAGGACACATGGGTGAATCTTGGCCCTACACTTGCACCACACTTGGCTTGATCTTGGCCATTGGTTAGCCATGGCTTGACCTATAAATACCCCTCCCCTTTGATGAACTTCTTCATCCAAAATTTTGCTAAGTCTTGAAAGCTCTCCCCCCTCCCTCTATAGTTCTCGCCCCCTTTGGTGAGGCCCTTGGCCGAGAGCCCTCCCTCGGCCGAGGTACCCCCTAGTGGGTAGCCGGGTATACACCCCCCCTTGTGGTGTTGTCTCGTATATATACCCCCCCTCTTGGTAGAAATACTCTCAAAAGTATTGTTATAATGCCCAAATTACCTTAGCCGTATACCTTGTAGTATTCTAAGGTTATACTTATACGAAAAGCCCAGAAATACTATTATACTTCCCTTCAGTCACAAAACCGAAACCCTAAGGAAAATCTCCATAGTTGGTTGGAGTATTAAGTAGAAGTTGGTTAGAACTTCTAAGGGTTGTTTGGAGCGGGTCGGAGCGTTTTGCTATTAGTCGATAATCGTCGCGAGGTATGTGAACCTCTTCCTATCTCTTCTAGCATGATATGCGTGTAACTATGTAGTACGGTAGATGTACATGTGTTAAATGTATTTGATTGGTCTAAAACATAAAGTGTTATAACGGCTTTATGGGAAGTTGGTTATAACAGCTTTATGTATGTAAGAAAATACTTATGGTTTTTAAAAGGTAACTGATTTGAACTATAACTGGCTGGTTATGTGATAATAAAGAACTTGAAGTATTTCAAAAGATTTTTGAATCATTTTGAAAAAAAGAGAGTAATACTTGGTTTTTGAAAACTTAAGAGTTATACTTGCTTTATGGGAAGTTAGGTATAACGGCTTAAGAATGTTTTACTGATTTCGGAAATCAGAATATGTATCGACAAACCACTGCAGCGTTAATAAAAGGAAATATTTTGACAGATTAAGTATTATTAAAACCAGTAGAAACTTCCATCTGCATAGAAGCTAAGATGAGACAAAATGATATTTCCTAGATCACTACTTTGTAATAAGATTGTTATAAACAAGAATATCCTACTCACATATAAGGCTTATGTTTCTCAGATGGTTTAAAAGAGAATTATATTCTTAAATGAATAAAACTATGAACTACGAAACCTTTCTAAAATAAGAAACGTGAACATTTGAAATTAGGCAAACTTGGACGTTTAGAAAGTAATGTTGTTACTTGATTTTACAAAGGTAAGTGTTTTGATTTACTTCAAAAGATAATCACTCTATTTTCATATACTACGGGTATTGTGTGGTTTTTGTGAAAGTAACGTATCTTTTAAAGAGTTAATGTATGAAGTACTTTGGGGATAAAAAACCCGATCTTGTTAATCATATAGTAGAAAGTACCTTGTGTATATAACTTGATTGTGTTGGTTTGTGATAGTCTTGTAATACTTTCTTGTTGATTTGTTAAGTAAACATGCTAGGATGCTACGTGTGTTAGTATCTTGTGATGGTTGTGTAAAGGGGTTTTCCCTTCGACTGCGCTTAAGTTGTTTGACTATCAGCCGTTATGTTGGTATTGTACCACTCACCTTGACTTGTGTCCGGAGGTTAAGCAGCCCTCCGATGCGGGGTAGACTCAGGCGGTCTGGAACCATGATTCGAGAATACCTCATGCGGGTCCTGGGGACCTATGCGGAGCTACGAGAGTTCCAGGTTATTTTGCGGCCTTTATGGTCATGCGGTCTATGTGCGCAGATCGCGAGTCCGGGGCGATGCCGGGAGTAGCTACCCTCGATGCGAGGAATACCTCATGCGGGCCATTGGAGTGGCCTATGCGGAGTGCGGAAGTTCCAGACTAGACGCGCACATTAGATCATCGCGCGAGTGGCGGCCGATCATGTGGCGGTCTAGACAAATCTCATGATACGATTTATGACCTTGTTAGTCTGCTGGTGTTAGTAGTCGGCTATGCCTTCATACTTACCCCGCACGGTTTTATTTTGACACGTGGGACCGGTGTTCATGTGTATTCCTTGGTGCTTTTATATCATAGGCACGGCTGAAGAAGGTATTCCACGGGCATGATTGATGTTGTGGGTGTGAGACCCATTGTTATATTTGAGTGATGACTTGAGGGCGTGAGCCCCTGGCTTGACATGACTGCTTATTTAATTATAAACTGTAGTTTGGTTATCATACATGTCTCCTGCTTTATAGACTATTATGATTTCATTTACTGATATTTTCGCCACATACTTGGTACTGTTATCGACTCCTTGGGCCGCGTTCATGCCGCAGATTGAGGTACACCGCCGTTGATCCTAGCTCGTGGTCAGTTCAGCGTTTGGGAAGCTCCGTTTCTCCGGAGGCTTATCAGTGGTATAGTCTCCTGTCGTAGTAGGTGTTTGCATTCAGGGGTTTGGCGGGGCCCTGTCCCGCCATTGTTGTCGTATCATTCTTAGAGGTCTGTAGTACTGTTGTGGACAGAGTTGTAATGGGATGTAACTGTTCGGTTTTAAATTGATTTATATATATGTCGTAAGGCAAGTTTTCTCAGACTATTGTTTCATACTTCTTGTTATTGCATGTTATCGTCTTATGTTCCGCTGATTACTCTGATGTTGTATCACTAGGGTGCCCGGGGTAAGGCACCAGTCACGGGCCCGGGTTCGGGTCGTGACAGACTCAACTTGTCATTTTCGGATTTAAGCTCCTAAACTTTCATAACACTTATCAATCTTCATAACACATATCACATGATCATTTCTAACTTATCATAAAATGGAATCTTCAATTACAAAAGTAAGACGAAGATTATTACCTTGCTTAGCCCAAATATGATCCAAGATTACAAGTCGATCCTTAGCAACTTTAGCTCCTCCTTTCGACGTTCCAATCCACTCCAAGCAACCCTTAGAATCTTATGAAGAACTCCTCTTCAAGTTCCAACTTCAAAGTTGAAGAACTCCTTAGGTTTTCGCCTTGCGACAAATACGAAAACGCCACTTTTCCGGGATCTTTCTATTGAGATAACCTTACAATACTCTTAGGAACCTTGGTTTAAAGTATTGTAAATTTTGAGCAACAATTGCAAATTTTCCTCTTCCAAAAGGGCCTAATGCCGTGAGCTCTATAAGAGGCAAGAACAAGATTTCAAAATTTTCTCTAAGTGTAGAATGACAAAGTCTTGCTACTAGTATACTTAAATAACACTAGGAAGGGTCAAGATTAAAACAAATGGGTGGCTTGGATGCATTTCACAAGGATCAAGCCCAAGAGGCCCTTGGACTTCAGTCAACAATGTCAAGCTTAAGTCTTTGCAAGACTTGTTCATCCTAACATTGGTCAAATGACCCTTTTACCCATGTATATTTCGTCCAAGACAAAGTAATGGGGTGACACGTGTCGCCCTCCCGTTTGTCGCAATATTTTGTTTTCCGACAAATTCTGATAAATTCTTACTCGTCTCAAATCTTAACATTTTTGAGTTCTTACGTACGTTCTTATAAACATATCCTGGAATTCCGGGGTGTAACAGTACAAACTATGTACCAAGTATGTAAAACTGGAAATACTGTAATTTACATCATAAGTCTAAAATAAAGCTGGAGACATGTATGATAATCAAATTAACAGTATATTGTGCCTTACTAACAATGAGAGTAACAAAATAAACATTTCCGGTTCTTAAAATAGGAAACATGTGATTAACTTAGGACCATCCGCCCGTAGTATTATCACGCAATCCTACTCCTGGTGTTATTTCACCCGCATAGGCCGCGTGGACCCGCATGAAGTAATTTCCTCACATAGGATTGGTCTGCCCCGCATAGGACTATTTCACCCACATGAGCCCTACAGACTCGTATGAGGTATTCCTCGCATCGTGGGGAGCAAATCCACGGAATATGCAAATGCAACAAGCCCGGGGAATGACCCCGTAATGAACAATATATCACAAGCACAACCGGCTACCATGAATAACATAAGCAAGTTAAGAAATTCCTTAACTTCTCATTAGACTTAATTAGCATGCACTCTCATTTCATTTAACTTAAGGCACTATCATATCATAAAAAATCCGGGAATTTAACCCAAAGTACTACGTACTTCTATTCCTTTAAAATGATTCTTTCTCGTATAAAACCCCCAAGATACTAACACCCGTAGTATCAAGGCTTGTCTACTTTTCAAAACAAGTCACTACACCTTTAGAAATACATTTTTAGGCTTCTAAACCAAGTGAACCTCTTACTTTAAAACTTTAAACAATTGATGCCTTTAAATCAATTTGACTTTCTTCATTTCAAGTCATTTATCTTTGTTTACATCACTAGAGTAAACCATTCTTTTAACTCTCCATAAAGTTATTATAACCAACTTTCCATAAAGCCGTTATACTAACTTTATGCTTTAGAAACTAAGACATTTTTAACCTTTCATAAATCCGTTATAACTAACTTCCCATAAAGCCGTTATAACTCTTTATGTTTTAGACAAATTCATTCTTTTTATAACCAAGAGACTTATTCTTTTTTTATAACCAAGTATCATATACTTTCAAATCAAGTTACATAACTTTCAAAATACTTCAAGTCTCTTAACTTTAGAATAGTTCAAGTAATCAATACTTTTCAAATCAAGTATTCTATACTTTTAAAGTCAGGAAATCTTTCCATGTAATATCAAGTCACATATACTTTTCGAAAACAAGGAAAGGATACCAAAATGAAACTGAATTCATTTTTAACCATGTACGTCCACCGTACTATACATTTATAAAACTCATGCTCAAGAAGATAGGGAAATGTCACGACCCGACCCAGGGCAGAATCGGTGCCCTACCAGGCACCCTTTCTGTATACATCGAGAATAGCAATGAACATACACAACATAAAACATGTTTAGACAATAAACATCACAATGGCAAGGCCGCTTCCATAAAATATATATAATCAACAAAGAAATCGCATAACTCGGATCTTACATTTCAAACCACAACATGTGACTACAGCACTTAGAATAACAATTGTGGCGGACAGGCTCGCCATACCCCGAATGTACATAAATCTACAACATCGTGGAAAGATCGTACTAAAAGGCAAGCCTCCGAGAAATGGAGCTTCGACGCCGATCGGTGATCCTAAGAATGAGGATCCACCACTGCTACCCCCTACCGCGACATTTAACGCAGCCCCGAGGAAGGGGTCGACACAATATGTACTAAGTATGTAAACGGAAAATACCGTAATTACATCATAAGTTTAAAACAAAGCCGAGACATGTATGATAATCAAATTACGATGCAATCGTGCCTTACTAACAATGAGAGTAACTAAGAGTATACTTACAACATAAAAATAGGAAGCTCACGATCAAAGCAGGACCACTCGCCCGTAGTATCATTAAGCAATCCTACTCCTGGGACTATTTCACCCGCATAGGTCGTATTGACCCGCATGAGGTATTCCTCGCATAGGCTATACCCGCCCGCATGGGACTATTTCACCCGCATAAGCCCATAAGGACTCGCATGAGGTATTCCTCGCATCATGGGTAGCAAATCCACTAAACAGTGGTATAACGTCTTGGGGTTTACCCTCATTTATACTCTTACCACGCGGTGGTATAACGTCTTGGGGGTTTACCCCTCATTTATACTCTTACCCTGGAGAAGGTGGTATAACGTCTTGGGGGTTTACCCCTCATTTATACTCTTACCCTATCTCAACCGGCCATCATACATAACATAAGCCCTACCGGCTTATCATACATAACATAAGCACTACCGGTTTATTATACAATAAATAAGCAAGTTAAGAAATCCTCCTAACTTCTTATTAGCCTTATTCATATACACTCTCATTTTATTTTACTTAAGGCACTAACATGTCATTATAAAATCTGGGAATTTAACCCAAAGTACTACGTACTTCTATTCTTTTAAAAATGACTCTTTTCATTATAAAACTTCCAAGATACTAATAACCGTAGTATCAAGTCACCATTACTTTTCAAGACAAGTCACAATACTTTTAGAAATATAATTAGGCTTCTAAATCAAGTGACTTCTTTTCTTATAAAACCTTAGGCCACTGATGCCTTAAAATCAATTTGCCTTTCATTAAATCAAGTCATTTTATCTTTATTTATCTTCCCATAAAGCTAATATAACCAACTTCCCATAAAGTCGTTATATTAACTTTATACCTTAGCCAATTACAATTTCCTATCCAAGGGACTTATACGTTTAAAACGAAACAAGTATCATGTGCTTTAAAACTCTTCAAGTCCCTTAACTTTTAAAAACCTAAGACATCCTTAATACTTTTAAAGAAGTGAGTTAATCCCCTAACTCACCCAACTTTGCCATTCTTAAAATAAGTAAAGGATATCCAAGTCTAGTACGTCTATCGTACTATATAAGTCAACTATTCATGCTCAAAAGATAGAAAAGTTCTACATACCTCTTCGGGTCAATCCACTTGCTAAGTACAATATCCCGCCCGTAGAAAGTCAACCTATAATGTCCACAATACGTCTAATAACGTCTTACTTCAAACGTAGAATATTATAAGTGCAAAGTCACTAAATTCTACGGAAAATCGGACAGCACCTCCTTTGTTTCTACATACTTTGCCACCTTTTTCAAGGCCGAATTCAATAACCAAACACGCCACATTTAAGGCCCAACAATGCAATTAATCAATAGGGGATTACACGCCTATTAGACGTGTAAAATTCCGCCCCACAAACAATATCAAACTAATACAAACTACTAGGCCAATTCGGCAACATTGAGATACAACAATACCAATTCTTATCCAATTTCCTTTTCAATCCAAATTGTTAGCATAACATGATATCAAGTCGCAATCGATTATAACTACAATAATCTTCAAGTAAGTAACATGCGACGATTCTAATTAACGACCAAATTGTAATCCAACTTCAAATGGCTTACATTACATTTCGGTTTTTAGGCTATAACCATCCATAATACTTATAAAACTTCAACACATATACTTCATGCTAGCAAACATGTAAGGCTAACAACAATATATAATCTTGTAACACTTAAGAGACAAGATTATTACCTCAACGATTCTTAGTCCAACTTCAACTCCGAAGTCGCTCCTTAGCAACTTAGAGCCTCTTCTTGACACTTCAATCCGCTACTTGAGACCCTTAGAATAACAAAAACAACTTTCCTTCAATCTTCCAAACAAAACCTAGAAAAGCAACTAGGTTTTCATCTTGCGACTAATACGAAAACTATCTTTTTCCGGGATTTTTCTATTGAGATATCCTTACAATACACTCATGAACCTTGGTTTAAAGTGTGGAGCTTAATAGAAAACAAACAATTTTTTTTGTGTTGGGAGCTTACAAACCCGAGAGCTACCCTTGGTGTTCTTGAAATTCTTGAAATTTTTTCTAAGTGTTGAACTTAGTCTTGCTACTAGTACTACTATATAGCACAATGGAGGGTCAAGATGTGTGCAAATGTGTGGCTTGGATGAGCTTCTATTAAATATCAAGACTAGTGGTCCCATTGACTAAGTCAATATTGTCAAGCTCTTCAACTTGCAAGACTTGTCTTCCTAACAATGGTCAAATGACCATTTTGTCCATGCTCAATTCGTCCAAGACAACATAGGGGGGTGACACGTGTCGCCCTCCCATTCGTCACAATATTACGTTTTCCGACAATTTCATAATTCCGATATATTTTTTTACAAGTCTCAAATCTTAACATTTGGAATTCTCACGTACGTTTTTAAAAACATGTCCTGTAAATACGGGGTGTAACATTCTTCCCCCCTTAGAAACATTTGTCCCCGAATGTTCTTTCGGAGTCAAACTTATAATTAGCGACATAATTTCCTTTCACAACTGTCACGCCCCGAACCCCGGGCCCATGACTGGTGCCCTACCTGGGCACCCTTCTACCTTAACAACTAAGTAAACTGCGGAAATCAAATAACACCTTTTTTTTTTAAAACCAACGTACGTGCAAGGCAAAGCCGACAAGGCTGCCATATAATATACATAAACAAAAGACACTACACCGTACATGAGTCCAATCCCACATATGAATACAGACCTCTAAGAGTTATACTGAAATATGACGGGACAAGGCCCCGCCGTACCCATAACCGTACAAAAGCCTGTACTGAAAGAACTATACCAAAAGATAAGCTCCTGAACAGAGGGAGCTATCCAAAAAAACTCTGAGCAGGGTCCTACACCTGCAGATCACCAAACTGCGTACCTAAACCTGCGGCATGAACGCACTTCAAGGCGAGGTCGAGACGAAGAATGTACCAAGTATGTGAAGCGATGAAAGCATCAGAATGAAATCATAACAGTCTAAACAAAACAGGAGACATGTATGATAGCCAACCTATAGTACACAATACATAACAGTCAATCAAGTCAGGGACGCATGCCCTCAAAGTCATTACCAAAATATAACATGGGTCTCACGCCCATAATATCAATCATGCCCGTGGAATCCTTCCTCACTGCCGGCAGTCCATGATAATCAATATACAGTACACTGTGCCTTACTAACACTGAGAGTAAATAGTAGTATACTTTCAATATAAACTAGGAAGCTCACGATCAAAGCAGGACCACCCGCCCGCAGTATCATTAAGCAATCCTACTCCTGGGACTATTTCACCTGCGTAGGTCGCGTGGACCCACATGAGGTATTCCTCGCATGGGACTATTTCACCCGCATAGGTCGTGTGGACTCGCATGAGGTATTCCTCGCATAGGCTGGACCCGCCCGCATGGGACTATTTCACCCGCATAAGCCCTTGCGGACTCGCATGAGGTATTCCTCGCATCGTGGGTAGCAAATCCACGGAATATGAAAATGCCACAAACCCGGGGAATGACCCCGAAATGAATGATATACCACTAGCACACAACCGGCTATTACCAGCACACATAGGCAATTCTCAATTAAACAGGCCAAAGTACTTATCAAGGCACACATGGAATACTTCTCAATTAATCAAGCCAAAGTACTTATCAAGGCACCCTTAGAATAATTCTCAATTAATCAAGCCAAAGTACTTATCAAGACACACTTAGAATAATTCTCAATTAATCAAGCCAAAGTACTTATCAAGGCACACTTAGACTAATTCCCAATTAATCAAACCAAAGTACTTATCAAGGCATACATGGAATAATTCTCAATTAATCAAGCCAAAGTACTTATCAAGGCACACTTAGACTAATTCCCAATTAATCAAGCCAAAGTACTTATCAAGGCATACATGGAAAAATTCTCAATTAATCAAGCCAAAGTACTTATCAAGGCACACTTAGACTAATTCCCAATTAATCAAGCCAAAGTACTACGTACGTACATTCTTTTCAAGAGACTTATTTTTATGTAATACCCCAAGATACTGACACCCGTAGTATCAAGGTGTGTCTATTTTTCAAAGTAAGTTACTACACTCTTAGAAAACTCATTTCAAAGCTTGAAATCAAGTAACTTCAAATTTTCACAATCAAGGCAACTTATGCCCATTTATCAAAATAGACAACTTTCTAAACCTTCGATAAAGCCGTTATAACCAACTTCCCATAAAGCCGTTATAACCCTTTATGGTTTTTAGACAATTTCATTCTTTTTATAAACATGAGACTTATACTTAAAACCAAGTATCACAAACTTTCAAATCAAGTCTCTTAACTTTGAAAAATACTTCGAGTCTCTTAATATATAGAAAACAAGTTTCTTCTACTTTTAAACCTTAAGTAACTCACACCTTTAAAACAAGTTACTTCTCTTAAATCATGTCATTTCACCTCTTTTAAAACAATTAAGTAAATCACTCCTTTGACTTCCCTAAAGTCATTATAATGACCTTTAGGTTTTGGAACTAAGGCACTAGCCAAAAGATTTGGAAACCACTTCCTTTTCAAGACTCTATGTACTTTAAGTAAAATACTTTCACTTTTAAGAATCCAACTTCACTAAGGCAATGGATTATACAACTTACAATTTAAACATCAAAGTACAATCAAGGAAGTACATAGAACAAATTCTATTTTAGGCAATCCAAATACAACCAAGGAATGGATCATTTAAGGAGTATGAAATACTTTCTTTATCTTAAGGAATCATGCTAGAAGAGGACATAGTTCACATACCTTTTCGGCTAAATCCACAAGCTAAGCCGAATACGCCGTACGTAGAATTGTCAACCTATAGTGGTCACAACAAGACTATCAACTTCTAGTCTCTAACGTAGATTAATACTAAGTACACGGTCTCTTATTCTATGGAAAATCGGGCAACACCTCCTTTGTTTCTACTTACTTTGCCACCTTTTTCAAGGCCGAATACAATAACCAACACGCCATATTTAAGGCTCAAAACAACCACCAAACAAAGGGGATTACACGCCTTACAATACGTGTAAAATTCCGCCCCACAATTAATACGAAGTAGTTCCATATTCAAGCCATTTCTCGGCTAACTTAATACAACAACACAAGGTCTTTTCCAATCCTTTTCAAATTCCAAGTTCTAAGGTCTAACATGTTACATAATCATAAACAACTTCAACAACTACAATTTCTTTCTTATACAACATGCGATGACTTAAACTAATAATCAACTTGAATTCCAATCTTAAGGCTAAACATGCTATTTTTCGGATTAGGATTCCAATAGACAAAACACTTATCAAACCTCATAATATATAACCCATGCTTGCTAAAATCCATAGCTACAATGATAAGTAAACTTAATTGCTAAAACGACAAGATTTATACCTTTACAAGCCCTTAAAAATTCCAAGATTCAAAGTCGCGCCTTAGCAAATTCTTAGCTCCTTTCCTTAAGTTCCAATCCGCTCCAAGCACTCATTAGAAGCATATGAAGAACCCATCTTCAAGTTCCAACTTCAAAGTTGAAGAACTCCTCAAGTTTCCGCCTTCCGACTAATACGAAAACGCCGTTTTTTCGAAATCTTTCTATTGAGATATCCTTACAATACCCTTAGGGACATTGGGTTTAAGTCTTGTGTCTAATGGATCAAAACTACAAATTTTTGTGTGGGCAAAGCTAGTGAACCCGAGAGCTTTCTTGGCTAAGCTCAATGTTCTCTAATTTTTCTAAGTGTAAAATGCCAAGTCTTGCTACTAGTTGGGTATATAAAACATAATGGAGGGTTTAGATTGCAACACTTGAGTGGCTAGGATGAGTTTCACTAGGATTAAGCCCAAGTGGCAAGTTGACTTTGGTCAAATATATCAAGCTTGCAAGACTTATCTTCAAAGATGGTCAATGACCATTTTACCCTCCCTTTAATTCATCCAAGACCATGTGTGGGGGTGCCACGTGTCTCCCTCACATTCGTCCATAAAATTCCGTAACCCTCGTGGGCCCCACAAAACGTAAAATTCCTCGGGTGGGCCCCACATGACCAAAACCGTAAAAATAAATTTCCATAATGTTAATAAGATCCATACTCTTCAAATAATGCATTTTGAGAATTCAATTCTCAACAACGAACATTTTTCCTTTCCGACGTCCGGAAGATTTTCTGTCGGAAAAACAATTCTTCCTTTCGTACTAATTTCCAAGTCTTGATTTCTTACATACATTCTCTTATACATGTCCTGGACTTACGGGGTGTAACAACAACCCCGACATACCAATAATGCCACACATAGCCACATAATAGCATTTAAGCAAAATAAATACTTCAATTAAAACTTGGCAAGTAAGGGAAAATGAATTACCTGAAGGTGTAGGGAATAAGTGAGGATACTTCCTCAACATGTCCTCCTCCGCTTCCCAAGTCATCTCCTCCCGGTTATCATTCCTCCACAAGACTTTGACGGAAGCCACATCCTTGGTCCGCAGTCGCCTGACCTGGCGATCGAGTATAGCTATGGGACTCTCCTCATACGATAACCCCTCTGTCACCTGGACCTCACTAGCAGGGAAAACTCTCGCTGGATCTCTGATACACTTCCGCAACATAGAAACATGGAAGACCGGATGTACCGCCTCTAACTCTGATGACAGATCCAAGTCATAGGCAACCTTGCCTACTCGACGGACGATCTGGTAGGGCCCAATGTACCTTGGGCTGAGTTTCCCCTTCTTTCTGAATCTCATCACACCCTTCATGGGTGATACCTTTAAGAAGACCCAATCGTCTACCTGAAACTCCAAATGCCGACGCCGATTATCCGCATATGACTTCTTCCGACTCTGAGCTGCTAACAGTCTCTCCTAGATAAGCTTCACCTTATCCACAGCCTGCTGAACCAAGTCTGGGCCAACTAACTGCACCTCGCCCACGTCGAACCAACCAATCGGCGACCTGCACTTCCGCCCATATAATGCCTCGTATGGCGCCATCAGTATACTGGAATGGTAGTTGTTGTTATAAGAAAACTCCACAAGAGGCAAATGATCCTCCCAGCTACCCCCGAAATCAATCACGCAGGCTCGCAACATATCCTTAAGTGTCTGGATAGTACGCTCTGCCTGCCCGCGACCCGAGGATGAAATGTCGCATCGAGACTCACCTGTGTCCCTAATCCCTTATGGAAAGACCTCCAGAAGTTAGCCGTAAACTGGGCTCCTCTATCTGATATAATGGACACAGGGACTCCGTGCAGTCTCACAATCTCCCTGATGTACAACTGCATAGTCTCACCAAAACGTCGCCCCGACTAGAAGGAAATGGGCTGATTTCACACCACAACAATAACCCAAATGGAGTCGTACTTCCTCCGAGTGCGAGGTAACCTGTAACAAAGTCCATGTTGATCACCTCCCACTTCCAAGTCGGAATCTCGATAGCCTGCAATAATCCATCGGGCCTCTCGTGCTCGACCTTGACTGGCGACAATTAGGACATCAGTGCAACAAAACTCGCCACGCCCCTTCGTGCCATCCCACCAATACAAACATCTGAGGTCATGGTACATCTTGGTCGACCCCGGATGAATAGAATAACGAGCACTGTGTGCCTCCCCCAGAATCTGCTGACGAAGCCCTGCAACATCGGGAATACATAACCGACCCTCAAATCTTAGCACCCCATCAGGAGCTACCTCGAAAAGACTCTTTGTTACACCCCGGAAATTTCAGGATATGTTTATAAGAACGTACATAAGAACTCAAATGTTAAGATTTGAGACGAGTAAATTTATCGAAATTTTGGAATTTATCGGAAAATGAAATATTGATTTAACGAGCGGGAGGGCGACACGTGTCACCCCCCTTAATACTCTTGGACGAAATTGACATGGGGGAAATGGTCATTTGACCATAATTTTAAAAGATCAAGTCTTGCAAAGGCAAGAGCTTGACATTGTTGACCAAGTCAATGCCACTTGGCTTGATCCATGTGAAACTCATCCGAACCACCCATTTGTTCTAATCTAGACCCTCCAATTGGTTATATATGTATACTAGTGCAAGACAAGGCAAAACACTTAGACAAATTTTTACAAAATTTTGAAGAACTCAAAGGAGGCTCTCGGCTAGGCTTAGGGTTTCAAGAAAAAAAATTTCAATTGTTGTCCAATAATTCCCCCACTTTAAACCAAGGTACTTAAGGGTATTGTAAGTGTTCCTCAATAGAAAGATCCCGGAAAAGAGGCATTTTCGTATTAGTCGCAAGGAGAAAACCTAAAGGGTTATTCAACTTTGAAGTTGGAACTTGGAGATGAGTTATTCATAAGCTTCTAAGGGTTGCTCGGAGTGGATTGGAACGTCGAAAGGGGGAGCTAAAGTTGCTAAGGAGCGACTTGTGATCTTGGATCATAATTTGGGCTAATTGAGGTATAATCTTCGTTTTACTTTTGTAATTGAAGATTTCATGTTATGATAAGTTATAAGTGGTCTTGTGATATGTGTTATGAAGCTTGATAAGTGTTATGGAATTGGAAGCTCAAAATCCGAAAATGACATATTTAGCCATTTGAAATTGAAATCCAATTTGATCGATAAATTGAATTGTCGCATGTTACCTACTTGGAAAATGTAGTAGCTATAATTAATGGCGGCTTGATATCATATTATGCTACCAATTTGGATTGAATTGGAAATTGAATAAGAATTGGTATTGTTATATACATTGTGGCCGAAATTGGACTAGTAGTTTAGACTAGTTTGTTATCGTTTGTGGTGAGCCAATTGGGGCTGTTTGGTTATTCATTTGTATTGAACTACCTTATAAATTGTGGTGAGCCAATTGGGGCTGTTTGGTTATTGTATTCGGCCTTGAAAAAGGTGGCAAAGTTAGTAAAAACAAAGGAAGTCTTTGTCCGATTTTCCGTAGAATTTAGTGACTTGCACTTGGAATATTCTACGTTTGAAACTAGAAGTTAATAGACGTACTATGGTCATTACAGGTTGGCATACTACGTACGGCGATTGGACTTAGCAAGTGGATTAAACCGAAGAGGTATGTGGAACTTTCTTATCTCTTGAGCATGATTAAGTGGTAAATGTATAGTACGGTAGACGTACAAGATTTTGACAATCTAGTCTATTTGATATCCTTGGCTTATTTTAAGAATGCCCAAGTGGTTTGAGTTAGAGAATTAACTCACTTGTTTAATTATTAAGGATATCTTGGTTTTTAAAAGTTAAGAGACTTTAAGTATGTTGAAAGTATTTTAATACTTGTTTTGTGGGAAAATTTAAGTCTCTTGGTTATAAGGAAAGAATGTAAAATGCTAATGTATAAGGCTAGTATGATATCTTTATGGAAAGTTTAAAGAGTGGTTTACTCTAAGTAACTTAAGTAAGTTAAGGGACTTGAAGAGTTTTAAAGAATGCGATACTTGTTTCGTTTTAAAACGTATAAGTCCCTTGGAAAGGAAATTGTACTTGACTAAGGTATAAAGTGGATATAACGACTTTATGGGGAGTTGGTTATATTGACTTTATGGAAAGATAAATGACTCGATTTTATGGAAGGCAATTCGATTTTAAGGCATCAATTGCCTAAAGTTTTATAAGAAAAGGAGTCACTTGATTTAGAAACTTAACTTTATTTCTAAGGGTGTTGTGACTTGCCTTGAAATGTAATTTGAACTTGATACTAGGATTTATAGTATCTTGGAAGTTTTTCTACCAAAAAGAGTCATTGGTTTTAAAGAATAGAAGTACGTAGTACTTAGGGTTAAATTCCCGGATTTCTATTAAGAACATGTTAGTGCCTTAGGTAAACTAAAATGAGAGTGTATATGAACAAGAATGATAAGAAGTTAGGGGATTTCTTAACTTGCTTATATATTGTATGATATGTCGATAGAGCTTATGTTATGTGTTGTTATACCCCGTATTTTCAGAGTATGTACGTAAGGACGTACGTAGAAAATTTGAACTTGAAGATTTGGCTTGGCCGATTTATTTTTGTGCACAACCCCCGGTTAGAGTCGTTTTTCGACGAAACGTTTTCACAGCTTTCGTAGGGAAAATTCCGGCTATGTCATTTATATTTTTTGCGGATTTTTCCGAGAGACGAAACGTGTTGGACCAACAAGAGGGCGCCACTTGGCACCCTCTCATTGGTGGAGTGCGCGTAAAGGTGGCCGAAAGTGAGGCCTTTGTGGTCAAGGTTGGTAGGATATTTTGTGTGTTAGTTGGTTAGGGTGCACTTGGCAAGATCTTGCCCTACACTTGCCTTGCACTTGGCAAGATCTTGGCCATCGTGGCCTTGGCTTGTCCTATAAATACCCTCTCCTTTGAAGACTTCTTCATCCAAATAATTTCCTAAGTCTAAAATTCCTCCTCCTTGTAGTATAGTTCTCGCCCCTCCCCCTTCTCGAGGCCTTGGCGAGAGCCCTTCTCCCTCGCCGGCGAGTACCCCCAGTGGGGTAGGCCGAGGGGTATACACCCCCCCGTGGTGTTGTCTCGTATAAATACCCCTCTGGTAGAAATACTCTCAAAAGTATTGTTATAATGCCCAAATTACCTTAGCCGTATACCTTGTAGTATTCTAAGGTTATACCTATACAAAAGCCCAGTTATACTATCATACTTCCCGTCAGTCACAAAACCGAAACCCTAAGGAAAATCTCCATAGTTAGTTGGAGTAATTAGTAGAAGTTGGTTAGAACTTCTAAGGGTTGTTTGGAGCTGGCCTGAGCGCACGAGTAGAGCTAAACCTTGCTCGGGATCGACATTTAAACTCGGATAATTATGGGCTTATCGAGGTAAATATCTTGTCCTCTATTATAATTGGAAATTACATGATTGTTAGACTATATAGTTGAAGTATACTATATATAGAACGAACGTTGTTATCGGCAATGTCTTTTGACTTAAGCTGAAGAATAAAGAATCGAATCAGAATTACATAAGATCATTCATGAGACTTGTGTAGCATTCTTGTGAAGTAGAATTGCACGCCCCGGTTTAGACGCATAACCCCTGGTTGGCTTGGTAGCCGGCCCCGATAGAGGAGGAGATTTACGCTGTTGCGGGGGGGGGAGGTGCTGCCGAATTTTCTGTAGAAAGTTCTACGAAGAGATCTAAATGTTAATAAGCGCCTTGTGGCCTTATAGGTTGAAGTACTACGTGTGGCGCGATCTACTTGGCTTAAGGAGTAGCCGACGGTTGGAAGTACTTGGAGCGTTTTGCTATTAGTCGATACTCGTCGCGAGGTATGTGAACCTCTTCCTATCTCTTCTGGCATGATATGTGTGTAACTATGTAGTACGGTGACGCGTACGTGTTAAATGTATTTGGTTGGTCTAAAACATAAAGTGTTATAACGGCTTTATGGGAAGTTGGTTATAACGGCTTTATGTATGTAAGAAAATACTTGTGGTTTTTAAAAGGTAACTGATTTGAGCTATAACTGGCTAGTTATGTGATAATAAAGAACTTGAAGTATTTCAAAAGATTTTTGAATCATTTTGAAAGAAGAAGTAATACTTGGTTTTTGAAAACTTAAGAGTTATACTAGCCTTATGGGAAGTTAGGTATAACGGCTTAAGGATGTTTTACTGATTTCGGAAATCAGAGTGTGTATCGGCAAACCACTGCAGCGTTAATAAAAGGAAATATTTTGACAGATTAAGTATTATTAAAACCAGTAGAAACTTCCATCTGCATAGAAGCTAAGATGAGACAAAATGATATTTCCTAGATCATGGCTGCTGTAATAAGATTGTTATAAACAAGAATATCCTACTCACATAAGGCTTATGTTTCTCAGATAGTTTAAAAGAGAATTACATTCTTAAATGAATAAGACTATGAAATACGAAACCTTTCTAAAATAAGAACCGTGAACATTTGAAATTAGGCAAACTTGGACATTTGGAAAATAATGTTGTTACTTGATTTTACAAAGGTAAGTGTTTTGATTTACTTCAAAAGATAATCACTCTATCTTCATATACTACGGGTATTGTGTGGTTTTTGTAAAGTAACATATCTTTAAAGAGTTATTGTATAAAGTACTTTGGGGATAAAAACCCGATCTCGTTAATCATATAGTAGAAGGTACCTTATGTGTGAATAACTTGATTGTATTGGTTTGTGACAGCCTTGTAATACCTTCGTGTTGATTTGATAAGTAATCATATTAGGATGCTACGTGTGTTAGTATTCTGTGATGTTTGTGTAAAGGATTTTCCTTGATTGTGCTTTACTTTGTTTAAACGATAAACCGTTATGTTGGTATTTATACCACTCACCGTGGTTTCCGGGTTAAGCCGCCTCCGATGCGGGTAGACTCAGCGATGCAGGACCGTGATTCGAGAATACCTCACGCGGGTCCCGGGCCTATCGCGAGCTACGAGTTCCGTGTTAGTGCGGCCTTTATGGTCACGCGGTCTATGTGGCTACGCGATCGCGAGTCCAGCGATTTACGCCGGGAGTAGCTACCCTCGACGCGGGTTATACCTCACGCGCCTATGACCGCCTACGCGGAGTCGCGGGAGTTCGAGGCTAGACGCGCACATTTGATATTGCGGCGGCGACCACTTTGATCATGTGACGGTGCAGACAGATATCATGATACGCTTTATGACCTTATTAGTACTGGTGTTAGTAGTCGGCTATGCCTTCGCATTTACCTGCATCGCTTTACTTGACACAGTGGGACCTGCTGTTCATGTGTATTCCTTGGTGCTTTTCTATCATCGATCACGGCATGAGGAAGGTATTCCACGCATGATTGATGTTGTGGGCGTGAGACCCATTGTTATATTGAGTGATGACTTTGAGGCGTGAGTCCCCGACTAGACATGATCGCTTATTTATCAGGAATCGTAGTTTGGTTATCATACACGTCTTACGCTTTATAGACTATTATGATTTCATTTACGTGATTTTCGGGCCACATACTTGGTACTGTTATCGACCTCCTTCGGGGGGCTGCGTTCATGCCGCAGGTTGAGGTACACCAGTTGTTGATCCTCGCTCTTAGGGTCACAGTTCAGCGTTTGGGAAAGCTCCGCTTCTCCGGAGGCTTATCTTGGTATAGTCCCCTGTTGTTGTAGGTGCTACATTCGTGGGTATGACGGCCCCGCCCCGTCGTTCTTTGTCATATCATTCGTAGAGGTCTGTAGTACTGTTGTGGGCAGGGTTTGTAAAAAGGATTAAACTGTTCATTTGGAAAGAGTTGTTATTTATATATACTGACGGTAATCGTTTTTGGTTAGCCTGTCTTCTTATTTCACTGTCTTCTTACATTGGTTTCATGTATGTGTTTTATGTTCCGCTGATTACTGATGTTGTATCACTAGGTGCCCGGTAAGGCACGATCCACGCCCGGTTCGGTCGTGACAAAAGTGGTATCGAGCGATTAATCCTCGGAAAGTGTCTACGCATCGTATCCAAGAGAGTCTTGATTATCGGTGTGTTGTGCACCACACCAATAATCGTGAGGCTATAGGATATTTAGGATTGGTTTCCATTCTTCTCATTACGAGATCGTGCCTTAGAGTGTGTGATAAGTTGGACCCTCTAACGTATTTCTTTCCTTACCGATATGCCTCGCGTAGAGGCAAACCCGCCCAGAGGCGAGCGCCGAGGAGCTGCGAGTAGAGTTCGAGGGTTACGAGGCACAGGCCCAACCATCACCCGAGTTAGGTGCTTGTTCGGGAAGTTATGCTCGTCACCACCAAGAGAGTTTAGCACGGCGGCAATAGCCTCTGCGCCATGACATTTGAACCTTCGCCCACGACCGAGAACAGTGAATATAGATTGCAAAGAGGCGACCCTGTTACTAGCTATGGATTTGGCTACCAGAGAGTATACCGATGTACCGCGAGTCTTGATGAATATCTTAGAGAGGGATTGTGCAAGAGTAATTCCTCAGTTGGGCTTGAGCATGGCCTGTGGTCGGGCTTATGCACAGCAGGCCGAGAAACGTAGAGATCGACGGGTTAACCAAGGACAGCAGAAGAGGGCCAGAACAGCAAGGTCCTTTGGTAACTTTCGAGGCAAGTCGCCTCACCAGCAGATTAGGTTATGCACATCCACCAGTGCAGAGTGGTCTTCCACGGATTTCAGGACGTTCGGGTATGCAGGAGTTGGTCAGAGCTCCAGAGTTTCCGGTTCACAGTGTGACAGACGTCATCCCGGGGAATGTCGTCTTTTAGTTGGTACTGGTTGTACCTATGACCGTCAGGGTCTGATGTCGAGAGAGTGTCCTAGTAGGAAGACTTAGCCTTCAGGATCGGTGGGTAGTTCGTCATCTTCCTTAGCTATGCGCCCTACGGGGCAGGTTTGATTAGAACGACTAAGGGGAGTGAAGCAGTAGATTTAGATATATCCTTAACCCTCTAGAGATCAGTATGTATGATAAGATGGGTATATCATAA
The DNA here is from genome assembly GCA_029844215.1 of Przewalskia tangutica. NCBI lineage: Eukaryota > Viridiplantae > Streptophyta > Magnoliopsida > Solanales > Solanaceae > Przewalskia > Przewalskia tangutica. The sequence continues at coordinate 68,404,948 of CM056726.1, forward strand.
GTGCTATGTTCTGATAGCAGTGTGTAAATTGTAATTAGAAATCTTGGTTAGTTAACCAAGTAAGATTTGGGGGATAGAGAAGGTGTGAGCCTTAGAGTTTTATACGTGGAGACCTTAGAGGTAAGGCCATCTCGAGTAAAAGATGTATTGTTTATGTTTGACCCTTATAGGAGTGCATAGTGCATGTGAGTTATATTTGTGGGATAAGTCCCTGAGTAGTGTGGAATGAAAGAGGGTAGTTGAGCTAAGAAGACCGCTAGGTTTTCGTAACGTGATTAGTGAGAGTTTTCCTTCGGAGAGCTAGCGTTTAGCGCGTTGCCGGGTCGGGTTGAGGCCACGTTGCGGGTCAACCCGCGGCATGTTTGGTGGTGGGGTCAGTTTGTGGTGGTCCCGCCTTGTGGTAGGGTCACGAGGGTGTTAGGCCCGAGTTTAGTTAACCAGCGTACGAATTCGTGGATGCATTCGACCAGTAGTCGGGCCGAGGAGGTCAGCCATCTTGTCTTCTAGCAAGGACCGTTTACTCGGCAGAGGGTTATGCGAAATGTTACATCAGAAAGGTGGTAGGGCTGCACGAGGTGCCTACCTACACCTTAAGACGCAGATGGAGCCCGTGTTACTACTGCTTTTTCTGGAGGTTTTACCAGGCAAGGTTAGGAACTCAGGAGAGTCTCAGAATCGCATTCGCCCTCGGGCCAGTGTGTGTATTTCAGAGGTAGTTGTGGGGATTGTTGTCTCCTGTGGAGGGAGTGTTTAGGCTACCATTTCAGTTTTCGAATGTCGCCTTATGAGGCCTTGTAGGGGCGGAAGTGTAAGTCACGGCCGATTGGTTCGATGTTGGCAAGATTCGATAGTTGGTTCGAGCTTGTTCCGTAAGATCGTGGATAGGGTAAAGCTTGTCTAGAAGAGGTTCTGGCAGCTCAGAGAAATCGTGCGGATAATCGGCGACGACGCTTAGAGTTCAGGTTGACGGTCGGTCTTCTTGAAGGTACCACCCCGGTTTGGGTGTGACGAGTTTTGGAAAACAGAGGGAACTTAGCCCGAGTTACTTTGGGCCTTTTTGAGTTCATGTGGATAATAGGCCGGGTTGCCTATATGTTAACAATTGCCGTCCGACTTAGGAGGCAGTACGTCCGGTCTTTCGTATTGTTAGGTTCGAGAAGGAGATCGGAGATCCATCCAGAGAGTTCCCAGTAATGATGACCACGTTAGAGATAGTAACCCCGAGTTTTGGAAATCAAGCGATGATCAAGAGTTCGAGTGTATGACAGCCTCAGTGATCGCATCCAGTCCAGTACCATTTGTTGGGTCGCTTGAGAAGGTTAATGCCTCAGGCAAAGTGACAAAAGTGGTATCATTTTGGTGATGTTAGAGGTGTTTCCTCGTGGACTTGGATGTATGTATTTTGCGTGGGTGTTTCTGTGGCCAGTTGTGGCAGGTTTGTCCTCGTAAGTATAGTAGTGAAGACTATACTGGCGCGCGTTTGTTTTGAGACTTAGAAGGAACATTCGGGACGAATGTTTCTAAGGAGGGTAGAATGTTATACCCCGTATTTTCAGAGTATGTACGTAAGGACGTACGTAGAAAATTTGAACTTGAAGATTTGGCTTGGCCGATTTATTTTTGTGCACAACCCCCGGTTAGAGTCGTTTTTCGACGAAACGTTTTCACAACTTTCGTAGGGAAAATTCCGGCTATGTCATTTATATTTTTTGCGGATTTTTCCGAGAGATGAAACGTGTTGGACCAACAAGAGGGCGCCACTTGGCACCCTCTCATTGGTGGAGTGTGGGCGGTAAAGGTGGCCGAAAGTGAGGCCTTTGTGGTCAAGGGTTGGTAGGATATTTTGTGTGTTAGTTGGTTAGGGTGCACTTGGCAAGATCATGGCCCTACACTTGCCTTGCACTTGGCAAGATCTTGGCCATTGGTTGGCCTTGGCTTGTCCTATAAATACCCTCTCCCTTTGAAGACTTCTTCATCCAAATAATTTCCTAAGTCTAAAATTCCTCCTCCTCAGAGTATAGTTCTCGTCCCCTCCCCTTCGAGGCCTGCCGAGAGCCCTTGGCCGAGAGTACCCCAGTGGGTAGGCCGAGGGTATACACCCCCTTGTGGTGTTGTCTCGTATAAATACCCTCATGGTAGAAATACTCTCAAAAGTATTGTTATAATGCCCAAATTACCTTAGCCAGATACCTTGTAGTATTCTAAGGTTATACCTATACAAAAGCCCGCTTATACTATCATACTTCCCACGGTCACAAAACCGAAACCCTAAGGAAAATCTCCATAGTTAGTTGGAGTAATTAGTAGAAGTTGGTTACAACTTCTAAGGGTTGTTTGGAGCGGGCCTGAGCGCACGAGTAGAGCTAAACCTTGCTCGGGATCGACATTTAAACTCGGATAATTATGGGCTTATCGAGGTAAATATCTTGTCCTCTATTGTAATTGGAAATTACATGATTGTTAGACTATATAGTTGAAGTATACTATATATAGAATCAACGTTGTTATCGCAATGTCTTTTGACTTAAGCTGAAGAATAAAGAATCGAATCAGTAATTACATGGATCAGACATTACGAGACTTGTAGCACATCGTGAAGTAGAATTGTGCACGTCCGTTTAGACGCATAACCCCCGTTGGCTTGGTAGCCGCCCCGATAGAGAGGAGATTTACGCCTTGCGGGGAGAGTCTTTGCCGAATTTTCTGTAGAAAGTTCTACGAAGAGATCTAAATGTTAATAAGCGCCTTGTGGCCTTATAGGTTGAAGTACTACGTGTGGCGCGATCTACTTGGCTTAAGGAGTAGCCGACGGTTGGAAGTACTTGGAGCGTTTTGCTATTAGTCGATACTGCCGCGAGGTATGTGAACCTCTTCCTATCTCTTCTAGCATGATATGTGTGTAACTATGTAGTGCGGTGACGCATACGTGTTAAATGTATTTGGTTGGTCTAAAACATAAAGTGTTATAACGGCTTTATGGGAAGTTGGTTATAACGACTTTATGTATGTAAGAAAATACTTGTGGTTTTTAAAAGGTAACTGATTTGAGCTATAACTGGCTAGTTATGTGATAATAAAGAACTTGAAGTATTTCAAAAGATTTTTGAATCATTTTGAAAGAAGAAGTAATACTTGGTTTTTGAAAACTTAAGAGTTATACTAGCCTTATGGGAAGTTAGGTATAACGGCTTAAGGATGTTTTACTGATTTCGGAAATCAGAGTGTGTATCGGCAAACCACTGCAGCGTTAATAAAAGGAAATATTTTGACAGATTAAGTATTATTAAAACCAGTAGAAACTTCCATCTGCATAGAAGCTAAGATGAGACAAAATGATATTTCCTAGATCATGGCTGCTGTAATAAGATTGTTATAAACAAGAATATCCTACTCACATAAGGATTATGTTTCTCAGATAGTTTAAAAGAGAATTACATTCTTAAATGAATAAGACTATGAAATACGAAACCTTTCTAAAATAAGAACCGTGAACATTTGAAATTAGGCAAACATGGACATTTGGAAAATAATGTTGTTACTTGATTTTACAAAGGTAAGTGTTTTGATTTACTTCAAAAGATAATCACTCTATCTTCATATACTACGGGTATTGTGTGGTTTTTGTGAAGTAACATATCTTTAAAGAGTTATTGTATAAAGTACTTTGGGGATAAAAACCCGATCTCGTTAATCATATAGTAGAAGGTACCTTATGTGTGAATAACTTGATTGTATTGGTTTGTGATAGCCTTGTAATACCTTCGTGTTGATTTGATAAGTAATCATATTAGGATGCTACGTGTGTTAGTATTCTGTGATGTTTGTGTAAAGGGATTTTCCCTTGATTGTGCTTATGCTGTTTAAACGATAAACTGTTATGTTGGTATTTATACCACTCACCGTGTTTCCGGGGGTTAAGCTGCCCTCCGATGCGGGGTAGACTCGGTGATGCAGGACCATGATTCGAGAATACCTCATGCGGGTCCCGGCCTATGCGAGCTACGAGAGTTCCAGTTAGTGTGCGACCTTTATGGTCATGCGGTCTATGTGGCCATGCGATCGCGAGTCGGGGCGATGCCGGAGTAGCTACCACCGACGCGGTTATACCTCACGCGGCCTATGAGGCGCCTATGCGAGTCGCGGAGTTCGAGGCTAGACGCACACATTTGATATTGCGATGGCGACCAGCTTTGATCATGTGACGGCTAGACAGATATCATGATACGATTTATGACCTTGTTAGTACCGTGGGTTAGTAGTCGCTATGCCTTCGCACTTACCTGCATCGCTTTACTTGGACACAGTGGGACCCGCTGTTCATGTGTATTCCTTAGTGCTTTTCTATCATTGATCACGGTGAGGAAGGTATTCCACGCATGATTGATGTTGTGGCGTGAGACCCATTGTTATATTGAGTGATGACTTTGAGGCGTGAGTCCCCACTAGACATGATCGCTTATTTATTGTGAATCGTAGTTTGGTTATCATACATGTCTCTCCGCTTTATAGACTATTATGATTTCATTTACGATTTTCGGTTTCACATACTTGGTACCTGTTGTACTTGTCACGACCCGATCCCGGGCCCGTGACTGGTGCCTTACCCCAGGCACCCTAGTGATACAACATCAGAGAAAACCAGCGGAAATAAAAACTTAAACATAAACATGAGACAAGATAATGAAACAAAGCAACCAAACGGTTACCTTCCAATAAAAATATATATAAACAACTCTTTTTTAAAACGCAGTTTAATCCTTTTACAAAACCCCGCCCACACAAAGGCTGCACTCTAAGAGTTTATACAACAACTATGACGGACAGTGGCCCGCCATACCCCGAATGTACAAGAACCTGCGGACTCGGGGTAACATACCAACAGATAAGCCTCCAAGGAACGAGCTTCCCAAAACGCTGAAATGAGATCCTAAACGCGGATCGGCAAATGACGATACTCTACCGCGGCATGAACGCACTCCCCGAAGGAGGTCGATAACAGTACCAAGTATGTGAAATCAGAAATATCAGTAAATGAAATCATAATAGTCTATATAAAGCAGAGACATGTATGATAACCAAACTACGCTCACAACATAGAAGCGCCATGTCAAGTCGTACTCACGCCTCAAAGTCATCCTCATGCCCGTGGAACTTCTTCCTCACCGCCAGCCTAGGTACAAATCATGTGATACGTATAACGGTCTCGGCCCATCTTATGGACCCAATATAGAAACGTGTGGAATACATTCCGGATGAACCGATAGTCGATGAAATACATTCCGGATGAACCGGTAGTCAAGTGATATACATTCCGGATGAGCCGGTAGTCGAGTGAAATACATTCCGGATGAACCGTAATCAAGTGAAATACATTCGGATGAACCGTAATCAAGTGAAATACATTCGGATGACCCGGTAATCAAGTGAAATACATTCGGATGACCCGTAATCAAGTGAAATACATTCGGAGGACCCAATCAAGTGAAATACATTCGGAGGACCCGTGAATCAAGTGAAATACATTCGGATGAACCGGTAGTCGAGTAGAACATGCATTTGCACAACAAGGCTATCACACGTAACATGGTCAAGTTTCATAACAACAAGCATAAGCAAGTTACACACGACTCAAGGTACTTTCATTTTATGTCAAAGTCCGATTTTAACCTTAAAGTACTACGTCCGTTAAATTCCTTTTAAGATCCATTTCTTTTACAAAGGTCACCCGATACGTAGTATAAAATTGGAGTGACTAACATTGTTAAGTAAACCAAAATGCTTTCCTTTGTAAAATCAAGTAACAACCTTATTTTCCAAACGTTCAAGTTTGCCTAATTTCGAATGCTCAAGTTTCTCATTTTTAGAAAAAGGTTTCGTAGTTCATAGTTTTAGTCCTTTAAAACATAATTCTCCTTTAAACGTTTTGAGAAACATATGTCTTATATGTGAGTAGGTTATTCTTGTTTATAATCAATCTTATTAAGCAGCCATGATCTAGGAAATGTAATATCATTTTGTCTCATCTTAGCTTCTATGCAGATGGAGGTTTCTACTGGTTTTAATAATACTTCATTAGTCAATACATTTTCCTTTTATTAACGCTGCAGTGGTTTGTCGATACACATTCTGATTTCCGAAATCAGTAAAACATTCTTAAGCCGTTATACCTAACTTCCCATAAAGCTAGTATAACTCTTAAGCTTTCAAAACACAGTACTACTCATTCTTTCAAAACGATTCATAAATCTTTTGAAATACTTCAAGTTCTTTATTAACACATAACAAGCCAGTTATTATTCAAATCAGTTACCTTTTAGAAACCACAAAGTATTTGCTTATCCACATAAAGCTGTTATAACCGACTTCCCATAAAGCCGTTATAACACTTTATGTTTTAAACCAATCAAATACATTTAGCACATGTACGTCTACCGTACTACATAGTTCACACATATCATGCTAGAAGAGATAGGAAGAGGTTCACATACCTCGCGACGAGTATCGACTAATAGCAAAACGCTCCAAGTACCTCAAACCGTCTGCTAGACTCTCAGTCAAGCAGATCACTCCACACGTAGTACTACAACCTATAGAGGCCACAAAGCGCCTATTAATATCTTTAGATCTCAATGTAGAATATTCTACAGAAAATTCGGCAGCACCTCCCCCCCCCCGCAACAGCGTAAATCTCCTCCTCTATCGGTGCCGCTACCAAGCCAACCGAGGGGTTAACACGCCCGACCGACGTGTACAATTCTACTACACGCAATGCTACACAAGTCTCATCAGTAATACACCCATGTAATTACATTCGGTTCTCTTATTTAAATTCAGGCTTAAGTCGCAAGACATTGCCGTAAGTATTATTCAGGCTTAAGTCAAAAGACATTGCCGCACAATTATAATGTTCAGTTCTATATATAGTATACTTCAACTATATATTCCTACAACATGTAATTTCCAATTACAATAGAAGGTCAAGAGTGTTTACCTCGATAAGCCCAAAATTATCCGAGTTTAAATGTCGATCCTGAGCAAGGTTTAGCTCTACTCAGTGCGCTCCGACCCGCTCAACCAACCCTTAGAAGTTCTAACCAACTTCTACTTATAACTTCAACTACGGGTGAAGATTTACTTAGGGTTTCGTTTTTGTGACTGAGGGAAGTATAATAGTATTTTCTGGGCTTTTGTACAAGTGTAACTTTGGGAATACTACAAGGTATTTGGGCCAAGGTATTTGGACATTATAACACTACTAGGAGAGTATTTCTATACCACAAAAGGGGGGTATTTATACGAGACAACAAGGCTAGGGGTACCTCGGCTAGTGGCACCACAGGGGAGTGGGAGGCCTCGGCAAGACTCTCAAAGGAGTGGGGTAGTGTGGACGAAAGTAAGTAAGAGGAGGGAGTATTTTGAGACTTAGGTAGATTGCTCAAGTTTTGGATGAAGAAAGTTCATCAACTAAGGGGTATTTATAGGTCAAGTGAAGGCCAACCAATGGCCAAGATGAAGACAAGTGCATAGCAAGTGTAAGGCCAAGATTAAGCCATATGCAACCTTATCCATCTACACAAAATATCCTACCTAACCCTTGACCACAATTCAACACAAAAACGTGCCAATCCTGCCCATTTCGTCCGTCAACATGCCACTGAGGTGACAAGTGTCACCCTCTCGTTGGTCAAAAATGTTACGTCTCTCGCAAAAATCCGCAAAAATTAAAAATGACATAGCCGGAATTTTCCCTACGAAAGCTGTGGAAACGTTTCGTCAGAAAACGACTCTAATCGGGGGTTGTGTACAAATTTCGACACTAGCTTACTTTAAGGCTCAAATTATAATACGCACGCCACGTACATTCTCTGGAAATACGGGTATAACATTCTCCTCTTAGAAACATTCGTCCGAATTTTCCTTCTCAAGACAGATAACGATAAAGTTCTTCTAATAAGTTGCCAACGCCACAACTGGCCACGAAACACCCGCGCAAATACTTACATCCAAGTCCACGAGGAAACACCTCTAACATCACAAACTTTTGTCACTTTGCCGCGAGGTTCTAGTGTCATTCCGACCCAACAAATGGTACCGATCGCATGCGATCCACGAGGTCTAAAAATATTCATCCTTCGCACCTTCTCCCTTCACAAGAAATGATCATATCTATGCTCGCAATACATGTTCGTCTCTACTCTTACTGTCGTACTCTTCTCAACACTCGAACTCTTCTAGTATCGTACCATACTTGATTTCCAAAACTTGGAGTCACTACCTCCAAACTTGGTCATCTTACTAGCCTCGATCTTCCTTAAGGCCACTTCCGCCTTCACGATCCGCCAGTCGAACATATCCACGAACTCATACGATGGTCATCAAAACTTGGGCCTAGCACCCTGGTGACCCTACAACCTGGCGGGACCACCCAGAGCTGACTCCATCTCATTCCGGCCACGGTTGACACGCAACACGTCCTCAACCCGAGCCTCACACGCCGACTCTCTCGTTTCGATCCGAACAACCTTGCTAAATCACATCATGAAAGATACCACTTTCATTTACCCAACCCAGAGACTTATCACACAATATTTTCTAGGCATAAAATGCACTCTGACAAGGATCACTCGCAAAATCTTGTACTCAAGACGGCCTTACATCTAAGGTCTCAACTGTAATATTCTAAGGTTCATCATTTTCTCACCCCCCAGGCTTACCCTTTTTCCCCAACCAGGTTCCTAAATCACATTTTAGCACAAAGCTATCCGAACATAACACTTAACACATTAACATAACATCAAAACATACAAGCCTCTAGATGGTTAAGGATATACCTGAAGCTACCGCTCCACTCTAATCATAAGTCCACTGCAGGCGCATAATCAGAAGGCGATGAACTCGCCATCGATCCGCAGTCGCGCCAAGCTGCCGGTACCTCTCCTATAAGCACAGTCTCTCGTCACATGGCCCTGACGGCCGCAGGTGAAACAAGCACCAGTAAAAAGACGACATTTCCCGGGATGATGTTTGCCACATCGTGCACACTGAGGGGGACATGAATCTGGCCGCTAGCACTCACGTAAACTCGCGGAACTAAGCCCGAGCTCGACCAGCCCGAATACCGAGCGACCAAGATCGCGGAGGACCACTGCATCGGGCGAGGTACATAACTAGATCGGCCGAGGCGGTCCGCCGAAAGTTACCAAAGGACCTGGCTGCTCGCCCTTTCTGTGATCTCGGTCATTCCGTCGACCTCTCCGCCTCACATCCTAGTGCATGAGCTTGCATGCGGGCAATGTCCATGCCCGTTGAAGAGCTACACCCGCAAGCCTCGCCAAGTAATCGCCCAGCCGGTGGCGTGGCGGTGTACTCGTCCTCCATATCCGCTACTACGGGAACATACCGAGCTAATGAGTCGAACTCACATTGTACTCTCTAACCGCCCGCCCGCCCCGCTCAACGTCAAAAATCTGCGCCCGAGCCCTCTCATCTGTGGAGGCAAGAAATGTGCAAGAAATGCCTCGAGAACTCGTCCCAAATCGCTGGAAGTGCATGCTCTTCCCGACAGCTCCACGAATCAAACGATCAAGCTGCAGATCACGCGGTGATGCGAACCCAATACCACCGACTGCGCCTCGAGGCTCGATCACTCATGATCCGTCAGAGTCGGATAAACTCCCGAGGGTCGTCCTCGCCTCGATCCATAGAACACCGGAGGGCTACAACTCGGGAAGTCCCGTAGCCTCAAACCGCTCGCCGGTGAACTACGGTCTTCTGGGCCGGAATCGCTGATCCACCTATCCTCATATTCGGCCACGACCGCGATGAATCGGGCCATCTCTTGTACCCATCTCATCGGCTCAGCCGTGGACGGAGGCTCCGTGATCAGTAGTCTCGGCAGCCCATCGCTGCGCCTAAACTCTGCTGGTCTGGCGGCGTCGCGAACCCGCCGTCGGCATGTCTCGTGTCTTGACCGCTCGCGCTCGTACTCCTCAGTATCTCACTAACGACTCCTCGATTGCCTTGCCCATCTGGGCTGGGTTTTACGCGAGGCATAATCGTAAAGGAAAGGAATACGTCGGAGGGTCCAATTTATCACACTCTAAGGCACGATCTCGTAATGAGAAGAATGGAAACCAATCCTAAATGTCCTGCAGCCTCCGATTATAGATGTGGTGCACAACACACCGATAATCAAGACTCTACTAGACACGTGCAGAGACACTTTCCGAGGACTAATCGCTCGATACCACTTTTGTCACGACCCGATCCGGGCCGTGATCGTGCCTACCGGGCACCCTAGTGATACAACATCGGAGAAAACCAGCGAAATAAAAACTTAAACATAAACATGAGACAAGATAATGAAACAAAGCCAACCAAACGGTTACCTTCCAATAAAAATATATATAAACAACTCTTTTTTAAAACGAGCAGTTTAATCCTTTTACAAAACCCCGCCCACACAAATACTGCACTTAAGAGTTTATACAACAACTATGACGGACAGTGGCCCCGCCATACCCCGAATGTACAAGAACCTACTGCACTGTGGTAACATACCAAGATAAGCCTCGAAGGAACGGAGCTTCCCAAAACGCTGAAATGAGATCCTAAACGCGGGGATCGGCAAATGATGTACTCTACCGCGGCATGAACGCAGCCCGAAGGCGAGGTCGATAACAGTACCAAGTATGTGAAATCAGAAATATCGTAAATGAAATCATAATAGTCTATATAAAGCGGGAGACATGTATGATAACCAAACTACGCTCACAACATAGAAGCGCCATGTCAAGTCGTACTCACGCCTCAAAGTCATCCTCACGTACGTGGAACTTCTTCCTCACCGCCGCGGTCTAGGTACAAATCATGTGATACGTATAACGTGTCTCGCCCATCTTATGGACCCAATATAGAAACGTGTGGAATACATTCCGGATGAACCTAGTCGGTGAAATACATTCCGGATGAACCGGTAGTCAAGTGATATACATTCCGGATGAACCCAGAGTCGAGTGAAATACATTCCGGATGAACCTAATCAAGTGAAATACATTCCGGATGAACCTAATCAAGTGAAATACATTCGGATGACCCGGTAATCAAGTGAAATACATTCGGATGACCCGTAATCAAGTGAAATACATTCGGAGGACCCGAATCAAGTGAAATACATTCCCGGAGGACCCGGTAATCAAGTGAAATACATTCCCGGATGAACCGGTAGTCGAGTAGAACACAGTACTTGCACAACAAGGCTATCACACGTAACATGGTCAAGTTTCATAACAACAAGCATAAGCAAGTTACACACGACTCAAGGTACATTCATTTTATGTCAAAGTCCGGATTTTAACCTTAAAGTACTACGTCCGTTAAATTCCTTTTAAGATCCATTTCTTTTACAAAGGTCACCCGATACCCGTAGTATAAAATTGGAGTGACTAACATTGTTAAGTAAACCAAAATGCTTTCCTTTGTAAAATCAAGTAACAACCTTATTTTCCAAACGTTCAAGTTTGCCTAATTTCGAATGCTCAAGTTTCTCATTTTAGAAAAAGGTTTCGTAGTTCATAGTTTTAGTCCTTTAAAACATAATTCTCCTTTAAACGTTTTGAGAAACATATGTCTTATATGTGAGTAGGTTATTCTTGTTTATAATCAATCTTATTAAGCAGCCATGATCTAGAAATGTAATATCATTTTGTCTCATCTTAGCTTCTACGCGGATGGAGGTTTCTATGGTTTTAATAATACTTCATTAGTCAATACATTTTCCTTTATTAACGCTGCAGTTGGTTTGTCGATACACATTCTCGATTTCGAAAATCAAGAAACATTCTTAAGCCGTTATACCTAACTTCCCATAAAGCTAGTATAACTCTTAAGCTTTCAAAACCCAAGTACTACTCATTCTTTCAAAACGATTCATAAATCTTTTGAAATACTTCAAGTTCTTTATTAACACATAACAAGCCAGTTATTATTCAAATCAGTTACCTTTTAGAAACCACAAAGTATTTGCTTATCCACATAAAGTCGTTATAACCGACTTCCCATAAAGCCGTTATAACACTTTATGTTTTAAACCAATCAAATACATTTAGCACATGTACGTCTACCGTACTACATAGTTCACACATATCATGCTAGAAGAGATAGGAAGAGGTTCACATACCTCGCGACGAGTATCGACTAATAGCAAAACGCTCCAAGTACCTCAAACCGTCTGCTACACTCTCACCAAGGATCACCCACACGTAGTACTACAACCTATAGAGGCCACAAAGCGCCTATTAATATCTTTAGATCTCAATGTAGAATATTCTACGTAAAATTGCGGCACCTCCCCGCAACAGAAATCTCCTCTCTATCGAGGCCGCTACCAAGCCAACCAGGGGGTTAACACGCCCGACCGGACGTGTACAATTCTACTACACAGAATGCTACACAAGTCTCCGTAATACACCCATGTAATTATTCGCTTCTCTTATTTAAATTGAGCTTAAGTCGCAAGACATTGCCGTAAGTATTATTCAGGCTTAAGTCAAAAGACATTGCCGCACAATTATAATGTTCAGTTCTATATATAGTATACTTCAACTATATATTCCTACAACATGTAATTTCCAATTACAATAGAAGGTCAAGAGTGTTTACCTCGATAAGCCCAAAATTATCCGAGTTTAAATGTCGATCCTGAGCAAGGTTTAGCTCCTACTCCGTGCGCTCCGACCCGCTCCAACCAACCCTTAGAAGTTCTAACCAACTTCTACTTATAACTTCAACTACGGGTGAAGATTTACTTAGGGTTTCGTTTTTGTGACTGAGGGAAGTATAATAGTATTTTCTGGGCTTTTGTACAAGTGTAACTTTGGGAATACTACAAGGTATTTGGGCCAAGGTATTTGGACATTATAACACTACTAGGAGAGTATTTCTATACCACAAAAGGGGGGTATTTATACGAGACAACAAGGCTAGGGGGGGTACCCCTCGGCTAGGGCACCACAAAGGGGGAGGGGGGAGGCCCTCGGCCAAGACTCTCAAAGGAGGGGGTAGTGTGGCGGACGAAAGTAAGTAAGAGGGAGGGAGTATTTTGAGACTTAGGTAGATTGCTCAAGTTTTGGATGAAGAAAGTTCATCAACTAAGGGGGTATTTATAGGTCAAGTGAAGGCCAACCAATGGCCAAGATGAAGACAAGTGCATAGCAAGTGTAAGGCCAAGATTAAGCCATGTGCAACCTTATCCATCTACACAAAATATCCTACCTAACCCTTGACCACAATTCAACACAAAAAACGTGCCAATCCTTGCCCATTTCGTCCGTCCAACATGCCACTTGAGGGTGACAAGTGTCACCCTCTCGTTGGTCCAAAATGTTACGTCTCTCGTAAAAATCCGAAAAAATTAAAAATGACATAGCCGTAATTTTCCCTACGAAAGCTGTGGAAACGTTTCGTCAGAAAACGACTCTAATCGGGGGTTGTGTACAAATTTCGAAACTAGCTTACTTTAAGGCTCAAATTATAATACGTACGCCGCCACGCATTCTCGGAAATACGGTATAATAAAGATCGACCTCCTTCGGGGCTGCGTTCATGCCGCAGTTGAGGTACACCCGATTGTTGATCCTCGCTCTTAGGGTCACGTCATTGCTTGGGAAAGCTCCGCTTCCCGAGGCTTATCTTGGTATAGTCCCCTGTTGTTGTAGGTGCTACATTCGTGGTATGGCGGCCCCGTCCCGTTCTTTGTCATATCATTCGTAGAGGTGCAGTAGTAATGTTGTGGGTGGTTTGTAAAAAGGATTAAACAGTTCATTAGGAAAGAGTTGTTAATTATATATACTGACGGTAATCGTTTTTGGTTAGCCTGTCTTCTTATTTCACTGTCTTCTTACATTGGTTTCATGTATGTGTTTTATGTTTCGCTGATTACTCTGATGTTGTATCACTAGGGTGCCCGGGGTAAGGCACCAGTCACGGGCCCGGGTTCGGGTCGTGACATGTGTGATAGCCGGATTTGGGCTAGTGATATATTATTTGTTGCGGGGTCATTCCCCGGGATTGTGGCATTGTATATTGTCGTGGATTTGCTAACCACGATGCGAGGAATACCTCATGCGAGTCCGTAGGGCTTATGCGGGTGAAATAGTCCCATGCGGGCGGGTCCATCCTATGCGAGGAATACCTCATGCGAGTCCGTAAGGGCTTATGCGGGTGAAATAGTCCCATGCGAGGAATACCTCACGCGGGTCCACGTGATCTATGCGGGTGAAATAGTCCCAGGAATAGGATTGCTTAATGACACTGCGGGCGGGTGGTCCTGCTTTGATCGTGAGCTTTCCTACTTTATATTGTAAGTATACCCCTATTTACTCTCATTGTTAGTAAGGCACAGTGTACTGTTAATTGAGTTATCATACACGTCTCCAGTTTTATTTTAGACTTATGATTTCATTACAAGCATTTCGGGCCACATATTTGGTACATGTTGTATCGACCTCCTGGGCCGTTCATGCCGCAGTAGAGTCTGTTGCTGATCCTCGCTCTTAGGATCACTGTTCAGCTGTGGAGAAACTCCTTTATTCCGGAGGCTTATCCCTGGTATTGTTGGTTATTGTATATTCAGGGGTATGGCGGGGCCCTGTCCCGCCAGAGTTGTTATTCTTAGAGGTCTGTAGTCACATTGTGGATTGAGTTGTAAAGAAAAAAAAATGTAATGTTCTATTTCTGGATTGAGTATATTTTTACGGAAGGTGGCCTTATTTCCAAATTGTTGTTAATTTATGTTTAAGTTTTTTTTTGTTGTGTATGTTCACGCTATTCTCTCGATGTTTACAAAAGGGTGCCTGTGTAGGGCACCAGCCATGCCCGGTCGGTCGTGACAAAAGTGGTATCAGAGCAGTTAGTCCTCGGAAAGTGTCTACAGACCGTGTCTAGTAGAGTCTTGATTATCGGTGTGTTGTGCACCACATCTATAATCAGGAGGCTGCAGGACATTTAGGATTGGTTTCCATTCTTCTCACCCTAAGATCGTGCGATAGAGCTGTATGGTTAGGGTCGTCTTTCCCTAACAAGTTATGATTGTTTGCAGCTACGAGAAAGGCAGAAGTGACCCAGGAAGGATTATGTGGATTGCGTATCCAGGTTGGTAATGTTTGTAGTATAGTTGGTATTGTGACATACAACTATACGGATTTATGTTTGGGGGGTCACATGTGTGTTGCCTAGGATGATTTTAGATTACCAGGATTGGGTAAGGACTAAATAAATACCGGAAAGGTATGAGCGGCAGGAACTCTCATCAAGGTTTTACGTGCTAATTTGAGATAATTAGGTGATGATGAGATGTGTGAGAATGTAATGGACCCTTAAGAAGTTAATTAAGAGACTAAGTGGAAGATTATGTTAGCAACTTAAGCTACGTGGTATGCTTAAGGGAATTGTACGGGCGAGATCCAGACAAAGAAAGTATAGTTGTTGTGGTCAAGACAACACGGCTATGATTTTACGAGAAGTTTTTGTACCCGGTTGCGGGGGGCTGATAAGTTAGGCTTGGAGCATGGAAATTGCGAGCCTGAGAATGTGATGACCGTCGATACCTTAGGTATATAAGGCCTTCTCGGGTAGTAAAGTTAAGTCAGACTGAGGGTAAGAGTTAAGTGCGACGCCGAGTCGGGTTGGGGATCTATTAAGGGTCGCCCCATAGCTTGAAATGAAATGAGATTAGTTGGTAGTAGTCCCGCTACGTGACAGGGTCACGAGGGTGTAAGGCCCAAGTCTAGTTAATCGTTTTATGGGTTCGTGGACGCATTCCACCGAAACCAGGTTGCGAGAGCCGGAATGGGCCTTGTATTGTTTAATTTTGTAACTCCAAAGATTGGAGACCCGGATCAGTATGAAGGCTATGTATGTACGCTAAAATAAGTTTGGGAGTACGGGAAAAGTACGACCAGTGAAAAAGATAGCAACCAAGTGTAGAGAAATAAAGCCTGAATCCATGAGAACCTTTCGGGGTGATCACACCCGTGAGTGATGGGTGGTAGCTGAGCGAGTAGATAATAATTACCGGTAACGATACAGTCGTTGGACCTTAGCAGACCTAGCAGAGTGCGATGCACGTTGAGGTCATTATGAGTACGGACTAGTTGGCCTCTTGTGATGCCAATGTGGACTACAGAAAGAGATTGATTTCGGTACCAATTTTCCGATAAGCCGGTTATCGAGTGGAAAGGAAGAGAAGTGGTGGTAACCAGTGAATTACTCTTCCTTCTTTGACATAATTGAATTTGAAGGAATTTATGTTAAGTGCCCTAGCAGGTACTTGGAGTTGGTTTGGTGTGGCGGTCAGAGCCACGACCTTCCGGATAAGTTTAGGAAAATGTCCAAGGCAAGAATAAAATAAGTACGAATGCTGCCGGCGGAAAGCTGAGTGTAACTTTAGTAGGTTTTGAAAATCTACATGACTTTAAGGCGGTACGTGTTAATTAGATAATTACTGGACCGCGAGAGGACCCTGTGATTAGGGTTGTGACTCCAAGGAAAGTTTAAGTAAGGGAGATAAGTTCTCTTCCCCACGTAAAAGGACAGTTTGGCGGATTATGGGGTTACGTGTACCCATGTTGTTAGACGAAGGATATAAGACTGGTAAGGTCTTCGGTATCGTCATGCCTTAGGTTACAGTTGTAGATAACCGTGGGAAAAGTGTTGTGTTGGGGTTATTAAGAACGACGTACAAATTGGTCGAGGAAGTATCGTAAAGATATTAATGTAAGTTGCACGGGTCATGATTACCCCAGACGAGTGTAAAGACCATTAGTTGATAATGGGCAGTAAGAACATTTCAAGAAAATGTGGTAACACCTAGTAATAGGCTCTACAAACTGGGAAAGGAAAACCGGGTTACTACTTGACGAGATCAAGGAAACCTCCCCCCCTAAATTGTGATTGACAGTAAGTCTTAGCCGTGAGGCAAGCAAAGGAATCAAATCTGAGTTTAGTGACCAAGTTTGGTTGCAACAAAAAGGGAAACAGGAACCATAAGTGAGATTAAGGATACCCGAATATTTCGCAGGAATGAGAAAGACTTTCAGTTATTGGAAGACAAGTTGACCACGACTACAGTTCTAACTCCTCCTGAAAGACTAGAGGGTTAGGTTTTTATGATAACACGTTGGGTATTGGGCTAGGTTGTCGACGCAACCCGATAAGAACAGAACCTATGTTTTCCGTAGTTAGGAAGCGGGGAAGGAAATTGCGCCACTCACGATTTAGAGTGGCGCGATTAAATCATGCCTTGAAGATTTTGGGGCATGACGCGTTATACGCACTTCATGTGGATACTTATGCGGACCACAAAAGCCTCCAGATATCTGCAGATCGAGGCGAGAATTTGCGACACCGATGGTGGTTAGAGTTACTCAAGGATTGTGATATTGATATCCTATACCATCCGGGGAAAGCCGAGACAGTTACAGATACTCCTTATGGTGGACCTAAGGGTAGTCTGCCAGATGGGCAGCCAGATAGACAGGATGTAGTCCGTAAGATTCCTCAGTTACCAAGCCTAGGGATTCGGTTATTTGTTTCCAAGGTTAATGAAGTTCTGATCCGAGAGGTTGCCGAGTCTTCCATCGTTGAGGAAGTAAAGAGGCGACAGTATGAGGATCCAGTTATGATACGGTATCGAGATACGACTCTCCGAGGAGAGAAGAGCCTGTTTGAGTAGCACCAGATGGGGTGCTGTGAGATGAGGATAGATTGCATGTACCCGGTGCTGTAGGACTAGTCAGCAGGTTTTAGGGGAGGCACGCAGTGCTTGTTGCTCTAATTGTTTGGGGCCGACTAAGTCGTGTCGTGACCTCAGATGTATGTATGGGTGAGATGACCGGAAAAGAGACATAGCGGAGTTTACTGCTTAGTGTCCGAGTTAGTAGCAGGTCATGGTTGTGTACCAGAAGCCCAGTGGGCTATTGCAGGCGATTGAAATCCCAACCTAGATATGAGAGGTAATTAATATGGATCTTGTTGCAGGGTGGCATCGTACTCGGAGGAAGTGCGACTCCCTGGGGGTCATGGTAATTAGGCTGGCGAAACCAGCTGTGTTCTTTCGGATTGGGACCACTTACTCGACTGAGGTTTATGCTAGCTTGTATAGCAGAGAGATTGTGAGACTGCACGAGGTTCCTACGTTTATGATTACAGATAGATGAGCTCAGTTGCGGATAACTCCTGGAGGTTTTTCAGAAAGGATTAGGGACACAGGTGAGTCTCAGTGTTGCATTACACCCACAGACCGACGGTCAGGCAGAGCGTACTATCCAGGCACTTGAGGATAGGTTGCGAGCCGGTGTTTTTGATTTCAGGAATAGCCGAGAAGGTTAATTGCCTCTTGTATTATTGCGTAACGATAACAGATACCCTTTCAGTTTTCAGGTGGCCATGCGAGGCCTTGTGTAAGAAAGTGGAGATCGCCGGTCGGATGGTTCGACACAGGCGAGGTTCAATTATTTGGTCCAGACTTGACTCAGCGGGCTATGGATAAGGCGAGGCTTATCCGGGGAAGATTGTAGTAAGATTAGAGTCCGCAGAAGCTTTATGCAGATAACCGATGTTGACACGTGGGTTTCAGTTGATATTTTAGTATGAGTATTGTTATGCGGCCAAGTGTGGCATTATTGGCACGTAAGGGTTGTAAGGAGACTATGTCGCTATCTTAAGTTTGACTCCCGAGAGAACATTCGGGGACGAATGTTTCTAAGGGGGGAAGAATGTTACACCCCGGAAATTTCAGGATATGTTTATAAGAACGTACATAAGAACTCAAATGTTAAGATTTGAGACGAGTAAATTTATCGAAATTTTGGAATTTATCGGAAAATGAAATATTGCGACGAACGGGAGGGCGACACGTGTCACCCCCCTTAATACTCTTGGACGAAATTGACATGGGGGAAATGGTCATTTGACCATAATTTTAAAAGATCAAGTCTTGCAAAGGCAAGAGCTTGACATTGTTGACCAAGTCAATGCCACTTGGCTTGATCCATGTGAAACTCATCCGAACCACCCATTTGTTCTAATCTAGACCCTCCAATTGGTTATATATGTATACTAGTGCAAGACAAGGCAAAACACTTAGACAATTTTTTACAAAATTTTGAAGAACTCAAAGGAGGCTCTCGGCTAGGCTTAGGGTTTCAAGAAAAAAAAATTCAATTGTTGTCCAATAATTCCCCCACTTTAAACCAAGGTACTTAAGGGTATTGTAAGTGTTCCTCAATAGAAAGATCCCGGAAAAGAGGCGTTTTCGTATTAGTCGCAAGGAGAAAACCTAAAGGGTTATTCAACTTTGAAGTTGGAACTTGGAGATGAGTTATTCATAAGCTTCTAAGGGTTGCTCGGAGTGGATTGGAACGTCGAAAGGGGGAGCTAAAGTTGCTAAGGAGCGACTTGTGATCTTGGATCATAATTTGGGCTAATTGAGGTATAATCTTCGTTTTACTTTTGTAATTGAAGATTTCATGTTATGATAAGTTATAAGTGGTCTTATGATATGTGTTATGAAGTTTGATAAGTGTTATGGAATTGGAAGCTCAAAATCCGAAAATGACATATTTAGCCATTTGAAATTGAAATCCAATTTGATCGATAAATTGAATTGTCGCATGTTACCTACTTGGAAAATGTAGTAGCTATAATTAATGGCGGCTTGATATCATATTATGCTACCAATTTGGATTGAATTGGAAATTGAATAAGAATTGGTATTGTTATATACATTGTGGCCGAAATTGGACTAGTAGTTTAGACTAGTTTGTTATCGTTTGTGGTGAGCCAATTGGGGCTGTTTGGTTATTCATTTGTATTGAACTACCTTATAAATTGTGGTGAGCCAATTGGGGCTGTTTGGTTATTGTATTCGGCCTTGAAAAAGGTGGCAAAGTTAGTAAAAACAAAGGAAGTGCTGTCCGATTTTCCGTAGAATTTAGTGACTTGCACTTGGAATATTCTACGTTTGAAACTAGAAGTTAATAGACGTACTATGGTCATTATAGGTTGGCATACTACGTACGGCGATTGGACTTAGCAAGTGGATTAAACCGAAGAGGTATGTGGAACTTTCTTATCTCTTGAGCATGATTAAGTGGTAAATGTATAGTACGGTAGACGTACAAGATTTTGACAATCTAGTCTATTTGATATCCTTGGCTTATTTTAAGAATGCCCAAGTGGTTTGAGTTAGAGAATTAACTCACTTGTTTAATTATTAAGGATATCTTGGTTTTCAAAAGTTAAGAGACTTTAAGTATGTTGAAAGTATTTTAATACTTGTTTTGTGGGAAAATTTAAGTCTCTTGGTTATAAGGAAAGAATGTAAAATGCTAATGTATAAGGCTAGTATGATAGCTTTATGGAAAGTTTAAAGAGTGGTTTACTCTAAGTAACTTAAGTAAGTTAAGGGACTTGAAGAGTTTTAAAGAATGCGATACTTGTTTCGTTTTAAAACGTATAAGTCCCTTGGAAAGGAAATTGTACTTGACTAAGGTATAAAGTGGATATAACGACTTTATGGGGAGTTGGTTATATTGACTTTATGGAAAGATAAATGGCTCGATTTTATGGAAGGCAATTCGATTTTAAGGCATCAATTGCCTAAAGTTTTATAAGAAAAGGAGTCACTTGATTTAGAAACTTAACTTTATTTCTAAGGGTGTTGTGACTTGCCTTGAAATGTAATTTGAACTTGATACTAGGATTTATAGTATCTTGGAAGTTTTTCTACCAAAAAGAGTCATTGGTTTTAAAGAATAGAAGTACGTAGTACTTAGGGTTAAATTCCCGGATTTCTATTAAGAACATGTTAGTGCCTTAGGTAAACTAAAATGAGAGTGTATATGAACAAGAATAATAAGAAGTTAGGGGATTTCTTAACTTGCTTATATATTGTATGATATGTCGATAGAGCTTATGTTATGTGTGATAGCCGGATTTGGGCTAGTGATATATTATTCGTTGCGGGGTCATTCCCCGGGATTGTGGCATTGTATATTGCCGTGGATTTGCTAACCACGATGCGAGGAATACCTCATGCGAGTCCGTAGGGCTTATGCGGGTGAAATAGTCCCATGCGGGCGGGTCCAGCCTATGCGAGGAATACCTCATGCGAGTCCGTAAGGGCTTATGCGGGTGAAATAGTCCCATGCGAGGAATACCTCACGCGGGTCCACGTGCTCTATGCGGGTGAAATAGTCCCAGGAATAGGATTGCTTAATGACACTGCGGGCGGGTGGTCCTGCTTTGATCGTGAGCTTTCCTACTTTATATTGTAAGTATACCCCTATTTACTCTCATTGTTAGTAAGGCACAGTGTACTATTAATTGAGTTATCATACATGTCTCCAGTTTTATTTTAGACTTATGATTTCATTACTGATTTCTGGCCACATATTTGGTACATGTTGTATCGACCTCCTTCGGGCCGTTCACGCCGCAGTAGAGTACGCTGCTGATCCTCGCTCTTAGGATCACTGTTCAGCTGTGGAGAAACTCCTTTATTCCGGAGGCTTATCCCTGGTATTGTCGGTTATTGTATATTCAGGGGTATGGCGGGGCCCTGTCCCGCCAGAGTTGTTATTCTTAGAGGTCTGTAGTCACATTGTGGATTGAGTTGTAAAGAAAAAAAAATGTACTGTTCTATTTCTGGATTGAGTATATTTTTACGGAAGGTGGCCTTATCGGCTAGCCTGTTGTTAATTTATGTTTAAGTTTTTTTTTTGTTGTGTATGTTCCGCTGCTATTCTCTGATGTTTACCAAAAGGGGTGCCCAGGTAGGGCACCAGTCGCGGGCCCGGGGTCGGGTCGTGACACTCTTCTCCTCCCGAAGATCTGCATCTCGATACCGTACCAACACTGGGTCCTCAAACTGTCGCCTCTTCACCTCATCAACGATGGAAGACTCGGAAACCTCACGAACCCGTACCCCACTATCGTCGGTATCGATCAATTAAACCCCAAGGCTCGCTAGCTGGTGGATCTGACGGACCATGTCCTGTCTCTCTGGCTGTACCTCTGACAGGCTCCCCATCGATCTACGACTCAAAGCATCAACAACCACGTTGGCTTTTCCCGGATGGTATAGAATATCAACATCATAATCTTTCAACAACTCTAACCACCGTCTCTGTCGCAAGTTCAGCTCCCTCTGCCTGAAGATATACTGGAGGCTCTTGTGGTCTGTATAAATATCCACATGAACCCCATACAAATAGTGTCTCCAAATCTTCAAGGCATGAATAACTGCGGCCAACTCTAAGTCATGGGTAGGGTAATTCCTCTCATGCTTCCGTAACTACCGGGAAGCATAGGCTATAACCTTTACGTGCTGCATCAAAACACACCCTAGCCCGATACCCGAGGCATCACAATAGATCACGTACCCGTCTAACCCCTCAGGAAGAGTAAGAACTGGAGCCGTAGTCAACCTTTCCTTCAGCAACTGGAAACCCTTCTCGCAAGCCTCTGTCCACTGGAACTTGGCTGCCTTCTGAGTCAGCCTAGTCAACGGTGCTGAAATCGAAGCAACCGCTTCCACAAACCTACGATAATAACTCGCCAAACCTAAGAAATCGCGCACTCGGTCGGAGTAGTAGGTCTCGGCCAAGACTTGACTGCCTCAATCTTTGCCGTATCCACCTGAACACCATCAACCCCAATAATGTGCCCCAGTAATGCCACTGAGGCCAACCAAAACTCACACTTGGAGAACTTGGCTAATAAATGCCGGCTCCGGAGGACCCCAAGTACCGTCCTTAAGTGATCTGCATGTTCCTGCCCTGAACGCGAATAAACCATGATGTCATCAATGAATACTATCACAAATGTATCAAAAAATGGCTTGAACACCCGGTTCATCAAATCCATAAATACCGCTGGAGCGTTGGTCAAACCGAAAGACATAACCCTGAACTCATAGTGCCCATACCGGGTCCTGAATGCAGTCTTTGGGATATCTGCCTCGAACTGCGACTGATGATAACTGCATCGCAGTCTATCTTGGAAAAACACCTCGCACCCTGCAACTGGTCAAACAAGTCATCAATCCTGGGGAGGGGGTACCTATTTTTGATGGTTACCTTTTTCAGCTGCCTGTAATCAACACACATACGCAGCGTCCCATCCTTCTTCTTCATAAACAAAACTGGCGCTCCCCAGGGAGAAATACTAGGCCTGATAAAGCCCTTTTTCCAAAGAAATCTTTCACCGTCCTTCACTCCTCAACTCAAGAAAGCCATCCTGTATGGCGGAATAGAAATAGGTCGAGTGTCTGGCAACGTATCAATACAAAACTCAATCTCCCTCTCAGGAGGGATACCCGGAAGATCATCTGGGAACACATCTGGAAACTCCCTAACCACTGCACCGATCAAGGATCGAACCTCACCTCAGACGAATACCAACCAAATGATAGATGTACCTTTCCGCACCATCTTCCCGCCTTGAGGTAAGAAATAAACCTACCCTACGACGCCGTGTTGCCCTTCCACTCGATAATCGCTCGCCAAGAAATCGAACCGAACCAACCTGTCTCTACAGTCAACGTTGGCATAACAAGAAGCCAACCAGTCCATACCCATAATGACATCAAAATCGTCATCTCCAACTCTATCAAGTCTGCAAGTGGTCCGACGATCAGAATAAACACCGGGAAACCTCTATACACCCGCTCAGCTAACACCGAATCACTCACTGGCGTAGCTACCTCAAAAGGCTCTATCGACACCGGCTCTATCCTGATTCTACCCGCAATAAGAGGGGACACATAGGAAAAGGTAGAACCTGGATCTATCAAAGCATATACATCACAGCATGAAATCAATAATGTACTAGTGACGACGTCAGGGGAAGCCTCCTGATCCTGGCGGCTGGCTAAGGAATAAATGCGGTTCTGTGGACCGCTAGAACTGGAACCACCACCACGACCTCTGCCGCGGCCTGCCGGTCCGTGAGTACCCTGCCCTCCGGGGCGCATAACCACAGAAGAAGAGGAAGACCCAGCAACTGATCCTGTCGGCTGCACCGTACCACCCATGCCGCCTCTAGACGGACAATCTCTCCTCAAATGGCCCTGCTGGCCACAAGAGTAACAAGCTCCCGGAGCTATGCGACACTCGCCCTGGTGAGACCTACCGCATCGAGCACACTGAGATGTGGGTGGTCTCGATCGGTGACGGTTTCTGCCTCCCTGAAACCCCGAAGTCCTGGAGCCCTGACCTGCTCCTGAATGACCTGGCTGATCAGACCTCCTGCCAGAAAACCGTGAAGGAGCACTCTGTGCTGGCTGGAATGTGGACCTAGTCTGCTGCTGAGGCTGTCCGCCTAAAATCGCCTGAGACCTGCCCTCGCCTCTTGGGCCGGCTGCGTCGATCCTCCTCTCTCGTGCTCTATCCTCGCGATAGGCACGTATCTGGCAATATCCATACCGAGCTGAAGAGCCACCCCCAAGCAAGCAGTAATCATATGACGGTCTAGCCCCATCACATAACGATGCACTCTATCCACCATGTCAGCTACAATGGTGTGCGCGATGTCGCCAAGCGAGTCAAACTCGGTCAGACTCACGATAGTCCTCCCATTCTGCCTCAAGGTCAAGAATCTATCTACGCGGGCTCTCCTCATCTCAGGAGGCAAAAAGTGATCCATGAAGGCCTCTGTGAACTCCTCCCAAACAGCTGGAAGAGCATCCTCACCTCTCGACAGCTCCCATGACTCAAACCAGTTCAACGTAATATCGCGTAACCGGTAAGATGCTAGCATAACTGACTCTGTATCCGAAGACCTAAGAACCAGCATAGTCCGCTGTAACTGCAGAATGAACTCCTGCGGATCCTCCTCAGACCTCGAACCATAAAACTCGGGTGGATGACAACCCAAAAAATCCCGAATCCGCAAACTGTCGGCCCTAGGGTTAGCCACCGCTTCCGCTTGCCGCTCGCTACTATGTTGGTCAATAACCAGATCTGCTCCCCGTAGTCTCTATACTCAGCTCCTGGCTGCGGAACTGGAGGCTCTGGTACCGGAACCTCTGGAGCTACTGCCGCTCTCGGCTCCTCTACTACTGCCGGCGTGGCTGAACTCGCCGACCCGCCTACTACCTCAGGCATAGTCTGTGCCTGAGTCCGAGTAACCCTCTGAGTACCGCTAGCAGCCCTTGCTGCTGCCTTGCCCTTCGGCCTCAGTCGCTTTCGCGAGGCATAATCGTTACATAAGAATAGGTCGAGAGGATTCAACCTAATAAGACGACTCTCATCGCACGATCTCGGAGAGAAGAATGGAAACCAATCCTAAATGTCCTGCACTCCACGATTATAGATGTGGTGCACAACACACCGATAATCAAGACTCTACTAGACACGGTCTGTAGACACTTTCCGAGGACTAACTGCTCTGATACCACTTTTGTCACGACCCGACCCCGGGCTCGTGACTGGTGCCCTACCTGGGCACCCCGTTCAGGTATACATCAGAGAATAGCAGTAGAACATACACAACATAAAAAATGTTTAGACAATAAACATCACAGGCTAGCCGACAAGGCCGCTTTCCATAAAATATACATAATCAACAACAAAACTGTACAACTCAGATATTACAGCCCCAAACCACAACATGTGACTACATACCTCTAGGAATAACAACTGTGGTGGGACAGGGCTCCGTCATACCCCTGAATGTACATAAATCTACAACATCAGGGAAAGACTGTACCAAAAGACAAGCCTCCGGAGAAATGGAGCTTCTGACGCCTGATCAGTGA
Source organism: Przewalskia tangutica (assembly GCA_029844215.1). NCBI lineage: Eukaryota > Viridiplantae > Streptophyta > Magnoliopsida > Solanales > Solanaceae > Przewalskia > Przewalskia tangutica. The sequence continues at coordinate 68,430,767 of CM056726.1, forward strand.
TCCTAAGAATGATGATCCACCACCTGCTAACCCCTACCCGCGGCATGAACGCAACCCCCGAGGAAGGGGGTCAGTACACAATATATACTAAGTATGTAAAACTGGAAAATATTGTAATTACATAATAAGTTTAAAACAAAGCCGGAGACATGTATGATAATCAAATTACAGTATATTGTGCCTTACTAACAATGAGAGTAACTAAGAGTATACTTACAACATAAAAATATGAAGCTCACGATCAAAGCAGGACCACTCGCTCGCAGTATCATTAAGCAATCCTACTCCTGGAACTATTTCACCCGCATAGGTCGTATGGACCCGCATGAGGTATTCCTTGCATAGGTCAGACTACCGCACGGGACTATTTCACCCGCGTAAGCCCATAAGGACTCGCATGAGGTATTCCTCGCATCATGGGTAGCAAATCCACTAAACAGTGGTATAACGTCTTGGGGTTTACCCTCATTTATACTCTTACCACCGGCGGTGGTATAACGTCTTGGGGGTTTACCCCTCATTTATACTCTTACCCTGGAGAAGGTGGTATAACGTCTTGGGGGTTTACCCTTCATTTATACTCTTACCCTATCTCAACCGGCCATCATACATAACATAAGCCCTACCGGCTTATCATACATAACATAAGCACTACCGCTTATTATACAATAAATAAGCAAGTTAAGAAATTCACCTAACTTCTTATTAGCCTTATTCATATACACTCTCATTTTATTTTACTTAAGGCACTAACATGTCATTATAAAATCCGGGAATTTAACCCAAAGTACTACGTACTTCTATTCTTTTAAAAATGACTCTTTTCATTATAAAACTTCCAAGATACTAATAACCGTAGTATCAAGTCACCATTACTTTTCAAGACAAGTCACAATACTTTTAGAAATATAATTAGGCTTCTAAATCAAGTGACTTCTTTTCTTATAAAACCTTAGGCCACTGATGCCTTAAAATCAATTTGTCTTTCATTAAATCAAGTCATTTTATCCTTATTTATCTTTCCATAAAGCTAATATAACCAACTTCCCATAAAGTCGTTATATTAACTTTATACCTTAGCCAATTACAATTTCTTATCCAAGGGACTTATACGTTTAAAACGAAACAAGTATCATGTGCTTTAAAACTCTTCAAGTCCCTTAACTTTTAAAAACCTAAGACATCCTTAATACTTTTAAAGAAGTGAGTTAATCCCCTAACTCACCCAACTTTGCCATTATTAAAATAAGTAAAGGATATCCAAGTCTAGTACGTCTACCGTACTATATAAGTCAACTATTCATGCTCAAAAGATAGGAAAGTTCTACATACCTCTTCGTGTCAATCCACTTGCTAAGTACAATATCCCGCCCGTAGAAAGTTAACCTATAATGTCCACAATACGTCTATTAACGTCTTACTTCAAACGTAGAATATTATAAGTGCAAAGTCACTAAATTCTACGGAAAATCGGACAACACCTCCTTTGTTTCTACATACTTTGCCACCTTTTCAAGGCCGAATTCAATAACCAAACACGCCACATTTAAGGCCCAACAATACAATTAATCAATAGGGGATTACACGCCTATTAGACGTGTAAAATTCCGCCCCACAAACGATATCAAACTAATACAAACTACTAGGCCAATTCGGCAACATTGAGATACAACAATACCAATTCTTATCCAATTTCCTTTTCAATCCAAATTGTTAGCATAACATGATATCAAGTCGCAATCGATTATAACTACTATAATCTTCAAGTAAGTAACATGCGACGATTCTAATTAACGACCAAATTGTAATCCAACTTCAAATGGCTTACATTACATTTCGGTTTTTAGGCTACAACCATCCATAATACCTATAAAACTTCAACACATATACTTCATGCTAGCAAACATGTAAGGCTAACAACAATATATAATCTTGTAACACTTAAGAGACAAGATTATTACCTCAACGATTCTTAGTCCAACTTTAACTCCGAAGTCGCTCCTTAGCAACTTAGAGCCTCTTCTTGACACTTCAATCCGCTACTTGAGACCCTTAGAATAACAAAAACAACTTTCCTTCAATCTTCCAAACAAAACCTAGAAAAGCAACTAGGTTTTCATCTTGCGACTAATACAAAAACTATCTTTTTCCGGGATTTTTCTATTGAGATATCCTTACAATACACTCATGAACCTTGGTTTAAAGTGTGGAGCTTAATAGACAACAAACAATTTTTTTGTGTTGGGAGCTTGCAAACCCGAGAGCTACCATTGGTGTTCTTGAAATTCTTGAAATTTTTTCTAAGTGTTGAACTTAGTCTTGCTACTAGTACTACTATATAGCACAATGGAGGGTCAAGATGTGTGCAAATGTGTGGCTTGGATGAGCTTCTATTAAATATCAAGACTAGTGGTCCCATTGACTAAGTCAACATTGTCAAGCTCTTCAACTTGCAAGACTTGTCTTCCTAACAATGGTCAAATGACCCTTTTGTCCATGCTCAATTCGTCCAAGACAACATAAGGGGGGGGGGGGTGACCCATGTCGCCCTCCCATTCGTCACAATATTACGTTTTCCGACAATTTCATAATTCCGATAATTTTTTACAAGTCTCAAATCTTAACATTTGGAATTCTCACGTACGTTCTTAAAAACATGTCTCAGAATACGGGTTGTCACGACCGATTCGGCCCGTGGATCGTGCCTTACCCCGCACCCTAGTGATACAACCGTTATACCCGTAGTTGCGGGGTATGTATGTGAGGACGCACGCATTTGCAGAGTACGAGAAATTTTGAAAAGAAAGAAAGATGTGAGTTTTCACTAAAAGTTTCCTGTTATTTGTGAAGAAAAAGGTTCGTTAATGGGAATTGGATTCCCATTTGGTATTTGGACTTCATAGATTATATTAGAATTTTGAGATTTTATTTTCTAAATGGTCACGTGGGCCCACGAGAAATTTACTGGTTTAAGGGGCCCGCTTTGTTTTTGAGATTTCCGATTTTGGATATTTTCTAAGACGGAATATTCTGGCGAATCGGGGCGACACGTGTCACCCCACGTGGCACCCTTGGCCGAATTTACCTTTGTGCACAACACCCGACAGTCGTTTTCGGCGAAACGCTTTGCATAACTTCATGAGGGGAAAATTCGACTATGTCGCTTTGTATTTTTATGGATTTTTCCGAGCGTTAACATCTTTGGGCCAACGAGAGGGTGACACTTTTCACCCTCAGTGACGGTTTGGCAGCGAGGGACGTTTTCTCCCTTGTTTTGCCTTGTTTGGCCTTGTTTGGTGCATTGTTTTGTGGAGTGTTTTGTGGAGTAGGGTTTAGGGTGCACTTGGCTTGATCTTGGCCTTACACTTGCCTTGCACATGGCTTGATCTTGGCCATTGGTTGGCCTTTGGTTTTGCTATAAATACCCCCCTTATGTTGATGAACTCTTCATCCACAAATGAAACCTTCCAAGCCTAAAATCCTCCCTCCTCTAGTGTTGAGTTCGTCCAACTCATCCCCTCTTTTGAGAGTCTTGGCCGAGGCCTCCTCCTCCCCCTTTGTGGTGTCTTGGCTGGGTACCCCACTGCCTAGTTGTTTTCGTATAATACCCTTGTTGTGGTATAGAAATACTCCCTAGTATTGTTATAATGCCCAAAATACCTTAGCCTTGTACCTTGTAGTATTCCAAAGATACCTCTTTACGTAGAGTCCGAAATACTACCTTTTGTCCTTTTTAGTCTCAAACCAAACCCTAAGGAAATCTTCATAGTTGGTGAAGTATTTGAGTAGAAGTTGGTTAGAACTTCTAAGGGTTGTTTGGAGTGGTTTGGAGCGCACTGAGCGAGCTAAACCTTGCTCGGGATCGACATTATAACTTGGATAATTTTAGGCTTATCGAGGTAATTATCTTGTCCTCTATTGTAATTGGAAATTACATGTTTGTTAGAATATATAGTTGAAGTATACTATATATGGAACTACTTAGTATTCGTCAATGTCTAATGACTTAAGCCTGAAGAATAAAGAATCAATCGAATCAGTATTTACATAGGATCAGACAGCAGAGACTTGTAGAATTGTACACGTCCCGTTAGGCGTGTAAACCCCCTGGTCAAGCCAGCCACTCGATAGAGAGGAGATTTACGCTGTTGCGGGAAGGTGTCTTGAATTTTCTATAGAAAGATAGAAACTTGTGTTTTGGGGTTAATAGACGTTTGTGACCTTTATAGGTGAAAGTACTGAGAGTAGCGTATTCTACTCGAGGAGTGGAAAGGGCTAGCAAGGTTGTAGTACTTGGAGCATTTTGCTTATTGTCGATAAATCGTCGCGAGGTATGTGAACCTCTTCCTATCTTTTCTAGCATGTTGTTGTGAACTATGTAGTACGTAGACGCGTACGTGCTAAGTGATTTGGTTGGTTTAAAACATAGGGTGTTATAATAGCTTTATGGGAAGTTAGTTATAACGACCTTATGTAAGTGAAAATGGTTTACTGATGTTAGAAGTTAAGAGACTTGATCTTATAAGATAAGAGACTTAACTTATTTGTTTTAATGTGGATGTTTGTGTGAAACCTCATTCGTGAGTAATGAGTACTTGGTTTTTAAAGGGATAATGTTTTACTGATTTCGAATCGTAATGTATCGACAGCACCACCGCAGTTAATAAAATGAAAATGTATTGAATAATGATGTGTTGTATTAAAACAAGTAGAAACCTCCATCTGAAAAGAAGCTAAGATAAGACAAAATGATATTACATTTTCTAGATCATGGTCAGTAATAAGATCGTTATAAACAAGAATAAACTACTCACATATATGACATATGTTACTCAATTGTTCTAAAAAGGAATCAAGTGATTAAGTTTGGGAACTATGAAACCATTTGAAAATGAGAAGCTTGAGTAATTGAAACTAGGCAAACTGGAACTTAGGAAAAGAATGTTGTTACTTGGTTTTGAAAAGGAAGGTGGGTTGGTCATTCTAATACTACGTATCGGGTGACTTTTATAAAAGAAAGGGATCTCTTTTAAAAGAACTTACGTATGTAGTACTTTGGGGTTAAAACCCGACTTTGGTATAAAATGAAAGTACTTTGTGTTGTTGTGTTATACCCGTATTTCCGCAGTATGTACGTGGCGTGCACGATAAATTTTTGCCTTAAGAATTGGCTTGGTTCAAATTTGGGCACAAGTGCCGAATAGAGTCGTTTCGACGAAACGTTTCCACGACTTTCGAGAGAAAATTCGCTATGTCATTTATAAATTTTGCGGAATTTTACGAGACACCAAACATTTTTGACCAACGGGAGGTGACATGTGTCACCTCACATCGAAGGCTCGACGGCAAACATGGCATGTCTTGGACGATTTTGGTCCACTTTAGTTGGTAGGATATTTTGTGCAAGTTGTGTGGTAGATGGATAAGGTAGCACATGGCTAAATCTTGGCCTTACACTTGCTATGCACTTGTCTTCATCTTGGCCATTGGTTGGCCTTCACTTGACCTATAAATACCCCATTAGTTGATGAGTTCTTTCATCCACAAATTGCCTAAGTCTTGAACACCCCTCTCGCTCCCTCTTGAGAGTTCTCGTCCTAGCCTCCCTTTCCCTCGGCGAGAGCCACCCCCTCCCTGGTGGTGTTTTGCCGGGTACCCCAGCCTAGTTGTCTCGTATAAATACCCCCTTTGTGGTATAGAAATACTCCAAAGTATTGTTGTAATGTCCAAATACCTCGCCCAAATACCTTGTAGTATTCCCAAGGTTACACTTATAAAAGCCCAGAAAATACGATTATACTTTCCTTTAGCCACTAAACGAAACCCTAAAGAAATCTTCATAGTTGTTTGAAGTACTTAAGAGAAGTTGGTTAGAACTTCTAAGGGTTGTTTGGAGCGGATCGAGCACTTGAGTAGGAGCTAAACCTTGCTCGGGAGCGACATTAAACTCGGATAATTTTGGGCTTATCGAGGTAAATATCTTGTCCCCTATTGTAATTGGAAATTACATAAGTGTTGAATATATAGTTGTTGTATACTATATATAGTAATGAACTTAGTATCGTGGCAATGTCTTTTGACTTAAGCCTGAAGAATTAAGAATCGAATCGAATCAGTAATTACATAGGATCAGACATGAGACTTGCAAGAGTACCGTGGAGTAGAATTGTACCCGTTAGGGTTAGATGATAACCTGGTTGGCTTGATGGCGGCCTCGATAGAGAGGAGATTAACGCCATGTTGCGAGGTGTCTTACGAATTTTCTGAGAATATTCTACGTTGTGGTCTAGATGTTAACAAGCGCTTGTGGCCTTATAGGTTGAAGTCCTACGTGTGGCGCGATTTACTTGGCAAGGAGTAGCCGATTGTTGAGCGTTTTGCTATTAGTCGATACTCGTCGCGAGGTATGTGAACCTCTTCCTATCTCTTCTAGCATGATATGTGTGAACTATGTAGTACGGTAGACGCGTACGTGCTAAATGTATTTGATTGGTTTAAAACATAAAGTGTTATAACGGCTTTATGGGAAGTCGTTATAATAGCTTTATGTGGATAAGCAAGTACTGTGGTTTTTAAAAGGTAATGCTATTTTGAATAATAAGCGGCTTGTTATAATAAAGAACTTGATGTATTTCAAAAGATTTATAAATCGTTTTGGAAGAGTAACACTTGGTTTTAAAGGTTTTAAAAAGAGTTATACTAGCTTTATGGGAGTTAGGTATAATGTCTTAAGAGAGGTAAAGAAAATGGTTTACTAATGTTAGAAGTTAAGAGACTTGATCTTATAAGATAAGAGACTTAACTTATTTGTTTTAATGTGAATGTTTGGGTGAAACCTCATTCGTGAGTAATGAGTACTTGGTTTTATCTAAAGGGATAATGTTTTCTTGATTTGAAATCGAATGTGTATCGATGCACCAACTGCGAGCGTTAATAAAGGAAAATGTATTAAATAATGATGAATTGTATTAAAACAAGTAGAAACCTCCATCTGAATAGAAACTAATATCAGAAAAAAAGATAAAAATTTTCTAGATAAAGGAATCAGTAATAAGAATGTTTTAAAAAAGAATAACCTAATATCATTAAAGACATATAATACTCAATTGTTCTAAAAAGGAATCAAGTGATTAAGTTTATGAACTATGAAACCATTTGAAAATGAAGCTTGAGTAATGAAACTAGGCAAACCGAATTTAGGAAAGAATATTGTTACTTGACTTTGAAAAGGAATGTGGGTTGGTCATTCTAATACTACGGGTATCGGGTGACTTTTATAAAAGTAATGGATCTCTTTTAAAAGAACTTAACGTATGTAGTACTTTGGGGTTAAAAACCCGGACTTTGGCATAAAATGAAAGTACTTTGAGTTGTGTGATACTTGCCTATGCTTGTTGTTGTGAAACTAGCCTATGCTTGTTATTGTGAAACGTGCCTATGCTTGTTGTGATAGCCTTTGTTGTGCAAAACGTTGTATTTCTGTGTTATCGCGTCTCTCGATGGAGGGTCGGTTGACTGGTTGAGAACTTACTTGGACGTGTCGGCATTGACGGAGAAATTCCACGGGTACGTCCCTGTTGATAGTATTATTGTTATTAATCGCTTTGGACATACTGACACGATGCGTAGCGCACGGGTATGTTTCCATTTTGATTATCGTCTTGTGATTTCCTTTTGGACATACTGACCCGATGCGTAGCGCACGAGTATGCGTCCATTTGGAATGCTGTCCTATTGTTTCCCTTTGGACATACTGACCCGATGCGTAGCGCACGAGTATGCGTCCATTTGGAATGCTGTCCTATTGTTTCCCTTTGGACATACTGACCCGATGCGTAGCGCACGAGTATGCGTCCATTTGGAATGTTGCCTTATTGTTTCCCTTTGGACATACTGACCGTCGTAGCGCAGTATCGTCCATTTGGATTGTTATCTTGTTTATTATTGTTGCATCATGGACATGTCTACACCGGCGCAAGATTCCGGCACGCGCCATGATGCGAACATGATGGATGTTGTGGGCGTGAGACCCATAGTTATATTTGAGTGGTGACTTTGAGGGCGTGAGTCCCTGACTTGACTGCTTCTATGTTGTGAACTGTAGTTTGGTTATCATACATGTCTCCTGCTTTATATAGACTAGTATGATTTCATTTACTGATTTTACGCTTCACATACTGTACTGTTATCGACCTCTGGGCCGCGTTCATGCCGCAGTAAAGGTACATCGATCGCCGATCCCCGCTTATAGGATCACATTCAGCGTGTTGGGAAGCTCCGTTTCTCCGGAGGCTTATCTTATTGGTATGTGTTCCCTGAGTTGTAGGTTCTTGTACATTCAGGGGTATGGCGGGGCCCTGTCCCGTCATAGTTGTTGTAAATCTTAAGTGCAGAGAACTGTTGTGGCGGGGTTTGTAAAAAGGATAACTGTCGTATTTATGTATGTATGTTGAAGGCAATCGCTTTGCTGGCCTGTTTATTTATCATGTCTCTCATTTCATGTTTAAAGTTTTTATTTCCGCTGGTTTTCTCGATGTTGTATCGCTAGGTGCCCGGTAAGGCACGATGTGGCCCGGTTCGGCGTTACAAAAGTGGTATCGGAGCGATTAATCCTCGGAAAGTGTCTACGCACCGTGTCTAGTAGAGTCTTGATTATCGGTGTGTTGTGCACCACATCTATAATCGTGAGGCTATAGGACATTTAGGATTGGTTTCCATTCTTCTCATTCGAGATCGTGCCTTAGAGCCGTTGTAAGTTGGACCCTCCGACGTGTTTCGTTTTACCGTTATGCCTCTGCGAAAGGCAACCGGGGCCCGAAGGGCAAGGCGGCGAGTCGCTAGTGGGATTCAGAGGAGTACGGTGGCGCAGCCCTGGCCAAGACTGAGTAGTGCTTCCGACGGCGAAGTTTTGTGACGCCGCCAAAGACCAAAGAGAGTTTAGAGCCGCAGCAGCCGGGTCGATGAGACTACAAGACTGAGCCTCCAGCCCCACACCGGAGCAGGGAGATGGGTCACGCGAGATGGCCCGATTATTGCCGTGGTTGTGGCCGATATGGCGACAGCCGACGCGGCAGCCTGGCAGCCAAAGAAGACCGTAGTGCACCCGAGGCGCATAGCTGAGGTCGCGGATTTCTTAGTTGTAGCCCGCTTTGAGTTTTACTGGTCGAGGCCGAGGATGATCCGCAGGAGTTCATCCGTCGATTCTGCAGAGGATCATGCGGTGATCAAGGCTTGAGATCGAGTGCATGACATTTGTTCAGACGGCCGCGTGATACCGCGATCGATTGGTTTGACTCGCGGAGCTTTCGGGAGAGCATGCACTTCCACCGCTTGGGACGAAGTTTTCGGGGCCTTCCGGCACATTTCTTGCCTCCACAAATGGCGAGGGCTCGGCCGGCAGATTTTTGATGTTGAGGCGAAGCGCGCATAGCCGGGAGTACAATGTGAGTTCGACTCATTGGCGGTATGTTCCCGCATTAGTAGCTAGTATGGAGGATCGAGTGCACCGATATGTTACAGGCTCGATGATTACCTAGCAGAGTTGTTCGGTGTTTCCTTCACCGCATGGACATTGCCCGCATTCGTGCTCACGACTGCGCGGCGAGCGCAGATCGACGCAGTGGACCGCCACAGGAAGGCCAAGACGGCCGGATATTTTGGCGACTTTCGAGGCGCACCGCCGCCAGCAGACTAGTTATGTACCTCCACCGCCTTCGTGAGCGGTCGTGGCTCCGCGGTTGATTTTCGGAGAGGTGGGTGTTAACGGTGAAGCCACCCCTACCTCGTTGTGACCATTGTAGTAGACTCCATTTTGGAGAGTGTCGCTAGATTGGGAGTTTGTTTTGCATGCGCCAGCGAGGCCATTTTGCGAGGAACTGTCCGACCAAGGGTAGCACGGATGTTACGACTCACCTACGGATCGGGTCGGTTCATCGCCTTTCATAGCATGCCACTGCAGGCGTGCCTATGATTAGAGTGAGCGGTTGATTCTGTATATCCTTAACCTCTAGAGTTTTGGTATGCTTGTTTTAATGATCTCAATATTGTGATCTATGTACGTATATCGTTGTGATATTATGAGTTAGAATACATGGTAAGTGTGAACCTTAAACTATGTCACGACTGAGACCTTAGGGGTAAGGTCGTCTTGAGTTAAAGATTTATTTTATGTTTGACCCTTATCAGAGTAGTAGTATACGTGGGATTTATTTGTGTGATAAGTCCGTGGGTAGTGTGAGATGGAAGTGGTAGCTTTCGTGATGGGAATTGGTAAGATTGTTCCGGATCGGGGAACAAGAGTTTGGCGCGGTTGGGGGTCGGGTTGAGGACCATTTGCGGGTCAACCCGTAGCCCGGATTGAGGTGGGGTCAGCTCTGGGTGGTCCCGCCAGGAGGTAGGGTCACCAGGGTGTTAGGCCCAAGTTTAGATGACCATCGTATGAGTTGGTGGATATGTTCGACCAGAAGTGGATCGTGGAGGCCGGGAACGGCCTTAGAGAAGATCGAAGTTAGTCAGATGACCAAGTTTGGAGGTAGTGACTCCAAGGGTTGGAAACAGAAGCGTTGACAGAAGTGTGGTACGGATACTAGAACGAGTTCGAGTGTTCGTGACGAGTTCTACGAGAAAGGGGAGAGGTGAACGTGTGTTTTTGTGGCCAGGTGTGGCATGATTGTTTTCGTACGTATAGCAGTGAAGACTATACTGACGCCTGATTTGTTTTGAGACCTTGAAGGAACATTCGGGACGAATGTTTCTAAGGGGGGAAGAATGTTATACCCCGTATTTCCAGAGTATGTACGTGAGGGCGTACGTATTAAATTTTTGCCTTAAGAATTGGCTTGGTTCGAAATTTGGGCACAAGTGCGAATAAGTCGTTTTCGACGAACGTTTCCACGCTTTCGAGAGAAAATTCGGCTATGTCATTTATAATTTTTGCGGATTTTTCCGAGAGACGAAACATTTTGGACCAACGGGAGGGTGACATGTGTCACCTCACATCGAAGGCTCGACGCCAAACATGGCATGTCTTGGACGATTTTGGTCCACTTTAGTTGGTAGGATATTTTGTGCAAGTTGTGTGGTAGATGGATAAGGTAGCACATGGCTAAATCTTGGCCTTACACTTGCTATGCACTTGTCTTCATCTTGGCCATGGTTGGCCTTCACTTGACCTATAAATACCCATTAGTTGATGAGTTCTTTCATCCACAAATTGCCTAAGTCTTGAAAACCCCTCTCCCTCCTCTTGAGAATTCTCGTCCTAGCCTCCCTTTCCCTCGGCGAGAGCCACCCCTCCTCGGTGGTGTTTTGCCGGGTACCCCCTAGCCTAGTTGTCTCGTATAAATACCCTTTGTGGTATAGAAATACTCTCAAAGTATTGTTGTAATGTCCAAATACCTTGCCCAAATACCTTGTAGTATTCCCAAGGTTACACTTATAAAAGCCCGGAAAATACGATTATACTTTCCTTTAGCCACTAAACGAAACCCTAAAGAAATCTTCATAGTTGTTTGAAGTACTTAAGAGAAGTTGGTTAGAACTTCTAAGGGTTGTTTGGAGCCGGATTGGAGCACTCGGAGTAGAGCTAAACCTTGCTCGTGAGCGACATTAAACTCGGATAATTTTGGGCTTATCGAGGTAAATATCTTGTCCCTATTGTAATTGGAAATTACATAAGTGTTGAATATATAGTTGTTGTATACTATATATAGAATCAACTTAATCGTGGCAATGTCTTTTGACTTAAGCTGAAGAATTAAGAATCGAATCGAATGTAATTACATAGGTGTATCAGATGAGACTTGTGTAGTAGTACCGTGAGTAGAATTGTACCGTTAGGGTTAGATGTATAACCCCCGTTGGCTTGATAGCGGCCTCGATAGAGAGGAGATTAACGCCGCCATGGGAGGTGTCGCCAATTTTCTCAGAATATTCTACGTTGTGGTCTAGATGTTAATGGCGCCTTGTGGCCTTATAGGTTGAAGTCCTACGTGTGGCGCGATTTACTTGGGTTAAGGAGTAGCCGACTGTTTGGAGCGTTTTGCTCTTAGTCGATACTCGTCGCGAGGTATGTGAACCTCTTCCTATCTCTTCTAGCATGATATGTGTGAACTATGTAGTGCGGTGACGCATACGTGCTAAATGTATTTGATTGGTTTAAAACATAAAGTGTTATAACGGCTTTATGGGAAGTCGGTTATAATAGCTTTATGTGGATAAGCAAGTACCTTGTGGTTTTTAAAAGGTAACTGTTTTGAATAATAACTGGCTTGTTATAATAAAGAACTTGATGTATTTCAAAAGATTTATAAATCGTTTTGAAGGAAGAGTAACACTTAGTTTTAAAGGTTTTAAAAAGAGTTATACTAGCTTTATGGGGAGTTAGGTATAATGTCTTAAGAGAGGTAAAGAAAATGGTTTACTAATGTTAGAAGTTAAGAGACTTGATCTTATAAGATAAGAGACTTAACTTATTTGTTTTAATGTGAATGTTTGGGTGAAACCTCATTCGTGAGTAATGAGTACTTGGTTTTATCTAAAGGGATAATGTTTTACTGATTTCGGAAATCAGAATGTGTATCGACAGACCACTGCAGCGTTAATAAAGGAAAATGTATTAAATAATGATGAATTGTATTAAAACCAGTAGAAACCATCTGCATAGAAACTAAGATGAGACAAAATGATATACATTTTCTAGATCATGGCTGCTGTAATAAGAATGTTGTAAACAAGAATAACCTACTCTCATGTAAGACATATATTACTCAATTGTTCTAAAAAGGAATCAAGTGATTAAGTTTATGAACTATGAAACCATTTGAAAATGAGAAGCTTCGAGTAATGAAACTAGGCAAACGGAATTTAGGAAAAGAATATTGTTACTTGACTTTGAAAAGGAATGTGGGTTGGTCATTCTAATACTACGGGTATCGTGTGACTTTTATAAAAGTAATGGATCTCTTTTAAAAGAACTTAACGTATGTAGTACTTTGGGGTTAAAACCCGACTTTGGCATAAAATGAAAGTACTTTGAGTTGTGTGATACTTGCCTATGCTTGTTGTTGTGAAACTAGCCTATGCTTGTTATTGTGGAAACGTGCCTATGCTTGTTGTGATAGCCTTTGTTGTGCAAAACGTTGTATTTCGTGTTATCGCGTCTCTCATGGAGGTCGGTTGATCGTTGAGAACTTACTTGGGCGTGTCGGCATTGACGAGAAATTCCACGCACGTCCTCGCTGATAGTATTATTGTTATTAATCGCTTTGGACATATCGACACGATCGTAGCGCATCGTATGTTTCCATTTTGATTATCGTCTTGTGATTTCCTTTTGGACATATCCGACCGCGTAGCGCAGTATCGTCCATTTGGAATGTCCTATTGTTTCTTTGGACATATCGACCGACGCGTAGCGCAGTATCGTCCATTTGGAATGCTTCTATTGTTTCCTTGGACATATCGACCCGACGCGTAGCGCACGCAGTATCGTCCATTTGGAATGTTGCCTTATTGTTTCCCTTTGGACATACCGACTGACGCGTAGCGCACGCAGTATCGTCCATTTGGATTGTTATCTTGTTTATTATTGTTGCATCATGGACATGTCTACACCGTCGCAAGATTCCGGGGCATGCGCCATGATGCGAACATGATGGATGTTGTGGGCGTGAGACCCATAGTTATATTTGAGTGGTGACTTTGAGGCGTGAGTCCACGACTTGATCGCTATGTTGTGGAATCGTAGTTTGGTTATCATACATGTCTCCCGCTTTATATAGACTAGTATGATTTCATTTACTGATATTTACGCTTTCACATACTTGGTACTGTTAGATCGACTCTCGGGCCGCGTTCATGCCGCAGTAAAGGTACATCGATCGCCGATCCCCGCTTATAGGATCACATTCAGCGTGTTGGGAAGCTCCGTTTCTCGAGGCTTATCTTATTGGTATGTGTTCCCGAGTTGTAGGTTCTTGTACATTCGGGGTATGGCGGCCCCGCCCCGTCATAGTTGTTGTAAATCTTAAGGTCTGCAGAACTGTAGGCGTGGTTTGTAAAAAGGATAATCGTCGGTATTTATGTATGTATGTCAAGGCAAATCGCTTGCTGGCCTGTTTATTTATCATGTCTCTCATTTCATGTTTAAAGTTTTTATTTCCGCTGGTTTTCTCTGATGTTGTATCGCTAGGGTGCCCGGGGTAAGGCACCAGTGACGGGCCCGGGTTCGGGGCGTTACATTGTGAAACTTGCCTATGCTTGTTGTTGTGAAGCTTGGCTATGCTTATTGTGATAACCTTTGTTGTGCAAAGCGTTGTATTTCTGTGTTACCGCGTCTCTCGATGGAGGGTCGGTTGACTTGTTGAGAACTTACTGACGCGTGCAGCCGACGAGAAATTCCACGCACGCCTCGCTGATAGTATTATTGTTGTGCATCGCTATGGACATACCGACACGACGCGTAGCGCATCGTATGCTTCCATTTAGATTACCGCTTGTTGTTTCCCTTTGGACATACCGACACGACGCGTAGCGCACGTATCGTCCATTTGGAATGTTGTCTTATATTTCCCTTTGGACATACCGACACGACGCGTAGCGCACGGGTATGCGTCCATTTGGAATGTTGTCTTATTTTTCCTTCGACATACCGACAAGATGCGTAGCGCATCGCATGCTTCCATTTGGATTGTCTTGTTGTTGAGGTCACATGGACATGTCTACACCGATGCAGAATTCCGGCATGTACGCCAGGACATTGGTATTATTGTTGCATCATGGACATGTCTACACCGATGCAAAGATTCGGGCATGCGCCATAATGCGAACTCGATTGATGTGGTGGGCGAGACCCATAGTTATATCGAGTGATGATCGCTTTATGTTGTGAACTGTAGTTTGGTTATCATACATGTCTCCTGCTTTATATAGACTAGTATGATTTCATTTACAGTATTGTACATTTTCACATACTTGGTACCTGTTATACTGACCTCCTTCGGGCCGCGTTCATGCCGCAGTAGGTACATCGCCGTGGATCCTCGCCATAGGATCACAGCCGGCAGATTAAGCTCCGCTTTCTCCGAGGCTTATCTTTTGGTAGGTATTCCACGAGTTGTAGGTTCTTGTACATTGTGGTATGGCGGCCCCATCCCGTCATAGTCATCAGATATCTTAGAGGTCTGTAGTAATGCAAGCGTGGTTGTAAAAGGATTAAACTGCTCGTGTTTTATGTATATACCAAGGCAAATCGCTTTTGGTTGCTTCGTTTATTTATTATATCTCTTGTTAAATGACTCATGTTTTATGTTCCGCTGATTTTCTCTCGATGTATGTATCACTAGGGTGCCTGGTAAGGCACCATGAACGCCCCGAACGTCGTTACAAAAGTGGTATCGAGCGATTAATCCTCGGAAAGTGTCTACGCACCGTGTCTAGTAAGTCTTGATTATCGATGTGTTGTGCACCACATCTATAATCGTGAGGTCGCAGACATTTAGGATTGGTTTCCATTCTTCGCATTCCGAGATCGTGCCTTAGAGCTGTGTTGTAAGTGGACCCCTCTGACGTATCACGTTTTACCGATTATGCCCGCAAGTGCAACCAGAGCCCGAAGGGCAAGGCACCGAGGGTGCCGCTAGTGAGATACGAGGAGTACGAGGCGCAGCCCGCACAAGACTGAGGTTGTGCTTGTGAGCCCGGGTTTTGTGGACGCCGCCAACCCCAGAGAGGTTAGAGCCGCAAGAATGGCCGCCGAGACCGCAGCACCGAGCCTCCAGCCCCATGCACCGGCAGGAGATGGGTTACAAGAGATGGCCCGGGCTTGCCGCCGTGGTCGTACGATATGAGGATAGGCCGATGCAGCAGCCTGGCCCAGAGCACCAGTGGTTCACCCCCGAGCGGATAGTTTGAGGCTACGGGACTTTCTGAGTTGTAGCCCGCCGAGTTTTATGGGTCGAGGCACGAGGATGATCCGCAGAGTTCATCCGGCAGCTACATGATCACGCGGGTGATCAAGGCTTGTAAACCGAGTCGTGACCTTTGGTTCGCATCGGCCGCGTGATACCGCAATCGATTGGTTTGATTCATGGAGCTTTCCGGGAGAGCATGCACTCCAGCAGATGGGATGAGTTTTCGGGCTTTCTCACGCACTTCTTGCCTCCGCAGACGGCGAGGGCACGCCGGCGATTTTTGTTCTCGAGACAGAGAGGCGCGCCGTCGGGAGTACAATGTCGAGTTCGATTCTTTGGCTCGATATGTCCTGCGCTTAGGCGAATATGGAGGATGTGGTGCATCGCCACGCCACCGGCTAGATGATTATATGGTTGAAGTCTTGTGCGGGTGTTTCTCTTCACCGCATGGACATTGCCCGCATGCAGCTCATGCACTAGGATGTGAGGCACGGAGGGTCGACGAATGACCGATCGCGAGAAGAGGCCGGGACGGCAGGTCCTTTGGTGGCTTTCGAGGCGGACCGCCAAAGAAGAGTTAGTTATATACCCCCACCGCATGCAGTGGTCCTCCACCGCCTTCGTGAGCAGTCGTGGCTCCGCGGTTCAGATTTTCTACAGAGCGGGTGTTAACCACCGGCCACCCCTACCTCGCAGGACCATTGTGGTAGACTCCATTTTGGAGAGTGTCGCTAGATTGGGAGTTTGTTTTGCATGCGACAGCAGGCCATTTTGCAGGAACTGTCCGACCAAGGGAAGCGCGGATGTTACGACTCACCTTCAGATCTCGGGTGGTTCATCACCTTTCATACATACTGCAGGCGTGCCTATGATTAGAGGAGCGGTAGCTTGTGTATATCCTTAACCCTCTAGAGTTTTGGTATGCTTGTTATGATGGTCTCATTATTATGTGCTATGTACGAATAAGCGTTGTGTTAATTATGAGTTAGAAAACATGCTTAGTTGGGAGGATACGTGTATGGCATGGTAAGTGTGAACCTTAGACTATGTCACGACCGAGACCTTAGGGTAAGGTCGTCTTGAGTTAAAGATTTATTTTTGACCCTTATCAGAGTAGTAGTATACGTGGGATTTATTTGTGTGATAAGTCCGTGGGTAGTGTGAGATGGAAGTGGTAGCTTTCATGATGTGAATTAGTAAGATTGTTCCAGATCGGGGAACAAGAGTTTGGCGCGGTTGGGGGTCGGGTTGAGGACCATTTGCGGGTCAACCCGTAACCCGGTTTGGGGTGGGGCCTCGTGGTCCCGCCAGTGGTGGTAGGTCACGAGGATGCTAGGCCCAAGTTTGTATGATCATCGTATGAGTTCGTGGACGCGTTCGACCGAGCGGTTCGTAAAGGCCGAATGGCCTTAAGGAAGTTTGAGGTTAGTAAGATGACCAAGTTCGAGGTAGTGACTCGCAGATTTTCGAACTAAGTAATGACCAAGTATGGTACGCATCGGAGAGTTCAAGCGTTCGAGAAGCGGCACGACGAGTAAGGAAAGAAGAGGACGTATGTTATTTCGCATTGCGGCATCGCAACTTGTTAGAGGAACTTTATCGTTATTCGACTTGAGAAGGAACATTCGGACGAATGTTTCTAAGGAGGAGAATGTTATACCCGTAGTTGCGTGGTATGTATGTGAGGACGCACGTGCGAGTGCAGTAAATTTTGAAAAGAAAGAAAGATGTGAGTTTTCGACGTAAAAGTTTCCGGTTATTTGTGAAGAAAAAGGTTCGTTAATGGGAATTGGATTCCCAGATTTGGTATTTGGACTTCATAGATTATATTAGAATTTTGAGATTTTATTTTCTGAAATGGTCACGTGGGCCCACGGAGAAATTTACTGATTGTGGCCCGCTTTGTTTTTGAGATTTCGGTATTTTGGATATTTTCTAAGACGGAATATTCGGCGAATCGGGGCGACACGTGTCACCCCACGTGGCACCCTTGGCCGAATTTACCTTTGTGCACAACACCCGATTGAGTCGTTTTTCGACTAAACGTTTTGCATAACTTCGAGGAAAATTCGACTATGTCGTTTGTATTTTTATGCGGATTTTTCCGAGCGACGAACATCTGGCCAACGAGAGGGTGACACTTGTCACCCTCAGACGGTTGGGTAGGCGAGGGGACGCTTTCCTCCCTTGTTTTGGCCTTGTTTTGGCCTTGTTTGGTGCATTGTTTTGTGAGTGTTTTGTGGAGGAGGGTTTAGGGTGCACTTGGCTTGATCTTGGCCTTACACTTGCCTTGCACATGGCTTGATCTTGGCCATTGGTTGGCCTTTGGTTTTGCTATAAATACCCCCCTTATGTTGATGAACTTTTCATCCACAAATGAAACCTTCCAAGCCTAAAATCCTCCTCCTCCTCTGTGTTGAGTTCGCCCAACTCATCCCCTCTTTTGAGAGTCTTGGCCGAGGCCTCCCTCCCCTTTGTGGTGTCTTGCCGGGTACCCCTAGCCTAGTTGTTTTCGTATAATACCCCTTGTTGTGGTATAGAAATACTCCCCTAGTATTGTTATAATGCCCAAAATACCTTAGCCTTGTACCTTGTAGTATTCCAAAGATACCTCTTTACGTAGAGTCCGAAATACTACCTTTGTCCTTTTAGTCTCAAACCGAAACCCTAAGGAAATCTTCATAGTTGGTCAAGTATTTGAGTAGAAGTTAGTTAGAACTTCTGGGGTTGTTTGGAGTGGTTTGAGCGCACTGAGCTGAGCTAAACCTTGCTCAGATCGACATTATAACTTGGATAATTTTGGGCTTATCGAGGTAATTATCTTGTCCTCTATTGTAATTGGAAATTACATGTTTGTTAGAATATATAGTCAAGTATACTATATATGGAACTACTTAGTATTCGCAAATGTCTTTTGACTTAAGCTGAAGAATAAAGAATCGAATCGAATCAGATTTACATAGGTGTATCAGACGAGAGACTTGTGTAGAATTGTACACGCCCGGTTAGACGTGTAAACCCCTGGTTGGCTTGTAGCAGCCTCGATAGAGAGAGATTTACGCTGTTGCGGGAGGTCTTGCCAATTTTCTATAGAAAGATAGAAACTTGTGTTTTGGGGTTAATAGACGCCAGACCTTTATAGGTGAAAGTACTAAGAGTAGCGTATTCTACTCGAGTGGAAAGGGCTAGCGTTGTAGTACTTGGAGCATTTTGCTTATTGTCGATAAATCGTCGCGAGGTATGTGAACCTCTTCCTATCTTTTCTAGCATGTTGTTGTGAACTATGTAGTACGGACGCGTACGTGCTAAGTGATTTGGTTGGTTTAAAACATAGGGTGTTATAATAGCTTTATGGGAAGTTAGTTATAACGACCTTATGTAAGTGAAAATGGTTTCTCGATGTTAGAAGTTAAGAGACTTGATCTTATAAGATAAGAGACTTAACTTATTTGTTTTAATGTGGATGTTTGTGTGAAACCTCATTCGTGAGTAATGAGTACTTGGTTTTAAAGGGATAATGTTTTACCGATTTCGAATCGTAACGTATCGACAGGACCGCATGCGGCGTTAATAAAAGGAAAATGTATTGAATAATGATGTGTTGTATTAAAACCAGTAGAAACCTCCATCCGCATGTAACTAAGATAAGACAAAATGATATTACATTTTCTAGATCATGGTCATTGTAATAAGATCGTTATAAACAAGAATAAACTACTCACATATATGACATATGTTACTCAATTGTTCTAAAAGGAATCAAGTGATTAAGTTTGGGAACTATGAAACCATTTGAAAATGAGAAGCTTGAGTAATGAAACTAGGCAAACCGAACTTAGGAAAAGAATGTTGTTACTTGGTTTTGAAAAGGAAGGTGGGTTGGTCATTCTAATACTACGTATCGGGTGACTTTTATAAAAGAAAGGGATCTCTTTAAAAGAACTTACGTATGTAGTACTTTGGGGTTAAAACCGGACTTTGGTATAAAATGAAAGTACTTTGTGTTGTTGTGAAACTTGCCTATGCTTGTTGTGAAGCTTGGCTATGCTTATTGTGATAACCTTTGTTGTGCAAAGCGTTGTATTTGCGTGTTACCGCCTCTCGATGGAGGGTCGGTTGACTTGTTGAGAACTTACTTGGACGCGCTTCAAGCCGACGAGAAATTCCACCGCACGCCTCGCTGATAGTATTATTGTTGTGCATCGCTATGGACATACCGACACGACGCGTAGCGCACGTATGCTTCCATTTAGATTACCGCCTTGTTGTTTCCCTTTGGACATACCGACACGATCGTGGCGCACGGGTATCGTCCATTTGGAATGTTGTCTTATATTTCCCTTTGGACATACCGACACGATCGTGGCGCACGGTATCGTCCATTTGGAATGTTGTCTTATTTTTCCTTTGGACATACCGACACGATCGTGGCGCAAGGGTATGCTTCCATTTTGATTGCTGTGTTGTTGTTGAGGTCACATGGACATTTCTACACCTATGCAGAATTCCGGGGTCATGTGTCCATGTGACATTTGTATTTTTGTTGCATCATGGACATGTCTACACCGTCTGCGATTCCGGCATGCGCCATAATGCGAACTCGATTGATGTGGTGGGCGTGAGACCCATAGTTATATCGAGTGATGATCGTTTTATGTTGTGAATCAGAGTTTGTTATCATACATGTCTCCCGCTTTATATAGACTAGTATGATTTCATTTACTGATTGCATAGCCACATACTTGGTACCGTTAGATCGACCTCCTTCGGGCTGCGTTCATCGCCGCAGTAGGTACATCGATCGTGGATCCTCGCCATAGGATCACGCCAACAGATTGAAGCTCCGTTTCTCCGAGGCTTATCTTTTGGTAGGTGTTCCCGAGTTGTAGGTTCTTGTACATTCGTGGTATGGCGGCCCTGTCCGTCATAGTCATCAGATATCTTAGAGTGCATGTATCTTTGTAGTGGCGGGGTTGTAAAAGGATTAAACTGCTCGTGTTTTATGATATACCAAGGCAACTATTTTTGGTTGGCCTGTTTATTTATTATATCTCTTGTTAAATGACTCATGTTTTATGTTCCGCTGATTTTCTCTGATGTATGTATCACTAGGGTGCCCAGGGTAAGGCACCAGTAACGGGCCCCGGAACGGGTCGTTACAACAACATCAGAGTAATCAGCGGAACATAAAACGATACAAGACATATTATGAAATATGAAACAATAATCTGAGAAAAACTTGCCTTTCGGCATATATGTAAATAACAACTTTTTCAATATGAACAATTTTATCCTTTTTACAAACCCTGCCCACAACAGTACTACATGTTATACCCCGTATTTCCAGAGTATGTACGTAAGGACGTACGTAGAAAATTTGAAACTTGTACTAAGGCTTGGCCGAATTAATTTTGTTCACAACACCCGTTTTGAGTCGTTTTTCGACGAAACGTTTTCACAGCTTTCGTAGGGGAATTTCCGGCTATGTCATTTTTAATTTTTGCGGATTTTTCCGAGAGACGAAACATTTTGGACCAACGGGAGGGTGACATGTGTCACCTCACATCGAAGCAAGGCGCAACCCTTGGCGAAATGGACCACTTTATGGCCTTGAATCAGGCCTTGTTTTGTGGAGTGTTTTGTGGAGTAGGGTTAGGGTGCACATGGCTTGATCTTGGCCTTACACTTGCCTTGCACATGGCTTGATCTTGGCCATTGGTTGGCCTTTGGTTTTGCTATAAATACCCCTAAGCTCAAGACTTCATCCATTCCAAAATCACCAAGTCTTGAAAGCCTTCCTCCCTTTCTTGTGCTCTAGCCGTGAGCTTCCTCCCTTCGTGAGGCCTAGTGGCCGAGAGGGTACTTTCCTCCTAGTGGCCTTCGGCCGAGAGCACACCCCCTACCTGGGTGTTCTCGAGGTACCCCCTTGGTGGTGTAGAAATACTCTCAAAAGTATTGTTATAATGCCCAAATTACCTTAGCCATATACCTTGTTGTATTCTAAGGTTATACCTATCTGAAAAGCCCGTAAATACTATTATACTTCCCGTCGGTACAAAACCAAACCCTAGGGAAATCTCCATAGTCGGTTGGGGTATTGTGTAGAAGTTGGTTAGAACTTCTGGGGTGGTTTGGAGCGGTTGAGCGCGAGTCGAGCTAAACGATTGCTCGGGATCGACATTTAAACTAGGATAATTATGGGCTTATCGAGGTAATTATCTTGTCCTCTATTGTAATTGGAAATTACATGATTGCTTGAATATATAGTTGAAGTATACTATATAATAGAATCGAATAATACTTACTGCAATGTCTTGCGACTTAAGCCTGAATTTAAAGAAGAGTAATCGAATCTGAATTACATAGGGTTGTATTACAAAGAGACTTGTGTAGTAGTACCGTGAGTAGAATTGCACTGCTAGGTTAGATGTATAACCCCCGGTAGGCTTGGTAGCCCTCGATAGAGAGGAGTTTTACGCCATGTTGCGGGAGGCACTGAATTTTCGGTAGAATGTTCTACGATGAGATCTAAATGTTAAGAAGCGCCTTGTGGACTTATAGGCTGATGTAGTACGTGTGGCGCGATCTACGTGGCTTAAGGCGTAGCCGACAGTTGGAAGTACTTGGAGCGTTTTGCTATTAGTCGATACTCGTCGCGAGGTATGTGAACCTCTTCCTATCTTTTCTAGCATGATATGTTGTGAACTATGTAGTACGGTGACGATACGTGCTAAATGTGTTTGAGTGGGTTAAAACATAAAGTGTTATAACGGCTTTATGGGAAGTTGGTTATAAACTTTATGTCGGTAAGAAAATACATGTGGTTTTTAAAAGGTAATCGATTTGAACTATAACCGCTTGTTATGTGTTAATAAAGAACTTGAAGTATTTCAAAAGATTTTTGAATCATTTTGAAAGAAGTAATACTTGGTTTTGAAAACTTAAGAGTTATACTAGCTTTATGGGAAGTTAGGTATAACGGCTTAAGAATGTTTTACTGATTTCGGAAATCAGAATGTGTATCGACAAACCACTGCAGCGTTAATAAAAGGAAATGTTTTGACTAATTAAGTACTAATAAAACCAAGAGAAACCTCCATCCGCATAGAAGCTAAGATGAGACAAAATGATATTTCCTAGATCATGGTCACGTAATAAGATTGTTATAAACAAGAATATCCTACTCACATAGGAGGCTTAGGTTTCTCAGATTGTTTAAAGGAGAATTATATTCTTAAATGAATAAGACTATGAACTACGAAACCGTTCTAAAATGAGAAACTTGAACATTGGAAATTAGGCAAAGTTGAACATTGGAAATTAGGCAAACTTGAACATTGGAAAAGAATGTTGCTACTTGATTTTACAAAGGTAAGTAATTGATTTACCTTAAAAAGATAATCACTCTATTTTCGTATACTACGTATTGTGTGACTTTGTGAAAGTAACGTATCTTTTAAAGAGTTAATGTATGAAGTACTTTGGGGATAAAACCCGATCTTGTTAATCATATAGTAGAAGGTACCTTGTGTGAACAACTTGATTGTATTGGTTTGTGATAGCCTTGTAATACTTTCTTGTTGCTTTGATAAGTAAACGTGTTAGGATGCTACGTGTGTTAGTATCTTGTGATGTTGTGTAAAGGGGTGTTCCTTTGTTGTGCTTATGTTGGTTAACGATAAGCTGTTGTGTTAATATTTTACATCACTCATCTCTTGAGATGATTCCGGGTTAAGTCGCCTCCGACGCGGGGTAGACTCGGCGATGCAGGACCATGATTCGAGAATACCTGCACGCGGTCCCGGGGCCTATGCGAGCTACGAGTTCCGTGTTAGTGTCGTCCCTTATGGGCATGCGTCTCACGCTACGCGGACTCGAAAGTCCGTGACGACGCCGGAGTAGCTACCGACGCGGATACCTCACGCGGCCGATGAGATTGGCCTACGCGAGTCGCGGAAGTTCCAGACTAGACGCGCACATTAGATATCGCGCAAGTGGCCGCCTTTGATCATGTGACGGCCTAGACAGATCTTATGATACGATTCATGACCTTGTTGGTACCGCTGGTGTTAGTAGCGGCTATGCCTTCAGACTTACCCCGCACGGTGTTATTATGGCACAGTGGGACTCGTGTTCATGTGTGTTCCTTGGAACTTTTATATCATAAAGCTAAGAATGAGGAATGTGTCCCACGCACGATTGATGTTGGGCGTGAGACCCATCGTTATGTTCTTTTGTGATGACTAGGCGTGAGTCCCGACTTGATATGATCGCTAGTTATTGTAAAGCGTAGTTTGGTTATCATACATGTCTCCCGCTTTATAGACTATTATGATTTCATTTACGATTTTTAGTTTCACATACTCTGCACTGTTAGATCGACCTCCTTCGGGCCGCGTTCATGCCGCAGTTGAGGTACACCGGACGTTGATCCTAGCTCGTGGTCACGATTCATTGGGAAGCTCCGTTTCTCCGAGGCTTATCACGTATAGTCCCCTCGTAGTAAGTGTTTACATTCGTGGTTTGGCGGGCCCCGTCCCGCCATTGTTGTCATATCATTCTTAGAGGTCCAGAGTAATCACTGTGGCGGTGGTTTGTAAAAAGGATTAAACTGCTCATTTGTAAAGTTGTTATTTATATACGCCAAAGGCAAGTTTTCCTCGACATCGCTTTGTACTTCATTTCATGTATGTGTTTTATGTTCCACTGACACTGATGTTGTGTCACTAGGGTGCCCGGTAAGGCACCATCCACGCCCGCCGTCGTGACAACTGTGGTATCGAGCGATTAATCCTCTGAAAGTGTCTACGCACCGTATCCGAGAGTCTTGATTATCGCGTGTTGCGCACCACACCAATAATCGTGAGGCTATAGGATATTTAGGATTGGTTTCTATTCTTCTCACTCGAGATCGCGCTTAGAGCTGTGTTGTAAGTTGGATCCTCTGAACGTATTTCTTTCCTTATCGTTATGCCTCCGCGTAGGGCAAACCCGGGCCCAGGAGGGCAAGGCAGCCGAGGGAGCTGCGAGTTGAGTACAGAGGGTCACGAGGGCACGGGCCCAATCTTTACCTAGGGTAGTGCTTCATTTGGGGATTTCTGCGACGTCACTAGCCCCAGCAGAGTTTAGCACGGCGACGGCAGTTCCTACTGCGGCCATGATATTTGAACCTTCAGTTCCACGACCAGGAACAGAGAATATGGATTGTAAAGAAGCGACCCTGTTACTAGCTATGGATTTGGCTACCAGAGAGATACCGATGTATCGCGAGTCTTGATGACTACCTAAGAGAAGGTTGTGCAAGAGAAATCCTTCAGTTAGGCTTGAGCATGGCCTGTGTACGGGCTTATGCGCAGCAGGCCGAGAAACGTAGAGATCGACGGGTTAACCAAGGACAGCAGAAGAGGGCCAGAGCAGCAAGGTCCTTTGGTAACTTTCGAGGCGAGTCACCTCAAAAGCAGATTTGATTATGCACATCCACCAGTGCAGAGTGGTCTTCCACGGATTTCAGGACGTTCGGGTTATGTAGGAGTTGGTCAGAACTCCAGGGCTTCCGGTTCACAGTATGATGCACGCCATCCCGGAATGTCGCTTTTAGTTGGTACTTGTTGTACTATGACCATCGTGGTCCTGGTGTCGAAGAGTGTCCTCAGGAGGACTTAGCCTTCGTGATCGGTGGGTAGTTTGTCATCTCCTCACGCATGCGCCTCTACGGGCGTTTGACTAGAACGACTAAGGGGAGTGAAGCAGTAGATATAGATATATCTTTAACCCTCTAGAGTTTTGTTTTTGTGATAAGGTGAGTATACCTTAAGTGCTATGTTCTGATAGCAGTGTGTTAGTCGTGATTAGATCATGGTTGTTTAACCGAGTAAGATTTTGGGGGATAGAGAAGGTGTGAGCCTTAGAGCTTTTTACCTAGAGACCTTAGAGGCAGGCCATCTCGAGAAAAGGTGTAGTGTTATGTTTGACCTTATTGGGAGTGCATAGTGCACGTGAGTTATGTTTGGGATAGGTCCCTAGTAGTGTGGAATGAAAGAGGTAGTTGAGCTAAGAAGACCGCTAGGTTTTCAAACGTGATTAGTAAGATTGTTCCGGATCGGGAGCTAGTATCAGGCGCATTGCGGTCGGGTTGAGGCCCGCCGCGTCAACCCGCGTAGTTTTGGTGCGGGTCGGGTCAGGTGGTCCCGCCTTGTGTTAGGTTGTGAGGGTGTTAGGCCCAAGTTTAGTTAACCAACAGACGAGTTCGGTAGGCGTTCGACCGATGGTCGGGCCGATGGGCAGCCCATCGTGTTCTTCTGGCCGACCGCTTACTCGGCCGTGTTGAGTTATCCGAAGGTTGCGAGGCTGCACGGTGCCTACCTTCACCTTATGGCGCATGGAGCCCGTGTTACTACTGTTTTGTTTCGGAAGTTTTACCAAGCATGTGTTAAGAACTCGCGAGTCTCGACCGCATTCGCCTCTGCCGATGTTTGGATTTCGGGATAGTTGTGGGGATTGTTGTCTCTCGCGAGGTAGTGTTTAAGCTACCATTTCGGTGTTCTGATGTCGCTTTTTTAAAGCCTCGTAGGGCGAAGTGTAAATTACGGCCGATTGGTTCGACGTTGGCAAGATTCGCATACTGTTCGTGCTTGTTCCGGTAGATCGTGGATAGTCTGGCTTGTCTAGAAGAAGTTCGCAGTCGAGAAATCGTATGATAATCGCGACGACCGAGAGTTCAGTCGACGGTCGGTTTTCAAAGTACCACCCCGTTGGGTGTGATGAGTTTTGAATACTGAGGGAACTTAGCCCGAGTTACTTTGGGCCTTTTGAGTTCATGTGAAGAATAGGCCAGTCCTATATGTTAGCTTTGTCGTCCGACTTAGGAGGCAAGACGTCCGGCCTTCGTATTGTTATGATCGGAAAGTATCGAAATCCATCCAGAGTGTTCCCACCAATGATGACCCCGTTAGAGATAGTAACCCCGAAGTTTGGATAATCGACGCAGCACTTAAATGTGGTAAGAGTTCGAGTGCGGCGACACCTTCGTGATCGCGACGCACCCGCACTTTGCTGGGTCGCTCGGTAGGTTGATGCCGTGCAAAGTGACAAAGGTGGTATCATGTTGGTGATGTTGGAGGTGTTTCCTCGTGAACTTGGATGTAAGTACTTGCGCTGGTGTTTCGTGGCCGACGTGGCGTGTTTGTTCTCGTAAGTATAGTAGTGAAGACTATACCGCACGCGCTTGTTTTGAGATTTAGAAGGAACATTCGACGAATGTTTCTGCGAGGAGAATGTTATACCGTATTTCCAGAGTATGTACGTAAGGACGTACGTAGAAAATTTGAACCTGGTACTAAGGCTTGGCCGACTTAATTTTGTTCACAACACCCGTTGATAGTCGTTTTTCGACGAAACGGTTTCACAGCTTTCGTAGGGAATTTCCGCTATGTCATTTTTAATTTTTGCGGATTTTTCCGAGAGACGAACATTTTGGACCAACGGGAGGGTGACATGTGTCACCTCACATCGAAGCAAGCGGCGGCAACCTGGCCGAAATGGACCACTTTATGGCCTTGAATCGTGCCTTGTTTTGTGGAGTGTTTTGTGGAGTAGGGTTAGGTGCACATGGCTTGATCTTGGCCTTACACTTGCCTTGCACATGGCTTGATCTTGGCCATTGGTTGGCCTTTGGTTTTGCTATAAATACCCCTAAGCTTCAAGACTTCATCCATTCCAAAATCACCAAGTCTTGAAAGCCTTCCTCCCTTTCAGTGCTCTAGCCGTGAGCTTCCTCCCCTTTTCGTGAGGCCTAGTGGCCGAGAGGGTACTTTCCTCCTAGTGGCCTTCGGCCGAGAGCACACCCCCTACCTGGGTGTTCTCGAGGTACCCCCTGGTGTAGAAATACTCTCAAAAGTATTGTTATAATGCCCAAATTACCTTAGCCATATACCTTGTTGTATTCTAAGGTTATACCTATACGAAAAGCCCGTAAATACTATTATACTTCCCGTCAATACAAAACCGAAACCCTAGGAAATCTCCATAGTCAATGGTATTGTGTGTGTTTGGTTAGAACTTCTAAGGGTGGTTTGGAGCCGGGTTGAGCGCGGAGTCGAGCTAAACGATTGCTCGGGATCGACATTTAAACTAGGATAATTATGGGCTTATCGAGGTAATTATCTTGTCCTCTATTGTAATTGGAAATTACATGATTGTGAATATATAGTTGAAGTATACTATATAATGTAATCGATAATACTTACTGCAATGTTCGCGACTTAAGCCCAATTTAAAGAAGAGTCTTGAATCGTAATTACATAGGGTTGTATTACAAGAGACTTGTGTAGTAGTACCGTGGAGTAGAATTGTACCCGTGTTAGATGTATAACCCCCGGTAGGCTTGGTAGCCTACCGATAGAGAGGAGTTTTACGCTGTCATGCGGGGAGGTGCCACGAATTTTCGGTAGAATGTTCTACGATGAGATCTAAATGTTAATAAGCGCTTGTGGCCTTATAGGCTGATGTACTACGTGTGGCGCGATCTACGTGGCTTAAGGCGAGAGCCGATTGGAAGTACTTGAGCGTTTTGCTATTAGTCGATACTCGTCGCGAGGTATGTGAACCTCTTCCTATCTCTTCTAGCATGATATGTGTGAACTATGTAGTACGGTGACGCATACATGTGCTAAATGTGTTTGAGTGGTTTAAAACATAAAGTGTTATAACGGCTTTATGGGAAGTTGGTTATAACGACTTTATGTCGGTAAGAAAATACATGTGGTTTTTAAGGTAACTGATTTGAACTATAACTGGCTTATTATGTGTTAATAAAGAACTTGAAGTATTTCAAAAGATTTTGAATCATTTTGAAAGAAGAAGTAATACTTGGTTTTTTGAAAACTTAAGAGTTATACTAGCTTTATGGGAAGTTAGGTATAACGCTTAAGAATGTTTTCTTGATTTCGAAATCGAATGTATCGACAAACCACCGCAATACGTTAATAAAAGGAAATGTTTTGACTAATTAAGTACTAATAAAACCAAGAGAAACCTCCATCCGCATGAAGCTAAGATGAGACAAAATGATATTTCCTAGATCATGGTCATTGTAATAAGATTGTTATAAACAAGAATATCCTACTCACATAGGAGGCTTAGGTTTCTCGATTGTTTAAAGGAGAATTATATTCTTAAATGAATAAGACTATGAACTACTAAACCGTTCTAAAATGAGAAACTTGAACATTGGAAATTAGGCAAAGTTGAACATTGGAAATTAGGCAAACTTGAACATTGGAAAAGAATGTTGCTACTTGATTTTACAAAGGTAAGTAATTGATTTACCTTAAAAAGATAATCACTCTATTTTCGTATACTACGTATTGTGTGACTTTTGTGAAAGTAACGATCTTTTAAAGAGTTAATGTATGAAGTACTTTGGGGATAAAAACCCGCTCTTGGTCATCATATAGTAGTAGGTACCTTGTGTGCACAACTTGAGTGTATTGGTTTGTGATAGCCTTGTAATAGTTTCTTGTTGCTTTGATAAGTAAATGTGTTAGGATGCTACGTGTTAGTATCTTGTGATGTTGTGTAAAGGGTGTTCCTTTGTTGTGCTTATGTTGGTTAACGATAAGTCGTTGTGTTAATATTTTACATCACTCATCTCGAGATGATTCCGGTTAAGTCGCCTCCGACGCGGGTAGACTCAGCGATGCAGGACCATGATTCGAGAATACCTACGCGGGTCCTGGGGCCTATGCGAGCTACGAGTTCCGTGTTAGTGTCGTCCTTTACGGGCACGCGTGGCCATGCGGACTCGAAAGTCCGGGACGATGCCGGAGTAGCTACCGATGCGGGGATACCTACGCGCCGATGAGATTGGCCTACGCGAGTCAGCGGAAGTTCCAGACTAGACGCGCACATTAGATACCGCGCAAGTGGCCGGCTTTGATCATGTGACGGTCAGACAGATCTTATGATACGATTCATGACCTTGTTGGTACGCTGGTGTTAGTAGGCTATGCCTTCGCATTTACCTCCCGCACGTGTTATTATGGCACGTGGGACCAGAGTTCATGTGTGTTCCTTGGAACTTTTATATCATAAACCGCCGATGAGGAATGTGTCCCACACGCACGATTGATGTTGTGGGCGTGAGACCCACTGTTATGTTCTTTGGTGATGACTTGAGGGCGTGAGTCCCTGACTTGATATGACTGCTTAGTTATTGTAAAACTGTAGTTTGGTTATCATACATGTCTCCTGCTTATAGACTATTATGATTTCATTTACAGTATTTTTAGTTTCACATACTCTGCACTGTTATCGACCTCCTTCGGGCCGCGTTCATGCCGCAGTTGAGGTACACCGCCGTTGATCCTAGCTCGTGGTCACAGCTCATTGGGAAGCTCCGCTTCTCCGAGGCTTATCACCGTATAGTCCCCGTCGTAGTAAGTGTTTACATTCGTGGTTTGGCGGGCCCCGTCCGCCATTGTTGTCATATCATTCTTAGGTCCGTAGTAATCACTGGCGCGTGGTTTGTAAAAAGGATTAAACTGTTCATTTGTAAAGTTGTTATTTATATATGCCGAAAGGCAAGTTTTCCTCAGATTACTGTTTTGTACTTCTGTCATTTCATGTATGTGTTTTATGTTCCGCTGATTACTCTGATGTTGTGTCACTAGGGTGCCCGGGGTAAGGCACCACTCACGGGCCCAGTTTCGGGTCGTGACACTACAGACCTCTACGAAAGATATGACAACAACGACGGGACAGGGCCCCGTCATACCCCTGAATGTAAGTACCTACAACAACAGGGGACTATACCAAGACAAACCTCCGGAGAAACGGAGCTCTCCTGGCGCTGAATCAGGACCCTAAGAGCGGATCAACGATCGCGTACTTTACCGCAGCATGAACGCAGCCCCGGCGAGGTCGGCATAACAGTAATGGTATGTGAACTGAAAGTATCAGTAAATGGAATCATAGTAGTCTATATAAAGCAGAGACATGTATGATAACAAAACTACGCTCACAATAAACAAGCAAATATATCAAGTCGTGACTCACGCCTCAAAGTCATCACTCAAACATAACAACGGGTCTCACGCCCACAACATCAATGATGCCCGTGGAATACCTTCCTCACTGCCGGCAGTTTAGGTTATACAAGCACCAAGGAATACACATGAACAACCGGTCCCACCTGTGTCCTAATAAAACAGTACAGGGTAAGTACGAAGGCATAGCCGACTACTAACACCTACGCACCAACAAGGTCATAAATCAGGTCATGATATCTGCTCTGACCGCCACATGATAAAAGCCGTCACTCGCTCGCAGATCAAATGTGCGCGTTTAGCCTCGAACTCTCCGCACTCCGCATAGGCCAACCTCATAGGCCCGCATGAGGTATAACCCCGCATCGAGGGTAGCTACTCCCGCATCGCCCCGACTCGCAAATCGCATGGCCACAAAGACCGCATGACCATAAAGGCCGCACACTAACCCGAACTCCGTAGTTCCGCATGGATCCTCGACCCGCATGAGGTATTCTCGAATCATGGTCCTGCATCACCGAAGTCTACCCCGCGACGGAGGCAGCTTAACCTCCGGGCACAAGTCAAGGTGAGTGGTACAATACCAACATAACGGCTGATAGTCAAACAACTTTAAGCACAGTCGAAGGGAAAACCCCTTTACACTAACATCACAAGATACTAACACACGTAGCATCCTAACATGTTTACTTATCAAATAAACAAGAAAGTATTACAAGGCTATCACAAACTAATACAATCAAGTTATTCACACAAGGTACTTTCTACTAACAAGTTCGTATCTACCCCAAAGTACTTCACACATTAAATCTTTAAAAGATCTGCTTTTTCACATAAGTCACACAATACCCGTAGTATAAAATAGAGGATCGTCTTTTAAGAAAACTAAAACTCTTACCTTTGTAAAATCAAGTAACAACATTATTTTCCAAACGCCCAAGTTTGCCTAATTTCAAGTGTTCACGTTTCTTATTTTAGAAAGGTTTCGTAGTTCATAGTCTTATTCATTTAAGAATATAATTCTCTTTAAACAATGAGAAACATAAGCCTTATATGTAAGTAGGATATTCTTGTTTATAACAATCTTATTACAAAGACCATGATCTAGGAAATATCATTTTGTCTCATCTTAGCTTCTATGCAGATGGAAGTTTCTACCGGTTTTAATAATACTTAATTATTCAAAACATTTTCCTTTATTAACGCCGCAGTGGTTTGTCGATACATTCTCGATTTCAAATCAAGAAACATTCTTAAGCCGTTATACCTAACTTCCCATAAAGCTAGTATAACTCTTAAGTTTTCAAAACCAAGTATTACTTCAAGTTCTCTATTAACACATAACAAGCCGCTTATAGTTCAAATCGCTTACCTTTTAAAACCACAAGTATTTTCTTACCAACATAAAGTCGTTTATAACCGACTTCCCATAAAGCCGTTATAACACTTTATGTTTTAAACCAATTAAATAAATTTAGCACATGTACGCTCACCGTACTACATAGTTCACACATATCATGCTAGAAGAGATAGGAAGAGGTTCACATACCGCGACGATTATCGACTAATAGCAAAACGCCCAAGTACTTCCAACCACGGCTACTCCTAAGCCAAGTAGATCGCGCCACACGTAGTACTTCAACCTATAAGGCCACAAGGCGCTTATTAACATTTAGATCTCATCGAGAACATTCTACCGAAAATTCGAAGACTCTCCCGCAACAACAGAAATCTCCTCCTCTATCGAGGCCGCTACCAAGCCAACCGGGGTTATACGCCTAACCCTAACGGGTACAATTCTATTCCACGGCTACTACTACACAAGTTCATCAGAATACAGCCTATGTAATTACAACAAGATTCTTCTTTAAATTCAGCTTAAGTCGCAAGACATTGCCGTAAGTATTATTCGAGCTTAAGTCAAAAGACATCACGATAACTACGTTCAGTTCTATATATAGTATACTTCAACTATATATTCAATAATATGTAATTTCCAATTACAACAGAGGACAAGATAATTACCTCGATAAGCCCATAATTATCCTAGTTAAAGTCGATCCCGCAAACGCTTAGCTCAACTCCGAGCGCCCAACCCATCTAAACCACCCTTAGAAGTTCTAACCAACGTCTACACAATACTCCAACGGACGATGGAGATTTTCCTAGGGTGTCGATTTTGTGACTCGATTTAAGTATAATAGTATTTCTGGCTTTCAGATAGTATAACCTTAGAATACAACAAGGTATACGGCTAAGGTAATTTGGGCATTATAACAATACTTTTAGAGTATTTCTACACCACAAAGGGGGTATTATACGAAGCAACTAGTCTAGTGGGTACCCCACGGCCACACTACTAGAGAGTGTGCACTTCTGCCAAGGCCTCTGTGAGAGGGAGGCCTCATGGCCGAACACAACACAAAGGGGAGGGAGAAGATTTAACACTTAGAAACATTTAGGAATGGATGAATAAGTCTTCAAAGGGATGGGTATTTATAGCACAAGCCTTGGCCAACCAATGGCCAAGATCAATCCATGTGTTAGGCAAGTGTAGGGCTAGGATTTACCAAACACAAATATCCTACCTACCCTTGACTTTGTCAAGGCACAAAAAACGTGCCTTACCTTGTCCATTTCGTCCAATTGGACGATTTGAAGTCCACCAATGAGAGGGTGCCAAGTGGCGCCCTCTTGTTGGTCCAACACGCTTCGCCTCTAAAAATCCGCAAAAATTAAAAATGACATAGCCGGAAATTCCCACGAAAGTCGTGGAAAACGCTTTCACTAAAAACGACTCTAACCGTGTTGTGAACAAAATTAATTCGCCAAGCCTTAGTACAAGTTTCAAATTTTTCTACGCACGCCCCACGCATATACTGAAATACGGGGTATAACATTCTCCCCTCCTTAGAAACATTCGTCCCGAATGTTCCTTCAAGCCTCAAAACAAACGTGCGCCAGTATAGTCTTCACTACTATACTTACGAGAATCAATCCTGCCACACCTGGCCACAGAAACAACTGCGCAACTACTTACATCAAAGTCCACGAGGAAACACCTCTAACCATCACCACAAAACACTTCTCACCGGGGTCTAAAATATACTTCCTCGACCTTCTCTTTACAAAAGAAATGATCACATCTAGGCTTGCCATACATGCTCGCTTCGCTCTGTCCGCGTCATCGATACCACTGGGTCAATGTGCCTGAGGCATTAACCGTCGCCGGCGACCCAACAAATGGTACCACTTTTGTCACTTTGTCGCGAGCCGTGCTCCGACGACCTAACAAATGGTGCCGGCCGCTTCGATCCCCGGTCGCCGTGCCTCGAACTCTTACCACATTCGATCATCGCTTTAGTTTCCAAAACTCGGGTTACTATCTCTTAACGTGGGCATCATTTCGGGAACATTCTCGCATGGATCTTCGATACTTTCCTGAACATAACAATACGAAGACGGACCGCCGCCTCCTACGCCGGACGGCAAATGCTAACATATAGGCAACCCGCCTATTCTCACATGAACTCAAAGGCCCAAAGTAACTCGCTAAGTTTCCTCTGTTTTCCAAAGCTCGCCACACCTCAGGGTGGTACTTTCAAGAAGACCGACCGTCAACCTGAACTCTAAGCGTCGTCGCCGATCATCCGCACGATTCCTCTGAGCTGCCAGAACTTCTTCTAGACAAGCTTCTCACTATCCACAGTCTGCTGGAACAAGCCTGAACCAACTGTCTGAACCTTGCCAACATCGAACCAATCGACCGGCAACTTTACACTTCCGTCCCTTACAAGGCTTCAAAAGGTGACATCCGAACACTGAATTGGCAGCTTAAACACTCCCTCCACAGGAGACAACAATCCCCACAACTATCCCTGAAATCCAAGCACTGGCCCGAGGGCGAATGCGATTCTGAGACTCACCTGAGTTCCTAACCTTGCCTGGCAAAACCTCCAGAAAAAAGCGATCGTAACACTGGCTCCACTGCATTTTAAGGTGTAGGTAGGCACCTCGTGCAGCCCTACAACCTTTCTGATAACTCAACACAGCCGAGTAAACGGTCCTGACCGAAGAACACGATGGGCTGCCCCCATCGGCCCGACTACTGGTTGAACGCATCCACGAACTCGTACGCTGGTCAACTAAATTTGGGCCTAACACCCTCGTGACCCTATCACAAGGCGGGACCACCACAAACTGACCCCACCACCAACCATGCCGCGGGTTGACCCGTAACGTGGCCTCAACCCGACCTGGCAACGCGCAAAACGCTAGCTCCACGAAGGAAAACTCTCACTAAACACGTTACGAAAACCTAGCGGTCTTCTTAGCTCAACTACCCTCTTTCATTCCACACTACTAAGGGACCTATCCCAAACATAGCTCACGTGCACTAGGCACCCCGATAAGGATCAACATAACCATACGTCTTTTACTCTAGATGACCTTACCTCTAAGGTCTCTACGTATAAAGCTCTAAGGCTCACACTTTCTCTATCCCCCAAAATCTTACTCGGTTAAACAACCAAGATTTCTAATCACAACTAACACACTGCTATCAGAACATAGCACTTAAGGTATACTCACCTTATCACACATACTGATCTCTAGAGGGTTAAAGATATATCTATAACTACTGTTTCACACCCTTTAGCCGTTCTAATCAAACCTGCCCCGTAGGGCGCATAGCTGAGGGAGATGACAAACTACCCACCAATCCTGAAGGCTAAGTTCTCTTACAAGGACACCCTTCGACACCAGACCTTGACGGTCATAGATACAACAAGTACCAACCTAAAAGATGACATTCCCCGGGATGACGTCTGTCACACTGTGAACCGGAAGCCCTGGAGTTCTGACCAACTCCTGCACACCCCGAACGTCCTGAAATCCGTGGAAGACCACTCTGCACTGGAGGACGTGCATAATCTAATCTGCTGGTGAGGTGACTCGCCTCGAAAGTTTACCAAAGGACCTTGCTGCTCTGGCCCTCTTCTCGCCCTTGGTTAACCCGTCGATCTCTACGTTTCTTGGCCTGCTGCGCATAAGCCCGTACACAGGTCATGCTCAAGCCTAACTGAAGAATTACTCTTGCACAACCTTCTCTTAGGTAGTCATCAAGACTCGCGATACATCGGTATACTCTTTGGTAGCCAAATCCATGGCTAGTAACAGGGTTGCCTCTTTGCAATCTATATTCACCGTTCCCGGTCGTGGGACTGAAGGTTCAAATATCATGGCCGCAGTAGGAACTGCCGCCGCCGCGCTAAACTCTGCTGGGGCTAGTGACGTCGCAGAAATTCCCGAATGAAGCATTACCCTAAGTAATGATTGGGCCTGTGCCCTCGCAACCCTCTGAACTCTACTCGCCTCCGCCGGTGCCCGCCTCACTGGGCGGGTTGCCTACGCGAGGCATAACGGTGAGGAAAGAAATACGTTAGAGGTCCAACTTACAACACGGCTCTAAGGCACGATCTCAGTGAGAAGAATAGAAACCAATCCTAAATATCCTATAGCCTCTCGATTATTGGTGTGGTGCACAACACACCGATAATCAAGACTCTCTTGGATACGGTCAGTAGACACTTTCCGAGGATTAATCGCTCGATACCACTTTTGTCACGACCGATTCGGGCGTGGATCGTGCCTTACCCGGCACCCTAGTGATACAACATCGAGTAATCAGAACATAAAACGATACAAGACATATTATGAAATATGAAACAATAACTGAGAAAACTTGCCTTTGGATATATGTAAATAACAACTTTTTCAATATGAATGCAGTTTTATCCTTTTTACAAACCCTTCCCACAACAAGATTACAGCACTCTACGAAAGATATGACAACGACGGACAGGGCCGCCATACCCCGAATGTAAGTACCTACAACAGGACTATACCAAGACAAGCCTCCGAGAAACGGAGCTCTCCCAAGCCGAATCGTGACCACTAAGAGCGGATCAACGATCGTGTACCTTTACCGCGGCGTGAACGGCCCCGAAGGAGGTCGCATAACAGTGCAGTATGAAATGAAAGTACGTAAATGGAATCATAGTAGTCTATATAAAGCAGAGACATGTATGATAACAAAACTACGATTCACAATAAACAAGCAAATATATCAAGTCGTGACTCACGCCCAAAGTCATCACTCAAACATAACAATGGGTCTCACGCCCACAACATCAATCATGCGTGGAATACCTTCCTCGCTGCGATTTATGATATACAAGCACCAAGGAATACACATGAACACGTGTCCCACTGTGTCCTAATAAAACAATGCAGGGTAATGCGAAGGCATAGCCGACTACTAACACCTACGCACTAACAAGGTCATAAATCGTGTCATGATATCTGCCTGACCGCCACATGATAAAAGGCCGGTCACTCGCGCAGATCAAATGTGCGCGTTTAGCCCGAACTCTCGCACTCGCATAGGCCAACCTCATAGGCGCATGAGGTATAACCCGCATCGAGGGTAGCTACTCCGGCGTCGGCTGGACTCGCGATCGCATGGCCACAAAGACCGCATGACCATAAAGGCCGCGACACTAACCGAACTCCGTAGTTCGCACGGATCCCCGGACCCGCATGAGGTATTCTCGAATCACGGTCCTGCATCACTGAGTCTACCCGCGTCGGAGGCGCCAACCTCCGCACAAGTCAAGGTGAGTGGTACAATACCAACATAACGGTGATAGTCAAACAACTTTAAGCGCAATCGGCGGAAAACCCCTTTACACTAACATCACAAGATACTAACACACGTAGGATCCTAACATGTTTACTTATCAAATCAACAAGAAGTATTACAAGGCTATCACAAACTAATACAATCAAGTTATTCACACAAGGTACTTTCTACTAACAAGTTCGTATCTACCCCAAAGTACTTCACACATTAAATCTTTAAAAGATCTTTCTTTCACATAAGTCACACAATACGTAGTATAAAATAGAGTGACTCCTTTTAAGAAAACTAAAACTCTTACCTTTGTAAAATCAAGTAACAACATTATTTTCCAAACGCCCAAGTTTGCCTAATTTCAAGTGTTCACGTTTCTTATTTTAGAAAGGTTTCAGTAGTTCATAGTCTTATTCATTTAAGAATATAATTCTCTTTTAAACAATCTGAGAAACATAAGCCTTATATGTAAGTAGGATATTCTTGTTTATAACAATCTTATTACAGCAGCCATGATCTAGGAAATATCATTTTGTCTCATCTTAGCTTCTATGCAGATGGAAGTTTCTACTGGTTTTAATAATACTTAATTATTCAAAACATTTTCCTTTTATTAACGCAGCAGTGGTTTGTCGATACACATTCTCGATTTCCAAATCAAGAAACATTCTTAAGCCGTTATACCTAACTTCCCATAAAGCTAGTATAACTCTTAAGTTTTCAAAAACCAAGTATTACTTCAAGTTCTCTATTAACACATAACAAGCCAGTTATAGTTCAAATCAGTTACCTTTTAAAAACCACAAGTATTTTCTTACCAACATAAAGTCGCTTATAACCGACTTCTCATAAAGCCGTTATAACACTTTATGTTTTAAACCAATTAAATACATTTAGCACATGTACGCTCACCGCACTACATAGTTCACACATATCATGCTAGAAGAGATAGGAAGAGGTTCACATACCTCGCAACGATTATCGACTAATAGCAAAACGCTCAGTACTTCCAACCGCTGGCTACTCCTTAAGCCAAGTAGATCGCGCCACACGTAGTACTTCAACCTATAAGGCCACAAGGCGCTTATTAATATTTAGATCTCATCGTAGAACATTCTACCGAAAATTCGCAGACCTCCCCCACAACAGAAATCTCCTCTCTATCGAGGCGGCTACCAAGCCAACGGGGGTTATACGCCTAACCCTAACTGTACAATTCTATTCCACGGCTACTACTACACAAGTCTACTTGTCTGACCATGTAATTACAGATTCGGATTCTTCTTTAAATTCAGCTTAAGTCGCAAGACATTCCGTAAGTATTATTCAAAGCTTAAGTCAAAAGACATTGCCGATAACTACGCTCAGTTCTATATATAGTATACTTCAACTATATATTCAATAATATGTAATTTCCAATTACAACAGAGGACAAGATAATTACCTCGATAAGCCCATAATTATCCTAGTTAAAGTCGATCCGGGCAAACGTTAGCTCAACTCCGAGCGCTCAACCCGCTCTAAACCACCCTTAGAAGTTCTAACCAACTTCTACACAATACTCCAACTGACTATGGAGATTTTCCTAGGGTTTCGGTTTTGTGGTGACTAAGTATAATAGTATTTCTGGCTTTCAGATAGGTATAACCTTAGAATACAACAAGGTATACGGCTAAGGTAATTTGGGCATTATAACAATACTTTGAGAGTATTTCTACACCACAAAGGGGGTATTATACGAAAGCAACTAGGCTAGGGGTACCCACCACACTACTAGAGAGGGGGTGTACCCTGCCAAGGCCACTAGGAGAGGGAGGCCTCTTGGCCGAACTCAACACAGAGGAGGAGAAGATTTAACACTTAGAAACATTTAGGAATGGATGAATAAGTCTTCAAAGGAATGGGTATTTATAGCACAAGCCTTGGCCAACCAATGGCCAAGATCAATCCATGTGTTAGGCAAGTGTAGGGCTAGGATTTACCAAACACAAATATCCTACCTACCCTTGACTTTGTCAAGGCACAAAAAACGTGCCTTACCTTGTCCATTTCGTCCAAATGGACGATTTGAAGTCCACCAATGAGAGGGTGCCTGGCGCCCTCTTGTTGTCCAACACGCTTCGCCTCTAAAAATCCGCAAAAATTAAAAATGACATAGCCGGAAATTCCCCTACGAAAGCTGTGAAAACGTTTCGCCGAAAAACGACTCTAACCGGGTGTTGTGAAAAAAATTAATTCGGCCAAGCCTTAGTACAAGTTTCAAATTTTTCTACGTACGTCCTTACGTACATACTCTGGAAATACGGGGTATAACAGGGGTGTAACAGGAAAGTTCCACATACCTCTTCGGTTCAATTCACTTGCTAAGTCCAATATGCCGTACGTAGTATGTCAACCTATAATGACCATAATACGTCTATTAACTTCTAGCTTCAAACGTAAAATATTCTAAGTGTAAAGTCACTTGTTCTACGAAAAATTGGGCAGCACTTCCTTTGTTTCTACATACATTTCCACCTTTTTCAAGGCCCGAAATCAATAACCAATATGCCAGATTTAAGTCTCAACTCATCAACAAATCAAAAGGGGATTACACGCCGCACAGGACGTGTAAAATTCTTTCCCACAATTTATGCAAAATAGTCCAATAGTCAATGCCATTCTCGGCTAATAGGAGCAACAATGCAAAGTCTTTTCCAATTCTTTTTCAATCCATATAGTCGTTCTAACATGTTATATAGTCGCAACCAACTTTAACAACTATAATATCCTCTTTATATAACATGCGACGACTAAAACTAATAACTAAATTGAATTACAATCTTAAAGGCTAATCATGCTAGTTTCGGATTTTGCTTCCAAATATTCCATAACACTTATCAATCTTCATAATGTAATTCACATGATCATGTCTAACTTATCATAACATGGAATCTTCAATTACAAAAGTAAGACGAAGATTATTACCTCAATAAGCCCAAATATCATCCAAGACTTCAAGTCGATCCTTAGCAACTTTAGTTCCTCTTCTTGACGTTCCAATCCACTCCAAGAAACCCTTAGAAGCTTATGAAGAACTCCTCTTCAAGTTCCAACTCCAACTATGAAAAATCCCTTAGGTTTTCATGTTGCGACTAACGTAAAAACGTAGTTTTCCCGGGATCTTTCTATTGAGATAACCTTACAATACCTCTAGGAACCTTGGGTTAAAGTATTGGAATTATTGAACCACAAACGAAATTTTTTGTGTGGAAGATAGAGCTAATGCCGAGAGTTCACTATAGGCACGCAAGTTTTTCTTAAAACTTTCTAAGTGTTAGAACTAGTCTTGCAATATGGATGAATATATAATTAAATGGAGGGCCAAGATCAAAACACTTGTGTGGTCTTAGATGAAGGAGTTTTAAATATCTAGCCATGTGGGCTCATTGACTTGGTCAACAATGTCAAGCCTTGGCCTTTCAAGACTTGATCATCTTAGCCTTGGTCACTTGACCATTTTACCCTTGGTCCATTCGAACAAGACCATGCAAGGGGGGGTAACACGTGTCACCCTCCCATTCGTCGTAATATTTCATTTCCCGACATTTCCATAATTGGTCAAAGTATCGGAAACCTTGTGGGCCCCACAAAAATGTAAAATTTCTCGGGTGGGCCCCACGTATCCAACTATAAGTAAACTTCCATAATTCCGATAACTTCTAAACGTCTCAATTAACAAATTTGAGAACCCATTTCTCATTAAAGAATATTTTTCCCTTCCGAGGTTCGGAAGATTTTTCTTAGGAATCATAATTTCTTTCGTTCGAATTTTTAAGTCTCGTGTTCTCACGTCTATTCTCGTATACATGTCCTGGATTTACGGGGTGTAACATTCTCCCCTCCTTAGAAACATTCGTCCCCGAATGTTCCTTCGAGGTTCCATCTAAACAGATATTCACATAGTACCTTGACTATACCCAACATAATCACACTTGCCACACATGGCCACATAACAATACTTATGCTAAAACGTCAACCTGAACTCCAAGCGTCGACGTCGGTTATCTGCATAAAGCTTCTATCGACTCTGAGCTTACTAATAATCTTTGATGGATAAGCTTCGCCTTATCCACAGCCCGCTGAATCAAGTCTGGGCCAATTAACTGAACCCCGCATAGGTCGAACCAACCAACCGGTGATCTACACTTTCTTTCATACAAGGCCTCATACAGGGTCATCTGAATACTGGAATGGTAGCTTTTGTTATACGCAAACTCAACAAGAGGCAATAAATCCTCCCAGCCATCTCTGAAATCAATAACACAGGCCCGCAACCTATCCTCAAGTGTCTGGATAGTACGCTCTGCCTGTCCGTCGGTCTGAGGTGAAATGCAACACTGAAACTCACTTGTTTCCCTAATCTCTTATGAAAAACATCCAGAAGTTAGCCGTAAACTGAGCTCATCTGTCTGACATCATAATGTAGGAACCCCGTGCATTCTCACAATCTTCCTGCTATATAATCTAGCATAATCCTCAATCGAGTAAGTGGTCCTAACCGGAAGAAAATGGGCTGATTTCGTTAGCCTGTCTACTATAACCCATAAGGACTCGCACTTCGTCCGAGTACGATGCAACCCTATAACATAATCCATATCAATCACCTCCCACTACCAAGTCGGGATCTCAATCGTTGACAATAGCCCACTGGGCTTCTGGTGCTCACCCTTGCCCTGCTTCCAATTTGGACACTGAGCCATAACTCTGCTACGTCCCTATCCAGGACATCTTACCAATACATACATCTGAGGTCATGATACAGCTTAGTTGACCCCGAATAAATAGAATAACGAGCACTGCGTGCCTCCCCTAAAACCTGCTGACAAGTCCTGCAGCATCGGACACACACAATCTATCCTCATATCTTAGCACCCCCACCGGTGCTACCTTGGATAAACTTTTCTCCTTTCGAAGAGCCATATCTCGATTCCGTACTAGAGCTGGACCCTTATGTTGTCACCTCTTCACCTCCTCAACGAGGGAAGACTCGGCAACTTCTCGGACCCGAACTCCATTAACATTGGGAACAAACAACCGAACCCCTCGGCTCGCTAGCTGATGAATCTCACAGACCATGCCCCGTCTATCTGGCTGTCCATCTGAAAGACTACCTATATATTTATGACTAAGAGCATCCACAACCATATTGGCTTTCCTTGGGTGGTATAGGATATCAACATCACAATTTTTGAGTAACTCTAACCACCGCCTCTGTCGTAATTTTAGCTGCCTCTGTCTGAAAATAGACTGGAGGCTCTTGTGGTCTACATAAATATCCACATGAACCCCATAAGTAATGCCCCCATAGCTGCTGGGAATTATAGGTTGTAACCTTATCGTGTTACATCCGCACACAACCCAGCCAACACTTAAAGTGTTACAATGATCACCTAACCCGCTAGTCCCTCACGAGGGGTTAGAACTGTAGTCGTAGTCAGCTTATCTCCCAATAACTAGAAGCCCCTCTCACACTTCTGAAATATTCGGGTATACCCAAAATCTCAATTATGGTTCCTGCTTCCCATCCTGGGTGTTGTCACACCCAACTTGGTTACTATAACCAATTTCACTTTCGTCGCTTGTCTCATGGCCAAGACTCTATGCCAATCGCAATTTAGGGGGATATTTCCTTGATCTCGTCAAGTAGTAATCCTATCATTCTCCCCAGCTCATAGAGCTAATAGTCCGGTATTCAACCTCAATTCATGGCATTGCATAATCCAATGGCTTGCCAAGATTTCTGATCTTGTCATGATTATGTCTCTCCTTGTACGAGTGTCTGCTCGTCTTACCTTTTCCATTTCAAGTTGTCCTGGGTCTCTTATCTCCCCGTAAAATAATACGGTACGACCCATCATTACAGGCTTTCCACCCGTCGTTATTCTAATTTATTAACTCCAAATATTTCTATCTTGATCTTCGGTCATACATTTCCATTTATGCTTATTACCAGCATTCGTATCCTTACGACACGTCCTCGACTATTTTCCTAATGTCGCCCTCAATTACCCTAACACCATACTTTTCCCACGGCTACCTAAAACTGTAACCTATGGCATGACGACACTGAAGACCCTACCAGTATCATATCCTTCGCCTAACAACATGGGTACACATAACCCCATATTACGTAAAACTATCCTTTTACGTGGGGGAGAGTGCTTATCTCCCTTCATAATCTTAATCATCCAGTGCCACCTTATAATCGTATAGATTTTCTACACCTACCAACGAGGTCTTCTGTTTTCCGCAGGCAGCACTCATACTTATTTGGAAAGTTGTGGCCCTGACCACCACACTAAACCAACTCCAAGTACCTCCAAGGGCACTTAACATAAAATCCTTCAATAATCGTACGTTCTTATCTCTGTCTCTTAACGTTCAAATTTAAATCAATCATTTCAATAAAACAAGTCACACAGACTCCACAACTTATCATGTCAAAGAAGGAAGGAATAATGTCACAACCCGACCCCGGGCCCGCGACTGGTGCCCTACCTGGGCACCCCTTTCAGGTACACATCAGAGAATAGCAGAGGAACATACACAACTCATAAAAATACTTAGACATTAAATATCAACAGGCTAGCCGATAAGGCCATCTTCCGTAAAATAAACATAATAAAACAGTACATTTTTTTTTCTTTACAACCCAATCCACAAGACATGACTACAGACCTCTAAGGATAACAACTGTGACGGGACAGAGCCCCGCCATACCCCTGAATGTACAACAACCGACAATACCAGGAATCTGTACCAAGGATAAGCCTACGGAGTAATGGAGCTTCTCAACAGCTGAACGGTGATCCTAAGAATGAGGATCATCAACCTGTATACTCTACCTGCGGCATGAACGCAGCCCCCCAAAGGAGGTCAGTACAACATGTACCAAATATGTGAAACTGAAAGTACTGTAATGAATCATAAGTCTAAAATAGAGCTGGAGACATGTATTGTCACGACCCGAACCCGGGCCCGTGACTGGTGCCTTACCCCGGGCACCCTAGTGATACAACATCAGAGAAAATCAGCGGAAATAAAACATAAACATGAAATAAGAGATTTGATTAATTAAACAGGCTAACCAAGCTGTTGCCTTACGTATATATACATAAAAACCCGAGCTTATCCTTTTTACGACGCCTACAGCGATTACTC
Organism: Przewalskia tangutica; assembly: GCA_029844215.1. Lineage (NCBI taxonomy): Eukaryota > Viridiplantae > Streptophyta > Magnoliopsida > Solanales > Solanaceae > Przewalskia > Przewalskia tangutica. Next base: position 68,475,619 of record CM056726.1, read on the forward strand.
GACCTCTAAGATTTATACAACCACTATGACGGACGGGGCCGCCATACCCTGAATGTACAAGAACCTCTGCACTCGGGTAACATACCAAAAGATAAGCCTCGAAGGAACGGGGCTTCCAACACGTGAACTTTGATCCTATGAGCGAGGATCTACAACCGATGTATTTACCTGCGGCATGAACGCAAGCCTCCCGGCGAGGTCGAGATAACAGTACCAAGTATGAAATCGTAAAAAAGGCGTAAATGAAATCATAATAGTCTATATAAAGCAGGAGACATGTATGATAACCAAACTACAGTTCACAACATAAAAGCAGTCATGTCAAGTCAGGGACTCACGCCCTCAAGTCATCCCTCATGCCCGTGGAAACTCCTTCCTCACTGCCGGCAGTCTAGGTATAAATCGTGTGGAATACGTGTCCCGGCCCATCCCGTGGGACTCGGTAAAGAATCATGTGGAATACGTATCCCGGCCCATCCCATGGGAGTCGGTAGAGAATCAGGTGAAATACGTGTCCCGACCCATCTCGTGGGACTCGGTGAATAATCAGATGGAATACGTGTCCCGGCCCATCTCGTGGGACTCGGTGAATAATAAGATGGAATACGTGTCCCGGCCCATCTCGTGGGACTCGGTGAATAATCAGATGGAATACGTGTCCCGACCCATCTCGTGGGACTCGGTGAATAATCGTTCATAACAAATCGATCGACCTCCATCGAGACGCGGTGGTATAGAAATACAGTATTTGCACAACAAGGCTATCAAACACAAACATAGGCAAGTTACACACAACTCAAGTTTATTTTAGGCCAAAGTCCAGGTTCTGACCCCAAAGTATTACATACGTTAAATTCTTTTTAAAAGATCCATTTCTTTTATAAAGGTCACCCGATACCCGTAGTATAAAAATAGGGTGACTCACGTTTTTAGGTAAACCCAAACACTTTCCTTTTCAACATCAAGTAACAACATTCTTTTCCCTAAGTTCAAGTTTGCCTAATTTCAAGTACTTAAGTCTCTTATTTTAGAAATGTTTCATAGTTCATAGTCTTAATCACTTAAGAATATGATTCTCTTTTAAACAATTTTGCGAAAACATATGCCTTATATCTGAGTAGGTTATTCTTGTTTATGATCAATCTTATTAAGCAGCCATGATCTAAGAAATGTAATATCATTTTGTCTCATCTTAGTTTCTATGCAGATGGAGGTTTCTACTGGTTTTAATAATACTTCATTATTCAATACATTTTCCTTTATTAACGCTGCAGTGGTTTGTCGATACTCATTCTGATTTCCGAAATCAGTAAAACATTTCTCCTTTTAAAAACCAAGTACTCATTACTCACGAATGAGGTTTCACACAAAATTCATATTAATTCATTCAAGTCAAGTCTCTTATCTTTTAAGATCAAGTCTCTTAACTTCTAAAAATCAGTAAATCATTCTCTTTACCACTCTTAAGACGTTATACCTAACTTCCCATAAAGCTAGTATAACTCTTATGTTTTCAAAACCAAGTATTACTCTTCTTTCAAAACGGTTTCTTAATCTTTTGAAATACTTCAAGATTCTTTATTATTCAGGCTTAAGTCAAAAGACATTGTCGTAACACTACATTCAGTTAACACACGTACGTCTACCGTACTATATATATATTCCTTTAAAATATTTCACGATTCTTATTATTCAGGCTTAAGTCAAAAGACATTGCCGTACGGTAGACGTACGTGTGTTAACTGAATGTAGTTTTACGGCAATGTCTTTTGACTTAAGCCTGAATAATAAGAATCTTGAAGTATTTCAAAAGAATTAAGAATCCTTTTTGAAAGAAGAATAATACTTGGTTTAAAAGATTAAGAGTTATACTAGCTTTATGGGAAGTTAGGTATAACGACTTAAGAGAGATAAAAAGAATGATTTATTGATTTTAAAAGTTAAGAGACTTGATCTTAAAAGATAAGAGACTTGACTTAATTGAATTAATATGAATTTTGTTAAAAAGTGCGAAACCTCATTCGTGAGTAATGAGTACTTAGTTTTTAAAAGGAATAATGTTTTACTGATTTCAGAAATCAGAATAAGTATCGAACAAACCACTGCAGCGCTAATAAAGGGAAATGTATTGAATAATTAAGTATTATTAAAACCAGTAGAAACCTCCATCTGCATAGAAGCTAAGATGAGACAAAATGATATTACATTTCCTAGATCATGGCTGCTTTAATAAGATTGTTATGAACAAAGAATAACCTACTCACACATAAGGCATATGCTTCTCAAATTGTTTTAAAGGATTAAACTATGAACTACGAAACCTATCACAACAAGCATAGGCAAGTTTCACAACAACAAGCATAGGCAAGTTATACACAACTCAAGGTACCTTCATTTTATGTCAAAGTCCGGGTTTTAACCCTAAAGTACTACGTACGTTAAATTCCTTTTAAGAGATCCATTCCTTTTATAAAAGTCACCCGATACCCTTAGTATAAAAAAATAGAGTGACTTACATCTTTTTAAGTAAACCAAAACAACTTCCATACTTTCCTTTTTAAAACCAAATTAAGGCAATACCATGCCTTCTCTTTGGACCAAAAACTTCTCTTTTTAAAGTCAAGTTACCACATTAAAACCAATGATAAAACCTTTCTTTTGTTCTCATAAAGTCGTTATAACTAACTTCCCATAAAGCTGTTATAACACTTTATGTTTTAAACCAATTTAAGAGAAAACAATGCCTTTCTTTTCCCTAAAGTTCCAGTTTGCCTAATTTCAATTACTCAAGTCTCTTTATTTTAGAAAAGTTTCATAGTTCAATGTCTTAATCTCTTTTAAAACAATTTAGTAACATATGCCATATGTATGAGCAGTTTTATTCTTGTTTATAACCATCTTATTAAAGCAGCCATGATCTAGAAAATGTAATATCATTTTGTCTCATCTTAGCTTCTATGCGGATGGAGGTTTCTACTGGTTTTAATAATACTTCATTATTCAATACATTTTCCTTTATTAGCGATGCAGTGGTTTGTTCGATACTTATTCTGATTTCCGAAATCAGTAAAACATTATTCCTTTTAAAACCAAGTACTCATTACTCACGAATGAGGTTTCACACTAACATCCATATTAAGTCAAGTCTCTTATCTTTTAAGATTAAGTCTCTTAACTTCTAAAAATCAGTAAACCATTCTCTTTACCACTCTTAAGACGTTATACCTAACCTCCCATAAAGCTAGTATAACTCTTATGTTTTCAAAACCAAGTATTACTCTTCTTTCAAAACGGTTTATTAATCTTTTGAAATACTTCAAGATTCTTTATTATTCAGGCTTAAGTCAAAAGACATTGCCGTAACACTACATTCAGTTAACACACGTACGTCTACCGTACTATATATATATTCCTTTAAAATATTCCAAGGTTCTTATTATTCAGGCTTAAGTCAAAAGACATTGCGCATAACTATATTCAGTTAGCACACGACGTCTACCATACTATATATATATATTATTCAGCTTAAGTCAAAAGACATTGCCACACGTCGCTCGTACTATATATATATATATTCTTTTAAAATACTTCATGCTCAAGAGTATAGGAAGAATCACATACCTCGCGACGATTATCGACTATAAGCAAAACGCTCCACGGCTATAACTCGGCTAGCCTTGTCCACCTTCCAAGTAGTTCATGCTACTCGCAGAACATTCAACCAATAAAGGTTATTAGTCTACTGTAAATACGGTCCTATGTAAGTACAATTAATCTTTTACTTTAATATTCTTCTGATGCGATTTCAGTTAAAGTCTTTTCTGTAATATCCTTCTATTACAGTTCAATTCTCTTCTATGAATCTTATATTCATTTCAATACTACTACAGTATGTAATTTCCAATTACACTAGAAGGATAGGATTATTTACCTCGGTAAGCCCAAAATTATCCAAGTTTAAAGTCGATCCTGAGCAACGTTTAGCTCCTACTCCGAGTGCTCCAATCCGCTCCAAACAACCCTTAGAAGTTCTATGCAACTTCTACTTAACACTTCAACCGACTATGAAGGTTTCCTTAGGGTTTCGTTTAGTGGCTAAAGGAAAGTATAATAGTATTTCCGGGCTCTACGTATAGAGGTAACTTTTGGAAAGTACTACAAGGTATTTGGGCTAAAGTATTTAGGGCATTATAACAATACTTGGAGAGTATTTCTATACCACAAAGGGGGGTATTATACGAAAACAACTAGGCAAGGGGGGGTGTCTTCTCGGCCGACCACTGGGAGGGGAGCACCCTCTGCCAAGGCTACTCAAGGGAGGCGGGGAAGGCTTTGGACGAAATATCAAGAGGGAGGGAGTATTTTGAGACATAGAAAGAGTGCTCAAGTTGGGATGAAATAACTCTTCAACAAGGGGAGGGGGGGGGGGTATTTATAGGTCAAGAAATGGCCAACCAATGGCCAAGATCCATCCAAGTGTAAGGCAAGTGTAGGGCTAGATTTTAACCATGTGGACCTTATCCATCTACCACAACAACTTGCACAAAATATCCTACCAACTCCCTTGACCCCAATCGTCCACTTTGCCGCCCCAATTGCTTCCAATGTGAGGGTGACACATGTCACCCTCCCGTTGGTCCAAAATGTTTCGTCTCTCGGAAAAATCCGCAAAAATTAAAAATGACATAGCCGGAATTTTCCCTTCGCAAGTCTTGTAAAACGTTTCGTCGAAAAACGATTCTTTTCGGCACTTGTGCCCAAATTTTCGAACCTTGCCAATCCTTAAGGATTAAATTATTATACGTACGCCCTCACGTACATACTCTGGAAATACGGGGTATAACATTCTCCCCTCCTTAGAAACATTCGTCCCGAATGTTCCTTCTCAAGACAGATAACGATAAAGTTCTTCTAACAAGTTGACAACGCCACGCCTGGCCACGAAATAACACATGCGCGCAAATACTTAAATCCAGGCCAACGAGGAACCACCTCGATGATGCAAAACAATACCAACTCTCGCTCTTGGTCCAAGGGACACTCCGCCGCATTCATTTCTCAAAAATGATTACTTCCATCTTTCAGCACAAGTTCACTTCCTTCCTTACTCGTCGTACTCTTCTCGAACACTCGAACTCTTCTTAATACACGTACCACACTTCAGTCAACGCTTCTGTTCCCAATACTTTGGAGTCACCACCTCCAAACTTGGTCATCTTACTAGCCTCAATCTCCCTTAAGGCCATCCCCGGCCTTCACGATCCGCTTCTGGTCGAACATATCCACGAACTCATACGATGGTCATCTAAACTTGGGCCTAGCACCCTCGTGACCCCACCACCTGGCGGGACCACCCAGAGCTGACCCTACCTCTAAACAGGCCACGGGTTGGCCGCACATGGCCCCAACCCGACCACTTAACGTCAAGCTCTAGTTTCCGATCCGAACAATCTTAACTATACAGGTCATGAAAGCTACCACTTCCATTTTACACTACCCAAGGAATTTTCCCACAATTACTCCACGTATACTTATACATTCTGACAAAGATCACCCGCAAAGTCTTGTACTCAAGACGACCTTACATCTAAGGTCTCAACTGTAATATTCTAAGGTTCATCATTATCTCACCCCCAGGCTTACCCTTTCTCACTAACCAGGTTTTGAAATCACATTTTAGCACAAAGCTATCCGAACATAACACTAAACACCTCATCATAACATCAATACATACAAGTCTCTAGAGGGTTAAGGATATACCTGAAAATAGGCGGTTCAAAGGACCGCTAAAACTGGGAACTTCCACCGCGACCTCTGGTGGCTGTGGGTGTATGAACATCCTGCCTAGCTATGGAAGGTGAAGAACCCGCAACTGCTCTAGTAGTCTGTGCTATCCTACCAGCGCTACCCCTGGTCGGACAGTCTCTCGCCAAATGGCCCTGTTGGACGCAAGAATAACAATCTCCCAAGTTAGTACGACACTCACCCTTATGAAGTTTTCCACAGCGGCCACACTAAGACAAGGGCGACCTCATCCGGCGAGCACTCCTACTCGCAAAATCTGAAACACAGGAGCCACGACACGCTCACGAATATCGATGGTCCGAAAGGCCGTGGAGGACCACTCATCTTGGCGGAGGTACATAACTGCTTCTTGGCGATCCGCCTCGAAAGTTATCAAAGGACCCTGCTGTTCTGGCCCTCTTCTGCTGATCTTGGTCATTCCGTCGATTTCTCCGCTCCTCACATCCAAGTGCATAAGCCTGCATGCGGGCAATGTCCATGCCCGGCTGAAGAGCTACACCCGAACAACTCTCTGCTAGGTAATCATCGAGCCCTGTAACATATCGGTGCACTCGATCCTCCATACTAGCTACTAACGCGGGGACGTATCGAGCCAATGAGTCGAACTCCACATTGTACTCCCGAACCGTACGTCCGTTCTGCCGCAACACCAAAAATATGTCGGCCCGAGCCCTCCTCATCTGTGGAGGCAAGAAATGTGCAAGAAATGCCTCTGAGAACTCGTTCCATACTGCTGGAAGTGCATTCTCTCCCCGGGACAGCTCCCACGAATCAAACCAGTCGACTGCGGTATCACGCAGCCGATGCGAACCTAGGACCACTGACTCGGTCTCCGATGCCTTGATCACTCTCATGATCCGTTGTAACTGCCGGATGAACTCCTGCGGATCATCCTCAGGCCTCGACCCATAAAACTCGCGGCTACAACTCGTAAACTCCGTAGCCTCGAACTATCGATCTAGGGTGAACCACGGATTCTCTTTGGGCTGCGTCAGCCTATCCTCAAGTCAGCCTGACCACGGCCATTAATCGGGCCACTCGCGTAACCCATCTCTCTGCTCCGGGTGTGGGGCGGAGGCTCGGTGCTTGTGGTCTCTGTAGAGACTGCCGCTGCTCTACTCGCAGCTCCCTCTGCTGCCTTGCCCTTCTGGGCCCGGGTTGCCTTACGCGGAGGCATAACTGGTGAAAACGAAGTACGTCAGAGGGGTCCAACTTATCACACAGCTCTAAGGCACGATCTCAGAATGAGAGGAATAGAAACCAATCCTAAATGTCCTGCAGCCTCCTGATTATATATGTGGTGCACAACACACCGATAATCAAGACTTTACTAGACACGGTCTGTAGACACTTTCCGAGGATTAACTGCTCTGATACCACTTTTGTCACGACCCGTTCCGGGGCCCGTGACTGGTGCCTTACCCGGGCACCCAAGTAGTCATACATCAGAGTAATCAACGGAACATAAAAACAATACATGAAACAAAATGTGAAATGAGACACATTTTACCTGAGAGAAAATCGCCTTACGGCATATATATATAATTTCCAAAGTTGAACAGTTTAATCCTTACAACCACCTTGCGATTACTCTGGACCTCTAAGATTTATACAACAACTATGACGGGACAGGGCCCCGCCATACCCCTGAATGTACAAGAACCAACAGACTCAGGGTAACATACCAAAAGATAAGCCTCCGCAGGAATGGAGCTTTCCAATACGCTGAAAAGTGATCCTAAACGCGGGGATCGACAGCCGATGTACCTCTACCTGCGGCATGAACGCTGTAATACCCCGTATTTCCAGAGTATGTACGTAAGGGAATACGTACAAAAAGTTTGGCCTTAGTTAGCCTTGGACGTTTTCTTTTGTACACAACTCGCTAAAAGAATCGTTTTCCGACGAAACGTTTCCACAGCTTTCGTAGAGTAAATTCCGGCTATGCCATTTCTTATTTTTGCGGATTTTTCAGAGGCGAAACATTTTGGACCAACGGAGGGTGACATGTGTCACCCTCACATTGGAAAGCAAGTGGGGTGGCTTTGGGCGATTGGGCGTCAAAGAGGGTGTTGGCCTTGGCCGATTGGGTCCTTGTTTAGGCCTTGTTTTGTGCCATGTTTTGTGGAGTGTTTTGTGGAGTGTTTTGTGGAGTAGGAGTTAGGGTGCACTTGGCTTGATCTTGGCCTTACACTTGCCTTGCACTTGTCTTCATCTTGGCCATTGGTTGGCCAAGGCTTGAGCTATAAATACCCCCTTAGAGATGAAGAGTTATTCATCCACAAAGTTACCTTCCAAGTCTAAAAATCCTCTCCTCTCCCTTAAGCTTTTCGTCCAAACACCTCTTCCCTCCCCTTGTGTAGTATGGCCGAGAGCCTACCCCCCTAGCCTAGCCAAAATCTACCCCCTCCCTTGGTAGAAAAGTTGTCTTCTTGTATCGTTATAATGCCCAAAATACCCTAGCCCAAATACCTTAGTACTTAGTAGAAGTTGTGAAGAACTTCTAAGGTTTCCTTGGAGCATACAACTTAGGAGCAAAACCTTGCCCAGGCGCGACTTTTTCTAGGATATGATTGGGCTTACCGCGGTAACTAATCCTAACCCTCTTTTGAATTAGAAAATATATACTGTTGTAGTATAAGGATAAGTATAAATACTTAGAAGTATATCACGGAATAGAATTGAAGTATTAATCACTTAGAAGGGTTTAAAAGAAGAATAATCAAACTGTACTTACATAGGACTGTTTTCACAGTAGACTTATATAGCTCACCGGGTAGGGAAGTGCTGCCCGACTTACCGTAGAATTATGAACCCCCTATTTAGAATGACCTTCAGAGTAGTCTTTAATAGATATCTGTGACTATTATAGGCTGACTCTCTTCACGACATATTGACTTGGCGGTGGTTTTTTTGAGAAGGTATGTGATTCTTCCTAAAGCATGATATTTTGCAATATACTTACGGCAATGCCTCACGGCTTAAGCCTGAATAATACTTACGGCAATGCCTCACGGCTTAAGCCTGAATAATAAAGAACTGAAAACATTTCAAAAGACTACTGAATCATATTATGTAAGAGAACTAATTGGTTTTTAAAACAGAAGCTTAAGAGTTATACTAGCTTTATGGGAAGTAAGTATAACCACTTAAGATTTATAAAAGAAACAAGTTTGCCTATGTGTTTATAACAGACTTGTATTGTGAAAAGAATAATAAAGATGGTTTGATAAATAGACATGATATGATGCTATGTGTGTTAGTATCTTGTAACGTTTGTATAGGTGAGTATCCTTGTTGTGCTTATGTTGTTTAAAGATAAGTTGTTATGTTAGTATACTATCACTCACCTCTTGAGATGATCTGGGGTTAAGTGCCCTCCGTCACGGGGTAGACTCGGTGATGCAGGACCATGATTCGAGAATACCTCATGCGGGTCCAGGGCCTATGCGAGCTACGAGAGTTCGAGTTAGTATGCGGGGTTATGCCTCACGCGATGCAGGCCCGTGCGGACAATGAGTCGGGGCGATCTTAGAGGTAGCTACCCTCGATGCGGGGTTACACCTCATGCGGGCCCATGTGAGTGGCCTATGCGGACTCCGGGAGTCCAGGATTAGGCTTGCAGAATGATGATATTGCGAGTGGCCCTGTTTCGATCATTCGCAGCCTAGACAAGACCTATTCTGATTACTATTGTTGCTTTTGTTTGTGATGTGGCACTACGTGCGGTTTCCTTGGTTGTTTCACATATTTGTAAACCGGTTTTAAAATGATATGTTTTCATTTAAGTATTTCTGATTTCGCATACTTAGTACTGTTGTCTTGACCTCGCCCGGGGCTGCGTTCATGCCGCAGGGAAGGGCAAGCAGGTGCTAGATCCACATCCTTAGGATCTTTGCGTTGGTGTCAGGAGCTCCATCTTCTCCGGAGGCTCTACTTTTGGGTATGATCTCCCTGTATTGTAGATAGTTTTGTGCTGATCGAGGGTATGGCGGGCCACTGTCCGCCATAGTTGTTACTTCCTTAGAGGTGCAATCTACTATTATGCGGTTGGGATGTAGCGCAAAACTTGAGTTATTTATATTATGCTTGAAAGGCAAGCTTTTCTTGAGATAAACTGTGTCTTATTTTATAAACTGTTTCCTGTCTTGTTTTATATTCCGTTGGTTACTCTGATGTATGACTACTTGGGTGCCCCGGTAAGGCACCAGTCACGGGCCCCGGAACGGGTCGTGACAAAAGTGGTATCAGAGCAGTTAATCCTCGGAAAGTGTCTGACCGTATCTAGTAAGTCTTGATTATCGGTGTGTTGTGCACCACACCAATAATCGAGAGGCTATAGGATATTTAGGATTGGTTTCCATTCTTCTCATTCGAGATCGTGCTTTAGAGGCGTGTTATAGGTTGGACCCTCTAACGTATTCCTTTCTATGCTGATTATGCCTCACGTAAGGCAACCGGGCCCGAAGGGCAGCGTAGGAGGCGCTAGCGAGACACCCGAGTCACGAGGGCTCGAGGCCCGATCTATACCAGAGGCGGCGAGTTATGACGCCGCCCGGCCCAGCGAGACCACGGTACCAGCCTCACATCCCGCGGCACAGGGCGGAGGAGTTAGGAGTACAAGAGATAGCCCGACTTTTGGCTAAAGTTGTGGCCCGTCACGAGAGAGATTGGACGCGGCGGTTCAGTTCGGCTCAGCTCGATCGCGCGTGGTACACCCGAGGCGAGAGAGTTTGAGGCTACGAGACTTCTTGAGTTGTAGCCCGAAGTTTTATGGGTCGAGCGGAGGATGATCGCGAGTTCATCTAACGCGCCGAACCGGGCGTTCGGTGCCTTACCCGGGCACCCTAGTGATACAACATCGAGAAAACCAGCGGAAAATAAAACATGAATCATGAAACAAGAGATATAATAAATAAGCAGGCCAACCAAAGCGGTTGCCTTCGGTATATACATAAAACCCGAATGTTTAATCCTTTTACAACCACCCACACAGTTCTCTGAGACCTCTAAGATTTACAACGACTATGACGGACGGGGCCGCCATACCCCGAATGTACAAGCACCTACAACTCGGGGAACACATACCAAAAGATAAGCCTCGGAGAAACGGAGCTTCCCAAAACGCCCGAGATCCTAAGGCGAGGATCCACGACCGATGTACCTCTACTGCGGCGTGAGCAGGCCCGAGAGGTCGATAATGGTACCAAGTATGTGGCCTGCATAATATCAGTAAATGAAATCATACTAGTCTATATAAAGCGGGAGACATGTATGATAACCAAACTACGATTCACAACATAAAACGATCATCACTCCGATATAACTATGGGTCTCACGCCACAACATCAATCGAGTTCGCATTATGGCGCGTGCCCCGAATCTTGCGTCGGTGTAGACATGTCCATGATGCAACAATAAGACAAAGAATCAAATGGAAGCATACCCGTGCGCTACGCGTCGTGTCGGTATGTCCAAGAAACAATAAGACAACTTTCCAAATGGACGCGCGTACGTGCGCTACGCGTCGTGTCGGTATGTCCAAAAGGAAATCCTGGCGATAATCGAAATGAAACATACGTGCGCTACGCATCGTGTCGATATATCCAAAGCGATTAACCACAAGACCTTAACCAAAATGGAAGCATACCCGTGCGCTACGCGTCGTGTCGGTATGTCCAAAGCGATTAACAACAATAATACTATCAGCGAGGCGTGCGGTGGAATTTCTCGTCGGCTGCCGTGACATCCAAGTAAGTTCTCAACTATCAACCGACCCTCTATCGAGAGCGGTAACACGAAACACAACGCTTGTACAATAAAGGCTATCATCACAAGCATAGGCAAGTTTCACAACAACAAGCATAGGCAAGTTTCACACAACTCAAAGTACTTTCATTTTATGCCAAAGTCGGGTTTTAACCCCAAAGTACTACATCGTTAAGTTCTTTTAAAGAGATCCATTCTTGTTATAAAAGTCACGATACCGTAGTATTAGAATGACCAACCCACCTTCTTTTTCAAAATCAAGTAACAACATTCTTTTCCTAAGTTCGGTTGCCTAGTTTGATTACTCAAGCTTCTCATTTTCAAATGGTTTCATAGTTCCCAAACTTAATCACTTGATTCCTTTTAGAGCAATTGAGTAACATATGTCATATATGTGAGTAGTTTATTCTTGTTTATAACGATCTTATTACATGACCATGATCTAGAAAATGTAATATCATTTTGTCTTATCTTAGCTTACATGCGGATGGAGGTTTCTCTTGGTTTTAATACAACACATCATTATTCAATACATTTTCCTTTATTAACGCTGCGTTGGTGCAGTCGATACACATTACGATTCCCAAATCGGTAAAACATTATCCCTTTAAAACCAAGTACTCATTACTCACGAATGAGGTTTCACACAAACATCCACATTAAAACAAATAAGTTAAGTCTCTTATCTTATAAGATCAAGTCTCTTAACTTCTAACATCAGTAAACCATTTTCACTTACATAAGGTCGTTATAACTAACTTCCCATAAAGCTATTATAACACCCTATGTTTTAAATCAACCAAATCACTTAGCACATATGCGTCTACCGTACTACATAGTTCACAACAATCATGCTAGAAAAGATAGGAAGAGGTTCACATACCTCGACGATTTATCGACAATAAGCAAAATGCTCCAAGTACTACAACCTTGCTAGCCCTTTCCACTCCTCGAGTAGAATACGCTACTCTTAGTACTTTCACCTATAAAGGTCACAAACGTCTATTAACCCCAAAACACAAGTTTTCTATCTTTCTAAAGAAAATTCGGCACCTCCCCATGCAGCGTAAATCTCCTCTCTATCGAGTAGGCTACCAAGCCAACCGGGGTTTACACGTCTAACGGACGTGTACAATTCTACACAAGTCTCTGCAATACATCCTATGTAAATACTGATTCGATTCGATTCTTTATTCTTCAGCTTAAGTCAAAAGACATTGCGAATACTAAGTAGTTCTATATATAGTATACTTGACTATATGCTAACAAACATGTAATTTCCAATTACAATAGAGGACAAGATAATTACCTCGATAAGCCCAAAATTATCCAAGTTATAATGTCGATCTGAGCAAGGTTTAGCTCCACCGTGCGCTCCAAACCACTTCAAACAACCCAGAAGTTCTAACCAACTTCTACTCAAATACTTCAACCAACTATGAAGATTTCCTTAGGGTTTCGGTTTGAGACTAAAAAGGACAAAAGGTAGTATTTCCGGACTCTACGTAAAGAGGTATCTTTGGAATACTACAAGGTACAAGGCTAAGGTATTTTGGGCATTATAACAATACTAGTGGATTATTTCTATGCCACAACAAGGGTATTATCTGAAAACAACTAGGCTAGTGGGTACCCAGCCAAGACACCACAGGGGAGGAGGAGGCCTCGGCCAAGACTCTCAAAAGAGGGGATGAGTTGGGACGAACTCAACACTAGAGGAGGTAGGCATTTTTAGGCTTGGAAGGTTTCATTTGTGGATGAAGAGTTCATCAACATAAGGGGGGTATTTATAGCAAAACCAAAGGCCAACCAAGGGCCAAGATCCTTCCAAGTGTAAAGCAAGTGTAAGGGCAAGATTAAGCCAAGTGCACCCTAAACCCTACTCCACAAAACACTCCAAAACAATGCACCAAACAAGGCACACTTGAGGGCGATCGGCCAACCACCAGCGACCGTCCCTCCAAGCCGTCGATAGGGTGACAAGTGTCACCCTCCGTTGGTCCAAAAGGTTTCGTCTCTCGGAAAAATCCGCAAAAATACAAAGCGACATAGCGGAATTTTCCGCAGTTACGCAAAAGCGTTTCGTCAACGACTCTAGGGTGTTGTGCACAAATGTTATTTCGGCCAAGGGTGCCACATGGGGGTGACACGTGTCGCCCCCCGATTCGCCCAGAATATTTCGTCTTCCGAAAATATCCAAAATACCGGAAAACTCAAAAACAAAGCGGGCCCCACAAAACCGTAAATTTCTCCCGTGGGCCCCACGTGACCATTTCCGAAAATAAAATCTCAAAATTCTAATATAATCTATGAAGTCCAAATACCAAATCTGGGAATCCAATTCCCATTAACGAACCTTTTTCTTCACAAATAACCGGAAACTTTTCCGTCGAAAACTCACATCTTTCTTTCTTTTCAAAATTTTCTGTCGTACTCTGCGTGCGTCGTCCTCACATACATACCACGCAACTACGGGTATAACATTCTCCCTCTTAGAAACATTCGTCCGAATGTTCCTTCTCAAGTCGAATAACGATAAAGTTCCTCTAACAAGTTGCCGATGCCACGGCCGCGAAATAACATCGTCCTCTTCTTTCCTTACTCGTCGTGCCCTTCTCGAACGCTTGAACTCTCCATTCGTACCATACTTGATCATTACTTAGTTCGAAAATCTGCGAGTCACTACCTCCAAACTTGGTCATCTTACTAACCTCAAACTTCTTTAAGGCCATTCCGGCCTTTACGAACCGCTCGTCGAACGCGTCCACGAACTCATACGATGATCATACAAACTTGGGCCTAGCACCCTCGTGACCCTACCACTGGCGGGACCACCCAGAACTGACCCCACCCCAAGCGGGTTCTGGTTGACCGCAAATGGTCCTCAACCCGACCCCCAAACGCGCCAAACTCTTGTTCCCCGATCCGGAACAATCTTACTAATTCACATCATGAAAGCTACCACTTCCATCTCACACTACCCATGGACTTATCACACAAATAAATCCCACGTATACTACTCACCCTTATAAAGGTCAAACATAAAACGAATCTTTTACTCAAGACGACCTTACCTCTAAGGTCTCAGTCGTGAAATAGTCTAAGGTTCACACTTACCATGCCTCCATACGTATCCTTCCAACTAACCATGCATTCTAACTCACACATATCACAATGCTATCCGTACATAGCACACAATAATGAGATCATCATAACAAGCATACCAAAACTCTAGAGGGTTAAGGATATACCTGAAGCTACCGCTCCACTCTAATCATAGGCCTGCCCTGCAGGGCGCATAGCTGTAGAAGGTGATAAACCAGCCACAGATCCTGAAGGCTGAGTCGTAACATCCGTGCTACCCTTGGTCGGACAGTTCCTCGCAAAATGGCCCTGCTGGCCGCATGCAAAACAAACTCCCAATCTAGCACGACACTCTCCAAAATGGAGTCTACCACAATGGTCACAACGAGGTAGGGGTGGCTTCGGTGGTTAACACCGCTCTGCCGAAAATCTGAACCCTTGGAGCCACGACGCTCACGAAGGCGGTGGAGGACCACTGCATGCGGTGGGGGTATATAACTAACTTCTTCTTGGCGGTCCGCCTCGAAAGCCACCAAAGGACCTGCCGTCACGGCCTCTTCTGGCGATCCGGTCATTCGTCGACCCCTCGTGCCTCGCATCCTAGTGCATGAGCTGCGTGCGGGCAATGTCCATGCCGGTGAAGAGAAACACCGCAAGACTCAGCCATATAATCATCTAGCCCGGTGACGTAGCGATGCACCCTATCCTCCATATCTGCAACTAGCGCAGGGACATATCGAGCCAAAGAATCGAACTCGACATTGTACTCCCTGACAGTGCGCCCTCTCTGTCTCAGTAACAAAAATCTGTCGGCCCGTGCCCTCCTCATCTGCGGAGGCAAGAAGTGCGTGAGGAAAGCCCCCGAAAACTCATCCCATTCTGCTGGAGGTGCATGCTCTCCCCGGGAAAGCTCCCATGAATCAAACCAATCGACTGCGGTATCACGCAGCCGATGCGAACCAAAGGTCACAGACTCGGTTTCTGAAGCCTTGATCACCCGCATGATCCGCTGTAACTGCCGGATGAACTCCTGCGGATCATCCTCAGGCCTCGACCCATAAAACTCTGGCGGGCTACAACTCAGAAAGTCCCGTAGCCTCAAACTATCTGCTCGGGGGTGAACCACTGGTGCTACTGGAACTGGAACTGCTGCATCCAGCCTATCCTCATATCTGGCCACGACCCTGGCCAGCAACTGGGCCATCTCCTTGTAACCCATCTCCTCTGCCCCAGACTGTGGGACTGGAGGCTCAGGTACTGCGGTCTCAGCAGCCATTGCTGCGGCTCTAACCTCTGCTGGGGCTGGCGGCGTCACAAAACTCGCCGTCGGAAGCACTGTCTCAGGTACTGACCGGGCCTGCGCCCTCGAACTCCTCTGTATCTCACTAGCAGCTCCCTCGGCTGCCTTGCCCTTCTGGGCTCTGGTTGCCTTGCGCGGAGGCATAACTGGTAAAAACGAGATACGTCAGAGGGGTCCAACTTACAACACAGCTCTAAGGCACGATCTCAGAATGAGAAGAATGGAAACCAATCCTAAATGTCCTATAGCCTCCTGATTATAGATGTGGTGCACAACACACCGATAATCAAGACTCTACTAGACACGGTCTGTAGACACTTTCCGAGGATAACCTGGCTCTGATACCACTTTTGTAACGCCCCGAACCCGGGCCCGTTACTGGTGCCTTACCCCGGGCACCCTAGTGATACAACATCAGAGAAAACCAGCGGAAAATAAAACATGAATCATGAAACAAGAGATATAATAAATAAACAGGCCAACCAAAACCGTTGCCTTCAGTATATACATAAAACCCGAACAGTTTAATCCTTTTACAACCCTGCCCACAACAGTTCTACAGACCTCTAAGATTTACAACGACTATGACGGGACAGGGCCCCGCCATACCCCTGAATGTACAAGCACCTACAACTCAGGGAACACATACCAAAAGATAAGCCTCCGGAGAAACGGAGCTTCCCAAAACGCTGAACTGAGATCCTAAGAGCGAGGATCCACGACCGATGTACCTCTACCTGCGGCATGAACGCAGCCCCCCGAAGGAGGTCGATAACAGTACCAAGTATGTGAATCAGCATAATATCAGAAATGAAATCATACTAGTCTATATAAAGCAGGAGACATGTATGATAACCAAACTCCAGTTCACAACATAAAACAGTCATCACTCCAATATAACTATGGGTCTCACGCCCACAACATCAATCAGGTTCGCATTATGGCCGCATGCCCCCGGAATACTGCATCGGTGTAGACATGTCCATGATGCAACAATAAGACAGCAATCCAAATGGAAGCATACCCGTGCGCTACGCATCGTGTCAGTATGTCCAAAGGGAAACAATAAGACAACTTTCCAAATGGGCGATACGTGCTCTACGCATCGTGTCAGTATGTCCAAAAGGAAATCACAAGGCGATAATCGAAATGGAAACATACCCGTGCGCTACGCATCGTGTCAGTATATCCAAAGCGATTAACCACAAGACCTTAACCAAAATGGAAGCATACCCGTGCGCTACGCATCGTGTCAGTATGTCCAAAGCGATTAACAACAATAATACTATCAACAGGAACGTACCCGTGGAATTTCTCCGTCACTGCCGGCACATCCAAGTAAGTTCTCAACCAGTCAACCGACCCTCTATCGAGAGACGCGGTAACACAGAAACACAACGCTTGTACAATAAAGGCTATCATCACAAGCATAGGCAAGTTTCACAACAACAAGCATAGGCAAGTTTCACACAACTCAAAGTACTTTCATTTTATGCCAAAGTCCGGGTTTTTAACCCCAAAGTACTACATACGTTAAGTTCTTTTAAAGAGATCCATTTCTTTTATAAGAGTCACCCGATACGTAGTATTATAATGACCAACCCACCTTCTTTTTCAAAATCAAGTAACAACATTCTTTTCCTAAGTTCCAGTTTGCCTAGTTTCAATTACTCAAGCTTCTCATTTTCAAATGGTTTCATAGTTCCCAAACTTAATCACTTGATTCCTTTTTAGAGCAATTGAGTAACATATGTCATATATGTGAGTAGTTTATTCTTGTTTATAACGATCTTATTACAGAGCCATGATCTAGAAAATGTAATAACATTTTGTCTTATCTTAGCTTCTATGCGGATGGAGGTTTCTCCGGTTTTAATACAACACATCATTATTCAATACATTTTCCTTTATTAACGCCGCAGGTGGTGCGTCGATACACATTACGATTCGAAATCAGTAAAACATTATCCCTTTAAAAACCAAGTACTCATTACTCACGAATGAGGTTTCACACAAACATCCACATTAAAACAAATAAGTTAAGTCTCTTATCTTATAAGATCAAGTCTCTTAACTTCTAACATCAGTAAACCATTTTCACTTACATAAGGTCGTTATAACTAACTTCCCATAAAGCTATTATAACACCCTATGTTTTAAACCAACCAAATCACTTAGCACGTATGCGTCACCGTACTACATAGTTCACAACAATCATGCTAGAAAAGATAGGAAGAGGTTCACATACCTCGCGACGATTTATCGACAATAAGCAAAATGCTCCAAGTACTACAACCTTGCTAGCCCTTTCCACTCCTCGAGTAGAATACGCTACTCTTAGTACTTTCACCTATAAAGGTCACAAACGTCTATTAACCCCAAAACACAAGTTTTATATATTTATAAATAAAATTGGGCCCCACCCCCCCCCCCCCCCCCCCGCAACAGCGTAAATCTCCTCCTCTATCGAGGCCGGCTACCAAGCCAACCAGGGGGGGGGGGTTTACACGTCTAACCGGACGTGTACAATTCTACACAAGTCTCTTCGCAATCTGATCCTATGTAAATACTGATTCGATTCGATTCTTTATTCTTGAGCTTAAGTCAAAAGACATTGCGAATACTAAGTAGTTCTATATATAGTATACTTGACTATATATGCTAACAAACATGTAATTTCCAATTACAATAGAGGACAAGATAATTACCTCGATAAGCCCAAAATTATCAAGTTATAATGTCGATCCTGAGCAAGGTTTAGCTCCACTCCGTGCGCTCCAAACCACTCCAAACAACCCTTAGAAGTTCTAACCAACTTCTACTCAAATACTTCAACCAACTATGAAGATTTCCTTAGGGTTTCGGTTTGAGACTAAAAGGACAAAAGGTAGTATTTCCGGACTCTACGTAAAGAGGTATCTTTGGAATACTACAAGGTACAAGGCTAAGGTATTTTGGGCATTATAACAATACTAGGGGAGTATTTCTATACCACAACAAGGGGTATTATACGAAACAACTAGGCTAGGGGGGTGTACACCACGGCCAAGACACCAAAGGGGAGGAGGAGGCCCTCGGCCAAGACTCTCAAAAGAGGGGGGGGATGAGTTGGACGAACTCAACACTAGAGGAGGGAGGGATTTTTAGGCTTGGAAGGTTTCATTTGTGGATGAAGAGTTCATCAACATAAGGGGGGTATTTATAGCAAAACCAAAGGCCAACCAAGGGCCAAGATCCTTCCAAGTGTAAAGCAAGTGTAAGGGCAAGATTAAGCCAAGTGCACCCTAAACCCTACTCCACAAAACACTCCACAAAACAATGCACCAAACAAGGCACACTTCAAGGGGCCAATCGGCCAAGGCCAACCCACCTTGACCGTCCCCTCCAAACCGTCAATGAGGGTGACAAGTGTCACCCTCCCGTTGGTCCAAAAGGTTTCGTCTCTCGGAAAAATCCGCAAAAATACAAAACGACATAGCCGGAATTTTCCGCGCAGTTACGCAAACGTTTAGTCGAACGACTCTAACCGGGTGTTGTGCACAAATGTTATTTCGGCCAAGGGTGCCACATGGGGGTGACACGTGTCGCCCCCCGATTCGCCCAGAATATTTCGTCTTCCGAAAATATCCAAAATACCGGAAAACTCAAAAACAAAGCGGGCCCCACAAAACCGTAAATTTCTCCCGTGGGCCCCACGTGACCATTTCCGAAAATAAAATCTCAAAATTCTAATATAATCTATGAAGTCAAATACCAAATCAGGAATCAGTTCCCATTAACGAACCTTTTTCTTCACAAATAACCGGAAACTTTTCCGTCGAAAACTCACATCTTTCTTTCTTTTCAAAATTTTCTGCCGTACTCTCGTACGTACGTCCTCACATACATACCCTGCAACTACGGGGTATAACATCATCCGTCAGCTTCAGAGGATTTTGAGAGTGATCAGGGCGTCGGAGACCGAGTCTGTGATCTTTGGTTCACATAGGCTGCGTGATACCGCAGTCGATTGGTTTGATTCATGGGAGTTATCCGGGAGAGCACGCCCCAGTACTTGGGATGAGTTCTCGAGGCTTTCCTCACTCACTTTTGCCTCCACGGATGAGAGCGCGGGGTGATAGATTTTTCTGCGAGGCGAGGAGGACCGTCGGGAGTATAATGTCGAGTTTGATTCTTTGGCTCGATATGTCCCAGCATTGGTAGCTGATATGGAGGATAGGGTGCACCGCTATGTCACCGGCTGAACGACTATATGGCGAAGTCATGTGCGGGGTTTCTCTCCGGCCGTATGGACATTACCGCGTGCGAGCTCACGCCTGGATGCGAGGCGCGAAGGTCGGCGAGTGGGCGGCGAGAAGAAGGCCGGGGCGGGAGGGTCTTGGTGGTTATCGTGGTGGCGGCCTCGGCGATCTAGATTCGCACCACGGCCGGCTCGAGCACTCGCACCGTCCTCGGCCTGGCCCGAGTTTTCGAGGCGCACTGGGCCTGTGGCTTGACGCGTCGAGTAGCGAGTGCGGCGATCGGGACCACCCCGGTGTGGCCGTCGGTAGATCCCATTACGGGAAGTGTGGTACTACTTATGGATCTTGTTACGATTGTGGCGGCGAGGTCACTTTGCGGCGGTCGGCCAGGCGTGGCGGTGGTAGGGCCCACCGCCGAGTTACGTGGCCGCCATCATCTCCTACTGATTACTCGCCCGGAGGCGGGTGCTCGTGGGTCGGCCAGTCGCGGCGAGTCGTGGCTCGTGTCCCGATTCTAGCGGTCCTCGAACCGCATTTATGCTTTGTCCGGTAAGCGGGATCGTGAGGCCTCACCGATGTAAATCACAGTACCTTATCGGTTCAGGTTTGATGTTTATGCCTTGATAGATCCGGTTCTACTGCCCTATATATCTCCCCTTGTTGCTAGTAGGATAGGGATAGAGCACGAGTCCATAGACCACTTCGAGGTAGCTACGCGATGGGTGATTCGGTGGTAGCTCGGCGGGTATATAGGGCTTGTCTGTGACCATTCTGATCGTCGGACCCTAGCCGACTTGATAGAGTTGGAGATGATTGACTTGACGTGATTATGGGGATGGATTGGCTAGCTTCTTGCTATGCCAATGTAGGCTGAGAGAGAGAGTAATGCAGTTCCGGTTTCTGAGGCGGTTGTTGAGTGGGAGAGCACGGTATCGCCGAGGGTAGGTTTATTTCCTACCTCAAGGCTAGGAAGATGGTGCGAAGGGTATATCTACCATCTAGTTCGGTGTTTGATCGAGGCTGCGGTACCAGATTTTCATCGATTCCGTAGTCGCGAAGTTCCCGGCGTGTTCCCGCATGACCTCCGGGTATCCCTCCCGAGGAGATTGAGTTTGTATTGACATATTGCGGATACTCGGCCTATTTCCATTCCGCCATACGAATGGCACTGCCGAGTTGAGAGAAGTGAAGGATCGGCTTAGGGATTTGCTAGAGAAGCGGCTTCATTAGGCCCGGTGTTTCTCCCAGAAGCGCCGTATTGTTCGTGAAGAAGAAGGGCGGGGCCGCGCATGTGTTGATTCTGAGCGGTGAACAAGGTGACCATTAAGAACGAATACCCCCTCCCGAGATTGATGATTTGTTCGACCGATTGCGAGTGCGAGATGTTTCTCAAGATTGATCTGCGATCGGGCTATCATCAGTGCGAGTCGAGAGAGGTGGATGTCCCTAGGATCGCATTCGGACGATGCGGGCATTATGAGTTCGTGGTCATGTCTTTTGGGTTGACCAATGCTCGTGGTATTCATGGATTTGATGAACCGAGTGTTCAAACCATTTTGGACACGTTTGTGATAGTGTTCATTGATGATATCTTGGTTTATTCTCGCCAGAGCGAGGAGCATGCGAGCATTGAGAGGCTGTCTTTGATTCTCGAGACCAGCGATTATCGCCAAGTTTTCCAAATGTGAGTTTTGGTTGACTTGATGGCGTTTCTTGGGCATATTGTCGGGTGATGGCATTCGAGTTGATACTGCCAAGATCGAGGCGATCGAGACTTGGCGAGACCTACTACTCAACAGAGGTTCGCGATTTTAGGCCTTGCGAGTTATTATCGGCGGTTCGTGTAGAAGTTTGCTTCTTTCTCCGCACCATTGACTAGGTGACTCGAGAAAGCGGCCCGGTTCGATGGACTGATGCTTGTGGCGGGGTTTCCGATTCTTGAAGGAGATATTGGCAGCCCCGTTCTTACTCTTCCGGAGGTCGAGCGGTTATGTCGTGTATTGTGATGCGTCAGACATCGGGTTGGGATGTGTGTTGATGCAGCATGGCGGTCATAGCATATGCATCCCGGCAATTGAAGAAACACGAGAGAACTACCCCACCCATGATTTGGAGTTAGCGGTAGTGATTCACGCTTTGAAGATCTGGAGGCACTATTTGTATGGGGTTCACGTGGATATTTATACAGACCACAAGAGCCTCCAAGTATATCTTCACGAGAGGAGTGAACTTCACGAGAGGCGGTGGTTAGAGTTGCTTAAGGATTACGATGTTGATATCTGTACCACCGGGAAGGCCAATGTTGTGGCGTATGCTCTTAGTCGTAGGTCGATGGGAGCCTATCGGATGTGCGGCTAGAGAGGAGGACATGGTTCGTGATTTGCATCGATTAGCGAGCCTTGGTGTCCGCTTGATTAATTACGATAGCGGATGGGGTTAGAGTTCGTGAGGTTGCGAGTCTTCCATCGTCGAGGAGGTGAAGAGGCAATTCGAGATCGGCTTTGATTCGATATCGTGATCTGACTCTTCGTGAGGCAAGGGTCCTTTTGAGGTAGCACGATGGGGTGCTAAGGTTTGAGCGGTGATGTGTTCGGATGTTTGAGGACTTCGTGAGTTCTTGGGGAAGCACCACGGCGCGCGTTACTCTATCCATCCGGTCGACCAAGATGTACCACGACCTTAGATCGTGTATTGGTGGGATGGCTTGAAGAGGGCGTTGCGAGTTCGTAGCTCGATGCGTGTTGTCGGCGGTGAAGGTAGAGCACGAGGCACGGTGGTTTTATTCTGACGATTGAGATCGACACGGAAGTGGGAGGTAATCAACATGGACTTCATCACGGGATTACCTCGCACTCGGAGGAGACATGATTCTATATGGGTTATCGTCGACGGTGGCGAAAATCAGCCCACTTTCTTCCGTCGGGGCGACTTTTTCGGTGAGGATTATGCGGACTTTACATCCGAGAGATCGTCGGTGCATGGAGTCCCTACTTCGATCATATCGCATGAGAGCCCAGTTACGGCTAACTTCGGAGGTCCTTCGAGAGGTTTAGGGGCAGTGAGCACGAAATCTGCATTTCATCCACGAGCAGACGGACAGCGAGCGCACTATCCAGACTCTTGAGGATATGCTGCGAGCCTGTGTTTTTGACTTTAGTGGTAGTTGGGAGGATCATTTGCCTCTAGTTGAGTTTGCATATAATAATAGCTACCACTCCAGTATTCAGATGGCGCCTTATGAGGCCTTGTATGGGAGGAAGTGCGGTCGCCTATAGGTTGGTTCGATGTGGGCGAGTGCGGCTAGTGGGACCAGATTTGGTGCAGTGACGATGGATAAGGTGAAGCTTATCAGAGCGGCTATTGACTCGAGTCGGCGAAGTCGTATGCAGATCATCGTCGTCGGCATCTTGAGTTCGAGGTTCATGATTGGGTTTTCCTAAAGGTGTCACCCATGAAGGGTGTGATGAGATTCGGGAAGAAGGGGAAGCTCAGCCCTAGGTACATTGGGCGTTTAGTTGTCGCGAGGTAGGCAAGGTTGCCCTTTATATTCCGCCGTTACTCGATGTATGACTACTTGGGTGCCGTGAGGCGATCCACGGGCCGGGCGGTCGTGACAAACGCAGCCCGAAGAGGTCGATCTAACAATTGCAGTATGTGAATCAGAAAATCAGTAAATGAAATCATAATAGTCTATATAAAGCGGGAGACATGTATGATAGCAAACTACAAGACACACAAATACGATTATATCAAGTCGGGACTCACGCCTCAGTCATTACTCAAATATAATGATGGGTCTCGCCCATAACATCAATCATGCCGTGGAATACCTTCCCATCGCCGATCTATGATATGATAACACCGAAGTACACGAACACCAAGTCCTACACGATGCCAAAGCGTACTAACAATACAATACTACCAAACCACGAAGGCGACCGGGCAAGTACGAAAGCCAACTACCGGATACCAAGGCGGCCACGTGGTGGCCGGGGCAATCACGAGGGCTAACTACCAGTACAAGGCGTATCACGAGACCGTCACTCTGGCTGAGCGGGGCAAGTGCGAGGGCTAAATACCGTACGAGGCGAATCAGCCACGAGGCGGGGCAAGTCTGGCGACCACGGTACCAAGGCGAGCAGAAGAAACCTCATGGAGAGCTAGTCCATGGAATAACACTATCAGCGGAGGCGTGCAGTGGAATTCTCCGTCGCTTTGACGCGTCAAGTAAGTTCTCAACAAGTCAACCGGCCCTTCATCGAGAGACGCGGTAGTATAGAAACACAATTCTTGCACAACAAAGGCTATCACAACAAGCATAGGCAAGTTTCACAACAACAAGCATAGACAAGTTATACACAACTCAAGGTACCTTCATTTTTTGTCAAAGTCCGGGTTTTAACCCTAAAGTACTACGTACGTTAAATTCCTTTTAAGAGATCCATTCCTTTTATAAAAGTCACCTGATACCCTTAGTATAAAAAAATAGAGTGACTTACATCTTTTTAAGTAAACCAAAACAACTTCCATACTTTCCTTTTTAAAACCAAATTAAGGCAATACCATGCCTTCTCTTTGGACCAAAACACTTCTCTTTTTAAAGTCAAGTTACCACATTAAAACCAATGATAAAACCTTTCTTTTGTTCTCATAAAGTCGTTATAACTAACTTCCCATAAAGCTGTTATAACACTTTATGTTTTAAACCAATTTAAGACAAAACAATGCCTTTCTTTTCCCTAAAGTTCCAGTTTGCCTAATTTCAATTACTCAAGTCTCTTTATTTTAGAAAAGTTTCATAGTTCAATGTCTTAATCTCTTTTAAAACAATTGAGTAACATATGCCATATGTATGAGCAGTTTTATTCTTGTTTATAACCATCTTATTAAAGCAGCCATGATCTAGAAAATGTAATATCATTTTATCTCATCTTAGCTTCTATGCGGATGGAGGTTTCTACTGGTTTTAATAATACTTCATTATTCAATACATTTTCCTTTATTAGCGCTGCAGTGGTTTGTTCGATACTTATTCTGATTTCCGAAATCAGTAAAACATTATTCCTTTTAAAACCAAGTACTCATTACTCACGAATGAGGTTTCACACTAACATCCATATTAAGTCAAGTCTCTTATCTTTTAAGATTAAGTCTCTTAACTTCTAAAAAATCAGTAAACCATTCTCTTTACCACTCTTAAGACGTTATACCTAACCTCCCATAAAGCTAGTATAACTCTTATGTTTTCAAAACAAAGTATTACTCTTCTTTCAAAACGGTTTATTAATCTTTTGAAATACTTTAAGATTCTTTATTATTTAGGCTTAAGTCAAAAGACATTTCCGTAACACTACATTTAGTTAACACACGTACGTCTACCGTACTATATATATATTCCTTTAAAATATTCCAAGGTTCTTATTATTCAGGCTTAAGTCAAAAGACATTGCCGTACAACTATATTCAGTTAGCACACGTACGTCTACCATACTATATATATATATTATTCAGGCTTAAGTCAAAAGACATTGCCACACGTACGTCTACCGTACTATATATATATTCTTTTAAAATACTTCATGCTCAAGAGTATAGGAAGAATCACATACCTCGCGACGATTATCGACTATAAGCAAAACGCTCCACGGCTATAACCCGGCTAGCCTTGTCCACCTTCCAAGTAGTTCATGCTACTCGCAGAACATTCAACCAATAAAGGTTATTAGTCTACTGTAAATACGGTCCTATGTAAGTACAGTTAATCTTTTACTTTAATATTCTTCTGATGCGATTTCAGTTCAAGTCTTTTCTGTAATATCCTTCTATTACAGTTCAATTCTCTTCTATGAATCTTATATTCATTTCAATACTACTACAGTATGTAATTTCCAATTACACTAGAAGGATAGGATTATTTACCTCGGTAAGCCCAAAATTATCCAAGTTTAAAGTCGATCCTGAGCAACGTTTAGCTCTACTCAGGTGCTCCATCGCTCCAAACAAGCCTTAGAAGTTCTATGCAACTTCTACTTAACACTTCAACCGACTATGAAGGTTTTCTTAGGGTTTCGTTTAGTGGGTAAAGGAAAGTATAATAGTATTTTCGGGCTCTACGTATAGAGGTAACTTTTGGAAAGTACTACAAGGTATTTGGGCTAAAGTATTTAGGGCATTATAACAATACTTGGAGAGTATTTCTATACCACAAAGGGGGGTATTATACGAAACAACTAGGCAAGGGGGGGTGTATTCTCGGCCGACCACTAGGAGGGGGGGGGGAGCACCCTCTCGGCCAAGGCTTCTCAAGGGGGGTGGGAGGGGGAAGGCTTTGGACGAAATATCAAGAGGGAGAGAGTATTTTAAGACTTAGAAAGAATGCTCAAGTTGGGATGAAATAACTCTTCAACAAGGGGGGGGGGGGGGGAGGGGGTATTTATAGGTCAAGAAATGGCCAACCAATGGCCAAGATCCATCCAAGTGTAAGGAAAATGTAGGGCTAGATTTTAACCATGTGGACCTTATCCATCTACCACAACAACTTGCACAAAATATCCTACCAACTCCCTTGACCCCAATCGTCCACTTTGCCGCCCCAATTGCTTCCAATGTGAGGGTGACACATGTCACCCTCCCGTTGGTCCAAAATGTTTCGTCTCTCGGAAAAATCCGCAAAAATTAAAAATGACATAGCCGGAATTTTCCCTTCGCAAGTCTTGTAAAACGTTTCGTCGAAAAACGATTCTTTTCGGCACTTGTGCCCAAATTTTCGAACCTTGCCAATCCTTAAGGCTTAAATTATTATACGTACACCCTCACGTACATACTCTGGAAATACGGGGTATAACAATTATGTTAACCTTTATCGGAGTGCATAGTACACGTGAGATATGTCTGTGTGATAAGTCCCGGAGTGGTATGAAATGAAAGAGGGTAGTTGAGCTAAGAAGACCACTAGGTTTTCGTGACTCGATGGTGAGGTTGTTCCGGATCGGGGAACAAGAGTTTTTTTGCGCGATAGCGGGTCGGGTTGAGGACCTATCGCGGGTCAACCCGCGGCCTGTATTGTGGTGGGGTCAGTTTGTGGTGGTCCCGCTTTGTGATAGGGTCATGAGGATGTTAGGCCCAAGTTTAGTTAACCATCGTACGAGTTCGTGGATGTGTTCGACCAGTAGTCGGGCCGATGAGGTCAGCCCATCTTATCTTTCAGTCAGGACCGTGTACTTGGCAGTGGGTTATGCGAGATGTTTATGTCAGGAAGGTTGTAAGGCTGCACGAGGTGCCTACTTTCACCTTATGACAGGCAGTGGAGCCCAGGTTACGGCTATTTCTTTTTCTGGAAGTTTTACCAGGCAGGGTTAGAAACTCAGGTGAGTCTCAGTATCGCATTCATCCTCGGTCCAGTGTTTGGATTTCAGGGGTAGCTGTGAGGATTGTTGCCTCCTGTTGAGGGAGTGTTTTTAGCATACAATTTTAGTGTTTGGATATCGCCTTATGACGCCTTGTATGGGCGGAAGTGTAGGTTGCCGGTCGATTGGTTCGATGTTGGCAAGGTTCAGATAGTTGGTTCATACTTGTTTCAGCAGTATGTGGATAGGGTGAAGCTTATCCAGAAGAGGTTATTGGCAGCACAGAGTCAACAGAAGTCGTGTGGATAATCAACGTCGACACTTAGAGTTCAGGTTGACGGTGGGTTTTCTTGAAGGTACCACCCCGGAAAGGGTGTGAAGAGTTTTGGAAAACAGAGGAAACTTAGCCCGAGTTACTTTGGACCTTTTCAGATCATGTGAAGAATAGGCCGGTTGCCTATATGTTAGCATTTGCCGTCCGACTTAGGAGGCAGTACGTCCGGTCTTTCATGTTGCTATGTTCGGAAAAGTATCGGAGATCCATCCAGAGTGTTCCCAGTTAATGATGACCGAGTTGGAGGTAGTAACCCAGAGATTTTGGAAACTGAAGCAGTAACAGAAATGTGGTAAGTTATGAGAAAGAGTTCAAGTGTACGAGTAGGGTACGACGAGTAAAGGAAGAAGCGAGCATGTGTTAAAAACATAGATGTGATCATTTCTTTTGTAAAGTGAAGGTGCGAAGGTGGTATATTTTAGAACTCGGGTGGGAGCTTTTGTAGTGATGGAGATGATTCCTCGTGGACTTGGATGTAAGTATTTGCGCGTGTTGTATTGTGGCCAGGTGTGGCATAATTGTTTTCGTAAGTATAGCAGTGAAGACTATACTGGCGCATGTTTGTTTTGAGACTTAGAAGGAACATTCGGGACGAATGTTTCTAAGAAGGGGAGAATGTTATACCCCGTATTTCCAGAGTATGTACGTGAGGGCGTACGTATACAAGTTTAAGCCTTAAAGTTAGGCAAGGGTCGAAATTTGTGCACAACCCCCGAAAAGAATTGTTTTTCGACGAAACGTTTTCCGGAACTTGCGTAGGGAAAATTACGGCTATGTCATTAATAATTTTTGCGGATTTTTTCGAGAGATGAAATATTTTGGACCAACGAGAGGGCGACACTTGTCACCCTCAAGTGGGCGGTCAAGTGGCCGATGGTGTGCACGTTTTTGTGCCATGTTTTGTGGCCTAAACCATGGGTCAATGTTTGGAGTGAATTGAGGAGTAGATGGCTAGGGGGCACTTGGGCAAATCCTCACCCTCCACTTGCCCACCACTTGTCTTGATCTTGTCCATTGGTTTCCCTATAAATACCCCCCCTTAGTTGAAGACTTCTTCATCCACTCCACACTTTTCTAAGTCTTGAAATCCCTCTCCCCCTTTGTAAGGCTTTCGTCCAAGCCTCCCCCTCCCCCTTTGTGAGGCCCTTGGCCGAGAGTACCCCCCCTTTTTCTAGTGGTGCTAGCCGAGAGTACCCCCCCTTGCCTAGTTGTTCTCGTAAAATACCCCCCCTTGGTAGAAAAGTATTCTCCAAGTATTGTTACTATTCCAAAATACCTTGGCCCAAATACCTTGTAGTATTCCAAGGTTACCCCTATACTAAAAGCCCAGAAATACTATTATACTTCCCTTCAGTCATAAAACGAAACCCTAAGGAAAATCTTCACAGTTAGTTGAAGTATTAAGAAGAAGTTGCGTAGAACTTCTAAGGGTTGTTTGGAGCGGGTTGGAGCGCTCAGAGTAGGAGCTAAACGTTGCTCAGGATCGACATTTAAACTTGGATAATTTTGGGCTTATCGAGGTAAATACTCTTGTCCTTATATTGTAATTGGAAATTACATCGTAGTAGTATAGAATTGAACTGTAATAGAAGGATATTCTGAGAAAGAATTGAATCAAATCACATCGTAAGAATATTAAAGAAGAAGATTAAAGCAGATTTACATAGGAATTTGTATTTCTGATGAACTTGTGTAGCTTAACGGGTAGGGAAGTGCTTCCCGATTTTCCGTAGAATAGAGAACCCTCTTCTTAGAATATTCTACAGAGTAGTCTAGACGTTGATAGACGTATATGCCTTTATAGGTTGAAATGCTGCGAGTAGCGTATGTTACTTGGAAGGTGGACAAGGCTAAGCGGGTTATAAGCGGTGGGCGTTTTGCTAATAGTCGATAATCGTCGCGAGGTATGTGCTTCTTCCTATCCTCTTGAGCATGATATTTTAAAAGAATATATATATAGCGGTAGACGTCGTGTGTTAAGCGAGCGTGGTTTCTTTGCGATGTCTTTTGACTTGAGTCTAATAATAAGAATCTTGAAGTATTTCAAAAGAATTAAGAAACCTTTTTGAAAGAAGAGTAATACTTGGTTTTAAAAGCTTAAGAGTTATACTAGCTTTATGGGAAGTTAGGTATAACGTCTTAAGAGAGATAAAAGGAACGGTTTACTTAATTGTTTATGAGCTTTATGTTGATTTGAGCGAGAATAAGTATCGAACAGACCACTGCAGCGCTAATAAAGGGAAATGTATTGACTAATTAAGTATTATTGAAACCAGTAGAAACCTCCATCTGCATAGAAGCTAAGATGAGACAAAATGATATTACATTTCCTAGATCATGGCTGCTTTAATAAGATTGTTATGAACAAGTATAACCTACTCACACATAAGGCATATGTTTCTCAAATTGTTTTAAAAGAGAATTATCTTATTAAGTGATTAAGACTATGAACTACGAAACCTTTCGAAAATAAGAAACTTGAGCATTTGAAATTAGGCAAACTTGAACGTTTGGAAAAGAATGTTGTTACTTGATTTTACAAAGGGAAGTGTTTTGGTTTACTTAAAAAGATAGTCACTCTATTTTTATACTACGGGTATTGTGTGACTTTTGTGAAAGAAACGGATCTTTTAAAGAGTTAATGTATGAAGTACTTTGGGGATAAAAACCCGAACTTGTTAACATAAAGTAGAAAGTACCTTGTGTGAATAACTTGATTGTGTTGGTTTGTGATAGCCTTGTAATACTTTCTTGTTGATTTGATAAGTAAACATGTTTAGGATGCTACGTGTGTTAGTATCTTGTGATGTTTGTGTAAAGGGGTTTCCCTTGATTGTGCTTATGTTGTTTAACGATAAGCTGTTATGTTAGTATTATATCACTCACCTCTTGACATGATACCGGGGGTTAAGCTGCCCTCCGATGCGGGGTAGACTCAGGCGGTCTGGGACCATGATTCGAGAATACCTCATGCGGGTCCAGGGGACCTATGCGGAGCTACGAGAGTTCCAGGTTAGTGTGCGGCCTTTGTGGTCATGCGGTCTATGTGGCCATGCGGACTGCGAGTCCAGGACGATGCCGGGGAGTAGCTACCATCGATGCGGGGAATACCTCATGCGGGCCTATGTGAGTGGCCTATGCGGGTGCGAGAAGTTCGGGACTAGGCAGCGCATTTGATCTTTGCGGGCGAGTGGCCAGCTTCGATCATGTGGCGGTCTAGACAGACCTCGTGATACAGTTTATGACCTTGTTGGTACTTTGGGTGTTAGTAGTCGGCTATGCCTTCGTACTTACCCGTACGGTTTTATTATGACACAGGTGGGACCTGGTGGTCATGTTATTCCTTGGTGCTTTTATATCATAGACTGCCGGCAGTGAGGAAGGTATTCCACGGGCATGATTGATGTTGTGGGCGTGAGACCCATAGTTATATTTGAGTGATGACTTTGAGGCGTGAGTCACGACTTGACATATTTGCTTATTTATTGTGATCGTAGTTTGGTTATCATATATGTCTCTGCTTATATAGACTACTATGATTTCATTTCTGATATTTTGATTTCACATACTTGGTACTGTTATCGACCTCCTTGGGGCTGCGTTCATCTGCGGTAGAGTACACGATCGTCGATCCTCGCTCTCAGGATCACAGTTCAGCGTTTTGGGAAGCTCCATTTCTCCGGAGGCTTATCAGTGGTATAGTCCCCTGTCGTTGTAGGTACTTACATTCAGGGGTATGGCGGGGCCCTGTCCCGCCATTGTTGTTGTATCATTCTTAGAGGTTTGTAATCTTGTTGTGGCGAGTTTGTAAAGGATGTAATCGTTGGATTCAAGTTATATATATATATATCAGTAAGGCAACTTTTATGAAAAAGCTTTTACACTTCATGTTATTTCATGTCTTGTTTTAGGTTCCGCTGATTTCTCTGATGTATGTCTACTTGGGTGCCCGGGGTAAGGCACGATCCAGGCAGGTTCGGGTCGTGTGAGGCTAGCTCCATGAAGACACTGCTCTGATGAGGATCCGAGGCACGTTATGGCCATGCTTATACGATGTGGGATTAGGGCATGCGGCCGCGTTATATATATATATATATATATATATATGTGTGTTGTATATGTGTACGCCGACAGTGAGGTGGGATGCCACGGGCGCGTCACATGGTTATATTTTACACTTATAGCTGTCGGCAGTGATGTGGGATTCCACGGGCAGGAGATATATATATGTGTGTGTATGTGTACGCCGACAGTGAGGTGGGATGCCACGGGCGCGTCACATGGTTATATTTTACACTTATAGTTGTCGGCAGTGATGTGGGATTCCACGGGCAGGAGATATATATATGTGTGTATGTGTACACCGACAGTGAGGTGGGATGCCACGGGCGCGTCACATGGTTATATTTTACACTTATAGTTGTCGGCAGTGATGGGGGATTCCACGGACACGCTTTGAAATTTGTGTGACCTGATCGCGTCCCAGATTAGGCCGGGTAGTATATGCGCCCTCCTTAAAGGGCCGGATTATACTTATGAAAGATAAGTAAGTTATATAGTAATGAACTTAATGATTTTTCCTAACCATGTGCGTAAGAATGTGGCTATAACCTTTATTGAAAATGGGAAAAGATAGTGATGTGAAATTAAGTTCATAAGTGGTAATGACACGGCAGGATCTGGTATGTACTTTTTATACTTGTCCCTGTCATTCTTTTTATGATTAAGATCACATTTCTTGTGCGTTATTTCATTCCATATTAATTTTGTTGTCTTGACCGCCGAGCTGCGTTCATGCCCGCAGGTTTTAGGTACCCAGGTTGGTGATCCTTGCTCTTAGGATCTCGGTTCAATTTTTGGGAAAAAGCTCCATTTGCTCCGGAGGCTTATCTCTTGGTACAGTTTTCCCTAAGGTTGTAGATTCATGTATATTCAGGGGTATGACGGGGCCTGTCCGCCACTGATTGTTATGTTAAAATTCTTAGAAGTGCAGTAGTCACATATTATGGGTCGGTTTGTAAAGGAAAGAGGCAAGCTGCTTGGTTGTATATATATATGTCGGAAGGTAGCACATCGGCTAACTCGTTGATTTTATCTTTGATGATTTATTTATAAGTTTCATGTATGTTCCGTGATTATCTCGATGTATACATGCTTGGTGCCCGGGTAGGGCACGATCCACGAGCTTGGTCGGTCGTGACGGTGTTAGCGAGAGGCCACCGCTCGGTGTGGCGTTGTGATAGGTGTCATTCTAGGAGTGTCGTCTTCGCCCGACAACTTGTTATGCATGCGGCCAGCGAGGACATTTTGCGAGAATTATCCGATCGGTACCACGGATGTAGGGACTCGACGCCGGGATCGATGGCTAGTTCATCACGCCTGCAGCTATCGCCCACGGGGCGAGATTGATTAGAGCGACAAAGGGAAGTGAAGCGAAGAGGTGCGGTATATCCTTAACCCTCTAGAGATTAGTATGTGTGATAAGATGAGTATATTTTAAGTGTTATGTTCTGATAGCATCGTGTTAATTATGATTTAGAGGCCTGGTTGTATAGGGGAAGTTGGGTACATAGAGATTGTGAGCCTTGGAATATTATACGTAGAGACCTTAGATGCGAGGCCGTCTTGAGTAAGAGATTTTGTTTACGATTGACCTTTGTCGGAGTGCATAGTATGTGTGGGGTATAATTGTGTGATAAGTCCCTGAGTGGTGTGAATTATAAGAGGGTAGTTGAGCTAAGAAGACCACTAGGTTTTCGTGACTTGATTAGTGAGATTGTTCCGGATCGGGGAACAAGGGCTTGGCGCGATAAATGGGTCGGGTTGAGGCAAGATCGCGGGTCAACCCGCAGCCCGGTTTGGGGTAGGGTCGATTTGTGGTGGTCCCGCTTTGTGATAGGGTCACGAGGGTGCTAGGCCCAAGTTTAGGTAACCATCGTACGGGTTCGTGGATACGTTCGACCAGAATCGGATCGTGAAGGCCGGGGATGGCCTTAGAGGAAATTGAAGCTAGTGGGAGCTTTTGTGATATTAGAAATGATTCCTCGTTGGCTTGGATTTGAGTTTTGCGCACATGTTATATTCTGGCCAGTGGTGGCATGATCGGTTTTGTAAGTGTAGTAGTGGAGACTATACCGTCGCAAGTACGTTTGGAGACTTAGAAGGAACATTCGGAACGAATGTTTCTAAGGGGGGAAAAATGTTATACCCCGTAGTTCCAGGGTATGTATGTGAGGACGTACGTACGAGATTACGACAGAAATTTTGGAAAGAAAGAAAGATGTGATTTTTCGACGGAAAAGTTTCCGGGTTTTGTGAAGGAAAAAGGTTCGTTAATGGGAATTGGATTCCCAGATTTGGTATTTGGACTTCTTGGATTATATTAGAATTATGAGATTTTATTTTCGGAAATGGTCACGTGGGACCCACGGGAGAAATTTACGGTTTTGTGGGGCCCGCTTTGTTTTTGAGATTTTCGGTATTTTGGATATTTTCGGAAGACGAAATATTTTGGGCAGTCGGGGCGACACGTGTCACCCTATGTGGCACCTTGGCGGTGGAGGGACAGTGGCTGGCACTTGTCATGGCCGAAATGGCCATGACACTTGGAGAGCATTTTCGTTGGCCATGTGGTGTGGTGGGACCCACACACACATGGCCCAATCTTGACCACACACTTGCATAGATCTTGACCCTTGATTCCTCTATAAATACCCCCTTAGTTGAAGACTTCATATCATCCCACACATAAACTTTCCAAGGCAAAATATCCCCTCCCTTTGTAGTATTTTCGTCCCCCTCCCCCACTTGTGTAGAAAATACTCTAAGTATTGTTGTATAATCCCAAATACCTTAGCCTAGTATCCCTAGTTGTATTCCAAAGTTATTTCAATACTAGGAGCCCGGAAATACCATTTTATTCCAATAGTCGCAAAGTGAAACCCTAGAAAAATCTTCCTAGCTTGGTTGAAGTGTTAAGAGAAGTTGTTTAGAAACTTCTAAGGGTCGCTTGGAGCGGGTTGGAGCGTAAGGAATTGGAGCTAAACGTTGCTCAGGATCGACTTATAATCTTGGATAATTTTGGACTTATCGAGGTAATGATCTATGTCCCCCTATTGTAATTGGATATTACATATTGTAGTAGTTTAGAATTGAGTATAAGATATATTGGAAGGATGATTATAAAGGATTGAACTGTATTTACATTTGGATTTGTATTCTGATGAACTTGTGTAGTATTATTGTGAGCGAGAATTGAACACGTCAGGTTAGGCGTGTAATCCCTGAAGTTGTTGGCTTGGTAGCAGGCCTTGTTAGGGAGAGGTTATGTATATGATTGCGGGGGGGGGGGGGGGAGGTGCTGCCGAATTTTCCGTAGAATAGGGAACTGTTTACTTAGAATATGCTACGAAGAGAATTAGAGGTTGATAGATATATTGTGGTTATTATAGGTGGATCTTCTACGCGCGGCATACTCAACTTGGCTTGTGGATTAAGCTGAAGAGGTATGTGATTCTTCCTATACTCTTGAGCATGATTGTTGTGAACTATATAGTACGGTAGACGTACGTGTGTGAAATTAATTTTGTTTGTTTAAAACATAAAGTGTTATAATGGCTTTATGGGAAGTTAGTTATAACGACTTTATGAGGATAAAAGAAAGATTTGATTTTGAAAGAACGACTTGATTTCGGAAAAAGAGAAGTAACTTGATTTAAGTATAGGTTACTTGTTTTGGAAAGAGTAAGTTATTTGGGTTTCGAAAAGTATACTTGAAGTTGTTTTAAAAGAAAAACACTTGGTTTAAAAAGTATAGAGTACTTGATTTAAAAGTCTTGTAAAGGTTTTTACAAAGGTGAAGTGATTTGGTTTGAAACGAAAAAGTGTTTTTGATACTACGAGTATTAGTATCGGGTGACTTTTACGTAAAAAGAGGTCTTTTTGAAAGAATGAAAGTATGTAGTATTTTGGGGTTGAAACCCGGATTGTTGATATAAAATGAAAGTACGTTGAACTTGCCTATGCTTGTTGTGATAGCCTTTGATGTGCAAGTGTTTTGTTTACGTACTCTGCGTGTCTCTCGGGGAGGCGCTATCGATTGATTGTTTGGACATCCGACACGTTGGATGGTCCAGTATCGTCCACTTTGAGTATTATCTTGTTATCTCTTTTGGACATCTTGACACGTTGGGTGGCCAGGGTATCGTCGGCTTTGAGTATTATCTTGTTATTTCCTTTGGACATCACGACCACGATGGGTGGCCCGGGTATCGTCGATGGGATGGTTTCATGGCCATGCTTATACCGAGGTAAGATGCCGGGGCATGCGGTCATTGTGAGGATTATGTTATTAGTCCATGGACGGCTAATACATGAAGCTTGCCGCGGTGACGAGCGATCACGGGCTTGATTTGTACATGTGGTTACATGCACACTTTAGATACTTGTTCTGGTCATTTCTCGTGTATCGGCAGGCTCTGGTAGATAGCTTAAGATACTTGCCACGGTCATATCTCGTGAGACGGTAGACTATTGTACGCTAGCTTTAGATACTTGCCTCGGCGATTCGTGGCTGGTTTGGAATCGTAGTTGGCTTCCGTACCTTGCGTGAAGTTTTATGACTAGCCTTGACCGTAGTTGGCTATTCTACTTGGCCCGTCGGTTTGATAACGCAGCGTGATCTAGTGTTCGAGTTCACATATGGGTGTTGTTTTACATCATGCTGCCGTGATGAGGAATGAGTTCCACGCATGATTGATATTATGGCGTGAGACCCATAGTTATATGTGAGTGATAATTTTGGGGATATCGTCCCACTTGACCTAACTGTTTACTTATTGCGAAATGGTTTTATAAAATGATGAAATGTGATTTCATTACTGATATTTTCAGTTTCACATACTTGGTACTGTTATCTTGACCTCGCCGAAGCTGCGTTCATGCCGCAGTAGAGGTACACGATTGTTGATCCTCGCTCATAGGATCGCGATTCGGCGTTAGGAAGCTCCGTTTCTTGGAGGCTTATCTTTTAGTATAGTCCTGTCATTGTAGGTACTTGTACATTCGAGGTATGGCGGGACCTGTCCGTCATAGTTGTTGTTACATTCTTAGAGTGCATGTAATCTTGTTGTGGCGGGGTTGTAAAGGATTTTAAGCTGTTCGGTTTATATATATGTATATACATGAAGGTGACCGTTTTGGTTAGCTTTGTTTTCTTATGTTGTCTCTAGTTTCGGTTTAAATTTTATTTCGCTGATTTTCTCGATGTTGTTATCACTAGGTGCGGGGTAAGGCACGATCGCGGGCGAGATCGGGTCGTGACAGCCTATCTTGCCGGCCTAATGCGGGACGCGATAAAGTCACATAGTGCGCCCGTATAGGTATCTTGCCGGCCCATTTACGGGGCGATAAAGTCACATAGTGCGCCCGTAAGGTATCTTTGCCCGACCCATTTCTGGGATGCGATAATGTCAAATAGTCTGCCCGTAACGGTATACTGCCCGGCCCATTTCTGGGACGATAAGGTCATATAGTCTGCCCGTAAAGGTATACGGCCCGGCCCATTCCTGGGTCGATAATGTCATATAGTCTGCCCGTAAAGGTATACTGCCCGGCCCATTTCTGGGACGATAATGTCATATAGTCTACCCGTAAAGGTATCTTGCGGCCCATTTACGGGACGCGATAATGTCATATAGTTTGCCCATAAAGGTATCTTGCCCGGCCCATTTACGACGCGATAATGTCATATAGTCTGCCCGTAAAGGTATACTTGGCCCATCTCTGGGTCGATAATGTCATATAGTCTGCCCGTAAAGGTATACTGCCCGGCCCATTTCGGGGCGCGATAGTGTCATATAGTCTTCCCATAAAGGTATCTTGCCGGCCCATTTCGGGGCGATAATGTCATATAGTCTGCCCGTAAAGGTATCTTGCCGGCCCATTTACGGGGCGATAATGTCATATAGTCTGCCCATAAAGGTATACTTCCCGGCCCATTTCTGGGACGCGATAATGTCATATAAAATCCGGGAATTTAACCCAACGTACTACACACCTCTACTCCTTTAGAAAGACTCTTTTTCAAATAAAACTTCCCAGATACTAACAACCGTAGTATCAAGTCATATCTACCTTTCAAGACAAGTCACAATACCTTTTTAGAAATACTTTTACCGGCTTCTAAATCAAGTGACTTCTTTCTTAAAAACCTTAAGCAATTGGTACCTTTAAAACAATTTTCCCTCATTTATTTCAAATCATTTCTTTGCTTACATTACTGAAGAAAACCATTCTTTTAATCTTCCATAAAGTTGTTATAACCACTTGTCACAACCCGAACAGACGTGGTCGTGCCTTACCCGCACCAGTAGTCATACATCGAGTGTCAGTGAACATAAAAACAATACATGAAACAAAATGTGAAATGAGACACATTTTTCCTGAGAGAAAATCGCCTTTCGGCATATATATAAGTAATTACAAAGTTGAACAGTTTAATCCTTACAACCCTGCCCACAACAGTGCTACAAACCTCTAAGATTTATACAACAACTATGACGGGACAGGGCCCCGCCATACCCCTGAATGTACAAGAACCTACAGACTCAGGGTAACATACCAAAAGATAAGCCTCCGAAGGAACGGAGCTTCCCAATACGCTGAAATGTGATCCTAAACGCGGGGATCGACAGTCGATGTACCTCTACGCCCGGCGTGAGCGGCCAGAAGGAGGTCGATCTGGCAGTACCAGTATGTGAATCGAAAATCGTAAATGAAATCATAATAGTCTATATAAAGCGGGAGACATGTATGATAACCAAACTACGATACACATATAACGATTATATCAAGTCGTGACTCACGCCTCCAAGTCATTACTCAAATATAACGATGGGTCTCACGCCCATGCATCAATCATGCGTGGAATACCTTCGCCATTGCTGGCGATCTATGATATGATAACACGAAGTACACTGAACACCAAGTCCTACGATGCCAAAGCCGTACTAACAATACAATACAACCAAACCACGAAGGCGACACGGGGCGTCTGGCCGACTACGGATACCAAGGCCAGTACGTGGCGGCCGGCAATCGAGGGCTAACTACCGGTACAAGGCGTATCACGAGACCGTCACTACACTCGCGGGGCAAGTCACGAGGGCTAACTACCGGTACAAGGCGAATCAGCCACGAGGCGGGGCAAGTCTGGCCGACCACCGGTACCAAGGCGAACAGTATGAAACCTCGTGGAGAGCTAGTCCATGGAATAACACTATCAGCGGAGGCGTGCGGTGGAATTCTCGTCACTGCCGACGCGTCAAGTAAGTTCTCAACAAGTCAACCGGCCCTCCACTGAGAGACGCGGTAGTATAGAAACACAATTCTTGTACAACAACGGCTATCACAACAAGCATAGGCAAGTTTCACAACAACAAGCATAGGCAAGTTATACACAACTCAAGGTACTTTCATTTTATGTCAAAGTCCGGGTTTAACCCTAAAGTACTACGTACGTTAGATTCCTTTTAAGAGATCCATTCCTTTTATAAAAGTCACCCGATACCCTTAGTATAGAAATAGAGTGACTTACATCTTTTTAAGTAAACTAAAACAACTTCCATACTTTCCTTTTAAAATCAAATTAAGGCAATATCATGCCTTCTTTTTGGACCAAAACACTTCTCTTTTTAAAGTCAAGTTACCACATTAAAACCAATGATAAAACCATTCTTTTGTTCTCAGAAAGTCATTATAACTAACTACCCATAAAGCTGTTATGACACTTTATGTTTTAAACCAATTTAAGACAAAACAATGCCTTTCTTTTCCTAAAGTTCCAGTTTGCCTAATTTCAATTACTCAAGTCTCTTTATTTAGAAAAGTTTCATAGTTTTCAATGTCTTAATCTCTTTTAAAACAATTGAGTAACATATGCCATAGGTGTGAGCAGTTTATTCTTGTTTATAAACTATCTTATTAAGCAGCCATGATCTAGGAAATGTAATATCATTTTGTCTCATCTTAGTTTCTATGCAGATGGAGGTTTCTACTGGTTTTCATAATACTTCATTATTCAATACATTTCCCTTTATTAACGCTGCAGTGGTTTGGCGATACTCATTCTGATTTCCGAAATCAGTTAAACATTATTCCTTTTTTAGAAAAAACCAAGTACTCATTACTCACGAATGAGGTTTCACACAAAATTCATATTAATTCATTCAAGTCAAGTCTCTTATCTTTTAAGATTAAGTCTCTTAACTTCTAAAAATCAGTAAACCATTTCTCTTTACCACTCTTAAGACCTTATACCTGACTTCCCATAAAGCTAGTATAACTCTTATGTTTTCAAAACCAAGTATTACTCTTCTTTCAAAATGGTTTCTTAATCTTTCGAAATACTTCAAGATTCTTTATTATTCAGGCTTAAGTCAAAAGACATTGCCGTAACACTACATTCAGTTAACACACGTACGTCTACCGTACTATATATATATTCCTTTTAAAATATTTCAAGGTTCTTATTATTCAGGCTTAAGTCAAAAGACATTGCCGTACAACTATATTCAGTTAGCACACGTACGTCTACCATATTATATATTCATATTATTCAGGCTTAAGTCAAAAGACATTGTCGTAACACTACATTCAGTTAAAACACGTATGTCTACCGTACTATATATATATTCCTTTTAAAATATTTCAAGGTTCTTATTATTCAGGCTTAAGTCAAAAGACATTGCCGTACAACTATATTCGATTATACACGTACGTCTACCATATTATATATTCATATTATTCAGGCTTAAGGCAAAAGACATTGCCACACGTACGTCTACCGTACTATATATATATTCTTTTAAAATACTTCATGCTCAAGAGTATAGGAAGAATCACATACCTCGCGACGATTATCGATTATAAGCAAAAAGCGCTCACGGCTATAACGGCTAGCCTTGTCCACCTTCCAAGTAGTATATGCTACTCGCACATTCAACCAATAAAGGTTATCGATCTCTAAATCTGATCCTATGTAAATCTGATTCAATCTTCTACTTATATATTCTTACGATGTGATTTGATTCAAGTCTTTTACGTAATATCTTTCTATTCTGATTCAATTCTCTTCTATGAATCTTATATTCATTTCAATACTACTATAGTATGTAATTTCCAATTACAATAGAAGGACAGTAGTATTTACCTCGATGAGCCCAAAATTATCCAAGTTTAATGTCGCTCATGAGCAACGTTAAGCTCCTACTCCGTGCGCTCCAACCCGCTCCAAACAACCCTTAGAAGTTCCACGAAACTTCTACTTAACACTTCAACCGACTATGAAGGTTTTCCTTAGGGTTTTGTTTAGTGGCTAAAGGAAAGTATAATAGTATTTCCGGGCTCTACGTATAGAGGTAACTTTGGAAAGTACTACAAGGTATTTGGGATAGAGTATTTAGGGCATTATAACAATACTAGGAGAGTATTTCTATACCACAAAAGGGGGGGTATTATACGAAACCAACTAGGCTAGGGGGGGGTACCCCTCGGCTAGACACTACAAAGGGGGAGGGGGAGGCTCACGGCCAAGGCTCACAAAAAGGGGGGGGGGGGAAGACTTTTTGGACGAGAACTACTCAAGAGGGGAGGGAGGATTTCAAGACTTAGAAAGATTGCTCAAGTTTGGATGAAGAAAGTCTTCAACTTAGAGGGGTATTTATAGGTCAAGCAATGGCCAACCAATGGCCAAGATCAAGCCAAGTGCCATGCAAGTGTAGGGTCAAGATTTAACCATGTGTACCTTATCCATCTACCACACCAACTTGCACAAAAATATCCTACCAACTCCCTCCTCCAAATCGTCCAAGCCGCCCCAATTCCTTCCAATGTGAGGGTGACACATGTCACCCTCCCGTTGGTCCAAAATGTTTCGTCTCTCGGAAAAATCCGCAAAAATTAAAAATGACATAGCCGTATTTTTCCCTTCGCAAGTTTAGTAAAACGTTTCGTCGAAAAACGACTCTTTTCGGCACTTGTGTACAAATTTCGATCCTTGCCAAACCTTAAGGCTTAAATTATTATACGTACGCCCTCACGTACATACTCTGAAAATACGGGGTATAACATTTTCCCCTCCTTAGAAACATTCGTCCCGAATGTTCCTTCTCAAGACGAATAACGATAAAGTTCCTCTAACAAGTTGCCAACGCCACACCTGGCCACGAAATAACACACGTTCTCTTCCTTCCTTACTCGTCGTGCCCTTCTCGAACACTTGAAC
The DNA here is from genome assembly GCA_029844215.1 of Przewalskia tangutica. Classification (NCBI taxonomy): domain Eukaryota; kingdom Viridiplantae; phylum Streptophyta; class Magnoliopsida; order Solanales; family Solanaceae; genus Przewalskia; species Przewalskia tangutica. Next base: position 68,517,782 of record CM056726.1, read on the forward strand.
TCTTCTAGTATACGTACCACACTTCAGTCATCGCTTCAGTTCCCAAAACTTTGGAGTCACCACTTCCAAACTTGGTCATCTTACTAGTCTCAATCTTCCTTAAGGCCATTCCCGGCCTTCACGATCCGCTTCTGGTCGAACATATCCACGAACTCATACGATGGTCATCTAAACTTGGGCCTAGCACCCTCGTGACCCTACCACCTGGAGGGACCACCCAGAGCTGACCCCACCTCGAAATAGGCCGCGGGTTGGCCCGCAACATGGCCCCAACCCGACCCACTTAACGCATCAAGCTCTTGTTTCCCGATCCGGAACAATCTTACCTATACAGGTCATGAAAGATACCACTTCCATTTTACACTACCCAAGGAATTTTCCCACAATTACTCCACGTATACTTATACATTCTGACAAAGATCACCCACAAAGTCTTGTATTCAAGACGCCCTTACATCTAAGGTCTCAACGGTAATATCCTAAGGTTCATCATTTTCTCACCCCCAGGCTTACCCTTTTTACTAACCAGGCTTCTAAATCACATTTTAGCACAAAGCTATCCGAACATAACACTAAACACATCAACATAGATTAAAACATACAAGTCTCTAGAGGGTTAAGGATATACCTAAAAATAGGTGGTTCAAAGGACCGCTAAAACTGGGAACTTTCACCGCGACCTCTGCCGTGGCCTGCCGGTGTATGAACATCCTGCCTAACTATGGAAGGTGAAGAACCCATGGCCCGATCCGTGATGCATGCTATCTACCAGCGCTACCCACAGTGGACAGTCTCGCCAGATGGCCCTGTTGGCCGCAAGAATAACAATCTCCCAAGTTAGTACGACACTCTCCCTTATGAAGTTATCCACAACGGCCACACTGAGACAAGGGCGACCTCATCCGGCGAGCACTCCTACTCCCCTGAAAATCTGAAACCTGGGAGCCCTGACCTGCTCCTGAATATCCCGAAGGTCCTGAAGGCTGTGGAGGACCACTCTGTACTGGCGGAGGTACATAACTAGTCTGCTGCTGAGGCGGTCCGCCTCGAAAGTCACCAAAGGACCCTGCTGTTCGGCCTCTTCTGCGATCTTGGTCATTCCGTCGATTTCTCGCTCACTTCCCGGTCATAAGCTGCGTCGCGGGCAATGTCCATGCCCGGTGAAGAGCTACACCGAACAACTTTACGCTGGTAATCATCGAGCCACAGTAACATATCGGTGCACTCGATCCTCCATACTAGCTACTAACGCGGGGCGTCTGGGCCAATGAGTCGAACTCCATTGTACTCCCGAACCGTGCGCGGATTACGCGCAACACCAAAAATTTGTCGGCCCGAGCCCTCCTCATCTGTGGAGGCAAGAAATGTGCAAGAAAGGCCTCTGAGAACTCGTTCCATACAGCTGGAAGTGCATGCTCTCCCCGGGACAGCTCCCATGAATCAAACCAGTCGACTGGAGTATCACGCAGCCGATGCGAACCTAGGACCACCGACTCGGTCTCCGATGCCTTGATCACTCTCATGATCCGCTGTAACTGTCGGATGAACTCCTGCGGATCATCCTCAGACCTCGACCCATAAAACTCTGGCGGCTCTGACTCGGAAAATCCGTAGCCTCGAACTATCGATCTAGGGTGAACCACGGTGCTCTCGGGCTGTTGCGTCCAGCTATCCTCAAGTCAGCCTGACCACGGCCATTAATCGGCCACTACTTGTGACCCATCTCCTCTGCTCCAGACTGTGGGACTGGAGGCTCATGTACTGTGGTCTCTGTAGAGACTGCCGCTGCTCTACTCGTAGCTCCCTCTGCTGTCTTGCCCTTCTGGGCCCGGGTTGCCTTGCGGAGGCATAGCGGTAGAACGGCAATGCGTCGGAGGGTCGACTTATCACACGGCTCTAAGGCACGATCTCGTAATGAGAAGAATGGAAACCAATCCTAAATGTCCTGCAACCTCACGATTATAGATGTGGTGCCTGACACCGATAATCAAGACTCTACTAGACACGGTGCGTAGACACTTTCAGGATTAATCGCTCGATACCACTTTTGTCTGACCCGAACCCGGGCGTGGCGGTGCCTTACCCGCACCCAGTAGTCATACATCGAGTAATCAGTGAACATAAAACAATACATGAAACAAAATGTGAAATGAGACACATTTTCTGAGAAAATCGCCTTTCGGCATATATATAAGTAATTACAAAGTTGAGCAGTTTAATCCTTACAACCACACTTGCGTGCTACATACCTCTAAGATTTATACAACAACTATGACGGACAGGGGCCCGCCATACCAGAATGTACAAGAACCTACGGACTCGGGATAACATACAAAAGATAAGCCTCGAAGGAACAGAGCTTCAATACGCTGAAATGTGATCCTAAACGAGGGGATCGACGGTAGATGTACCTCTACTGCGGCGTGAACGCGGCCCCGAAGGAGGTCGATCTGGCATTACAGTATGTGAATCAGAAAATCAGTAAATGAAATCATAATAGTCTATATAAAGCGGGAGACATGTATGATAACCAAACTACGATGCACATATAACGATTATATCAAGTCGGGGACTCACGCCTCCAAGTCATTACTCAAATATAACGATGGGTCTCACGCCCATGCGCATCAATCATGCGTGGAATACCTTCCTCACCGCCGTGATCTATGATATGATAACACCAGAAGTACACACGAACACCAAGTCCTACGATTCCAAAGCCGTACTAACAATACAATACAACCAAACCACGGGCGACACGCAGGCGTCAAGTCGACTACGGATACCAAGGTCGGCCACGTGGCGACCGGGGCAATCGAGGGCTAACTACCAGTACCAAGGCGTATCGTGAGACTTCGTCACTACAATGAGCAGGGCAAGTGCGAGGGCTAACTACTGTGTACGAGGCGAATCAGCCACGAGGCGGGGCAAGTCGAAGCGACCACGGTACCAAGGCCGAACGAAGAAACCTCATGGAGAGCTAGTCCATGGAATAACACTATCAACGGGAGGCGTGCGTGGAATTCTCCGTCACGCGGTGCGTCAAGTAAGTTCTCAACAAGTCAACCGGCCCTCCACTGAGAGACGCGGTAGTATAGAAACACAATTCTTGTACAACAACGTCTATCACAACAAGGTACTTTCATTTTATGTCAAAGTCCGGGTTTAACCCTAAAGTACTACGTACGTTAGATTCCTTTTAAGAGATCCATTCCTTTTATAAAAGTCACTCGATACCCTTAGTATAGAAATAGAGTGACTTACATCTTTTTAAGTAAACTAAAACAACTTCCATACTTTCCTTTTAAAATCAAATTAAGGCAATATCATGCCTTCTTTTTGGACCAAAACACTTATCTTTTTAAAGTCAAGTTACCACATTAAAACCAATGATAAAACCCTTCTTTTGTTCTCAGAAAGTCATTATAACTAACTACCCATAAAGTTGTTATGACACTTTATGTTTTAAACCAATTTAAGACAAAACAATGCCTTTCTTTTCCTAAAGTTCCAGTTTGCCTAATTTCAATTACTCAAGTCTCTTTATTTAGAAAGGTTTCATAGTTTTCAATGTCTTAATCTCTTTTAAAACAATTGAGTAACATATGCCATATGTGTGAGCAATTTATTCTTGTTTATAAACAATCTTATTAAGCAGCCATGATCTAGGAAATGTAATATCATTTTGTCTCATCTTAGTTTCTATGCAGATGGAGGTTTCTACTGGTTTTCATAATACTTCATTATTCAATACATTTCCCTTTATTAACGCTGCAGTGGTTTGTCGATACTCATTCTGATTTCCGAAATCAGTTAAACATTATTCCTTTTTTAGAAAAAACCAAGTACTCATTACTCACGAATGAGGTTTCACACAAAATTCATATTAATTCATTCAAGTCAAGTCTCTTATCTTTTAAGATTAAGTCTCTTAACTTCTAAAAATCAGTAAACCATTTCTCTTTACCACTCTTAAGACCTTATACCTGACTTCCCATAAAGCTAGTATAACTCTTATGTTTTCAAAACCAAGTATTACTCTTAACAAAATGGTTTCTTAATCTTTCGAAATACTTCAAGATTCTTTATTATTCAGGCTTAAGTCAAAAGACATTGCCGTAACACTACATTCAGTTAACACACGTACGTCTACCGTACTATATATATATTCCTTTTAAAATATTTCAAGGTTCTTATTATTCAGGCTTAAGTCAAAAGACATTGCCGTACAACTATATTCAGTTAGCACACGTACGTCTACCATATTATATATTCATATTATTCAGGCTTAAGTCAAAAGACATTGTCGTAACACTACATTCAGTTAAAACACGTATGTCTACCGTACTATATATATATTCCTTTTAAAATATTTCAAGGTTCTTATTATTCAGGCTTAAGTCAAAAGACATTGCCGTACAACTATATTCAGTTAGCACACGTACGTCTACCATATTATATATTCATATTATTCAGGCTTAAGTCAAAAGACATTGCCACACGTACGTCTACCGTACTATATATATATTCTTTTAAAATACTTCATGCTCAAGAGTATAGGAAGAATCACATACCTCGCGACGATTATCGACTATAAGCAAAACGCTCCACGGCTATAACCCGGCTAGCCTTGTCCACCTTCCAAGTAGTATATGCTACTCGCAGCACATTCAACCAATAAAGGTTATCAGTCTACTGTAAATACAGTCCTATGTAAATCTGATTCAATCTTCTACTTATATATTCTTCTGATGTGATTTCAGTTCAAGTCTTTTCTGTAATATCTTTCTATTACAGTTCAATTCTCTTCTATGAATCTTATATTCATTTCAATACTACTATAGTATGTAATTTCCAATTACAATAGAAGGACAGTAGTATTTACCTCGATGAGCCCAAAATTATCCAAGTTTAATGTCGCTCCTGAGCAACGTTAAGCTCTACTCCGTCTTGCTCAACCCGCTCCAAACAACCCTTAGAAGTTCCACGAAACTTCTACTTAACACTTCAACCGACTATGAAGGTTTTCCTTAGGGTTTTGTTTAGTGGCTAAAGGAAAGTATAATAGTATTTCCGGGCTCTACGTATAGAGGTAACTTTGGAAAGTACTACAAGGTATTTGGGATAGAGTATTTAGGGCATTATAACAATACTAGGAGAGTATTTCTATACCACAAAAGGGGGGGTATTATACGAAACCAACTAGGCTAGGGGGGCGGGGGGGTACCCCTCGGCTAGACACTACAAAGGGGGAGGGAGAGGCTCTCGGCCAAGGCTCACAAAAGGGGGGGGGGGGGGGGAGGACTCTTTGGACGAGAACTACTCAAGAGGGGAGGGAGGATTTCAAGACTTAGAAAGATTGCTCAAGTTTGGATGAAGAAAGTCTTCAACTTAGAGGGGTATTTATAGGTCAAGCAATGGCCAACCAATGGCCAAGATCAAGCCAAGTGCCATGCAAGTGTAGGGTCAAGATTTAACCATGTGTACCTTATCCATCTACCACACCAACTTGCACAAAAATATCCTACCAACTCCCTCCTCCAAATCGTCCAAGCCGCCCCAATTCCTTCGATGTGAGGTGACACATGTCACCCTCCGTTGGTCAAAATGTTTCTCTCTCGGAAAAATCCATAAAAATTAAAAATGACATAGCCGTATTTTCCTTCGCAAGTTTAGTAAAGCGTTTAGTCAAAACGACTCTTTTCGGCAATTGTGTACATATTTCGATCCTGTCCAAACCTTATGGCTTAAATTATTATCGTGCGCCTCACGTACATACTCCAAAATACGGTATAACATTTTCCCCTCTAGAAACATTCGTCGAATGTTCCTTCTCAAGACGAATAACGATAAAGTTCCTCTAACAAGTTGCCAACGCCACACACGCCACGAAATAACACACGTTCTCTTCCTTACTCGTCGTGCCGCTTCTCGAACACTTGAACTCTTCTAGTATACGTACCACACTTCAGTCATCGCTTCAGTTCCCAAAACTTTGGAGTCACCACTTCCAAACTTGGTCATCTTACTAGTCTCAATCTTCCTTAAGGCCATTCCGGCCTTCACGATCCGCTCGGTCGAACATATCCACGAACTCATACGATGGTCATCTAAACTTGGGCCTAGCACCCTCGTGACCCTACCACGGAGGACCACCTGAGTGACCCCACCGAAATAGGCGCGGGTTGGCCCGCAACATGGCCCCAACCCGACCCACTTAACGCATCAAGCTCTTGTTTCCCGATCCGGAACAATCTTACCTATACAGGTCATGAAAGATACCACTTCCATTTTACACTACCCAAGGAATTTTCCCACAATTACTCCACGTATACTTATACATTCTGACAAAGATCACCCACAAAGTCTTGTACTCAAGGCACGCCTTACATCTAAGGTCTCAACGGTAATATCCTAAGGTTCATCATTTTCTCACCCCCAGGCTTACCCTTTTTACTAACCAGGCTTCTAAATCACATTTTAGCACAAAGCTATCCGAACATAACACTAAACACATCAACATAGATTAAAACATACAAGTCTCTAGAGGGTTAAGGATATACCTAAAAATAGGTGGTTCAAAGGACCGCTAAAACTGGGAACTTTCACCGCGACCTCTGCCGTGGCTTGCCGGTGTATGAACATCCTGCCTAACTATGGAAGGTGAAGAACCCATCGATCCGTAGTGCGTGCTATCTACCCAGCGCTACCACAGTGGACGATCTCGCGGATGGCCCTGTTGGCCGCAGGAATAACAATCTCCCAAGTTAGTACGACACTCTCCCTTATGAAGTTATCTACTGGCCACCTGAGACAAGGCGACCTCATCCGCGAGCACTTACTCTCGCGAAAATCTGAAACACAGGAGCCACGACTGCTCCCGAATATCCGAAGGTCTGAAGGCGTGGAGGACCACTCTGTCGGGCGGAGGTACATAACTAGTCTGCTTCTTGGCGGTCGCCTCGAAAGTCACCAAAGGACCTGCTTTACGGCCCTCTTCTGCGATCTTGGTCATTCCGTCGATTTCTCGCTCCTCACTTCCCGGTCATAAGCTGCGTGCGACGGGCAATGTCCATGCGGTGAAGAGCTACACGAACAACTTTACGCTAGGTAATCATCGAGCCCTGTAACATATCGGTGCACTCGATCCTCCATACTAGCTACCAACGCGGGGACGTACCGGGCCAATGAGTCGAACTCCACATTGTACTCGAGCAAATGCGCGGATTACGCAACACCAAAAATTTGTCGGCCCGAGCCCTCCTCATCTGTGGAGGCAAGAAATGTGCAAGAAAGGCCTCTGAGAACTCGTTCCATACAGCTGGAAGTGCATGCTCTCCCCGGGACAGCTCCCATGAATCAAACCAGTCGACTGCGGTATCACGCAGCCGATGCGAACCTAGGACCACTGACTCGGTCTCCGATGCCTTGATCACTCTCATGATCCGAATCGCTTCGGATGAACTCCTGCGGATCATCCTCGGACCTCGACCCATAAAACTCGCGGCTCTGACTCGGAAAATCCGTAGCCTCGAACTATCGATCTAGGGTGAACCATCGGTGCTCTTTGGGCTGTGCGTCCAGCCTATCCTCAAGTCCGCCCTGACCACGGCCGTTAATCGGGCCCACTTGTGACCCGTCTCTGCTCCCGGTGTGGGTGGAGGCTCGTATCTTGTGGTCTCTGTAGAGGCGCTGCTCTACTCGTAGCTCCTCTGCTGTCTTGCCGCCACGGGCCGGGTTGCCTTGCGCGGAGGCATAAGCGGTAAAGCGAACGCGTCGAGAGGGTCCAACTTATCACACGACTCTAAGGCACGATCTCGTAATGAGAAGAATGGAAACCAATCCTAAATGTCTGCGACCTCACGATTATAGATGTGGTGCACAACACACCGATAATCAAGACTACTACTAGACACGATGCATAGACACTTTCCGAGGATTAATCGCTCGATACCACTTTTGTCACAACCGAACCCGGGCGTGGCGGTGCCTTACGGGCACCCAGTAGTCATACATCAGTAATGTCGGAACATAAAAACAATACATGAAACAAAATGTGAAATGAGACACATTTTCTGAGAGAAAATCGCCTTTCGGCATATATATAAGTAATTACAAAGTTGAGCAGTTTAATCCTTACAACCACGCTTGCAACGATCTTACATACCTCTAAGATTTATACAACAACTATGACGGACGGGGCCCGCCATACCACAGAATGTACAAGAACCTACGGACTCGGGATAACATACAAAAGATAAGCCTCCAAGGAACGGAGCTTCCAATACGCTGAAATGTGATCCTAAACGAGGATCGACGGTAGATGTACCTCTACTGCGGCATGAGCGGCCCGAAGGAGGTCGATCTGACAGTACCAAGTATGTGAATCGTAAATCGTAAATGAAATCATAATAGTCTATATAAAGCGGGAGACATGTATGATAACCAAACTACGATACACATATAACGATTATATCAAGTCGTGACTCACGCCTCCAAGACATTACTCAAATATAACGATGGGTCTCACGCCCATAGCATCAATCATGCGTGGAATACCTTCCTCACTGCCGCGATCTATGATATGATAACACGAAGTACACACGAACACCAAGTCCTACGATTCCAAAGCCGTACTAACAATACAATACAACCAAACCACGGGCGACGGGCAAGCAAGTGCGACTACGGATACGGTCGGCCAAGCCGGCGGGCAAGTACGAGGGCTAACTACCAGGTACCAAGGCCGTATCATGAGACTTCGTCACTACAATGAACGGGGCAAGTGCGAGGGCTAACTACCAGTACGAGGCGAATCAGCCGAGGCGGGGCAAATACGCAAGCCACCACGGTACCAAGGCGAGCGATGAAACCTCGTGGAGAGCTAGTCCATGGAATAACACTATCAGCGAGGCGTGCAGTGGAATTCTCCGTCACTGCCGGTACGTCCAAGTAAGTTCTCAACAAGTCAACCGGCCCTCCACTGAGAGACGCGGTAGTATAGAAACACAATTCTTGTACAACAACGTCTATCACAACAAGGTACTTTCATTTTATGTCAAAGTCCGGGTTTAACCCTAAAGTACTACGTACGTTAGATTCCTTTTAAGAGATCCATTCCTTTTATAAAAGTCACTCGATACCCTTAGTATAGAAATAGAGTGACTTACATCTTTTTAAGTAAACTAAAACAACTTCCATACTTTCCTTTTAAAATCAAATTAAGGCAATATCATGCCTTCTTTTTGGACCAAAACACTTATCTTTTTAAAGTCAAGTTACCACATTAAAACCAATGATAAAACCCTTCTTTTGTTCTCAGAAAGTCATTATAACTAACTACCCATAAAGTTGTTATGACACTTTATGTTTTAAACCAATTTAAGACAAAACAATGCCTTTCTTTTCCTAAAGTTCCAGTTTGCCTAATTTCAATTACTCAAGTCTCTTTATTTAGAAAGATTTCATAGTTTTCAATGTCTTAATCTCTTTTAAAACAATTGAGTAACATATGCCATATGTGTGAGCAATTTATTCTTGTTTATAAACAATCTTATTAAGCAGCCATGATCTAGGAAATGTAATATCATTTTGTCTCATCTTAGTTTCTATGCAGATGGAGGTTTATACTGGTTTTCATAATACTTCATTATTCAATACATTTCCCTTTATTAACGCTGCAGTGGTTTGTCGATACTCATTCTGATTTCCGAAATCAGTTAAACATTATTCCTTTAAAAAAAAAACCAAATACTCATTACTCACGAATGAGGTTTCACACAAAATTCATATTAATTCATTCAAGTCAAGTCTCTTATCTTTTAAGATTAAGTCTCTTAACTTCTAAAAATCAGTAAACCATTTCTCTTTACCACTCTTAAGACATTATACCTGACTTTCCATAAAGATAGTATAACTCTTATGTTTTCAAAACCAAGTATTACTCTTCTTTCAAAATGGTTTCTTAATCTTTCGAAATACTTCAAGATTCTTTATTATTCAGGCTTAAGTCAAAAGACATTGCCGTAACACTACATTCAGTTAACACACGTACGTCTACCGTACTATATATATATTCCTTTTAAAATATTTCAAGGTTCTTATTATTCAGGCTTAAGTCAAAAGACATTGCCGTACAACTATATTCAGTTAGCACACGTACGTCTACCATATTATATATTCATATTATTCAGGCTTAAGTCAAAAGACATTGCCGTAACACTACATTCAGTTAACACACGTACGTCTACCGTACTATATATATATTCCTTTTAAAATATTTCAAGGTTCTTATTATTCAGGCTTAAGTCAAAAGACATTGTCGTACAACTATATTCGATTAAGCGACGTCTACCATATTATATATTCATATTATTCAGGCTTAAGTCAAAAGACATTGCCACACGTACGTCTACCGTACTATATATATATTCTTTTAAAATACTTCATGCTCAAGAGTATAGGAAGAATCACATACCTCGCGACGATTATCGACTATAAGCAAAACGCTCAACGGCTATAACCCGGCTAGCCTTGTCCACCTTCCAAGTAGTATATGCTACTCGCGACATTCAACCAATAAAGGTTATCGATCTCATAAATACATCCTATGTAAATCTGATTCAATCTTCTACTTATATATTCTTCTGATGTGATTTCAGATCAAGTCTTTTCTGTAATATCCTTCTATTACAGTTCAATTCTCTTCTATGAATCTTATATTCATTTCAATACTACTACAGTATGTAATTTCCAATTTCAATAGAAGGACAATAGTATTTACCTCGATGAGCCCAAAATTATCCAAGTTTAATGTCGCTCCTGAGCAACGTTAAGCTCTTACTCCGTGCGCTCCAACCCGCTCCAAATAACCCTTAGAAGTTCCACGAAACTTCTACTTAACACTTCAACCGACTATGAAGGTTTTCCTTAGGGTTTTGTTTAGTGGCTAAAGGAAAGTATAATAGTATTTCCGGTCTCTACGTATAGAGGTAACTTTGGAAAGTACTACAAGGTATTTGGGCTAGAGTATTTAGGGCATTATAACAATACTAGGAGAGTATTTCTATACCACAAAAGGGGGGGTATTATACGAAACCAACTAGGCTAGGGGTACCCACTGGACACTACAAAGGGGAGGAGGCTCTCGGCCAAGGCTCACAAAGGGGGCAGACTCTTTGGACGAGAACTACTCAAGAGGGGAGGGAGGATTTCAAGACTTAGAAAGATTGCTCAAGTTTGGATGAAGAAAGTCTTCAACTTAGAGGGGTATTTATAGGTCAAGCAATGGCCAACCAATGGCCAAGATCAAGCCAAGTGCCATGCAAGTGTAGGGTCAAGATTTAACCATGTGTACCTTATCCATCTACCACACCAACTTGCACAAAAATATGCTACCAACTCCCTCCTCCAAATCGTCCAAGCCGCCCCAATTCCTTCCAATGTGAGGGTGATACATGTCACCCTCCCGTTGGTCCAAAATGTTTCGTCTCTCGGAAAAATCCGCAAAAAATAAAAATGACATAGCCGTATTTTTCCCTTCACAAGTTTAGTAAAACGTTTCGTCGAAAAACGACTCTTTTCGGCACTTGTGTACAAATTTCGATCCTTGCCAAACCTTAAGGCTTAAATTATTATACGTACGCCCTCACGTACATACTCTGAAAATACGGGGTATAACACCACTTCCCATAAAGCCGTTATAACTCTTTATGTCTTAGACAAATTCATTCCTTTTATAACCAAGAGACTTATACTTTTAAATCAAATCACATAGCTTTCAAAATACTTCAAGTCTCTTAGCTTTTAAGAAAACAAGTTTCTTAACTTTAGAAATCAAGTCTCCAAATCGAGTATTCTATACTTGTAAATCAATTCATTTCTTCCTTTAAGAATCAAGTCCCATAACTTGAAAAATAAAGTCTCTTAACTTTTAAGAATTTGAGATCCATAGCCTTAAAACTTCATACGTAAATTCTTATAAGTTAAGTAATATATACTTTGGTGCGTTGTGAATAAGTTATACTTATTTATAACGATCTTATTCGAGTAGCCATGATCTAGAAAATGTAATACAATTTTGTCTTATCTTAGTTTCTATGCAGATGGAGAACTCTACTCATTTTAACATAATTGATTGTCATTACATTTTCCTTTATTAACGCTGCAGTGGCTTGTTCGATACTTATTCTCATTTGTGCCGTAACTTAGCCGAGTCAACTTGACTCCAAATACCTCCTAACGACTCTTACCAACATCCCCCATAAGACTTGGCAAAAACTTAGGATAACCTAGACATAACCTTTACATAGAGTAAATCACATACATACCTCTTAACTTCTAAGAGTAGAAGGGAACATGAAATATTACTACATGTATATTCCATACATAGGATCATGCAAAAAGAAGGAAGAGGTTCGCATACCTCGCGACGATTATCGACAAGTAGCAAAATGCTCCAAAGTACTTCCACCTTGATAGCTATTCCATCCTTCAAGTAGGATACGCTATACTTAGTACTTCAACCTATAAGGGCCACAATACGTCCATTAACCTCTTCTTGACGTAGAATATTCTAAGTGCTAAGTCACTAAATTCTACGGAAAATCGGACATCACTTCCTTTGTTTCTACATACTTTGCCACCTTTTTCAAGGCCGAATTCAATAACCAAACACGCCGCTTTTAAGGCCCAACCAATGCAATTAACAATAGGGGATTACACGCCTACTAGACATGTAAAATTCCGCCCCACAAAAGATATCAAACTAATACAATCTACAAGTCCAATTCGGCCATATTGAGTATAATAACACCAATTCTTGTCCAATTTCCATTTCAATCCAAGTTGTTAGCATAACATGATATTAAGTCACAATCGCTTATAACTACTATAATCTTTAAGTAAGTAACATGCGACGATTCTAATACGACCAAATTGTAATCCAACTTCACATGGCTTACATTACATTTCGGATTTAAGGCTACAATCAATCCATAATACTTATAAACTTCAACACATATACTTCATGCTAGCAAACATGTAAAGCTAACAACAATATATAATCTTGTAACACTTTTAAGAGACAAGATTATTACCTCAACGAATCTCAATCCAACTCCAAATCCGAAGTCTCTCCTTAGCAACTTAGAGTCTCTTCAAGACACTTCAATCCGCTACTTGAGACCCTTAGAACAACACCAACAAATTTCCTTCAAACTTCCAAACAAAACCTAGAAAGCAACTAGGTTTTCACCTTGCGACTAATACGAAAACTATCTTTTTCCGAGATTTTTCTATTGAGATACACTTACAATACACTCATGAACCTTGGTTTAAAGTGTGGAGCTTAAAGGGCAAGAAACAAATTTTTTTCTTTTCTAGAGTGCTTGAACCCGAGAGCAACAACTATGTGTTCTTCAACTTCTTGAAATTTTTCTAAGTGTTGGACTATGTCTTGCTACTAGTATTACTATAAAGCATAATAGAGGGTCAAGATGTAAACAAATGGGTGGCTTGAATGAGCTTCAACTAAATATCAAGACTTGTGGACCCTTTGACTTAGTCAATTTTGTCAAGCTCTTCAAGTTGCAAGACTTAGTCATCCTACCAAGGTCAAATGACCCTTTAGCCCTTGCCTATTTTCGTCCAAGGCACCATAAGGGGGGGTGACACGTGTCGCCCTCCCATTCGTCACAATATTACGTTTTCCGACAATTTCATAATTCCGATAATTTTTTTTACAAGTCTCAAATATTAACACTTGTGAGTTCTTACGTACGTTCTTAACACATGTCCTGTAAATACGGGGTGTAACATTCTTCCCCCCTTAGAAACATTCGTCCTCGAATGTTCTTTCGGACTTCACTTTATCATTTCTCGGCATAATCTTATACAACTACACTTTAATGAAACCTAATTATGCCACTTATGGACCTAATACCTCGCACACGCAAATCCATCCATCATAAGCCCAAAAGGGGATTATCTTTTCGTAGTTCCAACTCCTTCCAGCATATACATAGTCTCAATATAATCTGTTCATGACACTTAAACATACCACAACTTTATCATGCATACAAGTTTCTAAAGGGCCAAAGACATACCTGAAATTATATAGGCGGTTCAAAGGACCGCTAAAACTGGGAACTCCCACCACGACCTCTGCCACGGCCTGTCGGTGCATGAACCTCCTGCCTAGCTATTGAAGGCGAAGAACCAGCAACTGATCCAGTAGATGGTGTTGTCCCACTAGGACCCCCTCTATAAGGACACTCTCTTAACATATGGCCTAGACGACCACAAGAAAAACAAGCACCCGTACCGGCGCAACATACCCCAGAATGTAACCTACCACACTGGCGCATTGAGGCAAAGGTGGCCTCATCGGCCTGGAACCCCATCTCCCGAGACTCAAGCTCTAGAGACCTGGCCGCCCTATATTCCGGGTTGTAAAACCCCCGCGGAAAAGCGTGGAGGAGCACTCGGTGCTTGCTGCAATGTAGACCTAGTCTGCTTCTTGAGGTTGTCGCCTCAGCGCCTTGAGACCTGCTGCTCGCCTCTTGGGCTGACCTGAGTCAATCTTATCCTCCCTCTCTCTATCCTCTATCCCTGCGCATAGGCCTGCATCCTAGCAATGTCCATACCAGGCTGAAGAGCCACCCCCAAGCATGCAGTAATCATATGACGGTCTAGCCCCATCACATAACGATGAACTCTCTCCGCCGTATACAATGGTGTACGCATGCACAGCCAAGAGTCAAACTCGGGTTGTACTCACGATAGTCCTCCCATTCTGCCTCAAGGTCAAGAATCTATCTACACGGGCTCTCCTCATCTCAGGAGGCAAAAAGTGATCCATGAAGGCCTCTATGAACTACTCCCAAACAGCTGGAAGAGCATCCTCTCCTCTCGACAGCTCCCATGACTGAACGGTTCAACGCAATATCGCGTAACGGTAGAAGGCTAGCATGCTGAACTCCGTCTCCAAAGCCCTAAGAACATGCATAGTCCATTGTAGGCTGCCGAATGAACTCTGCGGATCCTCCTCGGACTTGAACCATAAAACTCGGGCGGATGACAACCCGTAAAATCCGAATCCGCAAATCGGCTCTGGGTTAGCTACCGCTCACCTCGTGCGCCACTACCACTATGCTAGTCAATAGTGCGGAGCTCACGCTCTCGGCTCCTCTAATACCGCGGCGTGGCTGAGTTCGCCGATCCGCCTACTACCTCGTGCATAGTGCGTGCGAGTCCTGGTAACCTCTGCGTACCACTAGCGACTCACTGCTTTGCGCTTCCAGGCCTGGTCGCCTTCCGTGGAGGCATAACTGTTACATAAGAAGGGTTCAGATAGGATTCAACCTACTATGACAGCTCTACTGCACGATCTCAAAGAGAGAAGAATGGAAACCAATCCTAAATGTCCTACAGCCTCTTGATTATAGATGTGGTGCACAATACACCGATAATCAAGACTCTACTAGACACGGTCTGTAGACACTTTCCGAGGACTAACTGCTCTGATACCACTTTTGTCACGACCCGACCCCGGGCCCGCGACTGGTGCCCTACCTGGGCACCGTTACAGGTATACATCAGAGAAAATCAGCGGAACATACATGAAACTTATAAAATAAAACAACAGAAGTAAAACAATAGGTTAGCCGATAGGGCTACCTTCCTGGACATATATATAAATAACCGAAGCAGTTGCCTCCTTTCCTTTACAAACTGACCCACAATATGTGACTACAGACCTCTAAGAGTTTTAACATAACAACGGTGGCGGGACAGGGCCCCGCCATACCCCTGAATATACATGAATCTACCATGTCATTACCATCTCGTGAACTTAATCGTACCTTATTATCTTTTCCCATTTTTTTTTCAATAAAAGTTATAGTCACTTTCTTACGTACATACTTAGGAAAATCATCAAGAGCACTACCATATAACTTACTTACCTTACATAACATAATCCGGCCCTTTATGGAGGGACGCTTTATCTTGCGGCCCAATGGGACGCGATAAAATCACGTAGTGCGCCCGTATAGGTATCTTTGCCGGTCCATTTCTGGGACGCGATAAAGTCACATAGTCTGCTCATATAGGTATACTGCCCGGCCCATTTCTGGGACGCGATAAAGTCACATAGTCTGCCCATATAGGTATACTGTCCGGCCCATTTCTGGGACGCGATAAAGTCACATAGTCTGCCCATATAGGTATACTGCCCGGCCCATTTCTGGGACGCGATAATGTCATATAGTCTGCCCATAAAGGTATACTGCCCGACCCATTTATGGGACGCGATAATGTCATATAGTCTGCCCATAAAGGTATACTTGTTACACCCCGTATTTACATAACATGTTTTAAGAACGTACGTAAGAACTCACAGGTTTTAAGATTTGAGACTTGTAAAAATTTATCGGAATTATGAAATTGTCGGAAAACGTATTATTGTGACGAATGGGAGGGCGACACATGTCACCCCCCCCCCTTAATGATGCCTTGGACGAATTGTGGCAAGGGCTAAAGCGTCATTGGACCTTTGTTAGCAAGACAAGTCTTGCAACTTGAAAGCTTGAGAGAATTGACTTGGTCAATGGCACCACAACACTTGATATTTAATATGAGCTCATCCAAAACACCCATTTGTTTGCATCTGGACCCTCCATGTTACTATATATTACTAGTAGTAGCAAGACAAGTATAACACTTAGCCAAATTTTCACAAAATTTGAAGAACTCAAAGCATGAGCTCTCGGGTTCACTAAGAAAAGAAAAGAATTTTTTTTGTTTCTTGTTCTTTACGCTCCACACTTTAAACCAAGGTTCTTGAGTGTATTGTAAGCATATATCAATAGAAAAATCTCGGAGAAAGATAGTTTTCGGGTTAGTCGCAAAGCGAAAACCTAATTGTCTTTCTAGGTTTTGTTTGGAAGTTTGAAGGAAATTTGTTGGTGTTGTTCTAAGGGTCTCAAGTAGCGGATTGAAGTGTCTTGAAGAGGCTCTAAGTTGCTAAGGAGCGACTTCGGATTTGGAGTTGGATTATGATTCGTTAAGGTATAATCTTGTCCCTTAAAAGTGTTACAAGATTAATTATATTGTTGTTAGCTTTACATGTTGCTAGCATGAAGTATATGTGTTGAAGTTTATAAGTATTATGGATTTCTTGTAGCTTAAATCCGAAATGTTATATAGGCCACTTGAAGTTGGATTAATAATTGGTCGTTTATTAGAAATCGTCGCATGTTACTTACTTGAAGATTATAGTAGTTATAATCAATTGCGACTTGATATCATGTTATGCTAACAACTTGGATTGAAATGGAATTGGATAAGAATTGGTATTGTGGTACTCAATATGGCCGAAATTGGACTAGTAGTTGTATTAGTTTGATATCTATTGTGGGGCGGAATTTTACACGTCTAGTAGGCGTGTAATCCCCTATTGTTGATTGCATTGATTGGGCCTTAAATGTGGCGTGTTTGGTTATTGTATTCGGCCTTGAAAAAGGTGGCAAAGTAAGTAGAAACAAAGGAGGTGCTGTCCGATTTTCCGTAGAATTTAGAGACTTTACACTTATAATATTCTACGTTTGAAGTAAGACGTTAATAGACGTATTGTGAATATTATAGGTTGACATTCTACGGGCGGGATTTTGTACTTGGCAAGTGGTTTGACCCGAAGAGGTATGTAGAACTTTTCCTATCTTTTGAGCATGACTAGTTGCACATATGTAGTACGGTAGACGTACAACACCTTAATATCCTTTACTAGTTTTATAAATAGCTAAGTCGGGTGAGTTAGGAGATTAACTCACTTCTTTGAGAGTATAAAGGATGTCTTATGTTTTATTAAAGTTTAGGGACTTGAAGAGTTTCAAAGTATGTGATACTTGTTCCGTTTTAAACGTATAAGTCCCTTGGATAGGAAATTGTATTTTGGCTAAGGTATAAAGTGAATATAACGACTTTATGGGAAGTTGGTTATAATTGCTTTATGGGAAGATAAATGACTTGATTTTAATGAAAAGGCAATTTGATTTTAAGGCATCAATTGCCTAAGGTATTATAATAAAAGGAGTCACTTGATTTAGAAACCTAACTTTATTTCTAAAGGTATTGTGACTTGTCTTGAAATGTAATTTTGACTTGATACTACGGTTAATAGTATCTTGGAAGTTTTATATAGAAATGAGTCATTTTTAAAAGATTAGAAGTACGTAGTACTTTGGGTTAAACTCCCGGATTTATTATAACATATTAGTGCCTTAAGGAGACTAAAATGAGAGTGTAGACGAATGAGACTAATAAGAAGTTAGGGGGATTTCCTAACTTGCTTATTTATTATATGACGGCCGGTTGAGATAGGGTAAGAGTATAAGTGAGGGGTAAACCCCCAAGACGCTATACCACCTTCTCCAGGGTAAGAGTATAAATGAGGGGTAAACCCCCAAGACGTTATACCATCTGATTTACCACCTTCTCCAGGATAAGAGTATAAATGAGGGGTAAACCCCTAAGACGTTATACCACCTGCCTCAGGGTAAGAGTATAAATGAGGGGTAAACCCCCAAGACGTTATACCACCTGTTTCCATGGATTTGCTACCCATGATTTGATCGTGAGTCTCCTATTTTTATGTTGTAAGTATACTCTTATTTACTCTCATTGTTAGTAAGACACTGTGTACTGTAATTTTATTATCATACATGACTCCGGCTTTGTTTTAAAATTATGATGTAATTCTGATATTTTCGATTTACATACTTAGTACCTATTGTGTACTGACCCCCTTCCTCGGGGGCTGCGTTCATGCCGCAGGAAAGGGTAAGCATGTAGTGGATCCTCATTCTTAGGATCACTTATCAGACGTCAGAAGCCCCATTTCTCCGGAGGCTTGTCTCTTTTGGTACAGTCTTTCCCTGATGTTGTAGATTTATGTACATTCAGGGGTATGGCGGGGCCCTGTCCTCCGATTGTTATTCCTAAGTGCGTATTCACATATGTGGTTGGGCTGTAAGAACTGAGTTGTACTTTTGATTATGTTTATAGTATGGAAGGCGGCCTTATCGGCTAGTCTGTGATGTTTATTGTTTACACATGTGTTTATGTTGTGTATGTTCCGATGCTATTCTCTGATGTATACGAGCAGGTGCCCGGGTAGGGCACGATCGTGGCCGGGGTCGTGACAATCTTGCCGACCCATTTCTGGACGCGATAATGTCATATAGTTTGCCCATAAGGTATCTTGCGGCCCATTTACGGGACGCGATAATGTCATATAGTCGCCCCATAAGGTATCTTGCGGCCCATTTCGATGCGATAATGTCATATAGTCTGCCCATAAGGTATCTTGCCGACCCATTTACGGACGCGATAATGTCATATAGTCCGCCCATAAAGGTATCTTGCCGGCCCATTTACGGGGGCGATAATGTCATATAAAATCCGAATTTAACCCAACGTACTACGCACCTCTACTCCTTTAGAAAGACTCTTTTTCAAATAAAACTTCCCAGATACTAACAACCGTAGTATCAAGTCATATCTACCTTTCAAGACAAGTCACAATACCTTTTTAGAAATACTTTTACCGGCTTCTAAATCAAGTGACTTCTTTCTTAAAAACCTTAAGCAATTGGTACCTTTAAAAAATTTGCCCTCCTTTATTTAAAATCATTTCTTTGCTTACATTACTGAAGAAAACCATTCTTTTAATCTTCCATAAAGTTGTTATAACCACTTCCCATAAAGCCGTTATAACTCTTTATGTCTTAGACAAATTCATTCCTTTTATAACCAAGAGACTTATACTTTCAAATCAAATCACATAGCTTTCAAAATACTTCAAGTCTCTTAACTTTTAAGAAAACAAGTTTCTTAACTTTAGAAATCAAGTCTTTCCAAATCGAGTATTCTATACTTGTAAATCAATTCATTTCTTCCTTTAAGAATCAAGTCCCATAAAAGGAGTTAGAGAGAAGTTTCTCTCACTAAGGAAAACGCTCTCAACGTTTTGCCTTAGTTGCTCCTTAGGTTGTTCTTCCCCCCCCCCCCCCTCCCCCCCTATGTTTAACGATTACACCCTAATGGTTTGAAGTTTTCAGTTCTCAATATGAAGAAATCTAAACGTTATACACGTTCCAGCAATGATTCAGGAGGCTCAGGTAGTTCAACGAAGGCTAGAACAAGGAAAAAGAAAAGAATGGGCGATCCTATTATTGTGAAGAAGTTCTCATTCGGCAATTTCGGACCCACGTGTTGGTACATGTTAAGCCGGACTCACGTATCCCTCGGAGAATGTAGTAGATGATGCTATGCTCCAAAGATTCATGAATGGGGCAAAAGCATTGATCTGAGAACTTGGATATTAGGATTTTGAAGGCGGAAAACTTGTGCTACTATGGTGGTCGATCCTATCACGGGTCAACGGGTTGATTAGGGATTACCACGAAAAGAACAAGGCGGTCTTGGCAGCTCTAGTACTGACACTACACGGAAATTTGCTCGGGCATGCCGAAAAAGGATAATTTAGGTCGACAACGTGAATGAGGCCTGAGCGATGGCCTACTTGGTCGAGCAGGGTATGGGCGCGGGTCGAGTCTATGACGGTCGGGTGGATGTCAATGGGTCCGAGGCTATCCAAGTTTTGCATGATTCCAAGTCGAAGATAGCATTGATGTTGCTCACATTCCCAAAGCGATCGCGGGGCAGCTCCTAACATTGTGCCGGGAAGCGATGTGACCCCTCCATTCTGGTCGGGCGTGGGTCTTAATGCTAAGGCGGGTATGGAGGGTGTCCATACATCAGAATACACACCAAGGATGTTAGTTTCTAGGCCAGATGCTGGGCTCGAGGAAGTCTCCATCCCGAAGAGCCTCGCATTAATTATCAAAGCCAAGGCGTCTCAATTAAATCTTGCGGTACCAATGAGCCACTTCCAATTACGGATCTTTATGGCAATCAGTTACCAAGGCGGGCCAGAGGACACCCATGGAACATTGATTACCGATATTCAACGAGCTAAGTCGGTTGTGGGACAAGTGCCTCGCATTAATATTGTGGGGCCAGGCGTCTGCTTTAAGTCTTTGGGTACCAAGGAGTCTCTCTGGGCGGGACTTAATGAGGATCGGACTACCAAGGCGGGTCGGTGGACACTCGTGGGTCTTCTATTATTCCCGTAATACAAGGATTAAAGTCGGTTGAGGAAACAAAGCGAATTCTATTCCCGAGGAGCCTAGGAACTACATCGCCATTAATAACACGGGGCAGAGTGCATGTATTAAATGTTTCGGGATCCAATGCGCCCTCTCGTGTAGTTAGACACCAACTCCAGAATTCACTAAGTGTAACTAATGATGCCTTCCCCTCTTTAGGCAGTGTGCTTGAAGGAGCAAACATCAAGAACTTAAATAAACCGTTCGTCTTTAGCTCTTCCTTGAGCACGAGCATAAACTTTAACAAACACCCTCTCTCAACCAATACCCCCTCACTACTACCTGATTTACTCAACACCACACCTCTTCTTCCTTCCCTTCCTTCTCTACCTACCAAAACCCGAGACACTTTCCCTACCCTACCAAATGGCACGCGTATTCTTTCTCCCAACGCGGGTCCAAGCACAAATCATTCTACCTCCCCCCCTCTGCCCTTACCTCCTGAAATGCCTCCCTATGATTTACACACAAATGCTCCTTCAAAACCATATCAAACCCCACCCGCGGACACTACTCCTAAGAATCACCCCCCGAATCATGGCAAAGGTCCCACCCCTCCAAAGAAGACTTATGCAGGAGTCTTTGCGGGTACTAGGATTGAAGCAAAAGGAATGAAATTGCAATTTATTGAACAGCAAGGTAAGGAAGTAGACATTGAGGTGGAGGATGAAGTCCCATTCATAGAAACTTGGGGTTATTGCTTAATTGGTTGCTTCACGGGTCCCTTCCCGGGAAGAGAGGCGTTGAACACCATTGTGAAGGGATGGGGAGTGAAATGCCGTATCATACCATATGGCAAAGGTTGGACAGTGTTCAAGTTCATGACGGAAGAAGAGCGCACTAATGTACTTCATGGTGGCCCTTATATGGTCTACGGGAAGACTATGATGCTCAAAGCTATCAATAAAGGAGTTCTCATAACGGATGAGTTGTTTATGGACATTCCTATTTGGGTCACTTTCCCGGACATTCCCCTTTCCATCTGGAGTGCAACGGGCCTCAGTAAGATTGCTTCCCGTGTAGGAATACCTCTTTACACGGATCAATTTACTAAGGAAAGATCTAAAATGAACTATGCTAGAGTTCTTGTAGAAGTGAATGTCAGCAAGGAGCCTACAAGTGAGTTTATTGTCAATCTTCCCGATGGCAGAAGGTACACTCAAAGGGTTAACTATGAAAATTATCCGGACTTTTGCTTTCATTGTGCGGCTTTTGGACACAACCATATGAAGTGTAAAATTCTGGGATATGATGCCAACATGGAAGCTGCTCCTAAGAAGCGCAATTCTGTGGTTCCTCCTTATAATAAGGAAGTTCCTACTTGTGCTAATGCCGTGAGGCGCGGATGGTGCCACTCACACCTTATCCACCAACCTCCTACATCCCGCGACTTGCACAACTTGATGGATATTGAAGATAATGAGCACACAGCACCTCCTGGTCCCGGTTGTGCGCAGGATGCATCGCATTCTGCCGGTCCTTCGGTTTTGGGTAATCCTGGCCCAGCAACGTTGCGGAAACCACATGCTTTGCCCTCTAGGCCCAGCTCACGGGAAGGCAATGCACAAGCTGATAGGGTACGTTATAAGTCTATGCATTCTGATCCTGCAGTTCCTTTGAACCCGCAACCTTCCTTGGACGAAGGTACTAACATGGGTGTTAAGGGAGTGTCCTTGCCGGCGTCTAAGAGTGTTACCTTTGAACGCGGGGAGCATAGCTTGGCTGATACACACGCTATGGCTTCCGGCAGGAAAGATGATGGCTGGAAAGAAGTTATGCCAAAGAAGTTCATATCAAAGGCGTTAGGAAGACTAAGGCGACAAAGCGCGGAGTCTTTGGAAAACCTCCTTTGTTTCCTAATGAAAATACTTTGTTGGAATGTCCGCGGTCTTTGCGGACTAAGGGACGTGGCAGCCACGCAAGCACTAGTGTGTAGTCTCACTAATGACATGATGTGGCATTGATTTGTCTTTTGGAAACAAAACTCTCTAAGGAAAGGATTGAGTCTTTCTCTTAAAAGATTCAAAGGTTGGAATTTATGCTCAAATATGGAATTCATCGATGGTGGAAGAATGCTACTCTTGTAGGATCCTCAAAGGTCTGTTGTGAAGTGCTTGGAATGGATTCTCAACATATCCATGTTCAGCAAGTTGTAAGATTACTCAAGTGTCCTTCCTGCAACATTCGTGTATCCGATTTACAACATCACGGATAGGAGGATCCTTTGGCATCACCTTACTCACTGGGCATTGGCATCACTAAACCTTGGATGATTATGGGAGATTTCAACACTTACTGCTACCCTCAAGATAAGGCGGGAGGCCTCTCTAACGCCGTATGCACTTAAGGACCTTGGAGATTTCAGAATGCTCATGGACTAGAAGACACTCCATCTTAGGTTCTTTCTACACTTGGACAAATGGTTCGATTTGGTCCAAGCTTGATAAGTAATGATGAATCAAAATTGGGGCGATTTGACCTTAGAATGCACACCAATTTCATGCCTATGGAACTGTCTCGGACATTGTCCGTGATGGCTACGGTAATTGCATCCTATAATATTGGGAAGCGGCCTTTCAAGTTCATGAATATGTGGCTTTCTCACCCCGCTTTGACAACATTATGACTTCATGCCGAGACAAGACATTCTAGGTCTTGCTCAATTCGTTCTAGCATCGAAATTGAAAGCCTTGAAACAACCAGAGGGCATTGAATATAAGTGAGTTCGGCAGTATTGATCAAAGAGCTAAGGAGGCAAACATGGAGTTTAAGGAGGCTATTAGTGCACATATGGGGGACCCCTTTGATGAGGAGCTTAAATCAAAGGTTAAGTCCTCAAGAGTTAAAGCCAACACCTTAATGGAAGGTAGAGACATTTCATTAGGCAAAAGTCGAGACGAAACACTTGATTGGAAGTGATAAATGCTCCAAATACTTCCATAGCTTGATCAAGAGAAGTAATGTCAAGAACTCCATCAATTTTCTTGTCAAAACTAATGGGATTATCACTACATCACCGGGAGGTAAGAAAGCTTCTAGAGGAATTTTATAAGGATCTTCTTGCATCTCGACCATCGAACTTTGATCTGAAGTGTGCAACTTTGGGCGAAGCTAAGTGAAGAGACGATCTACAACTTTTGCACTTCGTATCCCCAAAGGAGATTTGGGAAGCTCTTTCTGATATTGGAAATGATAAAGCTCCTGGACCAGATGGGTATTCGGCAGCCTTCTTTAAGAATAGATGGAGAGATGTGGGACATGATGTAGTAAGAAAGCGTCTGAGTTCTTCTCTTGGGGTTCTTTTGAAACAACTTAATCACACCATCATTGCCTTGCTGCCCAAGACCGATAGGGATCCTAAGGTAACTGATTTTAGGCCTATTGGATGACTAATGTGGTCTATAAGATTATTACAAAGATTTTAGCTAACGAATGGCAAAGATTCTTCCTTCTATCGTTGACAAATCGCAAGGGCTTTTGTGAAAGGGAGAAATATGATGGACAATGTCTATGTAGCACAAGAGCTTGTGAGAGGATTTAATAGAGCAGAATCTCACCTAGGTGTATGCTCATGGTGGATCTTAGGAAAGCTTTTGACACGGTCTCTTGGAGTTTCCTTGATTCAAGATTAAGAGGCCTCAACTTTCGCACAGATTTGTCAGGTGGATCATGGAGTGTGTTTGCTCAACGTCCTTCTCTCTTTCTATCAACGGTGAGTTACATGGTTACTTGAGGGTAAGCGCGGTCTTAGACAAGGTGATCCTATGTCCCCAACTCTTTATCTTGTGTATGGATTATCTTTCGAGGATGCTAAAAATGAGGACTAAGGCTAGAGCTTTCTCTTATTATCCAAAATGTAAAAGGATGGGTATTACTCATCTTGCTTTTGAGGATGACCTCATGATTTTTGCCAAAGGTGATATTTCTTGGTTGAGATTCTTATGAACTGTCTAGAGGAGTTGGAGGATGTCTCTGGTTAACCCTTAATCCATCCAAATCCTCCGTCTACTTAGCGGAGTACATGATGAGTGCGTGATTTAATCTTGGCTGTGGTTGGATTCGGCATTGGTAGCTTTCGATGCAGTGCCAGGGATCCTTTGTCCCCAATTTCAGTCTCGGTGGAACAATTTGCTCCTTTCACTAGTGCTATTTCGAATTACATTCAGAAATGGGGACACCACACTCTTTCATATGCAGGCAAGCTAGAGCTTATTAGGTCTGTCATCCAAGGGGTTGAGAGTTTTTGGTTCCGGGCCCTTCCTATTCCGGCCACTGTACTCAACAAGGTAAGGTCTGCCTGTATCCAGTTCTTATGGGGTGGGAAACCACCAAGAGTTGCTTGGGAAACCATTTGCCTCAATCGGAAGGAGGTTTGGGCCTTATGAATATCAAGGATTGGAACAATGCCACCTTTCCCGATCTATTTGGCAAACACACGAAGCGGACTCACTTTGGGTCGATGGGTCACGACTTTTATTTGAGGCGGTTCTTTTGGGACTATGAGTACGTCCTAGAGACTCCCCCCTATTCAGAAAGATTTGCGGGATACGCGACAAACTTGTTTCCATCTTTGGTAGCCAAGGAGTTGCAATTGCCGGATTAGCAAAGTGTTGTACCAACGGTAAATTTGATTCAAGTCTCGTATATGAGATCTTACGCTCTAAGCAAGAAAAAGCCTTGGATGTCACAAATCTGAGAGGATTCATCCCCAAAGTTCTCGTTCACCATGTGGTTAAATTGTAGAAAGCGGTTAGCTACAAAGGACACCCTTTCCTATCTCAACTTGGAGGATAAGTCTTGTGGGTTACGCAAGCAAGCAAATGAAACAAGGAGCACCTCTTCTTCACATGCCCTACACCCGTTTGATTTGGAAAAGCATAAGAGACTGGTTGGGAATTAAGAGAAATGACCACTATTGAAAGCTCTCTCAAATGGATTAAAAAGACCACCGAGCAGGCATCCGAGCAAAAGCAACCTTAATTGCCTTACGCATTATGGTCTATGAGATTTGGAGGACAAGGAACACCTTTGCTCTTTGATGGCACAAACTCACGTGAGAAGAGGTCATTACAAGATTAAAACAACATCCTATAAGTACTCTATGATTTTATCCTTCTTGTAATGGCACCGGTGTGACTCCTTACTCCCCCATTTCTTCTTTAAATTACGTTGAGGACTGAGAACCCTCAATGATGGATTGTAGCCACTTTTCTTTCGGTTTCTAGTAATAATATTTGCATTTACCTAAAAAAAAAAAAAAAAAAAAAAGAATCAAGTCCCATAACTTGAAAAAAATAAAGTCTCTTAACTTTTAAGAATTTGAGATCCATAGCCTTAAAACTTCATACGTAAATTCTTATAAGTTAAGTAACATATACATTGGTGCGTTGTGAATAAGTTATACTTATTGTTATACCCCGTAGTTCTAGGGTATGTATGCGAGGACGTACGTACGAGAATACGACAGAAAGATTGGAAAGGAAGAAAGAGGCGATTTTTCCACGGAAAAGTTTCCGGTTTTTGTGAAGGAAAAAGGTTCGTTAATGGGAATTGGATTCCCAGATTTGGTATTCGGACTTCCTGGAATATTAGAGAATTATGGAATTTTATTTTGAAAATGGTCACGTGGGGCCACAGGAGAAATTTACTGGTTTTGTGGGGCCACTTTGTTTTGAGATTTTGGCCATTATGGATATTTTGGAAGATGTTTTATTTTGGGCCAATAGGAGGGTGACACGTGTCACCCCGCCTAGTGGCTTAAGGAATGGCATTTGTGCACAACAGGTTAGAGTCGTTTTTCGGCGAAACGTTTTACATAACTTGCGAGGAAAATTCGGCTATGTCTTTTCTTATTTTTGCGGATTTTTCCGAAGCAGAACATTTTGGACCAACGGGAGGTGACGTGTGTCACCTCACATTGGAAACAAGTGGCGGCTTAGGGCCGATTGGTGGGCAAGTTGTTGGTAGATATTTGTGTAGATATTTGTGAGGTTTTAAGGAGTAGGGACTAGGGGCACTTGGGCATATCTTGGCCTACACTTGCCTAACACTTGGCTAGATCTTGGCCATTGGTTGGCCTTGGCTTGTGCTATAAATACCCTCTGGGTTGAAGACTTCTTCATCCAAAATGCCTAAGTCTTGAGAGCCTTCCCTCCCTTTTCGCGAGGCCCCTTGGCGAGAGTTCCCCACAGTGGGGTAGGCGGGTAGCCACCCCCCCTCCTTTGTGGTGTGGCCGTGGGGGACCCCAGCCTAGTTTGTTTTCATATAATACCCCATCTTGGTAGAAATACTCTCAAAGTATTGTTATAATGCCCAATTACCTTAGTAGTATACCTTGTTGTATTCTAAGGTTATACCTATCTGAAAAGCCGAAATACTATTATACTTCCCAGTCACAAACCAAAACCCTAGGAAAATCTCCATAGTCCGTTGGAGTGTTGTGTAGAAGTTGGTTAGAACTTCTAAGGGTGGTTTAGAGCGGGTTGGAGCGCTCGGAGTTGGAGCTAAACGATTGCCCAGGATCGACATTAAACTCGGATAATTATGGGCTTATCGAGGTAAATATCTTGTCCCCCTATTGTAATTGGATGTTACATGTTGTAGGAAATTATAGTTGAAGTTTTCTATGTGTATAATCGAACATAGCTTGTGCAATGTCTTTGGACTTAAGCTGAAGAATCCCACTGTTTTTACATGGGGTGTATTACAGATAGACTTGTGTAGTAATCTTGTGAAGTAGAATTGTACCGTTCGGGTTAGATGTATAACCCCGCGGTTGGCTTGGTAGCGGCCGTTAGAGGAGGAGATTTCTGTTTGTTGCGGGAGAGTCTTTGCCGAATTTTTACGTAGAATGTTCTACGATGTTAATAAGCGCGCGTGGCCTTATAGGTTGAAATGCTACGTGTGGAATGATCCACTTGGCTGCAGGAGTAGCCATCGTTTGGGCGTTTGCTATTAGTCGATACTCGTCGCGAGGTATGTGAACCTCTTCCTATCTCTTCTAGCATGATATGTGTGAACTATGTAGTACGGTGAGCGTCGTGTGCTAAATGTATTGGATTGGTTTAAAACATTAAGTGTTATAACGGCTTTATGGGGAGTTTGTTATAACAGCTTTATGTAGATAATAAAACACTTTGTGGTTTTTAAAAAGGTAAATTATTTTTTTATAACTGGCTTGATGTGTGATTATAAAGAACTAGAAGTATTTAAAAAGATTTTCAAATCGTTTTGAAAGAGAAGTAATACTTGGTTTTTGAGAACTTAAGAGTTATACTAGCTTTATGGGAAGTTAGGTATAACGGCTTAAGAACGTTTTACTGATTTTGGAAATCAGGATGTGTATCGACAAACCACTGCAGCGTTAATAAAAGGAAATGTTTTGAATAATTAAGTATTATTAAAACCAGTAGAAACTTCCATCTGCATAGAAGCTAAGATGAGACAAAATGATATTTCCTAGATCATGGTTGCTGTAATAAGATTGTTATAAACAAGAATATCCTACTCACATATAAGGCTTATGTTTCTCAGATTGTTTAAAAGAGAATTATATTCTTAAATGAATAAGACTATGAACTACGAAACCTTTCTAAAATAAGAAACGTGAGCATTGAAATTAGGCAAACTTGGACGTTTGGAAAATAATGTTGTTACTTGGTTTTACAAAGGTAAGTGTTTTGGTTTACTTAAAAAGACAGTCACTCTATTTTATACTACGGGTATTGTGTGACTTATGTGATAGGAACGGATCTTTTAAAGATTTGATGTATGAAGTACGTTGGGGTTAGATACTCGAACCTGTTAGTAGAAAGTACCTTGGGTGAATAACTTGATTGTATTGGTTTGTGATAGCCTTGTAATACTTTCTTGTTGATGTGATAAGTAAACATGTTAGGATGCTACTTGTGTTAGTATCTTGTGATTGTTATATAAGGGGGTCATTCTTGCTGGGCTTACATTGTTAAAAGGTAAGTCCATTATCTTGTTATTATATCACCTACCCCTCGTGTATCTGAGGGCTTGCCACCCTTGATGCGGTCTATCGGCTATCACGGTCCTTGAGACTATGCGAGTGCGGTATGCTCGAGATCGTGATCATTCGGGTGTTTAGCCTGATGCGGGGAATTCCTATCACGGTCTCTGAGGACTATGCGGTCCTTGAAGGGCTATGCGGCTGCGGAAGTCGGGGCGGATCTGAGGTTAGGCGCCGATGCGGGGTATACCTCGGGTGGTCTAGGACCGAGATTCGAGGAATACCTTATGCGGTGCATGTGTGACCTATGCGGGCTGCGAAGTTCGAGAATAGACGCGCACATTGATACTGCGGGCCAGTGGCCAGCTTCGATCAGGTGGTGCGGTCTAGAGAGACCTCGTGATACAGTTTATGGCATTTGTGGTACTGGGGGGTCTTAGTAGTCGGCTATGCCTTCATACTTACCCCGTACGGTCTTATTGTGATGACTTTGAGGGCGTGAGTCCACGACTTGACATATTGCTTATTTGTTGTGATCGTAGTTTGGTTATCATACATGTCTCTGCTTTATATAGACTACTATGATTTCGATTCTGATATTACTTTCTGATTTCACATACTTGGTACATGTTGTCTCGACCTCGCCGGGCTGCGTTCATCTGCGCGAGTTGAGGTACATCGATCGTTGATCCTAGCTCTCGAGTCACGATTCGGCGTTTGGGAAGCTCCGTTTCTCGGAGGCTTATCGATGGTATAGTCCCTGTCGTAGTAAGTGTTTACATTCGGGGTTTGGCGGGGCCACTGTCCGCCGTTGTGTCGTATCATTCTTAGGAGTGCAGTAATCTTTGTTGTGGCGGGGTTGGTAAAAAGGATTAAGGTTCATTTGTAAAAGAGTTGATGGTTATATATATATGCGACGAAGTTTTCCTGATTATTGTTTTATATTTGTTATCTCATGTTGTTGTTTTATGTTCCATTGATTACTCGATGTTGTGTCACTAGGGTGCCCGGTAAGGCACGATCCACGCCCGATTTGGTCGTGACAAAAGTGGTATCGAGCGATTAATCCTCGGAAAGTGTCTACGACCGTATCGGTAAGTCTTGATTATCGGTGTGTTGTGCACCACGCCAATAATCGTGAGGCTATAGGATATTTAGGATTGGTTTCTATTCTTCTCACTCTGAGATCGTGCCTTGAAATTTGTGTTGTAAGTTGGACCCTCGACGAAATTATTTCCCTTATCGTTATGCCTCGCGTGAGAACCCGGGCGGGGAGGGCAAAGCGTAGGAGGCTGAGTAGAGTTCGGAGGGTGGCGAGGCACAGGCCAAATCATTACCTAGGGTAGTGCTTCATTCGGGGTTTCTGCGGCGTCACTAGCCCCGCGAGTTTAAGCATGGCGGCGGCGGTTCCTACTGCGGCCATGATATGTGAACCTTCATTCCACGCGGCCAACCGAGAATATAGATTGCGAGACAACCTTGTTACTAGCTATGGATTTGGCTACCAGAGTATACCGATGTATCGCAAGTCTTGATGACTACCTAAGAAGGTTGTGCAAGAGTAGTCCTTGATTAGGCTTGAGCATGGCACGTATGCGGGCTTATGCGCAGTCGAGAAACGTAGAGATCGACCAGGTTAACCAAGGGCGAGAAGGGCGGGCGACAAGGTCCTTGGTAACTTTCAAGGTGAGTATACCTTAAGTGCTATGTTACGATAGCGGTGTTAGTTGTGATTAGAAATCATGGTGGGTTAGCGAGTAAGATTTTGGAGGATAGAAAGTGTGAGCCTTAGAGCTTTATACGCAAAGACCTTAGAGGTAAGGCCATCTCGGGGAGAGACGTATGTTTATGTTTGACCATTATCGGAGTGCATAGTGCACGTGAGCTGTGTTTGGGATAAGTCCATATGTAGTATGAAATGAAAGAGGTTAGTTGAGCTAAGAAGACCTCTAGGATTTCGTAGCGTGTTTAGTAAGATTGTTCCTTGGGAGATGGTATTTTGCCTTGCCGGTCGGGTTGAGGCTACGTCTTGGGTCAACCCGCGGTAGGTTTGGTGGTGGGTCAGTTTGTGGTGGTCCCTCTTTGTGTTAGGGTCATGAGGTGTTAGGCCCATGTTTAGTTAGCCGCGTGCAAGTTCGTGGATGCGTTCGACCGGTGGTCGGGCGATGGGGCAGCCTATCGTGTTCTTGGTCGGTCGTTCCTCGGCGGTGTTGATGTTATCCGAAAAGGTTGTGAGGTTGCAGGGTGCCTACCTTCACCTTATGACGACGATGGAGCCAGTGCAGCTGTTTCTCTTCTGGGAGTTTGTACGGCGGGGCTAGGAACTCGGTGAGTCTCCGTATCGCATTCGCCTCGGGCGGTGTTTTGATTTCGGGGTACGTGAGGATCGTTGTCTCGGTTGAAGTGTTTAAGCTACCATTTCGGTGTTCGGATGTCGTCTTGTGGCCTTGTAGCGAAATGCAAGTTGCGGTC
Source organism: Przewalskia tangutica (assembly GCA_029844215.1). Taxonomy (NCBI): domain Eukaryota; kingdom Viridiplantae; phylum Streptophyta; class Magnoliopsida; order Solanales; family Solanaceae; genus Przewalskia; species Przewalskia tangutica. Next base: position 68,549,459 of record CM056726.1, read on the forward strand.
GATTGGTTCGATGTTGGCGGGGTTGGATAGTTGGTTGAGCTTGTTCCGGATCGTGGATAGTGAAGCTTGTCTAGAAGAAGTTACGGCGGCTCGGAGGAATCGTGCGGATAATCGGCGGCGCCAGAGTTCGAGTTGGCGGTCGGTCTTCTTGAAAGTACCACCGGACGGTGTGACGAGTTGTGAAACGAAGGAACTTAGCCCGAGTCGCTTTGGGCCTTTTGAGTTCATGTGAAGAATAGGCGGGTTGCACATATGTTATGATTGCCGTCCGCTTAGGAGGCGATGCGTCCGGTCTTTCGTATTGTTATGTTCGGGAAAGTATCGAAGATCCATCCAGAATGTTCCCAGTTAATGATGACCTCGTTAGAGATAGTAACCCCGAGTTTTGGAAACTGAAGCCGTATCAGAATGTGGTAAGAGTTCGAGTGTACGAGATCCTCCGGGATCGCAAGCAGCCCGGTACCATTTGTTGGGTCGTCGGAGCAAGGCTCGCGACAAAGTGACAAAAGTGGTATCAGTGACTAAGGAAGTATATTTTGACCCCGGGAAGAGGTATTTGTGGTGATGTTAGAGGTGTTTCCTCGTGGACTTGGATATAGGTATGTTGCGCAGGTATTTTCTGTGGCCAGGTATGGCAGGATTGTTTCGTAAGTATAGTAGTGAAGACTATACTGGCGCACGTTTGTTTTGAGACTTAGAAGGAACATTCGGGACGAATGTTTCTAAGGGGGGAAGAATGTTATACCCCGTAGTTCCAGGGTATGTATGCGAGGACGTACGTACGAGAATACGACAGAAATATTGGAAAGGAAGAAAGAGGCGATTTTTCCACGGAAAAGTTTCCGGTTTTTGTGAAGGAAAAAGGTTCGTTAATGGGAATTGGATTCCCAGATTTGGTATTCGGACTTCCTGGAATATTAGAGAATTATGGAATTTTATTTTCGAAAATGGTCACGTGGGGCCACGGAGAAATTCTGATTTTGTGGGGCCAGCTTTGTTTTGAGATTTTGGCCATTATGGATATTTTCGGAAGATGTTTTATTTTGGGCCAATAGGAGGGTGACACGTGTCACCCCGCCTAGGTGGCTTAGTAGAATGGCATTTGTGCACAACACGGTTAGAGTCGTTTTTTCGGACGAAACGTTTTACATAACTTGCGAGGAAAATTCGGCTATGTCTTTTCTTATTTTTGCGGATTTTTCCGAGAAACGAACATTTTGGACCAACGGGAGGTGGACATGTGTCACCCTCACATTGGAAACAAGTGGGCGGCTTAGGGCGATTGGTGGGCAAGTTGTTGGTAGATATTTGTGTAGATATTTGTGAGGGTTTTAAGGAGTAGGGACTAGGGGCACTTGGGCATATCTTGGCCTACACACCTAACACTTGGCTAGATCTTGGCCATTGGTTGGCCTTGGCTTGTGCTATAAATACCCTCTGGGTTGAAGACTTCTTCATCCAAAATGCCTAAGTCTTGAGAGCCTTCCTCCCCACCGTGAGGCCCCTTGGCGAGAGTTCCCCACAGTGGGGTAGGCGAGGTAGCCACCCCTCCTTGTGGTGTGGCCGTGGGGTACCCACTGCCTAGTTTGTTTTCATATAATACCCCTCTTGGTAGAAATACTCTCAAAGTATTGTTATAATGCCCAAATTACCTTAGCAGTATACCTTGTTGTATTCTAAGGTTATACCTATCTGAAAAGCCCGTAAATACTATTATACTTCCGTCGGTCACAAAACCGAAACCCTAGGAAAATCTCCATAGTCCGTTGGAGTGTTGTGTAGAAGTTGGTTAGAACTTCTAAGGGTGGTTTAGAGCGGGTTGGTGCGCTCGGGGTTGGAGCTAAACGATTGCCGGGATCGACATTAAACTCGGATAATTATGGGCTTATCGAGGTAAATATCTTGTCCCCCTATTGTAATTGGATGTTACATGTTGTAGGAAATTATAGTTGAAGTTTACTATGTGTATAACTGAACATAGCTTGTGTGATGTCTTTGGACTTAAGCTCAAGAATCTGAATCTGTTTTACATAGGGTGTATTCTGATGAACTTGTGTAGTAATCTTGTGAAGTAGAATTGTACCGTTCGGGTTAGATGTATAACCCCGTTGGCTTCGTAGCGGCCCAGTTAGAGAGAGGAGATTTACGCTGTTGCGGGAGGTCACGAATTTTACGTAGAATGTTCTACGATGTTAATAGCGCGCGTGGCCTTATAGGTTGAAATGCTACGTGTGGAATGATCCACTTGGCTTAGGAGTAGCCATTTGTTTGGAGCGTTTTGCTATTAGTCGATACTCGCCGCGGTATGTGAACCTCTTCCTATCTCTTCTAGCATGATATGTGTGAACTATGTAGTACGGTAGACGTCGTGTGCTAAATGTATTCGATGGGTTTAAAACATAAAGTGTTATAACGGCTTTATGGGAAGTTGGTTATAACGACTTTATGTAGATAAGAAAACACTTTGTGGTTTTAAAAGGTAAATGATTTGTTTATAAGCGGCTTGATGTGTGATTATAAAGAACTTGAAGTATTTCAAAAGATTTACAAATCGTTTTGAAAGAAGTAATACTTGGTTTTGAGAACTTAAGAGTTATACTAGCTTTATGGGAAGTTAGGTATAACGGCTTAAACGTTTCTTGATTTTGGAAATCGGGATGTGTATCGACAAACCATCTGCGGCGTTAATAAAAGGAAATGTTTTGAATAATTAAGTATTATTAAAACCAAGTAGAAACTTCCATCTGCATAGAAGCTAAGATGAGACAAAATGATATTTCCTAGATCATGGTTTGTAATAAGATTGTTATAAACAAGAATATCCTACTCACATATAAGGCTTATGTTTCTCAGTTGTTTAAAAGAGAATTATATTCTTAAATGAATAAGACTATGAACTACTAAACCTTTCTAAAATAAGAAACGTGAGCATTTGAAATTAGGCAAACTTGGGCGTTTGGAAAATAATGTTGTTACTTGGTTTTACAAAGGTAAGTGTTTTGGTTTACTTAAAAAGATCACTCTATTTTATACTACGTATTGTGTGACTTATGGGATAAAACGGATCTTTTAAAGATTTGATGTATGAAATCGTTGGGGTTAGATACTCGAACTTGTTAGTAGAAAGTACCTTGGGTGAATAACTTGATTGTATTGGTTTGTGATAGCCTTGTAATACTTTCTTGTTGATGTGATAAGTAAACATGTTAGGATGCTACTTGTGTTAGTATCTTGTGATTGTTATGTAAGGGGTCATTCTTTGTGCTTACATTGTTAAAAGGTAAGTCCATTGTCTTGTTATTATATCACCTACCCCGCTGTTGTGTATACCGGGCTTGCCACCCTTGATGCGGTCTATACGGCTATCGGTCCTTGAGACTATCGGAGTCTGCGGTATGCTCGAGATTGACCGATCATTCGGGTGTTTAGCACGATCGGGAAATTCCTATGCGGTCTCGAGGACTATGCGGTCCTCGAAGGCTATGCGAGTGCGGAAGTCGGGACGGATACGAGGTTAGGCTGCGCCGATGCGGGGTATACCTCGGGTGGTCTAGGACCAGATTCGAGGAATACCTTATGCGGTGCGTGTGACCTATGCGGGCTGCGAGAGTTCGAGAATAGGCCGCGCATTAATCTGCGGGCGATGGCCGCCGATCACGTGGTGCGGTCTAGAGACCTCGTGATCTGATTTATGGCATTTGTGGTGCGGGGTCTTAGTAGTCGGCTATGCCTTCGCATTTACCGTCTGGTCTTATTGTGATGACTTTGAGGCGTGAGTCCACGACTTGACATATCGCTATTTGTTGTGAATCGTAGTTTGGTTATCATACATGTCTCTGCTTTATATAGACTACTATGATTTGATTCTGATGTGCTACTTTGATTTCACATACTTGGTACATGTTATCGACCTCCTTGGCCCGCGTTCATGCCGCAGTTGAGGTACATCGATCGTTGATCCTAGCTCTCGGTCCGATTCGGCGTTTGGAAGCTCCGTTTCTCGGAGGCTTATCATGGTATAGTCCTGTCGTAGTAAGTGTTTACATTCGGGGTTTGGCGGGGCCTGTCCGCCATTGTGGTCGTATCATTCTTAGAGGTTTGTAATCTTGTTGTGGCGTGGTTGGTAAAAGGATTAAGTTGTTCATTTGTAAAAGAGTTGATGGTTATATATATGCCGACGCAAGTTTCCAGATTATTGTTTTATATTTCGTTATCTCATGTTGTTGTTTTATGTTCCACATTACTCGATGTTGTGTCACTAGGGTGCGGGGTAAGGCACGATCCAGACGATTTGGTCGTGACACTTATTTATAACGATCTTATTCAAGTAGCCATAATCTAGAAAATGTAATACAATTTTGTCTTATCTTAGTTTCTATGCGGATGGAGAATTCTACTCATTTTAACATAATTGATTGTCATTACATTTTCCTTTATTAACGCTGCAGTGGCTTGTTCGATACTTATTCTCATTTGTGTCGTAACTTAGCCGAGTCAACTTGGCTCCAAATACCTCCTAACGACTCTTACCAACATCCCCCATAAGACTTGGTAAGAACTTAGGATAACCTAGACATAACCTTTACATAGAGTAAATCACATACATACCTCTTAACTTCAAAGAGTAGAAGGGAACATGAAATATTACTACATGTATATTCCATACATAGGATCATGCCAAAAGAAGGAAGAGGTTCGCATACCTCGTGACGATTATCGACAAGTAGCAAAATGCTCCAAAGTACTTCCACCTTGATAGCTATTCCATCCTTCAAGTAGGATGCGCTATACTTAGTACTTCAACCTATAAGGGCCACAATACGTCCATTAACCTCTTACTTCAAACGTAGAATATTCTAAGTGCTAAGTCACTAAATTCTACGGAAAATCGGACAACACTTCCTTTGTTTCTACATACTTTGCCACCTTTTTCAAGGCCGAATTCAATAACCAAACACGCCACTTTTAAGGCCCAACCAATGCAATTAACAATAGGGGATTACACGCCTACTAGACGTGTAAAATTCCGCCCCACAAAAGATATCAAACTAATACAATCTACAAGTCCAATTCGGCCATATTGAGTATAATAACACCAATTCTTATCCAATTTCCATTTCAATCCAAGTTGTTAGCATACCATGATATTAAGTCACAATCGCTTATAACTACTATAATCTTCAAGTAAGTAACATGCGACGATTCTAATACGACCAAATTGTAATCCAACTTCACATGGCTTACATTACATTTCGGATTTAAGGCTACAATCAATCCATAATACTAATAAACTTCAACACATATACTTCATGCTAGCAAACATGTAAAGCTAACAACAATATATAATCTTGTAACACTTTTAAGAGACAAGATTATTACCTCAACGAATCTCAATCCAACTCAAAATCCGAAGTCGCTCCTTATCAACTTAGAGTCTCTTCAAGACACTTCAATCCGCTACTTGAGACCCTTAGAACAACACCAAAAAATTTCCTTCAAACTTCCAAACAAAACCTAGAAAGCAACTAGGTTTTCACCTTGCGACTAATACGAAAACTATCTTTTTCCGAGATTTTTCTATTGAGATACACTTACAATACACTCATGAACCTTGGTTTAAAGTGTGGATCTTAAAGGGAAAGAAACAATTTTTTTTCTTTTCTAGAGTGCTTGAACCCAAGAGCAACAACTATGTGTTCTTCAACTTCTTGAAATTTTTCTAAGTGTTGGACTATGTCTTGCTACTAGTATTACTATAAAGCACAATGGAGGGTCAAGATGTAAACAAATGGGTGGCTTGAATGAGCTTCAACTAAATATCAAGACTTGTGGACCCTTTGATTTAGTCAATTTTGTCAAGTTCTTCAAGTTGCAAGACTTAGTCATCCTACCAAGGTCAAATGACCCTTTAGCCCTTGCCTATTTTCGTCCAAGGCACCATAAGGAGGTGACACGTGTCGCCCTACCATTCGTGTTACACCCCGTAAGTCCAGGACATGTGTAAGAAAGTGTATGTAAGGAATCAAGACTTGGAAATTGGTACGAAAGGAAGAATTGTTTTTCCGGCGGAAAAATCTTCCGAACGTCGGAAAGGAAAAATGTTCGTTGTTGAGAATTGAATTCTCAAAATGCATTATTTGAAGAGTATGGAACTTATTAACATTATGGAAATTTGTTTTTACGGATTTGGTCATGTGGGGCCCACCCGAGGAATTTTACGTTTTGCGGGGCCCACGAGGGTTACGAAATTTTATGGACGAATGAGAGGGATACACGTGGCACCCCCCAACATATGGTCTTGGACGTTTATTGTAAGTTTAAAATGGTCATTTACCATGGTAGAAGATAAGTCTTGCTAAGCTTGAGATTGTTGACCAAGTCAACTTGCCACTTGTGCTTAATCCTAGTGAAACTGATCTTAGCCACACATTTGTTTAAGTCTTAACCCTCCATTGTGTTTTATATACCCAACTAGTAGCAAGACTTGGCATTTTACACTTAGAAAAATTAGAGTAACTCTTGTGCAAGAACAAGAGCTCTCGGGTTCACTACCATTGCCACACAAAAATTTTGCAATTTTGATCCATTAGCCACAAGACTTAAACCCAATGTCCCTAAGGGTATTGTAAGGATATCTCAATAGAAATATTTTGGAAAAACGACGTTTTCGTATTAGTCGCAAGGCGGAAACTTAAGGAGTTCTTCAACTTTGAAGTTGGAACTTGAAGATGGGTTCTTCATAGGCTTATAAGGAGTGCTTGGAGCGTATTGGAACATAAGGAAAGAAGCTAAGAATTTGCTAAGGAGCGACTTTGAATCTTGGAAATTTTTAAGGGCTTGTAAAGGTATAATCTTGTCGTTTTAGTAATTAAGATTACTTGTTGTTGTAGCTATGGATATTAGCAAGCATGAGTTATATAGTATGAAGTTTGATAAGTGTATTGACTATTGGAACCCCAATCCGAAAACTAGCATGTTTAGCTTTAAGATTACAATTCAAGTCGATTATTAGTTTAAGTCGTCGCATGTTGTATAAAGAAGGAAATTGTAGTTTTTGAAGTTGTTTATGACTATATAACATGTTAGACCTTAGAACTTGGAATTGGAAAAGACTTTGAATTGTTGGTTATGTAAGTTGGCCGAGAATGGCTAGTGAGCATTAAACTACTTCGTATGAATTGTGGGGTGAAATTTTACACATATTGTAAGGCGTGTAATCCCCTTTGCTTGGTTGTTGTTTTGAGCCTTAAATGTGGCGTGTTGGTTATTGTATTCGGCCTTGAAAAAGGTGGCAAAGTGAGTAGAAACAAAGGAAGTGCTGCCCGATTTTCCGTAGAATTAGAGACCGTATACTTAGTATTATTCTACGTTAGAGACTAGAAGTTGATAGTCTTGTTGTGACCATTTTAGGTTGACACTTCTACGTACGGCGTATTCGGCTTAGCTTGTGGATTTAGCCGAAAAGGTATGTGAACTATCTCCTCTTCTAGCATGATTCCTTAAGATAAAGAAAGTACGTTCTACTCCTTAAATGATCCATTCCTTGGTTGTATTTGGATTGCCTAAAGTACAATTTGTTCTATGTACTTCCATTGATTGTACTTTGATGTTTAAATTGTAAGTTGTATAATCCATTGCCTTAGTGAAGTTGGATTCTTAAAAGTGAAAGTATTCTACTTAAAGTACATAGAGTCTTGAAAAGGAAGTGGTTTCCAAATCTTTTGGCTAGTGCCTTAGTTCCAAAACCTAAAGGTCATTATAATGACTTTAGGGGAGTCAAAGGAGTGATTTACTTAATTGTTTTAAAAGAGGAGAAATGACATGATTTAAGAGAAGTAACTTGTTTTAAAGGTGTGAGTTACTTGAGGTTTAAAAGTAGAAGAAACTTGTTCTCTATATATTAAGAGACTCGAAGTATTTTGAAAGTTAAGAGACTTGATTTGGAAGTTTGTGATACTTGGTTTTAAGTATAAGTCTCTTGGTTATAAAAAGGAATGAATATGTCTAAAACCATAAAGAGTTATAACGGCTTTATGGGAAGTTGGTTATAACGACTTTATGGAAGGTTAAGAAAGTTGTCTATTTTGATTATTAGGCATAAGTTGCCTAGATTGTGAAAATTTGAAGTTACTTGGTTTCAAGCTTTGAAATGAGTTTCTAAAAGTGTAGTAACTTACTTTGAAAAATAGACACACCTTGATACTACGGGTGTTAGTATCTTGGGGTTTTACATAAAAAGGAGTCTTTTGAAAAGAATGTACGTACGTAGTACTTTGGCTTGATTAATTGAGAATTAGTCTAAGTGTGCCTTGATAAGTACTTTGGCTTGATTAATTGAGAATTAGTCTAAGTGTGCCTTGATAAGTACTTTGGCTTGATTAATTGAGAATTAGTCTAAGTGTGCCTTGATAAGTACTTTGGCTTGATTAATTGAGAATTAGTCTAAGTGTGCCTTGATAAGTACTTTGGCTTGATTAATTGAGAATTAGTCTAAGTGTGCCTTGATAAGTACTTTGGCTTGATTAATTGAGAATTAGTCTAAGTGTGCCTTGATAAGTACTTTGGCTTGATTAATTGAGAATTAGTCTAAGCGTGCCTTGATAAGTACTTTGGCTTGATTAATTGAGAATTAGTCTAAGTGTGACTTGATAAGTACTTTGGCTTGATTAATTGAGAATTAGTCTAAGTGTGCCTTGATAAGTACTTTGGCTTGATTAATTGAGAATTAGTCTAAGTGTGCCTTGATAAGTACTTTGGCTTGATTAATTGAGAATTAGTCTAAGTGTGCCTTGATAAGTACTTTGGCTTGATTAATTGAGAATTATTCTAAGTGTGCCTTGATAAGTACTTTGGCTTGATTAATTGAGAATTAGTCTAAGTGTGCCTTGATAAGTACTTTGGCTTGATTAATTGAGAATTATTCCATGTGTGCCTTGATAAGTACTTTGGCTTGTTTAATTGGGAATTATTCCATGTGTGCCCTGATAAGTACTTTGGCTTGTTTAATTGAGAATTGCCTATGTGTCTTTGGTACTAGCGGTTTGTGCTAGTGGTATATCATTCATTTCGGGGTCATTCCCCGGTTTTGTGGCATTTGCATATTCCGTGGATTTGCTACCCACGATGCGAGGAATACCTCATGCGAGTCCGTAAGGGCTTATGCGGGTGAAATAGTCCCATGCGAGGAATACCTCATGCGGGTCCACGCGGCCTATGCGGGTGAAATAGTCCCAGGAGTAGGAGTGCTTAATGATACTGCGGGCGGGTGGTCCTGCTTTGATCGTGAGCTTCCTAGTTTATATTGTAACTATACTACTATTTACTCTCATTGTTAGTAAGGCACGATGTCTTGTAATTTGATTATCATGGATCGCCAAGGTGAGGAAGGATTCCACGCATGATTGATATTATGGGTGTGAGACCCATGGTTATATTTTAGTAATGACTTTGAGGGCACGCGTCCCGACTTGATATGGTATTATGTATTGTATCGTAGGTTGGCTATCATATATGTCTCTGTTTTGTTTAGACTGTTATGATTTCATTACTGATGCTATCATTTCACATACTTGGTACATTCTTCGTCTCGACCTCCTTCGGGCCGCGTTACGCCGCAGTTTAGGTACACAATTTGGTGATCGGCGGTGTAGGACCGCCTTTCGAGTTTTGGATAGCTCCTGCTCGTGAGTTTATCATTTTTGGTATAGTTCCTTCGATCATGCTTTTATGCGATTATAGATGCAACGGGGCCTTGTCCGTCATATTTCATTTAACTCTTAAGTGGTCCGTATTCATATGTGGATTGGACTCGTATGCGGTGTAGTATCTTTTGTTTATGTATATTATATGGCGACGCTTATGGCTTTGCCTTACGCATACATTGGTTTAAAAAAATGAGGTGTTATTTGATTTCATGATTTACTTAGTTGTTAAGGTAGAAGGGTGCCTGTGTAGGCACCGATCCACGCCCGGTTCGGTCGTGACACGATGGTATCGAGCGATCGATCCTCTGAATGTCTGACCGTGTCTAGTAGAGTCTTGATTATCGGTGTGTTGCGCGCCACACCCATAAACAGGAGGCTACGTGACATTTAGGAGTTGGTTTCTATTCTTCTCACTCTAGATCGTGCCATGAAATTTGTGTTAGTTAGATAATTCCTCTCGACGTAATGTTGTGTTACAATTATGCCTCCGAGGAGGGCAACGCTTGAAGGGCAAAGGAGTAGCGAGAGCTACTAGTCGACTCGAGAGAGTTGATAGGGCTTATACCGGTATCTGGATGTTGTCCGCGATCGGCGAGTTCTTCTGCGCCAGGTTTTGAGGCCCCAGCACCAGAGCCTCCAGTTTCTCAGTTAGGAGAAGATTATAGGGTCATGAGGGAATGTTATTGACCAAGATAGCGGTGTTACAGTTTCATCAGCAGGAGGTTATTCGGCGATGCAGACAGTGTACAGAGGGTAGAGGCAACGTGGAGATCGGCGTAAGATGGCTAGACCGGTTGGTTATCCGGTGAGTTTTTGGACGAGCCTCGCCAGCCGAGTGAGATATTCGTCCCGGCTACCCGGTACATACCCCGTAGCTCACGGTGGGAGATTTGATCCACAAGGTATTTAGGGCGGTCAAGCTCCAGGTCGAGGTTCTCGAGAGCGAAGGATTTTCTCGATCGAGGCCACTTTTTCCTCGGTGTTTCCGATGTAGTAAAGCGTCATTTGGGAAATGTCGTTATGGCACGTGTCTTTGTTTTTATTGTGGCCGTCGGCCATATCGAGTATGTCCTTTTAGAAGGAGCAGGTGGGGTGTCTCACTATGAGGCCGATGGTTGATTCCCTTTCCTCGCGGTGTCGTCCCCGAGGAAGGGTGTTGGATGTCGACCACCGTGGTAGAGGTCGAGTGGAGTTTATAGTTCGCGGTCCTTGAACCGCATAGATGGCGTGACTCTGGCAGGATCAGGAGGCAACATCTCATGGGGTTACATGTATATTTTGATTCTTTTGAATCATACGTGCATTGATAGATTCAGATTTCGCCCTAGCATATATGTTTTCCCTTTGTTGCTAGCAGTTGTAAAGTGATAGTACCCCAGAGGTAGGGATACCTTGATTAGTAAAGTGAGAAGTTAAGAATATTGACAAGAATGGTAAGAGAACTGAGACTATAGTTGTGTAGAGTGCACACGTAGTAATTGCCCCATAATAGTGTAAGACCAATAGGGAAGATTGTACAGTAGAAATACTTTTTCTTATGTGACGAACCTCTAGTGAATAGGGGGATAGGGTGAGGAGTACCTTGAGATCAGAGAAAAATTTATTTCAGACTAAGAATGAGAAGTTAAGTGTGACGATGGGTCGGGTAGTGGACTCATTTCGGGTCAGCCGGTAGTATGGAATGGGGTGATGTCAGTTGGTAGTGGTCCCACTATGTGATAGGGTCACGAGGATGCCAGGCCCAAGTTGAGTTAATCGTTGTACGAGTTCGTGGATGCGTTCGACCGGAACTAGGTCGTAAGGACCGAGAAGAGCCTTAACGGGAATGTAAGTAACAATATGGCCAAGTTAACAGAAACAATATTTGAGATGTTGTACGTTTACTAAATAAGTTTAGAAGTACGAGAAAGAAAGACAAGTAAGAAATAAAGGAACCTCTAAGGATCCCGTGTTTTAGAAGGCTGTAACCTTCGAGTTTTGTGAGAAGGGGTCGCGGACGGTGTTACACCCCGTATTTACAGGACATATTTTAAGAACGTACGTAAGAACTCACAAGTGTTAAGATTTGAGACTTGAAAAATTTATCGGAATTATGAAATTTGTCGGAAAACGTTTTGTTGTGACGAATGAGAGGGCGACACGTGTCACCCCCCCCCCTTAAATGATGCCTTGGACGAAATAGGCATGGCCAAAATGGTCATTGACCATAGTCTTAAGATGACAAAGTCTTCCAAGTGTGAGCTTGAGAAAATTGACCAAAGTCAAAGGTCCCACAAGTCTTGATATTTAATAAGAGATCATCCAAACCACCCAATTGTTTGCATCTTGACCCTACATTACACTATATAATACTAGTAGTAGTAGACAAGCTTAAACACTTAGCCAAATTTCACAAAAATTGGAAGAACCCATAGTAGAGCTCTCGGGTTTGCCCCTCTCTTCACAAAAAGAATTTGTTTCTTGTCCAATAAGCCCCACACTTTAAACCAAGGTTCCTATGTGTATTGTAGGCATATCTCAATAGAAAAATCTCGGAAAAAAATAGTTTTCGGGTTAGTCGCAAAGCGAAAACCTAGTGGCTTTCTAGGTTTTGGATAGGAGGTTTGAAGGAAAGTTGTTGGTGTGGTTCTAAGGGTCTCAAGGAGCGGATTGAGGTGTCTTGATGAGGCTCTAGGTTGCTAAGGAGCAACTTCGGTTTTGAAGATTGGATTACAATTCGTTGAGGTATAATCTTGTTCTTTGAAAGTGTTACAAGATTATTTATATTGTTGTTGTTAGCTTTACATGTTGCTAGCATGAAGTTGTTAAGTTGAAGTTAATAAGTATTATGGATTACTTGTAGCTTAAGTTCAAAATGAAAATTAAGTCATGTTAAGTTGGAATACAATTTGATCGTTACTAGAATCGTCGCATGTAATTGACTTGAAGATTATAGTAGTTATATTTGGTTGAGACTAGATATCATGTTATGCTACCAAGTTGGATTGAAATGGAAATTGGATAAGAATTAGTATTGTTGAACTCAAGGTGGCCGAATTTGGACTTGTAGTTTGTATTAGTTTGTTATTCATTTGTATTGGACTACCTTCTATATTGTTGTGAGCCAATTGGGGTTGTTTGGTTATTGTATTCGGCCTTGAAAAAGGTGGCAAAGTGAATAGAAACAAAGGAGGTGCTGTCCGATTTTCCGTAGAATTTAGCGACTAAGCACCTAGAATATTCTACGTTTGAAGTAAGAGGTTAATGGACGTATTGTGACCATTATAGGTTGAAGTACTAAGTATAGCGTATCCTACTTGAAGGATGGATTAGCTATCAAGATTGAAGTACTTTGGAGCATTTTGCTACGTGTCGATAATCGTCGCGGTATGTGAACCCTTCTTTCTTTGGCATGATCCTACGTATGAAATATCCATGTGATAGTATTTTCATGATTCCTTACTCTTAGAAGTTAAGAAGTATTCACATTGTTGATCCTAAGTTAAAAGTATGTTAAATTGTCCTAAGTCCTTACCAAGTCTTATGGGAGATGTTGGTAAGAATGGTTAGGAAATTATGAGATTTGATTTAAAGCTATGTGTCTTGATTTATTTAAAGTAAGTAAGTGGATTTTATGTTCAAAATGACTTGAATTTATATGTGAAAAGGGATTGATTTTAAAAGTGGAAGTTATATGATTTTAAGAGAATAAGTTACTTGGTTTTGGAAGTGTATGGAACTTTATATTTTTTTTATAAGTATAAGTAAATGGACTTTAAAGAATGTATGTTATGCAGTTTTAAGACTATGAACTTTGGTTGTCTTTGAAGGATTTTGAAACTTTATTTTTCAAGTTATGGGACTTGATTTCTAAAGTATTGATGACATGATTTTATAAGTATAAGCGACATGATTTTAAAGAGTGTATGCTACGAGGTGTTAAGACTATAAGCCTTGATTTTATAAGTGGAAATGACTTAATTTTACAAAGTATGGCTTCTTAATTTATTTCAAAAGTTAAGAAGATGGCTTCCAAAAGAGTATGTGACTTGAGCTTTAAAAAGAAAGGAGTTCTATGATTCTTTTTAAGTATGTATGTACGTAGTATTTTTGGATCTAGTTTTCCTAATGTTGTAAGAATAAAAGTGTCTTAAGTTCTCTAAAATGAAAGGTTGTTATAACAGCTTTATGGAAAGTTGTTATGACGACTTAAGAAGTAGTAATAAGACGGGTTAAAATGTTATGTAAGGAAGGATCACACCGAGCCTACAAATAGGTCGGATTACGTTATGAGATACATCAAGCCTACAAATAGGCCGGATTACGTTATGAGATACACCGAGCCTACAAATAGGCGGACACGTTATGAGATACACCGAGCCTACACATAGGCGGATTACGCCATATTACCCCGAGCCTACACATAGGCGGGTTACGTCATCGTGCACCGAGCCCCACAGCGGGCGGATTATGCTACATGATTCCACGATGACACCGAGCCCCAGGCGGGCGGATTATGCTACATGATTCCACGATGCGAGCCCACAGCGGACGGATTATGTCACATGATTCATCGATACACCGTGTCCCGTAAATGGGCGGATTATGTTATGTAAGATATGTAAGTTATGTGAAAAAGTGGATTAAACTCTTAAGTATGTATGTAAGAATATGAGGTTAATTCTTATTGAAAGAAGGAAAGGCAGTTAATATCGATTGATTTGAGTTAAATGACATTCTTTTATGCAGTCATGATCATTTCTTGTGCGTTATTTCTGTTCCATCTTAAATTTTTGTTATCGGACCCCCGAGTGCGTTCATGCCGCGAGTTTAGGTACCCAGGTTGGTGATCCTTGCTCATAGGATCTCGGTTCAGTTTTGAGAAAAGCTCCATTTGCTCCGGAGGCTTATCTCTTGGTACGGTTTCCCTGAGGTAGTAGATTCATGTATATTCAGGGGTATGGCGGGGCCCTGTCCATACGATTGTTCGATTGATATTCTAAGTCTGTATTCACATATGTGGTTGGGCTGTAAGAACTGAGATGTACTTTTGATTATGTTTTTACTATGGAAGGCGGCCTGATCGGCTAGCCTGTGACGTTTTTACTTACTCATGTGTTTATGTTGTGTATGTTCCGCTGCTATTCTCTGATGTATACCTGAACGGGGTGCCCAGGTAGGGCACCAGTCGCGGCCCCGGGGTCGGGTCGTGACAAAAGTGGTATCAGAGCAGTTAGTCCTCGGAAAGTGTCTACAGACCGTGTCTAGTAGAGTCTTGATTATCGGTGTGTTGTGCACCACATCTATAATCAGGAGGCTGCAGGACATTTAGGATTGGTTTCCATTCTTCTCACTCTGAGATCGTGCCATAGAGCTGTGTTGTTAGGGTCGTCTCTCCCTAACGAGTTATGTTGATTGCAGCTACGAGAAAGGCAGCAGTGACCCAGGAATGACTATGTGGATTGCGTATCCAGGTTGGTAATGATTATAGTATAGTTGGTATTGTGACATACATCTATACGGAGTTATGTATGAGGGTCAGACGCGTGTTGCCTAGAATGATTTTAGATTACCAGGAATTAGTAAAGACTAACTAGATACCGGGAAGGTATGGAATAGTTAATAAATTCTCGACAAGGTTTTGTGTTTTATTTTGGGATAATTGGGAAAGGATGAGCTGTCTGATAGGGTAGTGAACCCTTAAGAAGCCATGTTAAGGAACCTAACGGAATGTCATGTTAATAGATTAAGCTGCGTAGTAAGCTTAAGAGAATTGTACGGATGAAGTCTGTATAGAGTAAGCAGTGGTTGTTGTGATCGAGACAACATGGTTATGGTATTATGAGAAGTTTTTGTACCCGTTTACGGGGGGACTGATAAGGTAGGCTTGGAGCATGGAAATTGCGAGCCTAAGAATATCACGACCACGAGACCTTAGATGTACAAGGTCTTCTGTAGAAAGATTTATTATAGACCAAGAATAAGAGTTAAGTGCGACGGCGGGACGGGGTGGGACCTGTTGCGGGTCTCCCCATGGCCTGGAATGGAGTGGGATCAGTTGGTAGTAGTTCCTCTACGTGACAGGGTCACGAGGGTGCAAGGCCCAAGTCTAGTTAATTGTTTTACGGGTTCGTGGACGCGTTCCACCGGAACCAGGTAATGAAAGCCGGAAATAGCCTTATATTGTTTTATAGAGTGACTCCAAATATTGGAGGCCAGCATCGATATGGAAGTTATGTATACTAGTGTGAGTTGGAAATACGGAAAGAGTACGACCAGTAAGAAAGATAACAACCAAGTGTAAAGGAATAGGGCCTGAATCCATAAGAACCTTTCGAGGTAACTACACCCGTGAGTGTGTGGGGTGGTAGCTGAGCGGGGATATGAGGTTTTCCCGGTGATGATATAGTCGTCAGACCCTAGTAGACCTAGTAGAGAGGATTATGACAGACTTGGAGGTCATTATAAGTATGGGCTAGTTCGCTTCGTGAGTGCCAAGGTTGACAGCTTAGAATAAATATTGTTATGTGGCCATGGGTGGCATATGTTGTAAGAAGGGTGTAGTATAAAGAGACTATGTCGCGCGTTAATCAGATTGTACTCCGAAAGAACATTCGAGGACGAATGTTTCTAAGGGGGGAAGAATGTTACACCCCGCATTTACAGGACATGTTTTAAGAACGTACGTAAGAACTCACAAGTGTTAAGATTTGAGACTTGAAAAATTTATCGGAATTATGAAATTTGTTTGAAAACGTTTTGTTGATTTAATGGGAGGCGACACGTGTCACCCCCTTAAATGATGCCTGGACGAAATAGGCATGGCCAAAATGGTCATTGACCATAGTCTTAAGATGACAAAGTCTTGCAAGTGTGAGCTTGAGAAAATTGACCAAAGTCAAAGGTCCCACAAGTCTTGATATTTAATAAGAGATCATCCAAACCACCCAATTGTTTGCATCTTGACCCTACATTACACTATATAATACTAGTAGTAGTAGACAAGCTTAAACACTTAGCCAAATTTCACAAATATTGGAAGAACCCATAGTAGAGCTCTCGGGTTTGCCCCTCTCTTCACAAAAAGAATTTTTGTTTCTTGTCCAATAAGCCCCACACTTTAAACCAAGGTTCCTATGTGTATTGTAGGCATATCTCAATAGAAAAATCTCGGAAAAAAATAGTTTTCGGGTTAGTCGCAAAGCGAAAACCTAGTAGCTTTCTAGGTTTTGGATTGGAGGTTTGAAGGAAAGTTGTTGGTGTGGTTCTAAGGGTCTCAAGGAGCGGATTGAGTTGTCTTGATGAGGCTCTAGGTTGCTAAGGAGCAACTTCGGTTTTGAAGATTGGATTACAATTCGTTGAGGTATAATCTTGTTCTTTGAAAGTGTTACAAGATTATTTATATTGTTGTTGTTATCTTTACATGTTGCTAGCATGAAGTTGTTAAGTTGAAGTTAATAAGTATTATGGATTACTTGTAGATTAAGTTCGAAATGAAAAGTAAGTCATGTTAAGTTGGAATACAATTTGATCGTTACTAGAATCGTCGCATGTAATTGACTTGAAGATTATAGTAGTTATATTTGGTTGAGACTAGATATCATGTTATGCTACCAAGTTGGATTGAAATGGAAATTGGATAAGAATTAGTATTGTTGAACTCAAGGTGGCCGAATTTGGACTTGTAGTTTGTATTAGTTTGTTATTCATTTGTATTGGACTACCTTCTATATTGTTGTGAGCCAATTGGGGTTGTTTGGTTATTGTATTCGGCCTTGAAAAAGGTGGCAAAGTGAATAGAAACAAAGGAGGTGCTGTCCGATTTTCCGTAGAATTTAGCGACTAAGCACCTAGAATATTCTACGTTTGAAGTAAGAGGTTAATGGACGTATTGTGACCATTATTGGTTGAAGTACTAAGTATAGCGTATCCTACTTGAAGGATGGATTAGCTATCAAGATTGAAGTACTTTGGAGCATTTTGCTACGTGTCGATAATCGTCGCGAGGTATGTGAACCCCTTCTTTCTTTGGCATGATCCTACGTATGAAATATCCATGTGATAGTATTTTCATGATTCCTTCTACTCTTAGAAGTTAAGAAGTATTCACATTGTTGATCCTAAGTTAAAAGTATGTTAAATTGTCCTAAGTCCTTACCAAGTCTTATGGGAGATGTTGGTAAGAATGGTTAGGAAATTATGAGATTTGATTTAAAGCTGTCTCTTGATTTATTTAAAGTAAGTAAGTGGATTTTATGTTCGAAAATGACTTGAATTTATATGTGAAAAGGGGATTGATTTTAAAAGTGGGAGTTATATGATTTTAAGAGAATAAGTTACTTGGTTTTGGAAGTGTATGGAACTTTATATTTTTTTTTATAAGTATAAGTAAATGGACTTTAAAGAATGTATGTTATGAAGTTTTAAGACTATGAACTTTGGTTGTCTTTGAAGGATTTTGAAACTTTATTTTTCAAGTTATGGGACTTGATTTCTAAAGTATTGATGACATGATTTTATAAGTATGTTTACATGATTTTAAAGAGTGTATGCTACGAGGTGTTAAGACTATAAGCCTTGATTTTATAAGTGGAAATGACTTAATTTTACAAAGTATGGCTTCTTAATTTATTTCAAAAGTTAAGAAGATGGCTTCCAAAAGAGTATGTGACTTGAGCTTTAAAAAGAAAGGAGTTCTATGATTCTTTTAAGTATGTATGTACGTAGTATTTTTGGATCTAGTTTTCCTAATGTTGTAAGAATAAAAGTGTCTTAAGTTCTCTAAAATGAAAGGTTGTTATAACAGCTTTATGGAAAGTTGTTATGACGACTTAAGAAGTAGTAATAAGACGGGTTAAAATGTTATGTAAGGAAGGATCACACCGAGCCTACAAATAGGCCGGATTACGTTATGAGATACACCGAGCCTACAAATAGGCCGGATTACGTTATGAGATACACCGAGCCTACAAATAGGCCGGATTACGTTATGAGATACACCGAGCCTACACATAGGCCGGATTACGCCATATTACCCCGAGCCTACACATAGGCCGGGTTACGTCATCGTACACCGAGCCCCACAGGCGGGCCGGATTATGCTACATGATTCCACAGTACACCGAGCCCCACAGGCGGGCCGGATTATGCTACATGATTCCACAGTACACCGAGCCCCACAGGCGGGCCGGATTATGTCACATGATTCATCAGTACACCGTGTCCCGCAAATGGGCCGGATTATGTTATGTAAGATATGTAAGTTATGTGAAAAAGACTGGATTAAACTCTTAAGTATGTATGTAAGAATATGAGGTTAATTCTTATTGAAAGAAGGAAAGGAACGGTTAATATACGATTGATTTCGGGAGTTAAAATGACATTCTTTTGTACAGTCATGATCTGTTTACTGTGCGTTATTTCTGTTCCATATTCGGTACCTGTTGTACTGACCCCCTTCGGGGGGCTGCGTTCATGCCCGCAGGTTTTAGGTACCCAGGTTGGTGATCCTTGCTCATAGGATCTCGGTTCAGTTTTGAGAAAAGCTCCATTTGCTCCGGAGGCTTATCTCTTGGTACGGTTTCCCTGAGGTAGTAGATTCATGTATATTCAGGGGTATGGCGGGGCCCTGTCCCGCCACAGTTGTTCAGTTGTTATTCCTAGAGGTCTGTATTCACATATGTGGTTGGGCTGTAAGAACTGAGATGTACTTTTGATTATGTTTTTACTATGGAAGGCGGCCTGATCGGCTAGCCTGTGACGTTTTTACTTACTCATGTGTTTATGTTGTGTATGTTCCGCTGCTATTCTCTGATGTATACCTGAACGGGGTGCCCAGGTAGGGCACCAGTCGCGGCCCCGGGGTCGGGTCGTGACAAAAGTGGTATCAGAGCAGTTAGTCCTCGGAAAGTGTCTACAGACCGTGTCTAGTAGAGTCTTGATTATCGGTGTTTTGTGCACCACATCTATAATCAGGAGGCTGCAGGACATTTAGGATTGGTTTCCATTCTTCTCACTCTGAGATCGTGCCATAGAACTATGTTGTTAGGGTCGTCTCTCCCTAACGAGTTATGTTGATTGCAGCTACGAGAAAGGCAGCAGTGACCCAGGAATGACTATGTGGATTGCGTATCCAGGTTGGTAATGATTATAGTATAGTTGCTATTTGTTATACCCCGTATTTCCAGAGTATATACGTGAGGGCGTACGTATACAATTTGAGCCTTAAAGTAGGCATAGGTTCGAATTTGTGCATAGCTACCAAAAGGAGTCGTTTTTCGACGAAACGTTTCCACGACTTCAAGGGAAAATTACGGCTATGTGATTTATTATTTTTTGGGATTTTTCCGAGAGACGAAACATTTTTTACCAACGGTAGGGGGCCATGTGTCACCTCACATCGACGTGAGAAGTGGACGCAAAGGCAAGCAAAGGCACGTTTTTGTGCCTTGGGTTGTAGGATATTTGCGCAAGTGGGTGAGGTAGATGGATAAGGTCCACATGGTTGAAATCTAGCCCTACACTTGCACCACACTTGTCTTCATTCGCCATTGGTTGGCTTTCACTTGACCTATAAATACCCTCTAGTTGAAGACATTCTTCATCCAAAAATTGAGCAATCTTTCTAAGTCTCAAACCCTCCTCTCCCTCTTGTGATCTCGCCCACCACACAGCCCTCCCCTCTTGAAGGCCCCTTGGCCAAACCTACCCTCCTCTTTGTAGAGGCTTGGCCGTGGGTACATACCCCCAGCCTAGTTGTCTCGTATAAATACCCCTTTTGTGGTATAGAAATACTCTCCTAGTATTGTTGTTATGTCCAAATACCTTGGCCCAAATACCTTGTAGTATTCCCAAGGTTACACTTATACAAGCCTAAAATACCATTATACTTCCTCACCACAAAAACGAAACCCTAAGTAAATCTTCACCCGTAGTTGAAGTTATAAGTAGAAGTTGGTTAGAACTTCTAAGGGTTGGTTGGAGCGGGTTAGAGCGCACTGAGTAGAGCTAAACCTTGCTCAGATCGACATATAAACTCGGATAATTTTGGGCTTATCGAGGTAAACACTCTTGACCTTCTATTGTAATTGGAAATTACATGTTGTAGGAATATATAGTTGATGTATACTATATATAGTACTGAACATTATAATTGTGCGGCAATGTCTTTTGACTTAAGCTCGAATAATACTTACGCAATGTCTTGCGACTTAAGCTGAATTTTAAGAAGGAATCGAATCAGTAATTACATAGATCAGTATTACAAAGAGTTGTGTAGTATTGCGTGAGTAGAATTGTACGCGTCCGGTTAGGCGTGTTAACCCTGGTTGGCTTGGTAGCCGCCTCGATAGAGAGGAGATTTACGCTGTGCGGGGAGGTCGCCAATTTTCTCGTAGAATATTCTACATTGAGATCTAAAGATATTAATAGGCGCTTTGTGGCCTCTATAGGTTGTAGTACTACGTGTGGAGTGATCCGCTTGACCGAGAGTGTAGCACGGTTTGAGGTACTTGGAGCGCTTTTGCTATTAGTCGATACTCGCGAGGTATGTGAACCTCTTCCTATCTGTTCTAGCATGATATGTGTATAACTATGTAGTACGGTAGACGACGTGTGTTAAATGTATTTGATTGTCTTTAAACATAAAGTGTTATAACGGCTTTATGGGAAGTTGGTTATAACAAATTTCATGTAAATGAGAAATGCTTTGTGGTTTTTAAAAGATAACCGATTTGACTTATAACCGATCGATGTAAAAGAACCTTGGAGTATTCTAAAAGATTAAGAAACCTTTTGAAAGAAGTGTACTTGGTTTGAAAACATAAGAGTTATACCAGCTTTATGAGAAGTTAGGTGTAACGCCTTAAGAGAGATAAAAAGAATGGTTTAATGGTTTAGAAGTTAAGAGACTTATTCTTAAAGGATAAGAGACTTGACTTAATATGGATGTTTGTGTGAAACCTCATTCGTGAGTAATGAGTACTTGGTTTTGGAAGGAATAATGTTTTACTGATTTCGGAAATCAGAATGTGTATCGACAAACCACTGCAGCGTTAATAAAGGAAAATGTATTGAATAATTAAGTATTTTTAAAACCAGTAGAAACCTCCATCTGCATAGAAGCTAAGATGAGACAAAATGATATTACATTTTCTAGATCATGGCTGCTTAATAAGATTGATTATGAACAAGAATAACCTACTCGCCTATGACATATGTTACTCAATTGTTTTAAAAGAGATTAAGACATTGAACTATGAAACTTTTCAAAAAGAGACTTGCGTAATTAAAATTAGGCAAACTGGAACCTTAGGGAAAAGAAAGGCATTGTGTTGTCTTAAAATGGTTTAAAGCATAAGGTGTTATAACAGCTTTATGGGAAGTTGGTTATAACGACCTTATGAAAACAAAAGAAGGGTTTTACCATTGGTTTTAACGTGGTTGTTTTGGTTTACTTAAAAGATATAAGTCACTCTATTTTTATACTACGGGTATCGGGTGACTTTTATAAAAGGAATAAATCTCTTTAAAAGGAATTTAACGTACGTAGTACTTTAGGGTTAAAAACCGAACTTGGGCATAAAATGGAAGTACTTCGAGTTGTGTATAAACTTGCCTATGCTTGTTGTTGTGAAACTTGCCTATGCTTGTTGTGATAGCCTTTGTTGTGCAAGAATTGTGTTTCTATACTACCGCGTCTCTCGATGGAGGATCGGTTGACTTGTTGAGAACTTACTTGGACGTGACCGGCAGTGACGGATAAATTCCACGGGTACGTTCCTGTTGATAGTGTTACTTTTGTTAATCGCTTTGGACATACTGACACGATGCGTAGCGCACGGGTATGCTTCTATTTTGATTACCGCCTTGTTGTCTTATTGTTTCCCTTTGGACATACTGACACGATGCGTAGCGCACGGGTATGCTTCCATTTGGAATGTTGTCTTATTTGCTCCCTTTGGACATACTGACACGATGCGTAGCGCATCGTATGCTTCCATTTGGAATGTTGTCTTATTGTTTCCTTCGACACGCCGACACGACGCGTAGCGCACGTATGCGTCCATTTGGAATGTTGTCTTATTTGTTCCCTTTGGACATACCGACACGATCGTAGCGCACGTATGCTCCCATTTGGATTGCTGTCTTGTTGTTATCATATCATGCATCGCCAGGTAGTGAGAAGGTACTCACGGTAGGATTGATGTTGTGGGCATGAGACCCGAATTGATATAATCATATGTGTGTATCGTAGTTTGGTTATCATACATGTCTCCCGCTTTATAGACTATTATGACTTCATTTACGTGATTTTCTGCTTCACATACTTGGTACTGTTATCGACCTCCTTGGGGTGCGTTCATGCCGCAGTAGGAGTACATCCGCCGATCCCCGCGTTTAGGATCTCATTTCAGCTTTTGGGAAGCTCGCCTTCCTGAGGCTTATCTGTTGGTATGTTACCACGAGTCCAGGTTCTTGTACATTCGTGGTATGGCGGGCCTGTCCGTCATAGTTGTCAGATAAACTCTTAGAGGTCTGAGTAATGTAGCAAGGTGGTTTTGTAAAAGGATTAAACTGCTCGCTTTTAAAAAAGAGTTGTTTATATATTTTATTTGGGCGTAACCGCTTGGTTGGCTGTTTCATTATCTTGTCTTATGTTTATGTTTAAGTTTTTATTTCCGGTTTTCTCTCGATGTTGTATCACTAGGGTGCCCGGTAGGCACCACCACGCTCGGATCGGGTCGTGACAAAGTGGTATCGTGAGCGCTTAGTCCTCGGAAAGTGTCTACGCATCGTGTTCAGTAGAGTCTTGATTATCGTGTGTTGTGCACCACATCTATAATCGTGAGGCTATAGGACATTTAGGATTGGTTTCCATCCTTCTCATTCCGAGATCGTGCCTTAGCCGTGTGATGAGTTGAACCCTCCGACGTATTCCTTTCCTTTACCGCTATGCCTCCGCAAGGCAACCCGCCCGTAAGAGCAAGGCATCGAGGAAGATACGAGTAGAGCAATGGCAGCCTACAGAGACCACAAGACTGAGCCTCCACCCCACAGCCGCGTATGAGACGGGTTACGCGAGATGGCCCGATTAATGGCCGTGGTCAGGCTGACTTGAGGATAGCCGACGCAGCAGCCTCGATCCCCAAGAGCACCCGTAGTTCACCCCGAGCGCACGATTTGAGATTACGATTTTCTGAGGTGTAACCCTCCATAGTTTTATGGGTCGAGGCTTGAGGATGATCCGCAGGAGTTCATCCTACAGTTACAGCTGATCATGAGAGTGATCAAGGCATCGGAGACCGAGTCGGTAGTCCTAGGTTCGCATCGGCTGCGTGATACCGCAATGATCGGGTTTGATTCGCGAGCTGTCCCAGGAGAGCATGCACTTCCAGCCTTTATGGGACGAGTTCTCGAGGCCTTTCTTGCACATTTCTTGCCTCCACAGATGAGAGGGCTCGCCGACAGATTTTTGGGTCATGCGTAATCCGCGACGGTTCGGGAGTACAATGTGGAGTTCGACTCGTTGGCGACGCCCCCGCATTAGTAGCTAGTATGGAGGATCGAGTGCACCGATATGTTACAGGCTCGATGATTACCCAGCGATAGTTGTTCGGTGTATCTCTTCACCGCATGGACATTGCCCGCATGCAGCTTATGCACTGGAGGCGAGGAGCGAGAAATCGACGAATGACCAAAGTCGCCAGGTGCGGCCGAATCGCAGGTCCTTGGTGATTTTCGAGGCGAATCGCCTCAGCAGCAGACTAGTTATGTGCCTCCGCCAAGATGCAGTGGTCCTCACAATCTTCGTGAGCGCCCAGAGTTTTCGTGCGAGCAGTCGTGGCTCCAAGGGTTCAGATTTTCGAGAGCGGGGTGTTAACCACCGGCCACCCATACCTCGTTATGACCGCTGGTAGACTCGCAGGGGAATGTCGTGCTAGTCCGAGTTTGTTTTACATGCACAGGCCATTTTGGGAGAAATTGTCCGACTGTGGGTAGCGCTGTAGGATAGCATGCATCACGGATCGGGCCATGGTTCTTCACCTTCCATAGTCAGCAGATGTTCATACACCGGCGGGCCACGGTAGAGGTCGCGGTGGAAGTTCCCGCTTTAGCGGTCCTCTCAATCGCCTATTTTCGTATATCCTTAACCTCTAGAGTTTTGTATGTATTGATGATGTGATGATGTGTTTAGTGTTATGTTCGGATAGCGTTGTGCTAAAACGTGATGTAGAACTCCGTTGTGAGAAGGGTAGGCTTGAGGGTGAGAAAATGATGAACCTTAGAATATTACAATGAGACCTTAGATGTAAGCGCCGTCTTGAGTACCGATTTTGCAAATGATCCTTGTCGAGTGCATTTTTATGCCTAGAACGTTTTGTGTGATAAAGTCCCCGGTAGTGTGTAATGGAAGTGGTAGCTTTCATGACCAGATAGTAAGATTGTTCCGGATCGGGAACAAGAGCTTGATGCGTAAGTGGGTCGTTGGGGCCATGTTGAGGGCCAACCCGTGCCGGCTTCAAAGTGGGTCACCTCGGTGGTCCCGCCAGTGGTAGGGTCACGAGGGTGCTAGGCCCATGATTAGATAACCATCGTATGAGTTCGTGGATACGCTCGACCGAGACGGATCGTGAAGGCGGAAATGGCCTTAAGGGAGATCAAGCTAGTAAGATGACCAAATTTGCAGGTGTTGAATCCAAAGTTTTGGGAAAGCAATGACTCAAGTGGTGCGATGCTAGAGGAGTTCAAGTGTCCGAGAAGGGCACGACGAGTAAGGAAGGAAGAGAACGTGTGATATTTCGTGGCCAGGTGTGGCGCTGGCAGCTTGTTAGAAGAACTTCGTTATCTGTTTCGAGAAGGAACATTCGGGACGAATGTTTCTAAGGAGGGGAGAATGTTATACCCCGTATTTCCAGAGTATATACGTGAGGGCGTACGTATACAATTTGAGCCTTAAAGTAGGCATAGGTTCGAATTTGTGCATAGCTACCAAAAGGAGTCGTTTTTCGACGAAACGTTTCCATTACTTTGAAGGAAACTTCCGGCTATGTCATTTATAATTTTTGCGGATTTTTCCGAGAGACGAAACATTTTGGACCAACGGGAGGGTGACATGTGTCACCCTCACATTGGACGTGAGAAGTGGACGGCAAAGGCAAACAAAGGCACGTTTTTTGTGCCTTGGGTTAGGTAGGATATTTGTGCAAGTTGGTGTGGTAGATGGATAAGGTCCACATGGTTGAAATCTAGCCCTACACTTGCACCACACTTGTCTTCATCTTGGCCATTGGTTGGCTTTCACTTGACCTATAAATACCCCTCTAGTTGAAGACATTCTTCATCCAAAAATTGAGCAATCTTTCTAAGTCTCAAACCCTCCCTCTCCCTCTTGTGATCTCGTCCACCACACACCCCTCCCCCTCTTGAAGGCCCCTTGGCCGAAACCTACCCCCTCCCCCTTTGTAGAGGCTTGGCCGTGGGGTACATACCCCCCCCCCTAGCCTAGTTGTCTCGTATAAATACCCCTTGTTGTGGTATAGAAATACTCTCCTAGTATTGTTGTTATGTCCAAATACCTTGGCCCAAATACCTTGTAGTATTCCCAAGGTTACACTTATACAAGCCCCGAACATACCATGATACTGCCCTCACTCACCAAAATCAAACCCGAAGTAAAACGTCCCCCGTAGTTGAAGTTATAACTAGAAGTTGGTTAGACCTTCTAAGGGTTGGTTGAGCGGGTTAGAGCGCACTGAGTAGAGCTAAACCTTGCTCAGATCGACATATAAACTCGGATAATTTTGGGCTTATCGAGGTAAACACTCTTGACCTTCTATTGTAATTGGAAATTACATGTTGTAGGAATATATAGTTGATGTATACTATATATAGTACTGAACATTATAATTGTGCGGCAATGTCTTTTGACTTAAGCTCGAATAATACTTACGGCAATGTCTTGCGACTTAAGCCCTAATTTTAAGAAGTGAATCGAATGTAATTACATAGGATCAGACATGAGGCTTGTGTAGTATTGCGTGAGTAGAATTTTACGCGTCCTGTTAGATGTTAACCCCCTCGGTTGGCTTCGTAGCCGCCTCGATAGAGGAGGAGAGATTTACGCCGCATGTGCGGGAAGGTGTCCGAATTTTCAGAGAATATTCTACATTGAGATCTAAAGATATTAATAGGCGCTTTGTGGCCTCTATAGGTTGTAGTACTACGTGTGGAGTGATCCGCTTGACCGAGAGTGTAGCATTGGCTTGAGGTACTTGAGCGTTTTGCTATTAGTCGATACTGCCGCGAGGTATGTGAACCTCTTCCTATCTGTTCTAGCATGATATGTGTATAACTATGTAGTACGGTAGACGACGCGTGTGTTAAATGTATTTGATTGTCTTTAAACATAAAGTGTTATAACGGCTTTATGGGAAGTCGTTATAACAAATTTCTATGTAAATGAGAAATGCTTTGTGGTTTTTAAAAGATAACCGATTTGACTTATAACCGATCGGATGTAAAAGAACCTGGAGTATTCTAAAAGATTAAGAAACCTTTTGAAAGAAGTGTGTACTTGGTTTGAAAACATAAGAGTTATACCAAATTTTATGAAGTTAGGTGTAACGCCCAAGAGAGATAAAAGAATGGTTTAATGGTTTAGAAGTTAAGAGACTTATTCTTAAAGGATAAGAGACTTGACTTAATATGGATGTTTGTGTGAAACCTCATTCGTGAGTAATGAGTACTTGGTTTTTGAAGGAATAATGTTTTACTGATTTCGGAAATCAGAATGTGTATCGACAAACCACTGCAGCGTTAATAAAGGAAAATGTATTGAATAATTAAGTATTATTAAAACCAGTAGAAACCTCCATCTGCATAGAAGCTAAGATGAGACAAAATGATATTACATTTTCTAGATCATGGCTGCTTAATAAGATTGATTATGAACAAGAATAACCTACTCGCCTATGGCATATGTTACTCAATTGTTTTAAAAGAGATTAAGACATTGAACTATGAAACTTTTTAAAAAGAGACTTGCGTAATTAAAATTAGGCAAACTGGAACCTTAGGGAAAAGAAAGGCATTGTGTTGTCTTAAAATGGTTTAAAGCATAAGGTGTTATAACAGCTTTATGGGAAGTTGGTTATAACGACCTTATGAAAACAAAAGAAGGGTTTTACCGTTGGTTTTAACGTGGTTGTTTTGGTTTACTTAAAAGATATAAGTCACTCTATTTTTATACTACGGGTATCGGGTGACTTTTATAAAAGGAATAAATCTCTTTAAAAGGAATTTAACGTACGTAGTACTTTAGGGTTAAAAACCGAACTTGGGCATAAAATGGAAGTACTTCGAGTTGTGTATAAACTTGCCTATGCTTGTTGTTGTGAAACTTGCCTATGCTTGTTGTGATAGCCTTTGTTGTGCAAGAATTGTGTTTCTATACTACCGCGTCTCTCGATGGAGGATCGGTTGACTTGTTGAGAACTTACTTGGACGTGACCGCAGTGACGGATAAATTCCACGCACGCCTCGCTGATAGTGTTACTTTTGTTAATCGCTGGACATACCGACACGACGCGTAGCGCACGCATGCTTCTATTTTGATTACCGCCTTGTTGTCTTATTGTTTCCTTGGACATACCGACACGACGCGTAGCGCACGTATGCTTCCATTTGGAATGTTGTCTTATTTGCTCCCTTCGACATATCGACACGACGCGTAGCGCACGCATGCTTCCATTTGAATGCTGTCTTATTGTTTCCCTTTGACACGCCGACACGATGCGTAGCGCACGTATGCTTCCATTTGGAATGTTGTCTTATTTGTTCCCTTTGGACATACCGACACGACGCGTAGCGCACGTATGCTCCCATTTGGATTGTCTTGTTGTTATCATATCATGCATCGCCAGAGTGAAGGTACTCCACGCGTGATTGATGTTGTACGCATGAGACCGAATTGATATAATCATATGTGTGTAATCGTAGTTTGGTTATCATACCGCTCTCGCTTTATAGACTATTATGACTTCATTTACGATTTTACGCTCACATACTTGGTACCTGCAGATCGACCTCCTTCGTGGCCGCTCATGCCGCAGTAGAGTACATCTACCGCCGATCCGCGCTAGGATCTCATTTCAGCTTTTGGGAAGCTCCGTTCTTCGGAGGCTTATCTGCTGGTATGTTACCCGAGTCAGAGGTTCTTGTACATCTGTGGTACGGGCCCCCGTCCCGTCATAGTTGTCAGATAAACTCTTAGAGGTCTCAGAGTAATCGTGCAAGGTGGTTTTGTAAAAGGATTAAACTGCTCGCTTTTAAAAAAGAGTTGTTTATATATTTTATTGGAAGGTAACCGTTTGGTTGGCCTGTTTCATTATCTTGTCTCATGTTTATGTTTAAGTTTTTATTTCCGCTGGTTTTCTCTGATGTTGTATCACTAGGGTGCCCGGGGTAAGGCACCAGTCACGGGCTCGGGATCGGGTCGTGACAGTATTGTGACATACATCTATACGGAGTTATGTATGAGGGTCAGACGTATGTTGCCTAGAATGATTTTAGATTACCAGGAATTAGTAAAGACTAACTAGATACCGGGAAGGTATGGAATAGTTAATAAATTCTCGACAAGGTTTTGTGTTTTATTTTGGGATAATTGGGAAAGGATGAGCTGCCTGATAGGGTAGTGAACCCTTAAGAAGCCATGTTAAGGAACCTAACGGAATGTCATGTTAATAGATTAAGCTGCGTAGTAAGCTTAAGAGAATTGTACGGATGAAGTCTGTATAGAGTAAGCAGTGGTTGTTGTGATCGAGACAACATGGTTATAGTATTATGAGAAGTTTTTGTACCCGTTTACGGGGGGACTAATAAGGTAGGCTTGGAGCATGGAAATTGCGAGCCTAAGAATATCGCTGACCGCTGAGACCTTAGATGTACAAGGTCTTCTGCAGAAAGATTTATTATAGACCAAGAATAAGAGTTAAGTGCGACGGCGGGACGGGCGGGACCTGTCATGGGTCTCCCATGGCCTAGAATGGAGTGGGATCAGTTGGTAGTAGTTCCACGTGACAGGTCACGAGGTGCAAGGCCCAAGTCTAGTTAATTGTTTTACTGTTCGTGGACGCGTTCCACCGAACTGTGTAATGAAAGCCGGAAATGGCCTTATATTGTTTTATAGAGTGACTCCAAAGATTGGAGGCCAGCATCGATATGGAAGTTATGTATACTAGTGTGAGTTGGAAATACGGAAAGAGTACGACCAGTAAGAAAGATAACAACCAAGTGTAAAGGAATAGGGCATGAATCCATAAGAACCTTTCGAGGTAACTACACCCATGAGTGTGTGGGGTGGTAGCTGAGCGGGGATATGAGGTTTTCCCGGTGATGATACAAATGCCGACCCTAGTAGACCTAGTAGAGAGGATTATGACAGACTTGGAGGTCATTATAAGTATGGGCTAGTTGGCTTCGTGAGTGCCAAGGTTGACAGCTTAGAATAAATATTGTTATGTGGCCATGGGTGGCATATGTTGTAAGAAGGGTGTAGTATAAAGAGACTATGTCGCGCGTTAATCAGATTGTACTCCGAAAGAACATTCGAGGACGAATGTTTCTAAGGGGGGAAGAATGTTACACCCCATATTTACAGGACATGTTTTAAGAACGTACGTAAGAACTCACAAGTGTTAAGATTTGAGACTTGAAAAATTTATCGGAATTATGAAATTTGTCGGAAAACTTTTTGTTGTGACGAATGGGAGGCGACACGTGTCACCCCCCCTTAAATGATGCCTTAGACGAAATAGGCATGGCCAAAATGGTCATTGACCATAGTCTTAAGATGACAAAGTCTTGCAAGTGTGAGCTTGAGAAAATTGACCAAAGTCAAAGGTCCCACAAGTCTTGATATTTAATAAGAGATCATCCAAACCACCCAATTGTTTGCATCTTGACCCTACATTACACTATATAATACTAGTAGTAGTAGACAAGCTTAAACACTTAGCCAAATTTCACAAATATTGGAAGAACCCATAGTAGAGCTCTCGGGTTTGCCCCTCTCTTCACAAAAAGAATTTTTGTTTCTTGTCCAATAAGCCCCACACTTTAAACCAAGGTTCCTAAGTGTATTGTAGGCATATCTCAATAGAAAAATCTCGGAAAAAAATAGTTTTCGGGTTAGTCGCAAAGCGAAAACCTAGTGGCTTTCTAGGTTTTGGATTGGAGGTTTGAAGGAAAGTTGTTGGTGTGGTTCTAAGGGTCTCAAGGAGCGGATTTAGGTGTCTTGATGAGGCTCTAGGTTGCTAAGGAGCAAATTCGGTTTTGAAGATTGGATTACAATTCGTTGAGGTATAATCTTGTTCTTTGAAAGTGTTACAAGATTATTTATATTGTTGTTGTTAGTTTTACATGTTGCTAGCATGAAGTTGTTAAGTTGAAGTTAATAAGTATTATGGATTACTTGTAGCTTAAGTTCGAAATGAAAAGTAAGTCATGTTAAGTTGGAATACAATTTGATCGTTACTAGAATCGTCGCATGTAATTGACTTGAAGATTATAGTAGTTATATTTGGTTGAGACTAGATATCATGTTATGCTACCAAGTTGGATTGAAATGGAAATTGGATAATAATTAGTATTGTTGAACTCAAGGTGGCCGAATTTGGACTTGTAGTTTGTATTAGTTTGTTATTCATTTGTATTGGACTACCTTCTATATTGTTGTGAGCCAATTGGGGCTGTTTGGTTATTGTATTCGGCCTTGAAAAAGGTGGCAAAGTGAATAGAAACAAAGGAGGTGCTGTCCGATTTTCCGTAGAATTTAGCGACTAAGCACCTAGAATATTCTACGTTTGAAGTAAGAGGTTAATGGACGTTGTCACGACCGCCCGGTTCGTGGATCGTGCCTTACCCGCACCCAAGTAGTCATACATCGAGAAATCGGAAAATAAAACAACTAAAATATGAAAGTCTAAATAAGACACGCTTTGGAAAAGTTGCCTTCGGCATAAATGTATATAAGTACCCCAAAATGAGCTACATCCCAACCTTACAACAGTGTCTACAGCACTCTAAGAGTTTAAAACAACAATGGCGGACAGTGGCCCCGCCATACCCTGAATACAAATATCTACAACGATGGGACCATACCAAAATGCTAAGCTTCCGAGAAACGGAGCTTTCCCAACGCTCAAACGGTGATCCTAAGAACGGATCAAAGAGGAGTACCTTTACCGCGGCATGAACGCAAATTTCACGAAGGAGGTCGATAACAGTACCAAGTATGTGAAACCAAAATATCAGTAAATGAAATCATAGTAGTCTATATAAAGCAGAGACATGTATGATAACCAAAACTACAGCCACAAGAAATAAACAAATATGTCAAGTCGTGACTCACGCCTCAAAGTCATCATAAAACCGCACGGGTAAGTACGAGGGCATAGCCGACTACTAAAAACCCCAAGATAACAAGGTCGTAAATCAGATCATGAGATCTGTCTGACCGTCACATGATCAAAGCCGCCACTCGCCCGCAGATCTAATGCGCGCGTCAGCCCTGGAACTTTCCGTAGCCCGCACGGGCCACCCAATGGCCCGCATGAGGTATTCCCGCATCGAGGGTAGCTACTCCCGGCAGCCGCCCCGACTCGTCGTCCGCATGGCCACAAAGACCGCATGACCACAAGCGGCCGGATACTAACTCGAACTCCCGTAGCTCGCATAGGCCATACAGACCTGCATAAGGTATTCTCGAATCATAGGTCACTAGACCCGCCTGAGTCTACCCCGCATCGGAGGGCAGCTTAACCCCCAGAATCATGAGTGATATAATATCAACATGACAGTTTTATTGTTAAACAACCTAAGCACAATAAGGGAAAACCCCTCTATACAAACATCACAAGATACTAACTCACGTAGCATCCTAACACGTTTACTTATCAAGTCAACAAGAAAGTATTACAAGACTATCACAAATCAATACAATCAAGTTATTCACACAAGGTACTTTCTACATTATGCTAACAAGTTCGGGTTTTTAGCCCCAAAGTACTTTATGTATTATTCTTTTAAAAGATCCGTTTCTTTCACAAAAGTCACACAATACCCATAGTATAAAAATAGAGTGATTATCTTTTGAAGTAAATCAACACATTTCTTTTTGTAAAATCAAGTAACAACATTATTTTCCCGACGCTTAAGTTTGCCTAATTTCAATTACTCAAGTTTCTCATTTTCGAAAGGTTTCGTAGTTCATAGCTTTAATCCTTTAAAACAATTTGAGAAACATATACCCTAAGTGTGAGTAGGTTATTATTATTCGTAACAATCTTATTACAGCGGCCATGATCTAGTAAATGTAATATCATTTTGTCTCATCTTAGCTCCTATGCAGATGGAAGTTTCTACTGGTTTTAATAATATTTTATTAGTCAAAATAATTCCTTTATTAGCGCTACGTGGTTTGTTCGACATTTATTCTGACGCAGAAACATTATTCCTTTTGAAAACCAAAATACTATTTACTCACGAATGAGGTTTCACACTTTTAACAAAATTCATATTAGTATAATAAGTCAAGTCTCTTATTTCCTTAAATCAATAAATCGTTCTTTTATCACTCTTGCCGTTATACCTAACTTCCCATAAAGCTAGTATAACTCTTAAGCTTTTAAAACCAGTGTTACTCTTCTTTTTAAAAAAAGGTTTCTTAATTCTTTTGAACTACTTGATTCTTTTTATTCAGCTTAAGTCAAGACATTGCCGTAATTATTATTCAGCTTAAGTCCAAGACATTGCCGTAATTATTATTCGTGCTTAAGTCCAAGACATTGCCGTAATTATTATTCGTGCTTAAGTCCAAGACATTGCCGTAATTATTATTCGTGCTTAAGTCCAAGACATTGCCGTAATTATTATTCGTGCTTAAGTCCAAGACATTGCCGTAATTATTATTCGTGCTTAAGTCAAGACATTGCCGTAATTATTATTCGTGCTTAAGTCCAAGACATTGCCGTAATTATTATTCGCTAACACACGACGCCTACCGCATTACTATATACATATTTATTTAAAATATCATGCTCAAGAGTATAGGAAGAATCACATACCTTCTCGGCGAAAACCACCTGCCAAGTTTGAATATGTCGCGCGCAGAGTATCGACCTATATCAGTCAAATACGTCTATCAACGTCTAGATCAGATCAGATAAAGCTCTAAACAGAGGGTTCGCTATTCTATGGACATTTGGGCAGACTTCCTACCCGTGAGCTACTCAAGTTCATCAGTGAAAACAAATTCCATGTAAGTACAGCTTCTATTATTCATCTTTTAAACCCTTCATCGTGATAACAGTTCAATTCTATTCTTTAATATCCTTCTAAGTATTTAATACTTACTCCTATACTTCTACAGTATATATATTCTAATTACAAAAGGAGGATAAGGTTATTTACCTCGGTAAGCCCAATAATATCCAAGATCAAAGTCGCGCCTGAGCAAGGTTTAGCTCCTAAGTTGTGCGCTCCGGTAGCTCCAAGAAAACCTTAGAAGTTCTTCACAACTTCTACTAAGGACTAAGGGATTTGGGCTAGGGTAATTTGGGCATTATAACTGTCACGACCCGATCCCGGGCCCGTGACTGGTGCCTTACCCCGGGCACCCTAGTGATACTACATCAGAGAAAACCAGCGGAAATAAAAACTTAAACATGAACATGAGACAAGATAATAAAACAGGCCAACCAAACGGTTACCTTCCAATAAAATATATATAAACAACTCTTTCAAAACGAATGCTTAATCCTTTTACAAAACCCCGCCACACAAAGGCTACTGCACTTAAGATTTACAACAACTATGACGGACAGGGCCCGCCATACCCCGAATGTACAAGAACCTACAACTCGTGGAACACATACCAAAAGATAAGCCTCCAAGGAACGAGCTTCCAATGCGCTGAAAGGTGATCCTAAGAGCGGATCGACACCAATGTATTTCTACTGCGGCATGAACGCAGCCTCAAGGAGGTCGATAACAGTACCAAGTATGTGAAATCAGAATACTGCAAATGAAATCATAATAGTCTATATAAAGCAGAGACATGTATGATGACCAAGCTACAGATATAACATATAACAAGATACATCAAGTCGTGACTCACGCTCCAAATTATCACTCGTGCGTGGAATTTCTTCCTCACCGGCAGCTTATGATATGACAATACCAAGGAGTATACATGAACACCGTGTCCCACTGTGTCATAAAACCGT
Organism: Przewalskia tangutica; assembly: GCA_029844215.1. Classification (NCBI taxonomy): domain Eukaryota; kingdom Viridiplantae; phylum Streptophyta; class Magnoliopsida; order Solanales; family Solanaceae; genus Przewalskia; species Przewalskia tangutica. Next base: position 68,584,431 of record CM056726.1, read on the forward strand.
ATAGGCCAAGTATAACGACCAGAGCCGACCGTACCAATACTATAAGGCAACCACAACACGCAGCCGATACGGGTCAAGTGCGACAGCCGACTACCGGATACCAAGGCCGGTCACGTAGCCGACCGGGCAAGTACGGGTCGACCACCAGTGGACCTGTGGTCAGATCACGAGACTTCGTCACTACACCGAACGGGCAAGCGCGAGGGTCGACACGGTACCAAGGCCGAATCGGCCATGAGACGGGCAAGTACGAGCCGACTACCGGGACCAAGGCCGAACAAGAAGAAACCTCATGGAGAGCTAGTCCATAAAAATAACAATTCTTGCACAACCAAGGCTATCACCACAAGCATAAGCAAGTTACGCAACAACAAGCATAGGCAAGTTACAAAACACAAGCATAGGAAAGATACACCACAACCAAAGATAGGCAAGTTACACAACACAAGCATAGGCAAGTTACACAACAACCATTATAGTCAAGTTACACAACACAAGCATAGGCAAGTTAAACAACTAAAGTAACTATCTTTTTATTCCAAAGTCCTGTTATTTAAACATAAAGTACTACTTACGTTAAATTACTTTAAAATACATACATTACTTTTATAAAAGTCACACTATGTACGTACTAAACAAATAGAGTTACTAACATTTTTAACAAAACAAAAATGATTTCATTTGTAAAAATCAAGTAACAACCTTATTTTCCAAACGCTCAAGTTTGCCTAATTTCAAATGCTCAAGTTTCTCATTTTTAGAAAAGGTCTCGTAGTTCATAGTTTTAATCCTTTAAAACATAATTCTCCTTTAATAATTTGAGAAACATATGCCTTATATGTGAGTAGGTTATTATTGTTTATAATCGATCTTATTAAGCAGCCATGATCTAGGATATGTAATATCATTTTGTCTCATCTTAGCTTCTATGCAGATGGAGGTTTCTACTGGTTTTAATACGATACATCATTATTCAATACATTTTCCTTTATTACGCCGCAGGTGGTCCTGTCGATACACATTCTGATTTCCAAATCAAGAAACATTATCCCTTTAAATAAAACCAAGTACTCATTACTCACGAATGAGGTTTCACACAAACATTCACATTAAACAAATAAGTTAAGTCTCTTATCTTATAAGATCAAGTCTCTTAACTTCTAACATCAAGAAACCATTTTCTTTACCTCTTAAGACATTATACTGCCACGACCCGAACCTCGCCCGTGGATCGTGCCTTACCCCTGCACCCTAGTGAGACAACATCGTAGTAATCACGAACATAACACAACAACATGAAATAACAAGAAGCGCATAACGCTTATCTTTAGAAAACTTGCCTTCTGGCATAAATAATAATAACAACTCTTTCAAAATGAATAGCTTTAATCCTTTCTTTACAAACCCCGCCCACAACAAGCATTTCATGCACTCTAAGAAATGATATGATAACAATGGCGGACAGGCCCGCCAAACCCCGAATGTAAACACTTACGACGACAGGACTATACCACGATAAGCCTCCGAGAAACGGAGCTTCCCAAACGCTAAATCGTGACTCGAGAGCTAGGATCAACGATCGTGTACCTCAACTCGGCATGAACGCAGCCTCAAGGAGGTCGCATAACAGTACCGAGTATGTGAAATCAAAATACATATCGTAAATGAAATCATAGCAGCCATATAAAGCAGAGACATGTATGATAGCCAAACTACGCTTTACAACAAAGCCATGTCAAGTCGTGACTCACGCCTCAAGTCATCACTCAAGTATAACAATGGGTCTCGTGCCCACAACATCAATCATGCCTGTGGAATACCTTCCTCACCGCAGCCCATGATATAAAAGCACCAAGGAACACACATGAACACCGTGTCCCACTGTGTCATCATAAAATCAGACGGGTAAGTACGGCATAGCCGATTACTAAAAACCCACGCATCAACAAGGTCAGCGAATCAGATCATAAGATCTGTCTAGACCGTCGCATGATCAAAGCCGCCACTTGCCCGCAGATCAATGTACGCGTCTAACCTCGAACTCCCGCAGCCCGCATAGGCCAATCTCATCGCCCGCATGAGGCATTCCCCGCATCGGTGGGTAGCTACCTCGGCATCGCCCCGACTTCGCACCGCACGCCACGCGACCGCATGCCCATAAAGGACGACACTAACCCGAACTCTCATAGTTCCGCATAGGCCCGGGACTGCATGAGGTATTCTCGAATCATAGGTCCATCGACCGCCGAAGTCTACCCCGCACGGAGGCGCTTAACTCCGGAATCATCTCAAGAGATGAATGCCACAATACTATCATAACGATCGATAGTTAAATAGCACAATCAAGGAAACCCTTCACACAAACATCACAAGATACTAACACACGTAGCATCCCAACACGTTTACTTATCAACGCAATCAAGAAAGTTTTACAAGGCTATCACAAACCAATACAATCAAGTTGTTCACACAAGGTACCTTCTACTATATGATTAACAAAATCGGGTTTTTATCCCCAAAGTACTTCATACATCAACTCTTTAAAAGATACGCATTTCACAATGTCACACAATACCCGTAGTATAAAATAGAGTGACTATCCTTTTAAAGTAATCAATTACTTCTCTTTGTAAAATCCAGTAGCAACATTCTTTTCCAATGATCAAGTTTGCCTAATTTCCAATGTTCAAGTTTCTCATTTTAGAAAGGTTTCAGTAGTTCATAGTCTTATTCATTTAAGAATATAATTCTTCTTTTAAACTATCCGAGAAACATAAGTCTTATATGTGAGTAGGATATTCTTGTTTATAACAATCTTATTACAAAGAATCATGATCTAGGAAATATCATTTTGTCTCATCTTAGCTTCTATGCAGATGGAAGTTTCTACCGGTTTTAATAATACTTAATTAGTCAAAACATTTCCTTTTATTAACGCCGCAGTTGGTTTGTCGATACACATTCTCGATTTCCAAATCAAGAAAACATTCTAAGCCGTTATACCTAATTTCCCATAAAGCTAGTATAACTCCTAAGTTTTCAAAACCAAGTATTACTTCTTCTTTCAAAATGATTCAAAATCTTTTGAAATACTTCAAGTTCTTTATTAACACATAACAAGCCGCTTATAGTTCAAATCGCTTACCTTTTAAAACCACATGTATTTTCTTACCAAAGATAAAGTCATATAACCAACTTCCCATAAAGCCGTTATAACACTTTATGTTTTAAACCAATCGAATACATTTAGCACATGACGCTCACCGTACTACATAGTTCACACATATCATGCTAGAAGAGATAGGAAGAGGTTCACATACCTCGCGAGTATCGACTAATAGCAAAACGCCCAAGTACCTCAAACCGCCGGCTACTCCCTAAGCCAAGTAGATCGCGCCACGCATAGTACTTCCACCTATAAGGCCACAAGGCGCTTATTAACATCGTCTCTTAGTAGAACATTCTACGTAAAATTGAAAGACTCTCCCCGCAACAACAGAAATCTCCTCCTCTATCGAGGCCGCTACCAAGCCAACCAGTGGGTTCATACATCTAACCCGAACGGGTACAATTCTTCTCCACCGCATTACTACACAAGTCTACTGTAATACAGTCCTATGTAATTACAGCTCGCCAAGATTCTTCTTTAAATTCAGGCTTAAGTCGCAAGACATTGCCGTAAGTATTATTCAGGCTTAAGTCAAAAGACATTGCCGATAACTACGTTCAGTTCTATTATATAGTATACTTCAACTATATATTCAAGCAATCATGTAATTTCCAATTACAATAGAGGGACAAGATAATTACCTCGATAAGCCCATAATTATCCGTGTTTAAAAGTCGATCCTTAGCAATGTTTCGCTCCTACTCCGGGTGCTCCAACCCGCTCCAAACAACCCTTAGAAGTTCTACTCAACTTCTTAATAATACTCCAACCAACTATGGAGATTTTCCTTAGGGTTCCGTTTAGTGACTGAAGGAAGGTATAATAGTATTTCTGGGCTTTTCGTATAGGTATAACCTTAGAATACTACAAGGTATTGGCTAAGGAAATTTGGGCATTATAACAATACTTTTGAGAGTATTTCTACCAAGAGAGTGGGTATTTATACGAAACACTAGGCTGTGTGGGGTACCCCACGCCACACCACAAAGGGAGAGTGGAGGCTCTCGCCACTGTGGCCTATCTAGGAGGGGGCTTGGACGAGAGTCAAACAAGAGGGGAGAGGAGGACTTCAACACTTAGGAAATATTTGGAATGGATGAAGAAGTTCATCAACCTAAGAGGGTATTTATAGCACAAGCCAAGGCCAACCAATGGCCAAGATCTAGCCAAGTGCCTAGCAAGTGTAGGCCAAGATTTAGACAAGTGTGTGTGGGTCCCACTTATCAATCAACACACAAAAATATCCTACCAACTAATGCACACCTTTCGCCAAGCTACCCCATCACTCCACCAACTCGAGGTGACAAGTGTCGCCTCTCGTTGGTCCAAAATGTTTCGCCTCTCGGAAAAATCGCAAAAATTAAAAATGACATAGCCGGAAATTCCCCTACGAAAGTCGTGGAAAACGCTTCGCCAAAAACGACTCTAAACGGGTGTTGTGCACAACAATTAATTCGCCAAGCCTAACTTAAAAGTTTCAAATTTTTCTACGCACGTTCCTACGCATATACTGGAAATACGGGTATAACATTCTCCTCCTTAGAAACATTCGTCCGAATGTTCCTTCTAAGCCTTAAACAAACGCGCGCCAAAGATAGTCTTCACTACTATACTTATGAGAACAATCCTTGCCACACATGGCCATAGGAACAACCGCACAAATGCCCACATCTAAGCCCACGAGGAAAACACCTCTAATCATCACCTATGCTCGCCATACAGCTCGCTTCTCTCTTTACTCGTCAGAGATACCACTTTGTCACTTTGTCGCGAGCCTTGCTCCGACGACCAACAAATGGTACCGGCCGCTATGATCCCCGAGGATGTCGTATACCGAACTCTTTCCACATTTCGAGCATCGCTTCAGCTTCCAAAACCCGGTCACTATCTCTAACGTGGTCATCATTAATCGAACACTGATGGATCTCCGATACTTTCCCGATCATAACAATACGAAAGATCGACATACGCTTCCTAAGTCGGACGGCAAAAGCTAACATATAGGCAACCCGCCTATTCTTCACATGGACTCAAAGGCCCAAAGTAACTCGCTAAGTTCCTCTGCTTTCCCAAAATTCGCCACACCCAATCCGGTGGTACCTTCAAGAAGACCGACCGCCAACTCAACTCTAAGCGCCGCCGCCGCTTATCCGCACGATATCTCCGAGCCGCCGTAACCTCTTCTAGCCAAGCTTCACTATCCATACCCTGGAACAAGCTCGCACTAATCGTCCAACTTGCCAACATCGAACCAATCGACCAAGAACTTACACTTCCGCCCTTACAAGGCTTCATAAGGTGACATCCGAACACTGAAATGGTAGCTTAAACGCTCCCTCTACAGGAGACAACAGTCCCCACAACTACCCCTGAAGTCCACCCACTGGCCCGAGGGCGAATGCGATTCTGAGACTCACCTGAGTTCTTAGCACATGCTTGTAAAACTCCCAAACAAAACAGCCGTAACTGGCTCCACTGTCGCCATAAGGTGAAGGTAGGCACCCTGCAGCCTTACAACCTTTCCGTTAAAACAATACTGCCGAGTGAACGGTCCCGACCGAAGAACACGATGGGCTGCCCCCATCGGCCCAACCGCCGGTCGAACGCGTCCATGAACTCGTACGCTGGTCAACTAAACTTGGGCCTAACACCCTCACAACCCTAACACAAGGCGGGACCACCCCAACCAGACCCCACCACCAAAACTACCGTGGGTTGACCCGCAACGGCTCCCAACCCGACCCGGCAACGCGCAAAAATTACGAGCTCCCCGATCCGGAACAATCTCACTAAACACGTTACGAAAACCCTAGCGGTCTTCTTAGCTCAACTACCCCCTTTCATTTCACACTACTTAGGGACCTATCCCAACGTAGCTCACGCGGCACTCTGCACTCCAATAAGGATCAAACACAACACTACACCTTTACATCGAGATGGCCTTACCTCTAAGGTCTCTACGTATAAAACTCTAAGGTTCACACTTTTCTATCCCCCAAATCTTACTTGGTTAGCTAACCAAGATTTCTAATCACAACATTAACATTCTGCTATCAAAACATAGCACTTATGATATACCCATCTTATCACACATACCGAACTCTGCAGGGTTAAAGATCTATCTCAGAATTCATCGTTTCATTCCTTAGTCGTTTAATCAAACTCGCCTGTAGGCGATAGCTTGGAAGGTGACGAACTACCCACTGCATCAAGGCAAAGTCCTCCTACTAGGTCACTCTCTCGACACATGGCTCGACGGCCGCAGTACAACAAGTACCAACTAAAAGACGACATTCCCGATGACGTCACATACGCGGAACCTAAGCCCCGAGTTCACCAACTCTCGCATACTCCGAACGCCCCGAAATCCGTGGAAGACCACTCTGCACCGTGGAGGTGCATAATCTAATCGCCGCGAGGCGACTCGCCGAAAGTTACCAAAGGACCTTGCCGCTCGCCTCTTCTCGCTGCCCCTGCTAACCCGTCGATCTCATGTTCGGCGCCGCGCATGAGCCCGCATACGTGCCATGCTCAAGCTTCAATCAAGGATTACTTTGCACACCCTTCTCTTAGGTAGTCATCAAGACTCGCGATACATCCAGATACTCTCGTAGCCAAATCCATAGCTAGTAACAGTGGTCGCCTTTCGCAATCTAATTTCACTGTTCTGGCCGCGAACTAAAGGTTCAAATGTCATGGCCGCAGCAGAACCGCCGCCGCGTGCTAAACTTTATCGGGCTAGTGACGCCGCAGAAATCCTCGAACGAAGCATTACCCTAGGTAATGATTGGGCTGCGCTCACGTAACCCCGAATTCTACTCGCAGCCTCCTCGCGCTTGCCCTCCCGCCCGGGTTGCCTACGCGAGGCATAACGATAGGGAAAGAATTTCGCCGAGGGTCCAACTTACAACACTCTAAGGCACGATCTCGAGTGAGAAGAATAGAAACCAATCCTAAATATCCTATAGCCTCGATTATCGTGTGGTGCACAACACACCGATAATCAAGACTTCATCGATACGGTTCAGACACTTTCCGAGGATTAATCGCTTCGATACCACTTTTGTCACGACCAACCTGCCCGTGGATCGTGCCTTACCCGCACCCTAGTGAGACAACATCAGAGTAATCACGAACATAACACAACAACATGAAATAACAAGAAGCGCATAACGCTTATCTTTAGAAAACTTGCCTTCTGGCATAAATAATAATAACAACTCTTTCAAAATGAATAGTTTAATCCTTTCTTTACAAACCCCGCCCACAACAAGACATGCACTTAAGAAATGATATGACAACAATGGCGGACAGGCCCCGCCAAACCCCGAATGTAAACACTTACGACGCAGCGGGACTATACCACCGATAAGCCTCCGAGAAACGGAGCTTCCCAAACGTCAAATCGTGGACTCGAGAGCTAGGATCAACGATCGTGTACCTCAACTCGCGGATGAACGCACTTCAAGGAGGTCAAGATAACAAAAATTTAGTATGTGAAACTGAAAATACATATCAGAAATGAAATCATAGCGCCATATAAAGCAGAGACATGTATGATAGCCAAACTACGCTTACAACAAAGCGCCATGTCAAGTCGTGGACTCACGCCTCAAGTCATCACTCAAGTATAACAACGGGTCTCGTGCCCACAACATCAATCATGCCCGTGGAATACCTTCCTCACCGCCAGCCTATGATATAAAAGCACCAAGGAACACACATGAACACTGTGTCCCACTGTGTCATCATAAAATCAGACGGTAAGTACGAAGGCATAGCCGACTACTAAAAACCCACGCATCAACAAGGTCATGAATCAGATCATAAGATCTGTCTAGACCGCCGCATGATCAAAGCCGCCACTTGCCCGCAGATCACCGTACGCTGCCTAACCTCGAACTCCCGCAGCCCGCATAGGCCAATCTCATCGCCCGCATGAGGCATTCTCGCATCGAGGGTAGCTACTCCCGATCGCCCCGACTTCGCACCGCATGGCCACAAGGACCGCATGCCCATAAAGGACGACACTAACCGGAACTCAGAGTTCCGCGATAGGCCCCCGGACTCGCATGAGGTATTCTCGAATCATAGGTCCATCGACCGCCGAGTCTACCCCGCAGACGGAGGGCTTAACCCCTAATCATCTCAAGAGATGAATGCCACAATACTATCATAACGATCGATAGTTAAATAGCACAATCAAGGGAAACCCTTCACACAAACATCACAAGATACTAACACACGAAGCATCCCAACACGCTTACTTATCAACGCAATCAATAAAGTATTACAAGGCAATCACAAACCAATACAATCAAGTTGTTCACACAAGGGACCTTCTACTATATGATTAACAAAATCTGGTTTTTATCCCCAAAGTACTTCATACATCAACTCTATAAAAGATACGTTACTTCACAATGTCACACAATACCCGTAGTATAAAATAGAGTGACTATCCTTTTAAAGTAAATCAATTACTTCTCTTTGTAAAATCGTAGCAACATTCTTTTACAATGATCTATTTTGCCTAATTTCCAATGTTCAAGTTTCTCATTTTAGAAATGTTTCGTAGTTCATAGTATTATTCATTTAAGAATATAATTCTTATTTTACACTATCTGAGAAACTTAAGTCTTATATGTGAGTAGTATATTCTTGTTTATAACAATCTTATTACAAAGAACCATGATCTAGGAAATATCATTTTGTCTCATCTAGCTTCTATGCAGATGGAAGTTTCACCGGTTTTAATAATACTTAAAAAGTCAAAAAAATTCCATTTATTAACTCTGAAGAGGTTTGTCGATACACATTCCGATTCAAATCAAGAAACATTCTAAGCCGTTATACCTAATTTCCCATAAAGCTAGTATAACTCCTAAGTTTTCAAAACCAAGTATTACTTCTTCTTTCAAAATGATTCAAAAATCTTTTGAAATACTTCAAGTTCTTTATTAACACATAACAAGCCAGTTATAGTTCAAATCAGTTACCTTTTAAAACCCACATGTATTTTCTTACCAAAGATAAAGTCGTTATAACCAACTTCCCATAAAGCCGTTATAACACTTTATGTTTTAAACCAATCGAATACATTTAGCACATGACGCTCACCGCACTACATAGTTCACACATATCATGCTAGAAGAGATAGGAAGAGGTTCACATACCTCGCGACGAGTATCGACTAATAGCAAAACGCTCCAAGTACCTCAAACCGCCGGCTACTCCCTAAGCCAAGTAGATCGCGCCACGCATAGTACTTCCACCTATAAGGCCACAAGGCGCTTATTAACATCAGGTCTCTTAGTAGAACATTCTACGTAAAATTGGCAAAGACTCTCCCCAACAACAGAAATCTCCTCCTCTATCGAGGCCGCTACCAAGCCAACCGTGGGTTCATACATCTAACCCGAACGGTACAATTTACTCCACCGCACTACTACACAAGTCTCATCAGTAATACACCCCATGTAATTACAAGGTCAAAGATTCTTCTTTAAATTCAGCTTAAGTCGCAAGACATTGCCGTAAGTATTATTCAGCTTAAGTCAAAAGACATTGCCGATAACTACGCTCAGTTCTATTATATAGTATACTTCAACTATATATTCACAATCATGTAATTTCCAATTACAATAGAGGACAAGATAATTACCTCGATAAGCCCATACTTATCCGTGTTTAAAAGTCGATCCTTAGCAATGTTTCGCTCCTACTCCGGGTGCTCCAACCCGCTCCTAACAACCCTTAGAAGTTCTACTCAACTTCTTAATAATACTCCAACCAACTATGGAGATTTTCCTTAGGGTTCCGCTTAGTGATCAAGGAAGGTATAATAGTATTTCGGCTTTTCAGATAGGTATAACCTTAGAATACTACAAGGTATTGGCTAAGGAAATTTGGGCATTATAACAATACTTTTGAGAGTAATTCTACCAAGATGGGGGGCATGTATACGAAAACCCTAGCCTAGGGGGGGGGGTACCCCACCGCCACACCACAAAGGGGAGAGTGGGAGGCTCTCGGCCACTAGGGCCTATCTAGGAGGGGGCTCTTGGACGAGAGTCAAACAAGAGGGAGAGGAGGGACTTCAACACTTAGGAAATATTTGGAATGGATGAAGAAGTTCATCAACCTAAGAGGGGTATTTATAGCACAAGCCAAGGCCAACCAATGGCCAAGATCTAGCCAAGTGCCTAGCAAGTGTAGGGCCAAGATTTAGACAAGTGTGTGGGTCCCACTTATCAATCAACACACAAAAATATCCTACCAACTAATGCACACCTTTCGCCAAGCTACCGCCATCACTCCACCAACTCGGCGGTGACAAGTGTCGCCTCTCGCTGGTCCAAAATGTTTCGCCTCTAAAAATCCGCAAAATTAAAAATGACATAGCCGGAAATTCCCTACGAAGTCGTGGAAAACGCTTCATTTAAAAACGACTCTAAACGGGTGTTGTGCACAACAATTAATTCGCCAAGCCTAACTTAAAAGTTTCAAATTTTTCACGCACGCTCTACGCATATACTGAAATACTGGTATAACAATACCTAACTCCCATAAAGCTAGTATAACTCTTTTAAAACCTTTAAAACCAAGTGTTACTCTCCTTCAAAACGATTTATAAATCTTTGAAATACATCAAGTTCTTTATTATAACTAGCCGCTATAATTTACATCGCTACCTTTTAAAACCACAAAGTATTTTCTTACCTACATAAAGCTGTTATAACCAACTTCCCATAAAGCCGTTATAACACTTTATGTTTTAAAAACAATCAAACACGCTTAACACACGACGCCTACCGTACTACATAGTTCACACATATCATGCTATAAGAGATAGGAAGAGGTTCACATACCGCGACGAGTGCCGACTAATAGCAAAACGCCCAAGTACTTCAAACCGCTCGCTACTCCTTAAGCCACGTAGATCGCACCACACGTAGTACTTCAACCTATAAGGCCACAAGGCGCTTATTAACATCGTTCCATATTCTACAGAAAATTCGGCAGCACCTCCCCCCCCCGCAACAGCGTTAATCTCCTCCTTTACCGAGGCCGGCTACCAAGCCAACCAGGGGGGGGGTTTGCACGTCTAACCGGACGTGTACAATTTACTCACAGAATACTACAAAGTTCATCGTAATACACCCTATGTAATTACAGCTTCTCTTATTTAAATTCAGTGCTTAAGTCGCAAGACATTGCCGTAAGTATTATTCAGCTTAAGTCAAAGACATTGCCGCATTACCTATGTTCAATTCTATATATAGTATACTTTAACTATATACTCCTACAACATGTAATTTCCAATTACAACAGAAGGTCAAGAATGTTTACCTCGATAAGCCCAAAATTATCCGAGTTTATATGTCGATCCTGAGCAAGGTTTAGCTCCTACTCCGAGTGCTCCAATCCGCTCCAAACAACCCTTAGAAGTTCTAACCAACTTCTACTTATAACTTCAACTACGGGTGAAGATTTACTTAGGGTTTCGTTTTAGCGACTGAGGGAAAGTATAATGGTATTTTCTGGGCTAGTATAAGTGTAACCTTGGGAATACTACAAGGTATTTGGGCCAAGGTATTTGGACATTATAACAATACTAGAGAGTATTTCTATACCACTACAAGTGGGTATTTATACGAGACAACTAGGCTAGTGGGTACCCCACTGCCAACCACTACAAAGGGGGGAAACTCTCGCCAAAGGCCACTAGGAGGGAGGGGAGAGGCTTTGGACGAGAACTACAAGAGGAGGGAGTATTTTGAGACTTAGGTAGATTGCTCAATTTTGGATGAAGAAAGTTCATCAACTAAGGGGTATTGATCGGTCAAGTGCAGGCCACCCAAGGGCCAAGCTGGTGCCAAGTGCAAGGCAAGTGTAAGGCCAAGATTAAGCCATGTGCAACCTTATCCATCTACACAAAAATATCCTACCTAACCCTTGACCAAAATTGGGCAACAAAACGTGCCAAGAATGGCCAATTGCCGTCCAACCTCTTCCAATGCGAGGTGACACGTCACCCTCCCGCTGGTCCAAAATGTTACGCCTCTCTAAAAATCCGCAAAATTATAAATGTCATAGCCGGAATTTTCCCTACGAAGTCGTGGAAACGCTTCATTTAAAAACGACTCTAACCGTGTTGTGTACAAATTTCGAATCTATGCCTACTTTAAGGCTCAAATTGTATACGCACGCCTCACGCATACTCCGGAAATACGGGTATAACATTCTCCTCCTTAGAAACATTCGTCCCGAATGTTCCTTCTCGAGACGTATAACGATAGAGTTCTTCTTAAAAAGTTGCCAATGCCACAACTGGCCACGAAACACCCGCGTAAATACTTACATCCAAGTCTACGAGGAAACACCTCTAACATCACAAACTTTTGTCACCTTGCCGCGAGGTTCTAGTGTCACTCCGCGACTAACAAATGGTACCGGATCGCATGCGATTCCCGAGGTCTAAAATATACATCCTTCGCACCTTCTCCCGTCACAAGAAATGATCATATCTATGCTCGCAATACATGCTCGCTTTACCCTTACTCGTCGTACTCTTCCCGAACACTTGAACTCTTCTAGTATACGCATCACACTTTAGTCAACGCTCGTTTCCAACCTCGAGCCACTACCTCCAAACTTGGTCATCTTACTAGCTTCACTTCTTTACTAAGGCCATTCCCGCCTTCACGAACCGATTCTGGTCGAACATACCCACGAACTCATACGATGGTCATCTAAACTCGCCTAGCACCCTCGTGACCCTACCACCGCGACCACCCGAGCTGACCCCACTTTGAAACCGGCCGCGGTTGGCCCTCAACATGGCCCCAACCCGATCCACTAACGCATCACGCCTTGTTCCCGACCCTAACAATCTTACTCAACAGTCATGAAAGCTACCACTTCCATTTAACACTACTCAAGGAAATTATCACACAACACATTCTAGGCATAAAATGTATTCCGACAAGGATCACTTGCAAAACTGGTACTCAAGACGACCTTACATCTAAGGTCTCAACATGAAATATTCTAAAGTTCACACTTTCCATGCCCCATACAAATCCTTACAACTAGCCAAGCTTTCTAACTCATAACCATCATAACGCTATCCGAACGTAGCACACAATAATAAGGTCATCATATCATGCATACAAATCTTTAAAGCGGTTAAGGATATACTGAAAATAGGCGGTTCAAAGGACCGCTAAAATCGGAACTTCCACCGCGACTTCTACCGGCTCACGGTACGAACATCCCGCTCAAGCATGGAAGGTGAAGAACCCGCAATCGCTCTAAGAGTCCATGCTATCTCGCCAGCTACTCGCCTCGGACAATCTTCTGCCGATGGCCCGCTGGCCACAAAATAACAATCCCCGAGTTAGTACGACACTCTCCTTTATGAAGCTTTCCACAACGCCACACCGAGACAAGTGGCAACTCATCCGCGAGCATTCCCGCTTCCCCAAAATCAAACCCGGAGCCCCGACCGCCTCAATATCTCGGCGTCCCGGCGCCGCGAGACCACTCAGCATCGCGTGAGGCGCATAATCGCTCGCCGAGGCGGTCCGCCTCGAAAGTCACCAAAGGACCTCTCGCTGTCTCGCCTCTTCTCACGACTCGGTCATTCCGCCGATTTATCCTCTCTCACATCCCGCAGCATAAGCTCGCACGCGGCAATGTCCATGCCCTGAAGAGCTACACCGAACAACTCTCGCCAGTGATCATCGAGCCCTCAGAACAAATCGGTGCACTCGATCCTCCATACTAGCTACCAACGCTGGACGCATCGCCAATGAGTCGAACTCCACATTGTACTCCGAATCAGACGCCTGCTCGTCAGAACACCAAAAATCTGTTCGCCGAGCCCTCCTCATCACGAGGCAAGAAATGTGCAAGAAAGGCCTCCGAGAACTCGCCCCATAAAGCCGGAAGCATGCTCTCCCGACAGCTCCCACGAATCAAACTCCGATCATGCGGTATCACGCACTGATGCGAACCTAGACCACCGACTCGGTCTCCGATGCCTTGATCACTCACGATCCGTCAGAATCGCTTGATGAACTCCTCGCGATCATCCTCGTGCCTCGACCCATAAAACTTTGGCGCTTCACACTCGTAAAATCCCGTAGCCTCGAACTATCTCGATCTAGGGTGAACCATCGTGCATCGAACTCACAAGGCCCACTTATCCTCAAGTTCGCCACAACCCCGCCATTAATCGCCCACCTTGTAACTCATCTCTCTCGCTTCCGCATCGCGGATCGAGGCTCAGTATCGTGGTCTCTCGCCGCTTCTACTCGCAGCCTCCTCACGCTTTGCCCTTCTCGGCCCATGCCTTACGCGAGGCATAACCGTAAAACGGCACGCCGAGGGTCCAATCTTATCACACACTAAGGCACGATCTCGTAATGAGAAGAATGGAAACTAATCCTAAATGTCTCAGCCTCTCGATTATAGATGTGGTGCACAACACATCGATAATCAAGACTCTACTAGACACGGTCGTAGACACTTTCCGAGGACTAATCGCTTCCGATACCACTTTTGTCACGACCCGATCCCGCCCGGATCGTGTCTTACCCCGGCACCCTAGTGATACTACATCGAGAAAACCAATGAAATAAAAACTTAAACATGAACATGAGACAAGATAATAAAACAAAGCAACCAAACGGTTACCTTCCAATAAAATATATATAAACAACTCTTTCAAAACGAATACTTAATCCTTTTTACAAAACCCCGCCCACACAAAGGCATGCACTCTAAGATTTACAACAACTATGACGGACAGGCCCCGCCATACCCCGAATGTACAAGAACCTACCACTGTGGAACACATACCAAAAGATAAGCCTCCAAGGAACGGAGCTTCCTAATGCGCTGAAAGGTGATCCTAAGAGCGGATCGACACCAATGTACTTCTACCGCAGATGAACGCACTTCAAGGAGGTCAAGATAACAGTACCAAGTATGTGAAATCAGAATACTGCAAATGAAATCATAATAGTCTATATAAAGCAGAGACATGTATGATGACCAAGCTACAAGACATAACATATAACTAGTTACATCAAGTCGTGACTCACGCCCAAATTATCACTGTGTTCGTGGAATTTCTTCCTCACGCTAGCGATTTATGATATGACAATACCAAGGAGTATACATGAACACCGTGTCCCACCTGTGTCATAAAACCGTATAGACAAGTATAACTACCAGATCCGACCGTACCAATAATATAATGCAACCAAAACACAAAGCCGATACGGCAAGCGCGAGCCGACTATCGATACTCAAGGCCGGCCACGTGGCGACCGGCAAGTACGGGTGACCACTGGGACCTGTGGTCAGATCACGAGACTTCACACTACACCGAACGGCAAGTGCGAGGTGACTCACCGTACCAAGGCCGAATCGACCATGAGACGGCACGAGAGCCGACCAGTGACCAAGGCCGAACAAGAAGAAACCTCATGGAGAGCTAGTCCATAAAATAACAATTCTGCACAACCAAGGCTATCACCACAAGCATAAGCAAGTTACGCAACAACAAGCATAGGCAAGTTACACAACACAAGCATAGGCAAGTTACACAACAACCAGTATAGGCAAGTTACACAACACAAGCATAGGCAAGTTACACAACAACCAGTATAGGCAAGTTACACAACACAAGCATAGGCAAGTTACACAACTCAAGTTACTTTCATTTTATTCCAAAGTCCGGGTTTTTAACCCTAAAGTACTACGTACGTTAAATTCCTTTTTAAAGAGATCCATTCCTTTTATAAAAGTCACCCGATGTCCGTAGTATAAAAATAGAGTGACGAACATTGTTAAGTAAACAAAAATGCTTTCCTTTGTAAAAATCAAGTAACAACCTTATTTTCCAAACGTTCAAGTTTGCCTAATTTCAAATGCTCAAGTTTCTCATTTTTAGAAAAGGTCTCGTAGTTCATAGTTTTAATCCTTTAAAACATAATTCTCCTTTAATGATTTGAGAAACATATGCCTTATATGTGAGTAGGTTATTCTTGTTTATAATCGATCTTATTAAGCAAACCATGATCTAGGATATGTAATATCATTTTGTCTCATCTTAGCTTCTATGCAGATAGAGGTTTCTACCGGTTTTAATACGATACATCATTATTCAATACATTTTCCTTTATTACGCCGCAGTTGGTCCTGTCGATACACATTCTGATTTCTGAAATCAGAACATTATCCCTTTAAATAAAACCAAGTACTCATTACTCACGAATGAGGTTTCACACAAACATTCACATTAAACAAATAAGTTAAGTCTCTTATCTTATAAGATCAAGTCTCTTAACTTCTAACATCAAGAAACCATTTTCTTTACCTCTCTTAAGACATTATACCTAACTCCCATAAAGCTAGTATAACTCTTTTTAAAACCTTTAAAACCAAGTGTTACTCTCCTTCAAAACGATTTATAAATCTTTGAAATACATCAAGTTCTTTATTATAACTAGCCGCTTATAATTTACATCGCTTACCTTTAAAACCACAAAGTATTTTCTTACCTACATAAAGTCGTTATAACCAACTTCCCATAAAGCCGTTATAACACTTTATGTTTTAAAACAATCAAACACGCTAACACATGTACGCTCACCGTACTACATAGTTCACACATATCATGCTATAAGAGATAGGAAGAGGTTCACATACCTCGCGACGAGTGCCGACTAATAGCAAAACGCCCAAGTACTTCAAACCGTCGGCTACTCCTTAAGCCACGAGATCGCACCACACGTAGTACTTCAACCTATAAGGCCACAAGCGCGCTTATTAACATCGCTCCATATTCTACGTAAAATTCGGCAGACCTCCCCGCAAATAAGTTAATCTCCTCCTTACCGAGGCCGCTACCAAGCCAACCAGTGGGGTTTGCACGCCTAACCGGACGTACAATTTACTCACGAATCTTACACAAGTTCATCTGAATACACCCTATGTAATTACATTCGATTCTCTTATTTAAATTCAGCTTAAGTCGCAAGACATTGCCGTAAGTATTATTCGTGCTTAAGTCAAAGACATTGCCGCACGCCTATGTTCAATTCTATATATAGTATACTTTAACTATATACTCCTACAACATGTAATTTCCAATTACAAATGTATGTCAAGAATGTTTACCTCGATAAGCCCAAAATTATCCGAGTTTATATGTCGATCCTGAGCAAGGTTTAGCTCCTACTCCGAGTGCTCCAATCCGCTCCAAACAACCCTTAGAAGTTCTAACCAACTTCTACTTATAACTTCAACTACGGGTGAAGATTTACTTAGGGTTTCGTTTTAGCGACTGAGGGAAAGTATAATGGTATTTTCTGGGCTAGTATAAGTGTAACCTTGGGAATACTACAAGGTATTTGGGGCCAAGGTATTTGGACATTATAACAATACTAGGAGAGTATTTCTATACCACTACAAGGGGTATTTATACGAGACAACTAGGCTAGGGGGGGGGTACCCCACGGCTAACCACTACAAAGGGGGCGGGGGAAACTCTCGGCCAACGGCCACTCGGCGGGGGAGGGGGAGAGGCTTTGGACGAGAACTACAAGAGGGAGGGAGTATTTTGAGACTTAGGTAGATTGCTCAATTTTTGGATGAAGAAAGTTCATCAACTAAGGGGGTATTTATAGGTCAAGTGAAGGCCAACCAATGGCCAAGATGGTGCCAAGTGCAAGGCAAGTGTAAGGCCAAGATTAAGCCATGTGCAACCTTATCCATCTACACAAAAATATCCTACCTAACCCTTGACCAAAATTGGGCAACAAAACGTGCAAGAATGGCCAATTGCCGCCCAACCTCTTCCAATGTGAGGGTGACACATGTCACCCTCCCGTTGGTCCAAAATGTTACGCCTCTAAAAAATCCGCAAAATTATAAATGTCATAGCCGGAATTTTCCTACGAAAGTCGTGGAAACGCTTTTAAAAACGACTCTAACCGTGTTGTGTACAAATTTCGAATCTATGCCTACTTTAAGGCTCAAATTGTATACGCACGCCTCACGCATACTCCTGAAATACGGTATAACAATAACAATACTAGAAGGCAACTTTTTACCAAGGAGGGGTAGTGTTTCGCTAGGCTAGCTTTAGAGGGGTTGCTCTCGCTAGGGCTTCTCAAAGGGGAGGGTGTGTTTGGACGAAACAACAAGAGGAGAGGAGGGATTTGAGACTTAGAAAGATTGCTCAATTTAGGATGAAATAACTCTTCAACAAGGGGGTATTTATAGGTCAAGGATGGCCAACCAATGGCCAAGATTATGCCAAGTGCAAGGCAAGTGTAGGGTGAGGATTTAGGCAAGTGTCCTTGGCCAACTTGCACACAAAATATCCTACCAACTCCAAGACAAAATAAGCCAACCCAATCGGCCCTATTATTGCAGGACATCCACCAATGAGAGGTGACAAGTGTCGCCTCTCGTTGGTCCAACGTGTTGCGCCTCTCTGAAAAATCCGCAAAAATTAGAAATGACATAGCCGGAATTTATCCTACGCGAGTTGTGTAAAACGTTTCGAAAAACGACTCTAAACGTGTCAGGTACAAAGTGGAATTCGTCCAAGCCAACTAGGGGTGACACGTGTCGCCTCTCCTACTCGCCCAAAATATTTCATCTTCCTAAATATCCACATTGGCCAAAATCTCAAAACAAAGTGGCTCTACAAAACAGAATTTCCCGTGGCCCCACGTGACCATTTCCAAAATAAAATTCCATAATTCTGTAATATTCCAAGAAGTCCGACACAAACTGGGAATCCAATTCCCATTAACGAACCTTTTTCCTTCACAAAAACCGGAAACTTTTCCGTGGAAAAATCACCTCTTTCTTCCTTTCCAATTTCAATGTCGTATTCTCGTACGTACGTCCTCGTATACATACCCTGAAACTACGGGGTATAACATTCTCCCCTCCTTAGAAACATTCGTCCCGAATGTTCCTTCTAGGTCTCAAAACAGACAGGCGACAGTATAGTCCTTACTGCTATACTTATGGAAACAACCATGCCACACCTGGCCACCACACAACAAGCGCACATACTCATCTCCAAGTCCACGAGGAATCACCTCTATCACGAAAGTTCCTACTAGAGGTCTAAAAAGATACTCCCTTCGCACCTACTCTTTACAAACGAAATGATCACACCTATGCCTGTAATACATGCCCGCTTCTTCCCATACCACTTTTGTCACTTTGCCTTACTCGTCGTACCCTTCTCGTACACTCGAACTCTTCCTTATCACTTACCATGTTTCTGATACTGCTTCCCACTGACTCTGAGCTGCCAATAACCTCTTCTGGATAAGCTCCACCCTATCCACGCCCTGCTGAACAAGTACGAACCAACCGTCTGCACCTTGCTTACATCGAATCAATCGATCGGCAATCTTACACTAGCGCTTATAAAAAGGCTCCAAACGGTGACACCCGAATACTGAAATGGTAGCTATAATATATACTCAACAAGAGGCGAAGAGTCCTTACAGCTACTTCCGAAATCCAACCACTTGCCCGAGGGTGAATGCGACACTGAGATTCACCTGAGTTCCTAACCTTGCCTGGTAACTCTTCCAGAAAAGAAACAGCCGTAGCTTGGACTCCCCTGTCAGCCATAAGGTGAAGGTAGGCACCCCGTGCAGCCTTACAACCTTCTTGAAATAATCATCTCGCAACTTACTACCGAGTACACGGTTTGACTAAAAGATAAGGCGGGCTGACCTCATCGGCCCGACCATCGATCGAACGCATCCACGAACTCGCATAATGGTTAACTAAACTCGCCTAACACCCTCGTGATCCTCGACACAAAGCGACCACCACAAACTGACCCCATCACCAAACAGGCGTGGTCGACCCGCAACACGGCCTCGACCGACCCGCAACGCCGCCAAACACTAGCTCCCGATCCGAACAATCTCACCAATCACGTTACGAAAACCTAGCGGTCTTCTAAGCTCAACCGCCCTCTTCGCTTCACAACACTCAAGGATTCATCCCACAAAAATATCTCACGTATACTATGCACCTCGATAAGTGGTCAAACACGAAATAATTCTTTTACCAAAGATGGCCTCGCTTCTAAGGTCTCTACGTATAATATTCTAAGGCTCCCACTCTCTCTATCCCCAATCTTACCTGTGTTAACTAAAAATAATTCTAATCACACTAACACCATGTTAACCAAAACAATACTTTAAGATATTCGCATCTTACTATACATATAAATCTCTAAAGGGTTAAGGATATACCGTATTCACGCCGCACTTTCCCTATGTCGTCTAGTCAATCCCGCCTGCTGCGCATACCGGGAAGGTGATGAACTATCCATCGACCGGCAAGGCCGAGTCCCTACATCCCCGCCAACTCGTTGGACAATTTCTCGCAAATGGCCTGCCGCCGCAAACAAAACAAGCCGCCGCAGGCACGACACTCCCACGATGACATCGACCACAACGCCACACCGAGGGGTGGCCTCCTCGCTAACACCCTCCTCTCCAACCATCGCATCCACAATCGATCCGTAGGCCGAGTCTTCCTACTTGCATCCTTCCTCATAGAACATTCCTCGCCATATGGCCCCGACGACCGCAATAAAAACAAGCACCGCGAAAGATGGCACTTCCCGATGACGCCACACACCGTGAACACCGAGGAAAATCAACCTCGCGGAGGGACACTCAGACCTTTGGCGAGGCGCATGTCTAATCTGGCCACGAGGCGTTCGCCGAGAGTTACCAAATGATCTCGCCAAACGGGCCTCTTCACGATCTTGTTTAACTGCCGATCTCTACCTCTCTCACCACGCACATAATCTCAACGCAAGCCCGCTCGCCCTCGATCAAGAGCTACTCCTCACAACCCTTCTTTAGATAAGCATCAATATCCTTGGTATACCGACATAAAATACTCTTTGGCCGCCAAGTCCTTGCTAGTAATGGCCGCTCCTTCCAATCCATATTTTCTCGCTCCAAGTCGTGGAATCAAGGTCCAGATGTCATGGCCGCAGAGGAATCGCCGCCATGTACAAACTCTGCTGCATTGGCGACGTCTCGTAACTCCTCGCATGAAGCATCACCTCAGTGATGATTGGGCCTGTGCCTTCTAAATCTCTCAGATTTACTCGCAGCCTCCTTCTCGCTTTGCTTCTTCAGGCCCGAGTTACTGGCGTGAGGCATAATCGTAAAGGAAAGGAATACGTTAGAGGGGTCCAACTTATAACACAGCTCTAAAGCACGATCTCAAAGTGAGAAGAATGGAAACCAATCCTAAATATCCTATAGCCTCCTGATTATTGGTGTGGTGCACAACACACCGATAATCAAGACTCTACTAGATACGGTCTCAGACACTTTCCGAGGATTAATCGCTCGATACCACTTTTGTCACGACTGCGGCCCGTGGATCGATGCCTTACCCGCACCCAAGTAGTCATACATCGAGAAATCACGGAAAATAAAACAACTAAAATATGAAATGATCTAAATAAGACACGCTGGAAAAGTTGCTTTCGCATAAATGTATATAAGTACCCCAAAATGAAATTACATCCAACCTTACAACAGTCTACAGCACTCTAAGAGTTTAAAACAACAATGGCGGGACAGGCCCCGCCATACCCTGAATACAAATATCTACAACGACGGGGACCATACCAAAATGCTAAGCTCCGAGAAACGGAGCTTTCCCAACGTCAAACGGTGATCCTAAGAACGGATCAACGTAGGAGTACCTTTACTGCGGATGAACGCAGCCCCGGCGAGGTCGATAACAGTACCAAGTATGTGAAATCAAAATATCAGTAAATGAAATCATAGTAGTCTATATAAAGCAGAGACATGTATGATAACCAAAACTACGCTCACAAAAATAAACAATATGTCAAGTCGTGACTCACGCCTCAAAGTCATCATAAAACCGCACGGTAAGTACGAGGCATAGCCGACTACTAAAACCCCAAGATAACAAGGTCAGAATCAGATCATGAGATCTGCTTGCATCGTCACATGATCAAAGCGGCCACTCGCCGCAGATCTAATGTGCGCGTCTAGCCCTGGAACTTTCCGTAGCTCCGCATGGGCCACTCCAATGGCCCGCATGAGGTATTCCCCGCATCGAGGGTAGCTACTCCCCGACAGCGTCCTGGACTCGTCGTCCGCATGGCCACAAAGACCGCATGACCACAAGGGCCGTGATACTAACTCGAACTCCGTAGCTCGCGTAGGCCATACTGCACTGCATAAGGTATTCTCGAATCATAGGTCACTAGACCCGCCTGAGTCTACCCCGCATCGGAGGGCAGCTTAACCCCCGGAATCATGAGTGATATAATATCAACATGACAGTTTTATCGTTAAACAACCTAAGCACAATAAGGGAAAACCCCTCTATACAAACATCACCAGATACTAACTCACGTTGCATCCTAACACATTTACTTATCAAGTCAACAAGAAAGTATTACAAGACTATCACAAATCAATACAATCAAGTTATTCACACAAGGTACTTTCTACATTATGCTAACAAGTTCGGGTTTTTAGCCCCAAAGTACTTTATGTATTATTCTTTTAAAAGATCCGTTTCTTTTACAAAAGTCACACAATACCCGTAGTATAAAAATAGAGTGATTATCTTTTGAAGTAAATCAACACATTTCTTTTTGTAAAATCAAGTAACAACATTCTTTTCCCGACGCTTAAGTTTGCCTAATTTCAATTACTCAAGTTTCTCATTTTCGAAAGGTTTCGTAGTTCATAGCTTTAATCCTTTAAAACAATTTGAGAAACATATACCCTAAGTGTGAGTAGGTTATTATTATTCGTAACAATCTTATTACAGCAGCCATGATCTAGTAAATGTAATATCATTTTGTCTCATCTTAGCTCCTATGCAGATGGAAGTTTCTACTGGTTTTAATAATACTTTATTAGTCAAAATAATTCCCTTTATTAGCGCTGCTGTGGTTTGTTCGACATTTATTCGATCAGAAACATCATTCCTTTTGAAAACCAAAAATACTATTTACTCACGAATGAGGTTTCACACTTTTTAACAAAATTCATATTAGTATAATAAGTCAAGTCTCTTATTTCCTTAAATCAATAAATCGTTCTTTTTATCACTCTTAAGCCGTTATACCTAACTTCCCATAAAGCTAGTATAACTCTTAAGCTTTTAAAACCCAGTGTTACTCTTCTTTTTTTTAAAAAAAGGTTTCTTAATTCTTTTGAACTACTTCAGATTATTTTTATTCAGGCTTAAGTCAGAAGACATTGCCGTAATTATTATTCAGGCTTAAGTCCGAAGACATTGCCGTAATTATTATTCAGGCTTAAGTCCGAAGACATTGCCGTAATTATTATTCAGGCTTAAGTCCGAAGACATTGCCGTAATTATTATTCAGGCTTAAGTCCGAAGACATTGCCGTAATTATTATTCAGGCTTAAGTCCGAAGACATTGCCGTAATTATTATTCAGGCTTAAGTCCAAGACATTGCCGTAATTATTATTCGTGCTTAAGTCCAAGACATTGCCGTAATTATTATTCGGGCTTAAGTCCAAGACATTGCCGTAATTATTATTCGTGCTTAAGTCCAAGACATTGCCGTAATTATTATTCGGTTAACACACGACGCTCACCGTACTATATACATATTTATTTAAAATATCATGCTCAAGAGTATAGGAAGAATCACATAAATTTCTACGAAACCACCGCCAAGTTGAATATGTCGCGCAGAGTATCGACTATATCACCAAATACGCCTATCAACGCTCAGATCAGATCAGATAAAGCTCTAAACAGAGGGTTCGCTATTCTATGGATATTTGGGCAGACTTCCCTACCCTGAGCTACTCAAGTTCATCAGAAAACAAATTCCCATGTAAGTACGCTCTATTATTCATCTTTAAACCCTTCTACGTGATAATAGTTCAATTCTATTCTTTAATATCCTTCTAAGTATTTAATACTTACTCCTATACTTCTACAAGATATATATTCTAATTACAAAAGGAGGATAAGGTTATTTACCTCAGTAAGCCCAATAATATCCTAGATCAAAGTCGCGCTGAGCAAGGTTTAGCTCCTAAGTTGTGCGCCCAGAGCTCCAAGAAAACCTTAGAAGTTCTTCACAACTTCTACTAAGGACTAAGGGATTGGGCTAGGGTAATTGGGCATTATAAAGAATACTAAGGCAACTTTTCTACCAAGAGGGGGTAGTGTTTCTGGCTAGGCTAGCTTTAGAGGGGGTTGCTCTGCTAGGGCTTCTCAAAGGGGAGGGTGTGTTTGGACGAAACAACAAGAGGGAGAGGAGGGATTTGAGACTTAGAAAGATTGCTCAATTTAGGATGAAATAACTCTTCAACAAGGGGGGTATTTATAGGTCAAGGGATGGCCAACCAATGGCCAAGATTATGCCAAGTGCAAGGCAAGTGTAGGGTGAGGATTTAGGCAAGTGTCCTTGGCCAACTTGCACACAAAATATCCTACCAACTCCAAGACAAAATAAGCCAACCCAATCTACCTATCGCCGTGTGACATCCACCAACGAGGTGACAAGTGTCGCCTCTGTTTGGTCCACCGTGTTGCGTCTCTCGTAAAAATCCGCAAAAATTCGAAATCCCAGAGCCGTAATTTATCCTACGCGTGTTGTTTAAACGGTTTCGTCCAAAAACGACTCTAAACGGGTGTTGTGTACAAAGTGGAATTCGTCCAAGCCAACTAGGGGGGGGTGACACGTGTCGCCCTCCTACTCGTCCAAAATATTTCATCTTCCGGAAATATCCACAATGGCCAAAATCTCGAAAACAAAGTGGGCCCCACAAAACCGTAAATTTCCCAGTGGCCCCACGTGACCATTTCCAAAATAAAATTCCATAATTCGTAATATTCCAAGAAGTCCGACACAAACTGGGAATCCAATTCCCATTAACGAACCTTTTTCCTTCACAAAAACCGGAAACTTTTCCGTGGAAAAATCACCTCTTTCTTCCTTTCCAATTTCTATGTCGTATTCTCGTACGTACGTCCTCGTATACATACCCTGAAACTACGGGGTATAACAGACGTATTGTGACCATTATAGGTTGAAGTACTAAGTATAGCGTATCCTACTTGAAGGATGGATTAGCTATCAAGATTGAAGTACTTTGGAGCATTTTGCTACGTGTCGATAATCGTCGCGAGGTATGTGAACCCCTTCTTTCTTTGGCATGATCCTACGTATGAAATATCCATGTGATAGTATTTTCATGATTCCTTCTACTCTTAGAAGTTAAGAAGTATTCACATTGTTGATCCTAAGTTAAAAGTATGTTAAATTGTCCTAAGTCCTTACCAAGTCTTATGGGAGATGTTGGTAAGAATGGTTAGGAAATTATGAGATTTGATTTAAAGCTATGTGTCTTGATTTATTTAAAGTAAGTAAGTGGATTTTATGTTCGAAAATGACTTGAATTTATATGTGAAAAGGGGATTGATTTTAAAAGTGGGAGTTATATGATTTTAAGAGAATAAGTTACTTGGTTTTGGAAGTGTATGGAACTTTATATTTTTTTATAAGTATAAGTAAATGGACTTTAAAGAATGTATGTTATGAAGTTTTAAGACTATGAACTTTGGTTGTCTTTGAAGGATTTTGAAACTTTATTTTTCAAGTTATGGGACTTGATTTCTAAAGTATTGATGACATGATTTTATAAGTATAAGCGACATGATTTTAAAGAGTGTATGCTACGAGGTGTTAAGACTATAAGCCTTGATTTTATAAGTGGAAATGACTTAATTTTACAAAGTATGGCTTCTTAATTTATTTCAAAAGTTAAAAAGATGGCTTCCAAAAGAGTATGTGACTTGAGCTTTAAAAAGAAAGGAGTTCTATGATTCTTTTTAAGTATGTATGTACGTAGTATTTTTGGATCTAGTTTTCCTAATGTTGTAAGAATAAAAGTGTCTTAAGTTCTCTAAAATGAAAGGTTGTTATAACAGCTTTATGGAAAGTTGTTATGACGACTTAAGAAGTAGTAATAAGACGGGTTAAAATGTTATGTAAGGAAGGATCACACTGAGCCTACAAATAGGCCGGATTACGTTATGAGATACACCGAGCCTACAAATAGACCGGATTACGTTATGAGATACACCGAGCCTACACATAGGCCGGATTACGCCATATTACCCCGAGCCTACACATAGGCCGGGTTACGTCATCGTACACCGAGCCCCACAGGCGGGTCGGATTATGCTACATGATTCCACAGTACACCGAGCCCCACAGGCGGGCCGGATTATGCTACATGATTCCACAGTACACCGAGCCCCACATGCGGGCCGGATTATGTCACATGATTCATCAGTACACCGTGTCCCGTAAATGGGCCGGATTATGTTATGTAAGATATGTAAGTTATGTGAAAAAGACTGGATTAAACTTTTAAGTATGTATGTAAGAATATGAGGTTAATTCTTATTGAAAGAAGGAAAGGAACGGTTAATATACGATTGATTTCGGGAGTTAAAATGACATTTTTTTGTACAACGATCCACATCGTATGCGTTATTTACTCCATATTCGACTGTTGTAATCGACTTCTTCGGGGCTGCGTTCATGCCCGCAGGTTTTAGGTACCCAGGTTGGTGATCCTTGCTCATAGGATCTCGGATCAGTTTTGAGAAAAGCTCCATTTGCTCCGGAGGCTTATCTCTTGGTACGGTTTCCCTGAGGTAGTAGATTCATGTATATTCAGGGGTATGGCGGGGCCCTGTCCCGCCACAGTTGTTCAGTTGATATTCCTAGAGGTCTGTATTCACATATGTGGTTGGGCTGTAAGAACTGAGATGTACTTTTGATTATGTTTTTACTATGGAAGACGGCCTGATCGGCTAGCCTGTGACGTTTTTACTTACTCATGTGTTTATGTTGTGTATGTTCCGCTGCTATTCTCTGATGTATACCTGAACGGGGTGCCTAGGTAGGGCACCAATCGCGGCCCCGGGGTCGGGTCGTGACAGAAGGAAGGTCCATTGATATGTTTACGTATGTTATGTGGTGGTCATGTGTGGCATCGTTGGTCTTGTGCAGTGTTGATTGATAGGCATAATATAGAGATTGTGCCGGAGTGGGTATAGCTTGAAAACCGACTAAGAACATTCGGGGACGAATGTTTCTAAGGGGGGAAGAATGTTACACCCCGTAAGTCCAGTACATGTGTAAGAAAGTGTATGTAAGGAATCAAGACTTGGAAATTGGTACGAAAGGAAGAATTGTTTTTCCGGTGGAAAAATCTTCCGAACGTCGGAAAGGAAAAATGTTCGTTGTTGAGAATTGAATTCTCAAAATGCATTATTTGAAGAGTATGAAACTTATTAACATTATGGAAATTTGTTTTTACGGATTTGGTCATGTGGGGCCCACATCGAGGAATTTTACGTTTTGCAGGGCCCACGAGGGTTCCGGAATTTTATGGACGAATGAGAGGGCGACACGTGGCACCCCCACATATGGTCTTGGATGTTTATTGTAAGGATAAAATGGTCATTGACCATGGTAGAAGATAAGTCTTGCTAAGCTTGAGATTGTTGACCAAGTCAACTTGCCACTTGTGCTTAATCCTAGTGAAACTCATCTTAGCCACACATTTGTTTAAGTCTTAACCCTCCATTGTGTTTTATATACCCAACTCGTAGCAAGACTTGGCATTTTACACTTAGAAAAATTAGAGTAACACTTGTGCAAGAACAAGAGCTCTCGGGTTCACTACCATTGCCACACAAAAAAATTTCAATTTTGATCCATTAGCCACAAGACTTAAACCCAATGTCCCTAAGGGTATTGTAAGGATATCTCAATAGAAAGATTTCGGAAAAACGGCGTTTTCGTATTAGTCGCAAGGCGGAAACTTAAGGAGTTCTTCAACTTTGAAGTTGGAACTTGAAGATGGGTTCTTCATAGGCTTCTAAGGAGTGCTTGGAGCGGATTGGAAGATAAGGAAATGAGCTAAGAATTTTCTAAGGAGCGACTTTGAATCTTGGAAATTTTTAAGGGCTTGTAAAGGTATAATCTTGTCGTTTTAGTAATTAAGATTACTTGTTGTTGTAGCTATGGATATTAGCAAGCATGAGTTATATAGTATGAAGTTTGATAAGTGTATTGACTATTGGAACCCCAATCCGAAAACTAGCATGTTTAGCTTTAAGATTACAATTCAAGTCGATTATTAGTTTAAGTCGTCGCATGTTGTATAAAGAAGGAAATTGTAGTTGTTGAAGTTGTTTATGACTATATAACATGTTAGACCTTAGAACTTGGAATTGGAAAAGGATTGGAAAAGACTTTGAATTGTTGGTTATGTAAGTTGGCCGAGAATGACTAGTGAGCATTAAACTACTTCGTATGAATTGTGGGGTGGAATTTTACACGTATTGTAAGGCGTGTAATCCCCTTTGTTTGGTTGTTGTTTTGAGCCTTAAATGTGGCATGTTGGTTATTTTATTCGGCCTTGAAAAAGGTGGCAAATTGAGTAGAAACAAAGGAAGTGCTTCCCGATTTTCCGTAGAATTAGAGACCGTATACTTAGTATTATTCTACGTTAGAGACTAGAAGTTGATAGTCTTGTTGTGACCATTTTAGGTTGACACTTCTACGTATGGCGTATTCGGCTTAGCTTGTGGATTTAGCCAAAAAGGTATGTGAACTATCTCCTCTTCTAGCATGATTCCTTAAGATAAAGAAAGTACGTCTTACTCCTTAAATGATCCATTCCTTGGTTGTATTTGGATTGCCTAAAGTAGAATTTGTTCTATGTACTTCCATTGATTGTACTTTGATGTTTAAATTGTAAGTTGTATAATTCATTGCCTTAGTGAAGTTGGATTCTTAAAAGTGAAAGTATTCTACTTAAAGTACATAGAGTCTTGAAAAGGAAGTGGTTTCCAAATCTTTTGGCTAGTGCCTTAGTTCCAAAACCTAAAGGTCATTATAATGACTTTAGGGGAGTCAAAGGAGTGATTTACTTAATTGTTTTAAAAGAGGAGAAATGACATGATTTAAGAGAAGTAACTTGTTTTAAAGGTGTGAGTTACTTGAGGTTTAAAAGTAGAAGAAACTTGTTCTCTATATATTAAGAGACTCGAAGTATTTTGAAAGTTAAGAGACTTGATTTGGAAGTTTGTGATACATGGTTTTAAGTATAAGTCTCTTGGTTATAAAAAAGAATGAATATGTCTAAAACCATAAAGGGTTATAACGGCTTTATGGGAAGTTGGTTATAACGGCTTTACGGAAGGTTAAGAAAGTTGTCTATTTTGATTATTAGGCATAAGTTGCCTAGATTGTGAAAATTTGAATTACTTGGTTTCAAGCTTTGAAATGAGTTTCTAAAAGTGTAGTAACTTACTTTGAAAAATAGACACACCTTGATACTACGGGTGTTAGTATCTTGGGGTTTTACATAAAAAGGAGTCTTTTGAAAAGAATGTACGTACGTAGTACTTTGGCTTGATTAATTGAGAATTAGTCTAAGTGTGCCTTGATAAGTACTTTGGCTTGATTAATTGAGAATTAGTCTAAGTGTGCCTTGATAAGTACTTTGGCTTGATTAATTGAGAATTAGTCTAAGCGTGCCTTGATAAGTACTTTGGCTTGATTAATTGAGAATTAGTCTAAGTGTGCCTTGATAAGTACTTTGGCTTGATTAATTGAGAATTAGTCTAAGTGTTCCTTGATAAGTACTTTGGCTTGATTAATTGAGAATTAGTCTAAGCGTGCCTTGATAAGTACTTTGGCTTGATTAATTGAGAATTAGTCTAAGTGTGCCTTGATAAGTACTTTGGCTTGATTAATTGAGAATTAGTCTAAGTGTTCCTTGATAAGTACTTTGGCTTGATTAATTGAGAATTAGTCTAAGTGTGCCTTGATAAGTACTTTGGCTTGATTAATTGAGAATTAGTCTAAGTGTGCCTTGATAAGTACTTTGGCTTGATTAATTGAGAATTAGTCTAAGTGTGCCTTGATAAGTACTTTGGCTTGATTAATTGAGAATTAGTCTAAGTGTGCCTTGATAAGTACTTTGGCTTAATTAATTGAGAATTAGTCTAAGTGTGCCTTGATAAGTACTTTGGCTTGATTAATTGAGAATTAGTCTAAGTGTGCCTTGATAAGTACTTTGGCTTGATTAATTGAGAATTATTCTAAGTGTGCCTTGATAAGTACTTTGGCTTGATTAATTGAGAATTAGTCTAAGTGTGCCTTGATAAGTACTTTGGCTTGATTAATTGAGAATTATTCCATGTGTGCCTTGATAAGTACTTTGGCTTGTTTAATTGGGAATTATTCCATGTGTGCCCTGATAAGTACTTTGGCTTGTTTAATTGAGAATTGCCTATGTGTGCTGGTACTAGCCGGTTGTGTGCTAGTGGTATATCATTCATTTCGGGGTCATTCCCCGGGTTTGTGGCATTTGCATATTCCGTGGATTTGCTACCCACGATGCGAGGAATACCTCATGCGAGTCCGTAAGGGCTTATGCAGGTGAAATGGTCCCATGCGGGCGGGTCCAGCCTATGCGAGGAATACCTCATGCGAGTCCGTAAGGGCTTATGCGGGTGAAATAGTCCCATGCGAGGAATACCTCATGCGGGTCCACGCGGCCTATTGTTATACCCCGTATTTCCAGAGTATGTACGTAAGGACGTACGTAGAGAAATTCGAACTTCAAATTGGCTTGGCCGAATTCTTTTTGTGCACAACACCCGGTTAGAGTCGTTTTTAGACGAAACGTTTCCACAGCTTGCGTAGGGAAAATTACGGCTATATCCTTTTTGATTTTTGCGGATTTTTCCGATAGACGAAATGTTTTGGACCAACGGGAGGGTGACACTTGTCACCCTCATTTGGGCGATGTGGGTTGGCCGGTTGGTCACGGGTTTGAGGCCTATTGGCTCCTTGTTTTGGCCTTGTTTTGTGGCTTGTTTGGTGCCATGTTTTGTGCCTTGTTTTGTGGAGTAGGGGTTAGGGTGCACTTGGCTTGATCAAGGCCATACACTTGCCTTGCACTTGGCTTGATCAAGGCCATTGGTTTCCCTATAAATACCCCTCCCTTGTTGAAGACTTATTCATTCACCTCACTTTGTCTAAGCCTTGAAAACTCTCCTCCTCCCTCTTGTGGCTCTCGTCCAAAGCCTCTCCTCCTCCTTGTGGCCTTTGGCCGCGAGGTTCCCCCTCCCCCTTGGTTGTTTCCACCTGTGGGGTACCCCCCCCCCCGAGCCTAGTTGTTTCATACAATACCCCCTCCCTCGGGGTAGAAAGACTCTCCAAGTATTGTTATAATGCCCAAAATACCTTAGCCTTTACCTTGTAGTATTCCAAAAGTTACCTCTATACGTAGAGCCCGGAAATACTACCTTTTGTCCTTTTAGTCTCAAACCGAAACCCTAAGGAAATCTTCATAGTTGGTGAAGTATTTGAGTAGAAGTTGTTAGAACTTCTAAGGGTTGTTTGGAGCGGATTGAGCGCACGAGTAGAGCTAAACCTTGCTCAGATCGACATTATAACTTGGATAATTTTGGGCTTGTCGAGGTAAATATTCTTGTCCCTTATCAGAATTGGAGATTACATGTTGTAGGAATATATAGTTGAGGTATACTATATATAGAATCAACATTATTGTGCGGCAATGTCTTTTGACTTAAGCCTGAATTTAAAGAAAATAATCAATCAGAATTACATAGATTCAGACATGAGACTTGTGGTATTATCAGATAGTAGAATTGTATACGTCCTTAGACGTATAAACCCCCGTCGTTGGCTTAGCCTACCGATAGAGAGGAGATTTACGCCGTGCGGGGAGTGTCGCCGAATTTTCTGTAGGATGTGGAACCGTGCGGTTAGAAGTTAATAGACGTTTGTGGCCTTATAGGTGGAAGTACTACGAGTAGCGTATTCTACTGAAGAGTGGAAACGGCCAGCCGTTACGATCGGCGAGCGCTTGCTTATCCGATAATCGTCGCGAGGTATGCGAACCTCTTCCTATCCTTCTAGCATGATGCTTTGTAAACTATGTAGTACGGTAGACGACATGTTATACCCCGTATTTCCAGTATGTATGCGAGACGCACGCATTTGAGAATACGCAGAAAGATTGGAAAGGAAGAAAGAGGTGATTTTTCCACTAAAAGTTTCCGGTTTTGTGAAGGAAAAAGGTTCGTTAACGGGAATTGGATTCCCAGACGGTATTCGGACTTCCCGAATATTAGAGAATTATGGAATTTTATTTTCTGAATGGTCACGTGGGCCCACGGAGAAATTTACGGTTTTGTGGGGCCCACTTTGTTTTCGAGATTTTGGCCATTGTGGATATTTTTCAAAGACGCTTTTGAGGCCATAGGAGGTGACACGTGTCACCCCGCCAGGTGGCTCGGGCCGGTTACATTTGGGCACAAGCGCCGACCAGAGTCGCTTCCGACGAAACGCTTTCCACAGTTTCGTAGGGAAAATTCCGCTATGTCCTTTTTAATTTTTGCGGATTTTTCCGAGAGACGAAACATTTTGGACCAACGGAGGGTGACATGTGTCACCTCACATCGAAGCTTTGGGCGCCAGTGGACGATTGGTTCACGAATCGATTGATATTGTGGCTCACGCTTGGCCCTATTGGTTCCTTGTTTCAGGCCTTGTTTTGGCCTTGTTTTGTGGCTTGTCTTGTGCCATGTTTTGTGGAGTAGGGTTAGGGTGCACTTGGCTTGATCAAGGCCTTACACTTGCCGCACATGGCTCGATCTTGGCCATCGTTGGCATTTGGGTTTGCTATAAATACCCCTTTGTGAAGACTTCATTCATCCACAAATGTTTCCAAGTCTTGAATCCCTCCTCCTCTTGTCGACTCTCGTCCAAGAGCTCCTCTCCCTTGAAAGTGGCCTTTGGCGCAGGTCTCCTCCCCTCATGAGGTCTGGCCAGGGTACCCCTAGCCTAGTTGTTTTCGTATAATATCCCTTGTTGTGGTATAGAAATACTCCCTAGTATTGTTATAATGCCCAAAATACCTTAGCCTTGTACCTTGTAGTATTCCAAAGATACCTCTTTACGTAGAGTCCTAAATACTACCTTTGTCCTTTTAGTCTCAAACCGAAACCCTAAGGAAATCTTCATAGTTGGTCAAGTATGTGAGTAGAAGTTGGTTAGAACTTCTAAGGGTTGTTTGGAGTGGTTTGGAGCGCACGGAGCGAGCTAAACCTTGCTCAGATCGACATTATAACTTGGATAATTTTGGGCTTATCGAGGTAATTATCTTGTCTCTATTGTAATTGGAAATTACATGTTTGTTGTGAGTATAGTCAAGTATACTATATATGGAACTACTTAGTATTCGCAATGTCTTTTGACTTAAGCCCAAGAATAAAGAATCGAATCGAATCAGTATTTACATAGGATCAGACAAGTGTAGACTTGTGTAAGACATCGAGTAGAATTGTACACGTCCGGTAGACGTGTAAACCCCGGTTGGCTTGGTAGCCAGCCTCGATAGAGAGGAGATTTACGCTGCCATGGGGAGGTCTGCCAATTTTCTATAGAAAGATAGAAACTTGTGTTTTGGGGTTAATAGACGCTGACCTTTATAGGTGAAAGTACTAAGAGTAGCGTATTCTACTCGAGAGTGGAAAGGGCTAGCAAGGTTGTAGTACTTGGAGCATTTTGCTTATTGTCGATAAATCGTCGCGAGGTATGTGAACCTCTTCCTATCTTTTCTAGCATGATTGTTGTGAACTATGTAGTACGGTAGACGCATACGTGCTAAGTGATTTGGTTGGTTTAAAACATAGGTGTTATAATAGCTTTATGGGAAGTTAGTTATAACGACCTTATGTAAGTGAAAATGGTTTATGATGTTAGAAGTTAAGAGACTTGATCTTATAAGATAAGAGACTTAACTTATTTGTTTTAATGTGGATGTTTGTGTGAAACCTCATTCGTGAGTAATGAGTACTTGGTTTTAAAGGATAATGTTTTACCGATTTCGAATCGAACGTATCGGCTGCACCAATCGCAGCTAATAAAGGAAAATGTATTGAATAATGATGTGTTGTATTAAAACCGTAGAAACCTCCATCCGCATGTAAGCTAAGATGAGACAAAATGATATTACATTTTCTAGATCATGGTCATTGTAATAAGATCGTTATAAACAAGAATAAACTACTCACGATATGACATATGTTACTCAATTGTTCTAAAAAGGAATCAAGTGATTAAGTTTGGGAACTATGAAACCATTTAAAACGAGAAGGTTTCGAGTAATCAAACTAGGCAAACCGAACTTAGGAAAAGAATGTTGTTACTTGATTTTGAAAAGGAAGGTGGGTTGGTCATTCTAATACTACGTATCGGGTGACTTTATAAAAGTAATGGATCTCTTTAAAAGAACTTAACGATGTAGTACTTGGGGTTAAAACCCGACTTTGGCATAAAATGAAAGTACTTTGAGTTGTGTGAAACTTGCCTATGCTTGTTGTGTGAAACTTGCCTATGCTTGTGATGATAGCCTTTATTGTACAATCGTTGTGTTTCGTGTTACCGCTCTCTCGATAGGTCGTTGATCGTTGAGAACTTACTTGGACGCGTCCAGCGACGAGAAATTCCACGCACGCCTCGCTGATAGTATTATTGTTGTTAATCGCTTTGGACATACCGACACGACGCGTAGCGCACGTATGCTTCCATTTTGGTTAAGGTCTTGCGTTAATCGCTTTGGATATATCGACACGACGCGTAGCGCACGCATGTTTCCATTTTGATTATCGCCAGGATTTCCTTCGACATACCGACACGACGCGTAGCGCACGTATCGTCCATTTGGAATGTTGTCTTATTTTTCCTTTCGACATACCGACACGACGCGTAGCGCACGTATGCTTCCATTTGGATTCTTGTCTTGTTGTTGAGGTCACATGGACATGCCTACACCGGCGCAGAATTCCGGCATGTGGCCATGGGACATCGTATTATTGTTGCATCATGGACATGTCTACACCGATGCAAGATTCCGGCACGCGCCATAATGCGAACTCGATTGATGTTGGGCGTGAGACCCATAGTTATATCGAGTGATGATCGCTTTATGTTGTGAATCAGAGTTTGGTTATCATACATGTCTCCTGCTTTATATAGACTGCTATGATTTCATTTACAATATTATACAGTTTCACATACTTGGTACCGCAGATCGACCTCTTGGGCTGCGTTCATGCCGCAGTAGAGGTACATCGGCCGTGGATCCCCGCCTTAGGATCACATTCAGACGTATTAGGAAGTTCC
Source organism: Przewalskia tangutica (assembly GCA_029844215.1). NCBI lineage: Eukaryota > Viridiplantae > Streptophyta > Magnoliopsida > Solanales > Solanaceae > Przewalskia > Przewalskia tangutica. The sequence goes on from CM056726.1 coordinate 68,619,978, forward strand.
GCTTTCTTGGAGGCTTATCTTTTGTATGTGTTCCCGAGTTGTAGGTTCTTGTACATTCGTGGTATGGCGGGCCTCGTCCGCCATAGTCGTTGTAAATCTTAGAGTCTGTAGTCCCGCTGTGGCGGTGGTTGTAAAGGATTAAACTGCTCGTGTTTTATGTATATACCAAGGCAACTGCTTGGTTGGCTCGTTTATTTATGATATCTCTTGTTAAATGACTCATGTTTTATGTTCGCTGATTTTCTCGATGTATGTATCACCAGGGTGCCCAGGTAAGGCACCGCACCCGCCCCGAACGGTCGTTACAAAAGTGGTATCGAGCGCTTAATCCTCGGAAAGTGTCTACAGACCGTGTCTAGTAGAGTCTTGATTATCGATGTGTTGTGCACCACATCTATAATCAGGAGGCTGCAGGACATTTAGGATTGGTTTCCATTCTTCTCATCCTGAGATCGTGCCTTAGAGCTGTGTTGTAAGTTGGACCCCTCTGACGTATCTCGTTTTTACCAGTTATGCCTCCGCGCAAGGCAACCGTGAGCCAGAGGCAAGGCGCCGAGGAGCCGCTAGTGAGATACAGAGGAGTTCGAGGCGCAGCCGGCCAAGACTGAGAGGTCAGGCTTCAGACGGCGGGTTTTGTGACGCCGCCAGCCCCAGCAGAGGTTAGAGCCGCAGCAATGGCTGCTGAGACCGCAGTACCTGAGCCTCCAGTCCCACAGTCTGGGGCAGAGGAGATGGGTTACAAGGAGATGGCCCAGTTGCTGGCCAGGGTCGTGGCCAGATATGAGGATAGGCTGGATGCAGCAGCCTGGGCCCGAGCACCATGGTTCACCCCCGAGCAGATAGTTTGAGGCTACGGGACTTTCTGAGTTGTAGCCCGCCAGAGTTTTACGGGTCGAGGCCTGAGGATGATCCGCAGGAGTTCATCCGGCAGTTACAGCGGATCATGCGGGTGATCAAGGCTTCAGAAACCGAGTCTGTGACCTTTGGTTCGCATCGGCTGCGTGATACCGCAGTCGATTGGTTTGATTCACGGAGCTTTCCCGGGAGAGCATGCACTCCAGCAGATGGGATGAGTTTTCGGCTTTCTCACGCACTTGCCTCCGCACGGTGAGGGCACGCCGGCAGATTTTTGTTATCGAGACAGAGAGGCGACCGTCGTGAGTACAATGTCGAGTTCGATTCTTTGGCTCGATATGTCCCTGCGCTTAGTTGCAGATATGGAGGATAGGGTGCATCGCCACGCCACCGCTTGATGATTATATGGCCGAATCTTGTGCGGTGTTTCTCTTCACCGCATGGACATTGCCCGCACGCAGCTCATGCACCAGATGCGAGGCACGGAGGGTCGACGGAATGACCGGATCGGAGAAGAGGGCCAGACGCAGTGGTCCTTTGGTGGCTTTCGAGGCGGACCGCCTCAGAAGAGTTAGTTATATACCCCCACCAGCATGAGTGGTCCACCACCGCCTTCGACGCAGTCGTGGCTCGAGGTTTAGATTTTCTGAGAGAGCGGGTGTTAACCACCAAGCCACCCCTACCTCGTTGTGACCATTGTGGTAGACTCCATTTTGGAGAGTGTCGTGCTAGATTGGGAGTTTGTTTTGCATGCGACAGCAGGCCATTTTATGCAGGAACTGCCCTACCAAGGGAAGCGCGGATGTTACGACTCACCTTCAGATCTGTGGGTGGTTCATCACCTTTCTACACTATGCTCGCAGGCGTGCCTATGATTAGAGTGAGCGGTAGCTTCTGTATATCCTTAACCTCTAGAGTTTTGGTATGCTTGTTATGATGATCTCATTATTGTGTGCTATGTACGGATAGCATTGTGATATGTGTGAGTTAAAATGCATGGTTAGTTGGAAGGATACGTATGAGGCATGGTAAGTGTGAACCTTAGACTATTTCACGATCGAGACCTTAGAGGTAAGGTCGTCTTGAGTAAAGGATTCGCTTTATGTTTGACCTTTATAAGGGTGAGTAGTATACGGGATTTATTTGTGTGATAAGTCCATGGGTAGTGTGAGATGGAAGTGGTAGCTTTCATGACGTGGAATTAGTAAGATTGTTAGGATCGGGAACAAGAGTTCGCACGGTTGGGGTCGGGTTTAGGACCATTTGCGGGTCAAACCAGAACCCTTTGGGGTGGGGCCAGTTCGTGGTCCCGCCAGTGGTAGGGTCACGAGGATACTAGGCCCAAGTTTGTATGATCATCGTATGAGTTCGTGGACGCGTTCGACCGTAGCGGTTCAGAAGGCCGGAATGGCCTTAAGGAAGTTTGAGGTTAGTAAGATGACCAAGTTGGAGGTAGTGACTCGCAGATTTTCGAACTAAGTAATGACTGAAGTATGGTACGTCTTCGAGAGTTCAAGTGTTCGAAGGGCACGACGAGTAAGGAAAGAAGATAACGTGTGTTATTTCGCGCTGCCGTGGCTGGCAATTTGTTAGAAGAACTTCATCGATATCCGCTCAGGAAGGAACATTCGGACGAATGTTTCTACGAGGGGAGAATGTTATACCCCGTATTTCCAGAGTATGTATGCGAGGACGCATTTACGAATACAAGAAAGATGGAAAGGAAGAAAGAGGTGATTTTTCCACGGAAAAGTTTCCGTTTTGTGAAGGAAAAAGGTTCGTTAACGGGAATTGGATTCCCAGATTTGGTATTCGGACTTCCCGAATATTAGAGAATTATGGAATTTTATTTTCTGAATGGTCACGTGGGCCCACTGAGAAATTTACGGTTTGTGGGCCCACTTTGTTTTCGAGATTTTGGCCATTGTGGATATTTTTTCAAAGACGCTTGAGGGCGATAGGAGGGTGACACGTGTCACCCCGCCTGTGGCTTGGCCGGTTACATTTGGGCACAAGTGCCGACAGAGTCGCTTTTCCGACTAAACGTTTCCACATTTCGTAGGAAAATTCCGCTATGTCCTTTTTAATTTTTGCGGATTTTTCCGAGAGACGAACATTTTGGACCAACGCGAGGGTGACAGGTGTCACCCTCACATTGAAGCTTGGCGCCAGTGGACGATTGGTTCACGAATGGATTGATATTGTGGCTCACGCTTTGGCCCTATTGGTTCCTTGTTTTGTGCCTTGTTTTGGCCTTGTTTTGTGGCTTGTCTTGTGCCATGTTTTGTGGAGTAGGGTTAGGTGCACTTGGCTTGATCAAGGCCTTACACTTGCCTTGCACATGGCTTGATTCGCCATTGGTTGGCATTTGGGTTTGCTATAAATACCCCCTTTGTGAAGACTTCATTCATCCACAAATGTTTCCAAGTCTTGAATCCCTCCTCCTCTTGTCGACTCTCGTCCAAGAGCTCCTCTCCTCGAAAGTGGCCTTCGCCGCAGGTCTCCTCCCTCATGAGGTCTAGCCAGGGTACCCCCTAGCCTAGTTGTTTTCGTATAATATCCCTTGTTGTGGTATAGAAATACTCCCCTAGTATTGTTATAATGCCCAAAATACCTTAGCCTTGTACCTTGTAGTATTCCAAAGATACCTCTTTACGTAGAGTCCGAAATACTACCTTTGTCCTTTAGTCTCAAACCGAAACCCTAAGGAAATCTTCATAGTTGGTCAAGTATGTGAGTAGAAGTTGGTTAGAACTTCTAAGGGTTGTTGGGAGTGGTTTGGATCGCACGGAGTGGAGCTAAACCTTGCTCAGATCAACATTATAACTTGGATAATTTTGGGCTTATCGAGGTAATTATCTTGTCCTCTATTGTAATTGGAAATTACATGTTTGTTAGAGTATAGTCAAGTATACTATATATGGAACTACTTAGTATTCGCAATGTCTTTTGACTTAAGCTGAAGAATAAAGAATCGAATCGAATCAGATTTACATAGGGTATCAGACAGTAGACTTGTGTAGTATATCGAGTAGAATTGTACACGTCCGGTAGACGTGTAAACCCTCGGTTGGCTTGCAGCCTCGATGAAGAGGAGATTTACGCTGTATGTGCGGGAGGTGTCGCCAATTTTCTATAGAAAGATAGAAACTTGTGTTTTGGGGTTAATAGACGTTTTGACCTTTATAGGTGAAAGTACTAAGAGTAGCGTATTCTACTCAAGGAGTGGAAAGTGGCTAGTGCGTTGTAGTACTTGGAGCATTTTGCTTATTGTCGATAAATCGTCGCGAGGTATGTGAACCTCTTCCTATCTTTTCTAGCATGATTGTTGTGAACTATGTAGTACGCAGACGCATACGTGCTAAGTGATTTGGTTGGTTTAAAACATAGGGTGTTATAATAGCTTTGGGAAGTTAGTTATAACGACCTTATGTAAGTGAAAATGGTTTATTGATGTTAGAAGTTAAGAGACTTGATCTTATAAGATAAGAGACTTAACTTATTTGTTTTAATGTGGATGTTTGTGTGAAACCTCATTCGTGAGTAATGAGTACTTGGTTTTAAAGGGATAATGTTTTACCGATTTCGAATCGTAATGTATCGGCAGCACCACCGCGAGCGTTAATAAAGGAAAATGTATTGAATAATGATGTGTTGTATTAAAACCAAGAGAAACCTCCATCTGCATAAGCTAAGATGAGACAAAATGATATTACATTTTCTAGATCATGGTTTGTAATAAGATCGTTATAAACAAGAATAAACTACTCACGATATGACATATGTTACTCAATTGTTCTAAAAGGAATCAAGTGATTAAGTTTGGGGAACTATGAAACCATTTAAAACGAGAAGCTTGAGTAATCAAACTAGGCAAACCGAACTTAGGAAAAGAATGTTGTTACTTGATTTTGAAAAGGAAGGTGGGTTGGTCATTCTAATACTACGGTATCGGGTGACTTTTATAAAAGTAATGGATCTCTTTAAAAGAACTTAACGTATGTAGTACTTGGGGTTAAAACCCGACTTTGGCATAAAATGAAAGTACTTTGAGTTGTGTGAAACTTGCTTATGCTTGTTGTGAAACTTGCCTATGCTTGTGATGATAGCCTTTATTGTACAATCGTTGTGTTTCGTATTACCGCTCTCTCGATAGAGGTCGGTTGATCGTTGAGAACTTACTTGGACGCGTCTGCAGCGGTGGAGAAATTCCACAGCACGCCTCGCTGATAGTATTATTGTTGTTAATCGCTTTGGACATACCGACACGATGCGTAGCGCACGTATGCTTCCATTTTGGTTAAGGTCTTGTAGTTAATCGCTTTGGATATATCGACACGATGCGTAGCGCACGTATGTTTCATTTTGATTATCGCTTGTGATTTCTTGGACATACCGACACGATGCGTAGCGCACGGGTATCGTCCATTTGGAATGTTGTCTTATTTTTCCTTTCGACATACCGACACGATCGTAGCGCACGTATGCTTCCATTTGGATTGCTTGTCTTGTTGAGGTCACATGGACTTGTCTACACCGGCGCACTCCGGCATGTGGCCGGGACATTGGTATTATTGTTGCATCATGGACATGTCTACACCGATGCAAGATTCCGGCACGCGCCATAATGCGAACTCGATTGATGTTGTGGCGAGACCCATAGTTATATCGAGTGATGATCGCTTTATGTTGTGAATCGTAGTTTGGTTATCATACATGTCTCCCGCTTTATATAGACTAGTATGATTTCATTTACGATTGCAGGCCACATACTTGGTACTGTTGATCGACTCTTCGGCCGCGTCACGCCGCAGTAGAGGTACATCGGCCGTGGATCCCCGCCTTAGGATCACGTTCAACATTGGAAGTTCCGCTTTTCGAGGCTTATCTTTTGTATGTGTTCCCCGAGTTGTAGGTTCTTGTACATTCGTGGTATGGCGGGCCCCGTCCCGTCATAGTCGTTGTAAATCTTAGAGGTCTGTAGTCCCGCCAAGCGTGGTTGTAAAGGATTAAACTGCTCGTGTTTTATGTATATACCAAGGCAACCGCTTGGTTGGCCTGTTTATTTATGATATCTCTTGTTAAATGACTCATGTTTTATGTTCTGATTTTCTCGATGTATGTATCACTAGGGTGCCTGTGGTAAGGCACGATGAACTGCCCCGAACGGTCGTTCTGATATACGTGTTAAATGAGTTGGTTGGTTTAAAACATAGGGTGTTATAATAGCTTTATGAGAAGTTAGTTATAACGACTCTATGTAGGTAAAAGATTGGTTTATTGATTGTAGAAGTTAAGAGACTTGATCTTGAAAGATAAGAGACTTAACTTGTTTTACTTGGTTATTAACATTTAGTTAAATGTGTTGTGAAACCTCATTCGCGAGTAATGAGTACTTGGTTTTAAAAAGAATAATGTTTTATTGATTTCGGAAATGAGAATAAGTGTCGAACAAACCACAGGCTAATAAAGGAAAGTGTATTGACAAATAACTAATTGTTATTAAAACCAAGAGAAATCTCCATCCGCATAAGCGAAGATAAGACAAAATTGTATTACATTTCCTAGATCATGGTCAGTAATAAGATTGTTGTAAACCGTAATAAACGGCTCACTAGGTGCCTGGGTAAGGCACCACCACGCCCGGATCGGTCTTGACAAAAGTGGTATCGAGCGATTAATCCTCGGAAGGTGTCTACAGACCGTGTCTAGTAGAGTCTTGATTATCGATGTGTTGTGCACCACATCTATAATCAGGAGGCTATAGGACATTTAGGATTGGTTTCCATTCTTCTCTTTCTGAGATCGTGCCTTAGAGTTGTGTTGTAAGTTGGACCCCTCTGACGTATCTCGTTTTTACCAGTTATGCCTCCGCGCAAGGCAACCAGAGCCCAGAAGGGCAAGACAGCCGAGGGTGCTGCTAGTGAGATACAGAGGAGTACGAGGGCGCAGGCCCGGTCAGTGCCTGAGATTATGTTTCAGACGGCGGGTTTTGCGACGCCGCCCAAAGCAGAAGTTTAGAGTCGCATCGATGGTCGCTGAGACCATCAGACTGAGCCTCCAGCCCCACACTGGAGCGGATGAGACGGGTACAAGGAGATGGGCCGCTGGCCGTCGTGGGCCGATATGAGGATAGGCCGGATGCAGTAGCCTGGGGCCAGAGCACCAGTGGTACAACCCCGAGCAGATAGTTTGAGGCTACAGGACTTTCTCGAGTCAGAGCCCGCCGAGTTTTATGGGTCGAGGCCTGAGGATGATCCGCAGGAGTTCATCCGGCAGTTACAGCGGGTCATGAGAGTGATCAAGGCTTCGGAGACCGAGTCGGTGGTCTTAGGTTCGCATCGACTGCGTGATACCGCAATGATCCGGTTTGATTCGCGAGTTGTCCCGGAGAGCATGCGCTCCAGCAGATGGGACGAGTTCTCGAGGCATTCTCACTCACTTCTTGCCTCCGCATGAGGAGGGCACGCCGGACAGATTTATGATGCTTAGACAGAGAGGTCGTACGGGTCGGGAGTACAACGTGGAGTTTGACTCGTTGGCTCGGTATGTCCCCGCTTTAGTGGCAACCATGGAGGATAGAGTGCACCGCTATGTCACCGGGCTAGATGATTACTTGACAGAGGCTTGTTCGGGTGTAGCTCTTCAGCCGGGCATGGACATTGCCCGCATGCAGGCTCATGCACTAGGATGTGAGGTACGGAGAGGTCGACTAATGACCGGATCGCCAGAAGAGGCCGTGACATCGTGGTCTTTTGGCGACTTTCGAGGCGGACCGCCTCAGCAGCAGACTAGTTTTGTACCCCCGCCAGTACAGAGTGGTCCTCCACCGTCTTCAAGAGCGTCGTGGCTCGAGGTTCGTGTTTCTGGTAGTAGGGTGTTGGCGATGACGCAATACCCCTACTCTGTGGCCGATGTGGTAGACCGCATTTCGGGGAGTGTCGTGGTGCCAAGGGAGCTTGTTATTTTGCGGCCAGCAGGCCATTTGGCGAGGAACCGTCACCAAGCGGTAGCACGGATGTTGCGACTCACCTTCGTGATCGGTCGTTCATCACCTTCACTAGCTATGCGCCCTGCGGGGCAGGACTGTGATTAGAAAAGCGGTAGAGACAGGTATGTCCTTAACCCTCCAGAGTTTTGTATGCTTGTTATGCTGATGTGTTTAGTGTTATGTTCGGATAGCTTTGTGCTAAAATGTGATTTAGAAGCCTGGTTAGTGTAGAAGGGTAAGCCTGGGGGCATGGTAAGTGTGAACCTTAGACTATTCCATGATTGAGACCTTAGAGGTAAGGTCGTCTTGTGTAAAAGATTTATTTTATGTTTGACCCTTATCAGAGTGCGTAGTATACGCGGGTTTATTTGTGTGATAAGTCCATGGGTAGTGTGAGGTGGAAGTGGTAGCTTTCATGACGTATGTTAGTAAGATTGTTCCGTGATCGGCGAGCAAGAGTTGGCGCCGGGCGAGGGTCGGGTTGAGGGCATATCGCGGGTCAACCCGTAGTCCCGCTTTTAGCGGGTCGGTTCAGGTGGTCCCGCCAGATGGTAGGTCACGAGGGTGCTAGCCCCGCTTTAGTTAATCATCGTATGAGTTCGTGGACGCGTTCGACTGAAGCGTTCAAAGGCCGGAATGGCCTTAAAGAATTTTGATGTTAGTAAGATGACCAAGTTTGGAGGTAGTGACTCGAGGGTTGGAAAAGAAGCGTTGATTAAGTGTGGTACGGATACTAGAAGAGTTCGAGTGTTCGAGAAGGTACAACGAGAAAAGGGAGAAGTGAACGTGTTTTGTGGGCCAGTGTGGCATGATTGTTTTCGTAAGTATAGCGTGAAGACTATACGGCGCGTGTTTTGGGTTAGAAGGAACATTCGGACGAATGTTTCTGGAGGAAGAATGTTATACCCGTATTTCCGAGTATGTACGTGGGGCGACGTGAGAAATTCGAACTTCAAATTGGCTTGCCGAATTCTTTTGTGCACAACACCCGGTTAGAGTCGTTTTTGACGAAACGCTTTCCACCTTGCGTAGGGAAAATTCGGCTATGTCCTTTTGATTTTTATGATTTTTCCGAGAGACGAAATGTTTTGGACCAACGGGAGGGTGACACTTGTCACCCTCATTTGGGCGATGTGGGTTGGCCGGTTGGTCACGGGTTTGAGGCCTATTGGCTCCTTGTTTTGGCCTTGTTTTGTGGCTTGTTTGGTGCCATGTTTTGTGCCTTGTTTTGTGGAGTAGGGGTTAGGGTGCACTTGGCTTGATCAAGGCCATACACTTGCCTTGCACTTGGCTTGATCAAGGCCATTGGTTTCCCTATAAATACCCCTCCCTTGTTGAAGACTTATTCATTCACTCCTCACTTTGTCTAAGCCTTGAAAACTCTCCCCTCCCTCTTGTGGCTCTCGTCCAAAGCCTCTCCCCCTCCCCCCTCCTTGTGGCCTTTGGCCGAGAGGTTCCCCCTCCCCCTTGGTGGTGTCTAGCCGTGGGGTACCCCCCCCCTAGCCTAGTTGTTTCGTATAATACACCCCCCCTCTTGGTAGAAATACTCTCCAAGTATTGTTATAATGCCCAAAATACCTTAGCCTTTACCTTGTAGTATTCCAAAACTTAACTCTAGACGTAGAGCCCTGAAATACTACCTTTTGTACTTTAGTCTCAAACCGAAACCCTAAGGAAATCTTCATAGTTGGTCAAGTATTTGAGTAGAAGTTGGTTAGAACTTCTAAGGGTTGTTTGAGCGGATTGGAGCGCACGGAGTAGAGCTAAACCTTGCTCGGGATCGACATTATAACTTGGATAATTTTGGGCTTGTCGAGGTAAATATTTTTGTCCCTTATTGTAATTGGAGATTACATGTTGTAGGAATATATAGTTGAGGTATACTATATATAGAATCAACATTATTGCGGCAATGTCTTTTGACTTAAGCTGAATTTAAAGAAAAGAATCGAATCAGAATTACATAGATCAGACATGAGACTTGTGGTATTATCAGATAGTAGAATTGTATACGTCCGTTAGACGTATAAACCCTCGTTGGCTTGGTAGGCCTCGATAGAGAGGAGATTTACGCCGCATGCGGGAGGTTCCGCCAATTTTCTCGTAGGATGTGGAACCGCAAGCGGTTAGAAGTTAATGGCGTTTGTGGCCTTATAGGTGGAAGTACTACGAGTAGCGTATTCTACTTGAAGAGTGGAAACGGCTAGCCGTTACTGATCGGCGAGCGTTTGCTTATTGTCGATAATCGTCGCGAGGTATGTGAACCTCTTCCTACCCTTCTAGCATGATGCTTTGTAAACTATGTAGTACGGTAGACGCATATGTTTTAAATGAGTTGGTTGGTTTAAAACATGTGGTGTTATAATAGCTTTATGGGAAGTTAGTTATAACGACTTATGTAGGTAAAAGATTGGTTTATTGATTGTAGAAGTTAAGAGACTTGATCTTGAAAGATAAGAGACTTAACTTGTTTTACTTGGTTATTAACATTTTGTTAAATGTGTTGTGAAACCTCATTCGCGAGTAATGAGTACTTGGTTTTAAAAGAATAATGTTTTATTGATTTGGAAATGAGAATAAGTGTCGAACAAACCACAAAGAACGCTAATAAAGGAAAGTGTATTGACAAATAACTAATTGTTATTAAAACCAAGAGAAATCTCCATCCGCATGAAGCTAAGATAAGACAAAATTATATTACATTTCCTAGATCATGGTCAGTAACAAGATTGTTGTAAACTGTAATAAACGACTCACGTCTAAGACTTATGTTACTCAATTGTTTTAAAAGAGATTAAAACTATGAGTTATGAAACCTTTTAAAATAAGAACCGGAGCATTTGAAATTAGGCAAACTTGAGCGTTTGGAAAATAATGTTGTTACTCGATTTTACAAAGGTTATTATTTTTGTTTACTTAAAAAGATAGTCACTATATAATAGGGTTATTATGTGACTTTTGTGAAAGGAATGGATATCTTAAAGAGGATTTTAATGTACGTAGTACTTTAGGGTTAAAACCCGGACTTTGATATAAAATGGAAGTACCTTGAGTTGTGTGTAACTTGCCTATGCCTGTTGTTGTGTAACTCGCCTATGCTTGTTGTGATAGCCTTTGTTGTGCAAGTGTTGATATCAGGTGACTTCTTGGGAAGCTCCGTTTCTCCGGAGGCTTATTCTTTGGTATGTGTTCCCTGAGTTGTAGGTTCTTGTACATTCAGGGGTATGGCGGGGCCCTGTCCCGTCATGGTTGTTGTAAATCTTAGAGGTCTGTAGTAATCGCTGTGGGCGAGTTGTAAAAAGGATTAAACTGTTCGGTTTTATGTATATACGTAAGGCAATCGCTTTTGGTTGGCCTGTTTTATGATCATATATCTTGTTTCATGTTTATGTTTTATTTTCCGCTGGTTTTCTCTGATGTTGTATCACTAGGGTGCCCGGGGTAAGGCACCAGTCACGGGCCCGGGATCGGGTCGTGACACCTATGCGGGTGAAATAGTCCCAGGAGTAGGAGTGCTTAATGATACTGTGGGCGGGTGGTCCTGCTTTGATCGTGAGCTTCCTAGTTTATATTGTAAGTATACTACTATTTACTCTCATTGTTAGTAAGGCACGATAATCGTAATTTGATTATCATGGATCGCCGTGAGGAAGGATTCCACGCATGATTGATATTATGGGCGTGAGACCCATGATTATATTTTAGTAATGACTTTGAGGCACGCGTCCACGACTTGATATGATCGTTATGTATCAGATCGTAGGTTGGCTATCATACATGTCTCTGCTTTGTTTAGATCGTTATGATTTCATTATAGTACTTATCGCTTCACATACTTGGTACATTCTTCGCATCGACCTCCTTCGGGCCGCGTTCATGCCGCAGTTTAGGTACGCAGCTTGGTGATCGGCAGTGTAGGACCGCCGTAGTTTTGGATAGCTCCCTCTGTTCAGGAGTTTATCATTTTTGGTATAGTTCCTTCAGTACAGGCTTTTGTACAGTTATGGGTACGGCGGGGCCTTGTCCCGTCATATTTCAGTTTAACTCTTAGAGGTCTTTATTCATATGTTGGATTGGACTCATGTACGGTGTAGTATCTTTTGTTTATGTATATTATATGGCAGCCTTGTCGGCTTTGTCTTGCACGTACATTGGTTTAAAAAAAAAATGAGGTGTTATTTGATTTCCGCAGCCATCGAGTTGCTAAGGTAGAAGTGCCGTGTAGGGCACCGCCACGCCCGGGGTTCGGGTCGTGACAATTCGTCACAATATTACGTTTTCCGACAATTTCATAATTCCGATAATTTTTTTTACAAGTCTCAAATCTTAACACTTGTGAGTTCTTACGTACGTTCTTAACACATGTCCTGTAAATACGGGGTGTAACATTATTCTTCATTCTTTTCTAACACAAGTTCATCCATACATAATAACAATAAGTAATATCCAATTACTTTAAAAGAAGAAGGACTTTTACCTCATTTTTTGCCCAAAAATGCCCCAAAACAGTCCGGTCTTTATTGCGTTAGCTGCTTTCGCTCCACTTCTTCAAGTTCCAATCACATATATGTACCCCCTACAACCTTAGGATCAACTTCTATTTGAATCTCACTTCCAAAAAGTCGACGGAACCCCTAGGGTTTTGGCATCAACTTTCGGCCAAGACAAGTAAAAACGTAGAATATTAATGACGCCCAAAATCGCCCACATCGTGCCTTACCCCGCACCCTAGTGATACAACATCGAGAAAACCAGCGAAATAAAAACTTTACACATGAAATGAGAGATATAATAAATAAACAAAGCAACCAAAACAGCTTGCCTTCAAGATATACATAAAACCCGAACAGCTTTAATCCTTTTACAACCCCGCCCACAACAAGACATGCACTTAAGATTTATACAACAACTATGACGGACAGGCCCCGCCATACCCCGAACGCATAAGAACTTACGGACTGTGGTAACATACCAAAGATAAGCCTCCGACGGAATGGAGCTCCCAAAACGCTGAAATGAGATCCTAAACGCGGATCGACACCGATGTACTTACTGCGGATTTAACGCAGCCCAAGGAGGTCAAGATAACAGTACCAAGTATGTGAAATCAGAATATCAGAAATGAAATCATAATAGTCTATATAAAGCAGAGACATGTATGATGACCAAACTACGAGATATAACATATAACCGATACATCAAGACAGGACTCACGCCTCCAAATTATCACTGCGTGCGTGGAATTTCTTCCTCACCGGCGGCTTTATGATATAACAATACCAAGGATTATACATGAACACCGTGTCCCACCTGTGTTATAAAACCGTGACAGACAAGTATAACTACCAGATCCGACCGTACCAATAATACAATGCAACCAAAACACGGCCGTCACGGCAAGTGCGAGCCGATCATCGAGACCAAGGCCGGCCACGAGCTGACCGGCAAGTACGAGGGCTGACCACCAGGACCAAGGTCAGATCACGAGACTTCACACTATACTGAACGGGCAAGTGCGAGGGTCGACCACGGTGCCAAGGCCGAATCATCCATGAGACGGGCAAGTACGGAGCCGACCACCGTGACCAAGGCCGAGCAAGAAGAAACCTCACGGAGAGCTAGTCCATAAATAACAATTCTTGCACAACCAAGGCTATCACCACAAGCATAAGCAAGTTACGCAACAACAAGCATAGGCAAGTTACACAACAACAAGCATAGGCAAGTTACACAACAACAAGCATAGGCAAGTTACACAACTCAAGTTACTTTCATTTTATGCCAAAGTCCGGGTTTTTAACCCTAAAGTACTACGTACGTTAAATCCCTTTTAAAAGAGATCTATTACTTTTATCAAAGTCACCCGATACCCGTAGTATTAGAATGACCAACCCACATTCCTTTTCAAAATCAAGTAACAACATTCTTTTCCTAAGTTCCAGTTTGCCTAGTTTCAATAACTCAAGCTTCTCATTTTCAAATGGTTTCATAGTTCATAAACTTAATCACTGATTCCTTTTAGAACAATCGAGTAATATATGTCTTACGTGAGAGTAGGTTATTCTTGTTTACAACATTCTTATTACAAAGACCATGATCTAGAAAATGTATATCATTTTGTCTCATCTTAGTTTCTATGCGGATGGAGGTTTCTACCGGTTTTAATACAATTCATCATTATTTAATACATTTTCCTTTATTAACGCTCGCAGCGGGTCCTGTCGATACACATTCTGATTTCAAATCAAGAAACATTATCCCTTTAAATAAAACCAAGTACTCATTACTCACGAATGAGGTTTCACACAAACATTCACATTAAAACAAATAAGTTAAGTCTCTTATCTTATAAGATCAAGTCTCTTAACTTCTAACATTAGTAAACCATTTTCTTTACCTCTCTTAAGACATTATACCTAACTCCCCATAAAGCTAGTATAACTCTTTTTAAAACCTTTAAAACCAAGTGTTACTCTTCCTTCAAAACGATTATAAATCTTTTGAAATACATCAAGTTCTTTATTATAACAAGCCGCTTATAATTCACATCGATTACCTTTTAAAACCACAAAGTATTTTCTTACCTACATAAAGCCGTTATAACCAACTTCCCATAAAGCCGTTATAACACTTTATGTTTTAAGACAATCAAACACGCTAACACACGTACGCCTACCGCACTACATAGTTCACACATATCATGCTAGAAGAGATAGGAAGAGGTTCACATACCTCGCGACGAGTGCCGACTACTAGCAAAACGCCCAAGTACTTCAAACCGCTGCTACTCCTTAAGCCACGTAGATCGCACCACACGTAGTACTTCAACCTATAAGGCCACAAGGCGCTTATTAACATCTAGATCTCATCGCTCCATATTCTACGTAAAATTGCAAAGACTCTCCCGCCATAGCGTAAATCTCCTTCTCTATCGGGCCGCTACCAAGCCAACCGTGGGGTTTTTACACGCCTAACCGGACGTGTACAATTCTACTACACAAGAATACTACACAAGTCTACTCAGAATACACCCTATGTAATTACAGTCATTCTTAATTCTTCAGCTTAAGTCAAAAGACATTGCCACAAGATTAAGTATAGTTCTATATATAGTATACTTCAACTATATATTCTACAACATGTAATTTCCAATTACAATAGAAGGACAGAGTGTTTACCTCGATAAGCCCAAAATTATCCGAGTATAATGTCGCTACCGAGCAAGGTTTAGCTCCTACTCGAGTGCTCCAATCCGCTCCAAACAACCCTTAGAAGTTCTAACTAACTTCTACTCCAAAACTTCAACCAACGGTGAAGGTTTCCTTAGGGTTTCGGTTTGAGACTAAAAGGACAAAAGGTAGTATTTCCTGACTCTACGATAGAGGTAACTTTGGAATACTACAAGGTATATATTAAGGTATTTTGGGCATTATAACAATACTTGGAGGAGTATTTCAATACCACAAAAGGGTACCACACGAGAACAACACCCTGGGAGGGGGTGTTCTCGGCTTTAGCTCACAAAGGGGGAAGGTTTCGCCAAAAGGCCTTCACAAGGAGAGGGCTCTTGGACGAGAGTCAACAAGAGGGAGGAGGGTTCTCAAGACTTAGGCAAGTGAAGAGTGGATGAAGACTTCTTCAAAGAGAGGGGGTATTTATAGCAAAACCAAAGGCCAACCAATGGCCAAGATCAAGCCATGTGCAAGGCAAGTGTAAGGCCAAGATCAAGCCAAGTGCACCCTAACCCTACTTTTACAAAACACTCCACAAAACAAGCCACAAAGCAAGGCACAAAAGAGGGAGCCAATCGGCCAAGGCCAACCAAGGCTCTCTTTGGACGCCCAATCGTCCAACCTTCCCCACTTGCTTCCAATGTGAGGGTGACACATGTCACCCTCCCGTTGGTCCAAAATGTTTCGTCTCTCGGAAAAATCCGCAAAAATTTTAAATGACATAGCCGGAATTTTCCCAACGTAAGTCAGGGAAACGCTTTCGCCGAAAACGACTCTAATCGCACTGTGCCCAAATTTCGAATCCAATGCCTAACTTAAGGCTCAAATTTCAGACGACGCCCATACGCATATACTCGAAATACGGTATAACATTCTTCCTTAGAAACATTCGTCCGAATGTTCCTTCTAGGTCTCAAAACAAACGGCGCCGTGATAGTCTTCACCGCTATACGCACGAAAATAATCATGCCACACCGCCACAAAAACACACGCTCACTTCTCCCTTCTCGTAGTACTGCCACGAACACTCGAACTCGTTCTAGTATCCGCACCACACTTCACAACGCTCGCTTTCCAACCCTTGGAGTAACTACCTCCAAACTTGGTCATCTCCCTAACGTCGATTTCCCCTAAGGCCATTCCCGGCCTTCACGAACTAATTCTGATCGAACGCATCCACGAACTCATACGATGTCATCTAAACTGGGCCTAGCACCCTCGTGACCCTACCACCGCTGACCACCAGAACCGACCCCACCCCAAACCGGTTACGGTTGACTCGCAAATGGTCCTCAACCCGACTTCAACCGCCAACTCTTGTTCCCGATCCGAACAATCTTACTATTTCACATCATGAAAGCTACCACTTCCATCTCACACTACCAGTGACTTACCCTTTTCACTAACTGTGTTTCTAAATCACATTTTAGCACAAAGCTATCCAAACATAACATTAAACACATCAACAACATCAATACAAACAAAACTCTAGAGGGTTAAGGATATACCTGAAACTAGGCGGTTCAAGGACCGCTAAAACTGGGAACTCCCACCGCGACCTCTACCGGGGCCTTCCGGTGTACTAACATCCTGCCTGGCTATGGAAGGTGAAGAACCCGCAACTGCTCTAGTAGTCCATGCTATCCTACCAGTGCTACTCGGTCTGGACAGCCTTCTGCCGATGGCCCCGCTGGGCCGCAAAATAACAATCTCCCGAGTTAGTACGACACTCTCCCTTACGAAGCTTTCCACAACGCCACACCGAGACAAGGGCAACCTCATCCGCGAGCACTCGCTTCCCTCAAAATCTGAAACACAGGAGCCCCGACCGCCTCGAATATCCCGGCGTCCCGAAAGCCGCGAGGACCACTCAGATCTTGACGAGGTACATAACTAGTTCTGCCGAGGCGGTCCGCCGAAAGTCACCAAAGGACCTGCTCGCCTCTTCGCGACTTTGGTCATTCCGCCGATTTATCCGCCTCACATCCAAGTGTATACGCTGCACGCGGCAATGTCCATGCCCTACCAAGAGCTACACCCAACAACTCTCTGCAAGGCAATCATCGAGCCCTCAGAACATATCGGTGCACTCGATCCTCCATACAAGCTACTAACGCGGACGCATCGCCAATGAGTCGAACTCCACATTGTACTCCCGAACCGCACGCCTGCTCGCCAGAACACCAAAAACTGCTTACCGAGCCCTCCTCGTCCGTGAGGCAAGAAATGTGCAAGAAAGGCTTCGAGAACTCGCTCCATACCGCTGGAAGTGCATGCTCTCCTCGACAGCTCCCAAGAATCAAACCATCGATCGCGGTATCACGCAGCTGATGTGAACCTGTGGCCACCGACTGATCTCCGATGCCTTGATCACTCTCACGATCCGATGAATCGCTTGATGAACTCCTCGCGATCATCCTCGTGCCTCGACCCATAAAACTCGCGCCTACAACTCGTAAAATCCCGTAGCCTCGAACTATCTCGATCTAGGGTGAACCATCGTGCATCTTTGAACTGCTGCGCCCACTTATCCTCAAGTCCGCCACAACCCTCGCCATTAATCGCCCACTCCTTGTAACTCATCTCTCCGCCTGCATCGCGGGATGGAGGCTCGTGTATCGTGGTCTCGCCACGCTTTACTCGCAGCCTCCTCTCGCCGCTTTGCCCTTCGCCCGGTTGCTTTACGCGAGGCATAATCGTAAAAACGGTATGTCGGAGGGTCCAATCTTATCACACGGCTCTAAGGCACGATCTCGTAATGAGAAGAATGGAAACTAATCCTAAATGTCCTATAGCCTCTCGATTATAGATGTGGTGCAACACATCGATAATCAAGACTCTACTAGACACGGCTCAGACACTTTCCGAGGATTAATCGCTCGATACATTTCGTGACGCCCGAAAATCGGGCCCACATCGTGCCTTACCCCGCACCCTAGTGATACAACATCGAGAAAACCAAATGAAATAAAAACTTTACACATGAAATGAGAGATATAATAAATAAACAAAGCAACCAAAAATTTGCCTTCAAGATATACATAAAACTCCGAATAGCTTAATCCTTTTACAACCCCGCCACAACAAGATTCATGCACTCTAAGATTTATACAACAACTATGACGACAGTGGCCCCGCCATACCACGAACGCATAAGAACTTACAGACTCGGGGTAACATACCAAAGATAAGCCTCCGACGGAATGGAGCTCCCAAAACGCTGAAATGAGATCCTAAACGCGGATCGATACCGATGTACTCTACCGCAGATTGAACGCACTCGGCGAGGTCAAGACAACAGTACTAAGTATGTGAAATCAGAATATCAGAAATGAAATCATAATAGTCTATATAAAGCAGAGACATGTATGATGACCAAACTACGATATATAACATATAACCGATATCAAGACAGGACTCACGCTCCAAATTATCACTCGTGCGTGGAATTTCTTCCTCACCGCCGAGCTTTATGATATAACAATACCAAGGATTATACATGAACACCGTGTCCCACTGTGTTATAAAACCGTGACAGACAAGTATAACTACCGATCCGACCGTACCAATAATACAATGCAACCAAAACACGGCCGACACGGCAAGCGCGAGAGCCGACATCGGAGACCAAGGCCGGCCACGAGTCGACCGGCAAGTACGAGGGTGACCACCTGAGGACCAAGGTCAGACACGAGACTTCGTCACTATAATCGAACGGCAAGCGAGGGTCGACCACGGTGCCAAGGCCGAATCATCCATGAGACGGCAAGCAGAGCCGACCACCGTGACCAAGGCCGAACAGTAAGAAACCTCATGGAGAGCTAGTCCATAAATAACAATTCTTGCACAACCAAGGCTATCACCACAAGCATAAGCAAGTTACGCAACAACAAGCATAGGCAAGTTACACAACAACAAGCATAGGCAAGTTACACAACAACAAGCATAGGCAAGTTACACAACTCAAGTTACTTTCATTTTATGCCAAAGTCCGGGTTTTTAACCCTAAAGTACTACGTACGTTAAATCCCTTTTAAAAGAGATCTATTACTTTTATCAAAGTCACCCGATACCCGTAGTATTAGAATGACCAACCCACATTCCTTTTCAAAATCAAGTAACAACATTCTTTTCCTAAGTTCCAGTTTGCCTAGTTTCAATAACTCAAGCTTCTCATTTTCAAATGGTTTCATAGTTCATAAACTTAATCACTTGATTCCTTTTTAGAACAATTGAGTAATATATGTCTTACGTGAGAGTAGGTTATTCTTGTTTACAACATTCTTATTACAGCAGCCATGATCTAGAAAATGTATATCATTTTGTCTCATCTTAGTTTCTATGCAGATGGAGGTTTCTACTGGTTTTAATACAATTCATCATTATTTAATACATTTTCATTTTATTAACGCTGCAGGTCCTGTCGATACACATTCGATTTCAAATCAAGAAACATTATCCCTTTAAATAAAACCAAGTACTCATTACTCACGAATGAGGTTTCACACAAACATTCACATTAAAACAAATAAGTTAAGTCTCTTATCTTATAAGATCAAGTCTCTTAACTTCTAACATTAGTAAACCATTTTCTTTACCTCTCTTAAGACATTATACCTAACTCCTCATAAAGCTAGTATAACTCTTTTAAAACCTTTAAAACCAAGTGTTACTCTTCCTTCAAAACGATTATAAATCTTTTGAAATACATCAAGTTCTTTATTATAACAAGCCGCTTATAATTCACATCGCTTACCTTTTAAAACCACAAAGTATTTTCTTACCTACATAAAGCCGTTATAACTAACTTCCCATAAAGCCGTTATAACACTTTATGTTTTAAGACAATCAAACACGATTAACACACGTACGCTCACCGCACTACATAATTCACACATATCATGCTAGAAGAGATAGGAAGAGGTTCACATACCTCGCGACGAGTGCCGACTACTAGCAAAACGCTCAAGTACTTCAAACCGCCGCTACTCCTTAAGCCACGTAGATCGCACCACACGTAGTACTTCAACCTATAAGGCCACAAGGCGCTTATTAACATCTAGATCTCATCGCTCCATATTCTACGTAAAATTCGGCAGACTCTCCCCGCCATAGCGTAAATCTCCTTCTCTATCGGCCGCTACCAAGCCAACCAGTGGGGTTTTACACGCCTAACCTGACGTGTACAATTCTACTACACAAGAATACTACACAAGTCTCATCTGAATACACCCTATGTAATTACAATTCGCTTCTTAATTCTTCAGCTTAAGTCAAAAGACATTGCCACAAGATTAAGTATAGTTCTATATATAGTATACTTCAACTATATATTCTTACAACATGTAATTTCCAATTACAATAGAAGGACATGAGTGTTTACCTCGATAAGCCCAAAATTATCCGAGTATAATGTCGCTACCGAGCAAGGTTTAGCTCCTACTCCGAGTGCTCCAATCCGCTCAAACAACCCTTAGAAGTTCTAACCAACTTACTCCAAAACTTCAACCAACAGTGAAGGTTTCCTTAGGGTTTCGGTTTGAGACTAAAGGACAAAAGGTAGTATTTCCTGACTCTACGATAGAGGTAACTTTGGAATACTACAAGGTATAAGGCTAAGGTATTTTGGGCATTATAACAATACTTGGAGGAGTATTTCAATACCACAAAGTGGTACCACACGAGAACAACACCCTAAGGGAGGGGTGTTCTCGCTTTAGCTCACAAAGGGAAGGTTTCGCCAAAAGGCCTTCACAATGGGAGAGGCTCTTGGACGAGAGTCAACAAGAGGGAGGAGGGGTTCTCAAGACTTAGGCAAGTGAAGAGTGGATGAAGAAGTCTTCAAAGAGAGGGGGTATTTATAGCAAAACCAAAGGCCAACCAATGGCCAAGATCAAGCCATGTGCAAGGCAAGTGTAAGGCCAAGATCAAGCCAAGTGCACCCTAACCCTACTCCACAAAACACTCCACAAAACAAGCCACAAAGCAAGGCACAAAAGAGGGAGCCAATCGGCCAAGGCCAACCAAGGCTCTCTTTGGACGCCCAATCGTCCAACCTTCCCCACTTGCTTCCAATGTGAGGGTGACACATGTCACCCTCCCGTTGGTCCAAAATGTTTCGTCTCTCGGAAAAATCCGCAAAAATTTTAAATGACATAGCCGGAATTTTCCCAACGTAAGCTGTGGAAACGTTTCGTCAGAAAACGACTCTAATCGGCACTTGTGCCCAAATTTCGAATCCAATGCTCAAATTTCGTACGTACGTCCATACGTACATACTCTGGAAATACGGGGTATAACAATTAATCTAGGCTTAGCACTTGGTTTAAGGGCTTAATCTTGGAGAAATAAATTGATCAACAATGGTTGTTCTTAGCCAAGGGGCTCTCGAAATTATGGAGCTAAAGGGGAGAAGATGAGAGCTTATTTTTTGGTCTAAGTGTAAAGTGATCCAAGTCTTGCAAGACTTGGATATGTATAACCAAGTGGAGTGGGACCCATGTCCACTTGTCCCCTCTCAAAATATCTAATTTATTGTCATCTTAGCAAGACAAATGGAGGGGTGCCACGTGTCGCCTTCCGATTGGTCCAAAATATTAATTTTTTTTTTAAGGTCCCCGCGAAATTGTGAAATTCTCGGCGGACCCCATATTACCAATTCCAACACCTTATAATTCAATACTAAGTCCATAAATCCAATTAGAAGTATTATACTCCAAGTTAATAATTTTTCCGTCGTCAAATTTTTTTTCCGAAATTTTCCTTAAGAAAATGTAAATATTCTTTCCTTCCAAAATTCAAATATTAAATTCTTAATCACGTTCTCAATTAGTAGCCCTGGTATTACGGGGTGTAACAGTTGTGTGCGGACGCAACCCGATAAGGATAGAGCCTATGTTTTCCCGGTAGTTAGGGAAGCAGGAAAGGAAATTACGCCACTCACGATTTTGAGCTGGCGGCAGTTAAATCATGCCTTGAAGATTTGGGGGCATGACGTATATATAGACTTCATATGGATAATTGTACATACCACAAGAGCCTCCGGTATATCTTCAGACAGAGGCAGTTGAATTTGCGACAGAGACGATGGTTAGAGTTACTCAAGGATTGTGATATTGATATCCTATACCATCCGGGGAAAGCCGAGACGATTACAGATACTCTTAGTCATGGATCAAAGGGTAGTATGCCAGATGGGCAGCCAGATAGACTGGACGTGGTCCGTGAGATTCTTCAGTTACCGAGCCTAGGGGTTCGATTATTTGTTTCCAAGGTTAATGAAGTTTAGATCCGAGAGGTTGCCTAGTCTTCCGTCGTTGAGGAGGTAAAGAGGCGACAATATGAGGATCTAGTTATGATACAGTATCGAGATACGGCTCTCCGAGAAGCGAAGAGCCTGTTTGAGTTGCACCGGATGGGGTGCTGTGAGATGAGGATAGATTGCGTGTACCCGATACTGCAGGACTAGTCAACAGGTCTTAAGGGAGGCACGCAGTGCTTATTGCTCTAATTGTTCGGGGTCGACTATGTTGTGTAGTGACCTCAGATGTATGTATTGGTAAGGTGGCCTGAAGAGGGACGTAGCAGAGTTGTTGCTTAATATCCGACTAGTAGCAGTCATGGTTGAACACCGTAAGCCCGGTGGCTATTACAAAGATTTAGACCCCGACTTAGATAGGAGAGGTAATTAAAATGGATCTTGTTACAGGGTGGCATCGTACTCAGAGGAAGTGCGACCCCCTGGGGGTCATGGTAAACATGCTGACGAAACCAACCGTGTTCTTCCGGTTAGGACCACTTGCTTGGCTGAGGTTTATGCCAGCTTTTATAGCAGGGAGATTGTGAGACTGCACGGGGTTCCTACATTTATGATGTCCGACAGATGAGCTCGGTTACGGATAACTTCTGGAGGTTGTTCAGAAGGGTTTTAGGGACACAGGTGGGTCTCAGTGTTGCATTTCACCCTCAGACCAATGGACAGGCAGAGCGTACCATCCAGGACTTGAGGATAGGTGGCGGGCCTGTGTTCTTGATTTCAGAGATAGCCGGGAAGGTTATTTGCCTCTTGTTGAGTTACGTACGATAACAGATACCCTTCCAGTATTCAGATGGCACTGTATGAGGCCTTGTATGTAAGAAAGTGTAGATCGCCGGTTGGGTGGTTCTTTGTAGGCAAGGTTCAGTTATTTGGAACAGACTTGATTCAGCGGGCTGTGGATAAGGCGAAGTGTTATACCCCGTAGTTTTGACCATGCGTATGAGAGCGTACGAAAGGAGTAAGACTTAAAATTTTCGAAAGATAAGTTGACGGATTGTTTCTGACGGGTTTTAATCAACTTTGGGGCGGGTTATGACCCGGTACATTGAGAGTTCCTAGGTGTTTCAAAGGCCTAGTCCGTAGTTCGTTGAGTCTAGTTTCTAACGCAACCAACCGTTCGTCGATAGGACATCGGAGTAGGAAGATATGGGGGTTACAAGTTTAGTGCGCGGACGGACAGAAAAGTGTTTCGGACAAAAGCGATAGGGCCGCGGCGCCGGATGCAGGGCCGCGGCGCCGGAATGTCCTGGGAGTCGGCAGAAGTTTTAGCGCCGCGGCGCCGGCTGCAGGGCCGCGGAGCCGAGGCGGGTTCTGCGAAGTTGAGTGGGGATTTCTGCACTGTTTTATTTTAAAAGAGGTCATGGGTGGGTGACAAGTATCCCCCCCCCCCCCATCTGATTTTGCATGCACTACTTATTGACCAAGTCTTGAAGACTTGGTCATTCTTCAAACTCTCACCTCTCTCTAAACTAAAGCTCTCACTTCTCTCTAAAATTCCAAGAGGAATTCAAAGCCTAAGGAAATCTGAAAAGTTATGACAAGAAGGAAGCTTGTGGCTAGCTTGTAAGGGTTATTGTGGTGGTGTTCTTGGAAAAGAGGTGTTACATCCCGTAAGTACAGGACATGTATAAGAGAATGTATGTAAGGAATCAAGACTTGGAAATTAGTACGAAAAGGAGAATTGTTTTTCCGACGGAAAATCTTCCGAACGTCGGAAAGGAAAAATGTTCGTTGTTGAGAATTGGATTCTCAAAATGCATTATTTGAAGAGTATGGAACTTATTAACATTATGGAAATTTATTTTTACGGATTTGGTCACGTGGGGCCCACCCGAGGAATTTTACGTTTTATGGGGCCCACGAGGGTTACAGAATTTTATGGACGAATGAGAGGGCGACACGTGGCACCCTCACCTATGGTCTTGGACGAATTTTAGTAAGGGTATTATGGTCATTTGGCCAATGTTAAGATGACAAAGTCTTGCTAATAATAGAGCTTGACATTGTTGACTAAGTCCAAGGGACACTTGGCTTGATCTCCTCCCTCCAAACCTAACAAGTGTTATGATCTAGACCCTTCATTGAAGTATATATCCTATACTAGTGCAAGATGACTTTCATACTTAGAAAATTTTCAAGAACTTGTCTTGTTGAAGAACAATGCTCTCGGCCAAGGCCTCTTTTGGAAGACAAACTTTTGTAGTTTTGATCCATTAGCCACAAGACTTTAACCCAAGGTTCTTGAGTGTATTGTAAGGATATCTCAATAGAAAGATTGCGGAAAGACGACGTTTTCGTATTAGTCGCAAGGCGTAAAGTTAAGAGTTTTTCAACTTTGAAGTTGGAACTTGAAGATGGGTTCTTCATAGGCTTCTAAGGAGTGCTTGGAGCGGATTGGAACTTAAGGAAAGGAGCTAAGAATTGCTAAGGCGCGACTTTGAATCTTGGATTTTTTTAAGGGCTTATAAAGGTATAAATTTTGTCGTTTTAGCAATTAAGTTTACTTATTGTTGTAGCTATGGATATTAGCAAGCATGAGTTATATAGTATGAAGTTTGATACGTATTGGCTATTGGAACCCTAATCTGAAAACTAGCATGTTAGCCTTAAGATTACAATTCAAGTCGATTATTCGTTTAAGTCGTTGCATGTTGTGTAAGGAGGAAATTGTAGTTGTTGAAGTTGTTTATGACTATATAACATGTTAGACCTTAGAACTTGGAATTGGAAAAAGAATTGGAAAGGACTTGTTGTTGGTTATAAGTTGGCCGAGAATGGCTTGGATTTTTATACTACTTGATATTAATTGTGGGGCGGAATTTTACACGTATTGTAAGGCGTGTAATCCCATTTGTTTGGTTGTTGTTTGGAGCCTTAAATGTGGCGTGTTGGTTATTGTATTCGGCCTTGAAAAAGGTGGCAAAGTGAGTAGAAACAAAGGAAGTGCTGCCCGATTTTCCGTAGAATTAGAGACCGTATACTTAGTATTATTCTACGTTAGAGACTAGAAGTTGATAGTCTTGTTGTGACCATTATAGGTTGACACTTCTACGTACGGCGTATTCGGCTTAGCTTGTGGATTTAACCGAAAAGGTATGTGAACTATCTCATCTTCTAGCATGATTCCTTAAGATCAAGAAAGTACGTCCTACTCCTTAAATGATCCATTCCTTGGTTGTATTTGGATTGCCTAAAATAGAATTTGTTCTATGTACTTCCTTGAGTGTACTTTGATGTTTAAATTGTAAGTTGTATAATCCATTTCCTTAGTGAAGTTTGGATTCTTAAAAGTGAAAGTATTTTACTTAAAGTACATAGAGTCTTGAAAAGGAAGTGGTTTCCAAATCTTTTGGCTAGTGCCTTAGTTCCAAAACCTAAAGGTCATTATAATGACTTTAGGGAAGTCCAAGGAGTGATTTACTTAATTATTTTAAAAGAGGAGAAATGACATGATTTAAGAGAAGTAACTTGTTTTAACTGTGTAAGTTACTTGAGGTTTAAAAGTAGAAGAAACTTGTTTTCTAAATATTAAGTGACTTGAAGTATTTTGAAAGTTAAGAACTTGATTTGTAAGTATGTGATACTTGGTTTTAAAAGTATAAGTCTCTTGGTAATAAAAAGAATGAAATTGTCTAAAACCATAAAGGGTTATAATGGCTTTATGGGAAGTTGGTTATAAATGCTTTATGGAAGGTTAAGAAAGTTGTCTATTTTGATTATTGGGCATAAGTTGCCTAGATTATGAAAATTTGAAGTTACTTGATTTCAAGCTTTGAAATGAGTTTTCTAAAAGTGTAGTAACTTACTTTGAAAAATAGACACACCTTGATACTACGGGTGTTAGTATCTTGGGATTTTACATAAAAAGGAGTCTTTTGAAAAGAATGTACGTACGTAGTACTTTGGCTTGTTAAATGAGAATTATTCTATTTGTGCCTTGATAAGTACTTTGGCTTGTTAAATGAGAATTATTCTATTTGTGCCTTGATAAGTACTTTGGCTTGTTAAATGAGAATTATTCTATTTGTGCCTTGATAAGTACTTTGGCTTGTTAAATGAGAATTATTCTATTGGTGCCTTGATAAGTACTTTGGCTTGTTAATTGAGAATTATTCCATGTGTGCCTTGATAAGTACTTTGGCTTGATTAATTGAGAATTGCCTATGTGCTTGGTGATAGCCTTTGAGTGCAAGTATTATGTTTTATTCATGCGTCGCGACTCTCTGGAGGGTCCTACTGTCTTGTTGTAAATTACTTGGGCGTCTGCAACGGTGATGTGGGATTCCACGGGTATGCTTCCGTTATTTGTAGTACTTGGGTTAAATTCCCGGATTTTTTATAAAAGACCTGGTAGTGCTTATGTGTTGTTTGACGGCCGGTCGAGATATGGTAAGAGTATAAGTGAGGGGTAAACCTCCAAGACACTATACCACCTTTTCCAGGGTAAGAGTATAAATGAGGGGTAAACCCCAAGACATTATACCCCCTGCTTGTTTTGTTTGATGGTCGGTCGAGATAGGGTAAGAATATAAGTGAGGGGTAAACCCCCAAGACGCTATACCACCTTCTCCAGGTAAGAGTATAAACGGAGGTAAACCCCAAGACATTATACCCCGCTTGTTTTGTTTGATGGTTGGTCGAGATAGGTAAGAGTATAAGTGAGGGTAAACCCCAAGACGCTATACCACCTTCTCCAGGGTAAGAGTATAAACGGAGGTAAACCCCAAGACATTATACCCCGCTTATTTTGTTTGATGGCGGTTGAGATAGGGTAAGAGTATAAGTGAGTGGTAAACCCCAAGACGCTATACCACCTTCTCCAGGTAAGAGTATAAATGAGGGTAAACCCCAAGACATTATACTCGCTTTACCACCGCCGTCTTCCTACTGCCCGCATGCTTTTAGGACACGTGGGACTTGGTGTTCATGTATGCCTATTGGCGTTATATTATATCATGGATCGCCGAATGAGGAAGGATTCCACGCATGATTGATATTGTGGGCGTGAGACCCATGGTTATATTTTAGAAATGACTGAGGAACGCGTCCTCGACTTGTTATGATCGCCATGTGTTGTGTACTATAGGTTTGTTATCATACATGTCTCCTGCTTTGCTTAGATCGTTATGATTTTATTACGCATTTCATCGCTTCACATACTTGGTACATTCTTCGCATCGACCTCCTTCGGGCCGTTCATGCCGCAGTTTAGGTACGCAGCTTTGATGATCGGCAGTGTAGGACCGCTCGTAGTTTTTGGATAGCTCCTTACATTCGGAGTTTATCTTTTTGGTATAAGTTCTTTCAAGATGTGCTTTTGTACAGTTATGGGTACGGCGGGGCCTTGTCCCGTCATAGTTTAGTATAACTCTTAGAGGTCTGTATTCATATGTGGGATTGGACTCATGTACATTATAGTGTCTTTTGAGTATGTATATCATGGCAGCCTTGTCGGCTTTGCCCTTGCACGTATGATGGTTTTTTTTTTTTAAAAAAGGGTGTTATTTAATTTCCGCAGTTTACTTGTGTTGTTATGGTAGGGTGCCTGTGTAGGCACCATCCACGCCCGGTTCGGGCGTGACAGAGTGGTATTAGAGCGATCGGTCCTCGGAATGTCTACGACCGTGTCTAGTAGAGTCTTGATTATCGGTGTGTTGCGCCACACCAGCAGAATGTGAGGCTACAGGACATTTAGGATTTGGTTTCTATTCTTCTCACTCTAAGATCGTGCCATGAGTCAAGTTAGTAAGATAATTCCTCTCGACGTGATTTTGTGTTACGCTTATGCCTCCAAGAGGGCAACAATGCCGTAGGGAAAAAGAGTAGCAGGAGCTACTAGTCGACTCAGAGAGTTGATAGGGCTTATGCCTGTGGTATACCGGATGTTGTTCTGCGATGCGAGTTCTTCTCACGCCAGATTTTGAGGCTCCAAAGACTAGCCTCCTCCGATTAGGAGAAGACTATAGTGGCGCGAGGAAGCGATTATGTTATTGACCAAGATAGCGGTGCTACAATTTCATCACAGGAAGTTATTCGGCCAAGATGCAGTGTGTACAGAGGTAAAGGGGCCAACGGAGATCAAGATAAGAGGCTAGACCGGTTGGTTATTCCTGAGTTTTGACGAGCTGCCTCGGCGAGTGAGATATTCGTCCCACCTACCCAAGACATACCCCCGGTTCACAGTGTGGGATATTGGACCCCACAAGGGATTTAGGAGCGGTCCAAGCTCCGTGGGTCGAGGTTCTCGAGAGAGCGATGAATTTCTACGAGGCCACCTATTCCTCGATGTATCGATGTGGTAAGCCATTCGGGAAATGACGTTATGACACGATGGTTGTTATTATTGTGGCCGCCCGGGCCACTGAAGTGGGAATGTCCGGTTAGAAAGAGCGCGTGGGTGGCTCACCATGAGGCGAATGGTTGATTCTCTTCCTCCGCATATGCGTTCCCGAGGCAAGGTGTTCGGATGTCACCACCGTGGTAGAGGTCGTGGTGGTGTTTATAGTTCCGCGGTCCTTCGAACCGCAGAGGTGACGTGATCATCGGACAGATCGAGGCGTCAGCGCATGGGGTTGCAGGTATATTTTGATTCTTTTGAATCATACGTGCATTGATAGATTCAGACTTTACCCTAGCATATATGTTTTCCCTTTATTGCTAGAGTTGTAAAGTGATAGTACCCCAGAGGTAGGGATACCTTGATTAGTAAAGTGAGAAGTTAAGAATGTTGACAAGAATGGTAAGTGAACTGAGACTATAGTTGTGTAGAGCTCACAAGTAGTAATTGCCCTATAACAGTGTAAGACCGATAGGGGGGATGTGCAGTAGGAATACTTTGTCTTATGTGACAAACCTCTTGTGAATGGGAGGATAGGGTGAGAAGTACCTTGAGATAAGGGAGAGATTTATTTCAGACTAGGAATGAGAAATTAAGTGTGACGATGAGTCGGGTTATGGACTCATCTCGGGTCAACCGGTAGTATGGAATGGGGTGATTTCAGTTGGTAGTGGTCCCGTTATGTGGTAGGATCCCGAGGATGCCATGCCCAAGTCTAGTTGATCGTTGTACGAGTTCGTGGATGCGTTCCACCGGAACTAGGTCGTAAGGACCGAGAAGAGCCTTAACGGGAAAGTAAGTAACAATATGGCCAAGTTTGGTTAGTAACTCCAAGGATTGGGGAACAGAAACAATATTTGAGATTTTGTACGTATACTAGATAAGTTTGAAAGTACGAGAAATTATGACAAGTAAGAAAGAAAGGAACCTCTAAGGATCCCGTGTTTGAGAAGACAGTAACTTTCGAGTTTTGTGAGGAGGAACCACGGACGGAAGGTCCATTGTTATGTTTACGTATGTTGTTGTCACGACCCGAACCCGGGCCCGTGACTGGTGCCTTACCCCGGGCACCCTAGTGATACAACATCAGAGAAAATCAGCGGAAAGAAAAACATGAACATGAATTAAGAGACATGATAAATAAACAGGCCAACCAAAACAATTGCCTTCAGTATATATACATAAATACCAACGCTTATCCTTTACGCACTCGCCACAACAAGATTTCATGCACTCTAAGAAGGATAACAACTATGACGGACAGGCCCCGCCATACCCCGAATGTACAAGAACCTACTGCACTCGTGGTAACATACCAAAGATAAGCCTCCAAGGAACGAGCTTCCCAACACGCCAAAATGTGATCCTATAAGCGGGGATCGACATCGATGTACCTCTACCGCGGCGATGAACGCAGCCCTCAAGGAGGTCAAGACAACAGTACCAAGTATGTGAAATCAGAAATACTATAAATGAAATCATAATAGTCTATATAAAGCGAGACATGTATGATAACCAAACTACGCTCACAACATAAAAGCGCCATGTCAAGTCGTGACTCACGCCTCAAAGTCATCCTCATGCCCGTGGAACTCCTTCTTCATCGCGGCATCTAGGTACAAATCATGTGATATGTATAACGTGTCTCGCCCATCTTATGGACCCAGATAGAAACGTGTGGAATACATTCCGGATGAACCAGAGTCGAGTGAAATACATTCCCGGATGAACCGGTAGTCGAGTGAAATACATTCCCGGATGAACCGGTAGTCGAGTGAAATACATTCCCGGATGAACCGGTAGTCGAGTGAAATACATTCCCGGGTGAACCGGTAGTCGAGTGAAATACATTCCCGGATGAACCGGTAGTTGAGTGAAATACATTCCCGGATGAACCGGTAGTCGAGTAGAACACAATACTTGCACAACAAGGCTATCACACGTAACATGGTCAAGTTTCATAACAACAAGCATAGGCAAGTTATACACAACTCAAGGTATTTTCATTTTATGTCAAAGTCCGGATTTTAACCCTAAAGTACTACGTATGTTAAATTCCTTTTAAAGATCCATTTCTTTTACAAAGGTCACCCGATACCCGTAGTATAAAAATAGAGTGACTAACATTGTTAAGTAAACCAAAATGCTTTCCTTTGTAAAATCAAGTAACAACCTTATTTTCCAAACGCTCAAGTTTGCCTAATTTCAGATGCTCAAGTTTCTCATTTTAGAAAAGGTTTCATAGTTCATAGTTTTAATCCTTTAAAACATAATTCCCCTTTAAACGTTTTGAGAAACATATGTCTTATATGTGAGTAGGTTATTCTTGTTTATAATCAATCTTATTAAGCAGCCATGATCTAGGAAATGTAATATCATTTTGTCTCATCTTAGCTTCTATGCAGATGGAGGTTTCTACTAGTTTTAATACCATACTTCATTATTCAATACATTTTCCTTTATTAACGTTGCAGTGGTTTGTCGATACTCATTCTGATTTCCAAAATCAGTAAAACATTATTCATTTTAAAACCAAGTACTCATTACTCACGAATGAGGTTTCACACTTTTAACAAAATTCATATCAATACCATTAAGTCAAGTCTCTTATCTTCAAAAAAATCAGTAAACCATTCTTTTTATCACTCTTAATGTGACGCCCCGAAAATCGGGCCCGTCACTGGTGCCTTACCCCGGGCACCCTAGTGATACAACATCAGAGAAAACCAGCGGAAATAAAAACTTTACACATGAAATGAGAGATATAGTAAATAAACAGGCCAACCAAAACAGCTTGCCTTCAAGATATACATAAAACTCCGAATAGCTTTAATCCTTTTACAACCCCGCCACAACAAGATTACATGCACTCTAAGATTTATGCAACAACTATGACGGGACAGGGCCCCGCCAAACCCCTGAACGTACAAGAACTTACAGACTCAGGGTAACATACCAAAGATAAGCCTCCGACGGAACGGAGCTTCCCAAAAACGCTGAAATGAGATCCTAAACGCGGGGATCGACAAATGACGACTTACCTCGCGGATTTAACGCAGCCCAAGCGAGGTCAAGACAACAGTACTAAGTATGTGAAATCAGAATATCAGAATGAAATCATAATAGTCTATATAAAGCAGAGACATGTATGATGACCAAACTACAAGATATAACATATAACCGATATCAAGACAGGGACTCACGCCCTCCAAATTATCACTCGTGCCCGTGGAATTTCTTCCTCACTGCCGGCAGTTTATGATATAACAATACCAAGGATTATACATGAACACCATGTCCCACCTGTGTTATAAAAACCGTACAGGACAAGTATAACTACCAGATCCGACCGTACCAATAATACAATGCAACCAAAACACGGCCGATACGGCAAGTGCGAGAGCCGACATCGATACCAAGGCCGGTCACGCACCGACCGGGCAAGTACGAGGATCGACCACCGGGACCAAGGTCAGATCACGAAACTTCGTCACTATACTCGAACGGGCAAGTGCGAGGGTGACTACCGATACCAAGGCCGAATCACCACGAGACGGCAGTACGAGAGCCGACCACCGGATACCCAGCCGAACAAGAAGAAACCTCAACTACCAACCGCCTCTATCGAGACGCCAGAATACGTAAAACACCACACTTGCACCACAAAGGCTATCATCACAAGCATAGGCAAGTTTCACAACAACAAGCATAGGAATGTTTCACCACAACAAGCATAGGCAAGTTTCACATCACTCAAAGTACCTTCATTTTATGCCAAAGTCCGGGTTTCAACCCTAAAGTACTACGTACGTTAAATTCTTTAAAAGAGATCCATTACTTATCAACGTCACCCGAATTCGTAGTATTAGAATGACCAACCCACATTCCTTTTCAAAATCAAGTAACAACATTCTTTCCTAAGTTCCAGGTTGCCTAGTTTCAATTACTCAAGCCTCTTATTTTCAAATGGTTTCATAGTTCATAAACTTAATCACTGATTCCTTTTAGAACAATTGAGTAATATAAGTCTCACGTGAGAGTAGGTTATTCTTGTTTACAACATTCTTATTACAAAGACCATGATCTAGAAAATGTAAAATCATCTTTTCTCATCTAAGTATATATGCAGATGGAGGTTTCTACAGGTATTAATAATATACATCAATATTCAATACATTTTCCTTTCTTAACGCAGCAGTGGTCTGTCGATACACATTCTGATTTCCGAAATCAGTAAAACATTATCCCTTTAAATAAAACCAAGTACTCAATACTCACGAATGAGGTTTCACACAAACATCCACATTCAAACAAATAAGTTAAGTCTCTTATCTCATAAGATCAAGTCTCTTAACTTCTAACATCAAGAAACCATTTTCTTTACCTCTTAAGACATTATACCTAACTCCCATAAAGCTAGTATAACTCTTTTAAAACCTTTTAAAACAAAGTGTTACTCTCCTTCCAAAACGATTTATAAATCTTTTGAAATACATCAAGTTCTTTATTATAACAAGCCAGTTATAATTCACATCAGTTACCTTTTAAAACCACAAAGTATTTTCTTACCTATATAAAGTTGTTATAACCAACTTCCCATAAAGCCGTTATAACACTTTATGTTTTAAGAACAATCAAACACAATTAACACACGACGTCTCACCGTACTACATAGTTCACACATATCATGCTGTAAGAGATAGGAAGAGGTTCACATACCGCGACGATTTAACGACAATAAGCAAAATGCTCCAAGTACTACAACCTTGCTAGCCCTTTCCACTCCTCGAGTAGAATACGCTACTCTTAGTACTTTCACCTATAAAGGCCACAAACGCTCATTAAATCTTAAACACACGCTCCCATCTTACTACGTAAAATTGGCAAAGACTCTCCCGCAACAACAGAAATCTCCTCTCTATCGAGGTCGCTACCAAGCCAACCGTGGGGTTAACACGCCTAACCGGACGCTACAATTCTACTACACAAGAATGCTACAAAGTCTCATCAGAATACAACCCTAGGTAATTACAGTTCAGCTTCTTCTTTATTATCCTTCTATGTGATTACTGCTCAATTCTTCATTCTTCAGTCTTAACAAAAAAGACAGTTCAATAATACTAAGTTCAGTTATATAAAAAGTATAAAACACTAAATATTCAAAACTTATGTAATTTCCAACTACAACAGGTGGACAAGATATTTACCTCGATAAGCCCAAAATTATCCGAGTTTAAAGTCGCCCCGAGCAAGGTTTAGCTCCTCCTCCGAGTGCTCCAATCCGCCCAAACAACCCTAAGTTCTACGCAACTTCTACTCCATACTTCAACAACGGGTGAAGATTTTCCTTAGGGTTTCGTGTAGAGGCTAAGGAAAGTATAATCGTATTTTCCGGTTTTTCGTACAAAGGGTACTTTGGAAAGTACTACAAGGTATTTGGGCTAAAGTATGTTGGACATTATAACAATACTTAGGAGAGTATTTCTATACCACAACAAAGGGTAATATACGAAAACAACTAGGCTAGTGGGTACCCACTGCCAAGGCACCACAGTGGGGAAGCTCTCAGCAAGGGAAAGGGTGTGGACGAATTTCACAAGGGAGGGAGGAAGAGAACTTCAAGACTTAGGCAATTTGTGGATGAAGAAAGTCTTCACAAAGGGGAGCTATTTATAGCAAAACCAAAGGCCAACCAAGGGCCAAGATCCTTCCAAGTGTATAGCAAGTGTAAGGGCAAGATTAAACCAAGTGCACCCTAAACCCTACTCCACAAAACACTCCACAAAACAAGCCACAAAACAAGGCACAAATCAAGGAGCCAATTGGCCAAGAGAACGTGACCCATTTCGTCCAAGCCATGCCATGGTTGCCGTCCAAGCCTTCCAATTAGAGGGTGACAAGTGTCGCCCTCTCGTTGGTCCAAAATGTTTCGTCTCTCAGAAAAATCCGCAAAAAATATAAATGACATAGCCGGAATTTTCCCTACGAAAGCTATGGAAACGTTTCGTCGAAAAACGACTCCTTTCGGCACTTGTGTACAAATTTCGAAACTATGCCTACTTAAGGCTCAAATTGTACACGTACGCCCTCACGTACATACTCTGGAAATACGGGGTATAACACTTAAGACGTTATACCTAACTTCCCATAAAGCTAGTACAACTCTTATGTTTTCAAAGCCAAGTATTACTCTTCTTTCAAAAAAGGTCTTTTTGAAACACTTCAAGTTCTTTATTACTACACATCAAATCCGTTATAAGTCAAATCAGTTACCCTTTGAAACCACAAAGCATTTTCTTACCTACATAAAGCTGTTATAACCAACTTCCCATAAAGCCGTTATAACACTTTATGTTTCAAACCAATCAAATACATTAAACACACGACGCTCACCGCATTACATAGTTATACACATATCATGCTAGAACAGATAGGAAGAGGTTCACATACCTCGCGACGATTATCGACTAATAGCAAAGTGCTCCAAGTACCTCAAACCGTCGGCTACTCCTTAAGCCAAGTAGATCACGCCATACGTAGTACTTCAACCTATAGAGGCCACAAGGCGCCTATTAACATCCTATATCTCAATGTAGAATATTCTACGTAAAATTGGCAAGACTCTCCCCGCAACAAACAGAAATCTCCTCCTCAATCAAGGCCGGCTACCAAGCCAACCGTGGGGTTTGCACGCCTAACGGACGTGTACAATTCTACTCACAAGAATTCTACACAAGTTCATCAGAATACACCCCCACGTAATTACAGTTCAGTTCACTTCTTAAAATTCAGGCTTAAGTCGCAAGACATTGCCGTAAGTATTTATTCAGGCTTAAGTCAAAAGACATTGCCGCACAACTATGCTCGGTTCTATATATAGTATACTTAACTATATACTCCTACAACATGTAATTTCCAATTACCACAGAAGGTCAAGAATGTTTACCTCGATAAGCCCAAAATTATCCGAGTTTATATGTCGATCCTGAGCAAGGTTTAGCTCTACTCCGCGGCGCTCGACCATCCAAACAACCCTTAAGTTCTAACCAACTTCTACTTATAACTTCAACTACGGGTGAAGATTTACTTAGGGTTTCGTTTGTGGCTAAAGGAAAGTAGAATCGTATTTTCCGGGTTTTTCGTATAAAGGGTACTTTGGAAAGTACTACAAGGTCTTTGGCTAGAGTATTTTGGGAATTACAACACTACTTGTAGAATACATTTCTACCAGGGGGGGTCGGATTTCGACTAGCACAACTAGGCTAGGGGAGGGTGCTTTCGTAGGCCTTCAAGAGGGGAGAGGGGTGGTGATTGGACGAGAACAAGGTTGAGGGAGAGGGAGGGATTTTTAACACTTAGAGAAATTTTGGATGAAGAAGTTCATCAACTTAGAGGGGTATTTATAGGTCAAGCAAAGGCCAACCAAGGGCCAAGATTCTTCCAAGTGTATGGCAAGTGTAAGGTCAAGATTTAGCCACGTGTTACCTTATCCATCTACACAAAATATCCTACCTAACCCTTGACCAAAATTTCAACACAAAAACGTGCAAGACTAGCCCATTTGCCGTCAACCTCTTCCAATGCGAGGTGACACATGTCACCTCCCGTTGGTCCAAAATGTTACGCCTCTGAAAAATCCGCAAAAATTAAAAATGCCATAGCCGGAATTTTCCCTACGAAAGTCAGGAAGCGTTTAGTCGAAAACGACTCTATCGGGTGTTGTGTACAAATTTCAAACTTGCCTAACTTAAGGCTCAAATTTTATACGCACGTCCTCACGCATACCTCGGAAATACGGTATAACATTCTTCCTCTTAGAAACATTCGTCCCGAATGTTCCTTCTCGCCTCAAACAAACACGCGTCAGATAGCCTTCACTACTATACT
Organism: Przewalskia tangutica; assembly: GCA_029844215.1. Lineage (NCBI taxonomy): Eukaryota > Viridiplantae > Streptophyta > Magnoliopsida > Solanales > Solanaceae > Przewalskia > Przewalskia tangutica. The sequence continues at coordinate 68,656,598 of CM056726.1, forward strand.
TACGAACCAAACATGCCATACCCGCCACAAAAATAACATGCGCGAAACCCAAATCCAAGCCAACAAGGAATCACCTCTGCTTTCACAAAAGTTCCCACCAAGGTCTAAAAATATAATCCCTTCGCACCTTCATTTCTCAAAAGAAACGATCACACACGCTCACTTCTCCCCTATCTCGTTGTACTTCTCGAACACTCGAACTCTTTCTAGTATCCGCATCACACTTCCGCCAACGCTTCGCTTTCCAACCTCGAGTTACAACTTCCAAACTTGGTCATCTTACTAACCTCGATTTCTAAGGCCATTCTCGCCTTCACGAACTGATTCTCGTCGAACGTATCCACGAACTCATACGATGGTCATCTAAACTGGGTCTAGCACCCGCGGACCGCCACCGGCGGGACCACCTGCAGCTGACCCCACTCGAACAGCCGCGGGTTGGCCCGCAACACGGCCCCAACCCGACCCATCGCCGTGCCAACTCGCTTCTCGACACGGAACAATCTTGCTAAATCACATCATGAAAGATACCCCTTTCATTTACCCAACCCAGGGACTTATCACACAATACATTCTAGGCATAAAATGCACTCTGACAAGGATCACTCGCAAAATCTTGTACTCAAGACGGCCTTACATCTAAGGTCTCAATCGTAATATTCTAAGGTTCATCATTTTCTCACCCTGTGCTTACCCTTTTCACCAACTGTGTTCCTAAATCACATTTTAGCACAAAGCTATCCGAACATAACACTTAACACATTAACATAACATCAAAACATACAAGCCTCTAGAGGGTTAAGGATATACCTGAAGCTACCGTTCCACTCTAATCATAAGTCCTCGCAGGCGCATAATCGCAGGGGCGATGAACCCGCCATCGATCCAGAGTCGCGCCATGCCGCCGTACCCTCCTATAAGCACGCCTCTCGTCACATGGCCCCGATACCGCAGTGAAACAAGCACCGCAGAAAGACGACATTCCCGATAATGTTTGCCACATCGCGCACACCGGCGGGACATGAATCTCGCCGCTAGCACTCACGCATACCGCGGAACCAATCCTCGAGCTCACCAGCTCCCGAATACCCGAACGCCCCGACGATCGCGGAGGACCACTGCATCGTGGAGGTACATAACTAGATCAGCCGAGGCGGTCCGCCTCGAAGTTACCAAAGGACCTCGCTGCTCGCCCTCTTCGCGATCTCTGGTCATTCCGCCGACCTCCGTGCCTCACATCCTAGTGCATGAGCTTGCATGGGGCAATGTCCATGCCCGGCCAAGAGCTACACCCGCAAGCCTCGCCAAGTAATCATCTAGCCCGTGACGTAGCGTACTCGCCCTCCATATCGCCTACCATAGCGGGAACATACCGAGCTAATGAGTCGAACTCCACATTGTACTCTCTAACCGTGACGCCCGCCCCGCTCAACGCCAAAAATCTGTTTACCGAGCCCTCCTCATCCGTGGAGGCAAGAAGTGTGCAAGAAATGCCTTTGAGAACTCGTCCCATATAGCCGAAGTGCATTCTCTCCCGACAGCTCCCACGAATCAAAACCACGATCGCGGTATCACGCACCGATGCGAACCTAGGACCACCGACTCGTATCCGATGCCTTGATCACTCTCACGACCAGAATCGCCGGATGAACTCCTCGCGATCATCCTCGTGCCTCACCCATAAAACTCGCGGTTACACTCGAAAATCCCGTAGTCTCAAATCGCTCGCCGGGGTGAACTACGGGTTCTATCGACTGAATCGCCAGATCCACCTATCCTCATATTCGCCACGACTCGCCAAGAATCGCCATCTCCTTGTACCCATCTCATCCGCTTCCAGCCGGATCGAGGCTCAGTATCGATCGCTCAGGCTCGTGCCTTCTCTCAGATCTCACTAACTCCTCGATCGCCTTGCCCATCTGGGCTGGTTTTACGCGAGGCATAATCGTAAATGAAAGGAATACGCTGAGAGGGTCCAACTTATCACAGCTCTAAGGCACGATCTCGTAATGAGAAGAATGGAAACCAATCCTAAATGTCCCGCACTCCGATTATAGATATGGTGCACAACACACCGATAATCAAGACTCTACTAGACACGGCTCAGACACTTTCCGAGGACTAATCGCTCGATACCACTTTGTCACGACCGAACCTGTGCCCGTGGATCGTGCCTTACCCCGAACCCTAGTGATACAACATCGAGAAAATCAGCTAAATAAAAACATGAACATGAATTAAGAGACATGATAAATAAACAAAGCTAACCAAAACAGCTTGCCTTCAAGATATATACATAAATACTAACAGCTTATCCCTTTTTACGCATCGCCACAACAAGATTACTGCACTTCTAAGAAGTGACAACAACTATGACGGGACAGTGGCCTCCGCCATACCCCGAATGTACAAGAACCTACTGCACTGTGGTAACATACCAAAGATAAGCCTCCAAGGAACGGAGCTTCCCAACACGCTGAAAATATGATCCTATAAGCGGATCGACAGTCGATGTACCTCTACATGCGGCATGAACGCAGCCCCCCGAAGGAGGTCAGTACAACAGGTACCAAGTATGTGAAACTGGAAAATACTGTAAATGAAATCATAATAGTCTATATAAAGCAGGAGACATGTATGATAACCAAACTACAGTTCACAACATAAAAGCAGTCATGTCAAGTCAGTGACTCACGTCCTCAAAGTCATCCCTCATGCCCGTGGAACTCCTTCTTCACCGCCAGCCTAGGTACAAATCATGTGATACGATATCGTGTCTCGCCCATCTTATGGACCCAAAGATAGAAACGTGTGGAATACATTCGGATGAACCTAGTCGAGTGAAATACATTCCTGATGAACCTAGTCGAGTGAAATACATTCCTGATGAACCAGAGTCGAGTGAAATACATTCCCTGATGAACCTGAGTCGAGTGAAATACATTCTGGTGAACCGGTAGTCGAGTGAAATACATTCGGATGAACCGGTAGTTGAGTGAAATACATTCCTGATGAACCTAGAGTCGAGTAGAACACAAGACTTGCACAACAAGGCTAGAACACGTAACATGGTCAATTTTCATAACAACAAGCATAGGCAGGTTATACACAACTCAAGGTATTTTCATTTTATGTCAAAGTCCGGATTTTAACCCTAAAGTACTACGTATGTTAAATTCCTTTTAAAGATCCATTTCTTTTACAAAGGTCACCCGATACGTAGTATAAAAATAGAGTGACTAACATTGTTAAGTAAACCAAAATGCTTTCCTTTGTAAAATCAAGTAACAACCTTATTTTCCAAACGCTCAAGTTTGCCTAATTTCAGATGCTCAAGTTTCTCATTTTAGAAAAGGTTTCATAGTTCATAGTTTTAATCCTTTAAAACATAATTCTCCTTTAAACGCTTTTGAGAAACATATGTCTTATATGTGAGTAGGTTATTCTTGTTTATAATCAATCTTATTAAGCGACCATGATCTAGAAATGTAATATCATTTTGTCTCATCTTAGCTTCTATGCAGATGGAGGTTTCTACCGGTTTTAATACCATACTTCATTATTCAATACATTTTCCTTTATTAACGCCGCAGTTGGTTTGTCGATACTCATTCGATTTCCAAAATCAAGAAACATTATTCATTTTAAAACCAAGTACTCATTACTCACGAATGAGGTTTCACACTTTTAACAAAATTCATATCAATACCATTAAGTCAAGTCTCTTATCTTCAAAAAAATCAGTAAACCATTCTTTTTATCACTCTTAAGACATTATACCTAACTTCCCATAAAGCTAGTACAACTCTTATGTTTTCAAAGCCAAGTATTACTCTTCTTTCAAAAAGGTCTTTTTGAAACACTTCAAGTTCTTTATTACTACACATCAAATCCGTTATAAGTCAAATCAGTTACCCTTTGAAACCACAAAGCATTTTCTTACCTACATAAAGCTGTTATAACCAACTTCCCATAAAGCCGTTATAACACTTTATGTTTTAAACCAATCAAATACATTAAACACATGTACGTCTACCGTACTACATAGTTATACACATATCATGCTAGAACAGATAGGAAGAGGTTCACATACCTCGCGACGATTATCGACTAATAGCAAAGTGCTCCAAGTACCTCAAACCGTCGGCTACTCCTTAAGCCAAGTAGATCACGCCATACGTAGTACTTCAACCTATAGAGGCCACAAGGCGCCTATTAACATCCTAGATCTCAAAGTAGAATATTCTACAGAAAATTCGGCAGCACCTCCCCGCAATGTCAGTAAATCTCTTCTCAATCGAGGCCGGCCACTGCCAACCGTGGGGTTTGCACGTCTAACTGGACGTGTACAATTCTACTCACAGCAATTCTACACAAGTCTACTGTAATACAGTCCTACGTAATTACAGTTCAGTTCACTTCTTAAAATTCAGGCTTAAGTCGCAAGACATTGCCGTAAGTATTTATTCAGGCTTAAGTCAAAAGACATTGCCGCACAACTATGCTCGGTTCTATATATAGTATACTTAACTATATACTCCTACAACATGTAATTTCCAATTACCACAGAAGGTCAAGAATGTTTACCTCGATAAGCCCAAAATTATCCGAGTTTATATGTCGATCCTGAGCAAGGTTTAGCTCCTACTCCGTGCGCTCTGACCCGCTCCAAACAACCCTTAGAAGTTCTAACCAACTTCTACTTATAACTTCAACTACGGGTGAAGATTTACTTAGGGTTTCGTTTTGTGGCTAAAGGAAAGTATAATCGTATTTTCCGGGTTTTTCGTATAAAGGGTACTTTGGAAAGTACTACAAGGTATTTGGCTAAAGTATTTTGGGCATTACAACAATACTTGTAGAATACATTTCTACCAAGGGGGGTAGTATTTCGACTAGCACAACTAGGCTAGGGGGAGGGGGTGCTCGGCCGAGGGCCTTCAAGAGGGGGGGAGAGGGGTGGTGTTTGGACGAGAACAAGGTTGAGGGAGAGGGAGGGATTTTTAACACTTAGAGAAATTTTGGATGAAGAAGTTCATCAACTTAGAGGGGTATTTATAGGTCAAGCAAAGGCCAACCAAGGGCCAAGATTCTTCCAAGTGTATAGCAAGTGTAAGGTCAAGATTTAGCCATGTGTTACCTTATCCATCTACACAAAATATCCTACCTAACCCTTGACCAAAATTTCAACACAAAAAACGTGCAAGACTAGCCCATTTGTCGTCCAACCTCTTCCAATGTTAGGGTGACACATGTCACCCTCCCGTTGGTCCAAAATGTTATGTCTCTCGGAAAAATCCGCAAAAATTAAAAATGCCATAGCCGGAATTTTCCCTACGAAAGCTGTGGAAACGTTTCGTCGAAAAACGACTCCTATCGGGTGTTGTGTACAAATTTCGAAACTTGCCTAACTTAAGGCTCAAATTTTATACGTACGTCCTCACGTACATACCCTGGAAATACGGGGTATAACAGTTGTGGTGGCCATGTGTAACATCGTTGGTCTTGTGCAGTTTTGATTGACATGCATAGTATAGAGTTTATGCCGGAGTTTGTTTAGCTTGACAACCGACTAAGAACATTCGGGGACGAATGTTTCTAAGGGGGAAGAATGTTACATCCCGTAAGTACAAGACATGTATAAGAGAATGTATGTAAGGAATCAAGACTTGGAAATTAGTACGAAAAGGAGAATTGTTTTTTCGACGGAAAATCTTCCGAACGTCGGAAAGGAAAAATGTTCGTTGTTGAGAATTGGATTCTCAAAATGCATTATTTGAAGAGTATGGAACTTATTAACATTATGGAAATTTATTTTTACGGATTTGGTCACGTGGGGCCCACCCGAGGAATTTTACGTTTTGTGGGGCCCACGAGGGTTACAGAATTTTATGGACGAATGAGAGGGCGACACGTGGCACCCTCACCTATGGTCTTGGATGAATTTTAGTAAGGGTATTATGGTCATTTGGCCAATGTTAAGATGACAAAGTCTTGCTAATAATAGAGCTTGACATTGTTGACTAAGTCCAAGGGACACTTGGCTTGATCTCCTCCCTCCAAACCTAACAAGTGTTATGATCTAGACCCTTCATTGAAGTATATATCCTATACTAGTGCAAGATGACTTTCAAACTTAGAAAATTTTCAAGAACTTGTCTTGTTGAAGAACAATGCTCTCGGCCAAGGCCTCTTTTGGAAGACAAAATTTTGTAGTTTTGATCCATTAGCCACAAGACTTTAACCCAAGGTTCTTGAGTGTATTGTAAGGATATCTCAATAGAAAGATTGCGGAAAGACGACGTTTTCGTATTAGTCGCAAGGCGGAAACTTAAGAGTTCTTCAACTTTGAAGTTGGAACTTGAAGATGGGTTCTTCATAGGCTTCTAAGGAGTGCTTGGAGCGGACTGGAACTTAAGGAAATGAGCTAAGCATTGCTAAGGCGCGACTTTGAATCTTGGATTTTTTTTAAGGGCTTATAAAGGTATAAATTTTGTCGTTTTAGCAATTAAGTTTACTTATTGTTGTAGCTATAGATATTAGCAAGCATGAGTTATATAGTATGAAGTTTGATACGACGCTATTGGAACCCTAATCCGAAAACTAGCATGTTAGCCTTAAGATTACAATTCAAGTCGATTATTCGTTTAAGTCGTTGCATGTTGTGTAAGGAGGAAATTGTAGTTGTTGAAGTTATTTATGACTATATAACATGTTAGACCTTAGAACTTGGAATTGGAAAAAGAATTGGAAAGGACTTGTTGTTGGTTATAAGTTGGCCGAGAATGGCTTGGATTTTTATACTACTTGATATTAATTGTGGGGCGGAATTTTACACGTATTGTAAGGCGTGTAATCCCCTTTGTTTGGTTGTTGTTTGGAGCCTTAAATGTGGCGTGTTGGTTATTGTATTCGGCCTTGAAAAAGGTGGCAAAGTGAGTAGAAACAAAGGAAGTGCTGCCCGATTTTCCGTAGAATTAGAGACCGTATACTTAGTATTATTCTACGTTAGAGACTAGAAGTTGATAGTCTTGTTGTGACCATTATAGGTTGACACTTCTACGTACGGCGTATTCGGCTTAGCTTGTGGATTTAGCCGAAAAGGTATGTGAACTATCTCCTCTTCTAGCATGATTCCTTAAGATCAAGAAAGTATGTCCTACTCCTTAAATGATCCATTCCTTGGTTGTATTTGGATTGCCTAAAATAGAATTTGTTCTATGTACTTCCTTGAGTGTACTTTGATGTTTAAATTGTAAGTTGTATAATTCATTTCCTTAGTGAAGTTTGGATTCTTAAAAGTGAAAGTATTTTACTTAAAGTACATAGAGTCTTGAAAATGAAGTGGTTTCCAAATCTTTTGGCTAGTGCCTTAGTTCCAAAACCTAAAGGTCATTATAATGACTTTAGGGAAGTCAAAGGAGTGATTTACTTAATTGTTTTAAAAGAGGAGAAATGACATGATTTAAGAGAAGTAACTTGTTTTAACGGTGTATGTTACTTGAGGTTTAAAAGTAGAAGAAACTTGTTTTCTAAATATGAAGAGACTTGAAGTATTTTGAAAGTTAAGAACTTGATTTGTAAGTATGTGTTACTTGGTTTTAAAAGTATAAGTCTCTTGGTAATAAAAAGAATGAAATTGTCTAAAACCATAAAGGGTTATAACGGCTTTATGGGAAGTTGGTTATAACGGCTTTATGGAAGGTTAAGAAAGTTGTCTATTTTGATTATTGGGCATAAGTTGCCTAGATTATGAAAATTTTAAGTTACTTGATTTCAAGCTTTGAAATGAGTTTTCTAAAAGTGTAGTAACTTACTTTGAAAAATAGACACGCCTTGATACTACGGGCGTTAGTATCTTGGGATTTTACATAAAAAAGAGTTTTTTGAAAAGAATGTACGTACGTAGTACTTTGGCTTGTTAAATGAGAATTATTCTATTTGTGCCTTGATAAGTACTTTGGCTTGTTAAATGAGAATTATTCTATTTGTGCCTTGATAAGTACTTTGGCTTGTTAAATGAGAATTATTCTATTTGTGCCTTGATAAGTACTTTGGCTTGTTAAATGAGAATTATTCTATTGGTGCCTTGATAAGTACTTTGGCTTGTTAATTGAGAATTATTCCATGTGTGCCTTGATAAGTACTTTGGCTTGATTAATTGAGAATTGCCTATGTGTGCTGGTGATAGCCTTTGAGTGCAAGTATTATGTTTTATTGCGTTGCCGCGACTCTCGGTTGGAGGGCCGGCTGTCTTGTTGTAAGTTACTTGGACGTACCGACAGTGATGTGGGATTCCACGGGTATGCTTCCGTTATTTGTAGTACTTGGGTTAAATTCCCGAATTTTTATAAAAGACCTGGTAGTGCTTATGTGTTGTTTGACGGCCGGTCGAGATAGGGTAAGAGTATAAGTGAGGGGTAAACCCCCAAGACGTTATACCACCTTCTCCAGGGTAAGAGTATAAATGAGGGGTAAACCCCCAAGACATTATACCCCCTGCTTGTTTTGTTTGATGGTCGGTCGAGATAGGGTAAGAGTATAAGTGAGGGGTAAACCCCCAAGACGCTATACCACCTTCTCCAGGGTAAGAGTATAAATGAGGGGTAAACCCCCAATACATTATACCCCCTGCTTGTTTTGTTTGATGGTCGGTCGAGATAGGGTAAGAGTATAAGTGAGGGGTAAACCCCCAAGACGCTATACCACCTTCTCCAGGGTAAGAGTATAAATGAGGGGTAAACCCCCAAGACATTATACCCCCTGCTTGTTTTGTTTGATGGTCGGTTGAGATAGGGTAAGAGTATAAGTCAGGGGTAAACCCCAAGACGCTATACCACCTTCTCCGGTAAGAGTATAAATGAGGTAAACCCCAAGACATTATACCCGCTTACCACCGCCGTCTTCCTACTGCCCGCATGCTTTTAGGGCACAGTGGGACTTGGTGTTCATGTATGCCTATTGGCGTTATATTATATCATGGATCGCCAAGTGAGGAAGGATTCCACTGCATGATTGATATTGTGGGCGTGAGACCCATGGTTATATTTTAGAAATGACTTGAGGCACGCGCCCCCGACTTGTTATGATCGCTTATGTGTCGTGCATCGTAGGTTGGTTATCATACATGTCTCTGCTTTGCTTAGATCGTTATGATTTCATTACAGATTTCATCGCTTTCACATACTTGGTACATTCTTCAGATCGACCTCCTTCGGGATGCGTTAACGCCGCAGTTTAGGTACGCAGCTTGGTGATCGGCAGTGTAGGACCGCCGTAGTTTTTGGATAGCTCCTTCGCTCGAGTTTATCTTTTTGGTATAAGTTCTTTCAAGACAGTGATTTTGTACAGCATGGGTACGCGGGCCTTGTCCCACAAAGTTCAAGATAACTCTTAGAGGTCCAGATTAATATGGATTGGACTCTACGCAAGATAGTGTCTTTTGAGTATGTATATCATGGCAGCCTTGTCGACTTTTGTTATACCCCGTATTTCCAGAGTATGTACGCGAGGGCATACGTACAAAAGTTTAGCCTTAAGGTTAGGCATTGGACGAAAAAGATTGGGCACACCTATCAAAAAGAATCGTTTTCCGACGAAACGTTTTCCAAAACTTCGGGCGGAAAATTCCGCTATGTCATTTATTATTTTGCGGATTTTTCCGAGAGACGAACATTTTAGACCAACGAGAGGGCTTACACTTGTCACCTCTAGTTGGTGGACGTGAGGCGTCCATTTGGACGATTGGAATGGCTTGTTTTGTCAAGGAGTTGGTAGGATATTTTTGTGTAGTAGATGGATAAGGACACTTGCCCAAATCTTGACCTTACACTTGCCTACCACTTGGCTTCATCTTGGCCATTGGTTGGCCTATAAATACTTCTTAAGATGAAGAGTTCTTCATCCACAAATCAATTTCCAAGTCTTGAAAAATCCTCCTCTCTTGTAGTGTTTTCGCCTAAACACTCCCTCCTCCTCCCCTTGTGAAGGCCCTCGCCAAACACCCCTCTAGCCTAGTAGTCCTAGCCGAAACCTACCCCCCCTCCCTTGGTAGAAAGTTGTCTTCCAAGTATAGTCACTATTCCAAAATACCCTAGCCCAAATCCCTTATAGTATTTTAGTAGAAGTTGTGTAGAACTTCACCCTAGTGATACAACATCAGAGAAAAACCAGCGGAAATAAAAACTCATGAAAGAAAACAGTGAAATAAGAAAACAGGCTAACCCAAACGGTTACCTTTTGTACATAAATTAAAACTTGAACAGTTACATCCCTTACAAACCTGCCCACAATAGTGCTACAGACCTCTAAGAATTTTGAAACCATAACGACGGGACAGGGCCCCGCCATGCCCCTGAATATACAAAAGTCTACTACTTCCGGGAACCGTACCACAGGACAAGCTTCCGGAGATATGGAGCTTTCCGAGAACTGAACAGCGATCCTAAGTGTGCGGATCAGCAAGCTATATACCTCAACCTGCGGCATGAACGCACCCCGGGCGAGGTCAAGACAACAGTACCAAGTATGTGAAATCGAGAACATCAGAATGAAATCATAATAGTCAATATAAAGCAGAGACATGTATGATAACCAAACTACAAAGACCACAACATATAAGCAGCCATATCAAGATAGGACTCATGCCCGTGAATTCATCACTCAAATACAACCCGAATTTAACTCGCACAATGGCCGCATGCCCCCAAGATCTCACCTCGGTATAAGCACGGCCCCGAACCGCCCTAGCTGGCTCATACCCGTGGACCATCCAACGTGTCGGTATGCCCAAAGGAGATAACAAGATAACAATCCTCGTGGAAGCATACCCGGCTACCCAACGTGCCAAGATGTCCAAACAATAACAAAACAATACTCATCATGGAAGCATACCCGGCTACCCAACGTGTCAAGGTATGTCCAATCAAATAACAAGATACTACTTCATCAGGAAGCATACCCGGCTACCCAACGTGTCAAGATGTCCAAACAAATACAAGGTAATACTCATCGTGGACGATACTGGCCACCCAACGTGTCGGATGTCCAAACAACTATAAGATAACACTTAATGGAAGCATACCCGGCTACCCAACGTGTCAAGATGTCCAAGAGGATCGATATAGTGGAAGCATACCCGCTGGCTACCCAATGTGTCAAGATGTCCATCAATCAACCGGATAGTCGCCTCCATCGAGAGGCTCAGAACACACAATCAAACACCCGCACAACAAGGCTATCACAACAAGCATAGGCAAGTTACACACAACTCAAGGTACTTTAAACACTTCTTAACACAACGTCAAGTATACCAAGAAACCCAAGTATCTAACCCCTTTAAGATCAAGGTACTCCTACCTTTTATAACCAAGCCACTTATGTTTTTCCATCACAAAGAGTTCAATATTTGAAAACAAGTTACTTCTCTATTTTCAAAAAAATCAAGTTACCATTCTAAATCCAATAATGAATCCATCTCTTTATTTTCCATAAAGTCGTTATAATTAACTTCCCATAAAGCTATTATAACACTTTATGTTTTAAAACAATACAAGACAAAACCATGCCTTTCTTTTAAAACAAAACACTTCCAATTCTTAAGTCTCTATTCATTTAGAAATCGAATTCCTTACTTTGGAATTTTTAAGAAGATCAAAACTTGATTTCAATAATTCTTATTAGAGCAGCCATGATCTAGGAAATGTAATACCATTTTGTCTTATCTTAGCTTCTATGCAGATGGAGGTTTCTACTGGTTTTAACATGATAAATTGTCATTACTTCTTTCCTTTATTAACGCCGCATCGCTTGTTCGATTCTTATTCCCATTTCCGAAATTTATGCAACATTATTCTTTTAACAACCAAGTACTCATTTCTCACGAATGAGGTTTCACACTTTTCAACACCATTTAGGTCAATAATACGTCGAGCCTCTTATCTTTTGAAATCAACAAACCATCCTTTTACCTACATAAAGTGGTTATAACAAACTTCCCATAAAGCCGTTATAACACTTTATGTTTTTAAACCAACCAATTACAACTATAAGCCCTTATGAGACCAAGAGGGCTTATTCTTTAACCACCGAGTACTTATTACTAACGAATAAGATTTTCCTACTCTTTCAACAATCAAGACCTTTACACTTCATATCAAGTCAAGGCACAACAAGGGAAATCAAATTTCTTTAACACACGTGCATCTACTGCACTATATATTTCACAAATAATCATGCTGAAGAGGATAGGAAGAATCACATACCTCGCGACGATTATCGATTTGTTAGCAAAATGCTCCACAGTACTTTCCCCCCTTAAGTAGAATATGCTACTTGTAGTACTTCAATCCTATAAGGGTTATAAAACGTCTATCAATCTCTAGCTTCGAACGTAGAATAACTAAGTGCAAGGTCCCTACATTCTACGGAAAATTTGGACAGAACTTCCTTTGTTTCTACTTACTATGCCAATTTTTTCAAGGACGAATTTCAATAACCAACGCCACATTTAAGGCACACAATTCAGCTAACCACAAAGGGGATTACACGCCTTTACAGGACGCGTAAAATTCCGCCCCACAACAACACAAAATAAACCAATAATCTCCATGCCATTCTTGGCCAACAATATAACCAATACTAACCCTTTTCAACTCTTTTCCAATTCAAGTTCTTAGGTCTAACATGATATATAGCCTTAGACATCTTCAACAATTACAATTTCCCCCTTTACAACATGTGACGACCAAATTAGAAATCCAATTGAAGTTACAATCTTAAGGCTAACATGCCCATTTCGGTTTCAACAAGACAACAAGATCCAAATCTATTCAAATATAATGACCTCGTGCTCAATTCTAAACTACTAAAATATAATGTTCCTCAGCTCATTTCTAAACTACTAAAACAAGTATAACTCATAACCAAGAGAAGGGGAAACTTTTACCTCTGGAGAAACCCACAAAAGTCCCTTTCTTCCACTTCTTTCCACAAACTCGTCTACCAGCTTCCCACAAGTTTACCCACACTTTTCCTTCTTGCCGCCACTCCAACAGCTTCTCTTAAGCTAGGTTTTCTTCAAAAACTAGAGAAGGGGAGAGGGTTTTTCTTGGGAGGGTTTTGAATGAAATGGCCAAGTCTTCCAAGACTTGGCCCTAAAATAGGATCACTTTCTGGTAAAAAGTATGGGAGGGACACTTGTCACCCTCCCATAGGTTTAAAACAAAATATCCCCTGATTTTCGCCTTCGCAAAAATCCGCCTCGGCGCTGCCTCCCGCCAGCGGCGCTTCCACTCCGGAAAGTTCCAGATTCGCGCCATGCCTCGCATTCAGCCCGGCGCTGCAACCCCGCGAACTCCCAAGATAACCGCGCCGCGCCCTCAGATTCCGTGCGCGCCATGCACTTCAACCGAAACCACTGCTTTGCCCGATCACGCACCAAACTTGAAACTTCCATAACTTTTGACTCCGATGTCCTATCGACGAACGGTTCGTTGCGTTGGGAACTAGATTTAACGAACTACACACTAGGCTCTTTAAACACCTTGAAATTCTTAACAACTGGGGTACAACACTCCAAGGTAAACTCAAAATCCATCCAACACATGTTTGTCAACCTATCTATCAACTTTCAAATCTTATATTCCTTGGTATGTTCTTATCTTAAATCCTTGAATTTACGGGGTGTAACATTCTCCCCCCCTTAGAAATATTCGTCCCGAATGTTCCTTCTAAGTCTCCAAAACGCAGACGCCAGTATAGTCTTCACTACTCCACTCACAAAAGAATCAGTTATGCCACTCATGGACTTATCACCCGAAAAATACTCCCCACATACTATGTACTTCCGACAAGGATTACTGTAAAATCTTTTACTCTAGTCGGCCTTACCTCTAAGGTCTCGATTGTTATAAATTCTAAAGTTCAAAATTTTCTCATCCTCAGACTTACCCTTTTCACTAATCAGGCTTCTAAATCACATTTTTAACACAAAGTTATCCGAACATAACACTTAACACATCACATATCATCAATGCATACTAGTCTCTGTAGGTTAAGAATATACCAGAACTATTTCTTCACTTCCCTTTTTGTCGCTCTACTCATGTTCCTTCCTCGCACGGCGCACAAAAGGAGGAGATGAATCAGCCATCGATCCCGGCCGAGTCTCTACATCCGCTACTACCGTGGACAATTTCTCGCAAAATGGTCATGCTGGCCGCATGCAAAACAAACTCCCATTCTAGCACGACACTCCCCATCATGGAGCCTGCCACAACGGCCACAACGAGGTAGGGGTGGTCCCATCTGACTAACGTCCCTGCTCCTCCAAAACTCAAACTCGAGCCCGACCGCCTCCGGAATCCCGAACGCCCCAAGATCGCGTGGAGCACTCAGATCGGGCGGAGGCGCATAACTAGTCTCGGCCGAGGCCGCTCGCCTCTAAGGTCACCAAAGGACCCTACCGCTCGCCTCTTCTCGCTGATTGGTTAACTGTCGACCTTACGCCTCGCCTCGAGCGCATAGGCCTAGATGCGGCAATGTCCATGCCCGGTGAAGAGCTACACTGCATCCTCCGCTAAATAATCATCGAGCCTGACAAACGGTGCACTCTATCCTCCATATCGCCACCGTAGCGGGGACATACCGAGCCAATGAGTCAAACTCTACATTGTACTCCCGAATCAGGCGCCTCTTTGTCTCAAAGATCAAAAATGTTTACCGTGTCCTCCTCATCCGCGAGGCAAGAAACGCCAAGGAAAGCCTCCGAGAACTCACCCCAACCACCGAGGTGCATGCTCCCGGGACAGCTCCCACGAATCAAACCACGATCGCAAAGATCACGCGGTGATGTGAACCCAAAATCACCGACTCGGTCTCAAGCCTTGATCACTCTCACGATCCGTCAGAATCGCTTGATGAACTCATGCCGATCATCCTCGTGCCTCGACCCGTAGAACTCGTGGGCCGCAACTCGTAAAATCCCGTAGTCTCAAACTATTCGACTCGGGTGAACCCCGTACTATCGAATCGAATCGCCAGATTCAAACTATCCTCGTGTTTAGCTACGATCCCGCCAATAATCGGGCCATCTCCTTGTAACCCATCTCCTCTCGCCTGCCGCTGGGATCGAGGCTCAGTGCCGTGGTCTCGTGAGACCGCCGCCGCTTTATTCGCAGCCTCCTCGCCGCTTGCCCTTCGGGCTCGTTGCTCATGAGGCATCACCGGTATACAAAGAATACGCGAGGAGTCCAACTTATAACACGCCTATAAGGCACGATATCGAGTGAGAAGAATGGAAACCAATCCTAAATATCCTATAGCCTCTCGATTATAGATGTGGTGCACAACACACCGATAATCAAGACTTACTAGATACGGTCGTAGACACCTTCCGAGGATTAACTTCTCTCGATACCACTTTTGTCACGACCAACTCGACTGGATCGTGCCTTACCCCGCACCCTAGTGATACAACATCGAGAAAACCAAATAAAATAAAAACTCATGAAAGAAAATAATGAAATAAGAAAACAAAGCAACCCAAACGGTTACCTTTTTGTACATAAATGAAAACTTGAACAGTTACATCCCTTACAAACTCGCCACAACAAAGCATGCACTTCTAAGAATTTTGAAACCATAATGATGGGACAGGGCCCCGCCATGCCCCTGAATATACAAAAGTCTACCACTTCAGGGAACCGTACCACAGGACAAGCTTCCGGAGATATGGAGCTTTCCGAGAACCGAACAACGATCCTAAGAGTGTGGATCGCCAAGCTATGTACCTCAACTCGCAGATTGAACGCAGCCCTCAAGGAGGTCGATAACAGTACCAAGTATGTGAAATCGAGAAATATCAGAATGAAATCATAATAGTCTATATAAAGCAGAGACATGTATGATAACCAAACTACAACACCACAACATATAAGCGAGAATATCAAGATAGGACTCATGCCCGTGAAATCATCACTCAAATACAACCCGAATTTAACCCGCACAACGGCCGCATGCCCCGCATCTCACCTCGGTATAAGCATGGCCCCGAACCGCCCTAGTGGGCTCATACCCGTGGACCATCCAACGGTGTCGGTATGCCCAGAGATAACAAGATAACAATCCTCGGAAGCATACCCGTGGCTACCCAACGTGTCGGATGTCCAAACACTAACAAAATAATACTCATCGTGGAAGCATACCCGGCTACCCAACGTGTCGATGTCCAATCAAATAACAAGATACTACTCATCGTGGAAGCATACCCGGCTACCCAACGTGTCAAGATGTCCAAACAAATACAAGGTAATACTCATCGTGGACGCATACCGGGCCACCCAACGTGTCGAGATGTCCAAACAACTATAAGATAACACTCCTAATGGAAGCATACCCGGGCTACCCAACGCGGTCAAGATGTCCAAGAGGATCGATATAGTGAAGCATACCCGGCTACCCAACGTGTCAAGATGTCCATCAATCAACTAGATAGCCGCCTCCATCGAGAGGCTCAGAGCACACAATCAAACACCGCACAACAAGGCTATCACAACAAGCATAGGCAAGTTACACACAACTCAAGGTACTTTAAACACTTCTTAACACAACGTCAAGTATACCAAGAAACCCAAGTATCTAACCCTTTAAGATCAAGGTACTCCTACCTTTTATAACCAAGCCACTTATGTTTTTCCATCACAAAGAGTTCAATATTTGAAAACAAGTTACTTCTATTTTCAAAAAATCAAGTTACCATTCTAAATCCAATAATGAATCCATTTCTTTATTTTCCATAAAGTCGTTATAATTAACTTCCCATAAAGCTATTATAACACTTTATGTTTTAAAACAATACAAGACAAAACCATGCCTTTCTTTTTAAAACAAAACACTTCCAATTCTTAAGTCTCTTTTCTTTTAGAAATCGAATTCCTTACTTTGGAATTTTTAAGAAGATCAAAACTTGATTTCAATAATTCTTATTAGAGCAGCCATGATCTAGGAAATGTAATACCATTTTGTCTTATCTTAGCTTCTATGCAGATGGAGGTTTCTACTGGTTTTAACATGATAAATTGTCATTACTTCTTTCCTTTATTAACGCCGCATCGCTTGTTCGATTCTTATTCCCATTTCCGAAATTTATGCAACATTATTCTTTTAACAACCAAGTACTCATTTCTCACGAATGAGGTTTCACACTTTTCAACACCATTTAGGTCAATAATACGTCGAGCCTCTTATCTTTTGAAATCAACAAACCATCCTTTTTACCTACATAAAGTGGTTATAACAAACTTCCCATAAAGTCGTTATAACACTTTATGTTTTTAAACCAACCAATTACAACTATAAGCCCTTATGAGACCAAGAGGGCTTATTCTTTAACCACCGAGTACTTATTACTAACGAATAAGATTTTCCTACTCTTTCAACAATCAAGACCTTTACACTTCATATCAAGTCAAGGCACAACAAGGGAAATCAAATTTCTTTAACACACGTGCATCTACTGCACTATATATTTCACAAATAATCATGCTGAAGAGGATAGGAAGAATCACATACCTCGCGACGATTATCGACGGTTAGCAAAATGCTCCACAGTACTTTCCCCCCTTAAGTAGAATATGCTACTTGTAGTACTTCAATCCTATAAGGGTTATAAAACGTCTATCAATCTCTAGCTTCGAACGTAGAATAACTAAGTGCAAGGTCCCTACATTCTACGGAAAATTTGGACAGAACTTCCTTTGTTTCTACTTACTATGCCACCTTTTTCAAGGCCGAATTTCAATAACCAACGCCACATTTAAGGCACACAATTCAGCTAACCACAAAGGGGATTACACGCCTTTACAGGACGCGTAAAATTCCGCCCCACAACAACACAAAATAAACCAATAATCTTCATGCCATTCTTGGCCAACAATATAACCAATACTAACCCTTTTCAACTCTTTTCCAATTCAAGTTCTTAGGTCTAACATGATATCTAGCCTTAGACATCTTCAACAATTACAATTTCCCCCTTTACAACATGTGATGACCAAATTAGAAATCCAATTGAAGTTACAATCTTAAGGCTAACATGCCCATTTCGGTTTCAACAAGACAACAAGATCCAAATCTATTCAAATATAACAGCCTCATGCTCAATTCTAAACTACTAAAATATAACAGCCTCAGGCTCATTTCTAAACTACTAAAACAAGTATAACTCATAACCAAGAGAAGGGGAAACTTTTACCTTTGGAGAAACCCACAAAAGCCCCTTTCTTCCACTTTTTTTCCGTCAAACTCGTCTACCAGCGCTTCCCACAAGTTTACCCACACTTTTCCTTCTTGCCGCCACTCCAACAGTTTCCTCTTAAGCTAGGTTTTCTTCAAAAAACTAGAGAGAAGGGAGAGGGTTTTTCTTGGGAGGGTTTTGAAATGAAATGGCCAAGTCTTCCAAGACTTGGCCCTAAAATAGGACCACTTTCTAAAAAGGATGGAGGGACACTTGTCCCCCTCCCATAGGTTTAAATCAAAATATCCCCGTTTTTCGCCCTTCACAAGAAAATCCCCTGGCGCTCCACTTCCGAAAAAGTTCCAGATTCGCGCCACGCATTCGGCCGCGGCACTGCACTTCGAACCGAAACCACCGCTTTGCTCGATCGCACCAAACTTGAAACTTCCATAACTTTTGACTCTGATGTCCTATCGACGAACGGTTCGTTGCGTTGGGAACTAGATTTAACGAACTACACACTAGGCTCTTTAAACACCTTGAAATTCTTAACAACTGGGGTACAACACTCCAATAAGTTGTCAACTTATCTATCAACTTTCAAATCTTATATTCCTTGGTATGTTCTTATCTTAACTCCTTGAATTTACGGGGTGTAACAAAAATTGTGCCCCATAAGATAAAACAACTAACTTAACAAGTTTAAGGTAGTTTTTAGGCTACAATATGCTCATAATATCTTCTTAACCAATCTTTTCATATCCAAACCATATTTCTTACATGCAATGAATCTAAGAGCATTATTTACTACTACAAGTTCCTTCTTCTTCACATGCAACATCAATAACTAACTCCAATAATTTTGCTAGCCTCTTGTCACGCCCCGAACCCCGGGCCCGAGACTGGTGCCCTACCTGGGCACCCTTCTACCTTAACAACACAAGTAAACTGCGGAAATTAAATAACACCTTTTTTTTAAAAAAAAAACCATCATACGCAGTGGCAAAGTCGCCACGACTGCCCGGCCCGTGGATCGTGCCTTACCCGGGCACCCAAGTAGTCATACATCAGAGAAATCAGCGGAATATAAAAACACAAGACATGAAACAATTGTAATAGAGACACATTTTATCTGAGAAAAGGGTGTCTTTCGGCATATATATATATAAAATCGCGCTTACATCCCAACTGCATAATAGACTACTGCACTTAAGGAAGTAACATCTATGGCGGACAGGCCCCGCCATACCCTCGAATGTACAAAACTATCTACACAATAGGAGATCATACCTAAAAGTCGAGCCTCCTAGAAGATGGAGCTCACGACACCAAAGCAAAAGATCCTAAGGATGTGGATCTAGCACCTCCTTTCCCTTACCTGCGGCATGAACGCAGCCCCCCGAAGGAGGTCAGTACAACAGGTACTAAGTACATGAAACTGTAAAGTACTTAAATGAAATCATATCATTTTAAAATCAATTTTTACAAATACGCATTTAAACAACCAATGTAATCGCACATAAGGCCACATCATAAACAAGAGCAACAATAGGTAAATCAGAATGTGTCTTTTCTAGGATGCGAATGATCGGGCAAGGCCAATCGCCCATAGTATCATTGTGCATGCCTAATCTCGACTCGTAGTCCGCATAGGCCACCACGTGGCCCGCATGAGGTATTCCTCGACGAGGGTAGCTACTCCTGCATCGCCCCGACTCGTAGTCCGCATGGCCACATAGACCGCATGATGTATAACCCCGCACACTAACTCGAACTCGTAGCCCGCATAGGTCCCCTCGACCCGCATGAGGTATTCTCGAATCACGGTCCTGCATCACCGAGTCTACCCCGCATCGGAGGCAAATTAACCCCTGCAGAATATGTCAAGAGGTGAGTGATATAATACTAACATAACAGCTTATCGTTAAACAACATAAGCACAACAAGAATGCCCTCTTATACAAACGTTACAAGACACTAACACACATAGCATCATATCATGTCTACTTATCAAACCATCTTATTATTCTTTCCATAAATCAATATAAGTCTTTTATAAACACATAAGTAAACTGTTCCTTTTATCTTTCTTAAGTCGTTATACTTGACTTCCCATAAAGCTAGTATAACTCTTAAGCTTCTTGTTTTAAAAACAATTATTCTTCTTCTTTCAAAACTGATTTATAATTCTGTTGAAAGACTTTAAGATCTTTATTATTCAGGCTTAAGTCAAAAGACATTGCCGTAAAGCTACGTTCAGTTACGTACGTCTACCATACTATATATATATTTTAAAATATCATGCTCAAGAGTATAGGAAGAATCACATACCTCCTCGGCGAAATCCACATGCCAAGTCGAATATGTCGCGCGCAGAGAATCAACCTATAATAGTCAGACACGTCTATCAACGTCTAGACTACTCTGTAAACAGTTCTAAGCAGAGGGTTCTCTATCCTACGGAAAATTGGGCAGCACTTCCCTACCCGTCAAGCTACTCAAGTCTACTGTAAAAACAGTCCTATGTAAGTACAATTCAATTATTCTTCATTTATACCCTTCTACTGTGATTATAGTTCAATTCTATTCTTTAATATCCTTCAGTGTATCTTATACTCAAGTCTATACTATTCTTATATGTAATATCCAATTACAATAGAATGACAAGAGTATTTACCTCGATAAGCCCAAAATTATCCAAGTTAAATGTCGCTTCTGAGCAAGGTTTAACTCCTAATTTGTACGCTCCGATAGCTCCAAGAAACCCTTAGAAGTTCTACACAACTTCTACTAAAATACTATAAGGGATTTGGGCTAGGGTATTTTGGAATAGTGACTATACTTGGAAGACAACTTTCTACCAAGGGAGTGGGGTAGGTTTCGCCAGGACTACTAGGCTAGAGGGGGTGTTTCGCCAAGGGCCTTCACATGGGGAGAGGAGTGTTTGGACGAAACACTACAAGAGAGGGAGGGATTTTTCAAGACTTGGAAATTGATTTGTGGATGAAGAACTCTTCATCTTAAGGGGGGTATTTATAGGCCAACCAATGGCCAAGATGAAGCCAAGTGGTAGGCAAGTGTAAGGTCAAGATTTGGGCAAGTGTCCTTATCCATCTACTACACAAAAATATCCTACCAACTCCTTGACAAAACAAACCATTCCAATCGTCCAAATGGACGCCTCACGTCCACCAACTAGAGGGTGACAAGTGTCGCCCTCTCGTTGGTCCAAAATGTTTCGTCTCTCGGAAAAATCCGCAAAAATAATAAATGACATAGCCGGAATTTTCCCTTCGCAAGTTTTGTAAAATGTTTCTGAAAACGATTCTTTTGATAGGTGTGCCCAATCTTTTCGTCCAATGCCTAACCTTAAGGCTAAACTTTTAGACGTATACCTCGCAGACATACTCTAGAAATACGGGGTATAACATTCTCCCCTCCTTAGAAACATTCATCCCGAATGTTCCTTCCCAAGACAGTTAACGATAAAGTACCTCACAACTTAACAGTTTGCAAGTGCCACACATGGCCACAATATAACACTTAAGCAAATACGATAATTAAAAACCAGCAAATAGGAAAGTAAGTTACCTGGAGGTGTGGGGAATAAGTGAGGATACTTCTGCCTCATGTCCTCCTCAACTTCCTACGTCATCTCCTCTCTGAGCTCGTTCCGCCACAGAACTTTGACGGAAGCCACGTCCTTGGTCCGCAGACGCCTAACCTGACGATCGATTATCGCTATGGGAATCTCCTCATATGATAACCCCTCGGTCACCTGGACATCGTCAATTGGGTGCACCCTAGATGGATCCCCGATACATCTTCTCAACATAGAAACATGAAACACCGGATGCACTGCCTCCAGATCGGACGGCAGATCCAACTCATAGGCAACCTTGCCTACCCTGCGGACAATCTGATACGACCCAATGTACTGGGCCGAAGTTTCCTTTCTTCCCGAATCTCATCACACCCTTCATGGGTGACACCTTCAGAAAACCCAATCATCAACCTCAAACTCGGATGCCGACGACGATGATCTCGTGATATGACTTCGCCGACTCGAGCCACAAGAATCGCCTCGGATAAGCTTCACCTTATCCATCGCTCACGCACCAAATCTGGTCCCACAACCGCACTCGCCACATAAAACCAGCTTTATCGCGATCCGCACTTCCTCCCATACAAGGCCTCATAAGGCGTCATCCGAATACCGAGTGGTAGCTATTATTATACGCAAACTCAACTAGAGGCAAATGATCCTCCCGCTACCCTCGGTCAATAACACAGCTCGCAGATATCCTCAAGAGTCCGGATAGTGCGCCACCGTCCGTCTGTCTGCGTGGATGGAATGCGCACTGTGCTCACTCGCCCCTAAACCCTTTCCGAAGGACCTCCGGTTAGCCGTAAATTGGGCTCCTCTGCGATATGATCGAAATAGGGACTCCACGCACCGACGATCTCTGATGTAAAGTCCGCATAATCCTCACCAAAAGTCGCCCCGACGGAAGAAAGTGGGCTGATTTCACACCGTCGACGATAACCCATATAGAATCATGTCTCTCCGAGTGCGAGGCAATCCCGTGATAAAGTCCATGTTGATCACCTTCCACTTCCGTGTCGGGATCTCTATCGTCGCAACAAACCACCGTGCCTCGTGATCTACCTTCACCGCCGACAACACGCACCGAGCTACGAACTCGCAACGCCCCTCTTCAAGCCATCCCACCAATACACGATCTAAGGTCGTGGTACATCTTGGTCGACTCGATGGATAGAGTAACGCGCGCCGTGTGCTTCCTAAGAACTCACAAGTCCTCAAACATCCGAACACACAACTCGCCTCAAACCTTAGCACCCCATCAAAGCTACCTCAAAAGGACCTTCCTCACGAAGAGTCAGATCACGGCATCGCCAAACCGGATCATCAAATCGCTCTTCACCTCCTCGACGATGGAAGACTCGCAACCTCTCGAACTCAACCCCACCGCCATCAAAATCAATCAAACGGACACCAAGGCTCGCTAATCGATGCAAATCGCGAACTGTGCCCTCCTCTCCACCGCACATCCGATAGACTCCCATCGACCTACGACTAAGAGCATCCGCCATAACGCTGCCTTCCCGTGGTACAGATATCAACATCGTAATCCTCGAGCAATCTAACCACCGCCTCTCGCCGTAAGTTCACCTCCTCCGCCGAAGATATATCGAGGCTCTTGTGGTCTCAGATAAATATCCACATGAACCCCATACAAATAGTGCCTCCAGATCTTCAAAGCGTGAATCACCGCCGCTAACTCCAAATCACGCGGGTAGTTCCTCTCATGCTTCTTAAGTCGCTTCGATGCATACGCTATAACCTTGCCCACAGATCAACACACATCCCAACCCGACGCCGACGATCAAAATACACAACATAACCGTCGACCTCCGGAAGAGTAAGAACGGGCGGCCGCCGCCTCTTTTCAAGAATCGAAACCTCGCCACAAGCATCACCCATCAAACTTAGTTGCTTCGAGTCAGCCTAGTCAATGGTGCGTAGATAGAAGCAAACTTCTCCACGAACCGCCGATAATAACTCGCGAGGCCCGTAAAGCCGCGCACTGCTTGAGTAGTAGGTCTAGGCCAAGTCCCGATCGCTTCGATCTTGGCCAGATTCCACCCGAATACCATCGCCCCGGCCAATATGCCCAAGAAAAGCCACCGGCTAACCAAAACTCACATTTGGAAAACTTGGCGATAATCGCTGGTCCCGAGAATCACAAGATAGCCTCAAATGCCCGCATACTCCCGCTCGAAATGAATAAACCAAGATGTCATCGATGAACACAATCACAAACGTGTCCAAAAATGGTTTGAACACTGCTCATCAAATCCATGAATACCGGAGCATTGGTAAACCCAAAAGACATGACTCAACTCATAATGCCCGCATCGTCCGAATGCAATCCTGGGACATCCACCTCTCGACTGCACTGATGATAGCCCGATCGCAGATCAATCTGAGAAACATCTCGCACTCGCACCGGTCGAACAAATCATCAATCCCGGGAAGGGTATTCGTTTTAATGGTCACCTTGTTCACCGCTCAGAATCAACACACACGCCAGCGCCCCGCCCTTCTTTTCTTCACGAACAATACCGGCGCCTGCGAGAAACACTAGGTCCGATGAAGCCCTTCTCCAAAGAAATCTCTCACCGGTCCTTCCACTCTCTCAACTCGGCAGTGCCATTCGTATGGCGAATGGAAATAGGCCGAGTGTCCGCAAAGACATCAATACAAAACTCTATCTCCTCTCGGGAGGGATACCGAGGTCGCCCGAAACACGCCCGGGAACTCTCTCGACTATCGAATCGATCAAAATCTGTACCGCAAATTTCGTGATCAAACACCCGAATGAGATGGTAGATATACCCCTTCTGCACCATCTTTCTAGCCTTGAGGTAGGAAATAAACCTACCCCTCGGCGATACAGTTGTTCCTCCCACTCAACAACCGGCTCTCAGAAACCGGAACCGCACTCACTCTCTCCTCAGCTTACATTGGCGTAGCAAGAAGCTAGCCAATCCATACCCATGATCACGCCGAATCACCATATCCAACTCTATCAAGTCGGCTAGGTCCGACGATCAGATATGGTCACTGGACAAGCCCTATATACCCGCCGAGCTACCACCGAATCACCAACTGGCGTAGCTACCTCGAAAGGGTTTATGGACTCAGGCTCTATCCCTATCCTACTAGCAATAAGGGGAGATATATAGGACAGAGTAGAACCCGGATCTAACAAGGCATACACATCAAATCCAGAAACTGATAAGGTACCTGTGACGACATCAGGTGAGGCCTCCTGATCCTGCCGGCTGGACAAGGCATAAATGCGGTTCTGAGGACCGCTAGAATCGACCGCGCCACGACCGCCGCGACTGGCCGTCCATGAGTACCTCGCCCGGGCGAAAATCAGGAGATGAAGAAGACCTGACGAAAGAACTCGTAGTCGACTTACCATCAAGATCGCCTTGGCCTGACAAGCCGCAAAGTGACCGCTGGCACAACTATAACAAACTCCCATAGCAGCATCACAATTCCCCGGCGGATCTACCGTGACGGCCACACCGGCGGGTGGTCCCGACGCCGCATTTCGCCGCTTGACGCTCAAGTCTGGGGCCCCGGTTCGCCTCGAATATCTCCGGCCGCCCCGGCGAAGGCGCAGAGTGCTCGAGCCGGCCGTGCAAATCTAGATCGCCGAGGCCGCCCACCCCGGAAGCTACCAAAAGACCTCGCCGCCCCGGTCTTCTCGCTGATGTCACAACCTGCCGCCTCACGCCTCGCATCCAAGTGCGCGAGCTCGCATACGGTAATGTCCATGCTCGTCAAGAGCCACACCCGCACAAGACTCGCCATATAATCATCTAGCCCGTGATGTAGCGATGCACCCTATCCTCCATATTCGCTACCAACGCAGTGGACATATCGAGCCAACGAATCAAACTCAACGTTGTACTTCTAATCAAGGCCCCTCTCGCCTCAAGAACAAAAATCGTCGCCCGTGCCCTCCTCATCTGTGGAGGCAAGAAGTGAGTGAGAAAGGCCTCCGAGAACTCGTCCCAAGTAGCTGGGGACGCGTGCACTCCCCGGGATAACTCCCACGAATCAAACCAATCGATCAGATCACGCAAATTATGGGAACCGAAGATCACGGACTCGTCTCTAAAGCCTTGATCACTCGCATGATCCTTCAGAGTCGACGGATGAACTCCCGTGGATCATCCTCGTGCCTCGACCAGAACTCGCGGCTATAACTCGTAAAATCCCGTAGCCGCAAACCGCTCGATCTCGGGTGAACCATGTATCGGGCCGAGCTGAATCGCCGTGATCCAACCTATCTCATGTTCGCCACGATCTCGCCGAATCGCCATCTCTCTCAGAACCCATCTCATCCGCTTCCAGCCGGGACCGGAGGTGTAGGTATTGTGGTCTCATCACCATCGTTGCGCTCCTAAACCTCTCGGGTCGGTGGCGCTGTGGAACTCGCCGCCTCTGCATAGATCGGGCCTGAGCCCTCATGACTCTTGTCCCACTAGCAGCCTCCTCGGCCGCTTGCCCTTCTGGGCCCGGTTGCTTTACGCGAGGCATAATCACATGTAAAAGGAATACGTTAGAGGGGTCCAACTTATAATACAGCTCTAAGGCACGATCTCAGAGTGAGAAGAATGGAAACCAATCCTAAATATCCTATAGCTTCCTGATTATAGGTGTGGTGCACAACATACCGATAATTAAGACTCTACTAGATACGGTGTGTAGACACTTTCCGAGGATTAACTGCTCTGATACCACTTTTGTCACGACCCGTTCCGGGGCCCGTAACTGGTGCCTTACCCGGACACCCAAGTAGTCATACATCAGAGAAATCAGCGGAATATAAAAACACAAGACATGAAACAATTGTAATAGAGACACATTTTATCTGAGAAAATTGTGCCTTTCGGCATATATATATAAAAATCTGGCAGTTTACATCCCAACTGTACAATAGGACTACAGACCTCTAAGGAAGTAAACAACTATGGCGGGACAGGGCCCCGCCATACCCTGAATGTACAAAATTATCTACACAACAAGGAGATCATACCCAAAAGTCGAGCCTCCGGAGAAGATGGAGCTCCTGACACCAAAACAAAAGATCCTAAGGATGTGGATCTAGCACCTGCTTTCCCTTACCTGCGGCATGAACGCAGCCCCCCGAAGGAGGTCGTGATAATGTACTAAGTATATGAAACTGTAAAGTACTTAAATGAAATCATATCATTTTAAAATCAATTTTTACAAATATGCACGAAACAACCAATGTAACCGCACATAGTGCCACATCATAAACAAGAGCAACAATAGGTAAACTGTAACAGGTCTTTTCTAGGCTGCGAATGATCGAAGCAAGGCCAATCGCCCATAGTATCATTGTGCATGCCTAATCTCGACTCGCAGCCGCATAGCCACTCACGCGGCCCGCATGAGGTATTCCCCGCATCGGTGGTAGCTACTCCGGCATCGCCCCGACTCGTAGTCCGCATGGCCACATAGACCGCATGAGGTATAACCCCGCACACTAAACTGGAACTCTCGTAGCTCCGCATAGGTCCCCTGGACCCGCATGAGGTATTCTCGAATCATGGTCCCAGACCGCCTGAGTCTACCCCGCATCGGAGGGCAGCTTAACCCCCGGTAACATGTCAAGAGGTGAGTGATATAATACTAACATAACAGCTTATCGTTAAACAACATAAGCACAACAAGAATGCCCTCTTATACAAACGTTACAAGACACTAACACACATAGCATCATATCATGTCTACTTATCAAACCATCTTATTATTCTTTCCATAAATCAATATAAGTCTTTTATAAACACATAAGTAAACTGTTCCTTTTATCTTTCTTAAGTCGTTATACTTGACTTCCCATAAAGCTAGTATAACTCTTAAGCTTCTTGTTTTAAAAACAATTATTCTTCTTCTTTCAAAACTGATTTATAATTCTGTTGAAAGACTTTAAGATCTTTATTATTCAGGCTTAAGTCAAAAGACATTTCCGTAAAGCTACGTTCAGTTATGTACGTCTACCGTACTATATATATATTTTAAAATATCATGCTCAAGAGTATAGGAAGAATCACATACCTCCTCGGTGAAATCCACCTGCCAAGTCGAATATGTCGCGCGCATAGAATCAACCTATAATAGTCAGACACGTCTATCAACGTCTAGACTACTCAGAAACAGCTTCAAGCGCAGGGTTCTCTATCCTACGAAAAATTGGGCAGCACTTCCCTACCCACAAGCTACTCAAGTTCATCAGAAACAAATTCTATGTAAGTACAGTTCAATTATTCTTCATTTATACCCTTCTACTGTGATTATAGTTCAATTTTATTCTTTAATATCCTTCAGTGTATCTTATACTCAAGTCTATACTATTCTTATATGTAATATCCAATTACAATAGAAGGACAAGAGTATTTACCTCGATAAGCCCAAAATTATCCAAGTTAAATGTCGCTCCTGAGCAAGGTTTAGCTCCTAATTTGTACGCTCCGATAGCTCCAAGAAATCCCGGGGTAAGGCACCAGTCACGGGCCCGGGTTCGGGTCGTGACAATTTTACACACCCAAGTTTAGTTGTGTAATCCCCTTTGAAATGTTTGGATTGTTGGGCCTTAAATGTGGCGTTTGGATGTTGAATTCGGCCTTGAAAAAGGTGGCAAGTATGTAGAAACAAAAGAAATGCTGCCCAAATTTCCATAGGAATTAGTAACTTTGAACTTGGAATATTCTACGTTGGAATTAGAGGTTAATAAATGTATTATGGTCATTATAGGTTGACATATTACGTGCGGTATTTTGGGCTTAGCAAGTGGATTGACCGAAGAGGTATGTGGAGCTTTCTTATCTCTTGAGCATGAGTAGTTGTACCTATGTAGTACGGTAGACGTACAAGATTTGACATTCTTCACTTGTTTTAAGTATATGATACTTGTTTTGTATAAAAGTATAAGTCCCTTGGATATAGGGAGATGTGTTTGACTAGTGTAACATGGTAATATAACAACTATTATGGGAAGTTGGTTGTATTGGTTTTATGAAAGGTTAATAAGGAAAGGTTTACTCCAAGTAAAATAAGTACGGATAAAGGATTTAAATTTGTGAAAGACAAATTGTTTTTAAGGCATTAATTGCCTAAGGTTTTGAAAGAAATGAAGTCACTTGATTTAGAAGTCTATTGTATTTTTAAAGATAAGCGTGACTTGATACTATGGTTATTAGTATCTTGGGAGTTTTACATAAAACGGAGTCATTTTCTAAAAAGGTTTAAGGAACGTGGTACTTGGGTTAAATTCCCGGATTTTCTATTTAAATGACATGTAGTGCCTTAAGTAACTAAAATGAGAGGATGTACTAGAAATGTTATTAAGGAGTTAGGAGATATTCTTAACTTGCTTACGTTTACGTTATGATAAGTCGGTAGCGCTTATGTTATGTACGATAGCCGGTTGTGCTGATTTATGCATTATTATTATTATTATTATTATTACTATTTATGTCATGGATTTGCTACCCATGATGCGAGTGCGGCGCTTGTACTCATGCAGGCCCACTGGGTCCATGCGGGTGAAATAGTCCCATGCGGGTGAAATAGTCCCATGCGAGGCGGATGACCTCATGCGGGTGAAATAGTCTCATGCGAGGTGATGACCTTATGCGGGTCCACAGACCCACGCGGTGAAACAAATTCTGCGAGTAGGATTTCTTAATGGTACTACGGGCAGGAGATCCTGTTTTGATCATGAGCCTCCTATTTTATGCAGTAAAGTTTATACTTGTTACTCTCATTGTTAGTAAGGCACAGTGTACGGTATTTTTGACTCTCTTCCATGACTCCAGTTTATTTTAAACTTATGATATTTTTTACAGTATTTTCCAGTTTTACATACTTCCTCGGGGGTTGCGTTCATGCCGCAGGAAAGGGAAAGCAGGTGGTGAATCCTCATTCTTAGGATCTTTACTCAGGTGTCAGGAGCTCCATTTCTCCGGAGGCTCGACTTTTGGTACGGTTCTCCACGGTGTTGTAGATATTTGTACATTCAGGGGCATGACGGCCCCGTCCCACATAGTGTTTACTCTTTCTTAGAGGCTTGTAGTCCTGTTATAGCTTGGGTTGTTAAGGATATAGCTGTTCAGTTTTGTTGTATTAGAGGTAGTCATTTTGGGTTAGCCTGCTTATTTTATATATGGATTCTTGTTGTGAGTTTATTTTCCGCTGGTTTTCTCTGATGTTGTATCACAAGGGTGCCCGGGGTAAGGCACCAGTCACACGTCCGTGGTCGGGTCGTGACACGAAGCTTATCCAGGAAAGATTATTAGTAAGCTCAGAGTCAGCAGAAGCTTTAGGCAGATAACCGACGCGACATACGGGTTCAAAGTTGACATTTTGGTATGAGTATTGTTATGTGGCCACGTGTGGCATTTTTGGTATGTAGGGGTTGTAAGGAGACTATGCCTCTACCTTTAAGTTTGACTCCCAAAAGAACATTCGGGGACGAATGTTTCTAAGGGGGGAAGAATGTTAAACCCTGGAATTCCAGGATATGTTTATAAGAACGTACGTAAGAACTCAAAAATGTTAAGATTTGAGACGAGTAAAAATTTATCGGAATTATGGAATTGTCGGAAAACGAAATATTGCGAGAACGGGAGGGCGACACGTGTCACCCCCTTAGTGGTCTTGGTCGAATTTGTGCATGGGTAGAATGGTCATTTGACCATAATTTTGATGAAAGTCTTGCTAGGCTAAGAGCTTGATAACATTGACCAAGTCAATGAGCCCACATAGCTTGATATTTAAATGAAACTCATCCAAACCTCACAAGTGTTCTAATCTTAACCCTCCATTTGGTTATATAGTCATCCCTTGTGCAAGACAAGTCTTGAACACTTAGAGAAAAATTAGAAAATTGAAGAACAAGAGAGGTGAGCTCTCGGCTTTGTGAAGCATTGAACAAGAAAATTTTTCGTTTGTGATTCAATAAGCTCCATACTTTAAACCAAGGTACCTAAGGGTATTGTAAGTGTATCTCAATAGAAAGATCCCGAAAAAATGGTGTTTTCGTATTAGTCGCAAGACGAAAACCTAAGGAGTGCTTCAACTTTGAAGTTGGAACTTGAAGATGAGTTCTTCATAAGCTTCTAAGGGTTGCTTGGAGTGGATTGGAACGTCGAAAGGAGGAGCTAAAGTTGCTAAGGATCGACTTGTAATCTTGGATCATATTTGGGCTAAATGAGGTATAATCTTCGTCTTACTTTTGTAATTGAAGATTCCATGTTATTATAAGTTAGAAATGATCATGTGATATGTGTTATGAAGATTGATAAGTGTTATGGAAATTTGGAAGCTCAAATCCGAAAATGACATGTTAAGCCATTTGAAATTGAAATACAATTTGGTCAATAATTAGAATCGTCGCATGTTTACCTACTTGAGGATTGTAGTAGTTATAATCAATTGTGTCTAGATAACATGTTATATTAAACCACTTGGATTGAAAAGCGATAGGAAACGAATTTGTATTGTTGTCCCTATTTTGCCGAATGGACATTATGTTGGACTAGTTTGATATTTATTGTGGGGCGGAATTTTACATGTCTTGATTAAGCGTGTAATCCCCTATTGTTAACTACTTTGTTGAGCCTTAAATGTGGCGTGTTTGGTTATTGAATTCGGCCTTGAAAAAGGTGGCAAAGTATGTAGAAACAAAGGAAGTGATGTCCGATTTTCCGTAGAATTTAGTGACTTTGCACTTGGAATATTCTACGTTTGAAGTAAGAAGTTAATAGACGCATTTATGGTCATTATAGGTTGACATACTACGACGCGATTGGACTTAGCAAGTGGATTAAACCGAAGAGGTATGTGGAACTTTCTTATCTCTTGAGCATGAATAAGTTGTAAATGTATAGTACGGTAGACGTACAAGATTTTGACAATCTAGTCCATTTGATATCCTTGGTTTATCTTAAGAATGTTCAAGTTGGTCGAGTTAGGGAATTAACTCACTTGTTTAAATATTAAGGATATCTTGGTTTTTAAAAGTTAAGAGACTTTAAGTATGTTGAAAGTATTGTTGATACTTGTCTTGTTGGAAAGTTTAAGTCTCTTGGTTATAAAGAAGAATGTAAGTTTCTAAAGTATAAAGCTAGTATAACGACTTTATGGGAAGTTGGTTATAATAGTTTTATGGGAAGTTAAAAAGAGTGGGTTACTCTAATTAATATAAGTATGATAAATGACTTGAAATAATGAAAGACAAATTGATTTAAAGGCATCAATTGCTTAAAGTTTTAAAAGAAAGAAGTCACTTGATTTAGAAGCCTATAATTGTATTTCTAAAAGGTATTGTGACTTGTCTTGAAAAGTAGTTATGACTTGATACTATGGTTATTAGTATCTTGGAAGTTTTGTATGAAAAAGAGTCATTTTAAAAGAGTAGAAGTACATAGTACTTTGGGTTAAATTCCCGGATTTTTATAATGACATGTTAGTGCCTTAAGTAAACTAAAATGAGAGTGTACATGTATAAGACTAATAAGAAGTTAGGGGATTTCTTAACTTGCTTATATATGGTATGATAAGTCGGTAGTGCTTATATTATGTATGATAAGCCGATAGTACTTATGTTATGTGTGATAGCCGGTTTGTGCTAGTGGTATGTTATTTATTACGGGGTCATTCCCCGGGTTTGTGGCATTTGCATATTTCGTGGATTTGCTACCCATGATGCGAGGAATACCTCATGCGGGTCCGTAAGGGTTATGCGGGTGAAATAGTCTCATGCGGGCGGATACAGCATAAGCGAGGACTAACTCATGCTGGTCTACACGACCTACGCGCGGATACAAATTATGCGAAATACCTCACGCGGTCCACACGACCATGCGGTGAAATAGTCCCAGGAGTAGGATTGCTTAATGATACTGCGGGCGGGTGGTCCTGCTTTGATCGTGAGCTTCCTATTTTTATGTTGTAAGTATACTCTTATTTACTCTCATTGTTAGTAAGGCACAGTGTACTGTTAATTGAGCTATCATACATGTCTCCAGTTTTATTATAGACTTATGATTTCATTACAGTACTTTCAGTTCCACATATTTGGTACATGTTGTACTGACCTCCTTCGGGGGGCTGCGTTCATGCCGCAGGTAGAGTATACAGGTAGCTGATCCTCACTTTTAGGATCACTGATTCAGCTGTTGAGAAGCTCCATTACTCCGGAGGCTTATCCCTGGTATGGTCGGTTGTTGTACATTCAGGGGTATGGCGGGGCCCTGTCCCGTCACAGTTGTTATTCTTAGAGGTCTGTAGTCACATTTGTGGATTGGGTTGTAAAGAAAAAAAATGTATTGTTTTATTATGTATATTTTACGGAAGGTGGCCTTATCGGCTAGCCTGTTGTTATTTTATGTTTAAGCATTTTATAAGTTGTGTATGTTCCGCTGCTATTCTCTGATGTATACCTGTAAGGGGTGCCCAGGTAGGGCACCATCATGCCCTGGACGGTCGTGACAAAAGTGGTATCAGAGCAGTTAGTCCTCGGAAAGTGTCTACAGACCGTGTCTAGTAGAGTCTTCATTATCGGTGTGTTGTGAACCACATCTATAATCAGGAGGCTGCAGGACATTTAGGATTGGTTTCCATTCTTCTCACTCTAAGATCGCGATATAGTCGCTGGTTAGGTCGTCTCTCCCTAACAAGTTATGTTGTTTGCCTACGAGAAAGGCAAAGAATGACCCAGGAAAGATGATGTGGATTGCGTATCCAGGTAGGTAATGTTTGTGGTATAGTTGGTATTGTGACATACAGCTATACGGATTTATGTATGAGGGTCGGACGCGTGTTGCCTAGAATGGTTTTAGGTTACCAGGATTTGGTAAGGACTAAATAAATACCGGGAAGGTAGGAGCAGTTAATGGACTCTCAGTAAGGTTTTACGTGCTAATTTGAGATAATTAGGAGATGATGAGTTGTCTGAGAAGGAAATGAACCCTTAAGAAGTTATTATTAAGGGAATTAATGGAAGACTATGTTAATAGATTGAGCTACGTAGTAGGATTTCGAGAATGGTACGGGTGAGATCCGTATGGAGTAAGTATGGTTGTTGTGGTCAAGACAACACGATTATGGTATTACGAGAAGTTTTTTTTTTACCCGTTTACAGGGGGACTGATAAGGTAGGCGTGGAGCATGGAAATTGCGAGCCTAAGAATGTTGATAAACACCGAGACCTTAGGTATATAAGGCCTTCTCGGGTAGTAAAAGGTTAAGACAGACCAAGGATAAGAGTTAAGTGCGACGCCGAGTCGAGTTGAGGACCTATTAAGGGTCGCCCCATAGCTTGAAATGGAATGGTATCAATTGGTAGTAGTCCCGCTACGTGACAGGGTCACGAGGGTGCAAGGCCCAAGTTTAGTTAATCATTTTACGGGTTCGTGGACGCGTTCCACCGGAACCAGGTTGAGAGAGCCGGAAATGGCCTTAAGTTGTTTAGAATAGTAACTCCAATGATTGGAGGCTCGAATCAGTATGAAGGTTATGTACGTACGCTACAATAAGTTTGGAAGTACGGGAAGAGTATGACCAGTAAGAAAGAGAGCAACCAAGTGTAAAGAAATGGAACTTGAATCCATGAGGACCTTTCGAGGTGACTACACCCGTGAGTGTTGGGTGGTAGCTGAGCGGTTAGATAATAATTACCGGTAACGATACAGTCGTTGCACCCTAGCAGACCTAGCAGAGCTATTATGACAGACATCGAGGTCATTATGAGTACGGGCTAGTTGGCCTCTTGTTATGCCAACGTGGTCTATAGAGAGAGTTTGATTCGCATCAGCCTTCCTAAGTCGATTATCGAGCGGATAGGGAGAGAAGTGGTGGTAACCAGTGAATTATCCTTCCTTCTTTGACATTGATAATTTTAATAAGTCTGTGTGACTTGTTCATGTGAGGTAAATTGACGCGGAAAGTAAGTAATAATTGAATTTGAAGGAATTTATGTTAAGTGCCCTTGGAGGTACTTGGAGTTGGTTTGGTGTGGCGGTCAGGGCCACGACCTTCCGGATAATTTCAGGAAAATGTGCAAGGCAAGAATAAAATAAGTACGAGTGCTGCCGGCGGAAAGCCGAGGGCATCTTTGGTAGGTTTTGAAAATCTACATGACTTTAAGGCGGTGCGTGATGATTAGATATTTACTGGACCTCAAGAGGACCCTGTGATTAGGGTTGTGACTCCAAGGAAAGTTAAAAAAAAAGGGAGATAAGTTCTCTCCCCCACGTAGCGACGCTTTTACGACATGGGTTATGTGTACCCATGTTGTTAGACGAAGGATAGAAGAATGGTAAGGTCTTCGGTATCGTCATGCCATAGGTTACAGTTGTGGATAACCGTGGGAAAAGTGTTGTGTTGGGGTAATTAAGAACGACGCATTTAATTGGTCGATAAGTATCATAAAGATATAAATGCAGGTTGTACGCTTGTATGAAACTGTACGATTATGAATCAAGATAGAAATACTTTTGCTAATAATAAGCATAAGGTAAGGTTATGACCAGAATGATAAAAGAGAATACGACTATGGTTATGTAAGTTGCACGAGATATGATTACCCCAGACTAGTGTAAAGACCATTAGTAAATAATGGGAAGTAAGAACATTTCGAGGAAATGTGGTAACACCTAGCTATAGGCTCTACAAACTGGGAAAGGAAAATCGGGTTACTACTTGACGAGATCAAGGAAATCTCCCCCCCTAAATTGTGATTGACAGGAAGTCTTAGCCATGTGGCAAGCAAAAGGATCAAATCTAAGTTAGTGACCAAGTTGAGTTGCAACAGAGAAAGGGAAACAGGAACCATAATTGAGATTAAGGGTGCCCGAATATTTCGCAGGTTTGAGGACGGCTTCCAGTTATTGGAAAATAAGTTGACCACGACTACAGTTCTAACCCTTCTGAAAGACTAGAGGGTCAGGTTATTATGATAACACATTGGGTGTTGGGCTAGGTTGTGTGCGGATGCAACCCGATAAGGATAGAGCCTATGTTTTCCCGGTAGTTAGGGAAGCAGGAAAGGAAATTACGCCACTCACGATTTAGAGCTGGCGGCAGTTAAATCATGCCTTGAAGATTTGGGGGCATGACGTATATATAGACTTCATATGGATAATTGTACATACCACAAGAGCCTCCGGTATATCTTCAGACAGAGGCAGTTGAATTTGCGACAGAGACAGTGGTTAGAGTTACTCAAGGATTGTGATATTGATATCCTATACCATCCGGGGAAAGCCGAGATGGTTACAGATACTCTTAGTCATGGATCAAAGGGTAGTATGCCAGATGGGCAGCCAGATAGACTGGACGTGGTCCGTGAGATTCTTCAGTTACCGAGCCTAAGGGTTCGATTATTTGTTTCCAAGGTTAATGAAGTTTAGATCCGAGAGATTGCCGAGTCTTCCGTCGTTGAGGAGGTAAATAGGCGACAATATGAGGATCTAGTTATGATACGGTATCGAGATACGACTCTCCGAGAAGAGAAAAGACTGTTTGAGTAGCACCGACGGGCATCGTAAGATGAGGATATATCGCGTGTACCCTGCATCGCAGACTAGTCACAGGTCTTAGGGAGGCACGCAAAGGCTTATCGCTCTAATTGTTCGGTCGAATATGTCAGGTAGTGACCTCGATGTATGTATTGGTAAGGTGGCCCAAGAGGACGAGCGCAGTTGTTGCTTAATATCCGAATTAGTAGCAGGTCATGGTTGAACACCAGAAGCCCAGTGGGCTATTACAGGCGATTTAGACCCCGACTTAGATAGGAGAGGTAATTAAAATGGATCTTGTTACAAGGCTGTCACGACCCGAACCGGGGCCCGTGACTGGTGCCTTACCCCGGGCACCCTAGTGATACAACATCAGAGAAAAATCAGCGGAACATAAAGCATAAATATGAAACAAGAGACATGATAAATAATAGCAAATAGGCCAACCAAAACGGTTGCCTTCCAACATATATATATAAACATTTGAACAAGCATAATCCTTACACTCGCCCACAACAAGCATGCACTTAAGATTTATACAATAACTATGACGGACAGTGGCCCCGCCATACCCCGAACGCATAAGAACTTACGGACTGTGGTAACATACCAAAGATAAGCCTCCACGAAACGGAGCTTCCCAAAATGTCAAATGAGATCCTAAACGCGGATCGATAAATGACGTATTTCTACTCATGGCTAACGCAGCCCAAGGAGGTCAAGATAACAGTACCAAGTATGTGAAATCAGAAATCAGAAATGAAATCATAATAGTCTATAAAAGCAGGAGATGTGTATGATAACCAAACTACGATACACACATAACGCTTATATCAATTCGTGGTCTCACGCCACAACATCAATCCCGCCCGCGAGTACCTTCCTCATCACGCCATGCATGATATGATAACAACAAGACAGCAATCCAAATGGGAGCATACCCATGCGCTACGCATCGTGTCAGTATGTCCAAAGGGAACAAATAAGACAACATTCCAAATGGGAGCATACCCGTGCGCTACGCATCGTGTCGAAGAGTCCAAAGGGAAATAATAAGACAAAGATTCCAAATGGAAGCATACCCGCGCGCTTACGATCGTGTCAAGATGTCCAAAGGGAAACAATAAGACAACAAGGCGGTAATCAAAGTGGAAGCATACCCGCGCGCTACGATCGTGTCGATGTCCAAAGCGATTACAAAAGTAACACTATCAACGTGAACGCACTGCGGAATTTATCCACATCACGGCCACGCCCAAGTAAGTTCTCAACAAGTCAACCGACCCTCCATCGAGAGACGCGGTAGTATAGAAACACAATTCTTGCACAACAAAGGCTATCACAACAAGCATAGGCAAGTTTCACAACAACAAGCATAGGCAAGTTTCACAACAACAAGCATAGGCAAGTTTATACAACAACAAGCATAGGCAAGTTTCACAACAACAAGCATAGGCAAGTTTATACACAACTCGAAGTACTTTCATTTTATGCCCAAGTCCGGGTTTTAACCCTAAAGTACTACGTACGTTAAATTCCTTTTAAAGAGATCTATTCCTTTTATAAAAGTCACCTGATACCCGTAGTATAAAAATAGAGTGACTTATATCTTTTTAAGTAAACCAAAACAACTTCCATACTTACCTTTTTAAAACCAAATTAAAGCAACACCACGCCTTCTTTTTTTGACCCGAAACACTTCTCTTTTTAAAGTCAAGTTACCACGTTAAAACCAATGATAAAACCTTTCTTTTGTTTTCATAAGGTCGTTATAACCAACTTCCCATAAAGCTGTTATAACACCTTATGTTTTAAACCATTTTAAGACACACAATGCCTTTGTTTTCCCTAAAGTCCAGCTTTGCCTAATTTCAATTACACAAGTCTTTTTTGAAAAGTTTCATAGTTCAATGTCTTAATCTCTTTTAAAACAATTGAGTAACATATGCCATAAAGTAGCAGTTATTCCTGTTCATAATCAATCTTATTAAGCAGCCATGATCTAGAAAATGTAATATCATTTTGTCTCATCTTAGCTTCTATGCAGATGGAGGTTTCTACCGTTTCAATAATACTTAATTATTCAATACATTTTCCTTTATTTACGCCGCAGTTGGTTTGTCGATACACATTCTCGATTTCCAAATCGTGATAACATTATTCTTTTCAAAAAAACAAGTACTCATTACTCACGAATGAGGTTTCACACAAACATCCATATTAAGTCAAGTCTCTTATCTTTTAAGAATAAGTCTCTTAACTTCTAAACCATTAAACCATTCTTTTTATCTCTTAAGACGTTACACCTAACTTCTCATAAAGCTGGTATAACTCTTATGTTTTCAAACCAAGTATACACTTCTTCCAAAAAGGTTTCTTAATCTTTTAGAATACTTCAAGGTTCTTTATTATCACACATCAAGTCGGTTATAAGTCAAATCAGTTATCTTTTTAAAAAGAAACCACAAAGCATTTCTCATTTACATAGAGCTGTTATAACACTTTATGTTTAAAAACAATCAAATACATTTAACACATGTGACGCTTCACCGTACTACATAGTTATACACATATCATTCTAGAACAGATAAGAAGAGGTTCACATACCTCGCGCGATTATCGACTAATAGCAAACGCTCCAAGTACCTCAAACCGCTTGGCTACACTCTGCCAAGCAGATCACCCACACGTAGTACTACAACCTATGAGGCCACAAGGCGCCTATTAATATCTTTAGATCCCGACGTAGAATATTCTACGTAAAATTCGGCAAAGACCTCCCCGCAACACAGTAATTCTCCTCTCTATCGAGGCCGCTACCAAGCCAACCAGTGGGGTTTACACGCTTAACCTGACGTACAATTCTACTTCACAAGAATGCTATACAAGTCTCATCAGAATACACCCTAAGTAATTACAGATCAGCCTCATCTTAAAGTTCAGCTTAAGTCGCAAGACATTGCCATAAGTATTATTCAGCTTAAGTCAAAAGACATTGCCGCACAACTATGTTCAATTCTATATATAGTATACCTTAACTATATATTCCAACAACATGTAATTTCCAATTACAAATGTAGGTTAAGAGTGTTTACCTCGATAAGCCCAAAATTATCCAAGTTATAAGTCGATCCCTGAGCAAGGTTTAGCTCCTACTCCGCGCTCCAACCCGCCTCCAAACAACCCTTAGAAGTTCTTACCAACTTCTACTTAACACTTCAACCGACTATGAAGGTTTTCCTTAGGGTTTCGCTTAGAGGCTAAAGGAAGTATAATAGTATTTGGGCTTTTGTATAAGTGTAACCTTGGGAATACTACAAGGTATTTGGGCTAAGGTATTTGGGCATTATAACAATACTGGAGAGTATTTCTATACCACAAAAAGGGGGTATTTATACGAGACAACTAGGCTATGGGTACCCTCGCCAAGGCTTCATAAGGGTGTGGTGGCTCTCGGCCAAGCTCAACTAGGAGGGGGGGAGAGGGACGAAAAGCTCACACTAAGATGGGGGAGGATTTTTAACACTTAGAACAATTTAGGATGAAGAAGTTCATCAACTTAGAGGGTATTTATAGGTCAAGCCATGGCCAACCAATGGCCCAGATCACTCCAAGTGTTAGGCAAGTGTAGGGCTAGGATTAAGCCATGTGCACCTTATCCATCTACCACACAACTGGCCCAAAATATCCTACCTAACCATGCCACCTATTCGCCAAGCATTACCGCCACACTCATCCAATGTGAGGGTGACACATGTCACCCTCCCGTTAGTCCAACATGTTTCGCCTCTCTAAAAATCCGCAAAAATTAGAAATGACATAGCCGAATTTTCCTTCGCAAGTTTAGTAAAACGCTTCGTCGAAAAACGACTCTTTCGCACTTGTGCCCAAATTTCAAACTTGTCAATTCTTAAGGCAAAATTTAATACGCACGCCTCACGCATATACTCCGAAATACGGGTATAACATTCTCCTCCTTAGAAACATTCGTCCCAATGTTCCTTCTCAAGGTGGATTACGAAGAAGATCTTCTAATAAGTTGCCTACGCCACGCCGCCACGAACTAACACACGCTCTTCTTCCTTCCTTACTCGCCGTGCCTCCTAACACTTGAACTCTTCTAGTATACGCACCATACTTCAGTAATTGCTTCTGTTTCCAATACTTTGGAGTCACAACATCCAAACTTGGTCATCTTAATAGCTTTACTTTACTCTAAGGCCATTCCCGGACTTCACGAACCGATTCTGGTCGAACATATCCACAAACTCATACGATGGTCATCTAAACTGGGCCTAGCACCCTCGTGTTCTACCACCAAGTGACCACCCAGAGCCGACCCCACCTCGAACAGCCGCGGTTGGCCCTCAACATGGCCCCAACCCGACCCACTTATCGCATCACGCTCTTGTTCCCCGATCCGGAACAATCTTACCTCTACAGGTCATGAAAGCTACCACTTCCATTGCACACTACCCAGGGACTTTATCACACAAAACGTTCTAGGCATAAAATGCACTCGACAAGGATCACTTGCAAAATCTGGGACTCAAGACGGCCTTACATCTAAGGTCTCAACTGTAATATTCTAAGGTTCATCATTTTCTCACCCTCAAGCTTACCCTTCTCACTAACCAGGTTCTACATCACGTTTTAGCACAAAGCTATCCGAACATAACACTAAACACATCATCACAACATCAATACATACAAAACTCTAGAGGGTTAAGGATATACCTGAAAATAGGCGATTCAGATGACCGCTAAAACTGGGAGCTTCCACCGCGACCTCTACCGTGGCCCGCCGGTGTATGAACATCCCGCTCAAGCATGGAAGGTGAAGAACCCGCAATCGATCCCGTAGTCTCAGGCTATCCTACCAGCTACTCGGCTCGGACATTTTCTCCAAATGGCCCCGCCTGCCGCATGTAAAACAAACTCCGGACTAGCACGACACTTCCCACCGCGAGTCTACCACAATGGCCACAACGAGGTAGGGTGGCTTCACCGTTAACACCCCGCTTCTCCCGAAAATCAACCTCGAGCCTCGACCGCTTCCTCGAAAACTGCATGACGCCCAAACTCGGCTCACATCGTGCCTTACCCCTGCACCCTAGTGATACATACATCGAGAAAATCACGGAACATAAAACATGAGTCATTAAACAAGAGATATAGTAAATAAACAAAGCAACCAAAATAGCTTGCCTTCAGATATACATAAAACTCCGAGCAGTTTAATCCTTTTACAACCCTCGCCACAACAAGATTACATGCACTTCTAAGATATATTAACAACTATGACGGACAGGCCTCGCCATACCCTGAATGTACAAGAACCTACAACTCAGTGGAAACATACCAAAGATAAGCCTCCAAGGAACGAGCTTTCCGACACGCCAAGTGAGATCCTAAGAGCGGGGATCCACGATCGATGTACCTTACCGCAGATTTAACGCAGCCCCGGCGAGGTCAAGACAACAGTACCAAGTATGTGAAATCAGAATATCGCAGCTTAAATCATAACAATCTATATAAAGCAGAGACATGTATGATAACCAAAATACAAGACGCAACATAAAAGCCAAGTCGTGGACTCACGCCTCAAAGTCACCACTCAAATATAACTATGGGTCTCACGCCCACCACATCCATCATGTTCGCATCATGGCCACATGCCCCGAATCGCAGACGGTGTAGACATGTCCATGATGCAACACATAATAACAAGGCCGCATGGCCA
Organism: Przewalskia tangutica; assembly: GCA_029844215.1. Classification (NCBI taxonomy): domain Eukaryota; kingdom Viridiplantae; phylum Streptophyta; class Magnoliopsida; order Solanales; family Solanaceae; genus Przewalskia; species Przewalskia tangutica. The sequence goes on from CM056726.1 coordinate 68,698,729, forward strand.
CATGCCCCGGAATCGCAGACGGTAGACATGCCCATGTAACCTCAATAACAATATATCGTGGTCAACCCCGCCGCACGCCACATGCCCCGAATCAGACGGCAGGTACACGCCCATGTTGCGAGAATAACCATATATCGGGTAATCAACCCGCCGCCGTCGCATGCCCCGAATATCGTGACGGCAGTGTAGACATGTCCACGTGACATCAACAACAAGACAAGAATCAAAATGGAAACATACCCGTGGAATTCTCCATCACCGCCAAAGACGCCCAAGTAAGTTCTCAATAAGTCAACCTCTACCGAGAGACGGAATACGTAAATATCACACTTGCACAACCAAGGCTATCATCACAAGCATAGGCAAGTTTCACAACAACGAGCATAGGCAAGTTTCACAACAACAAGCATAGGCAAGTTTCACAACAACAAGCATAGGCAAGTCTCACACAACTCAAAGTACTTTCATTTTATGCCAAAGTCCGGTTTGTAACCCCAAAGTACTACATACGTTAAGTTCTTTTAAAAGAGATCCATTACTTTTATAAAAGTCACCCGATACCGTAGTATTAGAATGACCAACCCACATTCCTTTTCAAAATCAAGTAACAACATTCTTTCCTAAGTTCCAGGTTGCCTAGTTTCAATTACTCAAGCTTCTCATTTTCAAATGGTTTCATAGTTCCCAAACTTAATCACTTGATTCCTTTTAGAACAATTGAGTAATATATGTCTCACGCGAGAGTAGGTTATTCTTGTTTACATCATTCTTATTACAATGACCATGATCTAGAAAATGTAATATCATTTTGTCTCATCTTAGTTTCTATGCAGATGGAGGTTTCTACTGGTTTTAATACGATACATCATTATTCAAGACATTTTCCTTTATTAACGCCGCAGTTGGTCCTGTCGATACACATTCTGATTTCCAAATCAAGAAACATTATCCTTTAAATAAAACCAAGTACTCATTACTCACGAATGAGATTTCACACAAACATTCACATTAAAAACAAATAAGTTAAGTCTCTTATCTTATAAGATCAAGTCTCTTAACTTCTAACATCAGAAAACCATTTTCTTTACCTCTCTTAATACATTATACCTAACTCCCCAAAAAGCTAGTATAAATCTTTTTAAAACCTTTAAAACCAAGTGTTACTCTCCTTCAAAACGACTTATAAATCTTTTGAAATACATCAAGTTCTTTATTATAACTAGCCGCTTATAATTCACACCGCTACCTTTTAAAACCACAAAGTATTTTCTTACCTACATAAAGTCATTATAACTAACTCCCATAAAGCCGTTATAACACTTTATGTTTCAAACCAATCAAATACTTTAAACACACGTGACGCTCACCGTACTACATAGTTACACGCATATCATGCTAGAAGAGATAGGAAGAGGTTCACATACCTCGCGACGATTTATCGACAATAAGCAAAATGCTCCAAGTACTACCACCTTGCTAGCCCTTTCCACTCCTCGAGTAGAATACGCTACTCTTAGTACTTTCACCTCGATAAGCCCAAAATTATCCAAGTATAAAGTCGATCCTGAGCAACGCTTAGCTCCTACTCCGAGCGCTCCAAACAACCCTTAGAAGTTCTAACCAACTTCTACTTACAACTTCAACAACGGGTGAAGATTTCCTTAGGGTTTCGTTTTTGTGGCTAAAGGAAGTATAATCGTATTTTCTGGGCTTTTGTATAAGTGTACCCTTGGGAATACTACAAGGTCTTTAGGCCTAGGTCTTTGGAAATTATAACAATACTAGAGAGTATTTCTATACCACAACAAGGGTATTATACTAAACGACTAGCTAGTGGGTACCCCACGCCAAGGCACCACAAAGGGAGGGTGTGCTCTACCACAAGGCCTCACGACAAGGGGAGGAGGGGAAGCTCTCGGCTAGCACAACAAGAAGGAGGAGAGGGTTTCAAGACTTGGAAGTTTTTGAATGGATGAAGTCTTCACACTTGTGGTATTTATAGCAAAACCAAAAGCCAACCAATGGCCAAGATCAAGCCATGTGCAAGGCAAGTGTAAGGCCAAGATCAAGCCAAGTGCACCCTAACCCTACTCCACAAAACACTCCACAAAACACTCCACAAAACAAGGCCAAAACAAGGCACAATTCAAGGGACCAATCGCCAAGGCCAACCGATCCTCTCGACGCCCAATCGCCCAAGTCCTCCACTTGCTACTAATGCGGGTGACATATGTCACCCTCCCGTTGGTCCAAAATGTTTCGCCTCTAAAAATCCGCAAAAATTATAAATGACATAGCCGGAATTTTCTACGAAAGTCAGGAAACGCTTCGCCGAAAACGACTCTAATCGGCACTTGTGCCCAAAATTTCAAACATGCCTAACTTAAGGCTCAAAATTGCACGCACGCCCACACGCATACTACCGAAATACGGTATAACATTCTTCCTTAGAAACATTCGTCCCGAATGTTCCTTCAAGGTCTCAAAACAAACAGGCGTCAGTATAGTCTTCACTGCTATACGCACGAAAACAATCATGCCACACCTGGCCACAAAAACACACGTTCACTTCTCCCCTTTCTCGTAGTACTCGCCACGAACACTAACTCGCTCTAGTATCCGTACCACACTTCGCCAACGCCTGCTTCCAACCCTTCGAGTCACTACTCCAAACTTGGTCATCTCACTAACCTCGATTTCCTCTAAGGTCGTTTCCTCCACGACCGCTTCGGTCGAACATATCCACCAACTCATACGATGGTCATACAAACTGGGCCTAGCATCCTCGTGACCCTACCACCGGAGGACCACCCAGAACTGACTTACCTTATTCTGCCACGGTTGACCAGACACGCCCTCAACCCGACCCACAATCGCGTCAAGCCCTTGTTCCCCGACACTAACAATCCTACCTATACAGCCGCGAAAGCTACCACTTCCATTTCACACTACCTGTGACTTACCCTTTTCACTAACTGTGTTTCTAAATCATATTTTAGCACAAAGCTATCCAAACATAACACTTAACACATCATTAATATCAATACATACAAGTATCTACGTGGTTAAGGATATACTCAAACTAGGCGGTTCAAGGACCGCTAAAATCGAACTTCCACCGCGACTTCTACCGTGGCCCGCAATCGCCTAATAGTTCAGGCTATCCTACCGCCACTACCGCCTCGGACAGTCTCGTCATATGGCCTCTGGCCGCAAGAATAACAAGCTCCTCGTACTACGACACTTCCCAAATGCGGTCTACCACATCGACCACACCGAGGTAGGGTGATCGATCCGCCAACACCCCTACTCCTCGAACGCTCAAACACGGGAGCCTGCACCGCCCCGAATATCCTGGGTCCCGGCGTCGCGGAGGACCACTCGCAATGGCGGAGGTACATAACTAGTTCACTGGCCGAGGCGTCCGCCTCGAAAGTCGCTAAAATATCCGCCTCGCCTTCTTCTCACGAAAGCGGTCCACCTGCCGATCTTCGCGCCTCGCACTCCAAGTGCATGAGCTCGCACGCGGCAATGTCCATGCCCGGTGAAGAGAAACACCCGCACAACTCTCGCTAGGTAATCATCGAGCCTCGTGAACATATCGGTGCACTCGATCCTCCATACTAGTTACTAATACGGAACATACCGCCAATGAGTCGAACTCACATTGTACTCCCGAATCAGACGCCTGCTCGCCTCAACATCAAAAATCGCTTACCCGAGCCCTCTCATCTCGCGAGGCAAGAAATGTGCCGAAGGCCCCAAAACTCGTCCCAAACGGCCGGAAGTGCATTCTCTCCCGACAGCTCCCACGAATCAAACCACGATCATGCGGTATCACGCACCGATGCGAACCTAGACCACCGACTCGGTCTCCAAGCTTGATCACTTTACGATCCGTCAGAATCGCTTGATGAACTCTCGCGATCATCTCGTGCCTCACCCGTAGAACTCAAGCGCTACATCTCGTAAAGTCCTGTAGCCTCAAACCGCTCGCCGGTGAACTACGGTGCATCGGGCCGGAATCGCCGATCCAAATTTATCTCATATCTCGCCACGACTCGCCGAATCGCCATCTCCTTGTAACTCCACTCTTCTCGCCTGCATCGTGGACCGAGGCTCGTGTATCAGAGTCTCGCAGCCCACCGCCGCGCTTAAACTCACTGGTGCCGGGCGGCCGCGAAACCCGCCGTCGGAAGCACTGCCTCGTCTCGACCGCTCGCGCTCGCACTTCTCCTGAATCACACTAGCCTCCTCCGCTTTGCCCTTCTGGGCCCTCGTTGCTTTCGCAGGCATAATCGTAAAACGAAACACGCCGGAGGGTCCAACTTAAAACACAGCCTAAGGCACGATCTCAGAATGAGAAGAAGGGAAACCAATCCTAAATGTCCTATAGCCTCCTGATTATAGATGTGGTGCACAACACATCGATAATCAAGACTCTACTAGACACGGTCTGTAGACACTTTTCGAGGACTAATTGCTTCGATACCACTTGTGACGCCCAAACTCGGCTCACATCGTGCCTTACCCCGGCACCCTAGTGATACATACATCGTAGAAAATCAGCGAACATAAAACATGAGTCATTAAACAAGAGATATAGTAAATAAACAAAGCAACCAAAAACAGCTTGCCTTCAAGATATACATAAAACTCAACAGCTTTAATCCTTTTACAACCCCGCCCACAACAAGATTTCATGCACTTAAGATATATTAACAACTATGACGACAGGCTCGCCATACCCCGAATGTACAAGAACCTACAACTCGTGGAAACATACCAAAGATAAGCCTCCAAGGAACTGAGCTTTCGACACGCCAAGTGAGATCCTAAGAGCGGATCCACGACCGATGTACCTCTACCGCGGCATGAACGCAGCCCAAGGAGGTCAAGATAACAGTACCAAGTATGTGAAATCAGAATATCGCAGCTTAAATCATAACAACTATATAAAGGTGAGACATGTATGATAACCAAAATACAGTACGCAACATAAAAGCAGCCAAGTCAGGGACTCACGCCCTCAAAGTCACCACTCAAATATAACTATGGGTCTCACGCCCACCCCATCCATCATGTTCGCATCATGGCCACATGCCCCCGGAATCGCGACGGTAGACATGTCCATGATGCAACACATAACAAGGCCGCATGGCCACATGCCCCGGACATCGTGACGGTGTAGAGATGCCGATGTTACCTCAATAACAATATACTGGTGGTCAACCCTGCCGCATGGCCACATGCCCCGGAATCTCAGACGGTGTAGACACGCCCATGTTGCGAATAACCATATATCGGTAATCAACTCGCCGCACGTGGCCGCATGCCCCTAATCTCAGACGGTGTAGACATGTCCATGTGACATCAACAACAAGACAGTAATCAAAATGGAAACATACCCGTGGAATTCTCCATCACTGCCAGCACGTCCAAGTAAGTTCTCAACAAGTCAACCGGCCCTCTACCGAGAGACGCCAGAATACGTAAATATCACACTTGCACAACCAAGGCTATCATCACAAGCATAGGCAAGTTTCACAACAACGAGCATAGGCAAGTTTCACAACAACAAGCATAGGCAAGTTTCACAACAACAAGCATAGGCAAGTCTCACACAACTCAAAGTACTTTCATTTTATGCCAAAGTCCGGGTTTGTAACCCCAAAGTACTACATACGTTAAGTTCTTTTAAAAGAGATCCATTACTTTTATAAAAGTCACCCGATACCCGTAGTATTATAATGACCAACCCACATTCCTTTTCAAAATCAAGTAACAACATTCTTTTCCTAAGTTCCAGTTTTCCTAGTTTCAATTACTCAAGCTTCTCATTTTCAAATGGTTTCATAGTTCCCAAACTTAATCACTTGATTCCTTTTTAGAACAATTGAGTAATATATGTCTCACGTGAGAGTAGGTTATTCTTGTTTACATCATTCTTATTACAAAGACCATGATCTAGAAAATGTAATATCATTTTGTCTCATCTTAGTTTCTATGCAGATGGAGGTTTCTACCGGTTTTAATACGATACATCATTATTCAAGACATTTTCCTTTATTAACGCCGCAGTTGGTCCTGTCGATACACATTCTGATTTCCAAATCAAGAAACATTATCCTTTAAATAAAACCAAGTACTCATTACTCACGAATGAGATTTCACACAAACATTCACATTAAAAACAAATAAGTTAAGTCTCTTATCTTATAAGATCAAGTCTCTTAACTTCTAACATCAGTAAACCATTTTCTTTACCTCTCTTAAGACATTATACCTAACTCCCCAAAAAGCTAGTATAACTCTTTTTAAAACCTTTAAAACCAAGTGTTACTCTCCCTTCAAAACGACTTATAAATCTTTTTGAAATACATCAAGTTCTTTATTATAACTAGCCAGTTATAATTCACACCAGTTACCTTTTAAAACCACAAAGTATTTTCTTACCTACATAAAGCTGTTATAACCAACTCCCCATAAAGCCGTTATAACACTTTATGTTTCAAACCAATCAAATACTTTAAACACATGTACGTCTACCGTACTACATAGTTACACGCATATCATGCTAGAAGAGATAGGAAGAGGTTCACATACCTCGCGACGATTTATCGACAATAAGCAAAATGCTCCAAGTACTACCACCTTGCTAGCCCTTTCCACTCCTCGAGTAGAATACGCTACTCTTAGTACTTTCACCTCGATAAGCCCAAAATTATCCAAGTATAAAGTCGATCCTGAGCAACGCTTAGCTCCTACTCCGAGCGCTCCAAACAACCCTTAGAAGTTCTAACCAACTTCTACTTACAACTTCAACAACGGGTGAAGATTTCCTTAGGGTTTCGTTTTTGTGGCTAAAGGAAGTATAATCGTATTTTCTGGGCTTTTGTATAAGTGTACCCTTGGGAATACTACAAGGTATTTAGGCCAAGGTATTTGGACATTATAACAATACTAGGAGAGTATTTCTATACCACAACAAGGGGTATTATACGAAAACGACTAGGCAGTGGGTACCCCACGGCCAAGGCACCACAAAGGGGGAGGGGTGTGCTCTCGGCCACAAGGCCTCACGACAAGGGGAGGAGGGAAGCTCTCATAGCACAACAAGAAGGGAGGAGAGGGTTTCAAGACTTGGATGTTTTGGAATGGATGAAGTCTTCACACTTGTGGGTATTTATAGCAAAACCAAAAGCCAACCAATGGCCAAGATCAAGCCATGTGCAAGGCAAGTGTAAGGCCAAGATCAAGCCAAGTGCACCCTAACCCTACTCCACAAAACACTCCACAAAACACTCCACAAAACAAGGCCAAAACAAGGCACAATTCAAGGGACCAATCGCCAAGGCCAACCGATCCTCTTGACGCCCAATCGCCCAAGTCCTCCACTTGCTAATAATGCGGGTGACATGTCACCCTCCCGTTGGTCCAAAATGTTTCGCCTCTAAAAATCCGCAAAAATTATAAATGACATAGCCGGAATTTTCTACGAAAGTCGTGGGAAACGCTTCGTCGAAAACGACTCTAATCGCACTTGTGCCCAAAATTTCGAAACATGCCTAACTTAAGGCTCAAAATTCGTGACGCACGCCCACACGCATATACTGCGAAATACGGTATAACACTGGACGCTCAAGATTGTAGAGGACCACTCAGATCGGGCGGACGCGCATAACTAGTCTGCCGAGGCGGTCGCCTCGAAAATCACCAAAGGACCTGCAGCTTCGCCCTTCTCACGACTTTGGTCATTCCGCCGATTTCTCCGCCTCACCTCCAAGTGCATAAGCTCGCATGCGGCAATGTCCATGCCCTACCAAGAGCTACACCAACAACTTCTCGCTAGGTAATCATCGAGCCTCAGAATATATCGGTGGACTCGATCCTCCATACTAGCTACTAATGCGGGGACGCATCGCCAATGAGTCGAACTCACATTGTACTCCCGCATCAGACGCCTGCTTCGCCGCAACACCAAAAATCTTACCCGAGCCTCCTCATCCGTGGCGGCAAGAAGGTGTAAGAAATGCCTTGAGAACTCGCCCCGTAAAGCCTAAGTGCATTCTCTCCCGACAGCCTCACGAATCAAACCAATCGATCGCGGTATCACGCACCGATGCGAACTCAGACCATCGACTCGGTCTCCGAGGCTCATGTTCCTATGATCCGTCAGAATCGCCGGATGAACTCCTGCGGATCATCCTCGTGCCTCGACCCATAAAACTCGCGGGTTACACTCGTAAAATCCCGTAGTCTCAAATCGTCGCCGGGGTTGAACTACGGTGCTACTGGATCGAACCGCCGGCCCTTATCCTCAAGTTCGCCACAACCTCGCCATTAATCGGGCCATCTCTTGTAACCCATCTCTCTCGCCTACTGTAGGATCGAGGCTCGTGCATCGTGGTCTCGTAGATCGCCGCCGCTCTACTCGTATCTCTCTCTCGCCGCTTGCCCTTCGGGCCGGGTTGCCTTGCGGAGGCATAATCGTAAAAACGAGATACGCTGAGGGTCCAACTTACAACACGCCTCTAAGGCACGATCTCGAATGAGAAAAATGGAAACCAATCCTAAATGTCCTATAGCCTCCTCGATTATAGATGTGCACAACACACCGATAATCAAGACTCTACTAGACACGGTTCAGACACTTTCCGAGGATTAATCGCTTCGATACCACTTTGTCACGACCAACCGGTTCGTGGATCGTGCCTTACCCCGGGCACCCTAGTGATACAACATCAGAGAAAAATCAGCGGAACATAAAGCATAAATATGAAACAAGAGACATGATAAATAATAGCAAATAGGCAACCAAAACGGTTGCCTTCCAACATATATATATAAACATTTGAATAAGCATAATCCTTACACCGCCCACAATAAAGGCATGCACTCTAAGATTTATACAACAACTATGACGACAGGCCCCGCCATACCCCGAACGCATAAGAACTTACGCACTCAAGGTAACATACCAAAGATAAGCCTCCGACGAAACGAGCTTCCCAAAACGTGAAATGAGATCCTAAACGCGGATCGACAACCGATGTACTTCTACCATGCAGATGAACGCAGCCTCGGGCGAGGTCGATAACAGTACCAAGTATGTGAAATCAGAAATATCAGAAATGAAATCATAATAGTCTATAAAAGCGAGGAGACAGTATGATAACCAAACTACAAGATACACACATAACCGCTTATATCAATTCGTGGTCTCACGCCCACAACATCAATCCCGCCTGCGAGTACCTTTCCTCACCGCCAGCCTATGATATGATAACAACAAGACAACAATCCAAATGGGAGTATACCCGCGCGCCACGATCGTGTCGTGATGTCCAAAGGGAACAAATAAGACAATATTCCAATGGAAGCATACCCGCAGCGCTACGATCGTGTCGAGAGTCCAAAGGGAAATAATAAGACAAAGATTCCAAATGGAAGCATACCCGCAGCGCCACGATCGTGTCGATATGTCCAAAGGGAAACAATAAGACAACAAGGCGGTAATCAAAGTGGAAGCATACCCGCGCGCTCGCGATCGTGTCGAGATGTCCAAAGCGATTACAAAAGTAACACTATCAACAGAACGCATCTGCGGAATTTATCCGCCACACGGCCACGCCCAAGTAAGTTCTCAACAAGTCAACCGACCCTCCATCGAGAGACGCGGTAGTATAGAAACACAATTCTTGCACAACAAAGGCTATCACAACAAGCATAGGCAAGTTTCACAACAACAAACATAGGCAAGTTTCACAACAACAAGCATAGGCAAGTTTATACAACAACAAGCATAGGCAAGTTTATACAACAACAAGCATAGGCAAGTTTCACAACAACAAGCATAGGCAAGTTTATACACAACTCGAAGTACTTTCATTTTATGCCCAAGTCCGGGTTTTAACCCTAAAGTACTACGTACGTTAAATTCCTTTTAAAGAGATCTATTCCTTTTATAAAAGTCACCTGATACCCGTAGTATAAAAATAGAGTGACTTATATCTTTTTAAGTAAACCAAAACAACTTCCATACTTACCTTTTTAAAACCAAATTAAAGCAACACCACGCCTTCTTTTTTTGACCCGAAACACTTCTCTTTTTAAAGTCAAGTTACCACGTTAAAACCAATGATAAAACCTTTCTTTTGTTTTCATAAGGTCGTTATAACCAACTTCCCATAAAGCTGTTATAACACCTTATGTTTTAAACCATTTTAAGACAACACAATGCCTTTCTTTTCCCTAAAGTCCAGTTTGCCTAATTTCAATTACACAAGTCTTTTTTTGAAAAGTTTCATAGTTCAATGTCTTAATCTCTTTTAAAACAATTGAGTAACATATGCCATAGGCGAGTAGGTTATTCTTGTTCATAATCAATCTTATTAAGCAGCCATGATCTAGAAAATGTAATATCATTTTGTCTCATCTTAGCTTCTATGCAGATGGAGGTTTCTACTGGTTTCAATAATACTTAATTATTCAATACATTTTCCTTTATTTACGCTGCAGTGGTTTGTCGATACACATTCTGATTTCCGAAATCAGTATAACATTATTCTTTTCAAAAACCAAGTACTCATTACTCACGAATGAGGTTTCACACAAATATCCATATTAAGTCAAGTCTCTTATCTTTTAAGAATAAGTCTCTTAACTTCTAAACCATTAAACCATTCTTTTATCTTCTTAAGACGTTACACCTAACTTCATAAAGCTGGTATAACTCTTATGTTTTCAAACCAAGTATACACTTCTTCCAAAAAGGTTTCTTAATCTTTTAGAATACTTCAAGGTTCTTTATTATCACACATCAAGTCGGTTATAAGTCAAATCAGTTATCTTTTTAAAAAGAAACCACAAAGCATTTCTCATTTACATAGAGCTGTTATAACACTTTATGTTTAAAAACAATCAAATACATTTAACACATGTACGTCTACCGTACTACATAGTTATACACATATCATGCTAGAACAGATAAGAAGAGGTTCACATACCTCGCGACGATTATCGACTAATAGCAAAACGCTCCAAGTACCTCAAACCGTCGGCTACACTCTAAGCCAAGCAGATCACTCCACACGTAGTACTACAACCTATAGAGGCCACAAGGCGCCTATTAATATCTTTAGATCCCGACGTAGAATATTCTACAGAAAATTCGGCAGCACCTCCCCCCCCCGCAACAGCGTAATTCTCCTCCTCTATCGAGGCCGGCTACCAAGCCAACCAGGGGGGGGTTTACACGTTTAACCGGACGTGTACAATTCTACTTCACAGTAATGCTATACAAGTCTACTGTAATACAGTCCTAAGTAATTACAGTTCAGTTCTCATCTTAAAGTTCAGGCTTAAGTCGCAAGACATTGCCATAAGTATTATTCAGGCTTAAGTCAAAAGACATTGCCGCACAACTATGTTCAATTCTATATATAGTATACCTTAACTATATATTCCAACAACATGTAATTTCCAATTACAATGTATGTTAAGAGTGTTTACCTCGATAAGCCCAAAATTATCCAAGTTATAAGTCGATCCTGAGCAAGGTTTAGCTCCTACTCCGTGCGCTCCAACCCGCTCCAAACAACCCTTAGAAGTTCTTACCAACTTCTACTTAACACTTCAACCGACTATGAAGGTTTTCCTTAGGGTTTCGTTTAGTGGCTAAAGGAAGTATAATAGTATTTGGGCTTTTGTATAAGTGTAACCTTGGGAATACTACAAGGTATTTGGGCCAAGGTATTTGGGCATTATAACAATACTTGGAGAGTATTTCTATACCACAAAAAGGGGGTATTTATACGAGACAACTAGGCTAGGGTACCCTCTACCAAGGCTTCACAAGGGGAGGTGTGGTGGCTCTCGCCAAGCTCAACTAGGAGGGGGAGAGGGACGAAAAGCTCACACTAAGAGGGGAGAATTTTTAACACTTAGAACAATTTAGGATGAAGAAGTTCATCAACTTAGAGGTATTTATAGGTCAAGCCATGGCCAACCAATGGCCAAGATCACTCCAAGTGTTAGGCAATTGTAGGGCTAGTATTAAGACATGTGCACCTTATCCATCTACCACACAACTTGCACAAAATATCCTACCTAACCATGCCACCTATTCGCCAAGCATTACCGCCACACTCATCCAACTGGAGGTAACACATGTCACCCTCCCGTTGGTCCAACATGTTTCGTCTCTCGGAAAAATCCGCAAAAATTAGAAATGACATAGCCGGAATTTTCCCTTCGCAATTTAGTAAAACGTTTCGTCGAAAAACGACTCCTTTCGGCACTTGTGCCCAAATTTCGAAACTTGTCAATTCTTAAGGCAAAAATTTAATACGTACGCCCTCACGTACATACTCTGGAAATACGGGGTATAACAGGTGGCATCGTACTCATAGGAAGTGCGACCCCCTGGGGGTCATGGTAAACATGCTGACGAAACCAACCGTGTTCTTCCGGTTAGGACCACTTTCTTGGCTGAGGTTTATGCCAGCTTTTATAGCAGGGAGATTGTGAGACTTCACGGGGTTCCTACGTTTATGATGTCCGACAGATGAGCTCGGTTACGGATAACTTCTGGAGGTTGTTCAGAAGGGTTTTAGGGACACAGGTGGGTCTCAGTGTTGTATTTCCCCCTCAGACCAACGGACAGGCAGAGCGTACCATCCAGGACTTGAGGATAGGTGGCGGGTCTGTGTTCTTGATTTCAGAGATAGTCGGGAAGGTTATTTGCCTCTTGTTGAGTTACGTACGATAACAGATACCCTTCCAGTATTCAGATGGCCCTGTATGAGGCCTTGTATGTAAGAAAGTGTAGATCGTCGGTTGGGTGGTTCGACGTAGGCAAGGTTCAGTTATTTGATCCAGACTTGATTCAGCGGGCTGTGGATAAGGCGAAGCTTATCTAGGAAAGATTATTAGTAAGCTCAGAGTCAGCAGAAGCTTAAGGCAGATAACCGACGTTGACACATGGGGTTCAGGTTGACATTTTGGTATGAGTATTGTTATGTGGCCACGTGTGGCATTTTTAGTATGTAGGGGTTGTAAGGAGACTATGTCGCTACCTTTAAGTTTGACTCCCAAAAGAACATTCGGAGACGAATGTTTCTAAGGGGGGAAGAATGTTACACCCCGAAATTCCAGGATATGTTTATAAGAACGTACGTAAGAACTCAAAAATGTTAAGATTTGAGACGAGTAAAAATTTATTGGAATTATGGAATTGTCGGAAAACGAAATATTGCGACGAACGGGAGGGCGACACGTGTCACCCCCTTAGTGGTCTTGGTCAAATTTGTGCATGGGTAGAATGGTCATTTGACCATAATTTTGATGAAAGTCTTGCTAGGCTAAGAGTTTGACAACATTGACCAAGTCAATGAGCCCACATAGCTTGATATTTAAATGAAACTCATCCAAACCTCACAAGTGTTCTAATCTTAACCCTCCATTTGGTTATATAGTCATCCCTTGTGCAAGACAAGTCTTGAACACTTAGAGAAAAATTAGAAAATTGAAGAACAAGAGAGGTGAGCTCTCGGCTTTGTGAAGCATTGAACAATAATTTTTTCCGTTTGTGATTCAATAAGCTCCATACTTTAAAACAAGGTACCTAATGGTATTGTAAATGTATCTCAATAGAAAGATCCCGGAAAAATGGTGTTTTCGTATTAGTCGCAAGGCGAAAACCTAAGGAGTTCTTCAACTTTGATGTTGGAACTTGAAGATGAGTTCTTCATAAGCTTCTAAGGGTTGCTTGGAGTGGATTGGAACGTCGGAAGGAGGAGCTAAAGTTTCTAAGGATCGACTTGTAATCTTGGATCATATTTGGGCTAAATGAGGTATAATCTTCGTCTTACTTTTGTAATTGAAGATTTCATGTTATTATAAGTTAGAAATGATCATGTGATATGTGTTATGAAGATTGATAAGTGTTATGGAAATTTGGAAGCTCAAATCCGAAAATGACATGTTAAGCCATTTGAAATTGAAATACAATTTGGTCGATAATTAGAATCGTCGTATGTTTACCTACTTGAGGATTGTAGTAGTTATAATCAATTGTGTCTAGATAACATGTTATATTAAACCACTTGGATTGAAAAGCGATAGGAAATGAATTTGTATTATTGTCCCTATTTTGCCGAATGGACATTATGTTGGACTAGTTTGATATTTATTGTGGGGCGGAATTTTACATGTCTTGATTAAGCGTGTAATCCCCTATTGTTAACTACTTTGTTGAGCCTTAAATGTGGCGTGTTTGGTTATTGAATTCGGCCTTGAAAAAGGTGGTAAAGTATGTAGAAACAAAGGAAGTGCTGTCCGATTTTCCGTAGAATTTAGTGACTTTGCACTTGGAATATTCTACGTTTGAAGTAAGAAGTTAATAGACATACTATGGTCATTATAGGTTGACATACTACGTACGGCGTATTGGACTTAGCAAGTGGATTAAATCGAAGAGGTATGTGGAACTTTCTTATCTCTTGAGCATGAATAAGTTGTAAATGTATAGTATGGTAGACGTACAAGATTTTGACAATCTAGTCCATTTGATATCCTTGGTTTATCTTAAGAATGTTCAAGTTGGTTGAGTTAGGGAATTAACTCACTTGTTTAAATATTAAGGATATCTTGGTTTTTAAAAGTTAAGAGACTTTAAGTATTTTGAAAGTATTGTTGATACTTGTCTTGTTGGAAAGTTTAAGTCTCTTGGTTATAAAGAAGAATGTAAGTTTCTAAGTTTCTAAAGCTCTCTGCTCCTCTAATACTGCCGGCGTGGCTGAACTCGCCGACCCGCCTACTACCTCAGGCATAGTCTGTGCCTGAGTCCGAGTAACCCTCTGAGTACCGCTAGCATCTCCTCGCCGCTTTGCCCTTCGGGCCCCGGTCGCTCCGCGAGGCATAATCGTTTCATAGGAATAGGTCAGAGAGGATTCAACCTAATAAGACAGCTCTACTGCACGATCTCAGAGAGAGAAGAATGGAAACCAATCCTAAATGTCCTGCAGCCTCCTGATTATAGATATGGTGCACAACACACCGATAATCAAGACTCTACTAGACACGGTCTGTAGACACTTTCCGAGGACTAACTTCTCTGATACCACTTTTGTCACGACCGACCTCGGAACGCGATCGTGCCCTACCCAGGCACCCTGCCTGTATACATTAGAGAATAACAGCGGAATATACACAACAAATGACATGTTTAAACAATAAACATCACAGGCTAACCGATAAGGCCACCTTCCATAAAATATACATACTCAACAGTAAAACAGTATAACTCTGTGCTTACAACCCAAACCACAACATGTGACTACGCACTTAGAATAACAACTGTGGCGGGACAGGGCCCCGCCATACCCCTGAATGTACATAAAATCTACAACATCAGGGAAAAAATGTACCAAAAGACAAGCCTCCGGAGTAATGGAGCTTCTGACACCCGATCAGTGATCCTAAGAATGAGGATCCACCACCGCTACCCCCTACCGCGCAGATGAACGCAGCCCGAGGAAGGGGGTCAGTACACAATATGTACTAAGTATGTAAAACTGGAAAATACTGTAATTACATCGTAAGTCTAAAACGAAGCCGGAGACATGTATGATAACCAAATTACAGTACATTGTGCCTTACTAACAATAAGAGTAAATAAGAGTATACTTACAACATAAAAATAGGAAGCTCACGATCAAAGCAGGACCACCCGCCCGCAGTATCATTAAGCAATCCTACTCCTGGGACTATTTCACCCGCATAGGTCGTGTGGACCCGCATGAGGTATTCCTCGCATAGGTTGTATCCGCCCGCATAGGTCGTGTAGACCCGCATGAGGTATTCCTCGCATAGGCTGTATCCGCCCGCATGGGACTATTTCACCCGCATAAGCCCTTACGGACTCGCATGAGGTATTCCTCGCATCGTGGGTAGCAAATCCACGGAATATGCAAATGCCACAAACCCGGGGAATGACCCCGTAATAAATAATATATTACTAGCACAACCCGGCTATCATACATAACATAAGCACTACCGGCTTATCATACAATATATAAGCAAGTTAAGAAACCCCCTAACTTCTTATTAGTCTTGTTCATATACACTCTCATTTTAGTTTACTTAAGGCACTAACATGTCTTTTATAAAAATCCGGGAATTTAACCCAAAGTACTACATACTTTCACTCTTTTAAAAATGACCATTTTTCATAGAAAACTTCCAAGATACTAATAACCGTAGTATCAAGTCACAATTACTTTTCAAAACAAGTCACAATACCTTTAGAAATAAAATTAGGCTTCTAAACCAAGTGACTTTTTTTCTTATAAAACTTTAGGCAATTGATGCCTTAAAATCGAGTTGCCTTTCATTTAATCAAGTCATTTATCCTTATTTATCTTTCCATAAAGCTAATATAACCAACTTCCCATAAAGTCGTTATATTAACTTTATACCTTAGCCAAATACAATTTCCAGTCCAAGGGACTTATACGTTTAAAACGAAACAAGTATCATATACTTTAAAACTCTTCAAGTCCCTTAACTTTTAGAAAAACTTAAGACATCCTTAATACTTTTAAAGAAGTGAGTTAATCTCCTAACTCACCCAACTTGGCTATTCTTAAAACAAGTAAAGGATATCAAGGTTTTGTACGTCTACCGTACTATATACGTGCAACTATTCATGCTCAAAAGATAGGAAAGTTCTACATACCTCTTCGGGTCAATCCACTTGCTAAGTACAATATGTTATACCCCGTATTTCCAGGGTATGTACGTGAGGGCGTACGTACGAAAGTTTAGCCTTAAAGTAGGCAATGGGACGTTTTTTTTGGGCACAACTCATTAAAAGAATCGTTTTCCGACGAAACGTTTTACACAACTCGCGTAGGATAAATTCCGGCTATGCCATTTCTAATTTTTGCGGATTTTTCCGAGAGACGAAACACTTTGGGCCAACGGGAGGGCGACACTTGTCACCCTCCAATTGGTGGACTTGAGGCGTCATTGAGGCCGATTGGAGTGGCTTATTTTGTCTTGGCGTTGGTAGGATATTTTGTGTGCAACTTGGCTAGGTACACTTGCCCAAATCTTGGCCTTACACTTGGCATAATCTTGGCCATTGGTTGGCCATCCCTTGACCTATAAATACCCCCTTAAGATGAAGAGTTCTTCATCCACAAATTCCTTTCCAAGTCTTGAAAATCCTTCCCTCTCCCTTGTAGCCTTTTTCGTCCAACACACCCCCCCTCCCTTGGTAGAAAAGTTGCCTTCTAGTATTGTTATAATGCCCAAAATACCCTAGCCCAAATCCCTTAGTGCTTAGTAGAAGTTGTGAAGAACTTCTAAGGTTTCCTTGGAGCTATCGGAGCGTACAACTTAGGAGCTAAGCCTTGCTCCGGATCGACTTATATCTAGGATATTATCGGGCTTACCGAGGTAAATAATCCTAACCCTCTTTTGTATTAAAGAATACATACTGTAGAAGTATAGAATTAAGTATTAAATACTTAGAAGAATATTACAGAATAGAATTGAACTGTTATCACAGTAGAAGGGTTTAAAAGAAGAATAATTGAACTGCACTACATAGATCATTTTACAATGAGATCGTATAGCTTACCGGTAGGGAAGTCTGCCCAAATTTCCATAGAATAGAGAACCCTCGCTTAGAATCATGATGCATACTTCTGACGTTGATAGACGTATTTGATCGTTATAGCCGATTCTTCATACGCGACATATTCAACTTGGCAGGAGGTTTTCGCCGAGAAGGTATGTGATTCTTCCTATGCATGATATTTTAACATATATATATAGTACGGTAGACGTACATGTGTTAACTGAATAATAACTACGGCAATGTCTTTTGACTTAAGCCTGAATAATAACTACGGCAATGTCTTTGACTTAAGCCTGAATAATACTTACGGCAATGTCTCGCGACTTAAGCCTGAATAATACTTACGGCAATGTCTCGCAACTTAAGCCTGAATAATAAGGATCTGAAAGCATTTCAAAAGAATACTGAATCATTTTTAACAGAAGAGAACTAATTGGTTTTTAAACAGAAAGCTTAAGAGTTATACTAGCTTTATGGGAAGTTAGGTATAACAACTTAAGAATTATAAAAGGAACAGTTTACTTATGTGTTTATAACAGACTTACATTGATTTATGGAAAGAATAATAAAATGGTTTGATAAGTAGACATGATATGATGTTATGTATGTTAGTGTCTTGTAACGTTTGTATAAAAGGATATTCTTTTGTGCTTATGTGTTTAACGATAAGCTGTTATGTTAGTATTATATCACTCACCTCTTGACAAATACCAGGGGTTAAGCTACCCACGCGGTATACCTCGTGCGATGCAGGTGACTATGATGCGAGGACACCTCACGCGGTGCATGTGACCTATGCGAGTCGCGAGAGTTCGAGTTAGTGCGGGTTATACCTCATGTTGTCTATGTGGCCATGCGACTACGAGTCCAGATCGCCGAGGATGTTATACCGTATTTCCGAGTATGTACGTAGGGCGTGCGAGAAATTTTTGAAGTGTAAAGTGGCTTGGCGAATTTATTTTGTTCACAACACCCGCTTAGAGTCGTTTTCGACTAAACGCTTTCACGACTTTCGTAGTGGAATTTCCGTCTATGTCATTTTTAATTTTTGCGGATTTTTCCGAGAGACGAAACATTTTGGACCAACGAGAGGGCGACACTTGTCACCCTCTCATTGATGGAGTGTGGGCGGTTGGCTTGGACGATTTGGTGACAATTTTGTCAAGTAGTAGGTAGGATATTTTGTGTGTTAGTTGGTTAGGGTGCACTTGGCAAGATCTTTGCCCTACACTTGCTATGCACTTGGCATGATCTTGGCCATTGGTTGGCCTTTGCTAGACCTATAAATACCCCCCCTTGGAAGACTTCTTCATCCATTCCAAATATTTCCTAAGTGTTAAAAATCCTCCCTCCCTTTGTGTGGTGTTTTCGTCCAACCCCCCTCTCCCCCTTTGAGTTGGCACTTTGGCCGAGAGCCCCTCCCCACCCCTTGGCCGAGAGTACCCACTAGTGGGGTAGCCGAGGTATACACCCCCTTGTGGTGTTGTCTCGTATATACCCCCTCTTGGTAGAAATACTCTCAAAAGTATTGTTATAATGCCCAAATTACCTTAGCTATACCTTGTTGTATTCTAAGGTCATACCTACAAAAAGCCCAGTTATACTATTATACTTCCCGTCACCACCAAACCGAAACCCTAGGAAAATCTCCATGGTTAGTTGGAGTAGTATGTAGAAGTTGGTTAGAACTTCTAAGGGTAGTTTGGAGTGGGTTGGAGCGCACGGAGTTGGAGCTAAACGATTGCCCAGGATCGACTTTATACTCGGATAATTATGGGCTTATCGAGGTAAATATCTTGTCCCTCTATTGTAATTGGAAATTACATGATTGTTAGACCATATAGTTGAAGTATACTATATATAGAATCGAACGTTGTTGTCGGCAATGTCTTTGGACTTAAGCCTGAATAATAAGAAATCTTTTCGAAAGAAGAGTACTGAACTGTTTTTACATAGGACTGTATTACAGTAGACTTGTGTAGCTTTTCTGTGAGGTAGAATTGTGCACGTCCGGTTAGATGATAACCCCTGGTTGGCTTGATAGCCGGCCCCGATAGAGGAGGAGATTTACGCTGTTGCGGGGGGGGAGGTGCTGCCGAATTTTCTGTAGGATGTTCTACGAAGGGATATAAATGTTAATAAGCGCCTTGTGGCCTTATAGGTTGAAGTACTACGTATGGCGCGATCTTCTGGCTAAGGAGTAGCCGACGGTTTGAAGTACTTGGAGCGTTTTGCTATTAGTCGATACTCGTCGCGAGGTATGTGAACCTCTTCCTATCTCTTCTAGCATGATATGTGTGTAACTATGTAGTACGGTAGACGTACATGTGTTAAATGTATTTGATTGGTCTAAAACATAAAGTGTTATAACGGCTTTATGGGAAGTTGGTTATAACAGCTTTATGTTGGTACGAAAATACTTGTGGTCTTTAAAAGGTAACTGTTTTGAACTATAACTGGCTTGTTATGTGTTAATAAAGAACTTGAAGTATTTCAAAAGATTTTTGAATCATTTTGAAAGAAGAAGTAATACTTGGTTTTTGAAAAACTTAAGAGTTATACTAGCTTTATGGGAAGTTAGGTGTAACGGCTTAAGAATGTTTTACTGATTTCGGAAATCAGAATGTGTATCGACAAACCACTGCAGCGTTAATAAAAGGAAATGTTTTGACTAATTAAGTATTATTAAAACCAGTAGAAACTTCCATCTGCATAGAAGCTAAGATGAGACAAAATGATATTTCCTAGATCACGGCTGCTGTAATAAGATTGTTATAAACAAGGATATCCTACTCACATATAAGGCTTATGTTTCTCAGATTGTTTAAAAGAGAATTATATTCTTAAATGAATAAGACTATGAACTACGAAACCTTTCTAAAATAAGAAACGTGAACATTTGAAATTGGGCAAACTTGGACGTTTGGAAAATAATGTTGTTACTTGATTTTACAAAGGTAAATGTTTTGGTTTAATTAAAAAAGACAGTCACTCTATTTTATACTACGGGTATTGTGTGACTTATGTGAAAGCAACGGATCTTTTAAAAGATTTAATGTATGAAGTACTCTAGGGATAGATACCCGAACTTGTTAGCATAAAGTACCTTGTGTGAATAACTTGATTGTGTTGGTTTGAGATAGCCTTGTAAATACTTTCTTGTTGATGTGATAAGTAAACATGTTAGGATGCTACTTGTGTTAGTATCTTGTGTGATCGTGATGTAAGGGGGTCATTCTTGTTGTGCTTACGTTGTTAAACGTTAAGCCCGTTGTACTGTTATTGTATCACATACCCCTTTGACTTATTATACCGAGGGCTTGCCACCCTTGATGCGGGTCTATACGGCCTATGCGGTCCTTGTGACTACGCGAGCGCAGAGCTCCGTGATTGATCATTCCGGTGTTTAGCCCGACGCGGGATTCCTATGCGGTCCGCTGAGACTATGCGGTCTTTTGAGACTACGCGGTTGCGGAGCCTGGCGGATACCGGGTTAAGCCGCCTCGACGCGGGTATACCTCGCGATGCAGGACCATGATTCGAGGATACCTCATGCGGTCCGCAGTGACCTATGCGAGTCGCGAGAGTTCCAGAATAGACGCGCCGGTGATATCGCGGCGAGTGGCCGCCTTCGATCATGTAGTGCGGTCTAGAAAGACCTTGTGATACGCTTTATGGCATTTGTGGTAATCGGGTCTTAGTAGTCGGCTATGCCTTCGCATTTACCCCGCACGGTTTTATTGTGATGACTTTGAGGCGTGAGTCCACGACTTGACATGATCGCTTATTGTGAATCGTAGTTTGTTATCATACATGTCTCCTGCTTTTATAGACTACTATGATTTCATTTCGATTTTCGCCACATACTGGTACTGTTATCGACCTCCTTCGGGGCTGCGTTCATGCCGCAGAAAAGGTACACCGCCGTTGATCCTCGCTCTTGGGTCACGCGATTCGGCGTTGGGAAAGCTCCGCTTCTCGGAGGCTTATCGCGTATAGTCCCCGCTGTTGTAGGTATTTACATTCGTGGTATGGCGGCCCCGTCCCGCCATTGTTGTCGATCATTTCTTAGAGGTCTCAGTAATTGTACCGCGGTGGTTTGTAAAAAGGATTAAACTGCTCATGTTGAAAATGTTGTTATTTATATATATGCCGAAAGGCAAGTTTTTCTCAGTTATTGTTTCATATTTCATAATATGTCTTGTATCGCTTTATGTTCACGATTACTGATGTTGTATCACTAGGGTGCCCGTAAGGCACTACCACGCCCCGAACGGGTCGTGACAAAAGTGGTATCGAGCGATTAATCCTGGAAAGTGTCTACGCATCGTATCCAGCAGTCTTGATTATCGGTGTTGTGCACCACACCAATAATCGTGAGGCTATGGGATATTTAGGATTGGTTTCTAATTCTTCTCACTCGAGATCGTGCCTTAGAGCCGTGTTGTAAGTTGGACCTCCGACGTATTTCTTTCCTTACCGCTATGCCTCCGCGTAGGCAACCCGCCCGGGAGGGCAAGGCGCCGGCGGAGTCTGCGAGTAGTTCGGAGGGTGGCGAGGCACAGCCCAATCATTACCTAGGGTAGTGCTTCTTTCGGGAGTTCTGCGACGCCACTAGCCCCAAAGCGAGTTTAGTACGGCGCAGCAAAGGCTCATCGCGCCATGATATTTGAACCTTCATCCCACGAGGAACAGAGAATATAGATTGCCAAGAGACAACCTCACATTAGCTATGGATTTGGCTACCGAGAGTATACCGACGCATCGCGAGTCTTGAGGACTATCTAAAAGAGGGTTGTGCAAGAGTAATTCTTGATTGGGCTTGAGCATGGCCTGTACGCTTATGCGCAGCAGCCGAGAAACGTAGATCGACGGGTTAACAAAGGACGCAGGCGGGCGAGCAAGAAGGTCCTTTGGTAACTTTCGAGGCGAGTCACCTCACCAGATTAGATATGCACCTCCGCCAAGCGCAGTGGTCTTCCACGGATTTCGGGACGTTCGGGTGTGCAGGAGTTGGTCGAACTCGTGGCTTCCGGTTCATTGATGTGACGTCATCCCGGAATGTCGTCTTTTAGTTGGTACTTGTTGTACTACGACCGCCGTGGTCCGATGTTGATAGAATGTCCTTGTAGGAGGACTTAGCCTTCAGATCGGTGGGTAGTTCGTCATCTTCCTAGCTATGCGCTCACGTGGCGTGTTTGATTAGAACGACTAAGGAGTGAAGCGAGATATAGATATATCTTTAACCCTCTAGAGTTTTGTTTATGTGATAAGGTGAGTATACCTTAAGTGCTATGTTCGGATAGCAGTGTGTAGTTGTGATTAGATCGTGGTTGTTTAACCGAGTAAGATTTGGGGATAGAAGGTGTGAGCCTTAGAGTTCTAGGCGTAGAGACCTTAGAGGTAAGGCCATCTCGAGTAAAGGTGTAGTGTTATGTTTGATCCTTATCGGAGTGCTTAGTGCATGTGAGATATATTGTGTGATAAGTCCCTGAGTAGTGTGGAATGAAAGGGGGTAGTTGAGCTAAGAAGACCGCTAGGTTTTCGTAACGTGATTAGAAAAGTTGTTCCGGACCGGGGAGCAAGTGTTTTACGCGAGAGTCGGGTTGAGGCTACGCGCGGGTCGACCAGCATGCTGTTTGTTGGGGCAGTTCGTGGTGGTCCCGCCGGGTGGTGGGGTCACGAGGGTGTTAGGCCCAAGTTTAGTTAACCAGCGTACGAGTTCGTGGATGCGTTCGACCAGTGGTCGGGCCGATGGGGGCAGCCCGTCGTGTTTTTCGGTCAGGACCATGTACTCAGCAGTGTTGTTATATCAGAAAGGTTGTAAGGCTGCACGGGGTGCCTACCTTCACCTTATGTCAGACAGTGGAGCCCAGGTTACGGCTGTTTTTGTTTCTGGAAGCTTTGCCAAGCATGTGTTAAGAACTCGGTGAGTCTCAGACCGCATTCGCCTGCCGATGGTTGAATTTCGGGGTAGTTGTGAGATTGTTGTCTCCTGTGGAGGAGTGTTTAAGCTACCATTTCGGTGTTCGGATGTCGCCTTATAAAGCCTTGTAGGGCGGATGTGTAAGTTGCGGCCGAGTGGTTCGATGTTGGCAAGGTTGAACGATTGGTTCAGCTTGTTCCACAGATCGTGGATAGTGAGAAGCTTGTCTAGAAGAAGTTCTGGCAGCTCAGAGAAATCATGCGGAAAAATCGGCGACGACGCTTAGAGTTCAGGTTGACGGTCGGTCTTCTTGAAAGTACCACCCCGGATTGGGTGTGACGAGCTTTGGACAAACAGAGGAAACTTAGCGCGAGTTGTTTTGGGCCTTTTTAAGTTCATGTGAAGAATAGGCCAGATTGCGTATATGTTAGCTTTTGCAGTCTGACTTGGGAGGCCGTACGTCCGGTCTTTCGTATTGTTATGTTTGGAAAGTATCGAGATCCATCCAGAGTGTTCCCAGTTAATGATGACCACGTTAGAGATAGTAACCTCGAGTTTTGGAAACTGAAGCAGTATCAGAAATGTGGTAAGAGTTCGAGTGTACGTCAGCCTCAGGGATCGCATGCAGCCCGGTACCATTTGTTGGGTCGCCGGAGTGAACCTCGCGGCAAAGTGACAAAAGTGGTATCATTTCTTTTGTAAAGAGAAGGTGCGAATGAAGTATATTTTAGACCCCGGAGAGAGGTGTTTGTGGTGATGTTAGAGGTGTTTCCTCGTGGACTTGGAGGTAAGTGTTTTGCGCAAGTTGGTTCCGTGGCCATGCGTGGCAGGATTGTTTTCGTAAGTATAGCAGTGAGGACTATACCGGCGCGCGTTTGTTTTGAGACTTAGAAGGAACATTCGGGACGAATGTTTCTAAGGAGAATGTTATACCCCGTATTTCTAGAGTATGTACGTAAGGGCGTGCGTGAAAATTTTGAAGTGTAAAGTGGCTTGGCGAATTTATTTTGTTCACAACACCCGTTTAGAGTCGTTTTTAATGAAACGTTGTCACAGCTTTCGTAGGGGAATTTCCGGCTATGTCATTTTTAATTTTTGCGGATTTTTCCGAGAGACGAAACATTTTGGACCAACGAGAGGGCGACACTTGTCACCCTCTCATTGATGGAGTGTGGGCGGTTGGCTTGGACGATTTGGTGACAATTTTGTCAAGTAGTAGGTAGGATATTTTGTGTGTTAGTTGGTTAGTGCACTTGGCAAGATCATCGCCCTACACTTGCTATGCACTTGGCATGATCTTGGCCATTGGTTGGCCTTTGCTAGACCTATAAATACCCCCCCTTGGAAGACTTCTTCATCCATTCCAAATATTTCCTAAGTGTTAAAAATCCTCCTCCCTTTGTGTGGTGTTTTCGTCCAACCCCTCTCCCCTTTGAGTTGGCACTTTGGCCGAGAGCCCTCCCCACCCCTCGCCGAGAGTACCCCCTAGTGGGGTAGTAGAGGTATACACCCCCTTGTGGTGTTGTCTCGTATATACCCCCCCTCTTGGTAGAAATACTCTCAAAAGTATTGTTATAATGCCCAAATTACCTTAGCCGTATACCTTGTTGTATTCTAAGGTCATACCTTACAAAAAGCCCGATTATACTATTATACTTCCCGTCACCACCAAACCGAAACCCTAGGGAAAATCTCCATGGTTAGTTGGAGTAGTATGTAGAAGTTGGTTAGAACTTCTGGGTAGTTTGGAGTGGGTTGAGCGCACGGAGTTGGAGCTAAACGATTGCCCAGATCGACTTTATACTCGGATAATTATGGGCTTATCGAGGTAAATATCTTGTCCTCTATTGTAATTGGAAATTACATGATTGTTAGCCATATAGTTGAAGTATACTATATATATAGAATCAACGTTGTTGTCGGCAATGTCTTTGGACTTAAGCCCGAATAATAAGAAATATTTTCGAAAGAAGAGTCTTGAATCGTTTTTACATAGATCAGACATGAGACTTGTGTAGCTTTTCGTGAGGTAGAATTGTGCACGTCCGGTTAGATGTATGAACCCTCGGTTGGCTTGATAGCCGCCGATAGAGAGGAGATTTACGATGTTGCGGGAAATCTTCTTGAATTTTACGTAAGATGTTCTACGAAGGGATATAAATGTTAATAAGCGCTTGTGGCCTTATAGGTTGAAGTACTACGTATGGCGCGATCTTACGGCAAGGAGTAGCCGACGGTTTGAAGTACTTGGAGCGTTTTGCTATTAGTCGATACTCGTCGCGAGGTATGTGAACCTCTTCCTATCTCTTCTAGCATGATATGTGTGTAACTATGTAGTACGGAGACGATACGTGTTAAATGTATTTGATTGGTCTAAAACATAAAGTGTTATAACGGCTTTATGGGAAGTTGGTTATAATACTTTATGTTGGTGCGAAAATACTTGTGGTCTTTAAAAGGTAATCGATTTGAACTATAAGCGGCTTGTTATGTGTTAATAAAGAACTTGAAGTATTTCAAAAGATTTTGAATCATTTTGAAAGAAGAAGTAATACTTGGTTTTGAAAAACTTAAGAGTTATACTAGCTTTATGGGAAGTTAGGTGTAACGGCTTAAGAATGTTTTCTTGATTTGAAATCGTAATGTATCGACAAACCACCGCAGCGTTAATAAAAGGAAATGTTTTGACTAATTAAGTATTATTAAAACCAAGAGAAACTTCCATCTGCATAGAAGCTAAGATGAGACAAAATGATATTTCCTAGATCACAATTCAGTAATAAGATTGTTATAAACAAGGATATCCTACTCACATATAAGGCTTAGGTTTCTCCGATTGTTTAAAAGAGAATTATATTCTTAAATGAATAAGACTATGAACTACGAAACCTTTCTAAAATAAGAAACGTGAACATTTGAAATTGGGCAAACTTGGACGTTTGGAAAATAATGTTGTTACTTGATTTTACAAAGGTAAATGTTTTGTTTTAATTAAAAAGATAGTACTCTATTTTATACTACGTATGTGTGACTTATGTGAAAGCAACGGATCTTTTAAAAGATTTAATGTATGAAGTACTCTAGGGATAGATACCCGAACTTGTTAGCATAAAGTACCTTGTGTGAATAACTTGATTGTGTTGGTTTGAGATAGCCTTGTAAATACTTTCTTGTTGATGTGATAAGTAAACATGTTAGGATGCTACTTGTGTTAGTATCTTGTGTGATCGTGATGTAAGGGGTCATTCTTGTCAGGCTTACGTTGTTAAGCGTTAAGCCCGTTATCGTATTGTATCACATACCCTTTGACTTATTATACCGAGGGCTTGCCACCCTTGATGCGGTCTATACGGCTATGCGGTCCTTGTGACTACGCGGAGCGCGGTAGCTCGAGATTGATCATTCCGGTGTTTAGCCTGACGCGGGATTCCTATGCGGTCCGCTGAGACTATGCGGTCTTTTGAGACTATGCGGGTTGCGGAGCCTGGCGGATACGGGGTTAAGCCGCCTCGACGGGTATACCTCAAAGCGATGCAGGACCATGATTCGAGGATACCTCACGCGGTCCGTGTGACCTATGCGAGTCGCGAGAGTTCGAGAATAGACGCTCGGTGATACTGCGCGAAAGTGGCGCCGATCATGTGGTGCGGTCTAGAAAGACCTTGTGATACGATTTATGGCATTTGTGGTAATCGGGGTCTTAGTAGTCGGCTATGCCTTCGCATTTACCGCACGGTTTTATTGTGATGACTTTGAGGCGTGAGTCCCCGACTTGACATGATCGCTATTGTGAATCGTAGTTTGGTTATCATACATGTCTCTGTTTTATAGACTACTATGATTTCATTTTCGGATTTTCGCCACATACTTGGTACTGTTGTCGACCTCTTCGGGCTGCGTTCATGCCGCAGAAAAGGTACACACCGCCGTTGATCCTCGCTCTAGGGTCACAGTCGTTGGGAAAGCTCCGTTTCTCGGAGGCTTATCGATGGTATAGTCCCTGCTGTTGTAGGTATTTACATTCGTGGTATGGGCCCCGTCCCGCCATTGTTGTCGTATCATTTCTAGAGGTCAGTGTAATCTTTGTAAGCGTGGTTTGTAAAAAGGATTAAACTGCTCATGTTGAAAAGGTTGTTATTTATATATATGCCGAAGGCAAGTTTTTCTCAGTTATTGTTTCATATTTCATAATATGTCTTGTATCGTTTATGTTCGCCGATTACTGATGTTGTATCACTAGGGTGCCCGGTAAGGCACGATCACGCCCCGAACAGGTCGTGACAGAGGAGTAGCTACCTCGATGCGGGTTATGCCCTACGCAGCTCACGTGAGTGGCCTATGCGACTACGGAGTCAGGATTAGGCTTGCTTAATGATACTATGGGCAATTGGCCTGTTCGATCATTCGCGACCTAGAAAAGACACATACGATTTACCTATTGTTGCTCTTGTTTTGTGGCACTATGTGCGGTTACCTTGGTTGTTTCATACATATATGTAAACTGATTTTAAAATGATATGTTTTCATTTAAGTACTTTACGATTCGCATACATAGTACTGTTGTCTTGACCTCCTTCGGGCCGCGTTCATGCCGCAGGCGGCAAAGGTGTGCTAGATCCACATCCTTAGGATCTCTTTGCATTGGTGTCAGGAGCTCCATCTTCTCCGGAGGCTCTACTTTTTGGTATGATCTCCCTGTATTGTAGATAGTTTTGTACAGTCAGGGTATGGCGGGGCCCTGTCCCGCCATAGTTGTTTACTTTCCTAGAGGTATGTAGTCCTAGTATGCGATGGGATGTAATCGCAAAACTTGGGTTATTTATATATATATGCCGAAAGGCAAGCTTTTCATCGATAAAGCGTGTCTCGTTTACAACTGTTTCATGTCTTGTTTTTATATTCCGCTGATTACTCTGATGTATGACTACTTGGGTGCCCGGGTAAGGCACCAGTCACGGGCCCCGGAACGGGTCGTGACACAATATCCCGCCCGTAGTATGTCAACCTATAATGTCCACAATACGTCTATTAACGCCTTACTTCAAACGTAGAATATTATAAGTGCAAAGTCACTAAATTCTACGGAAAATCGGACAGCACTTCCTTTGTTTCTACATACCTTGTCACCTTTTTCAAGGCCGAATTCAATAACCAAACATGCCACATTTAAGGCTCAACATATAACTAGTCAAAAGGGGATTATACGCCTTACATGACGTATAAAATTCCGCCCCACAATTCATATACAACAGTCCAATACTAACGGTCATTTTTTACTACAAGTATAACCACAATAAGTCTCTTTCATCCATAATGTCGTCTTCGCAGGTTATATAGCCGCAACCAACTTTGACAACCTTAATCTTCCATTTATAACATGCAACAACTATAACTATCGATTCCTTTGTATTTCAATTTCAAATGGCTTTCAATATCCATAATACATATCAATCTTCAAAACATGATTCACGCAGTCAATATCAACTATAACAAGGATTATAATTATTTCCAAGAGAAGAGGGAATCTTTTAACCTTTTGGATTAGCCCACTAAAGCCCTTTTTTTCAACTCATTTCCCGCCAAACTTGTCCACGCGAGCTTCTTACAAGTTTACCAACACCTTGCCTTCTTGCCGCCGCTCCAACAATTTTTTTACTAGGCAAGGTTTTCTTCAATATCTAGAGAGAAAAGGAGAGAAGCTCTTAGGATGGTTCTAAGATGAAAATGACCAAGTCTTTCAAGACTTTGTCCTAAAATAGGACCCTTTTCTTGGTCAAAAAGATGGGAGGGACACATGTCGCCCTCCCATAGGCCTTTTTCGAAAATATCCCCTGATTCCTCCCCTTTCCGCGGAAAAAATCCCTTCTTGGCGCCGCGGCCCTGCTGCCGGTGCCGCGGCGTTGCAACCTCATAGGATTTTCAGGATTTGTGGTGCCACGGCCCTGCTAACGGCGCCGCGGCGCTGCGACGCCTGATTCTAAAATCTTTCCTCCGCGTCTGCCCACTGAACTTCTAACGCCCATACCTCTCCGCTCCGATGTCCTAACTACGAGCGGTTTGTTGCGTTGGAAATTAGACTCATCAAACTTTATACGAGGCTTGTTAAACACCTCTCAATTCTTAATAACTGGGGTACAACACTCCAAAGTAGACTCAAAATCCGTCCAACACATAATTGTCAACTCATCTTTCAAAATGTAAAAAAAAAAATCTCATTTTCCCCGGTACGTTCTTATCTTATCTTTTTGAATTTACGGGGTGTAACATTCTTCCCCCCTTAGAAACATTCGTCCCTGAATGTTCTTTCGGAGTCAAACTTAAAATTAGCGACATAGTTTCCTTTTACAGCCCCGTCATACCAGCGATGCCACACATAATAACACTTAAACAACAATGCTCCAATTAAAACTTGACAAGTAAGGGAAAGAGAATTACCTGAAGGTGTGGGGAATAAGTGAGGATACTTCCTCAACATGTCTTCCTCCGCTTCCCAAGTCATCTCCTCCTGATTATCATTCCTCCACAAGACTTTGACGGAAGCCACATCCTTGGTCCGCAGTCGCCTGACCTGGAGATCGAGTATCGCTATCGGACTCTCCTCATACGATAACCCCTCTGTCACCTGGACCTCACTAGCTGGAAAAACTCTAGAAGGATCTCCGATACACTTCTGCAACGGATCTCCGATACACTTCCATACTCTTCAATTAATGCATTTTGAGAATCTAATTCTCACCAATGAACATTTCTCCTTTCCGACGTTCGGTAGATTTTCCGTCGGAAAAACAATTCTTCCTTTCGTACCCTTTTGAAATCTTGTGTTCCTTACATACATTCTCTTAAACATGTCCTTGAATTACGGGGTGTAACATTCTTCCCCCCTTAGAAACATTCATCCCCGAATGTTCTTTCGGAGTCCAATCTAAATAGATAGCGACATAGTCTCCTTTTACTACACTCTTCATACAACATATGCCACCCATGGCAAAATAACAATATTTATACTAAGATGTCAACCTTGGCACTCACGAAGCCAACTATTCCATACTCATAATGACCTCAAAGTCTGTCGTAATCATCTCTACTAGGTCTACTAGGGTCTGACGACTGTATCATCACCGGGCAAATCTCATATACCCGCTCAGCTACCACCCCAAACACTCACTAGTGTAGTTACCTTGAAAGGTTCTTATGGATTCAGGCTCTATTCCTTTACACTTGGTTGCTATCTTTCTTACTGGTCGTACTCTTTCCGTACTTCCAACTCATACTAGAATACATACATAACTTCCATACTGATTCTGGCCTCCAATCTTTGGAGTCACTCAATAAAACAATATAAGGCCATTCCCGGCTCTCACGACCTGGTTCTGGTGGAACGCGTCCACGAACCCGTAAAATAATTAACTAGACTTGGGTCTTGCACCCTCGTGACCCTGTCACGTAGCGGAATTACTACCAACTGATCCCACTCTATTTCAGGCTATGGGACGACCCACAATAGGTCCTCACCCCGTCCCACCGTCGCACTTAACTCTTATTCTTGGTCTATAATAAATCTTTCTACCCGAGAAGACCTTGTACATCTAGGTCTCAGCGGTCATCAATATTCTTAGGCTCGCAATTTCCATGCTCCAAGCCTACCTTATCAGTCCCCCCGTAAACGGGTACAAAAACTTCTCATAATACCATAACCATGTTGTCTCGATCACAAAAACCATTACTTACTCTATACGGACCTCATCCGTACCATTCTCTTAAGCCTACCACGTAGCTTAATATATTAAGATCGTATTCCATTAAGTTTCTTAACATGACTTCTTAAGGGTTCACTGCCCTGTCAGACAGCTCATCCTTTCCCAATTATCTCAAAATAAAACATAAGACCTTGGCGAGAATTCATTAACTGTTCCATACCTTCCCGGTATCTAGTTAGTCTTTACCAACTCCTGGTAATGTAAAATCATTCTAGGCAACACGCGTCTGACCCTCATACATAACTCTGTATAGATGTATGTCACAATACCAACTATACTATAATCATTACCAACCTGGATACGCAATCCACATAGTCCTTCCTGGGTCATCACGCTTTCTCATACCGCAATCAACATAACTCGTTAGGAGAGACGACCTAACAACACAGCCTCTATCGCACGATCTCGAGTGAGAAGAATGGAAACAAATCCTAAATGTCCTGCGGCCTCCACGATTATAGATGTGGTGCACAACACACCGATAATCAAGACTCTACTAGACACTGGCCTCAGACACTTTCCGAGGACTAACTGCTCTGATACCACTTTTGTCACGACCCGTCCCCGGGCCACGACTGGTGCCCTACCTGGGCACCCTTCTAATCATACAACATAACAAACTCCGGAAGATAAATAACACTTTTTTTTTAAACTAAGGCCAAGCCGATAAGGCGGCCATAACATAAAAATTACCCGAAAGGGGCTACACTGTTTAACAATGTAAAAACAACTCTAGCCATCCAAATTTACGATGAATACGCACTTAAGATTTGAAAAAATACTATGACGGGACAAGGCCCCGCCGTACCCCTGAATATACATAATCATGACAACTCGGAACATGGAGCCATCTCAAATCGAACCGTGATCCTAAGCTCGCGGATCCACAATCAGTACCTAAACTGCGGACATGAACGCAGCTTCAAGGGGGTCGATAACAACAATTTAATATGGAACGGAAAATAAGGTACAGAACAAATCATAAGCATACAAAAGAATGACAGGGGCAAGTATAAAGAAAGGGTAAATACCAGATCCTACCGTGTCATTTCTATCTCCTGAACTTAATCGTACCTTATTATCTTTTCCCATTTTTCCATAAGAGTATAGTCAAATTCTTACGTACATACTTAAGAAAACTCATCAAGTTCATAAACATATAACTTACGTATCTTGCATAACCTAATCCGTCCCTTTATGGAGGAACGCCTATACTGTCGGCCCAATCTGGGACGCGATAGAGTCACATAAGTCTGCCCATAAAGGTATACTGCCCGGCCCAATCTGGGACGCGATAAAATCACATAAGTCTGCCCATAAAGGTATACTGCATAAAAATAGGAGGCTCATGATCAAAGCAGGGTCCCTCGCCCGCAGTATCGATAAGCAATCCTACTCCTGGGACTATTTCACCCGCATAGGTCCTGTGGACCCGCATGAGGTATTCCTCGCATAGGTCAGACTACCGCATGGGACTATTTCACCCGCATAAGCCCATAAGGACTCGCATGAGGTATTCCTCGCATCATGGGTAGCAAATCCACGGAACAGGTGATATAACGTCTTGGGGGTTTACCCCTCATTTATACTCTTACCCTGAAGTAGGTGGTATAACGTCTTGGGGGTTTACCCCTCACTTATACTCTTACCCTGGAGAAGGTGGTATAACGTTTTGGGGGTTTACCCCTCATTTATACTCTTACCCTAACTCAACCGGCCATCATACATAACATAAGCCCTACCGGGTTATCATACATAACATAAGCACTACCGACTTATCATACATAACATAAGCACCACCGGCTTACCATACATAACATAAGCACCACCGGCTTATCATACATTACATAAGCAAGTTAAGAAATCCCCCTAACTTCTTATTAGTCTTATTCGCATACACCCTCATTTTAGTTTACTTAAGGCACTAACATGTCTTTATAAAAAATCCGGGAATTTAACCCAACGTACTACGTGCCTCTACTCCTTTAAAATGATTCTCTTTCAAATAAAACTTCCAAGATACTAATAACCATAGTATCAAGTCATATTTACTTTTCAAGACAAGTCACGATACTTTTTAGAAATACACTTATAGGCTTCTAAATCAAGTGACTTCTTTCTTTAAAACCTTAAGCAATTGGTACATTTAAAACAATTTGTCCTTTTTTATTTCAAGTCATTTCTTTGCTTACATTACTGAAGAAAACCATTCTTTTAATCTTCCATAAAGTTGTTATAACCAACTTCCCATAAAGCCGTTATAACTCTTTGTGTCTTAGACAAATTCATTCCTTTTATAACCAAGAAACTTATACTTTCAAATCAAATCACATTGCTTTCAAAATACTTCAAGTCTCTTAGCTTTTAATAAAACAAGTTTCTTAACTTTAGAATGGCAAGAAATCAATACTTTCCAAATCAAGTATTCTATACTTTTAAATCAATTCATTTCTTCCTTTAAGAATCAAGTCCCATAACTTGAAAAATAAAGTCCCTTAACCTTTTAAAAATTTGAGGTTCATAGTCTTAAAACTTCATACGTAAATTCTTATAAATTAAGTAACATATACTTTGGTGCGTTGTGAATAAGTTATACTTATTTATAACGATCTTAATCGAGTAGCCATGATCTAGAAAATGTAATACAATTTTGTATTATCTTAGCTTCTATGCAGATGGAGAATTCTACTCATTTTAACTTAATTGATTGTCATTACATTTTCCTTTATTAATGCTGCAGTGGTTTGTTCGATACTTATTCTCATTTGTGTCGTAACTTAGCCAAGTCAACTTGGCTCCAAATACCTCCTAACGACTCTTACCAACATCCCCCATAAGACTTGGTAAGAACTTAGGATAACTTAGACATAACCTTTACGTAGAGTAAATCAACATACTGTTATACCCCGTAGTTCCGGAGTATGTATGTGAGGACGTACGTACGATTATGTAAACCCTAATTAGGGTAAGAATGAAAGAATTGTTTTCCGACGGAAAATATTTCGAACCTTGTGAAGGAAATTTTTACGTTTTCAATATTTTTATGGAATTTTTCCGAGAGATTAATATTTTGGACCAATTGGAGGGCGACACGTGTCACCCAAGAGCCATGTTGGACGATTTTTGGTGCCATTAGTGGGCAAGTCAAATGGTCAAGTCTTGCATGGTCTTGGATGGCATTTGTGGGACAAGTGTACAAAGAAACCTACATCCTAAATCTCTACCTTACACATATTTCAATCCTAACCCTTGGTTGTACTATATAAACCCCTTTAGTTGATGAAAATCTTCCACCCTTAGAATATTTCAAGACTTGAAAAATAATTTCCCTCTCCCTTCCTCTCTTCTTGCTCTCGTCGAGCACCCCTCCCCTTAACCAAATGTTGTCCAAAAATTCTTAAACTTATAAGTGTTCTTCCTTAATGTATTAGGAAGATTATTAACCAAGAGTTAGACAAGATTTCACACCCCTAGCCTCAAAAAAAAAACCCCTTGGCCGAGAGTGGGCAGATTTTCGGGACTGTTTTGGACAGATTTTTAGTCAAATTTGGAAGGGAATATATCCTAGCATATTAGGAGTTTTTGGGTGTTTCAAAAGCCTAAAATGAATTTCGTCGAGTCTAGTTTCCAACGCAACAAACCGCTCGTCGATAGGACACTGGAGTATAGAGTTATCGACGTTACAAGTTCAGCTGACGAGGCAGTGGCTAAAAATCTGGACAGTCACGTTTTTTGGGCTATTTTGAGGTAATGAACCTTAACCTCTTTGTGAAGTTGATTATTATGTATATATGGATATTATACATATACTGGAAGTATATTATGGACTATAAGATATAAAGAAAGATTTGGATCTTGTTAAGATGTTAAAAGGAGAATTGGCATATTATCCATTAAAATGGTAAAAATGTATCCATTACTTACTAAGAGGTTAACAACAAAGGAACTATAACTTATTATGAGATTGGAATATAAGTTGAAGGACTAATGAAGTAATGGGATAAGTAAAATTGTAAAAGTTGGCCAAGGACCCCAACTTAAGGACCGTATCTACTTTGGACCGTATCTACTTTGGACCATATTTATATTATTGTTATGAAGGAGAGATTGTTAATCGCGTTCCGTTTGGGCGTGTTATACCCTTCTTTAGTTATTATTGTTATGAAGGAGAGATTGTTAATCGCGTTCCGTTTGGGCGTGTTATCCCCTTCTTTAGTTATTATTGTTATGAAGGAGAGATTGTTAATCGCGTTCCGTTTGGGCGTGTTATCCCCTTCTTTAGTTATTATTGTTATGAAGGAGAGATTGTTAATCGAGTACATTGTTGGCGTGTTATCCCCTTCTTTAGTTATTATTGTTATGAAGGAGAGATTGTTAATCGCGTTCCGTTTGGGCGTGTTATCCCCTTCTTTAGTTATTGTTGTTATGAAGGAGAGATTGTTAATCGCGTTCCATTTGGGCGTGTTATCCCCTTCTTTAAATTTCGGTATTATTGCACCTTAATTATAGTATGTTAATTACGGTTATCGGGCCGTGGAAAAGGTGGAAAATTGAGTAGAAACGGGGGAGGTGCTGCCGAATTTTTCGTAGGATATGGAACCTTGTTCTTAGAAATATCCTACGAAGAGATCTAGAGGTTAATGGACGTTTCATGGTCATTATAGGTGGAAGTACTACGAGTAGCGTATTCTACTTGAAGGGTGGAAAAGGGCTAGCAAGGTTATAGTACTTTGGAGCGTTTTGCTAATTGTCGATAATCGTCGCGAGGTATGTGATTCTTCCTATTCTCTTGAGCATGATATTTGTCACGACCCGAACCCGGGCCCGTGACTGGTGTCTTACCCCGGGCACCCTAGTGATACAACATCAGAGAAAATCAGCGGAAATAAAAACACGAACATGAATTAAGAGACATGATAAATAAACAGGCCAACCAAAACAGTTGCCTTCGATATATACATAAATACCCAACGCTTATCCTTTTACAAACTCGCCCACAACAAGATTTCTGCACTTCTAAGAAGTGATAACAACTATCACGACAGGCCCCGCCATACCCCGAATGTACAAGAACCTGCTGCACTGTGGTAACATACCAAAAGATAAGCCTCCAAGAAACGGGGCTTCCTAACACGCTGAACTTTGATCCTATGGCGAGGATCCACAACCGATGATTTCTACCGCGGCATGAACGCAGCCCGAAGGAGGTCGACATAACAGTACCAAGTATGTGAAATCAGAAAAGATCGCAAATGAAATCATAATAGTCTATATAAAGCAGGAGACATGTATGATAACCAAACTACAGTTCACAACATAAAAGCAGTCATGTCAAGTCAGGGACTCACGCCCTCAAGTCATCCCTCATGCCCGTGGAACTCCTTCCTCACTGCCGGCAGTCTAGGTGTAAATCGTGTGGAATACGTGTCCCGGCCCATCCCGTGGGACTCGATAAAGAATCATGTGGAATACGTGTCCCGGCCCATCCCATGGGACTCGGTAGAGAATCATGTGGAATACGTGTCCCGGCCCATCCCATGGGACTCGGTAGAGAATCATGTGGAATACGTGTCCCGGCCCATCCCATGGGACTCGGTAGAGAATCATGTGGAATACGTGTCCCGGCCCATCTCGTGGGACTCGGTGAATAATCAGATGGAATACGTGTCCCGGCCCATCTCGTGGGACTCGGTGAAGAATCGTACATAACAAATCAGCCGGCCCTCTATCGAGAGACGCGGTGGTATAGAAATACAGTATTTGCACAACAAGGCTATCAAACACAAACATAGGCAAGTTACACACAACTCAATTTTATTTTAGGCCAAAGTCCAGGTTCTGACCCCAAAGTATTACGTACGTTAAATTCTTTTAAAAAGATCCATTTCTTTTATAAAGGTCACCCGATACCCGTAGTATTAAAATAGAGTGACTCACATTTTTAGGTAAACCAAAACACTTTCCTTTTTAACATCAAGTAACAACATTCTTTTCCAAAAGTTCAAGTTTGCCTAATTTCAAATACTTAAGTCTCTTATTTTAGAAAGGTTTCATAGTCCATAGACTTAATCACTTAAGAATATAATCCTCTTTTAAACAATTTGAGAAACATATGTGAGTAGGTTATTCTTGTTCGTAATCAATCTTATTAAAGCAGCCATGATCTAGGAAATGTAATATCATTTTGTCTCATCTTAGCTTCTATGCAGATGGAGGTTTCTACTGGTTTTAATAATACATAATTAGTCAAAACATTTCCTTTTATTAACGCTGCAGTGGTTTGTCGATACTCATTCTGATTTCCAAAATCAGT
Organism: Przewalskia tangutica; assembly: GCA_029844215.1. Classification (NCBI taxonomy): domain Eukaryota; kingdom Viridiplantae; phylum Streptophyta; class Magnoliopsida; order Solanales; family Solanaceae; genus Przewalskia; species Przewalskia tangutica. The sequence continues at coordinate 68,736,375 of CM056726.1, forward strand.
AACACATTATTTCTTTTAAAAACCAAGTACTCATTACTCACGAATGAGGTTTCATACTAACATCCATATTAAGTCAAGTCTCTTATCTTTTAAGATTAAGTCTCTTAACTTCTAAAAATCAGTAAACCATTCTCTTTATCTCTCTTAAGACGTTATACCTAACTTCCCATAAAGCTAGTATAACTCTTATGTTTTCAAAACCAAGTATTACTCTTCTTTCAAAAAGGTTTCTTAATTCTTTCGAAACACTTCAAGATTCTTATCATCACACATCAAGTCAGTTATAAGTCAAATCAGTTATCTTTAAAAACCACAAAGCATTTCTTACTTACATAAAGCTGTTATAACCAACTTCCCATAAAGCCGTTATAACACTTTATGTTTTAAACCAATCAAATACATGTTATACCCCGTATTTCCAGGGTATGTACGTGAGGGCGTACGTATATAAATTTGAGCCTTAAAGATTAGGCAAGAATGAAATTTTGTGCACAAGTACCGAAAGGAGTCGTTTTTCGACAAAACGTTTCCACAGCTTTCGTAGGGAAAATTCCGGCTATGTCATTTATAATTTTTGCGGATTTTTCCGAGAGACGAAACATTTTGGACCAACGAGAGGGTGACACACATTGGAAGGAAGTGGACGGCCAAAGGGGAAAAGTTGGCACGTTTTTTGTGCAAAAATTGTGGTCAAGGGTTAGGTAGGATATTTTGTGTAGTTGATGAGCAAGTGGGACCCACAAACACATGGCTTCATCTTGACCTTACACTTGCCTTACACTTGGATAGATCTTGGCCATTGGTTGGCCATTTCTTGACCTATAAATACCCCTCTAAGTTGATGAACTTATTCATCCAAAAATTGTCTAAGTCTTGACAAATCCCTCCCTCTCCCTCTTGTTGTTTTCGTCCACCACATCCCCTCCCTTTGAGAGCTCTAGCAGAGCAACCCCTAGCCTAGTTGTGCTAGTCGAAATACTACCCCCCCTTGGTAGAAATGTATTCTACAAGTATTGTTATAATGCCCAAAATACTTTAGCCAAATACCTTGTAGTACTTTCCAAAGTACCCTTTATACGAAAAGCCCGGAAAATACTATTATACTTTCCTTTAGCCACTAAACGAAACCCTAAGGAAAACCTTCATAGTCGGTTGAAGTGTTTAGTAGAAGTTGCGTAGAACTTCTAAGGGTTGTTTGGAGCGGATTGGAGCACTCGGAGTAGGAGTTAAACGTTGCTCAGGAGCGACTTTTTACTTGGATAATTTTGGGCTCATCGAGGTAAATACTACTGTCCTTCTAGTGTAATTGGAAATTACATACTGTAGTAGTATAGTAATGAATATAAGATTCATAGAAGAGAATTGAACTGTAATAGAAGGATATTACGTAAAAGACTTGAATCAAATCACTTGGAAGAATATAAGTAGAAGTTCAATCAGTACTTACATAGGATCAGATATATCTGATGGCGATAACCTTTATTGGTTGAATGTTCTGCAAGTAGCATGGGCTACTTAGAAGGTGGACCATGCTAGCCGGGTTATAGCCGTGGAGCGTTTTTGTCACGACCCGAACCCGGGCCCGTGACTGGTGCCTTACCCCGGGCACCCAAGTAGACATACATCAGAGTAATCAGCGGAACATAAAGACAATACATGAAACCAAAGTGTAATAAGACGGTGAAATAAGAAGACAAAGCAACTAAAAACAGTTACCTTTCAGATATATATAAATAGAAACTTTTTCAACATGAACGCTTTAATCTTTTTACAAACCCCGCCCACAACAAGATTGCTGCACTCTACGAAAGATATGACAACAACGACGGGGCCGCCATACCCCGAATGTAAGCACCTACGACAGGGGACTATACTAAGATAAGCCTCCGAGAAACGGAGCTTCCTAAAAGCTGAATCGTGACCCTAAGAGCGAGGATCAACGATCGTGTACCTTTACTGCGGCATGAACGCAGCCCGGGCGAGGTCGATAACAAAAATTTAGTATGTGAAACTGAAAATAAATCGTAAATGAAATCATAGTAGTCATATAAAGCGAGACATGTATGATAACCAAACTACGCTTTACAACAAAGCGCTATGTCAAGTCGTGACTCACGCCTCAAGTCATCACTCAAGTATAACAAGGGTCTCGGCCCACAACATCAATCATGCCCGTGGAATACCTTCCTCACCGCCAGCCTATGATATAAAAGCACCAAGGAACACACATGAACACGAGTCCCACTGCGTGTCATAATAAAATCAGACGGTAAGTACGAAGGCATAGCCGACTACTAAAAACCCACAGCACTCAACAAGGTCATGAATCGTATCATAAGATCTGTCTAGACCGTCACATGATCAAAGCCGCCACTTGCCCGCAGATCGATGCGCGTCTAACCTCGAACTCCCGCAGCCTCGCATAGGCCAATCTCATCGCCCGCATGAGGTATTCTCGCGTCGAGGGTAGCTACTCCCCGGCATCGTCCTGGACTTCCGAGTCTGCATGGCCACAAGGACCGCATGCCCATAAAGGACGCACGCTAACCTGGAACTCTCGTAGCTCCGCATAGGCCCCCAGGACCCGCATGAGGTATTCTCGAATCATGGTCCTGCATCACCGAAGTCTACCCCGCACGGAGGCGCTTAACCCGGAATCATCTCAAGAGATGAATGCCACAATACTATCATAACGATCGATAGTTAATAAGAACAATCAAGGAAACCCTTTACACAAACATCACAAGATACTAACACACGTAGCATCCTAACACGTTTACTTATCAAAGCAACAAGAAGTATTACAAGGCTATCACAAACCAATACAATCAAGTTGTTCACACAAGGTACTTTCTACTATATGATTAACAAGATCGGGTTTTTATCCCCAAAGTACTTCATACATTAACTCTTTAAAAGATACGTTGCTTTCACAAAAGTCACACAATACCCGTAGTATATGAAAATAGAGTGATTATCTTTTTAAAGTAAATCAATTACTTCTCTTTGTAAAATCAAGTAGCAACATTCTTTACCAATGTTCAAGTTTGCCTAATTTCCAATGTTCAAGTTTCTCATTTTTTAGAAAGGTTTCGTAGTTCATAGTCTTATTCATTTAAGAATATAATTCTCCTTTAAACAATCTGAGAAACCCAAGCCTTATATGTGAGTAGGATATTCTTGTTTATTACAATCTTATTACAGCAGCCATGATCTAGGAAATATCATTTTGTCTCATCTTAGCTTCTATGCAGATGGAAGTTTCTACTGGTTTTAATAATACTTAATTATTCAAAACATTTCCTTTTATTATCACTGCGGTGGTTTGTCGATACACATTCGATTTCAAATCAAGAAACATTCTTAAGCCGTTATACCTAACTTCCCATAAAGCTAGTATAACTCTTAAGTTTTCAAAACCAAATATTACTTCTCCTTTCAAAATGATTCAAAATCTTTTGAAATACTTCAAGTTCTTTATTAACACATAACAAGCCGCTTATAGTTCAAATCGTTACCTTTTAAAACCACATGTATTTTCTTACCAACATAAAGTCGTTATAACCAACTTCCCATAAAGCCGTTATAACACTTTATGTTTTACACCAATCAAATACGTTTCAGCATACGACGCCTACCGCACTACATATTTCACACATATCATGCTAGAAGAGATAGGAAGAGGTTCACATACCTCGCGACGAGTATCGACTAATAGCAAAACGCCCAAGTACATCCAACCGTCGGCTACTCCTTAAGCCAAGTAGATCGCGCCACACGTAGTACTTCAACCTATAAGGCCACAAGGCGCTTATTAACATTTAGATCTCATCGTAGAACATTCTACCAAAAAATCGCAAAGACCTCCCCGCAACAGAAATCTCCTCCTCTATCGAGGCCGCTACCAAGCCAACCAAGGGGTTATACATCTAACCCTAACGGTACAATTCTACTTCACTACTACTACACAAGTCTACTGTAATACACTCTATGTAATTACAGCTCAAGATTCTTCTTTCAATTCAGCTTAAGTCGCAAGACATTGCTGTAAGTATTATTCAGCTTAAGTCAAAAGACATTGCGATACTACGTTCGTTCTATATATAGTATACTTCAACTATATATTCTAACAACATGTAATTTCCAATTACAATAGGACAAGATATTTACCTCGATAAGCCCATAATTATCCTAGCTTAAAGTCGATCCTGGGCAATCGCTTAGCTCCAACTCGAGCGCCCAACCCGCTCTAAACCACCCTTAGAAGTTCTAACCAACTTCTACACAATACTCCAACGGACTATGGAGATTTTCCTAGGGTTTCGGTTTTGTGGACCGACTAAGTATAATAGTATTTTCTGGCTTTTCAGATAGTATAACCTTAGAATACAACAAGGTATATGGCTAAGGTAATTTGGGCATTATAACAATACTTTAGAGATTATTTCTACACCACAAAGAGGGGGGTATTATAAGAAAGCAACAAGGCTAGGGGGGGGGGGGGTACCCCACGGCCACACTACTGTGAGGGGTGGCTACTCCGCCTACCCCACTGTGGGAAAACTCTCAAGGGGGCCTCACGGTGCGGGAGGAAGGCTCTCAAGACTTAGGCATTTTGGATGAAGAAGTCTTCAACCTTAGAGGGGTATTTATAGCACAAGCCAAGGCCAACCAATGGCCAAGATCTAGCTAAGTGCCTAGCAAGTGTAGGGCCAAGATCTTGCCAAGTGCCCCTTAACCAACTAACACACAAATATCCTACCAACTAAAGCCATTCCAATCGGCCACAACCGAGCCTCACGTCCGCCAATGGAGGGTGCCAAGTGGCGCCTCTCTTGTTGGCCCAACACGCTTGCCTCTCGGAAAAATCCGCAAAAATTAAAAATGACATAGCCGAAATTCCCTACGAAGTCGTGGAAAACGTTTAAAAAACGACTCTAAACGGGTGTTGTGCACAAATAATTTTCGCCAAGACAATATTAAAAGTTTCAAATTTTCTACGTACGTCCTCACGTACATACTTTGGAAATACGGGGTATAACATTCTCCCCTCCTTAGAAACATTCGTCCCGAATGTTCCTTCTAAGTCTCAAAACAAACATGCGCCAGTATAGGCTTCCCTACTATACTTACGAGAACAATCCTTGCCACACATGGCCACAGAAACAACTTGCGCAAAAAGCTTACATCCAAGTCCACGAGGAAACACCTCTAACATCACCATAAAACACTTCTCACCGGGGTTTAAAATATACCTCCTTCGCACCTTCTCTTTACAAAAGAAATGATCACATCTATGCCGCCATACATGCTCGCTTCTCTCTTTACTCGTCGTAGATACCACTTTGTCACTTTGCTCGAGGCATTAACCTTCTCAAAGCGACCCAACAAATGGTACCATCGCACGCGATCCCCGAGGATGTCGTATACTCGAACTCTTTCCACATTTCGAGCATCGTCGCTTTCCAAAACTCGGTTACTATCTCTAACGTGGTCATCATTAAGTGGGAACACTCGATGGATCTCCGATACTTTTCCCGATCATAACAATACGAAAGACCGGACGCATACCTCCTAAGTCGGACGGCAAAGCTAATCATATAAGCAACCCGCCTATTCTTCACATGAACTCAAAAGGCCCAAAGTAACTCGTTAAGTTCCTCTGCCTTCCAAAACTCGCCACACCCACCCCGGTGGTACTTTCAAGAAGACCGACCACAACTCAACTCTAAGCGCCGCCGCCGATTATCCGCACGATTCCTCCGAGCCGCCGTAACTTCTTCTAGACAAGCTTCACTATCCACATTACCGGAACAAGCTGAACCAACCGTCAACCTTGTTAACATCGAACCAATCGACCGCATCTTACACTTCCGCCTCTTACAAGGCTTCATAAGGCGATATCCGAACACCGAAATGGTAGCTTAAACACTACCTCCACAGAGACAACAATCCCCACAACTATCCCTGAAATCCAAACACTGGCCCGAGGGCGAATGCGATTCTGAGACTCACCTGAGTTCTTAACACATGCTTGGCAAAACTTTCAGAAACAAAAACAGCCGTAACCTGGGCTCCACTGTCTGCCATAAGGTGAAGGTAGGCACCCCGTGCAGCCTTACAACCTTTCTGATAAAACAACACAGCCGAGTAAACGGTCCTGACCGAAGGACACGATGGGCTGCCCCCATCGGCCCGACCACTGGTCGAACGCATCCACGAACTCAGACGGGTTATCTAAACTGGGCCTAACACCTCGTGACCTACCACAAGGCGACCACCACAAACCGACCCACCACCAACAAAGCCGCGGGTTGACCCGCATCATGGCCTCAATCCGACCCCAACGAGCACAACACTAGTTCCCCAAGGAAAACTCTCACTAATCACGTTTAAAACCTAGCGGTCTTCATAGCTCAACTACCCTCTTTCATTTCACACTACTCAGGGACTTATCCCAAAAACGTAGCTCACGTGCACTATGCACTCCTATAAGGATCAAACATAACACTACACCTTTACTCGAGATGGCCTTACCTCTAAGGTCTTTGCGTAAAACATTCTAAGGCTCACACCTTATCTATCCCCCCAAAATCTTACTCGGTTAACTAACCAAGATTTCTAATCACAACTAACACACTGCTATCAGAACATAACACTTAAGGTATACTCACCTTATCACATAAACAAAACTCTAGAGGGTTAAAGATATATCTATATCTACTGCTTCACTCCTCTTAGTTGTTCTAATCAAACTCGCCTGTAGGCGATAAATGAGGAGATGACATACTACCCACCGATCCTGAAGGCTAAGTCCTACTACAAGGACACTCTTCGAAACCAGACCCTGACGGCCATAGGTACAACAAGTACCAACCTAACAGACGACATTCCCGATGACGCTCGTCACACCGTGAACCGAAGCCCCGGAGTTCGACCAACTCCTCGCACACCCCGAACGCCCCGGAAATTTGTAAGACCACTCGCATCAAGCGGAGGTGCATAATCTAATCTCTGGTGAGGTGACTCGCCTCGAAAGTTACCAAAGGACCTTGCTGCTCGCCCTCTTCGCCGCCTCGTTAACCCGCCGATCTCTACGCTTTCTACCGCCGTATAAGCTCGCATACGTGCCATGCTTAAGCCTAATCAAGAACTACTTGCACAACCCTCTCGTTGATATTCATCAAGACTCGCGTACATCGGTATACTCTCCGTAGTTAAATCCATAGCTAGTAACAGGTCGCCTCTTTGCAATCCATATTCTCTGCTCGGTCGTGGGCGAAGGTTCAAATATCATGGCCGCAGTAGGAATCGCCGCCGCTGCAAACTCTTTGGGCTAGTGACGCCGCAGAACTCCCGAATGAAGCACCACCCAAGGTGATAATCGGGCTCGTGCCCACGTAACCCTCTCAGATTTACTCGCAGCCTCCTCGCCGCTTTGCCCTCCCGGGCGGGTTGCCTACGCGAGGCATAACGATAAGGAAAGAATTTACGTTAGAGGTCCAACTTACAACACGGCTCTAAGGCACGATCTCGAGTGAGAAGAATAGAAACCAATCCTAAATATCCTATAGCCTCTCGATTATTGGTGTAGCACAACACACCGATAATCAAGACTCTATCGATACGGTGCAGACACTTTCCGAGGATTAATCGCTCGATACCACTTTTGTCACGACCAACCGGGCGCGGATCGTGCCTTACCCCGCACCCAAGTAGACATACATCGAGTAATCACGGAACATAAAGACAATACATGAAACCGTGTAATAAGACAAGAAATAAGAAGACAAAGCAACCAAAAACGGTTACCTTCAAGATATATATAAATAGCAACTTTTTCAACATGAACAGCTTAATCCTTTTACAAACCCCGCCACAACAAGATTACATGCACTTACGAAAGATATGACAACAACGACGGACAGGTTCGCCATACCCTCGAATGTAAGCACCTACGACAACAGGGACTATACCAAGATAAGCCTCCGAGAAACGGAGCTTCCCAAAGCTGAATCGTGACCCTAAGAGCGAGGATCAACGATCGTGTACCTTTACTCGCGGCATGAACGCAGCCCCGGGCGAGGTCGATAACAGTACCGAGTATGTGAAACTGAAAATAAATACTGTAAATGAAATCATAGTAGTCTATATAAATCAGGAGACATGTATGATAACCAAACTACAGTTTACAACAAAGCATACATGTCAAGTCGTGACTCACGCCTCAAGTCATCACTCAAGTATAACAAGGGGTCTCAGGCCCACAACATCAATCATGCCCGTGGAATACCTTCCTCACTGCCGGCAGTCTATGATATAAAAGCACCAAGGAACACACATGAACACCAGGTCCCACCTGTGTCATAATAAAATCAGACGGTAAGTACGAAGGCATAGCCGATTACTAAAACCCACAGCATCAACAAGGTCATGAATCAGATCATAAGATCTGTCTAGACCGGCCACATGATCAAAGCCGCCACTTGCCCGCAGATGCGCGCGTCTAACCTCGAACTCCCGCAGCCCGCGATAGGCCAATCTCATCGCCCGCATGAGGTATTCCCGCATCGAGGGTAGCTACTCCCTAAGATCGCCCCGACTTCCGAGTCCGCACGGCCAAGGACCGCATGCCCATAAAGGACGACGCTAACTCGAACTCTCGAGCTCCGCATAGGCCCTCAGACCCGCATGAGGTATTCTCGAATCATGGTCCTGCATCACCGAGTCTACCCCAGACGGAGGGCTTAACCCCTAATCATCTCAAGAGATGAATGCCACAATACTATCATAACGATGATAGTTAATAAGCACAATCAAGGAAACCCCTTTACACAAACATCACAAGATACTAACACACGTAGCATCCTAACACGCTTACTTATCAAAGCAACAAGAAGTATTACAAGGCTATCACAAACCAATACAATCAAGTTGTTCACACAAGGTACTTTCTACTATATGATTAACAAGATCGGGTTTTTATCCCCAAAGTACTTCATACATTAACTCTTTAAAAGATACGTTGCTTTCACAAAAGTCACACAATACCCGTAGTATATGAAAATAGAGTGATTATCTTTTTAAAGTAAATCAATTACTTCTCTTTGTAAAATCAAGTAGCAACATTCTTTTCCAATGTTCAAGTTTGCCTAATTTCCAATGTTCAAGTTTCATTTTTTAGAAAGGTTTCAGTTCATAGTCTTATTCATTTAAGAATATAATTCTCCTTTAAACAATCTGAGAAACCCAAGCCTTATATGTGAGTAGGATATTCTTGTTTATTACAATCTTATTACAGCAGCCATGATCTAGGAAATATCATTTTGTCTCATCTTAGCTTCTATGCAGATGGAAGTTTCTACTGGTTTTAATAATACTTAATTATTCAAAACATTTCCTTTTATTATCACTGCAGTGGTTTGTCGATACACATTCTGATTTCCGAAATCAGTAAAACATTCTTAAGCCGTTATACCTAACTTCCCATAAAGCTAGTATAACTCTTAAGTTTTCAAAAACCAAATATTACTTCTCCTTTCAAAATGATTCAAAAATCTTTTGAAATACTTCAAGTTCTTTATTAACACATAACAAGCCAGTTATAGTTCAAATCAGTTACCTTTTAAAAACCACATGTATTTTCTTACCAACATAAAGCTGTTATAACCAACTTCCCATAAAGCCGTTATAACACTTTATGTTTTACACCAATCAAATACGTTCAGCACGTACGCTCACCGCACTACATATTTCACACATATCATGCTAGAAGAGATAGGAAGAGGTTCACATACCTCGCGACGAGTATCGACTAATAGCAAAACGCTCAAGTACATCCAACCGCTTCGGCTACTCCTAAGCCAAGTAGATCGCGCCACACGTAGTACTTCAACCTATAAGGCCACAAGGCGCTTATTAACATTTAGATCTCATCGTAGAACATTCTACCAAAATTCGAAGAACTCCCCGCAACAAACAGAATCTCCTCCTCTATCGAGGCCGCTACCAAGCCAACCGGGGGTTATACATCTAACCCTAACGGTACAATTCTACTTCACTGCACTACTACACAAGTCTACAGTAATACCCTATGTAATTACAATTCAAGATTCTTCTTTCAATTCAGCTTAAGTCGCAAAGACATCGCTGTAAGTATTATTCAGCTTAAGTCAAAAGACATTGCCGATACTACGCTCAGTTCTATATATAGTATACTTCAACTATATATTCTAACAACATGTAATTTCCAATTACAATAGAGGACAAGATATTTACCTCGATAAGCCCATAATTATCCTAGCTTAAAGTCGATCCCGGGCAATCGCTTAGCTCCAACTCGAGCGCTCAACCCGCTCTAAACCACCCTTAGAAGTTCTAACCAACTTCTACACAATACTCCAACGGACTATGGAGATTTTCCTAGGTTTCGGTTTTGTGACCGACTAAGTATAATAGTATTTTCTGGGCTTTTCGTATAGGTATAACCTTAGAATACAACAAGGTATATGGCTAAGGTAATTTGGGCATTATAACAATACTTTAGAGAGTATTTCTACACCACAAAGAGGGGGGTATTATACGAAAGCAACAAGGCTAGTGGGTACCCACGGCCACACTACTGTGAGTGTGGCTACCCTCGCCTACCCCACTGTGGGGAAAACTCTCGCCAAGGGGCCTCACGAAAAGGGGAGGGGGAAGGCTCTCAAGACTTAGGCATTTTGGATGAAGAAGTCTTCAACCTTAGAGGGGTATTTATAGCACAAGCCAAGGCCAACCAATGGCCAAGATCTAGCTAAGTGCCTAGCAAGTGTAGGGCCAAGATCTTGCCAAGTGCCCCTTAACCAACTAACACACAAATATCCTACCAACTAAAGCCATTCCAATCGGCCACAACCGAGCCTCACGTCCGCCAATGGGAGGGTGCCCAGTGGCGCCCTCTTGTTGGCCCAACACGCTTCGCCTCTAAAAATCCGCAAAATTAAAAATGACATAGCGGAAATTCCCTACGAAAGTCGTGGAAAACGCTTTTAAAAACGACTCTAAACGGGTGTTGTGCACAAATAATTTTCGGCCAAGCCAATATTAAAAGTTTCAAATTTTCTACGTACGTCCTTACGTACATACTTTGGAAATACGGGGTATAACAGTTTTGCTTATAGTCGATAAATCGTCGCGAGGTATGTGATTCTTCCTATACTCTTGAGCATGATATTTTAAAAGGAAGATATATATAGTACGGCAATGTCTTTTGACTTAAGCCTGAATAATATATAGTACGGTAGACGTACGTGTGCTAATTGAACGTAGTTGTACGGCAATGTCTTTTGACTTAAGCCTGAATAATAAGAATTTTGAAGTATTTCAAAATTGTTAAGAAACCATTTTTGAAAGAAGAGTAACACTTGGTTTTAAAGGTTTTAAAAAGAGTTATACTAGCTTTATGGGGAGTTAGGTATAACGTCTTAAGAGAGGTAAAGAAGATGGTTTACTGATTTTAGAAGTTAAGAGACTTGATCTTATAAGATAAGAGACTTAACTTAAATGAATTAATATGGATTTTGTGTGAAACCTCATTCGTGAGTAATGAGTACTTGGTTTTTTTAAAAGGAATAATGTTTTACTGATTTCGGAAATCAGAATGTGTATCGATAAACCACTGCAGCGTTAATAAAGGAAAATGTATTGAATAATTAAGTATTATTAAAACCAGTAGAAACCTCCATCTGCATAGAAGCTAAGATGAGACAAAATGATATTACATTTTCTAGATCATGGCTGCTTAATAAGATTGATTATGAACAAGATTAACCTACTCACCTATGGCATATGTTACTCTATTGTTTTAAAAAGAGGTTAAGACATTGAACTATGAAACTTTTCTAAAAAGAGACTTGCGTAATTGAAATTAGGCAAACTGGAACTTTTAGGGAAAAGAAAGGCATTGTGTTATCTTAAAATGGTTTAAAACATAAAGTGTTATAACAGCTTTATGGGAAGTTTGTTATAACGACTTCATGAAAACAAAAGAAGGGTTTTATCATTTGTTTTAATGTGGTAACTTGACTTTTAAAAGAGAAGTATTTTGGTCCAAAAGGAAGGCATGGTATTGCCTTAATTTGGTCTTAAAAAGGAAAGTATGAAAGTTGTTTTGGTTTACTTAAAAGATATAAGTCACACATTTTTATATACTACGGGTATCGGGTGACTTTTAGAAAAGGAATGAATCTCTTAAAAGGAATTTAACGTACGTAGTACTTTGGGGTTAAAATCCGGACTTTGACATAAAATGAAAGTACCTTGAGTTGTGTATAACTTGCCTATGCTTGTTGTTATGAAACCTGACCATGTTACGTGTGATAGCCTTGTTGTGCAAGTACTGTGTTCTACTCGACTACCGGTTCACGGATGAACCGAATGTATTTCACTCGACTACCGGCTCATCCGAATGTATTTCACTCGACTACCGGCTCATCCGAACGATTTCACTCGACTACGGCTCATCCGGAATGTATTTCACTCGACTACGGTTCATCCGAATGTATTCCACTCGACTACCGTTCATGGGATGAACCGAATGTATCCCACACGCTTTCTATATCGGGTCCATGAGATGGGCCGAGACATGTTATACGTATCACATGATTTGTACCTAGATCGCCAAGGTGAGGAAGAAGTTCCACGCATGAGGATGACTTTGAGGCGTGAGTCCCCGACTTGACATAATCGCTTTTATGTTGTGAATCGTAGTTTGGTTATCATACATGTCTCCCGCTTTATATAGACTATTATGATTTCATTTACGATTTTTACGGTTTCACATACTTGGTACTTGTTGTCGACCTCCTTCGGGGCCGCTCATGCCACGTGTAAGTACACCCTTGTCGATCCCCGCTAGGATCTCATTTCAGCCTTGGGAAGCTCCGCCTTCGAGGCTTATCTTTGGTATGTTACCCCGAGTCCGTAGGTCCTTGTACATTCGTGGTATGGCGGCCCCGTCCCGTCATAGTTGTTGTATAAATCTTAGAGGTCCGTAGCACTGTTGTGGCGGGGTTGTAAGGATTAGAATCGCTCAAATGTTTATATATATATATGTTGAAAGGCAACCGCTTTGGTTGGCCTATTTTCTTTCAAATTAATCCATGTCTATTTACATGTTTAAGTTTTATTTCCGCCGGTTTTCTCGATGTTGTATCACCAGGGTGCCCGGTAGGCACGATCCACGCCCGGTTCGGTCGTGACAAAAGTGGTATCGAGCGCTTAGTCCTCGAAAGTGTCTACAGACCGTGTCTAGTAGAGTCTTGATTATCGGTGTGTTGTGCACCACATCTATAATCGTGAGGCTATAGGACATTTAGGATTGGTTTCCATTATTCTCATTCGAGATCGTGCCTTAGCGGCCTGTGATAAGTTGGACCCTCTAACGTATTCCTTTCCTTTACCGCCATGCCTCCGCGTAAGGCAACCCAGCCCGATGGGCAAGGCAATGAGGAGTCTGTTAGTGAGATACAGAGGAGTACGAGGCGCAGCCCGATGCACGAGACAAGCTCCGACGGCGAGTTTCGCGACGCCGCCAAAGACCAGCGAAGCTAGAGCCGCAGCAGTGGTCTGCTGAAACTACAAGACTGAGCCTCCACCCCACACTGGAGCAGATGAGATGGGGTACAAGGAGATGGCGATTCATCGCCGTGGTCGTGGCCGATATGAGGATAGGCCGGATGCAAAGCCCAGCCTAAGAGCACCCGTAGTTCACCCCGAGCGCATTTGAGACTACGGATTTTCCGAGGTGTAACCCGCCAGAGTTTTATGGGTCGAGGCTCGAGGATGATCCGCAGGAGTTCATCCGCAGCATTCTGGTCATGAGTGATCAAGGCATCGGATACCGAGTCGGTGGTCCTAGGTTCGCATCGGCCGCGTGATACCGCAATGATCGGGTTTGATTCGCGAGCTGCCCCGGGAGAGAATGCACTTCCAGCCTATATGGGACGAGTTCTCAAAGGCATTTCTTGCACACTTCTTGCCTCCACAGATGAGGAGGGCTCGGCCGCAGATTTTTGACGTTAAGGCGTGACGCGGACGGTTAGAGAGTACAATGTGGAGTTCGACTCGTTAGCTCGGTATGTCCTCATTGAGTAGCCGATATGGAGGATGAGTACACCGCCACGCCACGCTAGATGATTACTTCGCATAGGCTGGTACGGGTGTAGATCTTCAGCAGGGCATGGACATTGCCCGAATGCAAGCTCATGCACTGGGATGAGAGGCACGGAGAGGTCGATTTAAATGACCGAGATCGCCAGAAGAGGGCCAGACAGCAGGTCCTTTGGTAACTTTCGAGGCGGACCGCCTCAAGAAGAGTTAGTTATGTACCTCCGCCAAGATGCAGTGGTCCTCCACGCCTTCGTGACGTTCGGTATTCGAGCTGGTCAGAGATCCTGGGCTTCTGGTTCACAGGTATACTGAGTGCTAGCCAGCAGGATTCATGTCCCCCTCAGTGTGCACGATGTGGCAAACATCATCCCGGGGTATGTCGTGTTTTTACTGGTGCTTGTTTCACTGCGCCGCCGTGGCCATGTGACGAGAGATCGTGCTTATAGAGAGGTACCGCAGCTGGCGCAGCCTCACGGATCGATGGCGTGTTCATCGCTTCTACAACTACGCACTGCAGGCGTGCCTATGATTAGAGTGGAGCGGTAGGTTCAGGTATATCCTTAACCCTCTAGAGACTTGTATGTATTGATGATGTGTTTAGTGTTATGTCGGATAGCTTTGTGCTAAAATGTGATTTAGAAACCCGTTAGTGTAAAAGGGTAAGCTCAGGGTGAGAAAATGATGAACCTTAGAATACTACATTGAGACCTTAGATGTAAGGCGCTTGAGTACAAGTTTTTGCGAGTGATCTTTGTCAGAACGTATAGGTATACGTGGTGTAATTGTGTGATAAGTCCCTGGGTAGTGTGAAATGGAAGTGGTAGCTTTCATGACCTGTAGAGGTAAGATTGTTCCGGATCGGGGAACAAGAGCATGATGCGTTAAGTGGGTCGTCAGCCATGTTGAGGGCCAACCCGCGGCCTGTTTCGAGGTTGGGTCAGCTCTGGGTGGTCCCGCCAGGTGGTAGGGTCACGAGGGTGTTAGGCCCATGTTTAGATGACCTTCGTATGAGTTCGTGGATATGTTCGACCAGAAGCGGATCGTGAAAGCTGGGAATGGCCTTAAAGAAGAGTGGAGCTAGTAAGATGACCAAGTTTGGAGGTTGTGACTCCAAAGTTTTGGGAACTGAAATGATGACTTAAGTATGGTACGTATACTAGAAGAGTTCAAGTGTTCGCGAAGGGCACGACGAGTAAGGGCACGACGAGTAAGGGTAGAGGCGAGCATGTATTGCGAGCATAGATATGATCATTTCTTGTGAAGGGAGAAGGTGTGAAGGATGTATATTTTAGACCTCAGGGATCGCATGCAGTCCGGTACCATTTGTTGGGTCGCCGGAGTGACACTAGAACCTCGCGGCAAAGTGACAAAAGTTTGTGATGTTAGAGGTGTTTCCTCGTGGGCTTGGATGTAAGTGTCACGACCCGAACCGGGGCCCGTGACTGGTGCCTTACCCCGGGCACCCTAGTGATACAACATCAGAGAAAATCAGCGGAACATAAAGCATAAATATGAAACAAGAGACATGATAAATAAAAGCAAATAGGCCAACCAAAACGGTTGCCTTCCAACATATATATATAAACATTTGAACAAGCATAATCCTTACACCCGCCCACAACAAAGGCATGCACTCTAAGATTTATACAACAACTATGACGACAGTGGCCCCGCCATACCTCAACGCATAAGAACTTACGCACTGTGGTAACATACCAAAGATAAGCCTCCGACGAAACGGAGCTTCCCAAAACGCTGAAATGAGATCCTAAACGCGGATCGACAATGATGTACTTCAACTCATGCAGATTGAACGCACTTCAAGGAGGTCAAGATAACAGTACCAAGTATGTGAATCAGAAATATCAGTAAATGAAATCATAATAGTCTATCAAAGCAGAGATGTATGCTAACCAAACTACAAGACACACACATAACGCTTATATCAATTCAGGGTCTCACGCCCACAACATCAATCCTGCCCGTGGAGTACCTTCCTCACTTCCGGCAGTCTATGATATGATAACAACAAGACAGAAATCCAAATGGGAGCATACCCGTGCGCTACGCATCGTGTCAGTATGTCCAAATGGAACAAATAAGACAACTTTCCAAATGGAAGCATACCCGTGCGCTACGCATCGTGTCAGTAGGTCCAAAGGGAAACAATAAGACAGCATTCCAAATGGAAGCATACCCGCGCGCCACGATCGTGGTCGATGTCCAAAGGGAAACAATAAGACAACAAGGCGGTAATCAAAGTGGAAGCATACCCGCGCCACGATCGCGGTCGTGATGTCCAAAGCGATTAACAAAAGTAACACTATCAACAGAACGCACTGCGGAATTTATCCACACGCCGATCACTTCCAAGTAAGTTCTCAATAAGTCAACCGACCCTCCATCGAGAGACGCGGTAGTATAGAAACACAATTCTTGCACAACAAAGGCTATCACAACAAGCATAGGCAAGTTTCACAACAACAAGCATAGACAAGTTTCACAACAACAAGCATAGGCAAGTTTCACAACAACAAGCATAGGCAAGTTTATACACAACTCGAAGTACTTTCATTTTATGCCCAAGTCCGGGTTTTAACCCTAAAGTACTACGTACGTTAAATTCCTTTTAAAGAGATCTATTCCTTTTATAAAAGTCACCCGATACCCGTAGTATAAAAATAGAGTGACTCATATCTTTTAAGTAGACCAAAACAACTTCCATACTTTCCTTTTTAAAACCAAATTAAGGCAACACTATGCCTTTTTTTTTTTTGACCAAAACACTTCTCTTTTTAAAGTCACGTTACCACATTAAAACCAACGATAAAACCCTCCTTTTGTTTTCATAAAGTCGTTATCTTCCTATAAAGCTGTTATAATACTTTATGTTTTAAACCAATTTAAGACAACACAATGCCTTTCTTTTCCCTAAAGTTCCAGTTTGCCTAATTTCAATTACGCAAGTCTCTTTTTAGAAAAGTTTCATAGTTCAATGTCTTAATCTCTTTTTAAAACAATTGAGTAATAGATGCCATAGGCGAGTAGGTTATTCTTGTTCATAATAAATCTTATTAAGCAGCCATGATCTAGGAAATGTAATATCATTTTGTCTCATCTTAGCTTCTATGCAGATGGAGGTTTCTACTGGTTTTAATAATACTTCATTATTCAATACATTTCCCTTTATTAGCGCTGCAGTGGATTGTCGATACTCATTATCATTTCCGACATCAGTAAAACATTATTCTTTAGAAACCAAGTATTCATTACTCACGAATGAGGTTTCATACTAACATCCATATTAAGTCAAGTCTCTTATCTTTTAAGATTAAGTCTCTTAACTTCTAAAAATCAGTAAACCATTCTCTTTATCTCTCTTAAGACGTTATACCTAACTTCCCATAAAGCTAGTATAACTCTTATGTTTTCAAAACCAAGTATTACTCTTCTTTCAAAAAGGTTTCTTAATTCTTTCGAAACACTTCAAGATTCTTATCATCACACATCAAGTCAGTTATAAGTCAAATCAGTTATCTTTAAAAACCATAAAGCATTTCTTACTTACATAAAGCTGTTATAACCAACTTCCCATAAAGCCGTTATAACACTTTATGTTTTAAACAAATCAAATACATTTAACACATGTACGTCTACCGTACTACATAGTTATACACATATCATGCTAGAAAAGATAGGAAGAGGTTCACATACCTCGCGACGATTATCGACTAATAGCAAAACGCTTCAAGTACCTCAAACCGTCGGCTACACCTTAAGCCAAGCAGCTCACGCCACACATAGTACTTCAACCTATAGAGGCCACAAGGCGCTTATTAACATCTAGATCTCAACGTAGAATATTCTACAGAAAATTGGCAGACCTCCCCGCAACCGCGTAGAAACTCCTCCTCCGCCGAGGCCTAACAGCCAACAACTCCCTAGAGGGGTTGTACGCCTAATCCGGACGTGCACAATTCTACTTCACAAGAATGCCACACAAGTCTATCGTAATACACCCCATGTAATTACGTCGATTCTCTTTTAAATTCAGCTTCACTAAAAGACATTGCCGCACAATTATGTTCAGTTCTATATATAGTATACTTCAACTATATATTCCTACAACATGTAATTTCCAATTACAATAGAAGGTCAAGAGTGTTTACCTCGATAAGCCCAAAATTATCCAAGTTTAAATGTCGATCCTGAGCAAGGTTTAGCTCCTACTCCGTGTGCTCCAACCCGCTCCAAACAACCCTTAGAAGTTCTAACTAACTTCTACCCAAATACTTCAACTATAAGTGAAGATTTCCTTAGGGTTTCGTTTTGTGGTGAGGAAAGTATAATAGTATTTCCGGACTCTACGTATAGAGGTAACTTTGGAAAGTACTACAAGGTATAAGGGCTAGAGTATTTAGGGCATTATAACAATACTTGGAGAGTACTTCTATACCACAAAGGGGGGGGGATATTATACGAAAACAACTAGGCTACGGGGGGGGGGTACCCCACGGCTAGCACCACAAGGAGGGGGGGAATACTTTCGGCCAAGGGGCCTTCTCAAAGGGGGAGGGTGGTGGTGGCGGACGAAACACTAGAAGGGAGGGAGTATTTGAGACTTAGAAAGATTTCTCAAGTTAGGATGAAATAACTCTTCAACAAGGGGGGTATTTATAGGTCAAGAAATGACCAACCAATGGCCAAGATTCATCCAAGTGTAAGGCAAGTGTAGGGATAGATTTAAGCCAAGTGCACCTTATCCATCTACCACAACAACTTGCACAAAAATATCCTACCAACTAAAGTGCCCAAATCGTCCCAATTACCGCCCACAATTCCCTCCAATGTGAGGGTGACACATGTCACCCTCCCGTTGGTCCAAAATGTTTCGTCTCTCGGAAAAATCCGCAAAAATTCTCAATGACATAGCCGGAATTTTCCCTTCGCAAGTTTAGTAAAACATTTCGTCGAAAAACGATTCTTTTCGGCACTTGTGCCTAAATTTCGAACCTTGCCTACTTTAAGGCTTAAATTTTTATACGTACGCCCTCACGTACATACTCTGGAAATACGGGGTATAACAATATTTTTGAAATACATATATATAGTGCGGTAGACGCACGTGTGTTGAAGGAGTTGATTTCCCTTTTATGTCCTTGACTTGATTCTGGTTAAGTGACTTGTTGGAAAATGTTAAGGACTTGAATTATGTTAAAAAGTCGTAAAACCTCATTCATGAGTAATAGGTACTTGGTCTTTAAAAGAATAATGTTATCTTGATTTCGGAAATGTGAGCATTGTCTTGATTTGGTTTTGAAAGCTAAACGACTTGATTTTGAAAGATAAGAGACTTGACTTATAAACGACTTGATTTCGGAAAAAGGGAAGTAACTTGATTTAAAAGTATGTGTTACTTCTTTTGAAAAGAGTGAGTTACTTGGGTTTTTAAAAGTATACTTGATTTTAAAGGCCTTGTAAAGATTCTTTGAAGGTGTAGTAATTTGGTTTGAAAAGAAAACGTGCTTTAATACTACGAGTATTATATCGTGTGGCTTTTACGTAAAAAGGATGTCTTTTTGAAAGAATGAAAGTATGTAGTACTTCGGGGTTAAAACCCGGATTTTTGGCATAAAATGAAAGTACCTTGAGTGTGAGTAACTTGCCTATGTTTGCTTGTGATAGCCTTGTTGTGCAAGTGTGGTATCCTTATATTCCGTTACCGTCTCTCGATGGATGGTCCACGGGTATGCGCCATGATGAGTGTTCGTTCCTCGCTGATAGTGTTGTTCCATGGACTAGCTCTCCATGAGGTTTCATCACGCAGTTGGTATCCCAGTTGGTTTTCGTACTTGCCGGCCATTGCCGTGATCACGAGGTATCCGTAGTTAGCCTTCACTTGCCGGTCGATTAGGGCAAAGTCTCGTGATGCGAGGTATCGGTAGTTGGTTTCAGATTGCCCCCGTCAAAGAACATGACGCAGAGGTATCGGTAGACGCGACCGTATTGCCCTCGGCCGTGGTATAGTTGTATAGTATTGTTAGTACGGCTTTGGTATCTGGTAGTTGGCTTTCGTACTTGCCCCGGTCGGTTGATGAGGAGGCTTTGGTATCTGGTAGTTAGCCTTCGTACTTGCCCCGTACGGTTTTTATGGCACAGGTAGGGCCTGATGTTCATGTGTACTCTCTGGTGTTGTTATATCATAGACTGTCGGCAGTGAGGAAGGAATTCCACGGGCGTGATTGATTGTCACGACCCGAACCCGGGCCCGTGACTGGTGCCTTACCCCGGGCACCCTAGTGATACAACATCAGAGAAAATCAGCGGAAATAAAAACATGAACATGAATTAAGAGAAAAGATAAATAAACAGGCCAACCAAAACAGTTGCCTTCATCATATATACATAAATACCGACGGTTATCCTTACAACCACACTTGCGATTACAACAGACCTCTAAGATTTTTACAATGCTATGGACGGGACAGGCCCGCCATACCACGAATGTATAAGAATCTACTGACTCGAGTAACATACCAAAAGATAAGCCTCAAGGAACGGAGCTTCCCAATACGAAAGGTGATCCTAAAAGCGAGGATCGGCCGATGTACCTTTTACTGCGGCATGAACGCAGCCCAAGGAGGTCGATAACAGTACCAAGTATGTGAAAGCGTAAAATCACGTAAATGAAATCATAATAGTCTATATAAAGCGGGAGACATGTATGATAACCAAACTACGATTCACAACATAGAAGCGATCATGTCAAGTCGGGGACTCACGCCTCAAAGTCATCCTCACGCGTGGAACTTCTTCCTCACCGCCGGATCTAGGTACAAATCATGTGATACGTATAACAGGTCTCGGCCCATCTTATGGACCCAATATAGAAACGTGTGGAATACATTCCCGGATGAACCGGTAGTCAGTGAAATACATTCCCGGATGACCCGGTAATCAAGTGAAATACATTCCCGGATGACCCGGTAATCAAGTGAAATACATTCCCGGATGACCCGGTAATCAAGTGAAATACATTCCCGGATGAACCGGTAGTCGAGTAGAACACAATACTTGCACAACAAGGCTATCACACGTAACATGGTCAAGTTTCATAACAACAAGCATAAGTAAGTTACACACGACTCAAGGTACTTTCATTTTATGTCAAAGTCCGGATTTTAACCTTAAAGTACTACGTCCGTTAACTTCCTTTTAAGATCCATTTCTTTTACAAAGGTCACCCGATACCCGTAGTATAAAATTTGAGTGACTAACATTGTTAAGTAAACCAAAGTGCTTTCCTTTGTAAAATCAAGTAACAACCTTATTTTCCAAACGTTCAAGTTTGCCTAATTTCGAATGCTCAAGTTTCTCATTTTAGAAAAAGGTTTCGTAGTTCATAGTTTTAAATCCTTTAAAACATAATTCTCCTTTAAACGTTTTGAGAAACCTATGTCTTATAAGTGAGTAGGTTATTCTTGTTTATAATCAATCTTATTAAGCAGCCATGATCTAGGAAATGTCATTTTGTCTCATCTTAGCTTCTATGCAGATGGAAGTTTCTACTGGTTTTTATAATACTAAATCTGTCCAAAACATTTCCTTTTATTAACGCCGCGTTGGTTTGTCGATACACATTCGATTTCCAAATCAAGAAACATTTTTAAGCCGTTATACCTAACTTCCCATAAAGCTAGTATAACTCTTAAGTTTCCAAAAACCAAGTATTACTTCTTCTCTCAAAATGATTCAAAAATCTTTTGAAATACTTCAAGTTCTTTATTATCCCATAGCCAGCCAGTTATAGTTCAAATCAGTTACCTCTTAAAAACCACAAGTACTTTCTTACCTACATAAAGCTGTTATAACCAACTTCCCATAAAGCCGTTATAACACTTTATGTTTCAAACCAATCGAATACATTAAACATATGTACGTCTACCGTACTACATAGTTATACACATATCATGCTAGAACAGATAGGAAGAGGTTCACATACCTCGCGACGATTAGCGACTAATAGCAAAACGCTCCAAGTACCTCAAACCGTCGGCTACACTCTCAGTCAAGCAGATCACTTCACACGTAGTACTACAACCTATAGAGGCCACAAAGCGCCTATTAATATCTTTAGATCCCGACGTAGAATATTCTACAGAAAATTCGGCAGCACCTCCCCCCCCCCGCAACAGCGTAAATCTCCTCCTCTATCGAGGCCGGCTACCAAGCCAACCAAGGGGGTTAACACGTCTAACCGGACGTGTACAATTCTACTACACAGTAATGTTACACAAGTCTACTGTAATACATTCTATGTAATTACTGATTCATTCTCTTCTTTAAATTCAGCTTAAGTCGCAAGACATTGCAGTAAGTATTATTCGAGCTTAAGTCAAAAGACATTGCCGCACAACTATGTTCAGTTCTATATATAGTATACTTAACTATATACTCCTACAACATGTAATTTCCAATTACAAATGTAAGGTTAAGAATGTTTACCTCGATAAGCCCAAAATTATCCGAGTTTATATGTCGATCTGAACAACGTTTAGCTCTACTCGGCGCTCAATCCGTTCCAACCAACCCTTAGAAGTTCTAACCAACTTCTACTTATGACTTCAACTACGGGTGAAGATTTACTTAGGGTTTCGTTTTTGTAGTGAGGAAGTATAATAGTATTTTACGGGCTTTTGTAAAAGTGTAACCTTGGGAATACTACAAGGTATTTGGGCCAAGGTATTTGGGCATTATAACAATACTTGGAGAGTATTTCTATACCACAAAAGGGGTATTTATACGAGACAACTAGGCTAGTGGGTACCCGGCAAAACACCTCAAAGGGAGGGAGGTGGCTCGGCCAAGGGCTCTCAAAGGGGAGGGGGTGTGGTGGGCCAGCTCAAGGAGAGGAGTATTTTGAGACTTAGTTAGATTGCTCAAGTTTTTGGATGAAGAAGGTCTTCAACTAGAGGGGTATTTATAGGTCAAGTGAAGGCCAACCAATGGCCAAGATCCATCCAAGTGTTAGGCAAGTGTAAGGTCAAGATTAAGCCATGTGCAACCTTATCCATCTACCCAAAATATCCTACCAACTCCTTGACCAAAAACAATGCACAAAAACGTGCCAACCTTCCCACTTTCGTCCGTCCACTCCTTCCAATTAGAGGGTGACAAGTGTCGCCCTCTCGTTGGTCCAAAATGTTTCGTCTCTCGGAAAAATCCGCAAAAATAATAAATGACATAGCCGGAATTTTCCCTACGAAAGCTGTGGAAACGTTTCGTCGAAAAACGACTCTAATCGGGTGTTGTGTACAAATTTCGAAACTAGCCAACTTTAAGGCTCAAATTATAATACGTACGCGCTCACGTACATACTCTGGAAATACGGGGTATAACATTCTCCCCTCCTTAGAAACATTCGTCCCGAATGTTCCTTCTCAAGAAGGATAACGATAAAGTTCTTCTAATAAGTTGCCAACGCCACAACTGGCCACGAAACAACACATGCACGCAAATACTTATGTCCAAGTCCACGAGGAAACACCTCTAACATCACAAACTTTTGTCACTTTGCCGCGAGGTTCTAGTGTCACTCCGGCGACCCAACAAATGGTACCGGACTGCATGCGATTCCTGAGGTCTAAAATATACATCCTTCGCACCTTCTCCCTTTACAAGAAATGATCATATCTATGCTCGCAATACATGCTCGCCTCTACCCTTACTCTTCTCGAACTCTTCTCGAACTCTTGAACTCTTCCAGTATACGTACCACACTTCAGTCATCACTTCAGTTCTCCAAACCTTGGAGTCACCACCTCCAACTTGGTTATCTTACTAGCCTCAATCTTCCTTAAGGCCACTTCCGGCCTTCACGATCCGCTTCAGGTCGAACATATCCACGAACTCATACGATGGTCATCTAAACTTGGGCCTAGCACCCTCGTGACCCTACCGTCAGCGGGACCACCCGAGTGACCCCACCTCATTCCGGCCACGGGTTGACACGCAACACGTCCTCAACCCGAGCCTCACACGCCGACTCTCGTTTCTCGATCCGAACAACCTTGCTAAATCACATCATGAAAGATACCACTTTCATTTACCCAACCCAGAGACTTATCACACAATATATTCTAGGAATAAAATGCACTCTGACAAGGATCACTCGCAAAATCTTGTACTCAAGACGGCCTTACATCTAAGGTCTCAACTGTAATATTCTAAGGTTCATCATTTTCTCACCCCTGTGCTTACCCTTTTCCCCTGACGTGTTCCTAAATCACATTTTAGCCCAAAGCTATCCGAACATAACACTTAACACATTAACATAACATCAAAACATACAAGCCTCTAGATGGTTAGGATATACGAAGCTACCGCTCACTCTAATCATAAGTACGCCTGCAGTATGCATGTAGAAGGCGATGAACACGCCATCGATCCGCAGGCTGCGCCAAGCTGCGGTACCTCTCCTATAAGCACGCTCTCGTCACATGGCCGCTACGGCCGCGGTGAAGCAAGCACCCGATAAAGACGACATTTCGGGATGATGTTTGCCACATCGTGCACCGGAGGGACATGAATCCTGGCCGCTAGCACTCACGTAAACTCGTGAACTAAGCCACGAGCTCGACCAGCTCGAATACCCGAACGACCGAAGGCGCGGAGGACCACTGCATCTTGGCGGAGGTACATAACTAGGCTTCTGAGGCGGTCCGCCTCGAAAGTTACCAAAGGACCTGCTGCTCGCCCTCTTCTCGCGATCTCGGCCATTCCGCCGACCTCTCCGTGCCTCACATCCTAGTGCGCTAGCTTGCATGCGGGCAATGTCCATGCCGGTGAAGAGCTACACCCGCATAAGCCTCGCCAGTAATCGTCGGCCGGTGGCGTGGCGGTGTACTCGTCCTCCATATCCGCTACTCTGGCGGGAACATACCGAGCTAATGAGTCGAACTCCACATTGTACTCTCTAACCGTCGCCCGTCTGCCTCAATGTCAAAAATCTGTCGGCCCGAGCCCTCTCATACTGGAGGCAAGAAATGTGCAAGAAATGCCCTCGAGAACTCGTCCCAAATCGCTGGAAGTGCATGCTCTTCCGGGACAGCTCACGAATCAAACCGGTCAATCGCAGATCACGCGCGGTGATGCGAACCCAATACCACCGACTCGCCTCGAGGCTCGATCACTCTCATGATCCGTGTTGTCGGATAAACTCCCGAGGGTCGCCTCGGCTCGATCCATGTAACACCGGAGGCTATAACTCGAAGTCCGTAGCCTCAAATGCGCTCGGGGGTGAACTACGGTCTTCTTTGAAATCGCTGCATCCACCTATCCTCATATCGGCCACGACCGCGGCGATCGGGCCATCTCCTTGTACCCGTCTCACGGCTCGGTGTGGGTGGA
The DNA here is from genome assembly GCA_029844215.1 of Przewalskia tangutica. NCBI lineage: Eukaryota > Viridiplantae > Streptophyta > Magnoliopsida > Solanales > Solanaceae > Przewalskia > Przewalskia tangutica. The sequence goes on from CM056726.1 coordinate 68,761,935, forward strand.
GGCTCAGTCAGTAGTCTCAGCGACCCACCGCCGCGCTCTAAACTTCTTTGGTCTTTGGCGTCGCGAAACCCGCCGTCGGAATCTTGTCTCAGTCTTGGCCAGGGCTGCGCCCTCGTACTCCTCTCAGATCTCACTAACGGCTCCTCGATTGCCTTGCCCATCTGCAGGTTGCCTTACGCGAGGCATAACGGTAAAGGAAAGGAATACGTCGGAGGGTCCATTTATCACACGGCTCTAAGGCACGATCTCGTAATGAGAAGAATGAAACCAATCCTAAATGTCCTGCAGCCTCACGATTATAGATGTGGTGCACAACACACCGATAATCAAGACTCTACTAGACACGGTGCGTAGACACTTTCGAGGACTAATCGCTCGATACCACTTTTGTCACGACCGAACCGGGCGTGGTCGTGCCTACCGGGCACCCTAGTGATACAACAAAAGAGAAAAAAAGCCGAAATAAAAAACAATAACAAGAATTAAGAGAAAACATAAATAAACACGCCCACCAAAAAACTTTCCTTCATCATATATACAAAAATAACCGAACACTAAAACTTTTTACAACCCCGCCACAATTACTCTGCACCTCTAAGATTTTTACAACAGCTATGACGGGACAGGGCCCCGCCATACCCCTGAATGTATAAGAATCTACAGACTCAGGGTAACATACCAAAAGATAAGCCTCCGAAGGAACGGAGCTTCCCAATACGCTGAAAGGTGATCCTAAAAGCGGGGATCGACAGCCGATGTACCTTTTACCTGCGGCATGAACGCAGCCCAGAGGTCGACAACAGTACCAAGTATGTGAAATCGTAAAATCGTAAATGAAATCATAATAGTCTATATAAAGCAGAGACATGTATGATAACCAAACTACGATTCACAACATAGAAGCGATCGTGTCAAGTCGTGACTCACGCCAAAGTCATCCCTCATGCCCGTGGAACTTCTTCCTCACTGCCGGCAGTCTAGGTACAAATCATGTGATACGTATAACAGGTCTCGGCCCATCTTATGGACCCAATATAGAAACGTGTGGAATACATTCCCGGATGAACCGGTAGTCAGTGAAATACATTCCCGGATGAACCGGTAGTCAAGTGATATACATTCCCGGATGAACCGGTAATCAAGTGAAATACATTCCAGGATGACCAGGTAAACAAGTTAAATACATTCGGATGACCGTAATCAAGTGAAATACATTCCCGGATGACCCGGTAATCAAGTGAAATACATTCCCGGATGAACCGGTAGTCGAGTAGAACACAATACTTGCACAACAAGGCTATCACACGTAACATGGTCAAGTTTCATAACAACAAGCATAAGTAAGTTACACACGACTCAAGGTACTTTCATTTTATGTCAAAGTCCGGATTTTAACCTTAAAGTACTACGTCCGTTAACTTCCTTTTAAGATCCATTTCTTTTACAAAGGTCACCCGATACCCGTAGTATAAAATTTGAGTGACTAACATTGTTAAGTAAACCAAAGTGCTTTCCTTTGTAAAATCAAGTAACAACCTTATTTTCCAAACGTTCAAGTTTGCCTAATTTCGAATGCTCAAGTTTCTCATTTTAGAAAAAGGTTTCGTAGTTCATAGTTTTAAATCCTTTAAAACATAATTCTCCTTTAAACGTTTTGAGAAACCTATGTCTTATAAGTGAGTAGGTTATTCTTGTTTATAATCAATCTTATTAAGCAACCATGATCTAGGAAATGTCATTTTGTCTCATCTTAGCTTCTATGCAGATGGAAGTTTCTACTGGTTTTTATAATACTAAATCTGTCCAAAACATTTCCTTTTATTAACGCTGCAGTGGTTTGTCGATACACATTCTGATTTCCGAAATCAGTAAAACATTTTTAAGCCGTTATACCTAACTTCCCATAAAGCTAGTATAACTCTTAAGTTTCCAAAAACCAAGTATTACTTCTTCTCTCAAAATGATTCAAAAATCTTTTGAAATACTTCAAGTTCTTTATTATCCCATAGCCAGCCAGTTATAGTTCAAATCAGTTACCTCTTAAAAACCACAAGTACTTTCTTACCTACATAAAGCTGTTATAACCAACTTCCCATAAAGCCGTTATAACACTTTATGTTTCAAACCAATCGAATACATTAAACATATGTACGTCTACCGTACTACATAGTTATACACATATCATGCTAGAACATATAGGAAGAGGTTCACATACCTCGCGACGATTAGCGACTAATAGCAAAACGCTCCAAGTACCTCAAACCGTCGGCTACACTCTCGATCAAGCGTATCACTTCACACGTAGTACTACAACCTATAGAGGCCACAAAGCGCCTATTAATATCTTTAGATCCCGACGTAGAATATTCTACGTAAAATTCGGCACACCTCCCCCCACAACAGAAATCTCCTCCTCTATCGGTAGCTACCAAGCCAACCGGGGTTAACACGCCTAACCTGACGTGTACAATTCTACTACACGGTAATGTTACACAAGTCTCGTCTGATAGTCTATGTAATTCTGATTCGATTCTCTTCTTTAAATTCGGGCTTAAGTCGCAAGACATTGCGTAAGTATTATTCGTGCTTAAGTCAAAAGACATTGCCGCACAACTATGTTCGATTATATATATAGTATACTTAACTATATACTCCTACAACATGTAATTTCCAATTACATGAAGGTCAAGAATGTTTACCTCGATAAGCCCAAAATTATCCGAGTTTATATGTCGATCTGAACAACGTTTAGCTCTACTCCGGCGCTCAATCCGTTCCAACCAACCCTTAGAAGTTCTAACCAACTTCTACTTATGACTTCAACTACGGGTGAAGATTTACTTAGGGTTTCGTTTTGTGGTAGAGGAAGTATAATAGTATTTTCGGGCTTTTGTAAAAGTGTAACCTTGGGAATACTACAAGGTATTTGGGCAGGTATTTGGGGATTATAACAATACTTGGAGAGTATTTCTCTACCACCAAAAAGGGGGTATTTATACGAGACAACTAGGCTAGGGGTACCCAGCAAAACACCTCAAAGGGGAGGAGGTGGCTCTCGGCCAAGGGCTCTCAAAGGGGAGGGGGTGTGGTGGACTGGCTCAGGAGAGGGAGTATTTTGAGACTTAGTTAGATTGCTCAAGTTTTTGGATGAAAAAGGTCTTCAACTAGAGGGGTATTTATAGGTCAAGTGAAGGCCAACCAATGGCCAAGATCCATCCAAGTGTTAGGCAAGTGTAAGGTCAAGATTAAGCCATGTGCAACCTTATCCATCTACCCAAAATATCCTACCAACTCCTTGACCAAAAACAATGCACAAAAAACGTGCCAACCTTCCAACTTTCGTCCGTCCACTCCTTCCAATTAGAGGGTGACAAGTGTCGCCCTCTCGTTGGTCCAAAATGTTTCGTCTCTCGGAAAAATCCGCAAAAATAATAAATGACATAGCCGGAATTTTCCCTACGAAAGCTGTGGAAACGTTTCGTCGAAAAACGACTCTAATCGGGTGTTGTGTACAAATTTCGAAACTAGCCAACTTTAAGGCTCAAATTATAATACGTACGCGCTCACGTACATACTCTGGAAATACGGGGTATAACATTGATGTTGTGGGCGTGAGACCCATTGTTATATTTTGAGTGATGACTTTGAGGGCGTGAGTCCCTGACTTGACACGATTGTTTTAGATTGTGAAATGGTATCTTTTTAGAGACAATATTGATGTTCATTACTCTTGTTGTTAGCCGGGCTTTGTGAAACACATTTTTGATTGTCATACATGTCTCCTGCTTTATATAGACTATTATGATTTCATTACAGTATTTTCAGTTTCACATACTTGGTACTGTTATCGACCTCGCCCGGCTGCGTTCATGCCGCAGGTTGAGGTACGTAGCTTGCTTATCCGCGCTCTTAGGATCACTGTTCAGTTCTGGGAAAGCTCCATTTCTCCGGAGGCTTTGTCTTTTGGTACGGTTCCCTGAGGTCATATACTTTTGTACATTCAGGGGTATGGCGGGGCCCTGTCCCATCATAGTTGATTTCATTCTTAGAGGTCTGTAGTACTGTTGTGGGCAAGGTTTGTAAAAAGGATTTAACTGTTCAAGTTTTTAGTTTATATACAGAAAGGTAACCGTTTTGGTTAGCCTGTTCTTATGTTAATCTATTATTTCATGTCTTTGATTTTATTTCCGCTGATTTTCTCTGATGTTGTATCACTAGGGTGCTCGGGGTAAGGCACCAGTCGCGGACCCGGGAACGGGTCGTGACACATACATACCTCTTAACTTCTAAGAGTAGAAGGAATCATGAAATAGTACTACATGTATATTCCGGTTACACCCCGTAACTCCAGGACATGTTTAAGAGAATGTAGGTAAGGAACTCAAGACTTGAAATTGGTACGAAAGGAAGAATTGTTTTTCCGACGGAAAATCTTCCGAACGTCGGAAAGGAGAAATGTTCGTTGAGGAGAATTGGATTCTCAAAATGCATTAATTGAAGAGGATAGAACTTATTATCATTATGGATTTTTTTTTTTACGGATTTGGTCATGTGGGGCCCACCCGAGGAATTTTACGTTTTGTGGGGCCCACGAGGGTTACATAATTTTATAGACGAATGGGAGGGCGACACGTGTCACCCTCTCCCCACATGGCTTGGTCGAATTTTATGCAAGGGTATTATGGTCATTGACCATGGTAGAAGACCAAGTCTTGCTAATTATAGAGCTTGACATTGTTGACTAGTCCAAGGGCCACTTGGCTTGATCTCTTCCCTCCAAATTTAACATGTGGTGTAATCTAGACCCTCCATTGTATTATATATACATAACTAGAGCAAGACTAGCTCTTTTAACACTTAGAAAAAATCAAAACATGTTTGTTCTTGGAGACTTGCTCTCGGGTTCAAGGTGTAATCCACAAGGAAATTTTGTAGTTTTGATCCATTAGCCACAAGACTTTAACCCAAGGTCCCTAAGGGTATTGTAAGAATATCTCAATAGAAAGATTTCGGAAAAACGGCGTTTTCACGTTAGTCGCAAGGCGGAAACTTAAGGGGTTCTTCAACTTTGAAGTTGGGACTTGAAGATGGGTTCTTCATGTCACGACCCGACCCCGGGCCCGCGACTGGTGCCCAACCTTGGCACCCCTCTTGGTAAACATCAGAGAATAGCAGCGGAACATACACAACTAAAAAAAATACTTAAACATAAATTAACAACAGGCTAGCCGATAAGGCCACCTTCCGTAAAAATATACTCAATCCAGAAATAGAACAGTACATTTTTTTCTTTACAACCCAAACCACAATGTGACTACGCACTTAAGAATAACAACCACTGGCGGACGGCCCCGCCATACCCCTGAATGTACAACAACTGACAATACCAGGGATAAGCCTCCGAAAGGAGGGAGCTTCTCAACAGCTGAACAGTGATCCTAAGAGCGAGGATCAGCAACCTGTACTTTACTGCGGCGTGACGCACGGCCGAGGTCAAGAGTCGATAACATGTACCAAATATGTGAAATCAGTACGAATGAAATCATAAGTCTAAAATAAAGCGGAGACATGTATGATAACTCAATTAACGATTCAGGCCTTACTAACAATGAGAGTAAATAGGTGTATACTTACAATATAAAGTAGGAAGCTCACGATCAAAACAGGACCACCCGCCCGCAGTATCATTAAGCAATCCTATTCCTGGTACTATTTCACCCGTATAGATTGCGTGGACCCGCATGAGGTATTCCTCGCATGGGACTATTTCACCCGCATAAGCCCTTACAGACTCGCATGAGGTATTCCTCGCATAGGCTGGACCCGCCCGCATGGGACTATTTCACCCGTATAAGCCCTACGGACTCGCATGAAGTATTCCTCGCATCGTGGGTAGCAAATCCACGGAAATATGCAATGCCACAAACCCGGGGAATGACCCCGCAATTATTACTGAACTACTAGCACAAATCCGGCTATCACACATAACATAAGCACTACTGGTTTATCATACAATATATAAGCAAGTTAAGCAACCCCCTAACTTCTTATTATTCTGTTTCATATACACTCTCATTTTAGTTTACTTAAGGCACTAACATGTTCTTTTTAAAAATCCGGGAATTTAACCCAAAGTACTACGTACTTCTATTCTTTTAAAATGACTCATTTCATTTATAAAACTTCCAAGATACTAATAACCGTAGTATCAAGTTACAATTTCTTTTCAAGACTAGTCACAATACTTTTTAGAAATAAAATTAGGCTTCTAAATCAAGTGACTTCTTCTCTCGTAAAAGCCTTAGGCAATTGATGCCTTTAAATCAAATTGCCTTTCAATAAAATCAAGCCATTTATCTTTCCATAAAGCCAATATAACCAACTCCCCATAAAGTCGTTATATTCACTTTATACCTAAGTCAAGTACAATTTCCTATCCAAGGGACTTATACGTTTAAAACGAAACAAGTATCACATTCTTTAAAACTCTTCAAGTCCCTTGACATGCTTAAATTACTTAGAGTAAACCACTCTTTAGACTTTCCATAAAGCTATTATAACCGACTTCCCATAAAGTCATTATACTAGCCTTATACATTAGCAATTTACATTTTTCCTTATAACCAAGAGACTTAAACTTTCCAACAAACAAGTATTAAAATACTTTCAACATACTTAAAGTCTCTTAACTTTTGAAAATCAAGATATCCTTAATATTTAATCAAGTGAGTTAATTCCCTAACTCAAACAACTTGGGCATTCTTAAAATAAGCCAAGGATATCAAATAGACTAGATTTGTCAAAAATCTCAAACGCGTCACCGTACTATACATTTACAACTTAATCATGCTCAAGAGATAAGAAAGTTCCACATACCTCTTCGGTTTAATCCACTTGCTAAGTCCAATCGCCGTACGTAGTATGTCAACCTATAATGACCATAGTACGTCTATTAACTTCTAGTTTCAAACGTAGAATGTTCCAAGTGCAAGTCACTAAATTCTACGGAAAATCGGACAGCACTTCCTTTGTTTTTACTAACTTTGCCACCTTTTTCAAGGCCGAATACAATAACCAAACAGCCCCAATTGGCTCACCACAATTTATAAGGTAGTTCAATACAAATGAATAACCAAACAGCCCCAATTGGCTCACCACAAACGATAACAAACTAGTCTAAACTATAATGTCAATTCGGCAATTAGGCAACAATACAAATCGTTTCCAATTCCTTTTTAATCCAAGTGGTTTAGTATAACATGATATCAAGCCGCAATTAATTATAGCTACTACATTTTCCAAGTAGGTAACATGCGACAATTCAACTTATCGATCAAATTGGATTTCAATTTCAAATGGCTAAATATGTCATTTTCGGATATTTGAGCTTCCAATTCCATAACACTTATCAAACTTCAAAACACATATCACATGACCACTTATAACTTATCATAACATGAAATCTTCAATTACAAAAGTAAAACGAAGATTATACCTCAATTAGCCCAAATATGATCCAAGAGTACAAGTCGATCTCTAAAGACCTTTAGCTCCTCCTTCGACATTCCAATCCACCCCAAGCCACCCTTAAGCTTATGAAAACTCATCTTCAAGTTTCAACTTCAAAGTTGAATAACCCTTTAGGTTTTCGCCATGACTAATACGAAAACACCATTTTTCCGATCTTTCTATTGAGATACACTTATAATACCCTTAGGTACCTTGGTTTAAAGTGGGAGATTATTGACAACAAACAAAATTTTTCCCTTCAAACCCTAAGCCTAAGCCGAGCCTCTATTGAGTTCTTCAAAATTTTGTAAAATTTGTCTAAGTGTTTTGCCTTGTCTTGCACTAGTATACATATATAACAAGATGGAGGGTCAAGATTAGAACAAATGGGTGGTTAGGATGACTGTAACGCCCAAAATCGGGCCACATCGTGCCTTACCCTGCACCCTAGTGATACAACATCGAGAAAACCAATGAAATAAAAACTTTACACATGAAATGAGAGATATAATAAATAAACAAAGCCAACCAAAACAGCTTGCTTCAAGATATACATAAAACCCGAACAGCTTTAATCCTTTTACAACCCCGCCACAACAAGATTACAGACTCTAAGATTTATACAACAACTATGACGGACAGTGGCCCCGCCATACCCCGAACGCATAAGAACTTACAGCACTGTGGTAACATACCAAAGATAAGCCTCCGACGGAATGGAGCTCCCAAAACGCTAAATGAGATCCTAAACGCGGATCGACAATGACGCACTTCTACCGCAGATGAACGCACCAAGGAGGTCAAGATAACAGTACTAAGTATGTGAAATCAGAATATCAGAATGAAATCATAATAGTCTATATAAAGTGAGACATGTATGATGACCAAACTACAGATATAACATATAACCGCATATCAAGACAGGACTCACGCCTCCAAATTATCACTCGTGCCGTGGAATTTCTTCCTCATCGCCGTAGCTTTATGATATAACAATACCAAGGATTATACATGAACACGTGTCCCACCGTGTTATAAAACCGCACAGACAAGTATAACTACCAGATCCGACCGTACTCAATAATACAATGCAACCAAAACACGGCCGATACGGCAAGCGCGAGAGCCGAGAGTCGGAGACGTCGGCACGTACGACCGGGCAAGCACGTGGTCGACCACCGACCAAGGTCAGACACGAGACTTCGCCACTATACCGAACGCTGGCGAGTCGGTCGACCACGGTGCCAAGGCCGAATCATCCATGAGACGGCAAGTACGAGAGCGACCACCGGGGACCAAGGCCGAACAAGATTTAAACCTCATGGAGAGCTATTCCATAAATAACAATTCTTGCACAACCAAGGCTATCACCACAAGCATAAGCAAGTTACGCAACAACAAGCATAGGCAAGTTACACAACAACAAGCATAGGCAAGTTACACCACAAAAAGCGTAGGCAAGTTACACAACTTAAGTTACTTTCATTTTATGCCAAAGTCCGGGTTTTTAACCCTAAAGTACTACGTACGTTAAATCCCTTTTAAAAGAGATCTATTACTTTTATCAAAGTCACCCGATACCCGTAGTATTAGAATGACCAACCCACCTTCCTTTTCAAAATCAAGTAACAACATTCTTTCCTAAGTTCCGCTTGCCTAGTTTCAATAACTCAAGCTTCTCATTTTCAAATGGTTTCATAGTTCATAAACTTAATCACTTGATTCCTTTTTAGAACAATTGAGTAATATATGTCTTACGTGAGAGTAGGTTATTCTTGTTTACAACATTCTTATTACAAAGAATCATGATCTAGAAAATGTATATCATTTTGTCTCATCTTAGTTTCTATGCAGATGGAGGTTTCTACCGGTTTTAATACAATTCATCATTATTTAATACATTTTCCTTTTATTAACGCCGCAGTTGGTCCTGATACACATTCTCGATTTCCGAGATCAAGAAACATTATCCCTTTAAATAAAACCAAGTACTCATTACTCACGAATGAGGTTTCACACAAACATTCACATTAAAACAAATAAGTTAAGTCTCTTATCTTATAAGATCAAGTCTCTTAACTTCTAACATTAGTAAACCATTTTCTTTACCTCTCTTAAGACATTATACCTAACTCCCATAAAGCTAGTATAACTCTTTTTAAAACCTTTAAAACTAAGTGTTACTCTTCCTTCAAAACGATTATAAATCTTTTGAAATACATCAAGTTCTTTATTATAACAAGCCGCTTATAATTCACATCGCTACCTTTTAAAACCACAAAGTATTTTCTTACCTACATAAAGCCGTTATAACCAACTTCCCATAAAGCCGTTATAACACTTTATGTTTTAAGACAATCAAACACGCTAACACATGTACGCCTCACCGCATTACATAGTTCACACATATCATGCTAGAAGAGATAGGAAGAGGTTCACATACCTCGCGACGAGTGCCGACTACTAGCAAAACGCCCAAGTACTTCAAACCGCTCTACTCCTTAAGCCACGTAGATCGCACCACACGTAGTACTTCAACCTATAAGGCCACGCGCGCTATTAACATCTAGATCTCATCGCTCCATATTCTACGTAAAATTCGGCAGACCTCCCCGCCATAGCGTAAATCTCCTTCTCTATCGGCCGCTACCAAGCCAACCAGTGGGGTTTTTACACGCCTAACCTGACGTGTACAATTCTACTACACAAGAATACTACACAAGTCTACCGTAATACAATCCCATGTAATTACGTCGCTTTAATTCTTCAGCTTAAGTCAAAAGACATTGCCACAAGATTAAGTATAGTTCTATATAGAGTATCCTTCAACTATATATTCTACAACATGTAATTTCCAATTACAATAGAAGGACAGTAGTGTTTACCTCGATAAGCCCAAAATTATCCGAGTATAATGTCGCGCCTGAGCAAGGTTTAGCTCCTACTCCGAGTGCTCCAATCCGCTCCAAACAACCCTTAGAAGTTCTAACCAACTTCTACTCCAAAACTTCAACCAACAGTGAAGGTTTCCTTAGGGTTTCGGTTTGAGACTAAAAGGACAAAAGGTAGTATTCTGACTCTACGATAGAGGTAACTTTGGAATACTACAAGGTATATATTAAGGTATTTTGGGCATTATAACAATACTGGAGGAGTATTTCAATACCACAAAAGCCGGTACCACACGAGAACAACACCCTAAGGGAGGGGGGGGTGTTCTCGGCTTTAGGCTCACAAAGGGGGAAGGTTTCGGCCAAAAGGCCTTCACAAGGGGGAGAGGGGCTCTTGGACGAGAGTCAACAAGAGGGAGGGGAGGGGTTCTCAAGACTTAGGCAAGTGAAGAGTGGATGAAGAAGTCTTCAAAGAGAGGGGGTATTTATAGCAAAACCAAAGGCCAACCAATGGCCAAGATCAAGCCATGTGCAAGGCAAGTGTAAGGCCAAGATCAAGCCAAGTGCACCCTAACCCTACTCCACAAAACACTCCACAAAACAAGCCACAAAACAAGCCACAAAGCAAGGCACAAAAGAGGGAGCCAATCGGCCAAGGCCAACCAAGGCTCTCTTTGGACGCCCAAATCGTCCAACCTTCCCCACTTGCTTCCAATGTGAGGGTGACACATGTCACCCTCCCGTTGGTCCAAAATGTTTCGTCTCTCGGAAAAATCCGCAAAAATTTTAAATGACATAGCCGGAATTTTCCCAACGTAAGTTGTGGAAACGCTTCGCCGTAAAACGACTTAATCGCACTGTGCCCAAATTTCAATCCAATGCCTAACTTAAGGCTCAAATTTCAGACGCACGCCCATACGCATATACTGAAATACGGTATAACATTCTTCCTTAGAAACATTCGTCCCGAATGTTCCTTCTAGGTCTCAAACAAACAGCGCCAAGATAGTCTTCACCGCTATACGCATTTAAAATAATCATGCCACACCGCCACAAAACACACGCTCACTTCTCCCTTTCTCGTAGTACTCGCCACGAACACCGAACTCGTTCTAGTATCCGCACTCACACTTCGCCAACGCTCGCTTTCCAACCCTCGAGTCACTACTCCAAACTTGGTCATCTCCTAACTCGATTTCCCTAAGGCCATTCCCGCCTTCACGAACCGATTCGATCGAACGCATCCACGAACTCATACGATGGTCATCTAAACTGGGCCTAGCACCCTCGTGACCCTACCACCGCTGACCACCTAACCGACCCCACCCCAAACCGGTTACGGTTGACCCGCAAATGGTCCTCAACCCGACCCCCAACCGCTTAACTCTTGTTCCCGATCCGAACAATCTTACTATTTCACATCATGAAAGCTACCACTTCCATCTCACACTACCTGTGACTTACCCTTTTCACTAACTGTGTTTCTAAATCACATTTTAGCACAAAGCTATCCAAACATAACATTAAACACATCAACAACATCAATACAAACAAAACTCTGTAGGTTAAGGATATACTCAAACTAGGCGGTTCAAGGACCGCTAAAATCGAACTCCCACCGCGACCTCTACCGGCCTTCCGGTACTAACATCCCGCTCAAGCATGGAAGGTGAAGAACCCAGAATCGCTTCTAGTAGTCCATGCTATCCTACCGCCATACCCGGCCTGACAGCCTTCTGCCGATGGCCCCGCTGGCCGCAAAATAACAATCTCCCGAGTTAGTACGACACTCTCCCTTATGAAGCTTTCCACAACGCCACACCGAGACAAGGGCACTCATCCGCGAGCACTCGCCTTCCTCGAAAATCTGAAACACGGGAGCCCCGACCGCTTCCCGAATATCCCGGCGTCCCGAAGCCGCGAGGACCACTGCATCGACGAGGTACATAACTAGTTCGCCGCCGGCGGTCCGCCGAAGTCACCAAAGGACCTCGCTGCTCGCCCTCTTCACGACTTTGGTCATTCCGCCGATTTATCCGCCTCACATCCAAGTGTATACGCTGCGCGCGGCAATGTCCATGCCCTACAAGAGCTACACCAACAACTCTCGCAAGGCAATCATCGAGCCCTCAGAACATATCGGTGCACTCGATCCTCCATACAAGCTACTAACGCGGACGCATCGCCAATGAGTCGAACTCCACATTGTACTCCCAACCGCACGCCTCGCCAGAATACCAAAAACTGTTTACCGAGCCCTCCTCGCCCGTGAGGCAAGAAATGTGCAAGAAAGGCTTCGAGAACTCGCTCCATACCGGAAGTGCATGCTCTCCCTCGACAGCTCCCAAGAATCAAACCACGATCGCGGTATCACGCATTGATGTGAACCTGTGGCCACCGACTCGATCTCCGATGCCTTGATCACTTTACGATCCAGAATCGTTGATGAACTCCTCGCGATCATCCTCGTGCCTCACCCATAAAACTCGGGCGCCTACAACTTAGAAAATCCCGTAGCCTCGAACTATCTCGATCTAGGGTGAACCATCGGTGCATCGAATCGCAAGGCCCAAATTTATCTCAAGTCCGCCACAACCCCGCCATTAATCGCCCACTTTGTAACTCATCTCTCTCGCCTGCATCGCGGATCGAGGCTCAGTATCGTGTCTCGCCACGCTTACTCGCAGCCTTCCTTCGCCGCTTTGCCCTTCGGGGCCCGGTTGCTTTACGCGAGGCATAATCGTAAAACGGCATGTCGAGGGTCCACCTTATCACACGCCTCTAAGGCACGATCTCGTAATGAGAAGAATGGAAACCAATCCTAAATGTCCTATAGCTCTCGATTATAGATGTGCACAACACATCGATAATCAAGACTCTACTAGACACGGTTCAGAGACACTTTCCATGATTAATCGCTCGATACCACTTGTAACGCCCGAAAATCGGGCTCACATCGTGCCTTACCCCGCACCCTAGTGATACAACATCGAGAAAACCAAATGAAATAAAAACTTTACACATGAAATGAGATATAATAAATAAACAAAGCAACCAAAACAATTGCCTTCAAGATATACATAAAACTCGAATAGCTTTAATCCTTTTACAACCCCGCCACAACAAGATTTACACTTCTAAGATTTATACAACAACTATGACGACAGTGGCCCCGCCATACCCCAACGCATAAGAACTTACGCACTCGTGGTAACATACCAAAGATAAGCCTCCGACGGAATGGAGCTCCCAAAACGCTAAATGAGATCCTAAACGCGGATCGACAAATGACGACTTCTACCGCGGATTGAACGCAGCCTCGGGCGAGGTCAAGACAACAGTACCAAGTATGTGAAATCAGAATACAGTAAATGAAATCATAATAGTCTATATAAAGGTGAGACATGTATGATGACCAAACTACGTGATATAACATATAACCAAGATATCAAGACAGTGGACTCACGCCTCCAAATTATCACTGTGCGTGGAATTTCTTCCTCACCGCCAGCTTTATGATATAACAATACCAAGGATTATACATGAACACCGTGTCCCACCTGTTATAAAAACCGTGACAGACAAGTATAACTACCAGATCCGACCGTACCAATAATACAATGCAACCAAAACACGGCCGATACGGGGCAAGCGCGCGAGCCGACCATCGGAGATCAAGGCCGGTCACGTAGCTGACCGGGGCAAGTACGAGGGCTGACCACCAGGGACCAAGGCCGTATCACGAGACTTCGTCACTATACTGAACGGGGCAAGTGCGAGGGCTGACTACCGGGTGCCAATGTCACACCCCGAAAATCGGGCCCGTGACTGGTGCCTTACCCCGGGCACCCTAGCGATACAACATCAGAGAAAACCAGCGGAAATAAAAACTTTAAACATGAAATGAGAGACATGATAAATAAACAAAGCCAACCAAAACAGCTTGCCTTCAAGATATACATAAACCCAACGCTTTAATCTTTTACAACCCCGCCCACAACAGCTTGATGCACTCTAAGATTTACAACAACTATGACGGGACAGGGCCCCGCCATACCCCTGAATGTACAAGAACCTACAACTCAGGGAACACATACCAAAAGATAAGCCTCCGGAGAAACGGAGCTTCCCAACACGCTGAATGTGATCCTATAAGGGGATCGATAATGATGTACCTTTACTCATGCAGATTTAACGCACTCGGGCGAGGTCAAGATAACAGTACTAAGTATGTGAAACTGTAAATACTGTAAATGAAATCATAATAGTCTATATAAGCAGGAGACATGTATGATGACCAACTACAGTACATAACATATAACCAGTTACATCAAGTCAGGGACTCACGCCCTCCAAATTATCACTCGTGCCCGTGGAATTTCTTCCTCACTGCCGGCAGTTTATGATATAACAATACCAAGGAGTATACATGAACACCAGGTCCCACCTGTGTCATAAAAACCGTACAGGACAAGTACAACTACCGGATCCGACCGTGCCAATAATACAATGCAACCACAAACACGGTTCGATACGGCAAGCGCGAGCCGACCATCGGATATCAAGGCCGGCCACGTAGTCGACCGGCAAGTACGAGGGTCGACCACCAGTGACCAAGCGTCAGACACGAGACTTCGCCACTACACCGAACGGCAAGCGCGAGGGTCGACTACCGATACCAAGGCCGAATCACCACGAGACGGCAAGTACGAGAGCCGACCACCGTACCAAGGCCGAACAAGAAGAAACCTCAACTACCAACCGCCTCTATCGAGACGCGGAATACGTAAAACACCACACTTGCACAACAAAGGCTATCATCACAAGCATAGGCAAGTTTCACAACAACAGTATAGGAAAGTTTCACCACAACAAGCATAGGCAAGTTTCACCACAACAAGCATAGGCAAGTTTCACCACAACAAGCATAGGCAAGTTTCACATCACTCAAAGTACCTTCATTTTATGCCAAAGTCCGGTTTTAACTCCTAAAGTACTACGTGACGTTAAATTCTTTAAAAGAGATCCATTACTTTTATCAAAGTCACCCGACAATTCGTAGTATTAGAATGACCAACCCACATTCCTTTTCAAAATCAAGTAACAACATTCTTTCCTAAGTTCCAGCTTGCCTAGTTTCAATTACTCAAGCTTCTCATTTTCAAAAGGTTTCATAGTTCATAAACTTAATCACTTGATTTCTTTTAGAACAATTGAGTAATACATGTCTCACGAGAGTAGGTTATTCTTGTTTACAACATTCTTATTACAAACCATGATCTAGAAAATGTAATATCATTTTGTCTCATCTTAGTTTCTATGCAGATGGAGGTTTCTACCGGTTTTAATACAATTCATCATTATTCAATACATTTTCCTTTATTAACGCCGCAGTTGGTCCTGTCGATACACATTCGATTTCCAAATCAAGAAACATTATCCTTTAAATAAAACCAAGTACTCATTACTCACGAATGAGGTTTCACACAAACATTCACATTTAAAACAAATAAGTTAAGTCTCTTATCTTATAAGATCAAGTCTCTTAACTTCTAACATCAAGAAACCATTTTCTTTACCTCTTAAGACATTATACCTAACTCCCATCAAGCTAGTATAACTCTTTTTAAAACCTTTAAAACTGTGTGTTACTCTCCTTCAAAACGATTTAGAAATCTTTTGAAATACATCAAGTTCTTTATTATAACAAGCCGCTTATAATTCACATTAGTTACCTTTTAAAACCACAAAGTATTTTCTTACCTACATAAAGTCGTTATAACCAACTTCCCATAAAGCCGTTATAACACTTTATGTTTTAAAACAATCAAACACAAATAACACATGACGCTACCGCATTTACATAGTTCACACATATCATGCCGAAGAGATAGGAAGAGGTTCACATACCGCGACGATTATCGACTAATAGCAAAACGCCCGAGTACCTCAAACCGCTGGCTACTCCTTAGTCCGTAAGATTACGCCACACGTAGCACTTCAACCTATACGCCACAAGCGCGCGCTATTAAAATCTAGATCTTAACGTAGAACATTCTACGTAAAATTCGAAGACTCTCCCCGCAACCGCGCAAATCTCCTCCTCTATCGAGGTGGCTACCAAGCCAACCGGGGGTTATACATCTTACCCGAACGTATAATTCTACTATACAAGAATACTACACAAGTCTCATCAGAATACACCCCATGTAATTACAGTCATTCGCTTCTCTATTCTTCAGCTTAAGTCAAAAGACATTGCCAACAACTACGTTCGCTTCTATATATAGTATACTTCAACTATATATTTAATGCATATGTAATTTCCAATTACAATAGAAGGTCAAGAATATTTACCTCGATAAGCCCAAAATTATCCGAAGTTTAAAGTCGATCTTTAGCAATGTTTCGCTCCTACTCCGGTGCTCCAACCCGCCCAAACAACCCTTAGAAGTTCTAACCAACTTCTTAAGTACTTCAACAACGGTGAAGATTTCCTTGTGGTTTCGTTTTGTGGCTATAGGAAGTATAATCGTATTTTCCGGCTTTTATAAGTTGTAACTTGGGAATACTACAAGGTATTTGGGCCAAGGTATTTGGACATTACAACAATACTTTGAGAGTATTTCTATACCACAAGGGGGTATTTATACGAGACAACTAGGCTAGTGGGTACCCTACTACCACACCACAAAGGGAGTGGAGGCTCTCTCGGCCACAAAGGCCTAACTAGGAGTGGGGCTCTGGACGAGAGTCAAACAAGAGGGAGGGAAGGATAGCAAGACTTGGAACATATTTGGAATGGATGAAGTCTTCACACTTGTGGGTATTTATAGCAAAACCAAAGCCAACCAACGGCCAAGATCAAGCCACGCAAGGCAAGTGTAAGGCCAAGATCAAGCCAAGTGCACCCTAACCCTACTCCACAAAACACTCCACAAAACAAGCCACAAACAAGGCACAAAAGAGGAGCCAATCGCCAAGGCCAACCAAGGCCTCTTGACGCCCAAATCGCCCAAGCCCCCACTTGCTTCCAATGCGAGGTGACACATGTCACCTCCCGCTGGTCCGAATGTTTCGTCTCTCGGAAAAATCCGCAAAATTATAAATGACATAGCCGGAATTTTCCCTACGAAAGTCGTGGAAACGCTTCATTTAAAAACGACTCTATACGGTTGTGCACAAAATTTCAAACATGCCTAACTTAAGGCTCAAAATTGCACGACGCCCACATGTACATACTGAAATACGGGTATAACATTCTTCCTTAGAAACATTCGTCCGAATGTTCCTTCAAGGTCTCAAACAAACAAAGCGCCAAGATAGTCTTCACCGCTATACGCATTTAAAACAATCATGCCACACCTGGCCACAAAAACACACGTTCACTTCTCCCCTATTCTCGTAGTACTCGTCACGAACACTCGAACTCGTTCTAGTATCCGTACCACACTTCGCCAACGCTCGTTTCCCAACCTCGAGTCACTACTTCCAAACTTGGTCATCTCACTAACCTCGATTTCAAGGCCATTCCCGCCTTCACGAATCGATTCTCGATCGAACGTATCCACGAACTCATACGATGGTCATCTAAACTGGGCCTAGCACCCGTGACTCGCCACCGCGGGACCACCCAGAGCTGACCCTACCTCGAAACAGGACGCGGGTTGGCCCGCAACATGGCCCCAACCCGACCCACTGTCGCGCCAACTCTTGCTCCTCGACACGGAACAATCTTACCTATTCAAGCCATGAAAGCTACCACTTCCATCCCACATTACCCATGGACTTATCACACAATTATAACCCACGTACACTACGCATTCTGATAAAGGTCAAACATAAAAATAAATCTTTTACTCAAGACGACCTTACTGTAAGGTCTCAACATAAAATGTCCTAAAGTTCACACTTTCCATGCCCCTGTGCTTACCCTTTTCATCAACCATGCTCCTAAATCACATTTTAGCACAAAGCTATCCGAACATAACACTAAACACATCATCAACATCAATACAATATAAGTCTCTAGAGGGTTAAGGATATACCTGAAAATAGGCGGTTCAAAGGACCGCTAAAACTGGGAACTCCCACCGCGACCTCTACCGGCCTTCCGGTACGAACATCCCGCTCGCTACGGAAGGTGAAGAACCCGCAATCGCTTCTAGTAGTCCATGCTATCCTACCAAGCTACTCGGCCTGACAGCCTTCTGCCGATGGCCCCGCTGGCCGCAAAATAACAATCTCCCGAGTTAGTACGACACTCTCCCTTATGGAGCTTTCCACAACAGCCACACCGAGACAAGGGCAACCTCATCCGCGAGCACTCCCGCTCCTCGAAAATCTGAAACACAGGAGCCCCGACTGCCCCCGAATATCCCGGCGTCCCGAAGCCGCGAGGACCACTCAGATCGGGCGAGGTACATAACTAGTTCGCCGCCGAGACGGTCCGCCTCGAAAGTCACCAAAGGACTCGCTGTTCGCCTCTTCTCACGACTCGTCATTCCGCCGATTTATCCGCCTCACATCCAAGTGTATACGCCGCACGCGGCAATGTCCATGCCCTACCAAGAGCTACACCCAACAACTCTCTCGCAAGGCAATCATCGAGCCTCAGAATATATCGTGCACTCGATCCTCCATACTAGCTACTAACGCGGACGCACGCCAATGAGTCGAACTCCACGTTGTACTCCAACCGCACGCCCGCTCGTCAGAACACCAAAAACTGTTTACCGAGCCCTCCTCATCCGGGAGGCAAGAAATGTGCAAGAAAGGCCTCGAGAACTCGTTCCATACCGCTGAAGTGCATGCTCTCCCCGACAGCTCCCAAGAATCAAACCGATCATGCGGTATCACGCATTGATGTGAACCTGTGGTCACCGACTGATCTCCGATGCCTTGATCACTCATGATCCGTCAGAATCGCTTGATGAACTCGCGGATCATCCTCGTGCCTCGACCCATAAAACTCGGGCGCCTACAACTCGTAAAATCCCGTAGCCTCGAACTATCTCGATCTAGGTGAACCATCAGCATCGAATCGCCGCTGGCCCATTTATCCTCAAGTCTGCCACAACCTCGCCATTAATCGCCTCCACTTTGTAACTCATCTCCTCTCGCCCGCATCGCGGATCGAGGCTCAGTATCGTGGTCTCTACCGCCGCTCTACTCGCAGCCTCTCGCCGCTTTGCCTTCGGGGCCCGGTTGCCTTACGCGAGGCATAATCGTAAAACGGTATGTCGGAGGGTCCAATCTTATCACACACTCTAAGGCACGATCTCGTAATGAGAAGAAATGGAAACCAATCCTAAATGTCCTATAGCCTCCGACATAGATGTGGTGCACAACACACCGATAATCAAGACTCTACTAGACACGGTCAGACACTTTCCGAGGATTAATCGCTTCGATACCACTATGTCACACCCCAAAATCGGCCCGTGGATCGTGCCTTACCCCGCAATTCTAGCGATACAACATCGAGAAAACCAGCGGAAATAAAAACTTTAAACATGAAATGAGACATGATAAATAAACAGCCAACCAAAATGCTTGCCTTCAAGATATACATAAAACCCGAACAGCTTTAATCTTTTACAACCTCGCCCACAACAGCTTCTGCATGCACTCTAAGATTTACAACAACTATGACGGACAGGCCCCGCCATACCCCAATGTACAAGAACCTACAACTCGTGGAACACATACCAAAAGATAAGCCTCCGAGAAACGGAGCTTCCCAACACGCCAATGTGATCCTATAAGCGGATCGACGATGATGACCTTTTACTCGCGACATTTAACGCAGCCTCAAGGAGGTCAAGCATAACAGTACCAAGTATGTGAAATCAGAATACAGAAATGAAATCATAATAGTCTATATAAGGGGAGACATGTATGATGACCAACTACAAGACATAACATATAACCGCTACATCAAGTCGAACTCACGCCTCCAAATTATCACTGCGCGTGGAATTTCTTCCTCATCACGGCAGCTTTATGATATAACAATACCAAGGAGTATACATGAACACCGTGTCCCACTGTGTCATAAAAACCGTGACAGACAAGTACAACTACCGGATCCGACTGCGTTAATAATACAATGCAACCACAAACACGGTCGACACGGCAAGTGCGAGAGCCGACCATCGGATACAAGGCGGCCACGAGCCGACCGGCAAGTACGAGGGTCACCACCAGGACCAAGGTCAGATTACGAGACTTCACACTACACCGAACGGGCAAGTCGAGGGTCGACTACCGATACCAAGGCCGAATCACCACGAGACGGCAAGTACGAGCCGACCACCGGTACCAAGGCCGAACAAGAAGAAACCTCAACTACCAACCGCCTCTATCGAGACGCGAATACGTAAACACCACACTTGCACAACAAAGGCTATCATCACAAGCATAGGCAAGTTTCACAACAACAGCATAGGAAAGTTTCACCACAACAAGCATAGGCAAGTTTCACCACAACAAGATAGGCAAGTTTCACCACAACAAGCATAGGCAAGTTTCACATCACTCAAAGTACCTTCATTTTATGCCAAAGTCCGGTTTTAACTCCTAAAGTACTACGACGTTAAATTCTTTAAAAGAGATCCATTACTTTTATCAAAGTCACCCGATACCGTAGTATTAGAATGACCAACCCACATTCCTTTTCAAAATCAAGTAACAACATTCTTTCCTAAGTTCCAGGTTGCCTAGTTTCAATTACTCAAGCTTCTCATTTTCAAAAGGTTTCATAGTTCATAAACTTAATCACTTGATTTCTTTTAGAACAATTGAGTAATACATGTCTCACGCGAGAGTAGGTTATTCTTGTTTACAACATTCTTATTACAAAGAACCATGATCTAGAAAATGTAATATCATTTTGTCTCATCTTAGTTTCTATGCAGATGGAGGTTTCATCGGTTTTAATACAATTCATCATTATTCAATACATTTTCCTTTATTAACGCCGCAGTGGTCCTGTCGATACACATTCGATTTCCAAATCAAGAAACATTATCCTTTAAATAAAACCAAGTACTCATTACTCACGAATGAGGTTTCACACAAACATTCACATTTAAAACAAATAAGTTAAGTCTCTTATCTTATAAGATCAAGTCTCTTAACTTCTAACATCAAGAAACCATTTTCTTTACCTCTCTTAAGACATTATACCTAACTCCCCATCAAGCTAGTATAACTCTTTTAAAACCTTTAAAACTGTGTGTTACTCTCCTTCAAAACGATTTAGAAATCTTTTGAAATACATCAAGTTCTTTATTATAACAAGCCGCTTATAATTCACATTAGTTACCTTTTAAAACCACAAAGTATTTTCTTACCTACATAAAGTCGTTATAACCAACTTCCCATAAAGCCGTTATAACACTTTATGTTTTAAAACAATCAAACACAAATAACACACGTACGCTCACCGTATTTACATAGTTCACACATATCATGCTGGAAGAGATAGGAAGAGGTTCACATACCTCGCGACGATTATCGACTAATAGCAAAACGCCCGAGTACCTCAAACCGCTCGGCTACTCCTTAGTCCGTAAGATTACGCCACACGTAGCACTTCAACCTATACGCCACAAGGCGCTTTATTAAAATCTAGATCTTAACGTAGAACATTCTACGTAAAATTGGCAAAGACTCTCCCCGCAACCGCGCAAATCTCCTCCTTCATCGAGGCTCGCTACCAAGCCAACCGGGGGTTATACATCTTACCCGAACGGTATAATTCTACTATACAAGAATACTACACAAGTCTCATCAGAATACACCCTATGTAATTACAGTCGCCTGGGCTTCTATTCTTCAGCTTAAGTCAAAAGACATTGCCAACAACTACGTTGATTATATATAGTATACTTCAACTATATATTTAACAGACATGTAATTTCCAATTACAATAGAAGGTCAAGAATATTTACCTCGATAAGCCCAAAATTATCCGAGTTTAAAGTCGATCTTTAGCAATGTTTCGCTCCTACTCCGGGTGCTCCAACCCGCTCCAAACAACCCTTAGAAGTTCTAACCAACTTCTCTTAAGTACTTCAACAACGGTGAAGATTTCCTAGGGTTTCGTTTTTGTGGCTATAGGAAGTATAATCGTATTTTCTGGGCTTTTGTATAAGTGTAACCTTGGGAATACTACAAGGTATTTGGGCCAAGGTATTTGGACATTACAACAATACTTTGGAGAGTATTTCTATACCACAAGGGGGTATTTATACGAGACAACTAGGCTAGGGGGGGGGTACCCCACGGCCACACCACAAAGGGGAGTGGAGGCTCGGCCACAAAGGCCTAACTAGGGTGGGGCTCTTGGACGAGAGTCAAACAAGAGGGGAGGGGAAGGATAGCAAGACTTGGAACATATTTGGAATGGATGAAGTCTTCACACTTAGGGGGTATTTATAGCAAAACCAAAGCCAACCAATGGCCAAGATCAAGCCATGTGCAAGGCAAGTGTAAGGCCAAGATCAAGCCAAGTGCACCCTAACCCTACTCCACAAAACACTCCACAAAACAAGCCACAAAACAAGGCACAAAAGAGGGAGCCAATCGGCCAAGGCCAACCAAGGCCTCGACGCCCAAATCGCCCAAGCCCCCACTTGCTTCAATGTGAGGTGACACATGTCACCCTCCCGTTGGTCCAAATGTTTCGCCTCTCTAAAAATCCGCAAAATTATAAATGACATAGCCGGAATTTTCCCTACGAAAGCTGTGTAAACTTTTCGTCGAAAAACGACTCTATACGGGGGTTGTGCACAAAATTTCGAAACATGCCTAACTTAAGGCTCAAAATTCGTACGTACGTCCACATGTACATACTCTGGAAATACGGGGTATAACAGCCAAGGCCGAATCATCCATGAGACGGGGCAAGTACGAGAGCCGACCACCAGGGACCAAGGCCGAACAGTACGAAACCTCATGGAGAGCTAGTCCATAAATAACAATTCTTGCACAACCAAGGCTATCACCACAAGCATAAGCAAGTTACGCAACAACAAGCATAGGCAAGTTACACAACAACAAGCATAGGCAAGTTACACCACAACAAGCGTAGGCAAGTTACACAACTTAAGTTACTTTCATTTTATGCCAAAGTCCGGGTTTTTAACCCTAAAGTACTACGTACGTTAAATCCCTTTTAAAAGAGATCTATTACTTTTATCAAAGTCACCCGATACCCGTAGTATTAGAATGACCAACCCACCTTCCTTTTCAAAATCAAGTAACAACATTCTTTTCCTAAGTTCCAGTTTGCCTAGTTTCAATAACTCAAGCTTCTCATTTTCAAATGGTTTCATAGTTCATAAACTTAATCACTTGATTCCTTTTTAGAACAATTGAGTAATATATGTCTTACGAGAGTAGGTTATTCTTGTTTACAACATTCTTATTACAAAGAAACCATGATCTAGAAAATGTATATCATTTTGTCTCATCTTAGTTTCTATGCAGATGGAGGTTTCTACCGGTTTTAAAACAATTCATCATTATTTAATACATTTTCCTTTATTAACGCCGCAGTGGTCTGCCGATACACATTCGATTTCCGAGATCAAGAAACATTATCCCTTTAAATAAAACCAAGTACTCATTACTCACGAATGAGGTTTCACACAAACATTCACATTAAAACAAATAAGTTAAGTCTCTTATCTTATAAGATCAAGTCTCTTAACTTCTAACATTAGTAAACCATTTTCTTTACCTCTCTTAAGACAGTATACCTAACTCCCATAAAGCTAGTATAACTCTTTTTAAAACCTTTAAAACCAAGTGTTACTCTTCCTTCAAAACGATTATAAATCTTTTGAAATACATCAAGTTCTTTATTATAACAAGCCAGTAATAATTCACATCAGTTACCTTTTAAAACCACAAAGTATTTTCTTACCTACATAAAGCCGTTATAACCAACTTCCCATAAAGCCGTTATAACACTTTATGTTTTAAGACAATCAAACACGCTTAACACACGTACGCTCACCGTACTACATAGTTCACACATATCATGCTAGAAGAGATAGGAAGAGGTTCACATACCGCGACGAGTGCCGACTACTAGCAAAACGCTCCAAGTACTTCAAACCGCTTCGGCTACTCCTTAAGCCACGTAGATCGCACCACACGTAGTACTTCAACCTATAAGGCCACAAGGCGCTTATTAACATCTAGATCTCATCGCTCCATATTCTACGTAAAATTCGCAAGACCTCCCCCGCCATAGCGTAAATCGCCTTCTGTATCGGAGCCGGCTACCAAGCCCACCCGGGGGGGGGTTTTACACGCCTAACCTGACGTGTACAATTCTACTACACAAGAATACTACACAAGTCTCAGAATACACCCCTATGTAATTACAGTCGCTTCTTAATTCTTCAGCTTAAGTCAAAAGACATTGCCACAAAGATTAAGTATAGTTCTATATATAGTATACTTCAACTATATATTCTTACAACATGTAATTTCCAATTACAATAGGGGGACAAGATATTTACCTCGATAAGCCCAAAATTATCCGAGTATAATGTCGCGCCTGAGCAAGGTTTAGCTCCTACTCCGAGTGCTCCAATCCGCTCCAAACAACCCTTAGAAGTTCTAACCAACTTCTACTCCAAAACTTCAACCAACAGTGAAGGTTTCCTTAGGGTTTCGTTTGAGACTAAAGGACAAAAGGTAGTATTTCCGGACTCTACGTATAGAGGTAACTTTGGAATACTACAAGGTATAAGGCTAAGGTATTTTGGGCATTATAACAATACTTGGAGGAGTATTTCAATACCACAAAAGGGGGGTACCACACGAGAACAACACCCTAAGGGAGGGGTGTTCTCGCTTTAGGCTCACAGTGGGAAGGTTTCGCCAAAAGGCCTTCACAAGGGAGAGGGCTCTTGGACGAGTCAACAAGAGGAGGAGGGTTCTCAAGACTTAGGCAAGTGAAGAGTGGATGAAGAAGTCTTCAAAGAGAGGGGGTATTTATAGCAAAACCAAAGGCCAACCAATGGCCAAGATCAAGCCATGTGCAAGGCAAGTGTAAGGCCAAGATCAAGCCAAGTGCACCCTAACCCTACTCCACAAAACACTCCACAAAACAAGCCACAAAACAAGCCACAAAGCAAGGCACAAAAGAGGGAGCCAATCGGCCAAGGCCAACCAAGGCTCTCTTTGGACGCCCAAATCGTCCAACCTTCCCCACTTGCTTCCAATGTGAGGGTGACACATGTCACCCTCCCGTTGGTCCAAAATGTTTCGTCTCTCGGAAAAATCCGCAAAAATTTTAAATGACATAGCCGGAATTTTCCCAACGTAGTCGTGGGAAACGTTTCGTCAGAAAACGACTCTAATCGGCACTTGTGCCCAAATTTCGAATCCAATGCCTAACTTAAGGCTCAAATTTCGTACGTACGTCCATACGTACATACTCTGGAAATACGGGGTATAACAACTTCACAAGGATCAAGCCAAGTGGCATTGACTTGGTCAACAATGTCAAGCTCTTGCCTTTGCAAGACTTGATCTTTTAAATTATGGTCAAATGACCATTTCCCCCATGTCAATTTCGTCCAAGAGTATTAAGGGGGGGTGACACGTGTCGCTTCTCCCGCTCGTCGCAATATTTCATTTTCCGACAAATTCCAAAATTCGATAAATTTTTACTCGTCTCAAATCTTAACATTTGAGTTCTTATGACGTTCTAGAAACATATCCCAAATTTCCGGTGTAACATTCTTCCCCTTAGAAACATTCGTCCCGAATGTTCTTTCTGAGTCAACTTAAAGATAGCGACATAGTCTTCTTTTACAACCCTTACATACCAATAATACCACACGAGGCCTCATAACAATACTCATACTAAAATGTCAAGCTGAACCCCATGTGTCAATGTCGATTATCTGCATAAAGCTTCACGACTCTAAGCTTACTAATAATCTTTCCTGATAAGCTTCGCTTATCCACACCACGAATCAAGTTCGGACCAAATAATCGAACCTCGCCTATGTCGAACTATCCAACCGCGATCTACACTTACATACAAGGCCTCCTGCAGGCCGCCTAAAATCGGAAGGGTATCTCATATCGTGACGTACAAGACAAGAGGCAATTAACCTTCCGACTATTCCCGAAATCAAAACACAGCCCGCAACCTATCCTAAGGTGCTCGGATAGTACGCTCGCCGTCGCTTGGCCCGAGGTGTAATGAACCACCGAGACTCACCGTGTCCCTAAAACCCTTCGAAAAAACCTCCGGTTATCTCAGAATCGAGCTCATCCGCCGGACATCACAAACGTAGGGACCCCGTGCGATCTCACAATCCCCTCATATACATCGCCACGACCGTTCGGCCCGTGATCGTGCCTTATCCTGCACCCTAGTGACACAACATCGTAGAAAACCAATGAAAATAAAACTTTAAACAAGAAACAAGATATATGATCATAAAACAAAGCAACCCAACGGTTACCTTCCAATAACATATATAAATACAACTCTTTCAAAACGCAGTTTAATCCTTTTTGTTTTACAAACCCCGCCCACAACAAGATTACTGCACTCTAAGATTTACAACAACTATGACGGACAGGCCTCGCCATACCCTCGAATGTACAAGAACCTACAACTCGGGAACACATACCAAAAGATAAGCCTCCGAGAAACGGAGCTTCCCAAAACGCCGAATCGAGATCCTAAGAGCGAGGATCCACGGCCGATGTACCTCTACCGCGCAGATGAACGCAGCCCGGGCGAGGTCGATAACAGTACCAAGTATGTGAAATCAGAAATATCAGAATGAAATCATACTAGTCTATATAGAGCAGAGACATGTATGATAACCAAACTACAGCTCACAACATAAAAGCGATGTGTCGATCGGGGACTCACGCCTCAAGTCATCACTCAAATATAACTATGGGTCTCACGCCCACAACATCAATCATGTTCGCATCACGGCCGCATGCCCCGACTCGCGACGGTAGACATGTCCATGATGCAACAATAATACCAATGCCCCATGGCCACACGCCCCGAATTCTACCGGTGTAGACACGCCCATGTGACATCAACAATAATATATTGGGTGATCAACCCCGCCGCACGCCACATGCCCCGAATTCTACCTCGGTGTAGACATGTCCATGTAACCACAATAACAATATATCGGTAATCAACCCGCCGCACGTCGCGATGCCCCGAATCAGACGGTAGACATGTCCATGTGACATCAACAACAAGACAAGAATCAAAATGGAAACATACCCGTGGAATTCTCCATCACCGCCAAGACGCCCAAGTAAGTTCTCAATAAGTCGACCGCCTCTATCGAGAGACGCCAGAATACGTAAATACCACACTTGCACAACAAAGGCTATCATCACAAGCATAGGCAAGTTTCACAACAACAAGCATAGGCAAGTTTCACAACAACAAGCATAGGCAAGTTTCACACAACTCAAAGTACTTTCATTTTATGCCAAAGTCCGGTTTTTAACCCCAAAGTACTACATACGTTAAGTTCTTTTAAAAGAGATCCATTACTTTTATAAAAGTCACCCTATACCCGTAGTATTAGAATGACCAACCCACATTCCTTTTCAAAATCAAGTAACAACATTCTTTTTCTAAGTTCCAGTTTGCCTAGTTTCAATTACTCAAGCTTCTCATTTTCAAATGCTCAAGTCACTTATTTTAGAAAGGTTTCATAACTCATAGTCTTAATCTCTTTTAAAACAATTGAGTAACATATGTCATATATGTGAGTAGTTTATTCTTGTTTATAACGATCTTATTACAAAGACCATGATCTAGAAAATGTAATATCATTTTGTCTCATCTTAGCTTCTATGCAGATGGAGGTTTCTTGGTTTATATACAAATACATCATTATTCAATACATTTTCCTTTATTAACGCTGCAGTTGGTCCTGTCGATACACATTACGATTTCCAAATCAAGAAACATTATCCCTTTAAAACCAAGTACTCATTACTCACGAATGAGGTTTCACACAAACATCCACATTAAAACAAATAAGTTAAGTCTCTTATCTTATAAGATCAAGTCTCTTAACTTCTAACATCAAGAAACCATTTTCTTACCTACATAAAGTCGTTATAACCAACTTCCCATAAAGCCGTTATAACACTTTATGTTTAAACCAAACAAATACACTTAGCACTGTCGCCCACCGCACTACATAGCTACACACATATCATGCTAGAACAGATAGGAAGAGGTTCACATATCTCGCGACGAGTATCGACAATAAGCAAAATGCTCCAAGTACTACAACCTTGCTAGCCCTTTCCACTCCTCAAGTAGAATACGCTACTCTTAGTACTTTCACCTATAAAGGTCAAAAACGTTTTTTAACTTAAAAAAACAAGGTTCCATTTCTCTACATAAAATTCGGCAAAGACTCTCCCCGCAACAACAGAAATCTCCTCCTCTATCGAGGCCGCCACCAAGCCAACCGGGGGTTTACACGCCTAACCTGACGTTTACAATTCTACTCAAGAATACTACACAAGTCTATCGCAATACAAATTCTATGTAAATACAAAGGCGCTTCTTTTCTTTATTCTTCAGCTTAAGTCAAAAGACATTGCCGCAAGATTAAGCTTAGTTCTATATATAGTATACTTCAACTATATATTCTAATAACATGTAATTTCCAATTACAAATAGAGGACAAGATAATTACCTCGATAAGCCCATAATTATCCAAGTTAAATGTCGATCCTTAGCAACGTTTAGCTCCAACTCCGGTGCTCCATCCCGCTCCAAACAACCTCAGGAGTTCTAACCAACTTCTACTTAAATACTTCAATCAATCAACGAAGATTTTCTTGGGTTTCGGTTTGAGACTAAAGGGACAAAAGGGTAGTATTTCCTGCTCTACGATAGAGGTATCTTTGGAATACTACAAGGTACAAGGCTAAGGTATTTTGGGCATTATAACAATACTTGGAAGACAACTTTCTACCAAGGGGTAGGCTCGGCTAGCACACTAGGCTGTGGAGTGTTCTCGGCCAAAGGCCACACGAAAAGGGAGGGGAAGGCTCTCGGTGTAGAGCTCACAAAGGGGGAGGAGAGGGTTTCAAGACTTGGAAGTTTTTGGAATGGATGAAGTCTTCACATTTAGGGGGGTATTTATAGCAAAACCAAAGGCCAACCAAGGGCCAAGATCCTTCCAAGTGTATAGCAAGTGTAAGGACAAGATTAAGCCAAGTGCACCCTAAACCCTACTCCACAAAACAAGGCACAAAACATGGCACCAAACAAGCCACAAAACAAGGCCAAAACAAGGAGCCAATAGGCCATAGAAACGTGACCCAATCGGCCAACCCAACGCCACTGAGGGTGACAAGTGTCACCCTCCCGTTGGTCCAAAACATTTCGTCTCTCGTAAAAATTCGCAAAAATACTAAATGACATAGCCGTAATTTTCCCAACGTAAGCTGTGGAAACGTTTCGTCGGAAAACGACTCTATTCGGCACTTGTGCCCAAATTTCGAACCAAAGCCTAACTTAAGGCTCAAATTCTCCACGTACGCCCCACGCACATACTGGAAATACGGGTATAACATTCTCCTCCCTTAGAAACATTCGTCCCGAATGTTCCTTCTCAAGTCTCAACACAAACATGCGCTAGTATAGCCTTCATCGCTATACGCATCGAAACAATCATGCCACACCGCCATAAAAATAACAAACGCACCAATACTTAAACCTGTGTCAACGAGGAAACACTCTAATCATCACAAAACCCCTTACCCGAGGTCTAAAATATACTCCTTCACACCTTCATTTCACAAAAGAAACGATCACACACGCTCACTTTACCCCTATCTTGTTGTACCTTTCCGAACACTCAAACTCTTTCTAGTATCTGTACCACACGTCCGTCAACGCTTCTGGTTCCACCCCTTGGAGTCACTCCCTCCAAACTTGGTCATCTTACTATCTTCGATCTTCTCTAAGGCCGTTCCCGA
Organism: Przewalskia tangutica; assembly: GCA_029844215.1. NCBI lineage: Eukaryota > Viridiplantae > Streptophyta > Magnoliopsida > Solanales > Solanaceae > Przewalskia > Przewalskia tangutica. The sequence goes on from CM056726.1 coordinate 68,792,369, forward strand.
CCTCCACGATCCGCTGGTCGAACATATCCACCAACTCATACGATGGTCATACAAACTGGGCCTAGCATCCTCGTGACCTACCACCAAGTGACCACCTAACCGACCCACCCCAAACCGGTTACGGTTGACTGCAAATGGTCCTCAACCCGACCCCAACCGCCAAACTCTTGTTCCCGATCCTAACAATCTTACTAATTCACATCATGATAGCTACCACTTCCATCTCACACTACCCACGGACTTATCACACAAATAAATCCCACGTATACTACTACTCGATAAGTGGTCAAACATAAAATAAATCTTTAACTCAAGACGACCTTACCCCTAAGGTCTCGCCGTGACATAGTCTAAGGTTCACACTTACCATGCCCCCACGTATCCTCCCAACTAAGCATGTTTTCTAACTCACAATTAACACAACGCTATTCGTACATAGCACATAATAATGAGACCATCATAACAAGCATACCAAAACTCTGAGGGTTAGGATATACACAAGCTACCGCTTCACTCTAATCATAGGCCTCACGCAGGCGCATAACCGAAGGCGATGAACCAACCATCGATCCAGAGGTCGAGTCGTAACATCCGTGCTACCCTTGGTCGGACAGTTCCTCGCAAAATGGCCCCGCTGCCGCAAAAATAACAAGCTCCCCGCACCACGACACTCCCGAATGCGGTCTACTACATCGACCACACCGAGGTAGGTGACCGTGATCCGCCAACACCCTTACTTCCTCGAAACTCAACCTCGAGCCCCGACCGCTCCGAATACTCTGAAGGTTGTGGAGGACCACTCGCACCGGGCGGAGGTACAAAACTAGTATCTTCCGAGGCGGTCCGCCTCGAAAGTCACCAGCGACCTGTTGTTCGCCCTCTTCGCGATTCGTCATTCCGCCGACCTCTCCGTGCCTCACATCCCAGGTCGTGAGCTCGCACGCGCAATGTCCATGCCCACCAAGAGCTACTCCGAACATGCCTCGACATGTAATCATCGAGCCAGAACATATCGGTGCACTCGATCCTCCATACTAGCTACCAACGCTGACGTCACGCCAATGAGTCGAACTCACATTGTACTCCCGAACCGCACGCCCGCCTGCTTAAGCATCAAAATCTGTTTACCGCGCCTCCTCATCTGCGAGGCAAGAAGTGAGTGAGAAAGCCCCAAAACTCATCCCATACTGCTGGAGGCATGCTCTCCCGAAAGCTCCCATGAATCAAACCAATCGATCGCGTATCACGCAGCCGATGCGAACCAAAGGTCACGCACGGTCTCTCAAGCCTTGATCACCCGCACGATCCGCGAATCGCCGGATGAACTCCTGCGATCATCCTCGTGCCTCGACCCATAAAACTCGCGGGCTACAACTCGTAAAGTCCCGTAGCCTCAAACTATCTCGCCGGGGTGAACCATCGGTGCTCTCGAACTGAATCGCCAGATCCATTTATCTCATATCTGCCACGACACTCGCCAGAATCGCCATCTCCTTGTAACCCATCTCCTCCGCCCTGCATCGCGGGATCGAGGCTCGTAGTGCGGTCTCGCAGCCATTCATTGCCGCTCTAACCTCTCTGGGTCAAGGCGCTACAAAACCCGCCGTCAAGCACAACCTCAGTATCGCTCGCTCGCGCTCGCACTCCTCAGATCTCACTAGCGGTTCTCTACTGCCTTGCCTTCGTGGCTCGCTGCTTGCGCGAGGCATAATCGTAAAACGAGATACGCTGGAGGGTCCAACTTACAACACGACTCTAAGGCACGATCTCGGAATGAGAAGAATGGAAACTAATCCTAAATGTCTCAGCCTCCTCGATTATAGATGTGGTGCACAACACATCGATAATCAAGACTCTACTAGACACGATGCAGAGACACTTTCCGAGGATTAATCGCTCGATACCACTTTTGTCACGACTGCCCGGTTCGTGGATCGTGCCTTATCCCGCACCCTAGTGACACAACATCGAGAAAACCAATGGAAAATAAAACTTTAAACAAGAAACAAGATATATGATCATAAAACAAAGCCAACCCAACTGTTACCTTCCAATAACATATATAAATACAACTCTTTCAAAACGAATGCTTTAATCCTTTTTTTACAAACCCCGCCACAACAAGATTCTGCACTTAAGATTTACACAACTATGACGACAGGCTCGCCATACCCCGAATGTACAAGAACCTACAACTCAGTGGAACACATACCAAAAGATAAGCCTCCGAGAAACGGAGCTTCCCAAAACGCCGAATCGAGATCCTAAGAGCGAGGATCCACGGCCGATGTACCTACCGCGCAGATTGAACGCAGCCTCAAGGAGGTCGATAACAGTACCAAGTATGTGAAATCAGAAATATCAGAATGAAATCATACTAGTCTATAGAGCGTGAGACATGTATGATAACCAAACTACGATCACAACATAAAAGCGATCATGTCGATCGGGACTCACGCCTCAAGTCATCACTCAAATATAACTATGGTCTCACGCCCACAACATCAATCATGTTCGCATCACGGCCGCATGCCCCTGACTGCATCGGTATACATGTCCATGATGCAACAATAATACCAATGCCCCATGGCCACATGCCCTGAATTCTACCTCGTGTAGACACGCCCACGTGACATCAACAATAATATATTGGGTGATCGACCGCCGCACGCCACATGCCCCGAATTCTACCTCGGTGTAGACATGTCCATGTAACCACAATAACAATATATCGGTAATCAACCCGCCGCACGGCCGCATGCCCCCTGAATCAGACGGTGTAGACATGTCCATGTGATATCAACAACAAGACAAGAATCAAAATGGAAACATACCCGTGGAATTCTCCATCACCGCCAAAGACGCCCAAGTAAGTTCTCAATAAGTCGACCGCCTCTATCGAGAGACGGAATACGTAAATACCACACTTGCACAACAAAGGCTATCATCACAAGCATAGGCAAGTTTCACAACAACAAGCATAGGCAAGTTTCACAACAACAAGCATAGGCAAGTTTCACACAACTCAAAGTACTTTCATTTTATGCCAAAGTCCGGTTTTTAACCCCAAAGTACTACATACGTTAAGTTCTTTTAAAAGAGATCCATTACTTTTATAAAAGTCACCCTATACCCGTAGTATTAGAATGACCAACCCACATTCCTTTTCAAAATCAAGTAACAACATTCTTTTCTAAGTTCCAGCTTGCCTAGTTTCAATTACTCAAGCTTTGTCACGACCGTCGGTTCGTGGATCGCGCCTTACCGGCACCCAAGTAGTCATACATCGAGTAATCAGCGGAAATATAAAGCAAGACATGAAACAGCTTTATAAAGTAAGACACGCTTATGTGAGAAAACACCGCCTTTCTGATATATATATAATCATAGTTCAAAGAAGCATCCGACATCGCATAAATACGACTACAGCACTTCTAAGGAAATATACAACTATGGCGGACAGGGCCCGCCATACCCTCGATCAGACAAAACTATCTACAACAGGAGATCATACCAAAAGTAGAGCCTCCAAGAGATGGAGCTCCCGACACCAACGTAGAGATCCTAAGAATGCGGATCTAGCACTGCTGCTCTTACCTGCGGATGAACGCAGCCCCGGCGAGGTCGATAACAGTACTAAGTATGCGAAATCAGAAGTACTTAAATGAAACATATCATTTTTAAAACCAGTTTACAAATATGTATGAAACAACTAAGGAAACCGCATATAGTGCCACATCACAAACAAGAGCAACAATAGGTAATCAGAATGAAGTCTTGTCTAGGCCGCGAATGATCGAAACAGGCCACTCGCCCCATCATCATTCTCGCAAGCCTAATCTCGACTCCGAGTCCGCATAGGCCACTCACGGGCCCGCATGAGGTAAAACCCCGCATCGGCGGTAGCTACTCCTCGGCATCGCCCCGACTCGCTGTCCGCACGGCCACGCACCGCATGAGGTATAACCCCGCATACTAACACGAACTCTCGTAGCTCGCATAGGCCCCCGACCCGCACGTGAGGTATTCTCGAATCATGGTCCTGCATCACCGAGTCTACCCCAGACGGAGGGCGCCTAACCCCAGATCATCTCAAGAGGTGAGTGATAGTATACTAACATAACAACTTATCTTTAAACAACATAAGCACAATAAGGATACTCACCTATACAAACGTTACAAGATACTAACACACATAGCAGCATATCATGTCTATTTATCAAACCATCTTTATTCTTTTCACAATACAAGTCTGTTGTAAACACATAGGCAAACCTGTTTCTTTTATAAATCTTAAGTGGTTATACTCACTTCCCATAAAGCTAGTATAACTCTTAAGCTTCTGTTTTAAAAACCAATTAGTTCTCTTCTGTTAATATGATTCAGTAGTCTTTTGAAATGTTTTCAGTTCTTTATCATTCAGGCTTAAGCCGTGAGGCATCGCTGTAAGTATTATTCGAGCTTAAGCGTGAGGCATTGCCGTAAGTATTATTCGAGCTTAAGTCAAAGACATTGCCGTAGTTATATTGTAAAATATCATGCTTTAGGAAGAATCACATACCTTCTCAAATAAACCACCGCCAAGTCAATAGGTCGCGCAGAGTCACCTATAATAGTCACAGATATCTATTAAAGCCTACTCAAGGTCATTCTAAACAGGGGTTCATAATTCTACTGTAAGTCGGGCAAGACTTTCCTACCCGGTGAGCTATATAAGTTCATCATGAAAACAAATTCTATGTAAGTACGCTTTGATTATTCCTCTTTAAACCCTTCTAAGTGATTAATACTTCAATTCTATTCGTGATATACTTCTAAGTATTTATACATATTCTTATACTATAACAGAAGTATTCTCTAATTCAAAAGAGGGTTAGGATTATTACCTCTGTAAGCCCAATAATATCCTAGAAAAGTCACTGAGCAAGGTTTTGCTCTAAGTTGTATGCTCCAAGAACCTTAGAAGTTCTTCACAACTTCTACTAAGTACTAAGGTATTTGGGCTAGGTATTTTGGGCATTATAACAATACAAGAAGATAACTTTTCTACCAGGAGGGGGTAGATTTTTGGCTAGGCTAGGGGGTATTCGCCAAGGCCACTTAGGCTAGAGGGGAAGAGGGCTTTGGACTAATTGGCTAACAAGGGAGAAGGGAGGATTTTCAAGACTTGAAAGTAATTTGTGGATGAAGAACTCTTCATCTTAAGGGTATTTATAGGTCAAGAAGTGGCCAACCAATGGCCAAGATTTAGACAAGTGCAAGGCAAGTGTAGTGAGGATTAACTATACACAAATATCCTACCAACTCCTTGACTTTGAACAAGGCACCAAAACGTACACACTTCTTCAAATCGTCCAAATGGACGATTTCAAGTCCACAAATTGGAGGGTGCCAAGTGTCGCCTCCCGCTGGTCCAAAATGTTTCGCCTCTGAAAAATCCGCAAAAATTAGAAATGGCATAGCGGAATTTACCCTACGAAGTCGTGGGAAACGCTTCGCCTAAAACTATTCGTTTGTGAGTTGTGCCTAAAAAAACGCTCAAGGCTTATCTTTAAGGCAAGACTTTCGTGACGTATTCCCTTACGCATATACCTGAAATACGGTATAACATTCTCCTCCTTAGAAACATTCGCCCCGAATGTTCCTTCCCAAGACGATTATCGAAGCTTAAACGATTGTAAATGCCACACACGCCACAGAGCAACACTTAGGTAAAACGATAACGAAAATTTACAAGTAGGAAAGTGAATTACCCGAGGTGTGGGAAACAGGTGAGGATACTTCTGCCTCATGTCCTCCTCAGCTTCCCACGTCATCTCCTCCCTAAGCTCGCTCCGCCACAAGACTTTGACGGAAGCCACGTCCTTGGTCTGCAGACGTCTAACCTGACGATCGATTATCGCTATGGGAATCTCCTCATACGATAACCCCTCACACCGACATCGTCAATCGGTGCACCCTAGATGGATCCTCGATACATCTCCGCAAAGATAGATACGTGAAACACGGATGCACCGCCTCCGTCGGACGGCAGATTCCAACTCGTAGCAACCTTGCCTACCTCGCGACAATCAAACGCCCAATGTACTGGGCCGAGTTTCCTTCTTCCCGAATCTCATCACACCCTTCATGGGTGACACCTTTAGAAAACCCAATCATGAACCTCGAACTCAAGATGCCGACGACGATGATCCGTGATACGATTGCCGACTCGAGTCGTCGATAGCCGCTCGGATAAGCTTCACCTTATCCATCGCTCACTCAAATCTGGTCCCACTAGCCGCCCCGCCCACATCGAACCAACCTATAGGCGATCTGCACTTCCTCCCATACAAGGCCTCATAAGGCGCCATCCGAATACCGGAGTGGTAGCTATTATTATACGCGAACTCAACTAGAGGCAAATGATCCTCCCAACTACTACTAAAGTCAATACACGGGCTCGCAGATATCCTCAAGAGTCCGGATAAGGCGCTCGCTGTCGTCATGCGTGGATGAAATGCGTCACTGTGCTCACCTGCCCCTAAACCCCTGGAAGGACCTCGAAGTTAGCCAGAATCGGGCTCCTCGCTCGATATGATCGAAGTAGGGACTCCATGCAACTGACGATCTCTGATGTAAAGTCCGCATAATCCTCGGTACCAAAAGTCGTCCGGACGGAAGAAAGTGGGCTGATTTCACACCGCCGATTTATAACCCATATGGAATCATGTCTCCTCCGAGTGCGAGGTAATCCCGTGATGAAATCCATGTTGATTACCTCCCACTTCCGTGCGGGATCTCAATCGTCTCAGAATAAAACCACCGTGCCTCGTGCTCTACCTTCACTGCCGACAACACGCACCGAGCTACGAACTCGCAACGCCCTCTTCAAGCCATCCCACCAATACACGATCTAAGCGTCGTGGTACATCTTGGTCGACCGATGGATAGAGTAACGCTACGCGTGTGCTTCCCCAAGAACTCGCCAAGTCCTCAAACATCCGAACACATACCGCCTCAAACCTTAGCACCCCATCAGTGCTACTCAAAGGACCCTTGCCTCACGAAGAGTCAGATCACGATATCGAATCAAAGCCGGATCCTCGAATCGCCTCTTCACCTCCTCGACGATGGAAGACTCGCAACCTCACGAACTCTAACCCCATCGCTATCGGAATCAATCAAACGGACACCAAGGCTCGCTAATCGATGCAAATCACGAACCATGTCCCTCCTCTCTAGCCGCACATCCGATAGGCTCCCATCGACCTACGACTAAGAGCATCCGCCACAACATCGCCTTCCCGTGGTATAGGATATCAACATCGTAATCCTTAAGCAACTCTAACCACCGCTCGTAAGTTCAGCTCCTCTGGTGAAGATATACTTGAGGCTCTTGTGGTCGTATAAATATCCACGTGAACCCCATACAAATAGTGCCTCGGATCTTCAAAGCGTGAATCACCGCCGCTCCAAATCATGGGGGTAGTTCTCCGTGTTTCTTCACCGGGATGCATATGCTATAACTCGCCATGCCGCATCAACACACATCCCAACCCGATGCCCGACGATCACAATACACGACATAACCATCCGACCTCCGGAAGAGTAAGAACGGGCGGTCGCGCCTCTCTTTCAAGAATCGAAACCCCGCCACAAGCATCACCATCAAACTTTGCCGCTTCCGAGTCACCTAGTCAATGGTGCGTAGATAAGCAAACTTCCACGAACCGCCGATAATATCCTCGCAAGGCCCGAAAATCGCGAACCTCTGCTTGAGTAAGAGTTCAGGCCAAGTCCCGACCGCCGATCTTGCCGTATCCACTGAATGCCATCACCATAATATGCCCAAGAAACGCCATCAAGTCAACCAAAACTCACATTTGGAAAACTTGGCGTAAATCGCTGGTCTCGAGAATCACAAGATAGCCTCAAATGCCCGCACGCTTCTCGCCTCGGCGAGAATAAACCAAGATATCATCAATGAACACTATCACAAACGTGTCCAAAATGGTTTGAACACTCGGTTCATCAAATCCATGAATACCGCCGAGCATTGGTCAACCCAAAAGACATGACCTGAACTCATAATGCCCGCATCGTCCTGAATGCAAATTAGGGACATCCACCTCTCGACACGAACTCGATGATAGCGACGCAGATCAATCTGGAGAAACATCTCGCGCCGCAATCGGGTCGAACAAATCATCAATCACGGAAGGGGTATCTCGTTCTTAATGGTCACCTTGTTCACCGTCAGAATCAACACACATGCGCAGCGCCCCGCCCTTCTTCTTCACGAACAATACCGCGCTTCTGCGGAGAAACACCGGGCCTAATGAAGCCCTTTTCTAGCAAATCCCTAAGCCGATCCTTCAGACTCTCAACTTCGGCAGTGCCATTCTCAGATGGCGGAATAGAAATAGGCCGAGTATCCGCAATATGTCAATACAAACTCAATCTCCTCTCGTGAGGATACCCGGAGGTCATCCAGGAACACGTCTGGGAACTTCACGACTACGGAACCGATCAAAATCTGCACCGCACCTCGTGATCAAACACTCGAACTAGATGGTAGATGTACCTTCTCGCACCATCTTCCTAGCCTCGAGGTAGGAAATAAACCTACCCCTGGCGATACCGCTCCTCCCACTCAACAACCGGCTCCTCAGAAACTGGAACCGCATTACTCTCTCTGCGGTCTACATTGGCGTAGCAAGAGGCTAGCCAATCCATCCCCATGATCACGCGAAGTCAATCATCTCCAACTCTATCAAGTCGGCTGAGGTCCGACGATCAAATGGTCACAGACAAGCTCTATATACCCGCCGAGCTACCACCGAATCACCCATCGCGTAGCTACCTCGAAGTGGTCTATGGACTCGGGCTCTATCCCTATCCTACTAGCAACAGGGGATATATGGGACAGTAGAACCCGGATCTATCAAGGCATAAACATCAAACCCAGAACCGATAAGGTACCGTGGCGACATCGGTGAGGCCTCCCGATCCCGCTTACCGGACAAAGCATAAATGCGCTCGAGGACCGCTAGAATCGACTCGAGCCACGACTCGCCGCGACTGGCCGACCCACGAGCACCACGCCCGGCGAGTAATCAGAGGAGATGATGGCGCCACACGTAACTGGCCGGGCCCTACCACCGCCACGCCCTGGCCGACAGCTCGCAAAGTGACCTGCTGCCACAATCAGAACAAGATCCATAAGTAGTACCACACTTCCCGTAATGGGATCTACCGCACCGGCCACACTGGGGGGGTGGTCCCGATCGCCGCATCTGCTACTCGACGCGTCAAGCCCCGGGCCTGGTCCGCCGAAAACTCGGGCCGGCCGAGGACGGTGCAGGAGTGCTCTGAGCTGGCTGTGGTGCGAATCTAGATCGCCGCCGAGGCCGCCACCACGATAACCACCAAGACCTCCCGCCCCGCCTTCTTCGCTGCCGTCGCCCACTCGCCGACCTCTGCGCCTCGCATCCAAGGGCGTGAGCTCGCACGCGGTAATGTCCATACCTACCGAGAGAAACCCCGCACATGACTCGGCCATATAGTCGTCTAGCCCGGTGACATAGCGGTGCACCCTATCCTCCATATCTGCTACCAATGCTGGGACATATCGAGCCAAAGAATCAAACTCGACATTGTACTCCCGACGGCCCTCTCGCCTCGGCAAAAAATCTATCGACCCGCGCCTCCTCATCCGCGAGGCAAAAAGTGAGTGAGGAAAGCCTCCGAGAACTCATCCCAGTAATGGGGCGCAGCTCTCCCGGGATAACTCCCATGAATCAAACCAATCGATCGCGGTATCACGCAGCCTATGTGAACCAAAGATCACGGACTCGGTCTCGACGCCCGATCACTCTCAAAATCCTCACGAATCCGACGGATGAACTCCTGCGGATCATCCTCCGGCCGACCCATAAAACTCCGGCGGCTACAACTCAAGAAGTCTCGTAGCCTCAAACTCTCGCCTCGGGTGTACCACGGTGCGACTGAGCCGAGCTGGAATCGCCGCATCCAATCTCTCTCAGACGGCCACAACTTTAGCCAAAAGGCCATCTCTCAGATTTCTAACCTCCGCCCAGCCGTGGGACGGGAGGTGTGGTACTGTGGTCTCTCTGGGCTGGCGGCGTCATAGAACTCGGGCCGTCTCGTATAGATCGGGCACGAGCCCTCGTGACTGGTGTCTGCTAGCGCCTCCGCCGCTTGCCTTCTCGGGCCCGGTTGCCTTACGTGGAGGCATAATCACATTCTGAAAGGAATACGTTAGAGGTCCAACCTATAACACGCCTCTAAAGCACGATCTCGTAATGAGAAGAATGGAAACCAATCCTAAATATCCTATAGCCTCCTCGATTATTGGTGTGGTGCACAACACACCGATAATCAAGACTCTACTAGATACGGTCAGACACTTTCCGAGGATTAAGCGCTCGATACCACTTTTGTCACGACCGCGTGCAGTGGATCGTGCCTTACCGGCACCCAAGTAGTCATACATCGAGTAATCGGAAATATAAAGCAAGACATGAAACAGATTTATAAAGTAAGACACGCTTTATGTGAGAAAACACCGCTTTCGGCATATATATATAATCATAGTTCAAAGAAGCTACATCCGACAATCGCATAAATATGACTACGCACTTAAGGAAATATACAACTATGGCGACAGGGCCCCGCCATACCCTCGATCGCATAAAACTATCTACAACAGGGAGATCATACCAAAAGTAGAGCCTCGGAAGAGATGGAGCTCCGACACCAACGTAGAGATCCTAAGAATGCGGATCTAGCACTGCCGCCTCTTACCTGCGGCATGAACGCAGCCCCAAGGAGGTCGACAACAGTACTAAGTATGCGAAATCAGAAGTACTTAAATGAAACATATCATTTTAAAACCAGGTTTACAAATATGTATGAAACAACCAAGGAAACCGCATATAGTGCCACATCACAAACAAGAGCAACAATAGTAATCAGAATGAGTCTTGTCTAGGCCGCGAATGATCGAAACAGGCCACTCGCCCCATCATCATTCTCGCAAGCCTAATCCTCGACTCGAGTCCGCATAGGCCACTCACGGGCCCGCATGAGGTAAAACCCCGCATCGAGGGTAGCTACTCCTGCATCGCCCCGACTCATTGTCCGCATGGCCACTGCACCGCATGAGGTATAACCCCGCATACTAACTCGGAACTCTCGTAGCTCCGCATAGGCCCCCGACCCGCATGAGGTATTCTCGAATCATGGTCCTGCATCACCGAGTCTACCCCAGACGGAGGCGGCTTAACCCCAGATCATCTCAAGAGGTGAGTGATAGTATACTAACATAACAACTTATCTTTAAACAACATAAGCACAATAAGGATACTCACCTATACAAACGTTACAAGATACTAACACACATAGCAAGATATCATGTCTATTTATCAAACCATCTTTATTCTTTTCACAATACAAGTCTGTAAACACATAGGCAAACTGTTTCTTTTATAAATCTTAAGTGGTTATACTCACTTCCCATAAAGCTAGTATAACTCTTAAGCTTCGCTTTAAAACCAATTAGTTCTCTTACATTAATATGATTCATGAGTCTTTTGAAATGTTTTCGCTTCTTTATCATTCAAAGCTTAAGCGTGAGGCATTCCGTAAGTATTATTCGAGCTTAAGCGTGAGGCATTGCCGTAAGTATTATTCAGCTTAAGTCAAAGACATTGCCGTAGTTATATTGTAAAATATCATGCTTTAGGAAGAATCACATACCTTCTCAAATAAAACCACCGCCAAGTTGAATAGGTCGCAGAGAAAGTCACCTATAATAGTCACGGATATCTATTAAAGCCTACTCAAGGTCATTCTAAACAGGGGTTCATAATTTACTAAGTCGGGCAGCACTTTCCTACCCATGAGCTATATAAGTTCATCGTGAAAACAAATTCTATGTAAATACAGTTTGATTATTCCTCTTTTAAACCCTTCTAAGTGATTAATACTTCAATTCTATTCTGTGATATACTTCTAAGTATTTATACATATTCTTATACTATAACAGAAGTATTCTCTAATTCAAAGAGGGTTAGGATTATTACCTCGGTAAGCCCAATAATATCCTAGAAAAGTCGCTACCGAGCAAGGTTTTGCTCCTAAGTTGTATGCTCCAGAACCTTAGAAGTTCTTCACAACTTCTACTAAGTACTAAGGTATTTGGGCTAGGTATTTTGGGCATTATAACAATACAAGAAGATAACTTTTCTACCAAGGGAGGGGGTAGATTTTGGCTAGGCTAGGGGTATTCGCCAAGGCCACTTAGGCTAGGGGAAGAGGGCTTTGGACGAATTGGCTAACAAGGGAGAAGGGAGGATTTTCAAGACTTGGAAAGTAATTTGTGGATGAAGAACTCTTCATCTTAAGGGGGTATTTATAGGTCAAGAAGTGGCCAACCAATGGCCAAGATTTAGACAAGTGCAAGGCAAGTGTAGGGTGAGGATTAACTATACACAAATATCCTACCAACTCCTTGACTTTGAACAAGGCACCAAAAACGTGCCACACTTCTTCAAATCGTCCAAATGGACGATTTCAAGTCCACAAATTGGAGGGTGCCAAGTGTCGCCCTCCCGTTGGTCCAAAATGTTTCGTCTCTCGGAAAAATCCGCAAAAATTAGAAATGGCATAGCCGGAATTTACCCTACGAAAGCTGTGGAAACGTTTCGTCGGAAAACTATTCGTTTGTGAGTTGTGCCTAAAAAAAAACGTTCAAGGCTTATCTTTAAGGCAAGACTTTCGTACGTATTCCCTTACGTACATACTCTGGAAATACGGGGTATAACACTTCTCATTTTCAAATGCTCAAGTCACTTATTTTAGAAAGGTTTCATAACTCATAGTCTTAATCTCTTTTAAAACAATTGAGTAACATATGTCATATATGTGAGTAGTTTATTCTTGTTTATAACGATCTTATTACAGCAGCCATGATCTAGAAAATGTAATATCATTTTGTCTCATCTTAGCTTCTATGCAGATGGAGGTTTCTACTGGTTTATATACAACACATCATTATTCAATACATTTTCCTTTATTAACGCTGCAGTGGTGCAGTCGATACACATTACGATTTCCAAATCAAGAAACATTATCCCTTTAAAAACCAAGTACTCATTACTCACGAATGAGGTTTCACACAAACATCCACATTAAAACAAATAAGTTAAGTCTCTTATCTTATAAGATCAAGTCTCTTAACTTCTAACATCAGTAAACCATTTTCTTACCTACATAAAGCTGTTATAACCAACTTCCCATAAAGCCGTTATAACACTTTATGTTTAAACCAAAAAAATACACTTAGCACCTGTACGTCCACCGTACTACATAACTACACACATATCATGCTAGAACAGATAGGAAGAGGTTCACATACCTCTCGACGAGTATCGACAATAAGCAAAATGCTCCAAGTACTACAACCTTGCTAGCCCTTTCCACTCCTCAAGTAGAATACGCTACTCTTAGTACTTTCACCTAGAAAGGTCACAAACGTCTATTAACTTCAAAACACAAGGTTCCATTTCTCTACGTAAAATTCAAAGACTCTCCCCAACAACAGAATCTCCTCCTCTATCGAGGCCGCCACCAAGCCAACCGAGGGGTTTTACACGCCTAACCGGATGTGTACAATTCTACTCGATAATACTACACAAGTCTCGCAATACACCCTATGTAAATACAAGGCGATTCTTTTCTTTATTCTTGAGCTTAAGTCAAAAGACATTGCGCGATTAAGCTTAGTTCTATATATAGTATACTTCAACTATATATTCTAATAACATGTAATTTCCAATTACAAATAGAGGACAAGATAATTACCTCGATAAGCCCATAATTATCCAAGTTAAATGTCGATCCTTAGCAACGTTTAGCTCCAACTCCGGTGCTCCATCCCGCTCCAAACAACCCTTAGAAGTTCTAACCAACTTCTACTTAAATACTTCAATCAATCAATGAAGATTTTCTTAGGGTTTCGGTTTGAGACTAAAGGGACAAAAGGGTAGTATTTCCTGCTCTACGATAGAGGTATCTTTGGAATACTACAAGGTACAAGGCTAAGGTATTTTGGGCATTATAACAATACTTGGAAGACAACTTTCTACCAAAGGGGGTAGGCTCGGCTAGCACACTAGGCTAGGGGAGGGTGTTCTCGCCAAAGGCCACACGAAAAGGGGAGGGGAAGGCTCTCGGTTTAGAGCTCACAAAGGGGAGGAGAGGGTTTCAAGACTTGGAAGTTTTGGAATGGATGAAGTCTTCACATTTAGGGGGTATTTATAGCAAAACCAAAGGCCAACCAAGGGCCAAGATCCTTCCAAGTGTATAGCAAGTGTAAGGACAAGATTAAGCCAAGTGCACCCTAAACCCTACTCCACAAAACAAGGCACAAAACATGGCACCAAACAAGCCACAAAACAAGGCCAAAACAAGGAGCCAATAGGCCATAGAAACGTGACCCAATCGGCCAACCCAACGCCACTGAGGTTGACAAGTGTCACCCTCCCGTTGGTCAAAAACATTTCGTCTCTCGGAAAAATTCGCAAAAATACTAAATGACATAGCCGGAATTTTCCCAACGTAAGCTGTGGAAACGTTTCGTCGGAAAACGACTCTATTCGGCACTTGTGCCCAAATTTCGAACCAAAGCCTAACTTAAGGCTCAAATTCTCCACGTACGTCCTTACGTACATACTATGGAAATACGGGGTATAACATACACGCTATCATAAACCTCAGCCGAGTAAGTGGTCCCAATCCGAAAGAACACGGCTGGTTTCGCCAGCCTAATTACCATGACCCCCAGGGAGTCGCACTTCCTCCGAGTACGATGCCACCCTGTAACAAGATCCATATTAATTACCTCTCATATCTAGGTTGGGTTTTCAATCGCCTGCAATAGCCCACTGGGCTTCTGGTACACAACCATGACCTGCTACTAATTCGGACACTAAGCAGTAAACTCCGCTATGTCCCTTTTTCCGGTCATCTTACCCATACATACATCTGAGGTCACGACACAACTTAGTCGAACTCGAACAGTGCGAGCAATAAGCACTGTATGCCTCCCCTAAAACCTGTTGACTAGTCCTGCAGCACCGGGTACATGCAATCTATCCTCATCTCACAAGACTTATCCGTGCTACTCAAACAGGATCTTCTCTCTGAGAGTCGTATCTCGATATCAGATCATAATCGGATCCTCATATCGTCGCCTCTTTACTTCCTCAACGACGGAAGACTCCGCAACCTCTCGGATCTAAACTTCCTTAACTTGAAGCAATTAATCGAACCCCTAGGCTCTGTGAATCAAGAATCTCACGACCACGCCCCGCCTGTCTCGCCGCCTACCCGCGACTACCTCGTGTCGCGACAAGGAGTATACAGAATCGCTTGGATTTCCGATGGTATAGGATATCAATATCACAATCCTCGAGTAACTCTAGCCACCATCGCCGCAAATTCTACCGCCTCACTGCAGATATATCGAGGCTTTTGTGGTCCGCACAAATATCCACATGAAATGCAGATATACGCCCCGCCCCAAATCTTTCAAGGCATGTTTTAATCGCGCCACTCTAAATCGTGAGTGGCGCAATTCTTTCCCGCTTCCTAACTACCGGAAAACATAGGCTCTATCCTTCTGCGTCACAAGACACAACCTAGCCCAACACCCAACGTGTTATCAATATTACCTAACCCTCTAGTGTCACAGGAGGGGTTAGAACTGTAGTCGTGGTCAACTCATCTTCCAATAACTGAAAGCCTTTCTCATTCCTGCGAAGTATTCGGGTATCCTTAATCTCACTTATGGTTCCTGATTCCCTTTTTGTTGCAACCAAACTTGGTCACTAACTTAGACTTAATTCCTTTGCTTGCCTCATGGCTAAGACTTACTGTCAATCACAATTTAGGGGGGGGAGGTTTTCCTTGATCTCGTCAAGTAGTAACCCGGTTTCTCCTTTCCCAGTTGTAGAGCCTATAACTAGGTGTTACCACATTTTCTCGAAATGTTCTTACTGTCCATTATCTACTAATGGTCTTTACACTCGTCTGGGGTAATCATGACCCGTGCAACTTACATTAATATCTTTACGATACTTCCCCGACCAATTCGTACGTCGTTCTTAATTACCCCATAACAACACTTTTCCCACGGTTATCTACAACTGTAACCTATGGCATGACGATACCGAAGACCTTACCTGTCTTATATCCTTCGTCTAACAACATGGGTACACGCAACCCCATAATACGTAAAACTGTCCTTTTATGTGGGGGAGAAAACTTATCTCCCCTTTCTTAAACTTTCCTGGGCGTCACAACCCCAATCACAGGGTCCTCTCGCGGTCCAATAATTATCTAATCATCACGCACCGCCTTTAAGTTCGTGTAGATTTTCCAACCTACCAAAGATGCCCTCAGCTTTCCGCCGGCAGCACTCGTACTTATTTATTCATGCCTTGCATATTTTTCCTGAAATTATCTGGAAGGTCGTGGCCCTGACCGCCATACCAAACCAACTCCAAGTACCTCCAAGGGCATTTAACATAAATTCCTTCAAATTCAATTATTACTTACTTTCTGCCTCAATCCACCTCAAATGAACAAATCACACAGGCTTAAAAAGAAAACAATGATGCCAAAGAAGGAAGGATAATTCACTGGTTACCACCACTTCTCTCCCTTTTCACCGAAAATCGACTTACGTAAAACTGGAATCGAGTCAATCTCTCTCTGCAGTCAACGTTGGCATAACAAGAGGCCAACTAGCCCGAACTCATAATGACCTCACTGTCTGTCATAACAGCTCTGCTGGGTCCAACGACTTTATCGTTACCGGCAATTATTATCTACCTGCTGAGCTACCACCCAACACTCACGGGTGTAGTCACCTCGAAAGTGTTACACCCCGTAATTACAGGACATGTTGTAAGAACGTACGTAAGAACTCACAAGTGTTAAGATTTGAGACTTGTAAAGTTTTGTTGGAATATTGAAATTTTCGGAAAAACGTAGTATGGTGACGAATGGGAGGGCGACACGTGTCACCCCCCCTTAAGGATGCCTTGGACGAAATTAGCAAGGGCAAGAGGGTCATTGGACCTTTGTTAGCAAGACAAGTCTTGCAAGTTGCAAGCTTGACAATCTTGACTAAGTCAAAGGACCCACAAGCTTGATATTTAATGAAGACCTCATCCTAGCCACCCAATTGTGCACATCTTGACCCTACATGTCCCTATATATTACTACTAGTAGTGAAACAATTCCACACTTAGCCAAAAATTTGAAGAATTGGATGAACATAGAGCTAGTGCTCTCGGGTTCAACATGAGTGAAAAGGAAAAGAATTTGTTTATTGTCCAATAATCTCCCCACTTTAAACCAAGGTTCCTAAGTGTATTGTAAGCATATCTCAATAGAAAAATCCCGGAAAAAGAGAGTTTTCGTATTAGTCGCAAAGTGAAAACCTAGTGGCTTTCTAGGTTTTGGATTGGAAGTTTGAAGGAATGTTGTTGGTAGGGTTCTAAGGGTCTCAACAAGCGGATTGAAGTGTCTTGGAGAGGCTCTAAACTACTAAGGAGCGACTTCGGATTTGGAATTGGATTAAGGATCGTTAAGGTATAATCTTGTCTTTTAAGGTGTTACAAGATTATATATTTATATTGTTGTTGTTAGCTTTACATGTTGATAGCATGAAGTTGGTATGTTGAAGTTTATAAGTATTATGGATTGCTTGTAGCTTAATCCGAAATGTTGTGCAAGCCACTTGAAAATTGGATTACTAATATGTCGTTTATTAGAAATCGCCGCATGTTACTTACTTAAGATTATGGTTATTATAATCAAATGCGACTTGATATCATGTTATGCTACCAATTTGGATTGAAATGGAAATTGGATAAGAATTGGTATGGTTGAACTCAAGGTGGCCGAATTTGGACTTTTAGTTTGTTATTCATTTGTATTGGACTACTTTCTAAATTGTGAGCCAATTGGGGCTGTTTAGTTATTCATTTGTATTGGACTACCTTCTATATTGTTGTGAGCCAATTGGGGCTGTTTGGTTATTGTATTTCGGCCTTGAAAAAGGTGGCAAAGTAAGTAGAAACAGAGGAGGTGCTGTCCGATTTTCCGTAGAATTTAGTGACTTAGCACTTAGAATATTCTACGTTTCAAATAAGAGGTTAATGGACGTATGTGACCATTATAGGTTGAAGTACTAAGTATAGCGTATCCTACTTGAAGAATGGAATAGCTCAAGGTTGAAGTACTTTGGAGCATTTTGCTACTTGTCGACAATCATCGCGAGGTATGTGAACCTCTTCCTTCTTTTGGCATGATTCTATGTATGGAATATACCTGTGGTATCATTTCATGTTTCCTGTTACGCTTAGAAGTTAAGAGGTAGTTGCGTGATCTACTCTATGTAGAACTTTTCCTAACTTTGAGTATGACTTGTTGCACGTATGTAGTACGGTAGACGTACAACACCTTGATATCCCTTACTAGTTTTATGAATAGCCAAGCTGGGTGAGTTATGAGATTAACTCACTTCTTTGAAAGTAGTAAGGATGTCTAATGTTGTATTAAAGTTTAGGGACTTGAAGAGTTTTAAAGTATATGATACTTGTTCCGTGTTAAACGTATAAGTCCCTTGGATAGGAAATTGTTTTTGGCTAAGGAATAAAGTGAATATAACGGCTTTATGGGAAGTTAGTTATATTTGCTTTATGGAAAGATAAATGACTTGATTTTAGTGAAAAGGCAACTTGTTTTTAAGGCATCAATTGCCTAAGGTTTTATAATAAAATGAGTCACTTGTTTCCTAAAGGTTAAGAAACTAATTGTATTTTTTGAAAGTTATGAGAATTGATTTGAAAGTATATAATACTTGGTTGCAAAAAGTAGAAGTCTCTTGGTTATAAAAGGAACGTATTGGTCTAAATCATAAAGGGTTATAACGGCTTTATGGGAAGTTGGTGTTATACCCCGTATTTCCAGAGTATGTACGTGAGGACGTACGTAGAAATTTGAGCCTTAAGTTAGGCAAGATTCGAAATTTGTACACAACACCCGATTAGAGTCGTTTTTCGACGAAACGTTTCACGACTTCGTAGGAAAAATTCCGGCTATGTCATTTTTAATTTTTGCGGATTTTTCCGAGAGACGAAACATTTTGGACCAACGGGAGGGTGACATGTGTCACCCTCACATTGGATGAGGTTGGGCGGCAATGGTGGACGATTTGGCCTTGGCTTTTGTCAAGGATTAGGTAGGATATTTTGGTGGTAGATGGATAAGGTGTACTTAGATGAATCCTAGCCCTACACTTGCTATACACTTGGATGGATCTTGGCCATTGGTTGGCCATTCCTTGACCTATAAATACCCCCCTAAGCTTGAAGAGTTCTTCATCCAAAAATGTGCCTAAGTCTTGAAATCTCCCTCCCCTCTCCTTGTTGTATTCGTCCGCCACACCCCTCCCTCGGAGAAGGCCCCTGGCCGAAAGTATCCCCTCCTCAGAGTGCTAGCCGTGGGGTACCCCCCCCCCCAAGCCGAGTTGTCTCGTATAAATACCCCCCTTGTGGTATAGAAATACTCTCCAAAGTATTTTTTTAAAGTCCCAATACCATGGCCCAAAGACCTTGTCGTATTCCCCCGGATACACTAATACAAGCCCAGAAAAGACGAGGCTACTTTGCTTTAGCCACTAACCGAAACCCTAAGGAAATCTTCCTTGTTGTTTGAAGTACTTAAGAGAAGTTGGTTAGAACTTCTAAGGGTTGTTTGGAGCGGATGGAGCACTTAGGAGGAGCTAAACCTTGCTCAGGAGCGACATTAAACTCGGATAATTTTTGGGCTTATCGAGGTAAATATCTTGTCCCCCTATTGTAATTGGAAATTACATAAGTGTTGAATATATAGTTGTTGTATACTATATATAGAACTGAACTTAGTATTGTGGCAATGTCTTTTGACTTAAGCCTGAAGAATGAAGAATTGAGCGAGAATCACATGAAGGATAATTAAGAGAAGAATCGAATCAGTAATTACCTAGGGCTGTATTACAGTAGACTTATGTAGCATTACTGTGTAGTAGAATTGTACGCGTCCGGTTAGACGTGTTAACCCCCCCCCCTGGTTGGCTTGGTAGCCGACCTCGATAAAGGAGGAGATTTACGCTGTTGCGAGGGGGGGAGGTGCTGCCAAATTTTCTGTAGAAAATGGAACGAGGGGATCTAGATGTTAATAAGCGCCTTGTGGCCTTATAGGTTGAAGTACTACGTGTGGCGCGATCTACTTGGCTTAAGGAGTAGCCGACGGTTTGAGGTACTCGGAGCGTTTTGCTATTAGTCGATAAATCGTCGCGAGGTATGTGAACCTCTTCCTATCTCTTCTAGCATGATATGTGTGAACTACGAGTACCAGACGTACGTGTTAATCAGTATTTGATTGTTCTTAAAACATAAAGTGTTATAACGGCTTTATGGGAAGTTGGTTATAACAGCTTTATGTAGGTAAGAAAATACTTTGTGGTTTTAAAAGGTAACTGACGTGAATTATAACTGGCTTGTTATAATAACGAACTTGCTGTATTTCAAAAGATTTATAAATCGTTTTGAAGGGAGAGTAACACTTGGTTTTAAAGGTTTTAAAAAGAGTTATACTAGCTTTATGGGGAGTTAGGTATAATGTCTTAAGAGAGGTAAAGAAAATGGTTTACTGATGTTAGAAGTTAAGAGACTTGATCTTATAAGATAAGAGACTTAACTTATTTGTTTTAATGTGAATGTTTGTGTGAAACCTCATTCGTGAGTAATGAGTACTTGGTTTTATTTAAAGGGATAATGTTTTACTGATTTCGGAAATCAGAATGTGTATCGACAGACCACTGCAGCGTTAATAAAGGAAAATGTACTGACTAATGAATTGTATTATTAAAACCAGTAGAAACCTCCATCTGCATAGAAACTAAGATGAGACAAAATGATATTACATTTTCTAGATCATGGCTGCTGTAATAAGAATGTTGTAAACAAGAATAACCTACTCTCACGTGAGACATATATTACTCAATTGTTCTAAAAAGGAATCAAGTGATTAAGTTTATGAACTATGAAACCATTTGAAAATGAGAAGCTTGAGTAATTGAAACTAGGCAAACTGGAACTTAGGAAAAGAATGTTGTTACTTGATTTTGAAAAGGAATGTGGGTTGGTCATTCTAATACTACGGGTATCGGGTGACTTTGATAAAAGTAATGGATCTCTTTTAAAGAATTTAACGTACGTAGTACTTTAGGGTTAAAACCCGGACTTTGGCATAAAATGAAAGTACTTTGAGTTGTGTGAAACTTGCCTATGCTTGTTGTTGTGAAATTTGCCTATGCTTGTTGTTGTGAAACTTGCCTATGCTTGTTGTTGTGAAACTTGCCTATGCTCGTTGTTGTGAAACTTGCCTATGCTTGTGATGATAGCCTTTGTTGTGCAAGTGTGGTATTTCTGTGTTACCGCGTCTCTCGATAGAGGGCCGGTTGACTTGTTGAGAACTTACTTGGACGTGCTGGCAGTGATGGAGAATTCCACGGGTATGTTTCCATTTTGATTACTGTCTTGTTGTTGATGTCACATGGACATGTCTACACCGATGCAGTATTCCGGGGGCATGCGGCCATGCGGCCGGGTTGATTACCCGATATATGGTTATCTTGCAACATGGGCGTGTCTACACCGTCGCAGATTCCGGGCATGTGGCCACGCGGCGGTTGACCACCGATATATTGTTATTGAGGTTACGGGCATGTCTACACCGTCGCAGATTCCGGTACGGGCCATGCGGCCTTGTTATTGTGTGTTGCATCATGGACATGTCTACACCGATGCAGATTCGGCATGCGGCCATGATGCGAACATGATGAATGTTGTGGGCGTGAGACCCATAGTTATATTTGAGTGGTGACTTTGAGGGCGTGAGTCCCTGACTTGACTGCTTTTATGTTGCGTACTGTATTTTGGTTATCATACATGTCTCACCTTTTTAGGCTATTATGATTTCATTCTACGATGTTGTGATTTCACATACTGTACATTATCTTGACCTCCTTCGGGGGGCTGCGTTCATGCCGCAGGTAGAGGTACATCGGTCGTGGATCCCCGCTCTTAGGATCTCATTTCAGCGTGTTGGAAAGCTCCGTTCCTTCGGAGGCTTATCTTTGGTATGTTTCCCCTGAGTTGTAGGTTCTTGTACATTCAGGGGTATGGCGGGGCCCTGTCCCGTCATAGTTGTTGTAAATCTTAAGTGCATGTAGTAATGTGGCGGGGTTTGTAAAAGGATAACTGTCGGGTTTTTATGTATATACCAAGGCAAGCGCTTTGGTTGGCCTGTTTAATTATTATATCTCTTGTTTCTTGACTCGTGTTTTATTTTCCATTGGTTTTCTCGATGTTGTATCACTAGCGTGCGGGCAAGGCACGATGCGGGCCGGGTTGGGCGTTACAAAGTGGTATCGAGCGATTAGTCCTCGGAAAGTGTCTACAGACCGTGTCTAGTAGAGTCTTGATTATCGGTGTGTTGTGCACCACATCTATAATCAGGAGGCTATAGGACATGTAGGATTGGTTTCTATTCTTCTCATTCTGAGATCGTGCCTTAGAGCTGAGTTGTAAGTTGGACCCCTCTGATGTGTTTCATTTTACCAGTTATGCCTCCGCGCAAGGCGACCAGTGCCCAGAAGGGCAAGGCAGCCGAGGGAGCTGCTAGTGGGATCTGAGGAGTGCGAGGCGCGAGCCGGTCGATCTGAGACAGTGCTTCCGACGGCGAGTTTCGCGACGCCGCCAAAGACCAGAGGTTTAGAGCGCGATCGTGGGCGATGAGACTCTGATACACGAGCCTCGGTCCCACACCGATGCAGGCGGAGATGGGTCACGCGAGATGGCGATTATTGGCGAGTTGTGGCGATATGAGGACAGCCGACGCAGCGGCCGATTCAGCGACTGTGGTGCACCCGAGAGCGAATAGTTTGAGGCTACGAGATTTTACGAGTTGTAGCCCGCGAGTTCTACGGTCGAGGCACGAGGATGATCCGCGAGTTCATCCGTCGATTCTGAAGGATCACGCGGTGATCGAGGCTTGAGAGACCGAGTGTGACGCCGGTTCGCGTCGGCCGCGTGATACCGCGATCGATTGGTTTGATTCGTGGGAGCTTTCGGGAGAGCATGCACTCCAGCAGATGGGATGAGTTTTGGGGCTTTTCTCACGCACTTCTTGCCTCCGCGGATGAGGAGGGCACGCCGACAAATTTTTATTCTTGAGAGGCAGGCGCACCGTCGGGAGTACAATGTCGAGTTCGATTCTTTGGCTCGATATGTCCTGCGCTTGTTGCGGATATGGAGGATAGGTGCATCGCTACGCCACGGGCTAGATGATTATATGGCCGAGTCTTGTGCGGTGTTTCTCTTGACCGCATGGACATTGCGCGTTCGTGCTCATGCACTTGGGTGCGAGGCGCGATCGACGCAGGTGGACCGCTGCGAGAAGAAGGCCAAGACGGCGGATATTTTGGCGACTTTCGAGGCGGACCGCCTCAACAGAGACTAGTTATGTACCTCGCCATTGCAGAGTGGTCCTCCGCACCTTCGGGACCCAGGATATTCGAGAGCGGTCGGGGCTCCCGTGTTTGGATGTTCGGGAGTAGGGTGTTGGCGGATCGATCACCTACCTCGGTGTAGTCGATGTAGTAGACCGCATTTGGAGTGTCGTAGTACCAAGGGAGCTTGTTATTCTTGCGGCCAACAGGCCATATGACGAGACTGTCACCGGGGTAGTCTTTGGTAGGATAGCACGGACTACTAGGCGATTGCGCCACGGTAGAGGTCGCGGTGGAAGTTCGATTTTAGCGGTCCTTGAACCGCCTAGTTTGAGTATATCCTTAACCTCAGAGATTCTTGTATGTATAGATGATAATGATGTGTTAAGTGATATGTACTTATATATTTATGCTAATGTGTGATTTAAAAATATGGTTAGTTTGATATCGAAGAGGTAGATTCCATGAAGTGTTACGTGTAGAGGAGCGGAAGTTGGCTATACAGTGGGTCGGGTTGTGTCCATGTTGCGGGCCAACCCGCGTCCCGTTCGGCGGCGGTCAGCTGCAGGTGGTCCCGCCAGTGGCGAGGTCACGAAGGTGCTAGGCCCAAGTTTAGATGACCATCGTATGAGTTCATAGATATGTTCGACCATAATCAGTTCGTGAAGGCCGAGAATAGCCTTAGAGGAAATCGAGGGTAGTAAGATGACCAAGTTTGGAGGTAGTAACTCCAAGGGTTGGAAACAAAAAAGTTGACGGAAGTGTGGTACGGATACTAGAAAGAGCTCGAGTGTTCGGAAGGGTACGCGAGATAGGGAGAAGTGGGCGTGTGTGATCGTTTCTTTTGTGAAGTGAAGATCACGGGCGTGTCCCTTGGACCAGAGTGAGAATTTGTATTATTTTGCATCGCAGTGATTCCTCGTTGGCTTGAATTTGGGTTTCGCGCATGTTATGTTTGTGGCCATGTGTGGCATTGGAAACTTGTTTAAGAAGAAGAACTTAATCGTTATCTGTCTTGAGAAGGAACATTCGGGACGAATGTTTCTAAGGAGGGGAGAATGTTATACCCCATATTTCCGTAGTATGCGTGAGGGACGTGCGTAGAAATTTGAGCCTTAAGTTAGGCAAGATTCGAAATTTGTACACAACACCCGATTAGAGTCGTTTTTCGATAAACGTTTCACGACTTTCGTAGGAAAAATTCCGGCTATGTCATTTTTAATTTTGCGGATTTTTCCGAGAGACGAAACATTTTGGACCAGCGGGAGGGTGACATGTGTCACCTCACATTGGATGAGGTTGGGCGGCAATGGTGGGACGATTTGGCCTTGGCTTTTGTCAAGGATTAGGTAGGATATTTTGGTGGTAGATGGATAAGGTGTACTTAGGTGAATCCTAGCCCTACACTTGCTATACACTTGGATGGATCTTGGCCATTGGTTGGCCATTCCTTGACCTATAAATACCCCTAAGCTTGAAGAGTTCTTCATCCAAAATGTGCCTAAGTCTTGAAATCTCCTCCTCTCGCTGTTGTATTCGTCCGCCACACCCCTCCCCTCGGGAGAAGGCCCCCGGCCGAAAGTATCCCCTCCTCAGTAGTGCTAGCCTGGGTACACCCCACCCTAGTTGTCTCGTATAAATACCCCCTTTGTGGTATAGAAATACTCCAAAGTATTGTTGTAATGTCCAAATACCTTGGCCCAAATACCTTGTAGTATTCCTGTGGTTACACTTATAAAAGCCTAAAATACGATTATACTTTCCTTTAGCCACTAAACTAAACCCTAAGGAAATCTTCATTGTTGTTTGAAGTACTTAAGAGAAGTTGGTTAGAACTTCTAAGGGTTGTTTGGAGCGGATTGGAGCACTCGGAGGAGAGCTAAACCTTGCTCGGGAGCGACATTAAACTCGAATAATTTTGGGCTTATCGAGGTAAATATCTTGTCCCCTATTGTAATTGGAAATTACATAAGTGTTGAATATATAGTTGTTGTATACTATATATAGAACTGAACTTAGTATTGTGGCAATGTCTTTTGACTTAAGCTGAAGAATGAAGAATTGAACAAGAATCACATGAAGGATAATTAAGAGAAGAAGCGAATCAGTAATTACCTGGGTTGTATTCTCAGAGACTTATGTAGCATTCTTGTGTAGTAGAATTGTACACGTCAGGTTAGGCGTGTTAACCCCCGGTTGGCTTGGTAGCCGACCGATAAAGGAGGAGATTTACGCCTGTGTGGGAGAGGTCTTGCAAATTTTCTCAGAGAAAATGGAACGAGGGGATCTAGATGTTAATAAGCGCCTTGTGGCCTTATAGGTGGATGTACTACGTGTGGCGCGATCTACTTGGCTTAAGGAGTAGGCGACGGTTTGAGGTACTCGGAGCGTTTTGCTATTAGTCGATAAATCGTCGCGAGGTATGTGAACCTCTTCCTATCTCTTCTAGCATGATATGTGTGAACTACGTAGTACGGTGACGCATACGTGTTAAGCGTGTTTGATTGTTCTTAAAACATAAAGTGTTATAACGCTTTATGGAAAGTTGGTTATAATGACTTTATGTAGGTAAGAAAATACTTTGTGGTTTTAAAAGGTAATCGATGTGAATTATAATCGCTTGTTATAATAAAGAACTTCTTTGTATTTCAAAAGATTTATAAATCGTTTTGAAGGAGAGTAACACTTGGTTTTAAAGGTTTTAAAAAGAGTTATACTAGCTTTATGGGGAGTTAGGTATAATGTCTTAAGAGAGGTAAAGAAAATGGTTTCTTGATGTTAGAAGTTAAGAGACTTGATCTTATAAGATAAGAGACTTAACTTATTTGTTTTAATGTGAATGTTTGTGTGAAACCTCATTCGTGAGTAATGAGTACTTGGTTTTATTTAAAGGGATAATGTTTTTGATTTGGAAATCGGAATGTGTATCGACAGCACCTGCAAATTAATAAAGGAAAATGTCTTGACTAATGAATTGTATTATTAAAACCAAGTAGAAACCTCCATCTGCATAGAAACTAAGATGAGACAAAATGATATTACATTTTCTAGATCATGGCTGCTGTAATAAGAATGTTGTAAACAAGAATAACCTACTCTCACGTGAGACATATATTACTCAATTGTTCTAAAAAGGAATCAAGTGATTAAGTTTATGAACTATGAAACCATTTGAAAATGAGAAGCTTGAGTAATTGAAACTAGGCAAACTGGAACTTAGGAAAAGAATGTTGTTACTTGATTTTGAAAAGGAATGTGGGTTGGTCATTCTAATACTACGGGTATCGGGTGACTTTGATAAAAGTAATGGATCTCTTTTAAAGAATTTAACGTACGTAGTACTTTAGGGTTAAAACCCGGACTTTGGCATAAAATGAAAGTACTTTGAGTTGTGTGAAACTTGCCTATGCTTGTTGTTGTGAAATTTGCCTATGCTTGTTGTTGTGAAACTTGCCTATGCTTGTTGTTGTGAAACTTGCCTATGCTCGTTGTTGTGAAACTTGCCTATGTTTGTGATGATAGCCTTTGTTGTGCAAGTGTGGTATTTCTGTGTTACCGCGTCTCTCGATAGAGGGCCGGTTGACTTGTTGAGAACTTACTTGGACGTCTTTGGTGATGGAGAATTCCACGTATGTTTCCATTTTGATTATCGCTTGTTGTTGATGTCACATGGACATGTCTACACCGACGCAAGATTCCGGCACGGCCACGCGGCCGGTTGATTACCCGATATATGGTTATTACCGCAACATGGACGTCTACACCGACGCAGATTCCGGCATGTGGCCACGCGGCAGGTTGACCACCCAAGATATTGTTATTGAGGTTACATGGGCATGTCTACACCGACGCAGATTCTCGGTACGCGCCACGCGCTCATATTATTGTTGCATCATGGACATGTCTACACCGTCGCAGATTCCGGCACGCGCATGATGCGAACATGATGAATGTTGTGGGCGTGAGACCCATAGTTATATTTGAGTGGTGACTTTGAGGCGTGAGTCCCCGACTTGATCGCTTTTATGTCATGCGTCGTATTTTGGTTATCATACATGTCTCCCGCTTTTAGGCTATTATGATTTCATTTACTGATTTGACAGCCACATACTGGTACTGTTAGATCGACCTCCTTCGGGGCTGCGTTCACGCCGCAGTAGAGGTACATCGGCCGTGGATCCCCGCTCTTAGGATCTCATTTCGTGTTGAAAGCTCTTCCTTCTGAGGCTTATCTTTGGTATGTTTCCCGAGTTGTAGGTTCTTGTACATTCTGTGGTATGGCGAGCCCCGTCCCGTCATAGTTGTTGTAAATCTTAGGTCAGAGTAATCGCAGTGTGGTTTGTAAAAGGATAACTGTCGGTTTTTATGTATATACCGGGCGCAACCGCTTTTGGTTGCCTGCTTAATTATTATATCTCTTGTTTCTTGACTCGTTTTTTATTTTGCGATGGTTTTCTCGATGTTGTATCACTAGCGCGTTCGGCAATGCACCGATGTGCCCGGTTGATGCATACTGATTGGTTATAACGGCTTTTATGGAAGGTTAAGAGAATGGTTTTCTAATAAGTAATAAAAGAATTAACTTGGGTTAAGGAAGGGCAAATTGTTTTAAAGGTACCAATTGCTTAAGGTTGTTAATAAAGAAGTCACTTGATTTAGAAGCCGGGAATTGTATTTCTAAACAGGTCTTGTGACTTGGCTTGACCTGGTGGATAGGACTTGATACTACGGTGGTTAGTATCGGGGAAGTTTTATTTGGAAAGGAGTCTTTTGAAAAGAATGCGCACGTAGTACTTTGGCTTGTTAAATGAGAATTATTCTATTTGTGCCTTGATAAGCACTTTGGCTTGTTAATTGAGAATTAGCCTATGTGTGCTGGTGATAGCCTTTGAGTGCAAGTATTATGTTTTATTACGTTGCCGCGACTTCTACCGGTGGAGTAGTTTGTCTTGTAAGTACTTGGACATACCGGTGATGTGGGATTCCACGTATGCTTAGCTAATTGTAGTACTTGGGTTAAATTCCCGGATTTTTATAAAAAGACATGTTAGTGCCTTAGGTAAACTAAAATGAGAGTGTATATGAACAAGAATAGTAAGAAGTTAGGGGATTTCTTAACTTGCTTATATATTGTATGATGTTTCGTAGTTCTTATGATATGTGTGCTAGCGGATTTGTGCTAGTGGTATATTATTCGTCATGGGTCATTCCGGGTTTGTGGCATTGCATATTTCCGTGGATTTGCTACCCACGATGCGAGGAATACCTCACGCGAGTCCGTAGGGCTTACGCGTGAAATAGTCTCACGCGGGCGTCCAAATTTATGCGAGGAATACCTCACGCGAAATCAGGCGGCTTATGCGGGTGAAATAGTCCCATGCGAGGAATACCTCATACGAGTCCGTAAGGGCTTATGCGGGTGAAATAGTCCCATGCGAGGAATACCTCATGCGGGTCCACGCGACCTATGCGGGTGAAATAGTCCCGAATAGATTGCTTAATGACATCTGCGGGCGGATGGTCCCGCTTTGATCGTGAGCTTTTCCTACTTTATATTGTAAGTATACCCTATTTACTCTCATTGTTAGTAAGGCACGATTATCGTTAATTGAGTTATCATACATGTCTCCGCTTACACGCTTGATATTAGTGTGACTTAATCGCGCCCAGTTGGGTCGTAGTAAATGTGCCCTCCTTTGGCGGCCGGATTATACGTATGAAAGATAAGTAGGTTATATAGAAATGAACTTAATGATTTTTCCTAATCACGTATGCGTAAGAATGTGGCTATAACTTTTATGGAAAATGGGAAAAGATATTGATGTGAAATTAAGTTCATAAGTGGTAATGACACGGCAGATCCGTATGTACTTTTATACTTGTCCTTGTCATTCTTTTGTACGATTATGATTTGTTTATCAGACGTTATTTCTGTTCCATATTCGCACTGTTGTTATCGACTTCTCGGGCTGCGTTCATGCCCGCAGTTTTAGGTACCAGTGTCGTGATCCTTGCTCTTAGGATCTCGGTTGATTTATGGGAAAAAGCTCCATTTGCTCCGA
This sequence comes from Przewalskia tangutica, assembly GCA_029844215.1. Lineage (NCBI taxonomy): Eukaryota > Viridiplantae > Streptophyta > Magnoliopsida > Solanales > Solanaceae > Przewalskia > Przewalskia tangutica. The sequence continues at coordinate 68,822,066 of CM056726.1, forward strand.
GGCTTATCCTCGTACAGTTTTCCCGAGGTGGTAGATTCATGTATTATTCGTGGTATGACGGCCCCGTCCCGCCACGATTGTTATGTTAAAAACTCTTAGAGGTCTGTAGTCACATATTGTGGGTCGATTTGTAAAGGAAAGGAGGCAATCGCCGGTTGTATATATTATGTCGGTGAAGGTAGCCTATCGGCTAACTCGTTATTTTACTTCATTGTTTATTTTTAAAGTTTCATGTATGTTCCGCTGATTTTCTCGATGTATACCGTAGCGGTGCCTGTGTAGGGCACCGGCCGCTTGCCCGGTCGGGTCGTGACAAAAGTGGTATCAGAGCAGTTAGTCCTCGGAAAGTGTCTACAGACCGTGTCTAGTAGAGTCTTGATTATTGGTGTGTTGTGCACCACATCTATAATCAGGAGGCTGCAGGACATTTAGGATTGGTTTCCATTCTTCTCACTCTGAGATCGTGCGATAGAGCTTTGTTGTTAGGGTCGTCTCTCCCTAACGAGTTATGTTGAATGCAGCTACGAGAAAGGCAGCAGTGACCCAAGAAGGATTATGTGGATTGCGTATCCAGGTTGGTAATGATTGTAGTATAGTTGGTATTGTGATATACATCTATACGGAGTTATGTACGAGGTCGACGCGCGTGTTGCCTAGAATGATTTTAGATTACCAGGAATTGGTAAAGACTAACTAGATACCGGGAAGGTATGGAATAGTTAATGAATCTTCGCCAAGGTTTTGTGTTTTATTTCGAGATAATTGGGAAAGGATGAGCTGTCTGATAGGGTGGTGAACCCTTAAGAAGCCATGTTAAGGAACCTAACAGAATGTCATGTAAACAGATTAAGCTGCGTGGTAGGCTTAAGAAAATTGTACGGATGAGGTCCGTATAGAGTAAGTAATGGTTCTTGTGATCAACGACACGATTATGGAATTATGAGAAGTTTTTGTACCCGTTTACTGGGGGACTGTTAAGGTAGGCTTGGAGCATGGAAATTGCGAGCCTAAGAATATTGATTACTGCCGAGACCTTAGGTATATAAGGCTTTCTCGGGCAATAAGATTTTAAGTCAGACCAAGGATAAGAGTTAAGTGCGACGCTGAGTCGGGTTGAGGACCTGTTACGGGTCTCCCCATGGCCTGGAATGGAGTGGGATCAGTTGGTAGTAGTTCCTCTACGTGACAGGGTCACGAGGGTGCAAGGCCCAAGGCTAGTTAATTGTTGTACGGGTTCGTAGACGCGTTCCACCGGAACCAGGTCGTGAAAACCGGAAATGGCCTTATATTGTTTTATAGAGTGACTCCAAAGATTGGAGGCCAACATCGGTATGGAAGTTATGTATACTAGTGTGAGTTGGAAGTCCGGAAAGAGTGCGACCAGTAAGAAAGATAACAACCAAGTGTAAAGGAATAGAGCCTGAATCCATAAGAACCTTTCGAGGTAACTACACCCGTGAGTGTGTGGGGTGGTAGCTGAGCGGGGATATGAGGTTTTCCCGGTGATGATACAGTCGACAGACCCTAGTAGACCTAATAGAGAGGATTATGACAGACTTTGAGGTCATTATAAGTATGGGCTAGTTGGCTTCGTGAGTGCCAAGGTTGACAACATAGAATAAATATTGTTATGTGGCCATGGGTGGCATATGTTGTAAGAAGGGTGTAGTATAAGGAGACTATGTCGCGCGTTAATCGACAGACTCAGAAAGAACATTCGAGGACGAATGTTTCTAAGGGGAGAATGTTACACCAGTAATTACAGGACATGTTGTAAGAACGCACGTAAGAACTCATGTTGTTAAGATTTGAGACTTGTAAAGTTTTGTTGGATTATTGAAATTTTCGGAAAAACGTAGTATGGTGACGAATGGGAGGGCGACACGTGTCACCCCCCCTTAAGGATGCCTTGGACGAAATTAGCAAGGGCAAGAGGGTCATTGGACCTTTGTTAGCAAGACAAGTCTTGCAAGTTGCAAGCTTGACAATCTTGACTAAGTCAAAGGACCCACAAGCTTGATATTTAATGAAGACCTCATCCTAGCCACCCAATTGTGCACATCTTGACCCTCCATGTCCCTATATATTACTACTAGTAGTGAAACAAGTCCGCACTTAGCCAAAAATTTGAAGAATTGGATGAACATAGAGCTAGTGCTCTCGGGTTCAACATGAGTGAAAAGGAAAAGAATTTGTTTATTGTCCAATAATCTCCCCACTTTAAACCAAGGTTCCTAAGTGTATTGTAAGCATATCTCAATAGAAAAATCCCGGAAAAAGAGAGTTTTTGTATTAGTCGCAAAGTGAAAACCTAGTGGCTTTCTAGGTTTTGGATTGGAAGTTTGAAGGAAAGTTGTTGGTAGGGTTCTAAGGGTCTCAACAAGCGGATTGAAGTGTCTTGGAGAGGCTCTAAACTACTAAGGAGTGACTTCGGATTTGGAATTGGATTAAGGATCGTTAAGGTATAATCTTGTCTTTTAAGGTGTTACAAGATTATATATTTATATTGCTGTTGTTAGCTTTACATGTTGATAGCATGAAGTTGGTATGTTGAAGTTTATAAGTATTATGGATTGCTTGTAGCTTAATCCGAAATGTTGTGCAAGCCACTTGAAAATTGGATTACTAATTGGTCGTTTATTAGAAATCGTCGCATGTTACTTACTTAAGATTATGGTTATTATAATCAAATGCGACTTGATATCATGTTATGCTACCAATTTGGATTGAAATGGAAATTGGATAAGAATTGGTATGGTTGAACTCAAGGTGGCCGAATTTGGACTTTTAGTTTGTTATTCATTTGTATTTGACTACTTTCTAAATTGCGAGCCAATTGGGGCTGTTTAGTTATTCATTTGTATTGGACTACCTTCTATATTGTTGTGAGCCAATTGGGGCTGTTTGGTTATTGTATTTCGGCCTTGAAAAAGGTGGCAAAGTAAGTAGAAACAGAGGAGGTGCTGTCCGATTTTCCGTAGAATTTAGTGACTTAGCACTTAGAATATTCTACGTTTGAAATAAGAGGTTAATGGACGTATGTGACCATTATAGGTTGAAGTACTAAGTATAGCGTATCCTACTTGAAGAATGGAATAGCTCAAGGTTGAAGTACTTTGGAGCATTTTGCTACTTGTCGACAATCATCGCGAGGTATGTGAACCTCTTCCTTCCTTTGGCATGATTCTATGTATGGAATATACCTGTGGTATCATTTCATGTTTCCTGTTACTCTTAGAAGTTAAGAGGTAGTTGCGTGATCTACTCTATGTAGAACTTTTCCTATCTTTGAGTATGACTTGTTGCACGTATGTAGTACGGTAGACGTACAACACCTTGATATCCCTTACTAGTTTTATGAATAGCCAAGCTGGGTGAGTTATGAGATTAACTCACTTCTTTGAAAGTAGTAAGGATGTCTAATGTTGTATTAAAGTTTAGGGACTTGAAGAGTTTTAAAGTATATGATACTTGTTCCGTGTTAAACGTATAAGTCCCTTGGATCGGAAATTGTTTTTGGCTAAGGAATAAAGTGAATATAACGGCTTTATGGGAAGTTAGTTATATTTTCTTTATGGAAAGATAAATGACTTGATTTTAGTGAAAAGGCAACTTGTTTTTAAGGCATCAATTGCCTAAGGTTTTATAATAAAATGAGTCACTTGTTTCCTAAAGGTTAAGAGACTAATTGTATTTTTTGAAAGTTATGAGAATTGATTTGAAAGTATATAATACTTGGTTGCAAAAAGTAGAAGTCTCTTGGTTATAAAAGGAACGTATTGGTCTAAACCATAAAGGGTTATAACGACTTTATGGGAAGTTGGTTATAACGGCTTTTATGGAAGGCTAAGAGAATGGTTTTCTCTAATAAGTAATAAAAGAATTAACTTGTGTTAAGGAAGGGCAAATTGTTTTAAAGGTACCAATTGCTTAAGGTTGTTAATAAAGAAGTCACTTGATTTAGAAGCCGGTAATTGTATTTCTAAAAAGGTATTGTGACTTGTCTTGAAATGGTGGATAGGACTTGATACTACGGTGGTTAGTATCGGGGAAGTTTTATTTGGAAAGGAGTCTTTTGAAAAGAATGTACGTACGTAGTACTTTGGCTTGTTAAATGAGAATTATTCTATTTGTGCCTTGATAAGTACTTTGGCTTGTTAATTGAGAATTAGCCTATGTGTGCTGGTGATAGCCTTTGAGTACAAGTATTATTTTTTATTACGTTGCCGCGCCTCTCGGCGGGAGGGCCGGCTGTCTTGTTGTAAGTACTTGGACATACCGACAGTGATGTGGGATTCCACGGGTATGCTTCCGTTAATTGTAGTACTTGGGTTAAATTCCCAGATTTTTATAAAAAGACATGTTAGTGCCTTAGGTAAACTAAAATGAGAGTGTATATGAACAAGAATAGTAAGAAGTTAGGGGATTTTTTAACTTGCTTATATATTGTATGATAATGTTTGAAGTGCTTATGATATGTGCTAGCGGATTTGTGCTAGTGGTATATTATTCGTCATGGTCATTCCCTGTTTGTGGCATTGCATATTTCCGTGGATTTGCTACCCACGATCGAGGAATACCTCATGCGAGTCCGTAGGGCTTATGCGGGTGAAATAGTCTCACGCGGCGGGTCCACCTATGCGAGAATACCTCATGCGAGTCTGTAAGCGCTTATGCGGGTGAAATAGTCCCATGCGAGGAATACCTCATACGAGTCCGTAAGGGCTTATGCGGGTGAAATAGTCCCATGCGAGGAATGCCTCATGCGGGTCCACGCGATCTATGCGGGTGAAATAGTCCTGTGAATAGGATTGCTTAATGACATCTGGGCGGATGGTCCTGCTTTGATCGTGAGCTTTTCCTACTTTATATTGTAAGTATACCCTATTTACTCATTGTTAGTAAGGCACGATTATCGTTAATTGAGTTATCATACATGTCTCCAGTTTTACACGCTTGATATTAGTGTGACTTAATCGCGTCCCAGATTGGGCCGGGTAGTAAATGTGCCCTCCTTTAAGGGCCGGATTATACGTATGAAAGATAAGTAGGTTATATAGAAATGAACTTAATGATTTTTCATAATCATGTGCGTAAGAATGTGGCTATAACCTTTATGGAAAATGGGAAAAGATATTGATGTGAAATTAAGTTCATAAGTGGTAATGACACTGTCACGACCCGATTCCGGGCCCGTGACTGGTGCCTTACCCCGGGCACCCTAGTGATACAACATCAGAGTAATCAGCGGAACATAAAACAATACAAGACATATTATGAAATATGAAACAATAATCTGAGAAAAACTTGCCTTTCGGCATATATATAAATAACGATTTTTTCCAACATGAACAGTTTTAATCCTTTTTACAAACCCTTTTACAAACCCTGCCCACAACAGTACTACAGACCTCTAAGAAATGATACGACAACAATGGCGGGACAGGGCCCCGCCATACCCCTGAATGTAAACACCTACAACAACAGGGGACTATACCACTGATAAGCCTCCGAAGAAACGGAGCTTTCCCACACGCTGAACTGTGACCCTAAGAGCGAGGATCAATGACTGGTGTACCTTTACTCGCAAGATGAACGCACCCCGAAGGAGGTCGATAACAGTACCAAGTATGTGAAATCAAAATAAATCATCAGAAATGAAATCATAGTAGTCTATACAAAGCAGGAGACATGTATGATAACAAAACTACAGTTCACCATAAATAAGCAGTAATGTCAAGTCAGTGACTCTCGCCCTCAATTCATCACTCAATTTTACCAATGGGTCTAACGCCCACAACATCAATCGTGCCCGTGGAATACCTTCTCACCGCCAGCGGTTATGATACACAAACACCAAGGAATACACATGAACACCGTGTCCCACCGTGTCCTAATAAAACGAAGACAGTAAGTACGAAGGCATAGCCGACTACTAACACCCACATGCACAACAAGGTCATAAAATGTGTCATGATATCTGTCTAGACCGTCACATGATAAAAGTTGGTCACTCGCCCGCAGTATCAAATGTGCGCGTCTAGCCCTGGAACTCTCCGCAGCTCCGCATAGGCCAACCTCATAGGCCCGCATGAGGTATAACCCCGCATCGAGGGTAGCTACTCCCAAGATCGCCCCGACTCGCAGTCCGCATGGCCACAAAGACCGCATGACCACAAGGGCCGTAAACTAACCTGGAACTCCCGTAGTTCCGCATGGATCCCCTGGACCCGCATGAGGTATCCTCGAATCATGGTCCTGCATCACCGAGTCTACCCCGCGTCGGAGGCGACAACCTCCGGACACAAGTCAAGGTGAGTGGTACAATACCAACATAACGGCTGATAGTCAAACAACTTTAAGCGTAGTCGAGGGGAAAACCCCTTTACACTAACATCACAAGATACTAACACACGTAGCATCCTAACATGTTTACTTCTCAAATCAACAAGAAAGTATTACAAGGCTATCACAAACCAATACAATCAAGTTATTCACACAAGGTGCTTTCTACTAACAAGTTCGGGTATCTAACCCCAAAGTACTTCACACATTAAATCTTTAAAAGATCTGTTTCTTTCACATAAGTCACACAATACCCGTAGTATAAAATAGAGTACTGGCCCTTTTAAGAAAACCAAAACTCTTACCTTTGTAAAATCAAGTAACAACATTATTTTCCAAACGTCCAAGTTTGCCTAATTTCAAATGTTCACGTTTCTTATTTTAGAAAGGTTTCGTGGTTCATAGCCTTATTCATTTAAGAATATAATTCTCTTTTAAACAATCTGAGAAACATAAGTCTTATGTGAGTAGGATATTCTTGTTTATAACAATCTTATTACAACAGCCATGATATAGGAAATATTATTTTGTCTCATCTTAGCTTCTATGCATGGAAGTTTCTCCGGTTTTAATAATACTTAATTATTCAAAACATTTCCTTTATTAACGCTGCAAATGGTTTGTCGATACACATCCCGATTTCCAAAATCAAGAAAACATTCTTAAGCCGTTATACCTAACTTCCCATAAAGCTAGTATAACTCTTAAGTTTTCAAAAGAAACCAAGTATCACTCTTTTTCAAAACGATTTAGAAATCTTTTGAAATACTTCAAGTTCTTTATTATCACACATCAAGCCGCTTATAAACAAATCATTTACCTTTTAAAACCACAAAGTATTTTCGACCTACATAAAGTCGTTATAACCAACTTCCCATAAACCGTTATAACACTTTATGTTTCAAACCAATCAAATACATTTAAAACATGTACGTCTACCGTACTACATAGTTCACACATATCATGCTAGAAGAGATAGGGAGAGGTTCACATACCTCGCGACGAGTATCGACTAATAGCAAAACGCTCCAAGTACTTCCAACTGTCGGCTACTCCTTAAGCCAAGTAAATCGCGCCACACGTAGGTACTTCAACCTATAAGGCCACAAGGCGCTTTTTAACATTTAGACCATCGCAGAACATTCTACCAAAATTCGAAGACTCTCCCCGCAACAACAGAAATCTCCTCCTTTAACGACGCCGGCTAACAACCCAACCCGGGGGGGGTTACACATCTAACCCGAACGGTACAATTCTACTCCACAGAAAAGCTACACAAGCCTCATCAGAATACCTATGTAAAAACAATTCGATTCTTCAGATTAAGTCCAAAGACATTGCCACAAGCTATGTTCAGTTATATACATAGTATACTTCAACTATATATTCCTACAACATGTAATATCCAATTACAATAGGGGGACAAGATAATTACCTCGATAAGCCCATAATTATCCGAGTTTAATGTCGCTCCTGAGCAAGGTTTAGCTCCAACTCCGGGCGCTCCAACCCGCTCCAAACCACCCTTAGAAGTTCTAACCAACTTCTACATAACACTCCAACTAACTATGGAGATTTTCCCTAGGGTTTCGGTTTTGTGACTGACGGAAAGTATAATAGTATTTCCGGGCTTTTCGTATAGGTATAACCTTAGAATACTACAAGGTATACGGCTAAGGTAATTTGGGCATTATAAAAATACTTTTGAGAGTATTTCTACACCACAAAGGGGGGTATTATACGAAAGCAACTAGGCTAGGGGGGGGGGGTACACTCTCGGCTAGCACCCCTAGAGGGGGGGGGGTGCTCTCGGCCACAAGGGGGAGGGACGAGAACCATAAGGAAGGGAGGGGGAGGATTCTAACACTTAGGAAATATTTAGGATGAAGAAGTTCATCAAAGGAGAGGGGTATTTATAGCACAAGCCAAGGCCAACCAATGGCCAAGATCTAGCCAAGTGTATAGCAAGTGTAAGGCCAAGATTCACCCAAGTGCCCCCTAGACCCTACTCCTTAAAACCCTCACAAATATCTACACAAAATATCTACCACTTGACACCCCAAAGTCGTCCAAGTGCCGCCCACCTTGCCCACCAATGAGAGGGTGCCAAGTGCCGCCCTCTCGTTGGTCCAAAATGTTCCGTCTCTCGGAAAAATCCGCAAAAATAAGAAAAGACATAGCCGGAATTTTCCCCTCGCAAGTTATGTAAAACGTTTCGTCGAAAAACGACTCTAACCGTGTTGTGCACAAATGCCATTCGGCCAAACCCCCTATGCGGGTGTGACACGTCTCACCCTACTAATGGACCAAAATAATACATCTTCCGAAAATATCAACAATGGGCAAAATCTCGAAATAACAGTGGGCCCCACAAAATCAGAATTTCTCCCGTGCGCCCCACGTGACCAGTTCCGAAAATAAAAGTCCATAATGCACTACTATGCCAGGAAGTCCGAAGACCAAAACTGGGAATCCAAATCCCATTAACCACCCTTATTCCTTCACAAAAACCGGAAACTTTTCCGTGGAAAAATCACCTCTTTCTTCCTTTCCAATCTTTCTGTCGTATTCTCGTACGTACGTCCTCGCATACATACCCTGGAACTACGGGGTATAACATTCTTCCCCCCTTAGAAACATTCGTCCCGAATGTTCCTTCTAAGTCTCAAAACATACGTGCGCCAGTATAGTCTTCACTACTATACTTACGAAACAATCCTGCCATACCTGGCCACAGAAATACCTGCGCAACATACTTATATCCAAGTCTACGAGGAAACACCTCTAACATCACCACAAATCTTTTGTCACTTTGCCGCGAGCCTAGCTCCGACGACCCAACAAATGGTACCGGGCTGCTTGCGATCCCTGAGGCATGCCCTCACGGCCATCTTCTCGGGACGTGCCATACGGAGAGCCACGGTTCGGGTCTGTTCCCGTGGTAGAGGCTCTGGCCTCTTTATACGCTCAGCCCCCCGAACATAAATACGAAAGACCGGACGTACTGCCTCCTAAGTCGGACGGCAATTGCTAACATATAGGCAACCTGGCCTATTCTTCACATGAACTCAAAAGGCCCAAAGTAACTCGGGCTAAGTTCCTTCTGTTTCCACAACTCGTCACACTGTCCGGTGGTACTTTCAAGAAGACCGACCGTCAACCTGAACTCTAAGCGTCGTCGCCGATTATCCGCACGATTCCTCTGAGCTGCCAGAACTTCTTCTAGATGAGCTTTTCCCTATCCACAGTCTGCTGGAACAAGCCTGAACCAACTGTCTGAACCTTGCCAACATCGAACCAATCGACCGGCAACTTACACTTCCGCCCCTACAAGGCTTCATAAGGCGACCTCCGAACACTGAAATGGTAGCTTAAACGCTCCCTCCACAGGAGACAACAATCCTCACAACTACCCTCAAATCCACACACCGCCCGAGGGCGAATGCGATTCTGAGACTCACCAGAGTCCTTAACCCTGCCTGGTAAAACTTCCAGAAACAAAAACAGCCGTAACCTGGGCTCCACTGTCTGCCATAAGGTGCACGTAGGCACCCCGTGCAGCCTTACAACCTTTCTGATAAATCAACACTGCCGAGTGAACGGTCCTGACCGAAGAACACGATGAGCTGCCCCCATCGACCCGACCACCGGTCGAACGCATCCACGAACTCGTACGCTGGTTAACTAAACTTGGGCCTAACACCCTCGTGACCCTACCACAAGGCGGGACCACCACAACCAGACCCCACCACCAAACATGCCGCGGGTTGACCCGCAACGTGGCCTCAACCCGACCCGGCAAGGCGCAAAATACTATCTCCCCGAAGGAACAATCTTACTAAACATGTTACGAAAACCTAGCGGTCTTCTTAGCTCAACTACCCTCTTTCATTTCATACCACTTAGGGACCTATCCCAAACATAGCTCACGTGCACTATGCACTCCGATAAGGATCAAACATAACACTACACCTTTACTCGAGATGGCCTTACCTCTAAGGTCTGTACGTATAACACTCTAAGGCTCACACCTTCTCTATCCCCCAAAATCTTACTCGGTTAACCCACCATGATTTCTAATCACAACTACCACACTGCTATCAGAACATAGCACTTAAGGTATACTCACCTTGAAAGTTACCGGACCTTGCCGCTCGCCCTCTCCTCGCCCTGGTTAACCCGTCGATCTCTACGCTTTTTCGCTGTACATAAGCCCGCATACGTGCCATGCTCAAGCCCAATGAAGAATTACTCTTGCACAACCTCTCTTAGGTAGTCATCAAGACTCGCGATACATCGGTATACTCTCCGTAGCCAAATCCATAGCTAGTAATGTGGTCGCCTCTTTGCAGTCCATATTCTCTGTTCCTGGTCGTGGAACTGAAGGTTCAAATATCATGGCCGCAGTAGGAACTGCCGCCGCCGTGCTAAACTTTACTGGGGCTAGTGACGTCGCAGAAATCCCGAATGAAGCACCATCCAAGGTGATAATTGGGCTGTGCCCACGTAACCTCTCGAACTCTACTCAGCCTCCGCTACGCCTTGCCCTCCTGGGCCCGGTTGCCACGCGAGGCATATCGGTAGGGAAAGAAATACGTTTAGAGGTCCAACTTTCAACACGGCTCTAAGGCACGATCTCGAGTGAGAAGAATAGAAACCAATCCTAATTATTCTATAGCCTCACGATTATTGGTGGTGCACAACACACCGATAATCAAGACTCTTGATCTGATACGGCCTCAGACACTTTCCGAGGATTAATCGCTCGATACCACTTTTGTCACGACCCGATTCCGGCCCGTGGATCGTGCCTTACCCCGGGCACCCTAGTGATACAACATCAGAGTAATCAGCGGAACATAAAACAATACAAGACATATTATGAAATATGAAACAATAATCTGAGAAAAACTTGCCTTTCGGCATATATATAAATAACGACTTTTTCCAACATGAACAGTTTTAATCCTTTTTACAAACCCTTTTACAAACCCTGCCCACAACAGTACTACAGACCTCTAAGAAATGATACGACAACAATGGCGGGACAGGGCCCCGCCATACCCCTGAATGTAAACACCTACAACAACAGGGGACTATACCACTGATAAGCCTCCGGAGAAACGGAGCTTTCCCACACGCTGAACTGTGACCCTAAGAGCGAGGATCAATGATCGTGTACCTTTACTGCGGATGAACGCGGCCCAAGGAGGTCGATAACAGTACCAAGTATGTGAAATCAAAATAAATCAGAATGAAATCATAGTAGTCTATACAAAGCAGAGACATGTATGATAACCAAACTACGATTCACCATAAATAAGCGATCATGTCAAGTCGTGACTCACGCCTCAAGTCATCACTCAATTTTACCAATGGGTCTCACGCCCACAACATCAATCGTGCGTGGAATACCTTCCTCATCGCCGCAGCTTATGATACACAAACACCAAGGAATACACATGAACACCGTGTCCCACTGTCCTAATAAAACGATGACAGGTAAGTACGAATGCATAGCCTAATACTAACACACACACTACCAACAAGCTCATAAAAAGTGTCATGAAATCTGTCTGCAGGCCACATGATAAAAGTTGGTCACTCGCCCGCAGATCAAATGTGCGCGTCTAGCCCCGAACTCTCCGCAGACTCCGCATAGGCCAACCTCATAGGCCCGCATGGTATAACCCCGCATCGAGGGTAGCTACTCCCAAGATCGCCCGGACTCGCGACCGCATGGCCACAAAGACCGCATGACCACAAGCGGCCGTAAACTAACACGGAACTCCTGTAGTTCCGCATGGATCCCCTGGACCCGCATGAGGTATCCTCGAATCATGGTCCCAGACCGCCTGAGTCTACCCCGCATCGGAGGGCAGCTTAACCTCCGGACACAAGTCAAGGTGAGTGGTACAATACCAACATAACTGATAGTCAAACAACTTTAAGCGTAGTCGAAGGGAAAACCCCTTTACACTAACATCACAAGATACTAACACACGTAGCATCCTAACATGTTTACTTCTCAAATCAACAAGAAAGTATTACAAGGCTATCACAAACCAATACAATCAAGTTATTCACACAAGGTGCTTTACTAACAAGTTCGTATCTAACCCCAAAGTACTTCACACATTAAATCTTTAAAAGATCTGCTTCTTTCACATAAGTCACACAATACCCGTAGTATAAAATAGAGTGATCATTCTTTTAAGAAAACCAAAACTCTTACCTTTGTAAAATCAAGTAACAACATTATTTTCCAAGCGCCCAAGTTTGCCTAATTTCAAATGTTCACGTTTCTTATTTTAGAAAGGTTTCGTGGTTCATAGCCTTATTCATTTAAGAATATAATTCTCTTTTAAACAACTGAGAAACATAAGTCTTATGTGAGTAGGATATTCTTGTTTATAACAATCTTATTACAAAGACCATGATCTAGGAAATATCATTTTGTCTCATCTTAGCTTCTATGCAGATGGAAGTTTCTACTGGTTTTAATAATACTTAATTATTCAAAACATTTCCTTTTATTAACGCTGCAGTGGTTTGTCGATACACATCCTGATTTCCAAAATCAGTAAAACATTCTTAAGCCGTTATACCTAACTTCCCATAAAGCTAGTATAACTCTTAAGTTTTCAAAAGAAACCAAGTATCACTCTTTTTTCAAAACGATTTAGAAATCTTTTGAAATACTTCAAGTTCTTTATTATCACACATCAAGCCAGTTATAAACAAATCATTTACCTTTTAAAAACCACAAAGTATTTTCGGACCTACATAAAGCTGTTATAACCAACTTCCCATAAAGCCGTTATAACACTTTATGTTTCAAACCAATCAAATACATTTAACACATGTACGTCTACCGTACTACATAGTTCACACATATCATGCTAGAAGAGATAGGGAGAGGTTCACATACCTCGCGACGAGTATCGACTAATAGCAAAACGCTCCAAGTACTTCCAACCGTCGGCTACTCCTTAAGCCAAGTAGATCGCGCCACACGTAGTACTTCAACCTATAAGGCCACAAGGCGCTTATTAACATTTAGACCTCATCGCAGAACATTCTACCGAAAATTCGGCGACTCCCGCAACAGCGTAAATCTCCTCCTTTATCGAGGCCGGCTACCAAGCCAACCAGGGGGGGGGTTACACATCTAACCCGAACGGGTACAATTCTACTCCACAGAAAAGCTACACAAGCCTACTGTAATACAGTCCTATGTAAAAACAGTTCAGTTCAGTTCTTCAGGCTTAAGTCCAAAGACATTGCCACAAGCTATGTTCAGTTATATACATAGTATACTTCAACTATATATTCCTACAACATGTAATATCCAATTACAATAGGGGGACAAGATAATTACCTCGATAAGCCCATAATTATCCCGACTTTAATGTCGCTCACGAGCAAGGTTTAGCTCCAACTCAGGCGCCCAACCCGCTCCAAACCACCCTTAGAAGTTCTAACCAACTTCTACATAACACTCCAACTAACTATGGAGATTTTCCTGTGGTTTCGGTTTTGTGACCGGAAAGTATAATAGTATTTCCTGCTTTTCAGATAGGTATAACCTTGGAATACTACACGGTATTCGGGTAAGGTAATGTGGGCATTATAACAATACTTTGGGGAGTATTGCTACACCACAGAGGGGTATTATACAAAGCAACTAGGCTAGGGGGGGGGGGGTACACTCTCGGCTAGCACCCCTAGAGGGGGGGGGGGGACGAGAACCATAAGGAAGGGAGGGGGAGGATTCTAACACTTAGGAAATATTTAGGATGAAGAAGTTCATCAAAGGAGAGGGGTATTTATAGCACAAGCCAAGGCCAACCAATGGCCAAGATCTAGCCAAGTGTATAGCAAGTGTAAGGCCAAGATTCACCCAAGTGCCCCCTAGACCCTACTCCTTAAAACCCTCACAAATATCTACACAAAAATATCTACCACTTGACACCCCAAAGTCGTCCAAGTGCCGCCCACCTTGCCCACCAATGAGAGGGTGCCAAGTGCCGCCCTCTCGTTGGTCCAAAATGTTCCGTCTCTCGGAAAAATCCGCAAAAATAAGAAAAGACATAGCCGGAATTTTCCCCTCGCAAGTTATGTAAAACGTTTCGTCGAAAAACGACTCTAACCGGGTGTTGTGCACAAATGCCATTCGGCCAAGCCACCTAGGCGGGGGTGACACGTGTCACCCTCCTATTGGCCCAAAATAAAACATCTTCCGAAAATATCCACAATGGCCAAAATCTCGAAAACAAAGTGGGCCCCACAAAACCGTAAATTTCTCCCGTGGGCCCCACGTGACCATTTCCGAAAATAAAATTCCATAATTCTCTAATATTCCAGGAAGTCCGAATACCAACTCTGGGAATCCAATTCCCATTAACGAACCTTTTTCCTTCACAATAACCGGAAACTTTTCCGTGGAAAAATCACCTTTTTCTTCCTTTCCAATCTTTACAGCCGTATTCTCGCACGCACGTCCTCGCATACATACCACGGAACTACGGGGTATACCGCACACCGCAGATCCGGTATGTACTTTTATACTTGTCCTTGTCATTCTTTGTACGCTTATGATTTGTTTATCAGACGTTATTTCGTTTCCATATTCTGCACTGTTGTTATCGACCTTCCGAAGTGCGTTCATGCCCGCAGGTTTTAGGTACCCAGGTTGGTGATCCTTGCTCTTAGGATCTCGGTTCAGTCTATGGGAAAAAGCTCTATTTGCTCCGGAGGCTTATCCCTTGGTACGGTTTTCCCTGAGGTGGTAGATTCCTGTATTATGCGGGGGTATGGCGGGGCCCTGTCCCGCCACAGTTGTTATGTTAAAAACTCTTAGAGGTCTGTAGTCACATATTGTGGGTCAGTTTGTAAAGGAAAGGAGGCAACTGCTTCGGTTGTATATATTATGTCCAGGAAGGTAGCCCTATCGGCTAACCTGTTATTTTACTTCTGTTGTTTATATTAAAGTTTCTTGTATGTTCCGCTGATTATCTCTGATGTATACCTGTAAGGGTGCCCAGGTAGGGCACCGGTCGCGGGCCCGGGGTCGGGTCGTGTGAAAGGTTCTCATGGATTCGAGCTTTATTTCTTTACACTTGGTTGCTCTTTTTCATGGTCGCACTCTTTCTCAGACTTCCAAACTTATTCCACTTACATACATAAATTCCATACTAACTCGCCTCCACTCTTTGGAGTTACAAAATTAAACAACATAAGGCCGATTCGGCTCGCAACCGGTTCCGGTGGAATCGTCCACGAACCCAGAAACGATTAACTAGACTTGGGCCTTACACCCTCGTGACCCTGTCACGTAGCGGGACTACTACCAACTGATCCCATTTCATTTCAAGCTATGGGGCGACCCTTAATAGATCCCCAACCCGACTCGGCGTCATATTTAACTCTTTCCTTGGTCCGTCTTAACCCTTTACTACCCGAGAAGGCCTTATATACCTAAGGTCTCGACGGTTATCACATTCTCAGGCTCGCAATTTCCATGCTCCAAGCCTAACTTATCAGCCCCCCGTAACCGGGTACAAAAACTTCTCGTAAAATCATAGTCGTGTTGTCTTGACCACAACAACCATACGGCTCTCACCCGTACCATTCTCGAAATTCTACTACGTAGCTCAATCTATAACATAGTCTTCCATTTAGTCTCTTAATTAACTTCTTAAGTGTCACGACCCGAACCCGGACCCGTGACTGGTGCCTAACCCGGGCACCCAAGTAGTCATACATCAGAGAAAATCAGCGGAACATAAAAACAAGACATGAAGCAAGAGATATTATATATAAGCAAGCAACCAATACGATTGCCTTTCAGATATTAATACATAAAAACCCGAAGTTTAATCCTTTTACAACCACGCCTACGAGTACTACAGACCTCTAAGATTTACAACAACTATGACGGGACAGGGCCCCGCCATACCCCTGAATGTACAAGAACCTACAACTCAGGGAACACATACCAAAGATAAGCCTCCGAAGGGACGGAGCTTCCCAATACGCTGAAAGGTGATCCTAAAAGCGGGGATCGACAGCCAATGTACTTCTACCTGCGGCATGAACGCAGCCCCCCGAAGGAGGTCAGTACAACAGGTACCAAGTATGTGAAACTGAAAATGCTGTAGTTAAATCATAACAGTCTATATAAAGCAGGAGACATGTATGATGACCAAAAATACAGTATGCAACATAAAAGCAGTCAAGTCAGGGACTCACGCCCTCAAAGTCATCACTCAAATATAACTATGGGTCTCACGCCCACAACACTAATCATGTTCGCATCATGGCCGCATGCCCCCGGAATTCTGCATCGGTGTAGGCATGTCCATGATGCAACAATAATGACAATGCTGCATGGCCACATGCCCCCGGAATTCTGCATCGGTGTAGACATGCCCATGTAACATCAACAACAATATACTGGGTGATCAACCCTGCCGCATGGCCACATGCCCCCGGGATTCTGCATCGGTGTAGACATGTCCATGTGACCACAATAACAATATATCGGGTAATCAACCCTGCCGCATAGCCACATGCCCCCGGAATTCTGCATCGGTGTAGACATGTCCATGTGACCACAATAACAATATACCGCACAACCAGGCTATCATAAACAAACTCAAGCAAATTACCCTATTTCTAGACTTTTATAAAAAGATCCACTCTTCCTCAAGAAGTCACCTGATATCGACTTTTGCACAACAAGGGCTATCACAACAAGCATAGGCAAGTTATACACAACTCAAAGTACTTTCATTTTATGCCAAAGTCCGGGTTTTAACCCTAAAGTACTACGTACGTTAAATTCCTTTCAACGAGATCCATTCCTTTTATCGAGGTCACCCGATACCCGTAGTATAAAATAGAGTGACTCACATTTTTAGCAAACCAAAACACTTCTCTTATTTAAAGCCAAGTTATCACATTAAAACCAATGATAAAACTCTTCTTTTGTTTTCATAAAGTCGTTATAACTAACTTCCCATAAAGCTGTTAAAACACTTTATGTTTTAAACCAATTTAAGACATAACAATGCCTTTCTTTTTCCTAAAGTTCCAGTTTGCCTAATTCCAATTACTCAAGTCTCTTTTTAGAAAAGTTTCATAGTTCAATGTCTTAATCTCTTTTAAAACAATTGAATAACATATGCCATATGTGTGAGTAGTTTATTTTATAACCATCTTTATTAAAGCAGCCATGATCTAGGAAATGTAATATCATTTTGTCTCATCTTAGCTTCTATGCAGATGGAGGTTTCTACTGGTTTTAATAATACTTCATTATTCATTACATTTTCCTTTATTAACGCTGCAGTGGTTTGTCGATACTCATTCTGATTTCCGAAATCAGTAAAACATTATTCCCTTAAAACCAAGTGTTACTCTTCTTTCAAAAATGGTTTCTTAACTCTTGTGACATACTTCAAGTTTCTTATTATTCAGGCTTAAGTCAAAAGACATTGCCGTACAACTACGTTCAATTACCACACGTACGTTTACCGTACTATATATTATTCAGGCTTAAGTCAAAAGACATTGCCGTACCACTACGTTCAATTATCACACGTACGTCTACCGTACTATATATTATTCAGGCTTAAGTCAAAAGACATTGTCGTACTATATATATCTTCCTTTAAAATATCATGCTCAAGAGTATAGGAAGAATCACATACTTCGCGACGATTATCGACTAAAAGCAAAACGCTCCACGGCTATAACCCGGCTAGCCTTGTCCACCTTCTAAGTAGCACAAGCTACTTGCAAAACATTCAACCAATAAAGGTTATCAGTCTACTGTAATACAGTCCTATGTAAGCACAGTTTAACTTCTACTTATTCTTCTGATGTGATTTCAGTTCAAGTCTATTCTGTAATATCCTTCTATTACAGTTCAAATCTCTTCTATGAATCTTATATTCATTCTTATACAACTACGATATGTAATTCCCAATTACAATAGAAGGACAGTAGTATTTACCTCGATAAGCCCAAAATTATCCGAGTTTAATATCGCTCCTGAGCAACGCTTAGCTCCTACTCCGAGTGCTCCAATCCGCTCCAAAAACCCTTAGAAGTTCTACGCAACTTCTACTAAACACTCCAACCGACTATGAAGGTTTTCCTTAGGGTTTCGTTTTTGTGGCTAAAGGAAGTATAATAGTATTTGGGCTTTTGTATAAGTGTAACCTTGGGAATGCTACAAGGTATTTGGGCCAAGGTATTTGGGCATTATAACAATACTTGAAGAGTATTTCTATACCAAAAAAGGGGGGTATTTATACGAGACAACAAGGCTGGGGTACCCTCTAGTGGCACCACAAAGGGGGAGGGGGAGGCTCTCGGCCAAGGGCCTTTCACAAAGGGGGGGAGGGGGATTTGGACGATAGCAAAACAAGAGGGAGGGAGTATTTGAGACTTAGATAGATTGCTCAAGTTTTGGATGAAGAAAGTCTTCAACAAGGGGAGTATTTATAGGCTAACCAAAGGCCAACCAATGGCCAAGATGAAGACAAGTGTGGTGCAAGTGTAGGGCTAGATTTTAACCATGTGGACCTTATCCATCTACCACACAACTTGCACAAAATATCCTACCTACTCCCTTGACCCCAAATCGTCCAAACCGCCCACTATTGCTTCCAATGTGAGGGTGACACATGTCACCCTCCCGTTGGTCCAAAATGTTTCGTCTCTCGGAAAAATCCGCAAAAATTCTCAATGACATAGCCGGAATTTTCCCTTCGCAAGTTTAGTAAAACGTTTCGTCGAAAAACGATTCTTTTTGGCACTTGTGCCTAAATTTCGAACCTTGCCTACTTTAAGGCTTAATTTGTAATATGTACGCCCTCACGTACATACTCTGGAAATACGAGGTATAACATTCTCCCCTCCTTAGAAACATTCGTCCCGAATGTTCCTTCTCAAGACAGATAACGAAGAAGTTCCTCTAACAAGTTGCCAACGCCACACCTGGCCACGAAATAACACACGTTCTCTTCCTTCCTTACTCGTTGTGCCCTTCTCGAACACTTGAACTCTTCCAGTATACGTACCACACTTCAGTCATCGCTTCAGTTCCCAAAACTTTGGAGTCACCACCTCCAAACTTGGTCATCTCACTAGCTTCGCTTCCTTTAAGGCCATTCCCGGCCTTCACGAACCGATTCTGGTCGAACGCATCCACGAACTTATACGATGGTTATATAAACTTGGGCCTAGCACCCTCGTGACCCTACCACCTGGCGGGACCACCCAGAGCTGACCCTACCTCTAAACAGGCCGCAGGTTGGCCCTCAACATGGCTCCAACCCGACCTACTTAACGCATCAAGCTCTTGTTCCCCGCTCCGGAACAATCTTACCTCTACAGGTCATGAAAGCTACCACTTCTATTTCACACCACCCAGGGACTTATCACACAATACATTCTAGGCATAAAATGCACTCTGACAAGGATCATTTGCAAAATCCTTTACTCAAGATGGCCTTACATCTAAGGTCTTAACTATAATATTCTAAGGTTCACACTATCTCATCCCAGGCTTACCCTTTTACACTAACCAGGTTTCTGAATCACATTTTAGCACAAAGCTATCCGAACATAACACTAAACACATCATCACAACAAGCATACAAAACTCTAGAGGGTTAAGGATATACATGTCTCTACCGCTTTTCTAATCACAGTCCTGCCCTGCAGGGCGCATAGCTAGTGAAGGCGATGAACCAGCCACTGATCCAGAAGGCTGAGTCGTAACATCCGTGCTACCCTTGGTCGGACAGTTCCTTGCAAAATGGCCCCGCTGGCCGCAAAAATAACAAGCTCCCTTGGCACCACGACATTCCCCGAAATGCGGTCTACCACATCGACCACACCGAGGTAGGGTGATCGCACTGCCAACACCCCTACTCCCCTGGAAACCTGAACCCATGGAGCTCTGACCTGCTTCTGAATACTCTGGATGCTCTGAAGATTGTGGAGGACCACTCCGTACTGGCGGAGGTACAAAACTAGCCTGCTGCTGGGGCGGTCCGCCTCGAAAGGCACCAAAGGACCCTGTTGTCGCCCTTCTGCTGATCCTGGTCATTCCGTCGATTTCTCCGCTCCTCACCTCCAAGTGCATATGCCTGCATGCGGGCAATGTCCATGCCCGGCTGAAGAGCTACACCCGAGCAAGCCTCTGCCAAGTAGTCATCTAGCCCGGTAACGTAGCGGTGTACTCTGTCCCCCATATCAGCTACTACAGCGGGGGCATACCGAGCCAATGAGTCGAACTCCACATTGTACTCCGAATCAGACGCCCGCTCGCCTCAACATCAAAAATCTGGCCCGAGCCTCCTCATCTGTGGAGGCAAGAAATGTGCCGAAGGCCCTCAAAACTCGTCCCAAACGGCCGGAAGTGCATTCTCTCCCGGGACGGCTCCGCGAATCAAACGATCATTGCGGTATCACGCGGCCGATGCGAACCTAAGACCACCGACTCGGTCTCGAAGCCTTGATCACTCTCGGGATCCGTTAGAATCGCCGGATGAACTCCTGCGGATCATCCTCGTGCCTCGACCGTAGAACTCGCGCTACATCTCGAAAGTCCTGTAGCCTCAAACTATCCGATCTAGGGTGAACCGCCGCACTATCGAACTGCTGTGTCCACTTATCCTCATATCCGCCCACGACCACCGCGATGGCGCCATCTCCTTGTAACCCATCTCTTACGCCCGCACCATGGGACCGAGGCTCAGTCTGATAGTCTTAGCGACCATCGCTGCGCTCTAAACTCTCTTTGGTCTTTGGCGGCCGCGAAACTCGCCGTCGAAGCATCTGTCTCAGTCTTGGCCGACTGCGCGCTCGTACTCTCTGTATCCCACTAATAGCTCCTCGATTGCCTTGCCCATCCGGGCTCAGGTTGCCTTACGCGAGGCATAAGCGGTAAAGGAAAGGAATACGTCGGAGGTTCAACTTATCACACGACTCTAAGGCACGATCTCGGAATGAGAAGAATGGAAACCAATCCTAAATGTCCTGCCTCCTCGATTATAGATGTGGTGCACAACACACCGATAATCAAGACTCTACTAGACACTCAGTAGACACTTTCCGAGGATTAATCGCTCGATACCACTTTGTCACGACCGAACCGGCGTGGATCGTGCCTACCCGCACCCAAGTAGTCATACATCAGAGAAAATCAGCGGAACATAAAAACAAGACATGAAGCAAGAGATATTATATAGAAACAGGCCAACCAATACAGTTGCCTTCAGTATATTAATACATAAAACCCAACAGTTTAATCCTTTTTACAACCACGCCCGCAGAGTACTCTGCACTCTAAGATTTACAACAACTATGGCGACAGGCCCCGCCATACCCCTGAATGTACAAGAACCTACAACTCAGGGAACACATACCAAAGATAAGCCTCCGAAGGGACGGAGCTTCCCAATACGCTGAAGGGTGATCCTAAAAGCGGGGATCGACAGCCAATGTACTTCTACCTGCGGCATGAACGCAGCCCGGCGAGGTCGATAACAGTACCAAGTATGTGAAATCAAATGTCAGAGTTAAATCATAACTGTTATACCCCGTTTTTCCAGAGTAGGTACGTATGGACGTACGTACGAAATTTGAGCCTTAAGGTAGGCATTGGATTCGAAATTTGGGCACAAGTGCCGATTAGAGTCGTCGATTTACGAACGTTTCCACAGCTTTCGTAGAGAAAATTCCGGCTATGTCATTTATAATTTTTGCGGATTTTTCCGGGTGACGAAACATTTTGGACCAACGGGAGGGTGACATGTGTCACCCTCACATTGGAAGCAAATGGATTGGCTTGGACGATTTGGGCGTCCAAGAGCCTTGGTTGGCCTTGGCCGATTGGCTCCCTCTTTTGTGCCTTGCTTTGTGGCTTGCTTTGTGGCTTGTTTTGTGGAGTGTTTTGTGGAGTAGGGTTAGGGTGCACTTGGCTTGATCTTGGCCTTACACTTGCCTTGCACTTGGCTAGATCTTGGCCATTGGTTGGCCTTTGGTTTTGCTATAAATACCCCCCCCCCTTTGTGAAGACTTCATTCATCCACAAATGTTTCCAAGTCTTGAAATCCCTCCCCTCCCTCTTGTGGCTCTCGTCCTAAGCCTCTCCCCCTCCCCCTCCTAGTGGCCTTGGGCCGAGAGGTCTCTCCTCCTTGTGGTGTCCCAGTAGGGTACCCCAGCCTAGTTACTTTCGTATAATACCCCTTGTTGTGTTATAGAAATACTCTCCTAGTATTGTTATAATGCCCAAAATACCTTAGCCTTATACCTTGTAGTATTCCAAAAGTTACCTCTTTCGTAGAGTACTGAAAATACTACCTTTTGTCCTTTTTAGTCTCAAACCGAAACCCTAAGGAAAATCTTCATTGTTGGTTGAAGTTTTGGAGTAGAAGTTGGTTAGAACTTCTAAGGGTTGTTTGGAGCACTCGGAGTAGGAGCTAAGCGTTGCTCAGGATCGACTTTTTACTTGGATAATTTTGGGCTTATCGAGGTAAACACTCATTGTCCTTCTATTGTGATTGGAAATTACATGTTGTTGATTATATAGTTGAAGTATACTATATATAGTCTTGAGCGTAGTTAGTTGGCAATGTCTTTTGACTTAAGCTGAAGAATCTGATCGAATCGAATCAGAATTACATAGGGTATTCAGATGAGACTTGTGTCTTGTGTGGTAGAATTGTGCGCGTCCGGTTAGGCGTAAACCCCGGTTGGCTTGGTAGCGGCACCGATAGAGGAGGAGATTTACGCTGTTGTGGGAGTGCTACCGAATTTTCGTAGAAAGATAGAAACTTGTGTTTTGGGGTTAATAGACGTTTGTGACCTTTATAGGTGAAAGTACTAAGAGTAGCGTATTCTACCTCGAGTGGAAAGGGCTAGCAAGGTTGTAGTACTTGGAGCTTTTGCTTATTGTCGATAATCGTCGCGAGGTATGTGAACCTCTTCCTATCTCTTCTAGCATGATATGTGAACTATGTAAATGCGGTGACGTACGTGTTAACAGTGTTTGATTGTTCTTAAAACATAAAGTGTTATAACGGCTTTATGGGAAGTTGGTTATAAATGACTTTATGTAGGTAAGAAAATACTTTGTGGTTTTAAAAGAGTTATACTAAGCTTTATGGGAGTTAGGTATAATGTCTTAAGAGAGGTAAAGAAAATGGTTTCTTGATGTTAGAAGTTAAGAGACTTGATCTTATAAGATAAGAGACTTAACTTATTTGTTTTAATGTGAATGTTTGTGTGAAACCTCATTCGTGAGTAATGAGTACTTGGTTTTATTTAAAGGGATAATGTTTCTTGATTTGAAATCGGAATGTGTATCGACAGCACCACTGCAGCGTTAATAAAGGAAAATGTATTGAATAATGATGAATTGTATTAAAACCAAGAGAAACCTCCATCTGCATAGAAACTAAGATGAGACAAAATGATATACATTTTCTAGATCATGGTCATGTAATAAGAATGTTGTAAACAAGAATAACCTACTCACGTGAGACATATATTACTCAATTGTTCTAAAAAGGAATCAAGTGATTAAGTTTGGGAACTATGAAACCATTTGAAGATGAGAAGCTTGAATAATTGAAACTAGGCAACCGAACTTAGGAAAGAATGTCATACTTGATTTTGAAAAGGAATGTGGGTTGGTCATTCTAATACTACGGGTATCGGGTGACTTTTATAGAAGTAATGGATCTCTTTTAAAAGAACTTAACGTATGTAGTACTTTGGGGTTAAAAACCCGGACTTTGGTATAAATGGAAGTACTTTGAGTTGTTGTGAAACTTGCCTATGCTTGTTGTTGTGAAACTTGCCTATGCTTGTTGTTGTGAAACTTGCCTATGCTTGTGATGATAGCCTTTGTTGTACAAGTGGTATTTACGTATTTACCGCGTCTCGATAGAGGGCCGGTTGACTTGTTGAGAACTTACTGGGACGTGCTGGCAGTGATGGAGAATTCCACGGGTATGTTTCCATTTTGATTACTGTCTTGTTGTTGATATCACATGGACATGTCTACACCGATGCAGTATTCCGGGGGCATGCGGCCATGCGGCCGGGTTGATTACCCGATATATGGTTATTACTGCAACATGGACGTGTCTACACCGATGCAGTATTCCGGGGACATGTGGCCATGCGGCAGGGTTGACCACCCAGTATATTGTTATTGAGGTTACATGGGCATGTCTACACCGATGCAAGATTCCGGGCATGTGGCCACGCGCCTTGTTATTATTGTTGCATCATGGACATGTCTACACCGTCGCAGATTCCGGCACGCGCCATGATGCGAACATGATGGATGTTGTGGGCGTGAGACCCATAGTTATATTTGAGTGGTGACTTTGAGGCGTAAGTCCACGACTTGACATATCGTTTTTATGTTGTGAATCAGAAGTTTGGTTATCATACATGTCTCGGCTTTATAGACTAGTATGATTTCATTTACGATTTTTCTGCTTCACATACTTGGTACTGTTGTCGACCTCCTTCGGCCGAGCGTATAAAGAGGCGAGCCTCTACCACGGAATGAACCAACCGTGGCTCTCCGTATGGCACATCCTGAGAAGGGCCGTAGGGCATGCCTCAGGGATCGCAAGCAGCCCGATACCATTTGTTGGGTCGTCGGAGCTAGGCTCGCGACAAAGTGACAAAGTGGTATCAGAGCAGTTAGTCCTCGGAAAGTGTCTACAGACCGTGTCTAGTAGAGTCTTGATTATCGAT
Organism: Przewalskia tangutica; assembly: GCA_029844215.1. Taxonomy (NCBI): domain Eukaryota; kingdom Viridiplantae; phylum Streptophyta; class Magnoliopsida; order Solanales; family Solanaceae; genus Przewalskia; species Przewalskia tangutica. The sequence goes on from CM056726.1 coordinate 68,847,212, forward strand.
GTGTTGTGCACCACATCTATAATCAGGAGGCTATAGGACATTTAGGATTGGTTTCTATTCTTCTCATTCTGAGATCGTGCCTTAGAGCTGAGTTATGAGTTGGATCCCTCTGACGTATTCCTTTCATTACGATTATGCCTCCGCGCAGCGACCCGGCCCAGTGGGCAAGGCGCCGAGGAGCTGCTAGTGAGATACTGAGGAGTACGAGGCGCAGCCGGCCAAGACTGAGACAGTGCTTCCGACGGCGAGTTTCGCGACGCCGCCAGCACCAGCAGGGTTTAGAGCCGCAGCCGTGGCTGATGAGACTACAGTACCTGAGCCTCCAGTCCCACAGTCTGGAGCAGGGGAGATGGGTCACAAGGAGATGGCCCAGTTTTTGGCCAGGGTTGTGGCCAGATATGAGGACAGGCTGGATGCGGCAGTTCCAGTTCCAGCGGCACCTGTGGTGCACCCGAGAGCAGATAGTTTGAGGCTACGGGACTTTCTGAGTTGTAGCCCGCCAGAGTTTTATGGGTCGAGGCCTGAGGATGATCCGCAGGAGTTCATCCGTCAGTTACAGAGGATCATGCGGGTGATCAAGGCTTCAGAGACCGAGTCTGTGACCTTCGGTTCGCATCGGCTGCGTGATACCGCAGTCGATTGGTTTGATTCGTGGGAGCTTTCCCGGGGAGAGCATGCACCTCCAGCGGTATGGGATGAGTTTTCGGGGGCTTTTCTCACGCACTTCTTGCCTCCGCAGATGAGGAGGGCACGGGCCGACAAATTTTTGTTACTGAGACAGAGAGGGCGCACTGTCAGGGAGTACAATGTCGAGTTCGATTCTTTGGCTCGATATGTCCCTGCACTAGTTGCAGATATGGAAGATAGGGTGCATCGCTACGTCACCGGGCTCGATGATTACCTAGCAGAGAGTTGTTCGGGTGTTTCTCACCGCATGGACATTGCCCGCATTCGTGCTCATGACCTTGGGTGCGGCGAGCGCAGAGATCGACGCAGGTGGACCGCCACAGAAGGCCAAGACGGCCGGATATTTTAGCGACTTTCGAGGCGGACCGCCTCGGCCAGATTAGTTATGTACCTCCGCCATTGCGAGTGGTCCTCCGCACCGGGACCTCAGGATATTCGGGAGCGTGTCGTGGCTCCCGATGTTCGCGAGTAGGGTGTTGGCGGATCAGTCACCCCTACTCGGTGTGGTCGATGTGGTAGACCGCATTTCGGGAGTGTCGTAGTACGAGGAGCTTGTTACTCTTGCGGCCAACAGGCCATATGACGAGACTGTCCGACTGTGGTAGCGCTGGTAGGGCGGCCAGACTACTAGGCGATTGCGGGCCACGGTAGAGGTCGCGGTGGAAGTTTCCGATTTTAGCGGTCCTTGAACCGCCTAGTTTCGTATATCCTTAACTCGTAGATACTTGTATGTATTGATGTTAATGATGTGTTAAGTGTTATGTTCGGATAGCTTTGTGCTATAGTGTGATTTAAAAATCTGGTTAGTGTGAGATGGAAGTGGTAGCTTCCATGATGTGTTCCGTGTCGGCGAGCGGAAGTTGGCGCTACGGTGGTCGGGTTGGGGCCATGTTGCGGGCCAACCCGCCCCGTTCGAGGAAGCGGTCACTGGGTGGTCCCGCCAGTGGCGGTCACGAGGGTGCTAGGCCCAAGTTTAGATGACCATCGTATGAGTTCGTGGATCGTTCGACCAATCGATTCGTGAAGGCCGAATGGCCTTAGGGAAATCGAGATTAGTGAGATGACCAAGTTTGGAGGTGGTGATTCCAAGGGTTGGAAACAGAAGCGTTGACAGAAGTGTGGTACGGATACTAGAACGAGTTCGGGTGTTCGAGACGAGTACTACGAGAAAAGGGAGAAGTGAATGTGTGTTTTTGTGGCCAGTTATGGCATGATTGTTTTCGTGCGTATAGCAGCGAAGGCTATATTGCTTTGTTTGTTTTGAGACCTAGAAGGAACATTCGGACGAATGTTTCTAAGGGAGAATGTTATACCGCTTTTCCGCAGTATGTACGTAGGGACGTACGTACGAAATTTGAGCCTTAAGGTAGGCATTGGATTCGAAATTTGGGCACAAGTGCCGATTAGAGTCGTGTTCTGACGACACGTTTCCACAGCTTTCGGAGAGAAAATTCCGGCTATGTCATTTATACTTTTGGCGGATTTTTCCGCGTGACGACACACTTTGGACCAACGGGCGGGTGACATGTGTCACCCTCACATCGAAGCAAATGGATTGGCTTGGACGATTGGGCGCCCAAGAGCCTGGTTGGCCTTGGCCGATTGGCTCTCTTTTGTGTCTTGCTTTGTGGCTTGTTTTGTGGAGTGTTTTGTGGAGTAGGGTTAGGGTGCACTTGGCTTGATCTTTGGCTTAAACTTGCCTTTCACTTTGCAATTTCTTGGCCATTGGGTGGCCTTTGGTTTTGGTTTAAAGACCCCCCCCCCCCTGTGTGAAGACGTCATTCATCCACAAATGTTTCCAAGTATTGAAATCCCTCCTCCTCTTGTGGCTCTCGTCCTAAGCCTCTCCCCTCCTCCTAGTGGCCTTTGGCCGCAGGTCTCCTCCCCTGTGGTGTCTAGCCAGTGGGTACCCCTAGCCTAGTTACTTTCGTATAATACCCTTTGTGGTATAGAAATACTCCCCTAGTATTGTTAGAAGGCCCAAAATACCTTAGCCTTACACCTTGTGGTATTCAAAAATTTATCTCTGTGCGTAGAGTACGGAAAGACTACCTTTTGTCCTTTCAGTCTCAAACCGAAACCCTAAGGAAATCTTCATTGTTGGTTGAAGTTTTGGAGAAGTTAGTTAGAACTTCTAAGGGTTGTTTGGAGCACTCGGAGTAGGAGCTAAGCGTTGCTCGGGATCGACTTTTTACTTGGATAATTTTGGGCTTATCGAGGTAAACACTCATCGTCCTTCTATTGTGATTGGAAATTACATGTTGTTGATTATATAGTTGAAGTATACTATATATAGTCTCAACGTAGTTAGTTGGCAATGTCTTTTGACTTAAGCTGAAGAATCTGAATCGAATCAATCAGAATTACATAGGGATCAGACATGAGACTTGTGTCTTGTGTGGTAGAATTGTACGCGTCCGGTTAGGCGTAAACCCCACGGTTGGCTTGGTAGCGGCCTCGATAGAGAGAGATTTACGCTGTTGTGTGGGGAGGTGCTACCAATTTTCTCGTAGAAAGATGAAACTTGTGTTTTGGGGTTAATAGGCGTTTGTGACCTTTATAGGTGAAAGTACTAAGAGTAGCGTATTCTACTCGAGTGGAAAGGGCTAGTGGTTGTAGTACTTGGAGCTTTTTGCTTATTGTCGATAATCGTCGCGAGGTATGTGAACCTCTTCCTATCTCTTCTAGCATGATATGTGTGAACTATGTAAGTACGGTGACGCGTACGTGTTAATCGTGTTTGATTGTTCTTAAAACATAAAGTGTTATAACGGCTTTATGGGAAGTTGGTTATAATGACTTTATGTAGGTAAGAAAATACTTTGTGGTTTTAAAAAGAGTTATACTAAGCTTTATGGGAGTTAGGTATAATGTCTTAAGAGAGGTAAAGAAAATGGTTTATGATGTTAGAAGTTAAGAGACTTGATCTTATAAGATAAGAGACTTAACTTATTTGTTTTAATGTGAATGTTTGTGTGAAACCTCATTCGTGAGTAATGAGTACTTGGTTTTATTTAAAGGGATAATGTTTTACCGATTTCGAAATCGAATGTATCGACAGGACCATCGGCGTTAATAAAGGAAAATGTATTGAATAATGATGAATTGTATTAAAACCAAGAGAAACCTCCATCCGCATAGAAACTAAGATGAGACAAAATGATATACATTTTCTAGATCATGGTGCAGTAATAAGAATGTTGTAAACAAGAATAACCTACTCACGTGAGACATATATTACTCAATTGTTCTAAAAGGAATCAAGTGATTAAGTTTGGGAACTATGAAACCATTTGAAGATGAGAAGCTTGAATAATTGAAACTAGGCAAAGCCGAACTTAGGAAAGAATCTTGTTACTTGATTTTGAAAAGGAATGTGGGTTGGTCATTCTAATACTACGTATCGGGTGACTTTTATGAAGTAATGGATCTCTTTTAAAAGAACTTAACGATGTAGTACTTTGGGGTTAAAAACCCGACTTTGGTATAAATGGAAGTACTTTGAGTTGTTGTGAAACTTGCCTATGCTTGTTGTTGTGAAACTTGCCTATGCTTGTTGTTGTGAAACTTGCCTATGCTTGTGATGATAGCCTTTGTTGTACAAGTGTGGTATTTCTGTGTTACCGCGTCTCGATAGAGGACCGGTTGACTTGTTGAGAACTTCATTGGGGCGTCTTTGGCGGTGATGGAGAATTCCACGGGTATGTTTCCATTTTGATTATTGTCTTGTTGTTGATATCACATGGACATGTCTACACCGACGCAGATTCGGTACGCGCCATGCGGCGGGTTGATTACGATATATGGTTATTATCGCAACATGGGCGTGTCTACACCGTCGCGATTCCGGGACATGTGGCCACGCGCGGGGTTGACCACCCAAGATATTGTTATTGAGGTTACATGGGCATGTCTACACCGGCGCAGATTCCGGGTACGGCCACGCGCCTTGTTATTATTGTTGCATCATGGACATGTCTACACCGTCACAGATTCCGGCATGCGGCCATGATGCGAACATGATGGATGTTGGGCGTGAGACCCATAGTTATATTTGAGTGGTGACTTTGAGGCGTAAGTCCACGACTTGACATGATCGTTTTTATGTTGTGAATCGTAAGTTTGGTTATCATACATGTCTCGCTTTTATAGACTAGTATGATTTCATTTACTGATTTTTACAGCTTCACATACTTGGTACTGTTATCTTGACCTCCTTCGGGCTGCGTTCATGCCGCAGTAGAGGTACATCGGCCGTGGATCCCCGCTTAGGATCTCATTTCAGCGTGTTGAAAGCTCCGCCTTTCGAGGCTTATCTTTGGTATGTTTCCGAGTTGTAGGTTCTTGTACATTCAAGGGTATGGCGGGCCCTGTCGTCATAGTTGTTGTAAATCTTAAGTGTCTCAGAGTAATCGCAGGCGGGGTTTGTAAAAGGATAACTGTTCGGTTTTTATGTATATACCAAGGCAACTGCTTTGGTTGCTTGTTTATTTATTATATCTCTTGTTTCATGACTCGTGTTTTATTTTCCGCTGGTTTTCTCTGATGTTGTATCACTAGGGTGCCCGGGGTAAGGCACCAGTAACGGGCCCGGGTTCGGGGCGTTACAATAACAGTCTATATAAAGCAGGAGACATGTATGATGACCAAAAAATACAGTATGCAACATAAAAGCAGTCAAGTCAGGGACTCACGCCCTCAAAGTAATCACTCAAATATAACTATGGGTCTTACGCCCACAACACTAATCATGTTCGCATCATGGCCGCATGCCCCCGGAATTCTGCATCGGTGTAGGCATGTCCATGATGCAACAATAATGACAATGCTGCATGGCCACATGCCCCGACCGTGACGGCAGTAGACATGCCCATGTAACATCAACAACAATATACTGGGTGATCAACCCTGCCGCATGGCCACATGCCCCCGGAATTCTGCATCGGTGTAGACATGTCCATGTGACCACAATAACAATATATCGGGTAATCAACCCTGCCGCATGGCCACATGCCCCCGGAATTCTGCATCGGTGTAGACATGTCCATGTGACCACAATAACAATATACCGCACAACCAGGCTATCATAAACAAACTCAAGCAAATTACCCTATTTCTAGACTTTTATAAAAAGATCCACTCTTCCTCAAGAAGTCACCTGATATCGACTTTTGCACAACAAGGGCTATCACAACAAGCATAGGCAAGTTATACACAACTCAAAGTACTTTCATTTTATGCCAAAGTCCGGGTTTTAACCCTAAAGTACTACGTACGTTAAATTCCTTTCAACGAGATCCATTCCTTTTATCGAGGTCACCCGATACCCGTAGTATAAAATAGAGTGACTCACATTTTTAGCAAACCAAAACACTTCTCTTATTTAAAGCCAAGTTATCACATTAAAACCAATGATAAAACCCTTCTTTTGTTTTCATAAAGTCGTTATAACTAATTCCCATAAAGCTGTTATAACACTTTATGTTTTAAACCAATTTAAGACATAACAATGCCTTTCTTTTTCCTAAAGTTCCAGTTTGCCTAATTCCAATTACTCAAGTCTCTTTTTAGAAAAGTTTCATAGTTCAATGTCTTAATCTCTTTTAAAACAATTGAATAACATATGCCATATGTGTGAGTAGTTTATTTTATAACCATCTTTATTAAAGCAGCCATGATCTAGGAAATGTAATATCATTTTGTCTCATCTTAGCTTCTATGCAGATGGAGGTTTCTACTGGTTTTAATAATACTTCATTATTCATTACATTTTCCTTTATTAACGCTGCAGTGGTTTGTCGATACTCATTCTGATTTCCGAAATCAGTAAAACATTATTCCCTTAAAACCAAGTGTTACTCTTCTTTCAAAAATGGTTTCTTAACTCTTGTGACATACTTCAAGTTTCTTATTATTCAGGCTTAAGTCAAAAGACATTGCCGTACAAGTATGTTCAATTACCACACGTACGTTTACCGTACTATATATTATTCAGGCTTAAGTCAAAAAACATTGCCGTACCACTACGTTCAATTATCACACGTACGTCTACCGTACTATATATTATTCAGGCTTAAGTTAAAAGACATTGTCGTACTATATATATCTTCCTTTAAAATATCATGCTCAAGAGTATAGGAAGAATCACATACCTCGCGACGATTATCGACTAAAAGCAAAACGTTCCACGGCTATAACCCGGCTAGCCTTGTCCACCTTTTAAGTAGCACAAGCTACTTGCAAAACATTCAACCAATAAAGGTTATCAGTCTACTGTAATACAGTCCTATGTAAGCACAGTTTAACTTCTACTTATTCTTCTGATGTGATTTCAGTTCAAGTCTATTCTGTAATATCCTTCTATTACAGTTCAAATCTCTTCTATGAATCTTATATTCATTCCTATACAACTACGATATGTAATTCCCAATTACAATAGAAGGACAGTAGTATTTACCTCGATAAGCCCAAAATTATCCGAGTTTAATGTCGCTCCTGAGCAACGCTTAGCTCCTACTCCGAGTGCTCCAATCCGCTCCAAAAACCCTTAGAAGTTCTACGCAACTTCTACTAAACACTCCAACCGACTATGAAGGTTTTCCTTAGGGTTTCGTTTTTGTGGCTAAAGGAAGTATAATAGTATTTGGGCTTTTGTATAAGTGTAACCTTGGGAATGCTACAAGGTATTTGGGCCAAGGTATTTGGGCATTATAACAATACTTGAAGAGTATTTCTATACCAAAAAAGGGGGGTATTTATACGAGACAACAAGGCTAGGGGGGGTACCACCGAGGGCACCACAAGGGGAGGGGAGGCTCTGCCAGGGCCTTCACAAAGGGGAGGGCTTTGGACGATAGCAAAACAAGAGGGAGGGAGTATTTGAGACTTAGATAGATTGCTCAAGTTTTGGATGAAGAAAGTCTTCAACAAGGGGAGTATTTATAGGCTAACCAAAGGCCAACCAATGGCCAAGATGAAGACAAGTGTGGTGCAAGTGTAGGGCTAGATTTTAACCATGTGGACCTTATCCATCTACCACACAACTTGCACAAAATATCCTACCTACTCCCTTGACCCCAAATCGTCCAAATCGCCCACTATTGCTTCCAATGTGAGGGTGACACATGTCACCCTCCCGTTGGTCCAAAATGTTTCGTCTCTCGGAAAAATCCGCAAAAATTCTCAATGACATAGCCGGAATTTTCCCTTCGCAAGTTTAGTAAAACGTTTCGTCGAAAAACGATTCTTTTTGGCACTTGTGCCTAAATTTCGAACCTTGCCTACTTTAAGGCTTAATTTATAATACGTACGCCCTCACGTACATACTCTGAAAATACGGGGTATAACATTAAGGGTCCATTACATTCTCACACAACTCATCATCACCTAATTATCTCAAACTAGCACGTAAAACCTTGATGAGAGTTCCTTAACTGCTCATACCTTCCCGATATTTATTTAGTCCTTACCCAATCCTGGTAATCTAAAATCATCCTAGGCAACACACATGTGACCCCCAAACATAAATCCGTATAGTTGTATGTCACAATACCAACTATACTACAAACATTACCAACCTGGATACGCAATCCACATAATCCTTCCTGGGTCACTGCTGCCTTTCTCGTAGCTGCAAACAATCATAACTTGTTAGGGAGAGACGACCCTAACCATACAGCTCTATCGCACGATCTTAGAGTGAGAAGAATGGAAACCAATCCTAAATGTCCTGCAGCCTCCTGATTATAGATGTGGTGCACAACACACCGATAATCAAGACTCTACTAGACACTGCCGTAGACACTTTCAGAGGACTAAGCGCTCGATACCACTTTTGTCACGACCGACCCGGGCCCGCCATCGTGCCCAACACAGGCACCCTCTTGGTAAAAATCAGAGAATAGCACCGGATCATACACCACTAAAAAAAAATACTTAAACATAAATTAACAACAAAGGCCGATAAGGCCACCTTCCGTAAAAATATACTCAATCCGGAAATAGAAAGACATTTTTTCTTTACAACCCAAACCACAATGTGACTACAGACCTCTAAGAATAACAACCACAGGGACGGGGCCCCGCCATACCCTGAATGTACAACAACCGACAATACAGGATAAGCCTCCAAAGGAGGAGCTTCTCAACGGTGAACGGTGATCCTAAGAGCGATGATCGATGCGTACTTTACTGGCGTGAACGCGACTCGCCGAGGTCGATGCAACATGTACCAAATATGTGGCGAAATCGCGTAATGAAATCATAAGTCTAAAATAAAGCGGAGACATGTATGATAACTCGATTAACGAGACATCGTGCCTTACTAACAATGAGAGTAAATAGGTGTATACTTACAATATAAAGTAGGAAGCTCACGATCAAAACATGACCACCCGCCCGCAGTATCATTAAGCAATCCTATTCCTGGGACTATTTCACCCGTATAGATTGCGTGGACCCGCATGAGGTATTCCTCGCATGGGACTATTTCACCCGCATAAGCCCTTACGGACTCGCATGAGGTATTCCTCGCATAGGCTGGACCCGCCCGCATGGGACTATTTCACCCGCATAAGCCCTACGGACTCACATGAGGTATTCCTCGCATCGTGGGTAGCAAATCCACGGAAATATGCAATGCCACAAACCCGGGGAATGACCCCGCAATTATTACTGAACTACTAGCACAAATCTGGCTATCACACATAACATAAGCACTACCGGCTTATCATACAATATATAAGCAAGTTAAGCAACCCCCTAACTTCTTATTATTCTGTTTCTCATACACTCTCATTTTAGTTTACTTAAGGCACTAACATGTTCTTTATAAAAATCCGGGAATTTAACCCAAAGTACTAATAACCGTAGTATCAAGTTACAATTTCTTTTCAAGACTAGTCACAATACTTTTTAGAAATAAAATTAGGCTTCTAAATCAAGTGACTTCTTCTCTCGTAAAAGCCTTAGGCAATTGATGCCTTTAAATCAAATTGCCTTTCAATAAAATCCAGCCATTTATCTTTCCATAAAGCCAATATAACCAACTCCCCATAAAGTCGTTATATTCACTTTATACCTAAGTCAAGTACAATTTCCGATCCAAGAGACTTATACGTTTAAAACGAAACAAGTATCACATTCTTTAAAACTCTTCAAGTCCCTTAACATGCTTAAATTACTTAGAGTAAACCACTCTTTAGACTTTCCATAAAGCTATTATAACCGACTTCCCATAAAGTCGTTATACTAGCCTTATACATTAGCAATTTACATTTTTCCTTATAACCAAGAGACTTAAACTTTCCAACAAACAAGTATTAAAATACTTTCAACATACTTAAAGTCTCTTAACTTTTGAAAATCAAGATATCCTTAATATTTAATCAAGTGAGTTAATTCCCTAACTCAAACAACTTGGACATTCTTAAAATAAGCCAAGGATATCAAATAGACTAGATTTGTCAAAAATCTCGTACGTCTACCGTACTATACATTTACAACTTAATCATGCTCAAGAGATAAGAAAGTTCCATATACCTCTTCGGTTTAATCCACTTGCTAAGTCCAATCGCCGTACGTAGTATGTCAACCTATAATGACCATAGTACGTCTATTAACTTCTAGTTTCAAACGTAGAATGTTCCAAGTGCAAGTCACTAAATTCTACGGAAAATCGGACAGCACTTCCTTTGTTTTTACTAACTTTGCCACCTTTTTCAAGGCCGAATACAATAACCAAACAGCCCCAATTGGCTCACCACAATTTATAAGGTAGTTCAATACAAATGAATAACCAAACAGCCCCAATTGGCTCACCACAAACGATAACAAACTAGTCTAAACTATAATGTCAATTCGGCAATTAGGCAACAATACAAATCGTTTCCAATTCCTTTTTAATCCAAGTGGTTTAGTATAACATGATATCAAGCCGCAATTAATTATAGCTACTACATTTTCCAAGTAGGTAACATGCGACAATTCAACTTATCGATCAAATTGGATTTCAATTTCAAATGGCTAAATATGTCATTTTCGGATATTTGAGCTTCCAATTCCATAACACTTATCAAACTTCAAAACACATATCACATGACCACTTATAACTTATCATAACATGAAATCTTCAATTACAAAATAAAACGAAGATTATACCTCAATTAGCCCAAATATGATCCAAGAGTACAAGTCGATCTCTAGCACCTTTAGCTCCTCATTTCGACATTCCAATCCACCCCAAGCCACCCTTAGAAGCTTATGAAAAACTCATCTTCAAGTTTCAACTTCAAAGTTGAATAACCCTTTAGGTTTTCGCCTTGCGACTAATACGAAAACACCATTTTTCCGGGATCTTTCTATTGAGATACACTTATAATACCCTTAGGTACCTTGGTTTAAAGTGGGGAGATTATTGGACAACAAATAAAATTATTCCCTTCAAACCCTAAGCCTAAGCTGAGAGCCTCTATTGAGTTCTTCAAAATTTTTGTAAAATTTGTCTAAGTGTTTTGCCTTGTCTTGCACTAGTATACATATATAACAAGATGGAGGGTCAAGATTAGAACAAATGGGTGGTTAGGATGCACTTCACAAGGATCAAGCCAAGTGGCATTGACTTGGTCAACAATGTCAAGCTCTTGCCTTTGCAAGACTTGATCTTTTAAATTATGGTCAAATGACCATTTCCCCCATGTCAATTTCGTCCAAGAGTATTAAGGGGGGGGTGACACGTGTCGCCCTCCCGTTCGTCGCAATATTTCATTTTCCGACAAATTCCAAAATTCCGATAAATTTTTACTCGTCTCAAATCTTAACATTTGAGTTCTTATGTACGTTCTTAGAAACATATCCTGAAATTTCCGGGGTGTAACACTTCATAGGCTTCTAAGGAGTGCTTGGAGCGGATTGGAACCTAAGGAAAGGAGCTAAGAATTGCTAAGGAGCGAATTTGAATCTTGGAAAGATTAAGGGCTTGTAAAGGTATAATTCTTGTCGTTTTAGTAATTAAGATTACTTATGGTTGTAGCTATGGATATTAGCAAGCATGAGGTATTTAGTATGAAGTTTGATAAGTGTATTGATTGTTGGAACCCTAATCCGAAAACTAGTATGTTAGCCCTTAAGATTTTAATTTAAGTTGGTTACTAGTTAAGTTGTCATATGTTATATAAAGAAGGATATTGTAGTTGTTGAAGTTGTTCTTGACTATATAACATGTTGACCCAAGAACTTGGATTGGAAAAGAATTAGAAGACTTTTTGTTGTAGCACCTTTTAGCCGAGAATGGCATGGAAATTATTGGATTGTTTTATATTGTTGTGGGGCGGAATTTTACATGTATTGTAAGACGTGTAATCCCCTTTGTAATTGCTGAATTGATTTGAGCCTTAAATGTGGCGTTTAGTTATTGAATTCGACCTTGAAAAAGGTGGCAAAGTATGTAGAAACAAAAGAAGTGCTGCCCGATTTTTCGTAGAATTTAGTGACCTTGTACTTAGAATATTCTACGTTTGAAGCTAGAGGTTTAATGGATGTATTATGACCATTTTAGGTTGAAGTACTAAGTATAGCGTATTCTACTTGAAGGATGGAATAGCTATCAAGGTTGAAGTACTTTGGAGCATTTTGCTATTTGTCGATAATCGTCACGAGGTATGTGAACCTCTTCCTTTTTTTGACATGATTTTATGTATGGAATATACATGTGGTATTATTTCATGATTCCTCCTACTCTTAGAAGTTAAGAAATATGTATGTTGATTTACTCTACGTAAGGGTTACGTCTAAGTTATCCTAAGTTATTACCAAGTCTTATGGGGGATGTTGGTAAGAGTCGTTAGGAGGTATTTGGAGCCAAGTTGACTTGGCTAAGTTACGGCACAACTGAGAATAAGTATCGAACAAGCCACTGCAGCGTTAATAAAAGAAAATGTAACGATAATCAATTATGTTAAAATGTGTAGAATTCTCCATCTGCATAGAAACTAAGATAAGACAGAATTGTATTACATTTTCTAGATCATGGCTACTTGAATAAGATCGTTATAAATAAGTATAACTTATTCACAACGCACCAATGTATATGTTACTTAACTTATAAGATTTTACGTATGAAATTTTAAGACTATGGATCTCAAATTCTTAAAAGTTAAGGTACTTTATTTTTCAAGTTATGGGACTTGATTCTTAAGGGAAAAAATGAATTGATTTACAAGTATAGAATACTTGATTTGGAAAGACTTGATTTCTAAAGTTAAGAAACTTGTTTTCGTAAAAGTTAAGAGACTTGAAGTATTTTGAAAGCTATGTGATTTGATTTGAAAGTATAAGTCTCTTGGTTATAAAAGGAATGAATTTGTCTAAAACATAAAGAGTTATAACAGCTTTATGGGAAGTGGTTATAACAACTTTATGGAAGATTAAAAGAATGGTTTTCTTCAGTAATGTAAGCAAAGAAATGACTTGAAATAAAGAAGGGAAAATTGTTTTAAAGGTACCAATTGCTTAAGGTTTTAAAGAAAGAAGTCATGTGATTTAGAAGCCTATAATTGTATTTCTAAAAATGTATTGTGACTTGTCTTGAAAAGTAAGTATGACTTGATACTACGGTTATTAGTATCTTGAAAGTTTTATTTGGAAAAGAGTCATTTTAAAGGAGTAGAGGTGCGTAGTACTTTGGGTTAAATTCCCGGATTTTTATGTGTGAAACGAAAGTGCCATGAGTTTATAAAAATGGAGGTCTAAAGGTTTAATGAACTTTCCTATGTTTGCTTGTGATAGCTTTGAGTGCAAGTATTATATGTTTATGTTGTCGTGACTCTCAGTTGGAGGGCCGGCTGTCTTATTGTAAGTTTGCTTGGACGTACCGACAGTGATGTGGGATTCCACGGGTATGCTTCCATTATGATTGATCCTTGGACATGCTTATACGATGTGGGATTCCGGGGCATGTGACCAGGAGGCGGGTTAGATTCCCGGATTTGTTTTATTACCCATGGCCATGCTTATACGATGAGGGATTCCGGGGCATGCGACCATGCTATGTACGATTAATACTCCATGGGCTAGCTCCCCATGAAGACATGTACCCACGATGAGGGATTCCGGGGGCATGTTATATTATTACTCCATGGGCTAGCTCCCCATGAAGACCTACACCTACGATGAGGGATGCCGAGGGCACGTTATGGCCATGCTTATACGATGAGGGATTCTGGGGCATGCGGCCACGTTATATATATATATATATATATATATAAGTGTTGTATATGTTACACCTACGGCTGTCGGCAGTGATGTGGGATTCCACGGGAAGAGGTATATATATGTATTGTGTATGTGTACGCCGACAGTGAGGTGGGATGCCACGGGCGCGTCACATGGTTATATTTTACACTTATAGCTGTCGGCAGTGATGGGGGATTCCATGGGCACGCTTTGATATTTGTGTGACTTGATCGCGTCCCAGTTTGGGCCGGGTAGTATATGCGTCCCTCCATAATGGGTCGGATTATGTTATGAAAGATAAGTAAGTTAGATGGTAATGAACTTAATGACTTCTCCTAAGTATGTACGTAAGATATGGCTATAATTCTTAATGGAATGGAAAAGATAATGATGTGCAATTAAGTTCATAAGTGGTAATGACACGGCAGGATCTGGTATGTACTTTTTATACTTGCCCCTGTCATTCTTTTGTACAGTTATGATTTGTTTACTGTACTTTATTTCTGTTCCATATTCGGTACCTGTTGTACTTGTCACGACCCGACCCCGGGCCCGCGACTGGTGCCCTATCTGGGCACCCTTACAGGTATACGTCAGAGATAATCAGCGGAACATACATGTATACAACCGAAGCAGTTGCCTCATTTCGTTTACAAACTGACCCACAATATGTGACTACAGACCTCTAAGAGTTTTAACATAACAACTGTGGCGGGACAGGGCCCCGCCATACCCCTGAATATACATGAATCTACTACCTCAGGGAAAACCGTACCAAGAGATAAGCCTCCGGAGCAAATGGAGCTTTATCCCAAAAACTGAACCGAGATCCTAAGAGCAAGGATCACCAACCTGGGTACCTAAAACCTGCGGGCATGAACGCAGCCCCCCGAAGGGTCGATAACAAATTTAATATAGAACGAAATAACGTCAAGAAATGCATCATAACTGTACAAAAGAATGACAGGGACAAGTATAAAAATACATACCAGAACCTGCCGTGTCATTACCACTTATGAACTTAATCGCGCCTTATTATCTTTTCCCATTTCCAATAAAAGTTATAGCCACATTCTTATGTACAAGATTAGGAAAATCATTAAGTTCATTACTATATAACTTACTTATCTTTCATAAGTATAATCCGGCCCTTTAAGGAGGGGCGCCTATACTACCCGACCCAATCTGGGATGCGATCAAGTCACACAAATATCAAGCATGCCCGTGGAATCCCCCATCACTGCCGACAACTATAAGTGTAAAATATAACCATGTGACGCGCCCGTGGCATCCCACCTCACTGTCGGCGTACACATACACAACACATATATAGATCTCCTGCCCGTGGAATCCCACATCACTGCCGACAGCTATAAGTGTAAAGTATAACCATGTGACGCGCCCGTGGCATCCCACCTCACTGTCGGCGTACACATACACAACACATATATATATCTATACGTATAACGCGACCGCATGCCCCGGAATCCCACATCTTATAAGCATGGCCATAACGTGCCCTCGGCATCCCTCATCGTAGGTGCAGGTCTTCATGAGGAGCTAGCCCATGGAGTAATAATATAACATGCCCCCGGAATCCCTCATCATGGGTACATGTCTTCATGGGGAGCTAGCCCATGGAGTAAAATATAACATGGTCGCATGCCCCGGAATCCCACATCGTATAAGCATGGCCATGAAGTAATAAAACACGCGGGCATCTAACCCGGATCCTGGCTGCATGCCCCGGCATCCCTCATCGTATAAGCATGGCCAAGATCAATCACAATGGAAGCATACCCGTGGAATCCCACATCACTGTCGGTACGTCCAAGTAAACTTATAACAAGACAGCCGGCCCTCCAACTGAGAGACACGACAATGTAGACATATAATACTTGCCCTCACAGCTATCACAAGCAAACCTAGGCAAGTTCATTAAACCTTTAGACTTCCATTTTTATAAACCCATGGCACTTTCGTTTTACACATAAAAATCCGGGAATTTAACCCCAAGATACTAACACCCGTAGTATCCAGGCTGGTGTACATTTCACATAAGTCACGATACTTTTAGAAATACATTTCTCGGCTTCTAAATCAAGTGACCCTTACTTAAAAGCTTAAGCAAGTGATACCTTTAAATCACATTGCCCTTCATTAATACAAGTTATATCTTTTATTAAATTATTAGAGAAAACCATTCTCTTAACCTTCCATAAAGCCGTTATAACCAACTTCCCATAAAGCCGTTATAACCCTTTATGGTTTTAGACAAAACTCATTCCTTTTCTAACCAAGAGACTTCTACTTTTTGAAACCAAGTATTAAATACTTTCAAATCAATTCACTTAACTTTCAAAAATATAATTAGTCTCTTAACCCTTAGAAAACAAGTGACTCCTTTTATTATAAAGCCTTAGGCAGTTGATGCCTTAAAATCATGTTGCCTTTTCATTAAAATCAATTCATTAACCTTATATAAAGCAAATATAACCAACTCCCCATAAAGTCGTTATATTCACTTTATACCTTAACCAAAATACAATTTCCTATCCAAGGGACTTATACGTTTAAACGGAACAAGTATCACATACTTCAAAACTCTTCAAGTCCCTTAACTTTAATAAAACTTTTACATCCTTAATACTTTCAAAGAAGTGAGTTAATCTCCTAACTCCCCTGACTTGGCTATTCATAAAACTAGTACAAGATATCAAGGTGTTGTACGTCTACCGTACTACATACGTGCAACTAGTCATGCTCAAAGATAGGAAAAGTTCTACATAAAGTAAATCACACAACTACCTCTTAACTTCTAAGAGTAGAAGGAAACATGAAATGATACCACAGGTATATTCCATACATAGAATCATGCCAAAGGAAGGAAGAGGTTCACATACCTCGCGACGATTATCGACAAGTAGCAAAATGCTCCAAAGTACTTCAATCTTGATAGCTAATCCATCTTTCAAGTAGGATACGCTATACTTAGTACTTCAACCTATAATGGTCACCATACGTCCATTAACCTCTTACTTCAAACGTAGAATATTCTAAGTGCTAAGTCATTAAATTCTACGGAAAAATCAGACAGCACCTCCTTTGTGTTTACTTACTTTGCCACCTTTTTCAAGGCCGAATACAATAACCAAACACGCCACATTAAAGGGCACACCAATGCAATCAACAATAGGGGATTACACGCCTACTAGACGTGTAAAATTCCGCCCCACAAACGATATTAATTTAATACAACCTACTTGGCCAATTCGGCTACATTGAGGTACTACAACATTAATTCTTATCCAATTTCCAATTCAATCCAAGTTGTTAGCATAACATGATATCAAGTCGCAACCAATTATAACTACTATAATCTTTAAGTCAATAACATGCGACGATTCTAATAACGACCAAATTATAATCTAACTTAACATGGCTCACATTACATTTCGGATTTCCAAGGCCACAATCAATCCATAATCCTTACAAACTTCAACACATATACTTCATGCTAGCAACAAGTATAGCTAACAACAATATAATTAATCTTGTAACACTTTCAAAGAACAAGATTATACCTCAATGAATCCTAATCCAACTCCAAATCCGAAGTCGCTCCTTAGCAACCTAGAGCCTCTTCAAGATACTTCAATCCGCTACTTGAGACCCTTAGAACCACACCAACAATTTTCCTTCAAACTTCTCAACAAAACCTAGAAAGACAACTAGGTTTTCTTCTTGCGACTAACACGAAAACCATCTTTTTCCGGGATTTTTCTATTGAGACACGCTTACAATACACTTAGGAACCTTGGTTTAAAGTGGGAAGATTATTGGATAACAAACAAAAAAAATTCTTGTGGGAAGCTAGCCTAACCCGAGAGCACCTCAAAGGGTTCTTGGAATTCTTGGAAATTTTTCTAAGTGTCAAACTTGGTCTTGCTACTAGTAGTGTTATATAGAACCTTGGAGGGTCAAGATGCAACCATTTGGGTGGCTAGGATGAGCTCTTGCTAAATATCAAGACTAATTGACTCCTTTTGACTTGGTCAATAATCTCATGCTCACAAGTTGCAAGACTTAGTCATACAAGACTATGGTCAATGACCATTTGGGCCATGCCTTATTTCGTCCAAGGCATCCTAAGGGGGGTGACACGTGTCGCCCTCCCATTCGTCACAATATTACGTTTTCCGGCAATTCCATAATTTCGATAAATTTTTACAAGTCTCAAATCTTAACACTTGTGAGTTCTTTCGTACGTTCTTAAAACAAGTCCTGTAAATACGGTGTAATAAGACTGACTTCTTCGGGGCTGCATTCATGTCCGCAGTTTAGGTATTACGATTGTGGATCCGCGAGCTTAGGATCCTGGTTCAGCATTTTGAGATGGCTCCAATGTTCCGGAGTTGTCATGGCTATGTATATTCAGGGGTACGGCGGGGCTTTGTCCCGTCATAGTATTTTTTCAAATATTAGAGGTCTGTATTCATCTGTGGGCTGGACTAGCTAGAGTTGTTTGACATTGTTAAACAGTGTAGACCCTTTCGGGTAATTTTTATGTTATGGCAGCCTTATCGGCTTGGCCTTAGTTAAAAAAAAAAGTGTTATTTATCTTCCGCAGTTTATTATGTTGTATGATTATAAGGGTGCCCAGGTAGGGCACCAGTCGCGGACCGGGGTCGGGTCGTGACAATTCCATACATAGAATCATGTCATAAGAAGGAAGAGGTTCACATACCTCGCGACTTGAAGTATTTTGTAAGTATGCAATACTTGGTTTTCCGAAAGTATAAGTCTCTTGGTTATAAAAAGAATGTAGTTTGCCTAATGTATAAAGTTTTTATAACGACTTTATGGGAAGTTGGTTATAATATCTGTATGGAAAGTTATAAGAGTGGTTTACTCTAAGTAATGTAAGTATGATAAATGACTTGAAATAATGAAAGGCAAATTGATTTTTAAGGCATCAATTGCTTAAGGTTTTAAAGGAAAGAAGTCACTTGATTTAGAAGCCTATAAATGTATTTCTAAAAGGTATTGTGACTTGACTTGAAAAGTAGATATGACTTGATAGGGTTATTAGTATCTTGGAAGTTTTATATGAAAAAGAATCATTTTAAAAGAATAGAAGTACGTAGTACTTTGGGTTAAATTCCCGGATTTGTTTTATGTAAAACGAAAAGTGCCTTGAGTATATAAAATGAAAGTCTAAAGATTTAATGAACTTGCCTATGATTACTTGTGATAGCCTTGAGTGCAAGTATTATATGTTTACGTTGTCGTGACTCTCAGTTGGAGGGCCGGCTGTCTTGTTGTGAATTTACTTGGACGTACCGACAGTGACGGAGGCTTCCACGGGTATGCTTCCATTGTTATTGATCCTTGGACATGCTTATACGATGTGGGATTCCGGGGCATGCGACCAGGAGGCAGGTTAGATTCCCGGATTTGTTTTATTACCCATGGCCATGCTTATACGATGAGGGATTCTGAGGCATGCGACCATGTTATGTACGACTATTACTCCATGGACTAGCTCCCCATGAAGACATGTACCCGAGATGAGGGATTCCACGGGCATGTTATATACGATTATTACCCTATGGCCATGCTTATACGATGAGGAATTCCGGGGCATGCGACTATGTTATATACGATTATTACCCCATGGATTAGCTCTCCATGAAGTCATATACCCGAGATGAGGGATTCCACGGGCATGATATATATATATATATGTGTTGTATGTGTGTACGCCGACAGTGAGGTAGGATGCCTGTTATACCCCGTAGTTCCGGAATATGTATGTAAGGACGTACGTACGATTGTATAAACCCTAAGTAGGGTAAGAATGAAAGAATTGTTTTCCGACGGAAAATATTCCGAACCTTGTGAAGGAAATTTTACGTTTTCAACATTTTTTTTTCCAACTATGGAATTTTTCCGAGAGATTAAATATTTTGGACCAATAGGAGGGCGACATGTGTCACCCCAAGTGGACATGGGTGGACGTTTTTCAAGACTAGTGGGCAAGACAAGTGGCCAAAAGTCTTGCATGGCATTGCATGGCATAGTTGGACGTTTTTTTCAAGAGTTAGTGGGCTAGTCAAATGGTCAAAGTCTTGCATGGCATTTGTGGGACAAGTGGAGAAAGGAACCTACACAAACAATCTATACCATACACATGTTTTAATCCTAACCCTTGGTTGTCCTATATAAACACCTCTAGTTTATGAAAATCTTCCACACTTAGAATATTTCAAGACTTGAAAATATATTTCCTCTCCCTTTTCCTAGTTGCTCTCGTTCAAAGCCTATTTTTTTTGAGCAATTGTTGTCCAATAATTCTTAAACTTCTAAGTGTTCTTCCTTAATGTATTAGGAAGATTATTAACCAAGAGTTAGACAATATTTCACATCCTAGCCTCAAAAACCACACCTTGGCCGAGAGCTTGCCTAAGTGAAACCTTAGTGTTCTTCACTTTTTGGAGTTAATTCTTGAATAGAAATTGGTTAGAAACTTCTAAGGGTGACTTGTGGTGGTTTGGAACACAAATATTTGGAGCTAAAAACTTGCTTAGGAACGACTTTAAGTTCTTAGATATTTTTGGGCTAAATTGAGGTAATAAACCTTAACTTCTTTGTGAAGTTGATTATTATGTATATTGGATATTATACATATATTGGCTAAATTTGAATCTTGTTAAGATGTTAAAAGGAGAATTGGCATATTAGCCATTAAAATGGTAAAAATGTATCCATTACTTACTAAGAAGTGAACAACAAAGAAACTATAACTTATATAAAGATTGGAATATAAGTTGGAAGACTAATGAAGTAATTGGACAAGTAAAATTGTAAAAGTTGGCCAAGGACCCCAACTTAAGGACTGTATTTACTTTGGACCGTATCTACTTTGGACTGTATTTACATTGTTGTTGTTAAGGGGAAGATTGTTAAACCGTGTTCCGTTTGGGCGTGTGATCCCCTTCTTTAATTATTGTTGTTATTAAGGAGAGATTGTTAATCGCGTTCCGTTTGGGCGTGTTATCCCCTTCTTTAATTATTGTTGTTATTAAGGAGATATTGTTAATCGCGTTCCGTTTGGGCGTGTTATCCCCTTCTTTAATTATTATTGTTGTTAAGGGGAAGATTGTTAATCGCGTTCCGTTTGGGCGTGTGATCCCCTTCTTTAATTATTGTTGTTGTTAAGGGGAATATTGTTAATCGCGTTCCGTTTGGGCGTGTGATCCCCTTCTTTAAATTTCGGAATTATTGCGCCTTATTTATGGCATGTTGGTTACTATTATCGGGCCTTGAAAAAGGTGGAGGATTGAGTAGAAACGGGAAGTCGCCCAATTTTCCGTAGAATAAGAATCGTACTTAGAAGAATCCTACGTAAAACTAGAAGTTGATAGGCGTGTTTTGACTATTATAGGTTGACACTCTGCGCGCGACATATCCGACTTGGCAAATGGATTTAGCCGAGGAGGTATGTGATTCTTCCTATTCTCTTGAGCATGATATTTGTGAAATACATATATATAGTGCGGTAGACGCACGTGTGTTGAAGAAGTTGATTTCCCTTTTATGTCCTTGACTTGAATCTAGTTAAGTGACTTGTTATAAAATGTTAAGGACTTGAATTATGTTAAAAAGTTGTAAAACCTCATTCATGAGTAATGAGTACTTGGTCTTTAAAAGAATAAGTTATCTTGAATTCGGAAATGAGAGTAGTTGTCCTTGGATGGTTTAAAACATAAAATGTTATAATAGCTTTATGGGAAGTTAGTTATAACGACTTTATGAAAATGAAGAAATGGTTTTATTATTGGTTTTAAAATGGTAACTTGAAAGTTGTTTTAAAAAGATGTGAGACCTGATCGATCCCCGTCATGGGATTTGGTTTAAAAGTAAGAGACTTGAGAATTTGAAGTTTTGAAACTTAAACTAGTTCGAGAAGTGATTTGACATAGAAAAGGAAGGCATGGTATTGTCTTGATTTTTATTTAAAAAGAAAGTATGGAAATTGTTTGGTTTACTTAAAATAATAGTTACTCTATTTTGGATACTACGAGTATTGGTATCATGTGACTTTTGTGAAAGAGATGGATCTTTTGAAAGAGTTAAAGTATGTAGTACTTTGGGGTTAAAACCCGGATTTTTGGCATAAAATGAAAGTACCTTGAGTGTGAGTAACCTGCCTATGTTTGCTTGTGATAGCCTGGTTGTGCAAGTGTGGTATCCTTATGTTACCGCGTCCTCGATGGAGGGCCGGTCGTGTTGTTCTGGATCATCTTGGGTATACTGACTCGATGGAGGGTCCACGGGTATGCAGCCATGATGAGGGTTCGTTTCCCTGTTGATAGTGTTATTCCATGGACTAGCTCTCCATGAGGTCTACTGATGCAGGGTGGATCTGGTAGTTAGCCCTCGTACTTGCCCCGGTCAGCGACGTGATGCAGGGTGGATCTGGTAGTTGGCTTTTGTACTTGCCCCGGTCAGTGTTAGAACGAAGTGTCGTGATGCAGGGCGGATCTGGTGGTTAGCCTGCGTACTTTCCCCGGTCAGCGACGTGACGCAGGGTGGATCTGGTAGAGGCTATCGTACTTGCCCTGGCCACCGTGATCTGGTATTTAGTATTGTTGGTACGGTGGAATCTGGTAGTCGCTTCATTTGCCGGCGATTGAGGATGCAGGTGGATCTGGTAGCTATGCGCATTTGCCCCGTACGGTTCTTATGACACAGGTGGGATCTGGTGTTCATGTGTACTCCTTGGTGTTGTTATATCCTAGACTGCCGGCGGTGAGGAAGGAATTCCACGGGCATGATTGATATTGTGGGCATGAGACCCATGGTTATATTTGAGTGATGACTTAGAGGGCGTGAGTCCCTGACTTGACATGACTGTGTATATGTTGTGTACTGTAGTTTGGCTATCATACATGTCTCCCGCTTTATATAGACTATTATGATTTCATTACAGTATTTTCAGTTTCACATACTTGGTACCTGTTGTACTGACCTCCTTCGGGGGGCTGCGTTCATGCCGCAGGTTGAGGTACGTAGCTTGCTGATCCGCACTCTTAGGATCACTGTTCAGCTCTTGGAAAGCTCCATTTCTCCGGAGGCTTTGTCTTTTGGTACGGTTCCCTGAGGTTGTAGACTTTTGTACATTCAGGGGGTATGGCGGGGCCCTGTCCCGTCACAGTTGATCTCATTCTTAGAGGTCTGTAGTCCTGTTGTGAAGTTGGGATGTAACTGTTCACTTTTGGTATTTATATACATGCCGAAAGGCAACTTTTCTTTGGATAGACTGTTCTTATTTTACACTGTTTCATGTTTGCAAGTTTATATTCCGCTGGTTACTCTGATGTATGTCTACTTGGGTGCCCGGGTAAGGCACGATCCACGCCCGAACGGGTCGTGACAAAAGTGGTATCAGAGCAGTTAGTCCTCAGAAAGTGTCTACAGACCATGTCTAGTAGAGTCTTGATTATCGGTGTGTTGTGCACCACATCTATAATCAGGAGGCTGCAGGACATTTAGGATTGGTTTCCATTCTTCTCTCTCTGAGATCGTGCAGTAGTGCTGTCCTACTAGGTTGAATCCTCACTGACCTCTTCTTATGCACCAGTTATGCCTCCACACAAGGCAACCAGAGCCCAGAAGGGCAAGGCAGCGGAGGGAGTTGCTAGTAGGACGCCGAGAGTTACGGGGGCACAGGCCTAGTCTTTACCTGAGGAGATGTTTCAGACGGCGAGTTCCAGGACGTTGCCACCCCCAGCAGAGTTCGGGGTGGCGGCGGCCATCGAGACCACGATACACGATCCTCGATTACCACTGGAGCCGGAGGATATGGGCTCTGAGAGATGGCCCAATTATTGGCCAGGATCGTGGCTAGGCAGGAGGATAGACGGGAGGCAGCAGTTCCGGTTGTACCCGTAGTCTACCACAGAGTCGATAGCTTGAGAGTGCGAGACTTTTTGAGTTGCAGCCCACCAGAGTTCTACGGTGAGACACGAGGATGACCTCGGGAGTTTATACGACGATTCTGACGGATCATGAGAGTGATCAGGGCTTCGGAGACCGAGTCGGTATTATTGGGCTCACATCGGCTGCGTGATACTGCAGTCGACTGGTTTGATTCATGGGAGCTGTCCCGGGGGGAGCATGCGCCTCCAGCGGTTTGGGACGAGTTCTCATAGGCATTTCTCAGCCATTTCTTGCCGCCACAGATGAGGAGAGCGCGGGCCGATAGATTTTTGATGTTGAGACAGAGCGGGCGGACAGTTCGGGAGTACAATCTAGAGTTTGACTCATTGGCTCGGTACGTCCCCGCTTTAGTGGCAGACATGGAGGACAGAGTGCACCGCTATGTCACCGGGCTCGATGATTACTTAGCAGAGAGTTGCTCGGGTGTATCTCTTCAGTCGGGCATGGACATTGCCCGTATGCAGGCTTATGCACTTGGATGTGAGGAACGAAGAGGCCGATGGATTGACCAATACCAGCAGAAGAAGGCCAGGACAGCAGGGTCCTTTGGTAATTTTCGGGGCGGACCGCCTCAACAACAGGCTAGTTATGCGCCTCAGCCAGTACGGAGTACTCCACCACAGTCTTCAGGACGTTCGGGAGATTCGGGAGCAGGTCAGGGCTCCAAGGGTTCAGGTTTTCGGGAAAGTAGGGGTGTTAGTATGAGGAAGCCACCTCTACCTCGGTGTAGTCGATGTGGTAGGACCCATTATGGGGAGTGTCGTGCTAGTTTGGGTAATTGCTATACATGCGGCCAGCAGGGCCATTTTGCGAGGAACTGTCCGACCAGAGATAGCACGGATGTAGAGATTCAGCCTTCGGGACCAGTGGCTGGTTCATCGGCTTCTTTTGTTATGCGCCGTGCAGGGCAGGATCATGATTAGAACGACAAGGGAAAAGTGAAGCAATAGTTACAGGTATATCCTTAACCCTCTAGAGATTTGTATGCGTGATATGATGATTTTATGTTAAAGTGTTATGTTTGGATAGCACTGTGTAAAATTGTGATTTAGAAAACATGGTTAGTTGAAAAGGTAAGTTTAGGGGCAGGGAAATTGTGAGCCTTAGAATATTATAACAGTTGAGACCTTAGATGTAAGGTCGTCTTGAGTAAAAGATTTTACAGTTAGTCTTTGTCGAAGTGCTTGGTATACGTGAGAAGTATTGTGGGATAATTCCATAGGTCGAGCAAGATAAAAGTGGTAATTTTCATGACGAGAATATTAAGATTGTCCCGGACGGGAACAAGAATTTAGAGCGATAATGGGTCGGGTTGAGGCAATATCGAGGGTCAACCCGCAGCCCGGAATGAGGTGGGGTCAGTTTTGGGGTGGTCCCGCCAGATGATAGGGTCATAAGGGTGTTAGGCCCAAGTTTAGGTAACCATCGTACGAGTTCACGGATGTGTTCGACCATAATTGGGTCGTGAAGGCCGGGAATGGCCTTAGAGGAATGAAAGGTGTTACACCCCGTATTTACAGGACATGTTTTAAGAACGTACGAAAGAACTCACAAGTGTTAAGATTTGAGACTTGTAAAAATTTATCGGAATTATGAAATTGTCGGAAAACGTATTATTGTGATGAATGGGAGGGAGACATGTGTCACCCCCCCCCCCTTATTGTTGCCTTGGACGAAAATGTCATGGCCAAAATGGTCATTGACCATAGTCTTGGATGACTAAGTCTTGCAAGTAGTAGCTTGAGATTCTTGACTAAGTCAAAGGACCCACAAAGTCTTGATATTTAAATAAGAGCTCATCCAAACCACCCATTTGGTTGCATCTTGACCCTCCATTACACTATATAATACTAGTAGTAGTATGACAAGCTTAACACTTAGTAAAATTTCTCAAAAAATTTGAAGAGCAAGAGCACTAGCTCTCGGGTTCTCTCACAAAGAAGAAGAAGAATTTTTGTTTCTTGTTCATTAAGCTCCCCACTTTAAACCAAGGTTCTTGAGTGTATTGTAAGCATATCTCAATAGAAAAATCTCGGAAAAAGATAGTTTTCGGGTTAGTCTCAAAGCGAAAACCTTGTTTCTTTTCTAGGTTTTGGATTGGAAGTTTGAAGGAAAGTTGTTGGTATGGTTCTAAGGGTCTCAAGTAGCGGATTGAAGTGTCTTGAAGAGGCTCTAAGTTGCTAGGGAGCAAATTCGGATTTGGAGTTGGATTGAGATTCGTTGAGGTATAATCTTGTCTCTTAAAAGTGTTACAAGATTATTTATATTGTTGTTAGCTTTAGATGTTGCTAGCATGAAGTGTATGTGTTGAAGTTTATAAGTATTATGGATTTATTATAGCTTAAATCCGAAATGTTTTATTAGCCACTTGAAGTTGGATTACTAATTGGTCGTTTATTAGAAATTGTCGCATGTTACTTACTTGAAGATTATAGTAGTTATAATCGATTGCGACTTGATATCATGTTATGCTAACAATTTGGATTGAAATGGAAATTGGATAAGAATTGGTATTGTTGTACTCAATATGGCCGAAATTGGACTAGTAGTTGTATTAGTTTGATATCTATTGTGGGGCGGAATTTTACACGTCTAGTAGGCGTGTAATCCCCTATTGTTAATTGCTTTGATTGGGCCTTAAATGTGGCGTGTTTGGTTATTGAATTCGGCCTTGAAAAAGGTGGCAAAGTAAGTAAAAACAAAGGAGGTGCTGTCCGATTTTCCGTAGAATTTAGCGACTTAGCACTTAGAATATTCTACGTTTGAAGTGAGAGGTTAATGGACGTATTTGTGACCATTATAGGTTGAAGTACTAAGTATAGCGTATCCTACTTGAAGGATGGAATAGCTATCAAGGTTGAAGTACTTTGGAGCATTTTGCTACTTGTCGATAATCGTCGCGAGGTATGTGAACCTCTTCCTTCCTTTGGCATGATTCTATGTATGGAATATACCTGTGGTATCATTTCATGTTTCCGTCTACTCTTAGAAGCTAAGAGGTAGTTGTGGGATTTACTCTATGTAGAACTTTTCCTATCTTTTGAGCATGACTAGTTGCACGTATGTAGTACGGTAGACGTACAACACCTTGATATCCTTTACTAGTTTTATGAATAGCCTAGTCGGGTGAGTTAGGAGATTAACTCACTTCTTTGAAAGAATAAAGGATGTCTTAAGTTTTATTAAGTTAAGGGACTTGAAGAGTTTTAAAGTATGTGATACTTGTTCCGTTTTAAACGTATAAGTCCCTTGGATAGGAAATTATATTTTGGCTAAGGTATAAAGTGAACATAACGACTTTATGGGAAGTTGGTTATATTTGCTTTATGGAAAGATAAATGACTTGGTTTTAGTGAAAAGGCAACTTGATTTTAAGGCATCAATTGCCTAAGGTTTTATAATAAAAGGAGTCACTTGATTTCTTAAGGTTAAGAGACTTATTTTTTTCAAGTTAGGAGACTTGATTCTTAAAGGAAGAAATGAATTGATTTACCAGTATAGAATACTCGATTTGGAAAGACTTGATTTCTAAAGTTAAGAAACTTGTTTTCTTAAAAGTTAAGGGACTTGAAGTATTTTGAAAGTGTAAGTCTCTTGGTAATAAAAGGAATGAATTTGTCCAGAACATAAAGAATTATAACGGCTTTACGGGAAGTTGGTTATAACAACTTTATGGAAGATTAAAAGAATGGTTTTCTTCAGTAATGTAAGCAAAGAAATGATTTGAAATAAAGAAGGGCAAACTGTTTTTAAGGTACCAATTGCTTAATGTTTTTAAGAAAGAAGTCACTTGATTTAGAAGCCGGTAAATGTATTTCTAAAAAGGTATGGTGACTTGTCTTGAAGGTAGGTATGACTTGATACTACGGTTGTTAGTATCTTGGAAGTTTATTTGAAAAAGAGTCTTTCTAAAGGACTAGAGGTGCGTAGTACTTGGGGTTAAATTCCCGGATTTTTATGTAAGAAACGGAAGTGCCATGAGTTTATAAAAAAAGTGGAAGTCTAAAGGTTTAATGAACTTGCATGTATTTGCTTGTGATAGCTTTAAGTGCAAGTATTATATGTTACGTTGTCGTGTCTCTCAGTTGGAGGGCCGACTGTGTTGTTATGAGTTTACTTGGACGTACCGACAGTGATGTGGGATTCCACGGGTATGCTTCCATCATGATTTATCCTTGGACATGCTTATACAATGTGGGATTCCGGGGCATGTGACCAGGATGCGGGTTAGATGCCCGGACATTTTATTGGACGTACCGGCAGTGACGGGGGATTCCACGGGTATGCTTCCATTGTGATTGATTTTGGCCATGTTTATACGATGAGGATCTTGGGCATGCGGCCGGATGCGGGTTAGATGCGCGTGTTTTATTACTCCATGGGCTAGCTCCCATGAAGACATGTACCACGATGAGGATTAGGGGCATGTTATATTATTACTCCATGGGCTAGCTCCCGTGAAGACCTGCGCACTACGATGAGGATGCCGAGGCACGTTATGACCATGCTTATACGATGTGGGATTAGGGCATGCGCGTTATATATATATATATATATATATATATATATATATATATATATATATATGTTGTGTATGTACGCCGATAATGATGTAGGATGCCACGCGCGTCACATGGTTATATGTTACACCTACTAAGTGCGATGATGTGGATTCCACCGGCGAGATATATATATGTGTTGTGTATGTCTACGCCCGGCGGTGAGGTGGGATGCCACGCGCGTACATGGTTATATTTTACACTTATAGTATCGGCATTGATGGGGATTCCACGGGCACGCTTTGATATTTGTGTGACTTGATCGCGTCCCAGATTGGGCTGGGTAGTATATGCGTCCCTCCATAAGGGGTCGGATTTTGTTATGAAAGATAAGTAAGTTATATGGTAATGAAATTAATGATTTTTCCTAATCATGTACATAAGAATGTGACTATAACTTTTATTGAAAATGGGAAAAGATGATAAGGTACGATTAAGTTCATAAGTGGTAATGACACGGCAGGATCTGGTATGTATTTTTTTTATACTTGTCCTCGCTATCTTTTGTACGATTATGATCTGCTTATCAGACGTTATTTCGCTCCATATTCGCACTGTTGTATTGATTTTCTGAGAGCTGCGTTCATGCCCGCAGGTTTTAGGTACCCAGGTTGGTGATCCTTGCTCTTAGGATCTCGGTTCAGTTTTTGGGAAAAAGCTCCATTTGCTCCGGAGGCTTATCTCTTGGTACGGTTTCCCCTGAGGTTGTAGATTCATGTGTATTCAGGGGTATGGCGGGGCCCTGTCCCGCCACAGTTGTTATGTTAAAACTCTTAGAGGTCTGTAGTCACATATTGTGGGTCAGTTTGTAAAGGAAAGGAGGCAACTGCTTCGTTTATGTATTTACTATCCAGGGAGGTAGCCTTATCGGCTAACCTGTTGATTTTATCTTTGATGATTTATTTATAAGTTTCATGTATGTTCCGCTGATTATCTCTGATGTATACCGCAAAGGTGCCTGTGTAGGCACGATCGCGCCCGGGTCGGGTCGTGACAAAAGTGGTATCGAGCGATTAGTCCTCGGAAAGTGTCTACGCAGTGTTCAGTAGAGTCTTGATTATCGGTGTGTTGTGCACCACATCTATAATCAGGAGGCTGCAGGACATTTAGGATTGGTTTCCATTCTTCTCTCTTTGAGATCGTGCAGTAGAGCTGTCATAGTAGGTTGAATCCTCTCTGACCCCTTCTTATGTAACAGTTATGCCTCCACTGGCGGCGGGGCCCGGAAAGGCAAAGCGGCAGTGAGGCGCTAGTGGTACGCAGAGGGTTACCGAGAATCGCACGCACTATGCCCGAGGTAGTAGGCGGATTAGCGAGCTCACCACGCCGCGGTATTAGAGGAGCCAAGAGCGCGGTAGCTCCAGAGGTTCCTGCACCGAGCCTCCATCCCGCAGAGCGAGTTTAGAGATTATGGAGAGCAGATCAGGCTATTGACTAGCATAGTGGTAGGGCAGCACCGACAGGAGCAGGTAGCTAACCCTAGAGCCGACAGTTTGAGGATTCGGGATTTTCTGGGTTGTAGTCCACCCGAGTTTTATGGTTTGAGATCTGAGGATGACCCTCAAGAGTTAGTTCGGCAGCTACAACGGACTATGCAGGTGCTTAGGGCCTCGGAGACAGAGTCAGTTGTGTTAGCTTCTTACCGGTTACACGATATTGCGTTGAACTGGTTTGAGTCTTGGGAGCTATCGAGAGGTGTGGGTGCTCATCCGGCAGTTTGGGATGAGTTCACGGAGGCCTTTCTTGATCACTTTTTGCCTCCTGAAATGAGGAGAGCCCGTGTTGATAGGTTCTTGTCATTGAGGCAGAATGGGAGGACCATCAGGGAATACAACACGAGTTTGACTCGTTGGCGGTATGTCGCACACTATTGTGGCTGATATGGCGACGAGTTCACCGTTATGTGATGGGGCTAGACCATTATATGATTATTGCGCACAGGAGCCGCCCTTCAGCCGGTATGGATATTGCCAGATGCAAGCTTATGCGCAGGGATAGAAGAGAGAGAGAGAGGTCACTAGACTCGGGCGGGCCAAGAGGGCGTGTGTCACGACGATTCGGCCCGTGATCGTGCCTTACCCGGGCACCCTAGCGATACAACATCGAGTAATCAGTGAACATAAACGATACAAGACATATTATGAAATATGAAACAATAACTGAGAAAACTTGCCTTTGGCATATATGTAAATAACAACTTTTTCAACATGAGCAGTTTAATCCTTTTACAAACCCCGCCACAACGATTTACTGCACTCTACGGATGATATGACAACAGCGACGGACGGGGCCGTCATACCCCGAATGTAAGCACCTACAACAACAGGGACTATACGAACAAGCCTCCGAGAAACGGAGCTTTCCCATGACCAATCGTGACCCTAAGGCGAGGATCAACGATCGTGTACCTTTACTGCGGCATGAGCGCACCCAAGGAGGTCTGACAAAAATTTAGTATGTGAAATCAAAATATCAGAATGAAATCATAGCGATATATAAAGCGGGAGACATGTATGATAACAAAACTACGATTCACAATAAACAAGCGATCATATCAAGTCGGGACTCACGCCTCAAGTCATCCTCAAATATAACAATGGGTCTCACGCCCACAATATCAATCATGCCCGTGGAATACCTTTCCTCACCGCCGGCGATTTATGATATAAAAGCACCAAGGAACACACATGAACACCGTGTCCCACGTGCCATAATGAAAACGCATGGGGTAATGCGAAGGCATAGCCGACTACTAACACCCAGTACCAACAAGGTCATGAAGCGTATCATAAGATCTGTCTGCATCGTCACATGATCAAAGCGGCCACTTGCCCACGATCTAATGTGCGCGTCTAGCCACGAACTTTCCGCGACTCCGCGTAGGCCAATCTCATCGCCCACATGAGGTATTCCCGCGTCGAGGGTAGCTACTCCGACATCGTCACGGACTTCGCAGTCGCGTGGCCACATGGACCGCATGCCCATAAAGGGCGACACTAACCTGGAACTCGTAGCTCGCATAGGCCCACAGGACTGCGTGAGGTATTCTCGAATCATAGGTCCATCGACCGCTGAGTCTACCCCGCATCGGAGGGCAGCTTAACCCCCGGAATCATCTCAAGAGATGAGTGATGTAAAATACTAACACAACGGCTTATCGTTAAGCAACATAAGCACAACAAAGGAAAACCCCTTTACACAACATCACAAGATACTAACACACGTAGCATCCTAGCATGTTTACTTATCAATCAACAAGAAAGTATTACAAGGCTATCACAAACCAACACAATCAAGTTATACACACAAGGTACTTTAAGCTAACAAGTTCGTTTATCTACCCCTAAAGTACTTCATACATTAAATCTTTTAAAAGATCCGTTGCTTTCACATAAGTCACACAATACGTAGTATAAAATAGAGTGATTTGTCTTTTAAATAAACCAAAACACTTACCTTTGTAAAATCAAGTAACAACATTATTTTCCAAACGTCAAGTTTGCCTAATTTCAAATGTTCACGTTTCTTATTTTAGAAAGGTTCCGTAGTTCATAGTCTTATTCATTTAAGAATATAATTCTCTTTTAAACAATCTGAGAAACATAAGTCTTATATGTGAGTAGGATATTCTTGTTTATAACAATCTTATTACAAAGTAGTGATCTAGGAAATATCATTTTGTCTCATCTTAGCTTCTATGCGGATGGAAGTTTCTCTGGTTTTAATAATACTTAATTAGTCAAAACATTTCCTTTTATTAACGCTGCAGTGGTTTGTCGATACACATTCGATTTCGAAATCAAGAAACATTCTTAAGCCGTTATACCTAACTTCCCATAAAGCTAGTATAACTCTTAAGTTTTTCAAAACCAAGTATTACTTCTTTCAAAATGATTCAAAAATCTTTTGAAATACTTCAAGTTCTTTATTAACACATAACAAGCCAGTTATAGTTCAAATCAGTTACCTTTTAAAGACCACAAGTATTTTCTAACAACATAAAGCTGTTATAACCAACTTCCCATAAAGCCGTTATAACACTTTATGTTTTAAACCAATCAAATCGTTTAGCATACGTGCGTCTACCGTACTACATAGTTCCCACATATCATGCTAGAAGAGATAGGAAGAGGTTCACATACCTCGCGACGAGTATCGACTAATAGCAAACGCTCAAGTACTTCCAACCGTCGGCTACTCCTTAAGCCAAGTAGATCGCGCCACACGTAGTACTTCAACCTATAAGGCCACAAGGCGCTTATTAACATTTAGATCTCATCGTAGAACATTCTACCGAAAATTCGTGACCTCCCCGCAACAGCGTAAATCTCCTCTCTATCGAGGCTACCAAGCCAACCGGGGGTTATCGTCTAACCCTAGCGTACAATTCTACTCACTGACTACTACACAAGTCTCATGTAATACCCTATGTAATTACGATTGATTCTTCTTTAAATTCGGGCTTAAGTCGCAAGACATTGCGTAAGTATTATTCAGCTTAAGTCAAAAGACATTGCCGATAACTACGTTCGATTCTATATATAGTATACTTCAACTATATATTCTAACAATATGTAATTTCCAATTACAATAGAGGACAAGATAATTACCTCGATAAGCCCATAATTATCCTAGTTAAAGTCGATCTGGGCAATCGTTTAGCTCAACTCCGGCGCTCAACCCGCTCTAAACCACCCTTAGAAGTTCTAACCAACTTCTACACAATACTCCAACGGACTATGGAGATTTTCCTAGGGTTTCGGTTTTGTGGTTTAAGTATAATAGTATTTCTGGGCATTTTCGTATAGGTATAACCTTAGAATACAACAAGGTATACGGCTAAGGTAATTTGGGCATTATAACAATACTTTTGAGAGTATTTCTACACCACAAAGGGGGGTATTATACGAAAGCAACTAGGCTAGGGGGGGTACCCCACGGCCACACTACTAGGAGGGGGGGCGCTACTCTCGGCCAAGGGGGCCTCACGAAATGGGGAGGGGGAGCTCTCAAGACTTAGAGATTTTTTTGGATGAAGAAGTCTTCAAAGGGAAGGGGTATTTATAGGTCAAGTGAAGGCCAACCAATGGCCAAGATCTTGCCAAGTGCAAGGCAAGTGTAGGGCCAAGATTCACCCATGTGTCCTTGACCAACTAACACACAAAATATCCTACCAACTACACCTCTCCATTTCGTCCAATCCGAGCCCTTACGTCCGCCAATGGGAGGGTGCCAAGTGGCGCCCTCTTGTTGGCCCAACACGTTTCGTCTCTCGGAAAAATCCGCAAAAATTAAAAATGACATAGCCGGAAATTCCCCTACGAAAGTGGAAAGCGTTTAAAAAAACGACTCTAAACGGGTGTTGTGAACAAAATTAATTCGGCCAAGCCTTAGTACAAGTTTCAAATTTTCTACGTACGTCCTTACGTACATACTCTAGAAATA
This sequence comes from Przewalskia tangutica, assembly GCA_029844215.1. Lineage (NCBI taxonomy): Eukaryota > Viridiplantae > Streptophyta > Magnoliopsida > Solanales > Solanaceae > Przewalskia > Przewalskia tangutica. The sequence goes on from CM056726.1 coordinate 68,881,138, forward strand.
CGGGGTATAACATTCTCCCCTCCTTAGAAACATTCGTCCCGAATGTTCCTTCTAAGTCTCAAAACAAACACGTGCCAGTATAGTCTTCTCCACTATACTTACGAGAACAATCCTGCCATACCTGGCCACAGAACCATCCGCGCAAAATGCTTACATCAAAGTCCACGAGAAAACACCTCTAATCATCACCACAAAACACTTCTCACCGGGGTCTAAAATATACTTCTTTCGCACCTTCTCTTTACAAAATAAATGATCACACCTATGCTCGCCATACATGCTCGCTTCTCTCTTTACTCGTCGTAGATACCACTTTGTCACTTTGCCTGAGGCATTAACCTTCTCAGGCGACCCAACAAATGGTACCACTTTTGTCACTTTGTCGCGAGCCTTGCTCGACGACCCAACAAATGGTGCCGGCTGCACGCGATCCACGAGGATGTCGTACACTCGAACTCTTACCACGTTCGATACGGCTTCGCTTCAAAACTGGGTTACTATCCCTAACGTGGTCATCATTAATCGGGAACACTCTGGATGGATCTCCGATACTTTCCGAACATAATAATACGAAAGACGGACGTCGCCTCCTAAGTTGGACGGCAAAAGCTAACATATAGGCAACCCGCCTATCCTTCACATGAACTCAAAAGGGCCCAAAGTAACACGCTAAGTTCCTTTGTTATACCAAAACTCGTCACACCCTAACCACGATCTGGAACAAGCTGAACCAACTATCGAACCTTGCCAACATCGAACCAATCGGCCAAGAACTTACACTTCCGCCCCTACAAGGCTTCAAAAGGCGACATCCGAACACCGAAATGGTAGCTTAAACACTACCTCCACAGAGACAACAATCCCCGCAACTATCCTCAAATCCAAACAACGCCCGAGGCGAATGCGGTCTGAGACTCACCGAGTTCTTAACACATGCTTGGCAAAACTTCCGAAACAACAACAGCACCTACAGGCTCCATCGTTCGTCTTAAGGTGTAGGTAGGCACCTCGTGCAGCCCTACAACCTTTACGATAACTCAACACACCGAGTAAACGGTCCCGATCAAGAACACGATGGGCTGCCCCCATCGACCGACCAGCGGTCGAACGTATCCACGAACTCGTCTGTGGTTAACTAAACTTGGGCCTAACACCCTCACAACCCTAACACAAGGCGGACCACCACAACCTGACCCCACCACCAAACCTACCGCGGGTTGACCCGCAACGTGGCCTCAACCCGACCCGAACGCGCACAATACTAGCTCCCGATCCGAACAATCTCACTAATCACGTTTGAAAACCTAGCGGTCTTCTTAGCTCAACTACCCCCTTTCATTCCACACTACTGGACCTATCCCAACATAACTCACGTGCACTATGCACTTGGATAAAGTCAAACATAACACTACACCTTTCTCGAGATGGCCTCACCTCTAAGGTCTTTACGTAAAAGCTCTAAGGCTCACACCTTCTCTATCCCCAAAATCTTACTCGGTTAAACAACCATGATCTAATCACGACTAACACACTGTTATCGAACATAGCACTTAAGGTATACTCACCTTATCACACATACCGATCTCTGAGGTTAAAGATATATCTATATCTTCGCTTCACTCCTTAGTCGTTCAAATCAAACACGCCACGTAGGGCTCATAGCTGGAAGATGACGAACTACCCACCGATCCACGAAGGCTAAGTCCTCCTACAAGGACACCCCATCGACATCGAACCGGACGGTCGTGGTACAACAAGTACCGACTAAAAGACGACATTCCCGATGGCGTCACATCGTGAACCGGAAGCCACAGAGTTCGACCAACTCGCACACCCGAACGTCCCGAAATGCGCGGAAGACCACTGCGACCGGCAGAGGTGCATAGCAAAACTGCTGGTGAGGCGACTTGCCTCGAAAGTTACCAAAGGACCTTGCGGCTCTGGCCCTCCTCTGCTGTCCTTCGTTAACCCGTCGATCTCTACGCTTCTCGGCCTGCTGCGCATAAGCCCGTACACAGGACATGCTCAAGCCCAACTGAAGAATTACTCTTGCACAACCCTCTTTTAGATAGTCCTCAAGACTCGCGGTACATCGGTATACTCTCTGGTAGACAAATCTATAGCTAGTAACAGGGTCGCCTCTTTGCAATCAAAATTCTCTGTTCCCGGTCGTGGAACTGAAGGTTCAAATGTCATGGCCGCAGTAGGAACTGCCGCCGCTGTACTAAACTCTGCTGGGGCTAGTGACGTCGCAAAACTCCCCGAATAAAGCACCACCCTAGGTGATGATTGGGCCTGTGCCCACGTAACCCTCTGTACTCTACTCGCAGCTCCCTCGGCTGCCTTGCCCTCTGGGCGGGTTGCCATGCGGAGGCATAGCGGTAAGGGAAAGAAATACGTTAGAGGTCCAACTTACAACACGACTCTAAGGCACGATCTCGGAGTGAGAAGAATAGAAACCAATCCTAAAATATCCTATAGCCTCACGATTATTGGTGTGGTGCACAACACACCGATAATCAAGACTTCTTGGATACGGTGCATAGACACTTTCCGAGGATTAATCGCTCGATACCACTTTTGTCACGACCCGATTCGGCCCGTGGATCGTGCCTTACCGGGCACCCTAGCGATACAACATCGAGTAATCGGGAACATAAACGATACAAGACATATTATGAAATATGAAACAATAATGAGAAAAACTTGCCTTTCGGCATATATGTAAATAACAACTTTTTCAACATGAGCAGTTTAATCCTTTTACAAACCACGCCACAACGATTACAGCACTCTACGGATGATATGACAATAACGACGGGACGGGCCGTCATACCCACGAATGTAAGCACCTACAACAGGGGACTATACGAAGACAACCTCCGAGAAACGGAGCTTTCCCTAGCGAATCGTGACCCTAGGCGAGGATCAACGATCGGTGTACCTTTACTGCGGCATGAACGCAGCCCCGAGGAGGTCGATGCAAAAGTGCAGTATGTGAAATGAAAATATAAATGAAATCATAGCGATATATAAAGCGGGAGACATGTATGATAACAAAACTACGATTCACAATAAACAAGCGATCATATCAAGTCGGGACTCACGCCTCAAGTCATCCTCAAATATAACAATGGGTCTCACGCCCACAATATCAATCATGCCCGTGGAATACCTTCCTCATCGCCAGTGATTTATGATATAAAAGCAACAAGGAAAACACATGAACACCAGGTCCCACCTGTGCCATAATGAAAAAGTAAAGGTTAAGTAAGAAGGCATAGCCGACTACTAACACCCCCAGTACCAACAAGGTCATGAATCAGATCATAAGATGCATGCACCGTCACATGATCAAAGCCGCCACTTGCCCGCAGATCTAATGTCGCGTCTAGCCACGAACTTTCCGCGACTCGCATAGGCCAATCTCATCGCCCGCATGAGGTATTCCCCGCTCGGTAGCTACTCCCCGCATCGTCCCCGACTTCGCATCGCGTAGCCACGTGGACCGCGTGCCCATAAAGGGCGCACACTAAATGGAACTCTCGTAGCTCGCGATAGCCCACAGGACTGCATGAGGTATTCTCGAATCATAGGTCCATCGACCCGCTGAGTCTACCCGCGTGGAGGCGCTTAACCCCCGGAATCATCTCAAGAGATGAGTGATGTAAAATACTAACACAACAGCTTATCATTAAGCAACATAAGCACAACAAAGGAAAACCCCTTTACACAACATCACAAGATACTAACACACGTAGCATCCTGTTATACCCCGTATTTCCAGAGTATGTATGCGAGGACGTACGTACGAGAATACGGCAGAAAGATTGGAAAGGAAGAAAGAGGTGATTTTTCCACGGAAAAGTTTCCGGTTTTTGAGAAGGAAAAAGGTTCGTTAATGGGAATTGGATTCCCAGATTTGGTATTCGGACTTCCTGGAATATTAGAGAATTATGGAATTTTATTTTGAAATGGTCACGTGGGCCCACGGAGAAATTTACTGGTTTTGGGCCCAGCTTTGTTTTGAGATTTTGGCCATTGTGGATATTTTTGAAAGACGTTTTGAGGGCCAATAGGAGGTGACACGTGTCACCCCGCCTAGGTGGCTTGGCCGAAGTTACATTTGAGCACAGTGCGTAGAGTCGTTTTCCGACAAGCGTTTCCACGCTTTCGTAGGGAAAATTCGCTATGTCCTTTTTAATTTTTGCGGATTTTTCCGAGAGGCGAAACATTTTGGACCAGCGGAGGGTGACATGTGTCACCCTCGCATTGAAGCTGTGGCGTCCAAGTGGACGATTGGTTCACGAATTGGATTGATATTGTGGCTCACGTTTTTGGCCCTATTGGTTCCTTGTTTTGGCCTTGTTTTATGGCTTGTCTTGTGCCATGTTTTGTGGAGTAGGGGTTAGGGTGCACTTGGCTTGATCAAGGCCTTACACTTGCCTTGCACATGGCTTGATCTTGGCCATTGGTTGGCATTTGGGTTTGCTATAAATACTCCCCCTTTGTGAAGACTTCATTCATCCACAAATGTTTCCAAGTCTTGAATCCTCCTCCTCTTGTTGACTCTCGTCCAAGAGCTCCTCTCCCAGAAAGTGGCCTTTGGCGGGTGAGGTCTCCTCCTTGTGAGGTCTAGGTAGGGTACCCCTGCCTAGTTGTTTTAGTATAATACCCCTTGTTGTGGTATAGAAATACTCCCTAGTATTGTTATAATGCCCAAAATACCTTAGCCTTGTACCTTGTAGTATTCCAAAGATACCTCTTTCGTAGAGTCAGGAAATACTACCTTTTGTCCTTTTAGTCTCAAACCCAAAACCCTAAGGAAATCTTCAGAGTTGGTTGAAGTATGTGACTCGACGTTGGTTAGAACTTCTAAGGCTTGTTTGGAGTGGTTTGGAGCGCACGGAGTGAGCTAAACCTTGCTCGGGATCGACATTATAACTTGGATAATTTTGGGCTTATCGAGGTAATTATCTTGTCCTCTATTGTAATTGGAAATTACATGTTTGTTAGAGTATAGTTGAAGTATACTATATATGGAACTACTTAGTATTCGCAATGTCTTTTGACTTAAGCTGAAGAATAAAGAATCGAATCGAATCTGTATTTACATAGGGTATTGCGGTAGACTTGTGTAGTATTCAGTAGAATTGTACACGTCGGGTAGATGTAAACCCCATGGTTGGCTTGGTAGCGGCCTCGATAGAGAGGAGATTTCTGTTGCGGGGAGGTCTTTAATTTTCTATAGAAAGATAGAAACTTGTGTTTTGGGGTTAATAGACGTTTTTACCTTTATAGGTGAAAGTACTAAGAGTAGCGTATTCTACCGAGGAGTGGAAAGGGCTAGCAAGGTTGTAGTACTTGGAGCATTTTGCTTATTGTCGATAAATCGTCGCGGTATGTGAACCTCTTCCTATCTTTTCTAGCATGATTGTTGTGAACTATGTAGTACGTACATGTGCTAAGTGATTTGGTTGGTTTAAAACATAGGGTGTTATAATAGCTTTTTGGGAAGTTAGTTATAACGACCTTATGTAAGTGAAAATGGTTTCTTGATGTTAGAAGTTAAGAGACTCGATCTTATAAGATAAGAGACTTAACTTATTTGTTTTAATGTGGATGTTTGTGTGAAACCTCATTCGTGAGTAATGAGTACTTGGTTTTTAAAGGGATAATGTTTTACTGATTTCGGGAATCAGAATGTGTATCGACAGACCACTGCAGCGTTAATAAAAGGAAAATGTATTGAATAATGATGTGTTGTATTAAAACCAGTAGAAACCTCCATCCGTAGAAGCTAAGATGAGACAAAATGATATTACATTTTCTAGATCATGTTTCATTGTAATAAGATCGTTATAAACAAGAATAAACTACTCACATATATGACATATGTTACTCAATTGTTCTAAAAAGGAATCAAGTGATTAAGTTTGGGAACTATGAAACCTTTTGAAAATGAGAAGTTGGAGTAATTGAAACTAGGCAAACTGGAACTTAGGAAAAGAATGTTGGTACTTGATTTTAAAAGGAAAGTGTTCTGGTTTACTTAAAAATGTGGGTTGGTCATTCTAATACTACGGGCATCGGGTGACTTTGATAAAAGTAATGGATCTCTTTTACAAAACTTAACGTATGTAGTACTTTGGGGTTAAAAACCCGGACTTTGGCATAAAATGAAAGTACTTTGAGTTGTGTGAAACTTGCCTATGCTTGTGATGATAGCCTTTATTGTACAAGCGTTGTGTTTCTGTGTTACTGCGTCTCTCGATAGAGGGTCGGTTGACTGGTTGAGAACTTACTTGGACGTGCCGGCAGTGACGGAGAAATTCCACGGGTACGTTCCTGTTGATAGTATTATTGTTGTTAATCGCTTTGGACATACTGACACGATGCGTAGCGCACGGGTATGCTTCCATTTTGGTTAAGGTCTTGTGGTTAATCGCTTTGGATATACTGACACGATGCGTAGCGCACGGGTATGTTTCCATTTCGATTATCGCCTTGTGATTTCCTTTTGGACATCCTGACACGATGCGTCGCGCACGGGTATCGTCCATTTGGAAAGTTGTCTTATTGTTTCCTTTGGACATACCGACACGATCGTAGCGCACGGGTATGCTTCCATTTGGATTCTTTGTCTTGTTGTTGAGGTCACATGGACATGTCTACACCGATGCAGAATTCCGGGCATGTGGCCATGGGACATTGGTATTATTGTTGCATCATGGACATGTCTACACCGTCTACGATTCCGGGCATGCGGCCATAATGCGAACTGATTGATGTTGTGGGCGTGAGACCCATAGTTATATTGGAGTGATGATCGTTTTATGTTGTGAATCGTAGTTTGGTTATCATACATGTCTCTGCTTTATATAGACTAGTATGATTTCATTTCTGATTATACGATTTCACATACTTGGTACTGTTGTCTTGACCTCCTTTCGGCCGCGTTCATGCCGCGGTAGAGGTACATCGATCGTGGATCCTCGCTCATAGGATCACGGTTGGTAGCGTTTAAGCTCCGTTTCTCCGAGGCTTATCTTTTAGTATGTGTTCCACTGAGTTGTAGGTTCTTGTACATTCGGGGTATGGCGGGCCACATCCGTCATAGTCGTTAATATATCTTAGAGGTCTGTAATCTTTGTAAGCGGGGTTGTAAAAGGATTAAAGCTGTTCGAGTTTTATGTATATACCGAAGGCAATCGCTTGGTTGCTTTGTTTATTTATTATATCTTTTGTTAAATGACTCATGTTTTATGTTCCGCTGATTTTCTCTCGATGTATGTATCACTAGGGTGCCCGGTAAGGCACGATGCCCCGAACGGGTCGTTACAAAAGTGGTATCGAGCGATTAATCCTCGGAAAGTGTCTGCACCGTGTCTAGTAGAGTCTTGATTATCGATGTGTTGTGCACCACATCTATAATCGTGAGGCTGAGGACATTTAGGATTAGTTTCCATTCTTCTCATCCCGAGATCGTGCCTTAGAGGCATGTTGTAAGTTGGACCCTCCGGCGTATCTCGTTTTACGATTATGCCTCCGCGCAAACCGAGAGCCCGAAGGGCAAGGCGGCGAGGAGCTGCTAGTGAGATCTGAGGAGTATGAGCGAGCCCGCATGACGAGGTTGTGCTTGACGGCGGTTTCGCGCCGCCCGGCCCAGAGTTTAGAGCCGCAGCGTGGGCTGATGAGACTACAATACTGAGCCTCCGATCCACACCGGCGCGGGAGATGGGTCACGAGAGATGGCGATTATTGGCGAGTTGTGGCGGATATGAGGCAGTGGATCGCAGCGATTCGGTTCGATGCACCAGATGGTTCACCCCGGCGAATAGTTTGAGGCTACGGACTTTCGAGTTGTAGCCCGCGAGTTTTACTGGTCGAGGCACGAGGATGATCCGCGGGAGTTCATCCGGCGATTCTGACGGATCACGCGGGTGATCAAGGCTTGAGACCGAGTCTGTGACCTTTGGTTCGCGTCGGCTGCGTGATACCGCGATCGATTGGTTTGATTCATGAGCTTTCCGGGAGAGCATGCACTCCAGCAGTATGGGATGAGTTTTGGGGGCTTTCTCACGCACTTCTTGCCTCGCGGATGAGGAGGGCACAGTAAACGATTTTTATTCTTGAGACAGAGAGGCGCTCTGTCGGAGTACAATGTCGAGTTCGATTCTTTGGCTCGATATGTCCTGCGCTTAGTTGCGAATATGGAGGATAAGTGCATCGCTACGTCACCGGCTAGATGATTATATGGTGAGTCTTGTGCGGGTGTTTCTCTTCACCGCATGGACATTGCCCGCATGCAGCTCATGCACTAGGATGTGAGGCACGGAGGGTCGACGGAATGACTGGATCGCGAGAAGAGGCCGGGCAGCGGTCCTTTGGTGGCTTTCGAGGCGGACCGCCAAAGAGCTAGTTATATACCCCCACCGATGCAGTGGTCCTCCACCGTCTTGAGGAGCGGTCGGGGCTCGAGGTTCAGATTTTGGCGAGCGGGGTGTTAACGGTGAAGCCACCCTACCTCGTTGTGACCATTGTGGTAGACTCCATTTTGGAGAGTGTCGTGCTAGATTGGGAGTTTGTTTTGCATGCGGCCAGCAGGGCCATTTTGCGAGGAACTGTCCTACCAAGGGAAGCGCGGATGTTACGACTCGACCCAGGATCTGTGGTGGTTCATCACCTTCTACACTATCGCCTGCAGGCGGCCTATGATTAGAGTGGGCGGTAGCTTCAGTATATCCTTAACCTCTAGAGTTTTGGTATGCTTGTTATGATGATCTCATTATTGTGTGCTATGTACGGATAGCATTGTGATATGTGTGAGTTAGAATGCATGGTTAGTTGGAAAGATACGTATGGAGGCATGGTAAGTGTGAACCTTAGACTATTTCACGACTGAGACCTTATAGGTAAGGTCGTCTTGAGTAAAAGATTCGTTTTATGTTTGACCTTTATAAGGGTGAGTAGTATACGTGGGATTTATTTGTGTGATAAGTCCATGGGTAGTGTGAGATGGAAGTGGTAGCTTTCATGATGTGAATTAGTAAGATTGTTAGGATCGGGAACAAGAGTTTGCTGCAGTTGGGGTCGGGTTTAGGACCATTTGCGGGTCAAACCGTAACCCGGTTTGGGGTGGGCCAGTTCTAGGTGGTCCCGCCGGTGGTAAGTCACGAGGATGCTAGGCCCAAGTTTGTATGATCATCGTATGAGTTCGTGGGCGCGTTCGACGAAGCGGTTCGTAAAGGCGGGAATGGCCTTAATGAAGTTGAGGTTAGTAAGATGACCAAGTTTGGAGGTAGTGACTCGGAGATTTTCGAACGGAGTAATGACTGAAGTATGGTACGTCTTTGGGAGAGTTCGAGTGTTCGAGAAGGACACGACGAGTAAGGAAGGAAGATAACGTGTGTTATTTCGTGGCCAAGCTGTGGCGTTGGCAATTTGTTAGAAGAGCTTCATCGATATCCGTCTTGTGAAGGAACATTCGGGACGAATGTTTCTAAGGAGGGAGAATGTTATACCGTATTTCCAGTATGTATGCGAGGGCGTGCGTGCGAGAATCTGGCGAAAGATTGGAAAGGAAGAAAGAGGTGATTTTTCCACGGAAAAGTTTCCGGTTTTGAGAAGGAAAAAGGTTCGTTAATGGGAATTGGATTCCCAGTTTGGTATTCGGACTTCTGGAATATTAGAGAATTATGGAATTTTATTTTGGAAATGGTCACGTGGGGCCCACGGGAGAAATTTACTGATTTTGTAGGCCCACTTTGTTTTGAGATTTTGGCCATTGTGGATATTTTTTTGAAAGACGTTTTTGAGGCCAATAGGAGGTGACACGTGTCACCCCGCCTAGTGGCTTGGCCGAAGTTACATTTGGGCACAGTGCAGGCTAAGTCGTTTTCAGAAAGCGTTTCCACAGCTTTCGTAGGGAAAATTCGCTATGTCCTTTTTAATTTTTGCGGATTTTTAGAGGCGAAACATTTTGGACCAGCGGGAGGTGACATGTGTCACCTCGCATTGAAAGCTGTGGGCGTCAGTGGGCGATTAGTTCACGAATTGGATTGATATTGTGGCTCGCGTTTTTGGCCCTATTGGTTCCTTGTTTTGTGCCTTGTTTTGGCCTTGTTTTGTGGCTTGTCTTGTGCCATGTTTTGTGGAGTAGGGTTAGGGTGCACTTGGCTTGATCAAGGCCTTACACTTGCCTTGCACATGGCTTGATCTTGGCCGTTGGTTGGCATTTGGGTTTCTATAAATACCCCCTTTGTGAAGACTTCATTCATCCACAAATGTTTCCAAGTCTTGAATCCTCCTCCTCTTGTTGACTCGTCCAAGAGCTCCTCTCCATGAAAGTGGCCTTTGGCCGTGAGGTCTCCTCCCATGTGAGGTCTGGCCAGGGTACCCCTAGCCGAGTTGTTTTCGTATAATACCCCGTGTTGTGGTATATAAATACGCCCCTAGTATTGGTATAATGCCCAAAATACCTTAGCCTTGTACCTTGTAGTATTCCAAAGATACCTCTTTGGGTAGAGTCCGAAATACTACCTTTTGTCCTTTTAGTCTCAAACCAAAACCCTAAGGAAATCTTCATAGTTGGTTGAAGTATGTGAGTAGAAGTTGGTTAGAACTTCTAAGGGTTGTTTGGAGTGGTTTGGAGCGCAGTGGAGCTAAACCTTGCTCAGGATCGACATTATAACTTGGATAATTTTGGGCTTATCGAGGTAATTATCTTGTCCCTCTATTGTAATTGGAAATTACATGTTTGTTAGAGTATAGTTGAAGTATACTATATATGGAACTACTTAGTATTCGTGATGTCTTTTGACTTAAGCTGAAGAATAAAGAATCGAATGAATGTATTTACATAGGATGTATTGTGCGGTAGACTTGTGTAGTATTCTTGAGGGAATTGTACACGTCGGGTAGGCGTGTAAACCCACCAGTTGGCTTGGTGGCCGGCCTCGATAGAGGAGGAGATTTACGCTGTTGTTGCGGGAGTGTCTTTGAATTTTCTATAGAAAGATAGAAACTTGTGTTTTGGGGTTAATAGACGTTTTGACCTTTATAGGTGAAAGTACTAAGAGTAGCGTATTCTACCGAGGAGTGGAAAGGGCTATGTAGGTTGTAGTACTTGGAGCATTTTGCTTATTGTCGATAAATCGTCGCGAGGTATGTGAACCTCTTCCTATCTTTTCTAGCATGATTGTTGTGAACTATGTAGTACGGTAGACGTACGTGCTAAGTGATTTGGTTGGTTTAAAACATAGGGTGTTATAATAGCTTTATGGGAAGTTAGTTATAACGACCTTATGTAAGTGAAAATGGTTTCTTGATGTTAGAAGTTAAGAGACTTGATCTTATAAGATAAGAGACTTAACTTATTTGTTTTAATGTGGATGTTTGTGTGAAACCTCATTCGTGAGTAATGAGTACTTGGTTTTAAAGGGATAATGTTTCTTGATTTGGGAATCGAATGTATCGACAGGACCGCTGCGGCGTTAATAAAAGGAAAATGTATTGAATAATGATGTGTTGTATTAAAACCGGAGAAACCTCCATCTGCATGAAGCTAAGATGAGACAAAATGATATTACATTTTCTAGATCATGGTCTTGTAATAAGATCGTTATAAACAAGAATAAACTACTCACATATATGACATATGTTACTCAATTGTTCAAAAAAGGAATCAAGTGATTAAGTTTGGGAACTATGAAACCTTTTGAAAATGAGAAGTTGGAGTAATTGAAACTAGGCAAACTGGAACTTAGGAAAAGAATGTTGGTACTTGATTTTAAAAGGAAAGTGTTCTGGTTTACTTAAAAATGTGGGTTGGTCATTCTAATACTACGGGCATCGGGTGACTTTGATAAAAGTAATGGATCTCTTTTACAAAACTTAACGTATGTAGTACTTTGGGGTTAAAAACCCGGACTTTGGCATAAAATGAAAGTACTTTGAGTTGTGTGAAACTTGCCTATGCTTGTGATGATAGCCTTTATTGTACAAGCGTTGTGTTTACGTATTCTTTGCGTCTCGATAGAGTCGGTTGGTAGTTGAGAACTTACTTGGGCGTCTTCGGTGACGGAGAAATTCCGCAGTGCGTTCTCGCTGATAGTATTATTGTTGTTAATCGCTTTGGACATACCGACACGATCGTGGCGCGGGTATGCTTCCATTTTGGTTAAGGTCTTGTGGTTAATCGCTTTGGATATCTTGACACGATCGTAGCGCACGGGTATGTTTCCATTTCGATTATCGCCGTGATTTCCTTTTGGACATATCGACACGATCGTAGCTGCGGGTATCGTCCATTTGGAAAGTTGTCTTATTGTTTCCTTGGACATCTCGACACGATCGTGGCGCGGGTATGCTTCCATTTGGATTCTTTGTCTTGTTGTTGAGGTCACATGGACATGTCTACACCGATGCAGAATTCCGGGGGCATGTGGCCATGGGACATTGGTATTATTGTTGCATCATGGACATGTCTACACCGATGCAGATTCGGGCACGCGCCATAATGCGAACTCGATTGATGTTGTGGCGTGAGACCCGTAGTTATATTAGAGTGATGATCGCTTTATGTTGTGAATCGTAGTTGGGTTATCATACAGTTCTCCTGCGTTATATAGACTAGTAGGATTTCATTTACTGATTATCTGATTTCACATACTTGGTACCTGTTGTACTGACCTCCTTCGGGGGGCTGCGTTCATGCCGCAGGTAGAGGTACATCGGTCGTGGATCCTCGCTCATAGGATCACAGTTCAGCGCATTTTGAAGCTCCGTTTTCTCCGGAGGCTTATCTTTTGGTATGTGTTCCCTGAGTTGTAGGTTCTTGTACATTCAGGGGTATGGCGGGGCCCTGTCCCGTCATAGTCATTGTATATCTTAGAGGTCTGTAGTACTGTTGTGGGCAGGGTTGTAAAAAGGATTAAACTGTTCAGGTTTTATGTATATACTGAAGGCAACTGTTTTGGTTGGCCTGTTTATTTATTATATCTTTTGTTAAATGACTCATGTTTTATGTTCCGCTGATTTTCTCTGATGTATGTATCACTAGGGTGCCCGGGGTAAGGCACCAGTAACGGGCCCCGGAACGGGTCGTTACACATCCTAGCATGTTTACTTATCAATCAACAAGAAAGTATTACAAGGCTATCACAAACCAACACAATCAAGTTATACACACAAGGTACTTTAAGCTAACAAGTTCGGGTATCTACCCCTAAAGTACTTCATACATTAAATCTTTTAAAAGATCCGTTGCTTTCACATAAGTCACACAATACCCGTAGTATAAAATAGAGTGACTGTCTTTTTAAATAAACCAAAACACTTACCTTTGTAAAATCAAGTAACAACATTATTTTCCAAACGTCCAAGTTTGCCTAATTTCAAATGTTCACGTTTCTTATTTTAGAAAGGTTCCGTAGTTCATAGTCTTATTCATTTAAGAATATAATTCTCTTTTAAACAATCTGAGAAACATAAGTCTTATATGTGAGTAGGATATTCTTGTTTATAACAATCTTATTACAAAGTAGTGATCTAGGAAATATCATTTTGTCTCATCTTAGCTTCATGCAGATGGAAGTTTCTCCGGTTTTAATAATACTTAATTAGTCAAAACATTTCCTTTTATTAACGCTGCAGTTGGTTTGTCGATACACATCTTGATTTCAAATCGAAGAAACATTCTTAAGCCGTTATACCTAACTTCCCATAAAGCTAGTATAACTCTTAAGTTTTTCAAAACCAAGTATTACTTCTTCTTTCAAAATGATTCAAAAATCTTTTGAAATACTTCAAGTTCTTTATTAACACATAACAAGCCAGTTATAGTTCAAATCAGTTACCTTTTAAAGACCACAAGTATTTTCTAACAACATAAAGCTGTTATAACCAACTTCCCATAAAGCCGTTATAACACTTTATGTTTTAAACCAATCAAATACGTTTAGCACGTATCGTCTGCGTACTACATAGTTCCCACATATCATGCTAGAAGAGATATGAAGAGGTTCACATACCTCGCGACGAGTATCGACTAATAGCAAAACGCTCCAAGTACTTCCAACCGTCGGCTACTCCTTAAGCCAAGTAGATCACGCCACACGTAGTACTTCAACCTATAAGGCCACAAGGCGCTTATTAACATTTAGATCTCATCGTAGAACATTCTACAGAAAATTCGCAAAGACCTCCCCCCGCACCAAAGTAAATCTCCTCTCTATCGAGGCCGGCTACCAAGCCAACCGGGGTTATCGTCTAACCCTAGCGGTACAATTCTACTCCACGGTACTACTACACAAGTCTCACCGTAATACACCTATGTAATTACTGAAGATTCTTCTTTAAATTCAGCTTAAGTCGCAAGACATTCTGTAAGTATTATTCGAGCTTAAGTCAAAAGACATTTCCGATAACTACGTTCATTACTATATATAGTATACTTCCACTATATATTCTAACAATATGTAATTTCCAATTACAATAGAGGGACAAGATAATTACCTCGATAAGCCCATAATTATCCTAGTTAAAGTCGATCCTGGGCAATCGTATAGCTCCGACTCCGTGCGCTCCAACCCGCTCTAAACCACCCTTAGAAGTTCTAACCAACTTCTACACAATACTCCAACGGACTATGGAGATTTTCCTAGGGTTTGGTTTTGTGGAGCGGAGTATAATATAATTTCTGCGCATTATCGTAAAGGGATAACCTTAGAATACAACAAGGTATACGGCTAAGGTAATTTGGGAATTAAAAAAATACTTTTGATATTATTTCAACACCACAAAGGGGGTATTACACAAAGCAACTAGGCTAGGGGTACCCCACGCCACACTACTAGGAGGAGCGCTACTCTGCCAAGGGCCTCGCGAAATGGGGAGGGGGAGCTCTCAAGACTTAGAGATTTTTTTTTGGATGAAGAAGTCTTCAAAGGGAAGGGGTATTAATAGGTCAAGTGAAGGCCAACCAATGGCCAAGATCTTGCCAAGTGCAAGGCAAGTGTAGGGCCAAGATTCACCCATGTGTCCTTGACCAACTAACACACAAAATATCCTACCAACTACACCTCTCCATTTCGTCCAATCCGAGCCCTTACGTCCGCCAATGGGAGGGTACCAAGTGGCGCCCTCTTGTTGGCCCAACACGTTTCGTCTCTCGGAAAAATCCGCAAAAATTAAAAATGACATAGCCGGAAATTCCCCTACGAAAGCTGTGAAAACGTTTCGTCGAAAAACGACTCTAAACGGGTGTTGTGAACAAAATTAATTCGGCCAAGCCTTAGTACAAGTTTCAAATTTTCTACGTACGTCCTTACGTACATACTCTAGAAATACGGGGTATAACACCAGGACGGCAGGGTTCCAGGGTAACTTTCGAGGCGGACAACCTCAATAGCAGACTAGGTCTACATCTCAGCCGGCACATAGTGCTCCTTCCCGGTCTTCTGGCCGGAGGTTTGGTCACCGGGGATATTCGAGAGCAGGTCAGGGCTCCAGGGCTACAGGTTCACAGATGTCCGAGAATAGTAGCCAGGGGAAGCCACCTTTGCCCCGGTGTGGTCACTGTAGTATATTCCATTTTGGGGAATGTCGTACTACTTCGACAGCTTGTTATGCTTGCGGCCAACAGGGTCATTTCGTGAGAGACTGTCCGACCAGAGGTGGCACTGGTGGGATAGCGCAGCCATCTTATGCTCGATTCGCGGGTTCTTCGCCTTCCATAGCTAGGCAGGATGTTTATGCATCGGTAGGCCGTGACAGAGGCCGTGGTGGTAGTTCCCAGTTTTAGCGGTCCTTTGAACCGCCCATATGATTTCAGGTATGTCTTTGGCCCTTTAGAAACTTGTATGCATGATAAAGTTGTGGTATGTTTAAGTTCCATGAACAAATTATATTGAGACTATGTATATGTTAGAAAGAGTTGGAAGTACGAAAAGATAATCTCTTTTGGGCTTATGATGGACAGATATGCGCGAGTATTAGGGCCATGTGTGGCATTGTTGGTATGTCGGGGTTGTGAAAGGAAACTATGTCGCTAATTATAAGTTTGACTCCGAAAGAACATTCGGGGATGAATGTTTCTAAGGGGGGAAGAATGTTACACCCCGTATTTACAGGACATGTTTTAAGAACGTACGAAAGAACTCACAAGTGTTAATATTTGAGACTTGTAAAAATTTATCGGAATTATGAAATTGTCGGAAAACGTATTATTGTGACGAATGGGAGGGCGACATGTGTCACCCCCCCTTATTGTTGCCTTGGACGAAAATGTCATGGCCAAAATGGTCATTGACCATAGTCTTGGATGACTAAGTCTTGCAAGTAGTAGCTTGAGATTCTTGACTAAGTCAAAGGACCCACAAAGTCTTGATATTTAAATAAGAGCTCATCCAAACCACCCATTTGGTTGCATCTTGAACCTCCATTACACTATATAATACTAGTAGTAGTATGACAAGCTTAACACTTAGTAAAATTTCACAAAAAATTTGAAGAGCAAGAGCACTAGCTCTCGGGTTCTCTCACAAAGAAGAAGAAGAATTTTTGTTTCTTGTTCATTAAGCTCCCCACTTTAAACCAAGGTTCTTGAGTGTATTGTAAGCATATCTCAATAGAAAAATCTCGGAAAAAGATAGTTTTCGGGTTAGTCGCAAAGCGAAAACCTTGTTGCTTTTCTAGGTTTTGGATTGGAAGTTTGAAGGAAAGTTGTTGGTATGGTTCTAAGGGTCTCAAGTAGCGGATTGAAGTGTCTTGAAGAGGGTCTAAGTTGCTAGGGAGCAAATTCGGATTTGGAGTTGGATTGAGATTCGTTGAGGTATAATCTTGTCTCTTAAAAGTGTTACAAGATTATTTATATTCTTGTTAGCTTTACATGTTGCTAGCATGAAGTGTATGTGTTGAAGTTTATAAGTATTATGGATTGATTATAGCTTAAATTCGAAATGTTTTATTAGCCACTTGAAGTTGGATTACTAATTGGTCGTTTATTAGAAATCGTCGCATGTTACTTACTTGAAGATTATAGTAGTTATAATCGATTGCGACTTGATATCATGTTATGCTAACAATTTGGATTGAAATGGAAATTGGATAAGAATTGGTATTGTTGTACTCAATATGGCCGAAATTGGACTAGTAGTTGTATTAGTTTGATATCTATTGTGGGCGGAATTTTACCGTCTAGTAGGCGTGTAATCCCTATTGTTAATTGCTTTGATTGGGCCTTAAATGTGGCGCGTTTGGTTATTGAATTCGGCCTTGAAAAAGGTGGCAAAGTAAGTAAAAACAAAGGAGGTGCTGTCCGATTTTCCGTAGAATTTAGCGACTTAGCACTTAGAATATTCTACGTTTGAAGTGAGAGGTTAATGGACGTATTTGTGACCATTATAGGTTGAAGTACTAAGTATAGCGTATCCTACTTGAAGGATGGAATAGCTATCAAGGTTGAAGTACTTTGGTGCATTTTGCTACTTGTCGATAATCGTCGCGAGGTATGTGAACCTCTTCCTTCCTTTGGCATGATTCTATGTATGGAATATACCTGTGGTATCATTTCATGTTTCCTTCTACACTTAGAAGTTAAGAGGTAGTTGTGGGATTTACTCTATGTAGAACTTTTCCTATCTTTTGAGCATGACTAGTTGCACGTATGTAGTACATTAGACGTACAACACCTTGATATCCTTTACTAGTTTTATGAATAGCCTAGTCGGGTGAGTTAGGAGATTAACTCACTTCTTTGAAAGAATAAATGATGTCTTAAGTTTTATTAAGTTAAGGGACTTGAAGAGTTTTAAAGTATGTGATACTTGTTCCGTTTTAAACTTATAAGTCCCTTGGATAGGAAATTATATTTTGGCTAAGGTATAAAGTGAACATAACGACTTTATGGGAAGTTGGTTATATTTGCTTTATGGAAAGATAAATGACTTGGTTTTAGTGAAAAGGCAACTTGATTTTAAGGCATCAATTGCCTAAGGTTTTATAATAAAAGGAGTCACTTGATTTCTTAAGGTTAAGAGACTTTTTTTTTCAAGTTAGGAGACTTGATTCTTAAAGGAAGAAATGAATTGATTTACCAGTATAGAATACTCGATTTGGAAAGACTTGATTTCTAAAGTTAAGAAACTTGTTTTCTTAAAAGTTAAGGGACTTGAAGTATTTTGAAAGTGTAAGTCTCTTGGTAATAAAAGGAATGAATTTGTCCAGAACATAAAGAATTATAACGGCTTTACGGGAAGTTGGTTATAACAACTTTATGGAAGATTAAAAGAATGGTTTTCTTCAGTAATGTAAGCAAAGAAATGATTTGAAATAAAGAAGGGCAAACTGTTTTTAAGGTACCAATTTCTTAATGTTTTTAAGAAAGAAGTCACTTGATTTAGAAGCCGGTAAATGTATTTCTAAAAAGGTATGGTGACTTGTCTTGAAGGTAGGTATGACTTGATACTACGGTTGTTAGTATCTTGGAAGTTTATTTGAAAAAGAGTCTTTCTAAAGGACTAGAGGTGCGTAGTACTTGGGGTTAAATTCCCGGATTTTTATGTAAGAAACGGAAGTGCCATGAGTTTATAAAAAAAGTGGAAGTCTAAAGGTTTAATGAACTTGCATGTATTTGCTTGTGATAGCTTTAAGTGCAAGTATTATATGTTACGTTGTCGTGTCTCTCAGTTGGAGGGCCGACTGTGTTGTTATGAGTTTACTTGGACGTACCGACAGTGATGTGGGATTCCACGGGTATGCTTCCATCATGATTTATCCTTGGACATGCTTATACGATGTGGGATTCCGGGGCATGTGACCAGGATGCGGGTTAGATGCCCGGACATTTTATTGGACGTACCGGCAGTGACGGGGGATTCCACGGGTATGCTTCCATTGTGATTGATTTTGGCCATGCTTATACGATGAGGGATGCCGGGGCATGCAGCCCGGATGCGGGTTAGATGCCCACGTGTTTTATTACTCCATGGGCTAGCTCCCCATGAAGACATGTACCCACGATGAGGGATTCCGGGGGCATGTTATATTATTACTCCATGGGCTAGCTCCCCATGAAGACCTGCACCTACGATGAGGGATGCCGAGGGCACGTTATGGCCATGCTTATACGATGTGGGATTCCGGGGCATGCGGCCGCGTTATATATATATATATATATGTTGTGTATGTGTACGCCGATAGTGAGGTGGGATGCCACGGGCGCGTCACATGGTTATATGTTACACCTACGGCTGCCGGCAGTGATGTGGGAATCCACCGGCAGGAGATATATATATGTGTTGTGTATGTCTACGCCGACAGTGAGGTGGGATGCCACGGGCGCGGCACATGGTTATATTTTACACTTATAGCTGTCGGCATTGATGGGGGGATTCCACGGGCACGCTTTGATATTTGTGTGACTTGATCGCGTCCCAGATTGGGCCGGGTAGTATATGCGTCCCTCCATAAGGGGTCGGATTATGTTATGAAAGATAAGTAAGTTATATGGTAATGAACTTAATGATTTTTCCTAATCATGTACATAAGATTGTGACTATAACTTTTATTGAAAATGGGAAAAGATGATAAGGTACGATTAAGTTCATAAGTGGTAATGACACGGCAGGATCTGGTATGTATTTTTTTTATACTTGTCCCTGTCATTCTTTTGTCTGATTATGATCACATTTCTTGTGCGTTATTTCATTCCATATTCGTACTGTTGTATTGACCCTTCCGGGCTGCGTTCATGCCCGCAGGTTTTAGGTACCCAGGTTGGTGATCCTTGCTCTTAGGATCTCGGTTCAGTTTTTGGGAAAAAAGCTCCATTTGCTCCGGAGGCTTATCTCTTGGTACGGTTTCCCCTGAGGTTGTAGATTCATGTGTATTCAGGGGTATGGCGGGGCCCTGTCCCGCCACAGTTGTTATGTTAAAACTCTTAGAGGTCTGTAGTCACATATTGTGGGTCAGTTTGTAAAGGAAAGGAGGCAACTGCTTCGTTTATGTATTTACTATCCAGGGAGGTAGCCTTATCGGCTAACATGTTGATTTTATCTTTGATGATTTATTTATAAGTTTCATGTATGTTCCGCTGATTATCTCTAATGTGTACCTGTAAAGGTGCCCAGGTAAGGCACCAGTCGCGGGCCCGGGGTCGGGTCGTGACAAAAGTGGTATCAGAGCAGTTAGTCCTCGGAAAGTGTCTACAGACCGTGTCTAGTAGAGTCTTGATTATCGGTGTGTTGTGCACCACATCTATAATCAGGAGGCTGCAGGACATTTAGGATTGGTTTCCATTCTTCTCTCTTTGAGATCGTGCAGTAGAGCTGTCCTAGTAGGTTGAATCCTCTCTGACCCCTTCTTATGTAACAATTATGCATCCACGGGCGGCCGGGCCCGAAGGGCAAAGCGGCGAGGCGCTAGTGGTACGCAGAGGGTTACCAGGAATCGGGCACAGACTATGCCTGAGGTAGTAGGCGGATTGGCGAGCTCAGCCACGCCGGCGGTATTAGAGAGCCAAGAGCGGTAGCTCGGAGGTTCCTGCAGAGCCTCCATCCCGCAGCGGCGAGTTTAGAATTATGGAGAGCGGTCGGGCTATTGACTAGCATAGTGGTAGGGCGGCGACGGGAGCGTAGCTAACCCTAGAGCGGTTTGAGGATTCGGGATTTTACGGGTTGTAGTCCACCCGAGTTTTATGGTTCGAGATCGAGGATGATCCTCAAGAGTTAGTTCGGCCTACAACGGACTATGCAGTGCTTAGGGCCTCGGAGGCAGAGTCAGTGTTAGCTTTACCGGTTCTGCGATATTGCGTTGAACCGGTTTGAGTCTTGGGAGCTATCGAGAGTGGGTGCTCGTCGTGATTTGGGATGAGTTCACGGAGGCCTTTCTTGATCACTTTTTGCCTCACGAAATGAGGAGAGCCCGTGTTGATAGGTTCTTGTCATTGAGGCGAATGGGAGGACCGTCGAGAATACAACACAGTTTGACTCGTTGGCGGTATGCGCACACTATTGTGGGCGATATGGCGACGAGTTCACCGTTATGTGATGGGGCTAGACCATTATATGATTCTGCATGCACAGGAGTGGCCCTTCAGCCCGGTATGGATATTGCCAGATGCAAGCTTATGCGCGAGGATAGAGGACGAGAGAGAGGGTCAGACTCGAGCCAAAGCCAAGAGGCTGGCGGCAGGTTCGAGGTAACTTTGGCGGGCGGCCTCAATAGCGAACTAGTTCTACATCTCGGTACCGCACATAGTGCTCCTTCCGATCTTACGCGGAGGTTTGGTCACCGGGGATATTCGAGAGCAGGTCAGGGCTCCAGGGCTACAGGTTCACAGATGTCCGAGAATAGTAGCCAGGGGAAGCCACCTTGGCCCCGGTGTGGTCACTGTAGTATATTCCATTTTGGGGAATGTCGTACTACTTCGACAGCTTGTTATGCTTGCGGCCAACAGGGCCATTTCGTGAGAGACTGTCCGACCAGTGGCATGGTGAGATAAGCGCATCTCATGTCGATTCGCGGGTTCTTCGCCTTCCATAGCTAGGCAGGATGTTTATGCATCGGCAGGCCGTGACAGAGGCCGTGGTGGTAGTTCCCAGTTTTAGCGGTCCTTTGAATCGCCCATATGATTTCAGGTATGTCTTTGGCCCTTTAGAAACTTGTATGCATGATAAAGTTGTGGTATGTTTAAGTTCCATGAACAGATTATATTGAGACTATGTATATGTTAGAAAGAGTTGGAAGTACGAAAAGATAATCTCTTTTGGGCTTATGATGGACAGATATGCGCGTGCGAGGTATTAGGGCCATGTGTGGCATTGTTGGTATGTCGGGGTTATGAAAGGAAACTATGTTGCTAATTATAAGTTTGACTCCGAAAGAACATTCGGGGACGAATGTTTCTAAGGGGGGAAGAATGTTACACCCCGTATTTACAGGACATGCTTTAAGAACGTACGAAAGAACTCACAAGTGTTAATATTTGAGACTTGTAAAAATTTATCGGAATTATGAAATTGTCGGAAAACGTATTATTGTGACGAATGGGAGGGCGACATGTGTCACCCCCCTTATTGTTGCCTTGGACGAAAATGTCATGGCCAAAATGGTCATTGACCATAGTCTTGGATGACTAAGTCTTGCAAGTAGTAGCTTGAGATTCTTGACTAAGTCAAAGGACCCACAAAGTCTTGATATTTAAATAAGAGCTCATCCAAACCACCCATTTGGTTGCATCTTGACCCTTCATTACACTATATAATACTAGTAGTAGTATGACAAGCTTAACACTTAGTAAAATTTCACAAAACATTTGAAGAGCAAGAGCACTAGCTCTCGGGTTCTCTCACAAAGAAGAAGAAGAATTTTTGTTTCTTGTTCATTAAGCTCCCCACTTTAAACCAAGGTTCTTGAGTGTATTGTAAGCATATCTCAATAGAAAAATCTCGGAAAAAGATAGTTTTCGGGTTAGTCGCAAAGCGAAAACCTTGTTGCTTTTCTAGGTTTTGGATTGGAAGTTTGAAGGAAAGTTGTTGGTATGGTTCTAAGGGTCTCAAGTAGCGGATTGAAGTGTCTTGAAGATGGTCTAAGTTGCTAGGGAGCAAATTCGGATTTGGAGTTGGATTGAGATTCGTTGAGGTATAATCTTGTCTCTTAAAAGTGTTACAAGATTATTTATATTCTTGTTAGCTTTACATGTTGCTAGCATGAAGTGTATGTGTTGAAGTTTATAAGTATTATGGATTGATTATAGCTTAAATCCGAAATGTTTTATTAGCCACTTGAAGTTGGATTACTAATTGGTCGTTTATTAGAAATCGTCGCATGTTACTTACTTGAAGATTATAGTAGTTATAATCGATTGCGACTTGATATCATGTTATGCTAACAATTTGGATTGAAATGGAAATTGGATAAGAATTGGTATTGTTGTACTCAATATGGCCGAAATTGGACTAGTAGTTGTATTAGTTTGATATCTATTGTGGGGCGGAATTTTACACGTCTAGTAGGCGTGTAATCCCCTATTGTTAATTGCTTTGATTGGGCCTTAAATGTGGCGCGTTTGGTTATTGAATTCGGCCTTGAAAAAGGTGGCAAAGTAAGTAAAAACAAAGGAGGTGCTGTCCGATTTTCCGTAGAATTTAGCGACTTAGCACTTAGAATATTCTACGTTTGAAGTGAGAGGTTAATGGACGTATTTGTGACCATTATAGGTTGAAGTACTAAGTATAGCGTATCCTACTTGAAGGATGGAATAGCTATCAAGGTTGAAGTACTTTGGAGCATTTTGCTACTTGTCGATAATCGTCGCGAGGTATGTGAACCTCTTCCTTCCTTTGGCATGATTCTATGTATGGAATATACCTGTGGTATCATTTCATGTTTCCTTCTACACTTAGAAGTTAAGAGGTAGTTGTGGGATTTACTCTATGTAGAACTTTTCCTATCTTTTGAGCATGACTAGTTGCACGTATGTAGTACATTAGACGTACAACACCTTGATATCCTTTACTAGTTTTATGAATAGCCTAGTCGGGTGAGTTAGGAGATTAACTCACTTCTTTGAAAGAATAAATGATGTCTTAAGTTTTATTAAGTTAAGGGACTTGAAGAGTTTTAAAGTATGTGATACTTGTTCCGTTTTAAACTTATAAGTCCCTTGGATAGGAAATTATATTTTGGCTAAGGTATAAAGTGAACATAACGACTTTATGGGAAGTTGGTTATATTTGCTTTATGGAAAGATAAATGACTTGGTTTTAGTGAAAAGGCAACTTGATTTTGAGGCATCAATTGCCTAAGGTTTTATAATAAAAGGAGTCACTTGATTTCTTAAGGTTAAGAGACTTTTTTTTTCAAGTTAGGAGACTTGATTCTTAAAGGAAGAAATGAATTGATTTACCAGTATAGAATACTCGATTTGGAAAGACTTGATTTCTAAAGTTAAGAAACTTGTTTTCTTAAAAGTTAAGGGACTTGAAGTATTTTGAAAGTGTATGTCTCTTGGTAATAAAAGGAATGAATTTGTCCAGAACATAAAGAATTATAACGGCTTTACGGGAAGTTGGTTATAACAACTTTATGGAAGATTAAAAGAATGGTTTTCTTCAGTAATGTAAGCAAAGAAATGATTTGAAATAAAGAAGGGCAAACTGTTTTTAAGGTACCAATTGCTTAATGTTTTTAAGAAAGAAGTCACTTGATTTAGAAGCCGGTAAATGTATTTCTAAAAAGGTATGGTGACTTGTCTTGAAGGTAGGTATGACTTGATACTACGGTTGTTAGTATCTTGGAAGTTTATTTGAAAAAAAGTCTTTCTAAAGGACTAGAGGTGCATAGTACTTGGGGTTAATGTCACGACCCGAACCGGGGCCCGTGACTGGTGCCTTACCCCGGGCACCCTCGTGATACAACATCAGAGAGAATCAACGGAAATAAAAACATAAACATGAAACAAGAGACATGATAAATAAACAGGCCAACCAAAACAGTTGCCTTCTGTATATATTCATAAACCCAACAGTTATCCTTTTACAAACTCGCCACAACAAGATTACTGGACCTAAGAAGTGACAATATCTATGACGTGACATGGCCCAGCAATACCACTGAATGTAAAAGAACCTACTGCACGGGGTAACATACCAAAAGATAAGCCTCGGAGAAACGGCTTCCAATCTGTTGAATCGTGATCCTATGGCGAGGATCCACAACCGATGTACCTACTGCGGCATGAACGCGGCCCCGAGGAGGTCGATCTACAAGTACCAAGTATGTGCTGAAAATATCGTAAATGAAATCATAACGATCTATATAAAGCAGGAGACATGTATGATAAGCAAACTACACTCATAACATAAAAGCGATCATGTCAAGTCGGGACTCACGCCTCAAAGTCATCCTCGTGCGTGGAACTCCTTCCTCACTGCCGGCAGTCTAGGTACAAACCATGTGATACGTATAACATGTCTCGGCCCATCTCATGGACCTAATATAGAAACGTGTGAAATACATTCCCGGTTCATCTCGAACTCGGTAGTCGGATGGAATACATTCGGTCCATCCGTGGCCGCGGTAGTCGAGTGAAATACATTCGGTTCATCCGTGAACGCGGTAGTCGAGTGAAATACATTCGGTTCATCCCATGAGCGCGTAGTCGAGTGAAATACATTCGGTTCATCCATGAACCGTAGTCAGTAAAATACAAGACTTGCACAACAAGGCTATCACACACAAACATAGGCAAGTTACACACAACTTAAGGTACTATCATTTTATGCCAAAATCCGGTTCGACCTAAAGTATTACATACATTAACTCTTTTAAAAGATACGTTTCTTTCACAAAAGTCACACAATGTTCGTAGTATAAAATAGAGTGACTATCTTTTAAGTAAACCAAAACACTTCCTTGTAAAATCAAGTAACACATTATTTTCCAAGCGTTCAAGTTTGCCTAATTTCAAATGCTCAAGTTTCTCATTTTGAAAGGTTTCAGTAGTTCATAGTTTTAATCACTTAAGAATATAATTCTCCTTTAAAACAAATTTGAGAAACATATGCCTTATGTGTGAGTAGGTTGTTCTTGTCTATTACAATCTTATAAAAGCGACCATGATCTAGGAAATGTAATATCATTTTGTCTCATCTTAGCTTCTATGCAGATGGAGGTTTCTACTGGTTTTAATAACAATTAGTCAATACATTTCCTTTATTAACGCTGCAATGATTTGTTCGATACTTAATCTCATTTGCGAAATCAGTAAAACATTATTCTTTTAAAACCAACTACTCATTACTCGCGAATGAGGTTTTTACAACATTTTAACAAAATTCATAACAAGTCAAACTAAGTCAAGTCTCTTATCTTTCAAGATCAAGTCTCTTAACTTTCAAAATCAAGTCGTGTATAAGTCAAGTCTCTTATCTTTCAAGATCAAGTCTCTTAACTTTCAAAATCAAGTCGTGTATAAGTCAAGTCTCTTATCTTTCTACAATCAATAAACCATTCTTTTACCTACATAAAGTCGTTATAACTAACTTCCCATAAAGCTATTATAACACCTTATGTTTTAAACCAACCAAATCACTTAGCACATGTACGTCTACCGTACTACATAGTTCACAACAATCATGCTAGAAAAGATAGGAAGAGGTTCACATACCTCGCGACGATTATCGACAAATAGCAGCGCTCAGTACTTGACAGTCGGCTACTCCTTAAGCCAAGTAGATCATGCCACACGTAGTACTCCACTCCTAAAATGGTCATAGTACTTCTATCAAACCTTTCTTACCATTGAAGACTTATACCAATAAAAGCCCTCTAATTCTACGGAAAATTCGTAACTTCCCCGTTTTACTCACTTTTCCATCTTTCTCCAAGGCGAATAACAGTAATAAATATACCATATATATATATAAGGCGTAATAATTAAACAACATAAAGAAAGGATTACACGCATAGCGGTACGCGGTTTACTATCACGCCTCCATAATAACAACAAGTAAAGAAGGGGATTACTGGCGCCAAAGCAACGCGGTTGAACAATCTTCCCTTAACAAATGTAAATCTGATCCAAAGTAAATCTGATCCAAAGTAAATCTTGTCCAAAGTAAATACGATCCAAAGTAAATCTTGTCCAAAGTAAATCTGATCCAAAGTAAATCTGATCCTTAAGTTGGGGTCCTTGGCCAACTTTGTCCATTTACTTATCGATTACTTCATTAGTCATCCAACTTACATTCCATCTTAATATAAGTTATAGTTACTTTGTTAATTACTTCTTCACAAGTAAGATGCGTTTTACCATTTTAATGGCAAGCGGCCAATCCCTCTTTTAACAAGTTAACAAGATCCAACTTTTCCAAACTTTACTCCATATTTTATATACTCATAATATACTTATAATATATGTATAATGACCAATTCACAAAGAGGTTAAGGTTTACTACCTCAAATAGCCCAAAATTATCCAAGAACTTAATGTCGCTCCAAGCAAGTCTTAGCTCCAAATCTTTCCGTTCCAATCCGCTACAAGCAACCCATGAAGCTCTAACCAACTTCTCTTGAGAACCCGACTCAAAGTGAAGAACACTTAGGGTTTCCAACTAGTAAGTTTGCCAAGGCATGAACAATAGGTTAGGGGTGTGCAATCTTTTCCAACTCTTGGTACACAATCTTCCTAACACCTTAGGGAAGAACACTTGAGAGTTTAAGAATTGTTGGACAAATTTAGGTCAAGAAATGGGCTAAAAAGCGAGAGCAAGGTCAAGGGAGAAGGAGGAATTTCTTGTCTTGAAATGGTTAAGTGTGGAAGTTTTCATCAACTAAGGGTGCGTATATAGGACAACCAAGGGCTAGGATGAAGGCAAGTGTGTGGTTGAGATTGGGGACAAGTGTGTGTGGGTCCCACAAGCCACTTGTCCACACAAAATATCTAGCAAGACTTGGCCACTTGTCCACAAAATATCTAGCAAGACAAGGCCACTTGTCTTGCCACTGTTAGCAAATTTCGGCCGTGAGGCCACCTGGGGTGACACGTGTCGCCTCCTACTCGTCCAAAATATTTCATCTTAGAAAATATCCATAAAGTCAAAAATCTAGAAAACAAAGTGGGCCCCAAAACCGTAAATTTCTCCGTGGGCCCACGTGACCAATTCGGAAATAAAATTCCATAATTCTAATATAATTCAAGAAGCCCAAATACCAAATCGGAATCAATTCCCATCAACGAACCTTTTCCTTCACAAAACCGGAAACTTTTAGTCGAAAAATCACATCTTTCTTTCTTTCCAAAATTTACGCAGTATTCTCGCATTACATCCTCACCTATATACCACGGAACTATGGGGTATAACATTCTTCCCTAGAAACATTCGTCGAATGTTCGCCTAAATCTCCAAGCGTACTTGCGTCGGTATAGTCTTCACTACTTATACTTACAAAGCCGATCATGCCACGATGGCGAGAATATAACATATCGCAAAACTCAAATCCAAGCAACGAGGAATCATTTCTAATCTCACAGCGGCTCCTCGCCGCCTTGCCCAGGCCGATTGCCTGCGTGGAGGCATAAGCGCGCACGTAAGAATACGTCGAGAGAGTCCGACTTATAACACGGCTCTAAGGCACGATCTCGAGTGAGAAGAATAGAAACCAATCCTAAATGTCCTGCGACCTCACGATTATAGATGTGGTGCCTGACACCGATAATCAAGACTCTACTGACACGCGATGCATAGACACTTTCCGATGATTAAGCGCTCGATACCACTTTTGTCACGACCGACCGGGGCGTGGTAGTGCCTACCGGGCACCTCGTGATACAACATCGAGAGAGAATCGTGAAATAAAAACATAAACATGAAACAGAGACATGATAAATAAGCAGGCCAACCAAGCGATTGCCATACGTATATATTTATAAAACCGACGATTATCCTTTTTACAAACTGCCCACAGTGATACTACAGACCTGCAAGTGACAATAACTATGGCGGGACGAGGCCCGCCATACCCACTGAATGTACAAGAACCTACGGACTCGGGGTAACATACCAAAAGATAAGCCTCGGAGAAGCGGGGCTTCCCAATCTGTTGTGATCCTATGGCGAGGATCCTGGCCGATGTACCTACTGCGGCATGAATGCGGCCCGAAGGAGGTCGATTACAATGGTACCAAGTATGTGGCCGAAAAATCGTAAATGAAATCATAACGATCTATATAAAGCAGAGACATGTATGATAACCAAACTACATTTCATAACATAAGCGGTCATGTCAAGTCGGGGACTCGCGCCTCAAAGTCATCCCTCATGCGTGGAACTCCTTCCTCACTTGGCGATCTAGGTACAAACCATGTGATACGTATAACATGTCTCGGCCCATCTCATGGACCCGATATAGATGTTATACCGTATTTCCGGAGTATGCAGCGAGGGCGTGCGTAGAAAATTTGAACTTGTGATTTAGGCTTGGCGAATTCTTTTGTTCACAACCCCGATTAAGTCGTTTTTAAAAAAGCGTTTCCACGACTTTCGTAGGGAATTTCGGCTATGTCATTTTTAATTTTTGCGGATTTTTCAGAGGCGAAACATTTTGGACAACAAGAGGCGACACTTGTCACCCTCTCATTGGTTAAACTTGGGCGGTAAAGGCTTGGCGAAAGTGTGGTTGAAATAGTCAAGGGTTGGTAGGATATTTTTGTGTTAGTTGGTTAGGGTGCACTTGGCAAGATCTTGGCCCTACACTTGCTATGCACTTGGCAAGATCTTGGCCATTGGTTGGCCTTGGCTTGTCTATAAATACCAGCCTCTTTGGAAGACTTATTCATCCTAAAAATCTCTAAGTCTTGAAAGACTCTTCCCCCTCCTCTATTGTTCTCGTCCCTCCCCATTTCGTGAGGCCCCTTGGCAGAGAGTAGCGCCACTCCTAGTAGTGTGGCGTGGGTACCCACACTGCCTAGTTGTCTCGTATAATACACCCCTTTTTGTGGTATAGAAATACTCTCCAAAGTATTGTTATAATGCCCAAATTACCTTAGTAGTATACCTTGTTGTATTCTAAGGTTATACCTATCTGAAAAGCCAGAAAATACTATTATACTTAGTCAGTCCACAAACCAAACCACAGGAAAATCTTCACCCGTAGTTGAAGTCATAAGTAGAAGTTGGTTAGAACTTCTAAGGGTTGTTGGAGGCGGGTCGGGCCGCAGATGGGAGCTAAGCGATTGCCGGGATCGACTTTATACTTGGATAATTATGGGCTTATCGAGGTAATTATCTTGTCCTCTATTGTAATTGGAAATTACATGATTGTTAACTATATAGTTGAAGTATACTATATATAGAACTGAGCGTAGTTAGTTGGTAATGTCTTTTGACTTAAGCTGAAGAATGGCGAGCTGTAATTACATGGGGTGTATTCTGATGGACTTGTGTAGTAATCTTGTGGAGTAGAATTGTACCGTTCGGGTTAGATGTATGAACCCCACTGGTTGGCTTGATGGCCGGCCCAGATAGAGGAGGAGATTTCTGTTGCGGGAAAGTCTTTGCGAATTTTTGGTAGAATGTTCTCTGATGAGATCTAAATGTTAATAAGCGCCTTGTGGCCTTATAGGTTGAAGTACTACGTGTGGCGCGATCTACTTGGCAAGGAGTAGCCGACGGTTGGAAGTACTTGGAGCGTTTTGCTATTAGTCGATACTCGTCGCGGTATGTGAACCTCTTCCTATCTCTTCTAGCATGATATGTGTGAACTATGTAGTGCGGTGAGCGTCATGTGCTGAGCGTATTTGATTGATTTAAAACATAAAGTGTTATAACGGCTTTATGGGAAGTTGGTTATAACCTTATGTTGGTAAGAAAATACTTGTGGTCTTTAAAGGTAATGATTTGAACTATAAGCGGCTTGTTATGTGTTAATAAAGAACTTGAAGTAGTTCAAAAGATTTTGAATCATTTTGAAAGAAGAAGTAATACTTGGTTTTGAAAAACTTAAGGGTTATACTAGCTTTATGAGAAGTTAGGTATAACGGCTTAAGAATGTTTTCTTGATTTGAAATCAGAATGTGTCGACAAACCAACTGCGGCGTTAATAAAGGAAATGTTTTGACTAATTAAGTATTATTAAAACCGTAGAAACTTCCATCTGCATAGAAGCTAAGATGAGACAAAATGATATTTCCTAGATCACAATTTCTTGTAATAAGATTGTTATAAACAAGAATATCCTACTCACATATAAGACTTATGTTTCTCAGTTGTTTAAAAGAGAATTATATTCTTAAATGAATAAGACTATGAACTACGAAACCTTTCTAAAATAAGAAACGTGAACATTTGAAATTAGGCAAACTTGGACGTTTGGAAAATAATGTTGTTACTTGATTTTACAAAGGTAAGTGTTTTGGTTTATTTAAAAAGACAGTCACTCTATTTTATACTACGGGTATTGTGTAACTTATGTGAAAGCAACGGATCTTTTAAAAGATTTAATGTATGAAGTACTTTGGGGTAGATACGAACTTGTTAGCTTAAAGTACCTTGTGTGAATAACTTGATTGTGTTGGTTTGAGATAGCCTTGTAAATACTTTCTTGTTGATGTGATAAGTGAAAATGTTAGGATGCTACGTGTGTTAGTATCTTATGTGATCGTGATGTAAGGGGGTCATTCTTGTTGTGCTTACGTTGTTAAACGTTAAGCGTGTACTATTATTGTATCACATACCTTTGACTTATTATACAGGGCTTGCCACCCTTGATGCGGGTCTTTCACGGCTATGCGGTCCTCGTGACTATGCGGTGCGGTAGCTCGGGATTGATCATTCGGGTGTTTAGCTGATGCGGGGATTCCTATGCGGTCTGTTGAGACTATGCGGTCTTTTGAGACTATGCGGGTTGCGGGAGCCTAGGCGGATACGAGGTTAGGCGCTTCGATGCGGGGTATACCTCGGTGATGCAGGACCGTGATTCGAGGAATACCTCATGCGGTCGTGTGTGACCTATGCGGGCTGCGAGAGTTCGAGGATAGGCGCATTGATATTGCGGGCGAGTGGCGGCCGATCGTGTGGTGCGGTCTAGAAAGACCTCGGGATCTGATTTGTGGTATTTTTAGTGCGTGGGTCTTAGTAGTCGGCTATGCCTTCGTACTTGCCGTCACGGTTTTATTGTGATAACTTTGAGGCGTGAGTCACGACTTGACATATTTGCTTATTTGTTGTGAACTGTAGTTTGCTTATCATACATGTCTCCTGCTTTATAGACTATTATGATTTCATTTACTTTATTTTTAGTTTCACATACTCGGTTTTGTTATCGACCTCCTTGAGAAGTGCGTTCATGCGCGAGTTGAGGTACACGATCGTTGATCCTAGCTCTCGAGTCACGATTTTAGCGTTTGGGAAGCTCCGTTTCTCGGAGGCTTATCGGTGGTATAGTCCTGTCGTAGTAAGTGTTTACATTCGGGGGTTTGGCGGGCCCTCTCCCATTGTTGTCATATCATTCTTAGAAGTGCAGTAATCTTGTTGTGGCGGGAGTTTGTAAAAGGATTAAAGCATTCATGTTGAAAAAGTTGTTATTTACATATATCTTGAAAGCAAGTTTTCTCAGTTATTGTTTCATATTTCATAATATGTCTTGTATCGTTTTATGTTCGTGATTACTCGATGTTGTATCACTAGGGTGCGGGGTAAGGCACGATCACGGGCCGAGAATGGTCGTGACAAAAGTGGTATCGAGCGATTAATCCTCGGAAAGTGTCTGACCGTACCGATAAGTCTTGATTATCGGTGTGTTGTGCCACGCGATAATCGAGGAGGCTATAGGGTATTTAGGATTGGTTTCTATTCTTCTCACTCTGAGATCGTGCCTTAGAGTTGTGTTGTAAGTTGGACCTCGGCGTATTTCTTTCCACTTACGGTATGCCTCGCGTGGGGCAACGGGCCCGGGAGGCAAAGCGTAGGAGGCTGCGAGTAGAGTTCGAGAGGGTGGCGAGGCACGAGCCCAATCATTACCTAGAGTGGTGCTTCATTCGGGAGTTCTGCGGCGTCACTAGCCCCGAGTTTAGCGGCGGCAGCGGTGCCTCTGCGGCCATGATATATGAACGCCCGGTTCGCGGCCAGGAGCGATGAATTTAGATGGCAAGAAGGCGACCCTGTTACTAGCTATGGATTTGGCTACGAGAGTATACCGATGCACCACGGGTCTTGATGACTATCTAAGAGAGGTTGTGCAAGAGTAATTCTTGATTAGGCTTGAGCATGGCACGTATGCGGGCTTATGCGCGTGGCCGAAAGCGTAGAGATCGGCGGGTTAACGAAGGATAGCGAAGAGGGCGAGCGGCGAGGTCGCTTTGGTAACTTTCTAGGTGAGTCACCTCGCGTGATTAGATTATGCACGTCCGCGGTGCAAAGAGGTCTCGCGGAGTTCGGGACATTCGGGGTATGCGGGAGTGGTCGAGCTCGGGGCTTCGGTTGCGGATGTGGCGACGTCATCCCGGGGAATGTCGTCTTTTAGTTGGTACTTGTTGTACTTATGACCATCAGGGTCTGGTGTCGAAGAGTGTCCTTGTAGGAGGACTTAGCCTTCAGGATCGGTGGGTAGTTCGTCATCTTCCTTAGCTATGCGCCTGCAGGCGAGTTTGATTAGAACGACTAAGAGTGAAGCGATGAGACATAGATATATCTTTAACCCTCTAGAGATCAGTATGTGTGATAAGGTGAGTATACCTTAAGTGCTATGTTCTGATAGAAGTGTGTTAGTCGTGATTAGATCATGGTTGTTTAACCAAGTAAGATTTTGGGGGATAGAGAAGGTGTGAGCCTTAGAGCTTCTTACGTAAAGACCTTAGAGGTGAGGCCATCTCGAGAAAAGGTGTAGTGTTATGTTTGACCCTTATCGGAAGTGCATAGTGCATGTGAGTTATGTTGGGATAGGTCACAGTAGTGTGGAATGAAAGGGGTAGTTGAGCTAAGAAGACCGCCAGGTTTTGAAGCGTGATTAGTGAGATTGTTAGGATCGGGAGCTAGTATTGTGCGGCGTTGCGGGTCGGGTTGAGGCCACGTTGCGGGTCAACCAGCGGTAGGTTTGGTGGTGGGGTCAGGTTGTGGTGGTCGCTTGTGTTAGGGTTGTGAGGTGTTAGGCCCAAGTTTAGTTAACGTCGTGCGAGTTCGTGGATGCGTTCGACCGATGGTCGGGCGATGGGGGCAGCCCATCGTGTTCTTGATCGGGCCGTTTACTCGGTATGTGTTGAGTTATACGAAAGGTTGAAAAGGCTGCGGGGTGCCTACCTTCACCTTATGTCGAACAGTGAAGCCCGAGTTGTGGCTATTTTCGTTTTCTAAAAGTTTTACGAGCAAGGATAGAAACTCGGTGAGTCTCGAGAATCACATTCGCCACCGGGCGATGTTTGAATTTCGAGGATAGTTGCGAGAATTGTTGTCTCTCTGTTGAAGGAGTGTTTAAGCTACCATTTCGGTGTTCGGATATCGCCTTATGAAGCCTTGTAAGAGGCGGAAGTGTAAGTTGTCGATCGATTGGTTCGATGTTGGCAAGGTTGAACAGTTGGTTGAGCTTGTTCCAGGTGTGGATAGTGAAGCTTGTCTAGAAGAAGTTACGGAAGCTCGAGAAATCGTGCGGATGTCGGCGGCAACGCTTAGAGTTCGAGTTGACGATCGGTCTTCTTGAAGGTACCACCCGGTTTGGGTGCGGCGAGTTTTGGAGCGGGAACTTAGCGAGTTACTTTGGGCCTTTGTGAGTTCATGTGAAGGATAGGCGGGTTGCCTATATGTTAGCATTCTTGCGTCCGGCGTAGGAAGCGGTCGTCGGTCTTCGTATTGTGATGTTCGGGAAGTATCGAAGATCCATCAGTGTTCGATTAATGATGCCACGTTAAGAGATAGTAACCGAGTTTTGGAAACTAAAGCGATGCTCGGGAATGTGGTAAGAGTTCGAGTGTCGGCGACTTGGTGATCGCATGCGGCCGGTACCATTTGTTGGAGTCGTCGGAGCAAGGCTCGCGACAAAGTGACAAAGTGGTATCTTAGGCAAAGTGACAAAGTGGTATCATTTTGGTGAGGTTAGAGTGTTTCCTCGTGGACTTGGATGTAAGTTTTTATGTGCGGTGTTTACGTGGCGGATGTGGCGGGTTGGTTCTCGTAAGAATAAGTAGTGAAGACTATCTTGGCGCGTTTGTTTTGAGGCTTAGAAAGAACATTGGACGAATGTTTCTAAGGAGGAGAATGTTATACCCGTATTTCCAGTATATGCGAGGGGCGTGCGTAGAAAATTTGAACTTGTGATTTAGGCTTGGCGAATTCTTTTTGTTCCTGACCCCGATTAGAGTCGTTTTTAAAAGCGTTTCCACGACTTTCGTAGGGAATTTCGGCTATGTCATTTTAATTTTTGCGGATTTTTAGAGAGGCGAAACATTTTGGACCAACAAGAGGCGACACTTGTCACCTCTCATTGGTTAAACTTGGACGGTAAAGGCTTGGCGAAAGTGTGGTTGAAATAGTCAAGGGTTGGTAGGATATTTTTGTGTTAGTTGGTTAGGGTGCACTTGGCAAGATCTTGGCCTACACTTTGCTATGCACTTGGCAAGATCTTGGCCATTGGTTGGCCTTGGCTTGTCCTATAAATACCAGCCTCTTTGGAAGACTTATTCATCCTAAAAATCTCTAAGTCTTGAAAGACTCTTCCCCTCCTCTATTGTTCTCGTCCTCCCATTTCGTGAGGCCAGCAGCGAGAGTAGCGCCCACTCCTAGTAGTGTGGCGTGGGGTACCCACTAGCCTAGTTGTCTCGTATAATACACCCATGTTATACCGTAGTTGCGGGGTATGTATGTGAGGACGTGCGTCTGAGTCAATGAGAAAATTTTGAAAAGAAAGAAAGATGTGAGTTTTAAACGGAAAAGTTTCGGTTATTTGTGAAGAAAAGGTTCGTTAATGGGAATTGGATTCCCAGTTTGGTATTTGGACTTCATAGATTATATTAGAATTTTGAGATTTTATTTTGGAAATGGTCACGTGGGGCCACGGGAGAAATTCTGATTTTGTGGGGCAGCTTTGTTTTTGAGTTTTCGGTATTTTGGATATTTTGGAAGGCGAAATATTACAGGCGAATCGGGGCGACACGTGTCACCCCATGTGGCACCCTTGGCGAAATAACATTTGTGCACACACGGTTAGAGTCGTTTTCGGCGAAGCGTTTTGCGTAACTGCGAAGGAAAATTCGGCTATGTCGTTTTGTATTTTTGCGGATTTTTCCGAGAGCGAAACCTTTTGGACCAGCGGGAGGTGACACTTGTCACCTCGTTGTGATTTGGAGGGCGGTCGAGGTGGGTTGGCACTTGGCCGATTGGCCCTGAAGTGTGCCTTGTTTGGTGCATTGTTTTGTGGAGTGTTTTGTGGAGTAGGGTTTAGGGTGCACTTGGCTTAATCTTGCCACTTACACTTGCTTTACACTTGGAAGGATCTTGGCCCTTGGTTGGCCTTTGGTTTTGCTATAAATACCCTTATGTTGATGAACTCTTCGTCCATGAAATGAAACCTTCAAGCCTAAAAATCCCTCCCTCCTCTAGTGTTGAGTTCGTCCAACTCATCCCCCCCCTCTTTTGTGAGGCTTGGCGAGGCCTCCTCCATCCCACTTTGTGGTGTCTTGGCGTAGGGTACCCACTGCTAGTTGTTTTAGTATAATACCACTTGTTGTGGTATAGAAATACTCCCCTAGTATTGTTATAATGCCCAAAATACCTTAGCCTTGTACCTTGTAGTATTCCACAGATACCTCTTTAGGTAGAGTCCGGACATACTACCTTTTGTCCTGTTCGTCTCACCCAGAAACCCTACGCAAATCTTCATAGTTGGTTGAAGTATTTGATTAGAAGTTGGTTAGAACTTCTAAGGGTTGTTTGGAGTGGTTTGGGCGCGCGGTGGAGCTAAACCTTGCTCAGGATCGACATTATAACTTGGATAATTTTGGGCTTATCGAGGTAATTATCTTGTCCCTCTATTGTAATTGGAAATTACATGTTTGTTAGCATATATAGTTGAAGTATACTATATATAGAACTACTTAGTATTCGGCAATGTCTTTTGACTTAAGCTGAAGAATAAAGCTGAAGCCCAGGCTGTATTTACATAGGGTGTATTGCGATAGACTTGTGTAGAATTGTACACGTCAGGTTAGGCGTGTAAACCCCACTGGTTGGCTTGGTAGCCGGCCTCGATAGAGGAGGAGATTTCTGTTGTTGCGGGAAGTCTTTGTAGAATTTTCTGTAGAAAGATCGAAAACTTGTGTTGTGGGGTTAATAGCCGTTTGTGACCTTTATAGGTGAAAGTACTAAGAGTAGCGTATTCTACTCGAGGAGTGGAAAGGGCTAGCAAGGTTGTAGTACTTGGAGCATTTTGCTTATTGTCGATAAATCGTCGCGAGGTATGTGAACCTCTTCCTATCTTTTCTAGCATGATTGTTGTGAACTATGTAGTGCGGTGACGTACATGTGCTAAGTGATTTGGTTGATTTAAAACATAGGGTGTTATAATAGCTTTATGGGAAGTTAGTTATAACGACCTTATGTAAGTGAAAATGGTTTACTGATGTTAGAAGTTAAGAGACTTGATCTTATAAGATAAGAGACTTAACTTATTTGTTTTAATGTGGATGTTTGTGTGAAACCTCATTCGTGAGTAATGAGTACTTGGTTTTAAAGGGATAATGTTTCTTGATTTGGGAATCGAATGTGTATCGACAGACCAACTGCGGCGTTAATAAAGGAAAATGTATTGAATAATGATGTGTTGTATTAAAACCGGTAGAAACCTCCATCTGCATGAAAAGCTAAGATAAGACAAAATGATATTACATTTTCTAGATCATGTTTCTTTGTAATAAGATCGTTATAAACAAGAATAAACTACTCACATATATGACATATGTTACTCAATTGCTCTAAAAAGGAATCAGTGATTAAGTTTGGGAACTATGAAACCATTTGAAAATGAGAAGCTTGAGTAATTGAAACTAGGCAAAGCTGGAACTTAGGAAAGAATGTTGTTACTTGATTTTGAAAAAGAAGGTGGGTTGGTCATTCTAATACTACGAATTATCGGGTGACTTTTATAACGATAATGGATCTCTTTTAAAAGAACTTAACGTATGTAGTACTTTGGGGTTAAAAACCGGACTTTGGCATAAAATGAAAGTACTTTGAGTTGTGTGAAACTTGCCTATGCTTGTTGTTGTGAAACTTGCCTATGCTTGTTGTTGTGAAACTTGCCTATGCTTGTGATGATAGCCTTTATTGTACAAGCGTTGTGTTTTACGTGTTACGCGTCTCGATAGAGTCGGTTGGTAGTTGAGAACTTACTTGGATGTCTTGGCGTGTGGCGGAGAAATTCCGCAGTGCGTTCTGGTGATAGTATTATTGTTGTTAATCGCTTTGGACATCACGACACGATCGTGGCGCGCGGGTATGCTTCCATTTTGGTTAAGGTCTTGTAGTTGTCGCTTTGGATATCTTGACACGATCGTAGCGCGCGGGTATGTTTCCATTCGATTATCGCGCTTGTGATTTCCTTTTGGACATCTTGACACGATCGTGGCGCGCGGGTATCGTCCGTTTGGAAAGTTGTCTTATTGTTTCCCTTTGGACATCTTGACACGATCGTAGCGCGCGGGTATGCTTCCATTTGGATTCTTTGTCTTATTGTTGCATCATGGACATGTATACCTGCCGTCTGATGTCGAGGCATGCGGCCATAATCACGAACTGATTGATGTTGTGGGCGTGAGACCCGTAGTTATATTGAAGTAATGACTGTTTTATGTTGTGAACTGTAGTTTGGTTATCATACATGTCCCCTGCTTTATATAGACTAGTATGATTTCATTTCTGATATTATGCAGTTTCACATACTTGGTACTGTTATCTTGACCTCGCCCGGAAGTGCGTTAAATCTGCATGGTAAGTGCATCGATCGTGGATCCTCGCTCTTAGGATCTCGATTGCGTTTTAGGAAGCTCCGTTTCTCGGAGGCTTATCTTTTGGTATGTGTTCCACTGAGTTGTAGGTGCTTGTACATTGAGGGTATGGCGGGGCCTGTCCGTCATAGTCGTTAATAAATCTTAAGTGCATAGAAGCTGTTGTGGCGGGGTTGTAAAAGGATTAAAGCTGTTGGGTTTTATGTATATCTTGAAACAAGCTATTTTGGTTGCTTTGTTTATTTATTATATCTCTTGTTTCATGATTCATGTTTTATTTTCCATTGGTTTTCTCGATGTTGTATCACTAGGGTGCGGGGTAAGGCACGATGTGGGCCGAGTTGGGCGTTACAAAAGTGGTATCGAGCGATTAATCCTCGGAAAGTGTCTACTGAGCCGTGTCTAGTAGAGTCTTGATTATCGGTGTGTTGTGCACCACATCTATGTCGAGGAGGCTATAGGACATTTAGGATTGGTTTCCATTCTTCTCATTACGAGATCGTGCCTTAGAGTGTGTTGTAAGTTGGACCCTGCAGCGTATCTCGTTTTACGATTATGCCTCGCGCAAGCAGCAACGAGCCCGAAGGGCAAAGCGGCCGAGGAGGCGCTAGTGAGATCTGAGAGGAGTTCGAAGCGCGAGCGGTCGATGCGAGGCAGTGCTTGACGGCGAGTTTTGTAGCCTTGACCCAGCGAGGTTAGGCGCGGCAATGGCTCTTGAGACCGCGATACTGAGCCTCAGATCCACGATGCAGAGGCGAGAGGAGATGGGTTACAAGGAGATGGCCCGTTCTTTGGCGAGTCGTGGCGGATATGAGGATAAATTTGGAATCTGGCCGATTCGATTCGATGCACGATGGTTCACCCGGCGGATAGTTTGAGGCTACGGGACTTTACGAGTTGTAGCGCGAGTTTTATGGGTCGAGGCACGAGGATGATCGCGAGGAGTTCATCCGGCGATTCTGACGGATCGTGCGGGTGATCAAGGCTTGACCAGTCTGTGACCTTTGGTTCGCATCGGTGCGTGATCTGCGATCGATTGGTTTGATTCATGGGAGCTTTCGGGAGAGCATGCACTCAGCGAGAATGGGATGAGTTTTGGGGCTTTCCTCGCACTTCTTGCCTCCGCGGATGAGGAGGCACGGTAAACAGATTTTATTCTTGAGGCAGAGAGGCGCCTGTCGGGAGTACAATGTCGAGTTCGATTCTTTGGCTCGATATGTCCACTGCGCTAGTTGCGGATATGGAGGATAGGGTGCGTCGCTCGTCAGGCTAGATGATTATATGGTGAGTCTTGTGCGGGTGTTTCTCTTGTAGGGCATGGACATTGCCGCATGCGAGCTCATGCACTAGGATGTGAGGCACGGAGGGTCGGCGGAATGACTGGATCGCGAGAAGAGGGCCGGGGCGGCGAGGTCGCTGGTGGCTTTCGAGGCGGACCGCCTCGTGGCGAGCTAGTTATATACCCAGCGATGCAGTGGTCCTCCACCGTCTTGAGGCGGTCGGGGCTCGAGGTTCAGATTTTCGGAGCGGGGTGTTAACGGTGAAGCCACCTACCTCGTTGTGACCATTGTGGTAGACTCCGTTTTGGAGAGTGTCGTGCTAGATTGGGAGTTTGTTTTGCATGCGGCCAGCGGGCCATTTGCGAAGCTGTCCGACCAAGGGTATACGGATGTTCTGACTTCGACGCCGAGGATCGTGGCTGGTTTATCACCTTACTGACTATGCGCCTGCGTGAGCCTATGATTAGAGTGGGCGGTAGCCGGTATATCCTTAACCTCTAGAGTTTTGGTATGCTTGTTATGATGATCTCATTATTGTGTGCTATGCGGATAGCATTGTGATATGTGTGAGTTAGAATGCATGGTTAGTTGGAAGGATACGTATGGAGGCATGGTAAGTGTGAACCTTAGACTATTTCACGGCCCGAGACCTTAGAGGTAAGGTCGTCTTGAGTAAAAGATTCGTTTTATGTTTGACCTTTATAAGGGTGAGTAGTATCGTGGGATTT
Organism: Przewalskia tangutica; assembly: GCA_029844215.1. Classification (NCBI taxonomy): domain Eukaryota; kingdom Viridiplantae; phylum Streptophyta; class Magnoliopsida; order Solanales; family Solanaceae; genus Przewalskia; species Przewalskia tangutica. Next base: position 68,921,640 of record CM056726.1, read on the forward strand.
ATTTGTGTGATAAGTCCATGGGTAGTGTGAGATGGAAGTGGTAGCTTTCATGATGTGAATTAGTAAGATTGTTCGGATCGGGGAACAAGAGTTTAGCCTTGATTGAAGTCGGGTTGAGGACCATTTGCGGGTCAACCAGTAACCGGTTTGGGGTGGGGTCGATTCTGGGTGGTCGCCAGGTGGTAGAGTCACGAGGTGCTAGGCCCAAGTTTGTATGATCATCGTATGAGTTCGTGGGCGCGTTCGACCGAGCGGTTCGTAAGGCGGGAATGGCCTTAAAGAAGTTTGAGGTTAGTAAGATGACCAAGTTTGGAGGTAGTGACTCGGAGATTTTGAGAGCAAGTAATGGTGAAGTATGATGCGTAATGGGAGAGTTCAAGCGTTCGAGAAGGGCACGGCGAGTAAGGAAAGAAGAGGGCGTATGTTATTTAGTGGCGGTGTGGCATTGGCAACTTGTTAGAGGAACTTTATCGTTATTCGACTTGAGAAGGAACATTCGGGACGAATGTTTCTAAGGAGGGAGAATGTTATACCCGTAGTTGCGGGGTATGTATGTGAGGGCGTGCGTCTGAAGTCTGAGAAAATTTTGAAAAGAAAGAAAGATGTGAGTTTTCGGCGGAAAAGTTTAGGTTATTTGTGAAGAAAAGGTTCGTTAATGGGAATTGGATTCCCAGTTTGGTATTTGGACTTCATAGATTATATTAGAATTTTGAGATTTTATTTTGGAAATGGTCACGTGGGGCCCAGGAGAAATTCTGGTTTTGTGGGGCAGCTTTGTTTTGAGTTTCGGTATTTTGGATATTTTTGGAAGGCGAAATATTCAAGCGAATCGGGGCGACACGTGTCACCCCGTGTGGCACCATGGCGAAATAACATTTGTGCCTGGCCTTTGGTTAGAGTCGTTTTTCGGCGAAGCGTTTTGCGTAACTGCGAAGGAAAATTCCGGCTATGTCGTTTTGTATTTTTGCGGATTTTTAGAAGGCGAAACCTTTTGGACCAGCGGGAGGTGACACTTGTCACCCTCGTTGTGATTTGGAGGGGCGGTCGAGTGGGTTGGCACTTGGCGATTGGCCTGAAGTGTGCCTTGTTTGGTGCATTGTTTTGTGGAGTGTTTTGTGGAGTAGGGTTTAGGGTGCACTTGGCTTAATCTTGCCCTTACACTTGCTTTACACTTGGAAGGATCTTGGCCTTGGTTGGCCTTTGGTTTTGCTATAAATACCCCCTTATGTTGATGAACTCTTCGTCCACAAATGAAACCTTCAAGCCTAAAAATCCCTCCCTCCTCTAGTGTTGAGTTCGTCCAACTCATCCCCCTCTTTTGAGAGTCTTGGCGAGGCCTCCTCCACTCCACTTTGTGGTGTCTTGGCGGTAGGGTACCACTGCTAGTTGTTTTCGTATAATACCTTTGTTGTGGTATAGAAATACTCCTAGTATTTTTATAATGCCCAAAATACCTTAGCCTTGTACCTTGTAGTATTCCAAAGATACCTCTTTCGTGAAGTCAGGAAATACTACCTTTTGTCCTTTTAGTCTCAAACCAAAACCCTAAGGAAATCTTCATAGTTGGTTGAAGTATTTGAGTAGAAGTTGGTTAGAACTTCTAAGGGTTGTTTGGAGTGGTTTGGGCGCGCGAATTGGAGCTAAACCTTGCTCGGGATCGACATTATAACTTGGATAATTTTGGGCTTATCGAGGTAATTATCTTGTCCTCTATTGTAATTGGAAATTACATGTTTGTTAGCATATATAGTTGAAGTATACTATATATAGAACTACTTAGTATTCGTGATGTCTTTTGACTTAAGCTGAAGAATAAAGCTACTGAATGTATTTACATAGGGTGTATTGCGATGACTTGTGTAGAATTGTACACGTCCAGGTTAGGCGTGTAAACCCCACTGGTTGGCTTGGTAGCCGGCCTCGATAGAGGAGGAGATTTCTGTTGTTGCGGGGAGAGTCTTCTTGAATTTTCTTTAGAAAGATAGAAAACTTGTGTTTTGGGGTTAATAGGCGTTTGTGACCTTTATAGGTGAAAGTACTAAGAGTAGCGTATTACTCGAGGAGTGGAAAGGGCTAGCAAGGTTGTAGTACTTGGAGCATTTTGCTTATTGTCGATAAATCGTCGCGGTATGTGAACCTCTTCCTATCTTTTCTAGCATGATTGTTGTGAACTATGTAGTGCGGTAGGCGTACATGTGCTAAGTGATTTGGTTGATTTAAAACATAGGGTGTTATAATAGCTTTATGGGAAGTTAGTTATAACGACCTTATGTAAGTGAAAATGGTTTCTTGATGTTAGAAGTTAAGAGACTTGATCTTATAAGATAAGAGACTTAACTTATTTGTTTTAATGTGGATGTTTGTGTGAAACCTCATTCGTGAGTAATGAGTACTTGGTTTTAAAGGGATAATGTTTCTTGATTTGGGAATCGGAATGTGTATCGACAGGACCAACTGCGGCGTTAATAAAGGAAAATGTATTGAATAATGATGTGTTGTATTAAAACCGGTAGAAACCTCCATGCATAGAAGCTAAGATAAGACAAAATGATATTACATTTTCTAGATCATGGTCTTTGTAATAAGATCGTTATAAACAAGAATAAACTACTCACATATATGACATATGTTACTCAATTGCTCTAAAAGGAATCAGTGATTAAGTTTGGGAACTATGAAACCATTTGAAAATGAGAAGCTTGAGTAATTGAAACTAGGCAAAGCGGAACTTAGGAAAAGAATGTTGTTACTTGATTTTGAAAAAGAAGGTGGGTTGGTCATTCTAATACTACGGTATCGGGTGACTTTTATAACGATAATGGATCTCTTTTAAAAGAACTTAACGTATGTAGTACTTTGGGGTTAAAAACGGACTTTGGCGTAAAATGAAAGTACTTTGAGTTGTGTGAAACTTGCCTATGCTTGTTGTTGTGAAACTTGCCTATGCTTGTTGTTGTGAAACTTGCCTATGCTTGTGATGATAGCCTTTATTGTACAAGCGTTGTGTTTACGTGTTACCGCGTCTCGATAGAAGTCGGTTGGTAGTTGAGAACTTACTTGGATGTCTTGCGGTGTGGAGAAATTCCGCAGATGCGTTCTGTTGATAGTATTATTGTTGTTGTCGCTTTGGACATCTGACACGATCGTAGCGCGCGGGTATGCTTCCATTTTGGTTAAGGTCTTGTGGTTAATCGCTTTGGATATCTTGACACGATGCGTAGCGCGCGGGTATGTTTCCATTCGATTATCGCGCGTGATTTCCTTTTGGACATCACGACACGATCGTGGCGCGCGGGTATCGTCCATTTGGAAAGTTGTCTTATTGTTTCCCTTTGGACATCTTGACACGATCGTAGCGCGCGGGTATGCTTCCATTTGGATTCTTTGTCTTATTGTTGCATCATGGACATGTCTGCCGTCACGATATTAGGGGCATGCGGCCATGTCACGAACTGATTGATGTTGTGGCGTGAGACCCATAGTTATATTGGAGTGATAGTGTTTTATGTTGTGAGCGTAGTTTGGTTATCATACATGTCTCACCTTTATATAGACTAGTATGATTTCATTCTGATATTATGCAGTTTCACATACTTGGTACTGTTATCGACCTCCTTGAAGCTGCGTTAAATCTGCGGTAGAAGTACATCGGTCGTGGATCCTCGCTCTTAGGATCTCGATTCAGCGTTTTGGGAAGCTCCGTTTCTCGGAGGCTTATCTTTTGGTATGTGTTCCACTGAGTTGTAGGTCTTGTACATTCGGGGTATGGCGGGGCCTGTCCGTCATAGTCGTTAATAAATCTTAAGTGCATAGAAGCTGTTGTGGCGAGGTTGTAAAAGGATTAAAGCTGTTCGGGTTTTATGTATATCTTGAAGGCAAGCTGTTTTGGTTGGCTGTTTATTTATTATATCTCTTGTTTCATGATTCATGTTTTATTTTCGCTGGTTTTCTCGATGTTGTATCACTAGGGTGCCGGGGTAAGGCACGATGGGCCGAGTTGGGCGTTACACCCTTTTGTGGTATAGAAATACTCTCAAAGTATTGTTATAATGCCCAAATTACCTTAGCCGTATACCTTGTTGTATTCTAAGGTTATACTATCTGAAAAGCCAGAAAATACTATTATACTTAGTCGATCCACAAAACCGAAACCACAGGAAAATCTTCACCGTAGTTGAAGTCATAAGTAGAAGTTGGTTAGAACTTCTAAGGGTTGTTTGGAGCGGGTGGGGCGCGCGAGTAGGAGCTAAACGATTGCCGGGATCGACTTTATACTTGGATAATTATGGGCTTATCGAGGTAATTATTTTGTCCTCTATTGTAATTGGAAATTACATGATTGTTAGACTATATAGTTGAAGTATACTATATATAGAAGCGAACGTAGTTAGTTGGCAATGTCTTTTGACTTAAGCTGAAGCGAATCGAATCTGTAATTACATAGGGGTATTCTGATGAACTTGTGTAGTAATCTTGTGGAGTAGAATTGTACCGTTCGGGTTAGATGTATGAACCCACGGTTGGCTTGATAGCGGCCCCAGATAGAGAGGAGATTTCTGTTGTTGCGGGGAAATCTTGCAATTTTGGTAGAATGTTCTCTGATGAGATCTAAATGTTAATAAGCGCCTTGTGGCCTTATAGGTTGAAGTACTACGTGTGGCGCGATCTACTTGGCTTAAGGAGTAGCCGACGGTTGGAAGTACTTGGAGCGTTTTGCTATTAGTCGATACTCGTCGCGAGGTATGTGAACCTCTTCCTATCTCTTCTAGCATGATATGTGTGAACTATGTAGTGCGGTGAGCGTCGTGTCTTTGAACGTATTTGATTGATTTAAAACATAAAGTGTTATAACGGCTTTATGGGAAGTTGGTTATAACAGCCTTATGTTGGTAAGAAAATACTTGTGGTCTTTAAAAGGTAACTGATTTGAACTATAACTGGCTTGTTATGTGTTAATAAAGAACTTGAAGTAGTTGAAAGATTTTGAATCATTTTGAAAGAAGAAGTAATACTTGGTTTTTGAAAAACTTAAGGGTTATACTAGCTTTATGAGAAGTTAGGTATAACGGCTTAAGAATGTTTTGCTGATTTCGGAAATCAGAATGTGTATCGACAAACCACTGCAGCGTTAATAAAAGGAAATGTTTTGACTAATTAAGTATTATTAAAACCAGAGAAACTTCCATCTGCATAGAAGCTAAGATGAGACAAAATGATATTTCTAGATCACATTCTTTGTAATAAGATTGTTATAAACAAGAATATCCTACTCACATATAAGACTTATGTTTCTCAGTTGTTTAAAGAATTATATTCTTAAATGAATAAGACTATGAACTCTGAAACCTTTCTAAAATAAGAAGCGTGAACATTTGAAATTAGGCAAACTTGGGCGTTTGGAAAATAATGTTGTTACTTGATTTTACAAAGGTAAGTGTTTTGGTTTATTTAAAAAAACGATCACTCTATTTTATACTACGGGTATTGTGTAACTTATGTGAAAGCAACGGATCTTTTAAAAGATTTAATGTATGAAGTACTTTAGGGGTAGATACGAACTTGTTAGCTTAAAGTACCTTGTGAATAACTTGATTGTGTTGGTTTGAGATAGCCTTGTAAATACTTTCTTGTTGATGTGATAAGTGAAAATGTTAGGATGCTACGTGTGTTAGTATCTTATGTGATCGTGATGTAAGGGGTCATTCTTGTTGTGCTTACGTTGTTAAGCGTTAAGCGTGTACTATTATTGTATCACATACCCCTTTGACTTATTATCGAGGGCTTGCCACGATCTCACGGTCTTTCGGCTATCACGGTCCTCGTGACTATGCGAGTCGCGGTAGCTCGGGATTGATCATTCCGGTGTTTAGCGATGCGGGGATTCCTATGCGGTCTGTTGAGACTATGCGGTCTTTTGAGACTATGCGGGTTGCGGGAGCCTAGGCGGATACCGAGGTTAGGCGCCCGATGCGGGGTATACCTCGAGCGATGCAGGACCATGATTCGAGGAATACCTCATGCGGGTCGTGTGTGACCTATGCGGGCTGCGAGAGTTCGAGGATAGGCAGCGCATTGATATTGCGGGCGAGTGGCGGCCGATCATGTAGTGCGGTCTAGAAAGACCTCGGGATACGATTTGTGGTATTTTTGGTGCGTGGGTCTTAGTAGTCGGCTATGCCTTCGCACTTGCCCGTGCGGTTTTATTGTGATAACTTTGAGGCGTGAGTCACGACTTGACATATTTGCTTATTTGTTGTGAGCGTAGTTTGCTTATCATACATGTCTCTGCTTTATAGACTATTATGATTTCATTTCTGATATTTTTAGTTTCACATACTCGATTTGTTGTCTTGACCTCGCCGGAAGTGCGTTCATCTGCGAGTTGAGGTACACGATCGTTGATCCTAGCTCTCGAGTCACGATTTCAGCGTTTGGGAAGCTCCGTTTCTCGGAGGCTTATCGATGGTATAGTCCTGTCGTAGTAAGTGTTTACATTCGGGGTTTGGCGGGGCCCTGTCCGCCATTGTTGTCATATCATTCTTAAGTGCAGTAATCTTGTTGTGGGCGGGGTTTGTAAAAAGGATTAAAGCTGTTCATGTTGAAAAAGTTGTTATTTACATATATCGAAAGGCAAGTTTTCTCAGATTATTGTTTCATATTTCATAATATGTCTTGTATCGTTTTATGTTCCGCTGATTACTCTGATGTTGTATCACTAGGGTGCCCGGGGTAAGGCACCAGTCACGGGCCCGGAATCGGGTCGTGACAATAGAAACGTGTGAAATACATTCCCGGTTCATCTCATGAACTCGGTAGTCGGATGGAATACATTCCCGGTCCAACCCATGGACGCGGTAGTCGAGTGAAATACATTCCCGGTTCATCCCATGAACGCGGTAGTCGAGTGAAATACATTCCCGGTTCATCCCATGCACCGGTAGTCGAGTAAAATCTGATGCTTGCACAACAAGGCTATCACGCAAACATAGACAAGTTACACACAACTTAAGGTACTATCATTTTATGCCAAAATCCGGTTCGACCTAAAGTATTACATACATTAACTCTTTTAAAAGATCGTTTCTTTCACAAAAGTCACACAATGTTCGTAGTATAAAATAGAGTGACTATCTTTTAAGTAAACCAAAACACTTCCCTTGTAAAATCAAGTAACACATTATTTTCCAAACGTTCAAGTTTGCCTAATTTCAAATGCTCAAGTTTCTCATTTTCGAAAGGTTTCGTAGTTCATAGTTTTAATCACTTAAGAATATAATTCTCCTTTAAAACAAATTTGAGAAACATATGCCTTATGTGTGAGTAGGTTGTTCTTGTCTATTACAATCTTATAAAAGCGACCATGATCTAGGAAATGTAATATCATTTTGTCTCATCTTAGCTTCTATGCAGATAGAGGTTTCTCTTGGTTTTAATAACAATTAGTCAATACATTTCCTTTATTAACGCTGCAATGATTTGTTCGATACTTAATCTCATTTGCGAAATCAGTAAAACATTATTCTTTTAAAACCAACTACTCATTACTCGCGAATGAGGTTTTTACAACATTTTAACAAAATTCATAACAAGTCAAACTAAGTCAAGTCTCTTATCTTTCAAGATCAAGTCTCTTAACTTTCAAAATCAAGTCGTGTATAAGTCAAGTCTCTTATCTTTCAAGATCAAGTCTCTTAACTTTCAAAATCAAGTCGTGTATAAGTCAAGTCTCTTATCTTTCTACAATCAATAAACCATTCTTTTACCTACATAAAGTCGTTATAACTAACTTCCCATAAAGCTATTATAACACCCTATGTTTTAAACCAACCAAATCACTTAGCACATGTATGTCTACCGTACTACATAGTTCACAACAATCATGCTAGAAAAGATAGGAAGAGGTTCACATACCTCGCGACGATTATCGACAAATAGCAAAACGCTCCAAGTACTTCAACCCGTCGGCTACTCCTTAAGCCAAGTAGATCACGCCACACGTAGTACTCCACTCCTAAAATGGTCATAGTACTTCTATCAAACCTTTCTTACCATTGAAGACTTATACCAATAAAAAGCCCTCTAATTCTACGGAAAATTCGGCAGCACTTCCCCCGTTTTTACTCACTTTTCCATCTTTCTCCAAGGCCCGAATAACCGTAATATATATACCATATATATATATAAGGCGTAATAATTAAACAACATAAAGAAGGGGATTACACGCCCAAACGGTAACGCGGTTTACTATCACGCCTCCATAATAACAACAAGTAAAAGAAGGGGATTACGCGCCCAAACGGTAACGCGGTTGAACAATCTTCCCCTTAACAGAAATGTAAATACAGTCCAAAGTAAATACAGTCCAAAGTAAATACTGTCCAAAGTAAATACAGTCCAAAGTAAATACTGTCCAAAGTAAATCTGATCCAAGTAAATCTGATCCTTAAGTTGGGGTCCTTGGCCAACTTTGTCCATTTTACTTATCCAATTACTTCATTAGTCATCCAACTTACATTCCATCTTAATATAAGTTATAGTTACTTTGTTAATTACTTCTTCACAAGTAAGGTACGTTTTTACCATTTTAATGACAAACGGCCAATCCCTTCTTTTAACAAGTTAACAAGATCCAACTTTTCCAAACTTTACTCCATATTTTATATACTCCATAATATACTTATAATATATGTATAATGACCAATTCACAAAGAGGTTAAGGTTTACTACCTCAAATAGCCCAAAATTATCCAAGAACTTAATGTCGCTCCAAGCAAGTCTTAGCTCCAAATCTTTCCGTTCCAATCATTACAAGCAACCCATGAAGCTCCTAACCAAACTCTTCAAGAACCAACTCCAAAAAGTGAAGAACACTTAGGGTTTCCAACTAGTAAGTTTCGGCCAAGGCATGAACAATAGGTTAGGGGTGTGAAATCTTTTCCAACTCTTGGTACACAATATTCCTAACACCTTAGGGAAGAACACTTGAGAGTTTAAGAATTGTTGGACAAATTTAGGTCAAGAAATGGGCTCAAAAACGAGAGCAAGGTCAAGGGAGAAGGGAGGGAATTTCTTGTCTTGAAATGGTTAAGTGTGGAAGTTTTCATCAACTAAGGGTGCATATTGTTATACCCCGTAGTCCCAGGGTATGTATGCGAGGACGTACGTACAAGTATACGACAGAAAGATTGGAAAGGAAGAAAGAGGCGATTTTTCCACGGAAAAGTTTCCGGTTTTTGTGAAGGAAAAAGGTTCGTTAATGGGAATTGGATTCCCAGATTTGGTATTCGGACTTCCTGGAATATTAGAGAATTATGGAATTTTATTTTCGAAAATGGTCACGTGGGGCCCACGGAGAAATTCTGATTTTGTGGGGCCAGCTTTGTTTTAGATTTTGGCCATTATGGATATTTTGGAAGATGTTTTATTTTGGGCCAATAGGAGGGTGACACGTGTCACCGCCTAGGTGGCTTAGTAGAATGGCATTTGTGCCTGACCTTGGTTAAGTCGTTTTTAAATGAAGCGTTTTACATAACTTGCGAAGGAAAATTCCGGCTATGTCTTTTCTCATTTTGCGGATTTTTCCGAGAGCGGAACATTTTGGACCAACGAGAGGCGACTTGGCACCTCTCATTGGTGGGCAAGGTGGGCGTGCTTGGGCGAAATGGGGATGTCAGTGGTAGATATTTTGGTAGATATTTTGTGAGGTTTTAAGGAGTAGGGACTAGGGGCACTTGGGCATATCTTGGCCCTACACTTGTGTAGCACTTGGCTCAATCTTGGCCATTGGTTGGCCTTGGCTTGTGCTATAAATACCCCTCTCCTTTGATGAATTCTTCATCCATTCCTAAATGTTTCTAAGTGTAAAATCCTCTCCCTCCCTTGTGTTGAGTTCGGCCAAGGGCCTCCCCCCCTTGTGGCCGAGAGCACCCCTAGAGGGGTGCTAGCCAGAGTAGTGCCACTCCTAGAGTTGCTAGCAGTGGGGTACCACCACTAGCTAGGTTGTTTCGTATAATACCCACTTGTTGTGGTATAGAAATACTCTCTAGTATTGTTATAATGTCCAAATACCTTGGCCCAAATACCTTGTAGTATTCCCAAGGTTACACATACAAAAGCCACGAAAATACTATTATACTTCCGTCGATCCAAAAACCGAAACCCTACGAAACTCTCCATCGGTCGTTTGGAGTATTGTGTAGAAGTTGGTTAGACTTTCTAAGGTTGGTTTAGAGCGGGTGGAGCGCGCGGAGTTGGAGCTAAAACTTTGCTAAGGATCGACATTAAACTCGGATAATTATGGGCTTATCGAGGTAATTATCTTGTCCCTTTTGTAATTGGATATTACATGTTGTAGGAATATATAGTTAAAGTATACTATATATATATTACTGAACATAGCTTGTGGCAATGTCCTTGGACTTAAGCCTGAAGAACTGAACTGTAATTACATAGGGGTGTATTCTGATGAACTTGTGTAGTAGTACCGTGGAGTAGAATTGTACAGTTAGGGTTAGATGTATAACCCACTGGTTGGCTTGGTAGCGGCCTCGTTTGAGGAGGAGGTTTCTGCTGTTGCGGGGAGGTCTTTGCCGAATTTTTCGGTAGAATGTTCTACGATGAGATCTAAATGTTAATAAGCGCCTTGTGGCCTTATAGGTTGATGTACTACGTGTGGCGCGATCTACGTGGCTTAAGGGGTAGCCGACGTTTGGAAGTACTTGGGCGTTTTGCTGTAGTCGATACTCGTCGCGAGGTATGTGAACCTCTTCCTATCTCTTCTAGCATGATATGTGTGAACTATGTAGTGCGGTGAGCGTGCATGTGCTAAATGTGTTTGAGTGGTTTAAAACATAAAGTGTTATAACGGCTTTATGGGAAGTTGGTTATAATGACTTTATGTTAGTAAGAAAATACATGTGGTTTTAAAAGGTAAGCGATTTGAACTATAAGCGGCTTGTTATATGATAAGAAAGAACTTGAAGTATTTCAAAAGATTTTGAATCATTTTGAAAGAAGTAATACTTGGTGTTTGAAAACTTAAGAGTTATACTAGCTTTATGGGAAGTTAGGTATAACGGCTTAAGAATGCTTTCTTGATTTGAATCAGAATGTGTATCGACAAACCACTGCAGCGTTGATAAAAGGAAATGTTTTGAATAATTAAGTATTATTAAAACCAGTAGAAACTTCCATCTGCATAGAAGCTAAGATGAGACAAAATGATATTTCCTAGATCATGGCTGTTGTAATAAGATTGTTATAAACAAGAATATCCTACTCACATATAAGGCTTATGTTTCTCAGATTGTTTAAAAGAGAATTATATTCTTAAATGAATAAGACTATGAACTACGAAACCTTTCTAAAATAAGAAACGTGAACATTTGAAATTAGGCAAACTTGTACGTTTGAAAAATAATGTTGTTACTTGATTTTACAAAGGTAAGAGTTTTGGTTTTCTTAAAAGAATGATCACTCTATTTTATACTACGGGTATTGTGTGACTTATGTGAAAAAGCAGATCTTTTTTAGATTTTAATGTGTGAAGTACTTTGGGGATAGATACCCGAACTTGTTAGTAGAAAGTACCTTGTGTGAATAACTTGATTGTATTGGTTTGTGATAGCCTTGTAATACTTTCTTGTTGCTTTGATAAGTAAACGTGTTAGGATGCTACGTGTGTTAGTATCTTGTGATGTTTGTGTAAGGGGTTTCCGCGATTGTGCTTATTAACTATCGATCGTTATGATAGTATTGTGGCATTCATCTCTTGAGATGATTAGAGTTAAGCGCCCTCCGTCTGGGGTAGACTCGGTGATGCAGGACCATGATTCGAGAATACCTCATGCGGGTCTGAGGGCCTATGCGAGCTACGAGTTCGAGTTAGTGTCGTCCTTTATGGGCATGCGGTCGCGTGGCGTGCGGACTCGAAAGTCGGGGCGATGCCGGAGTAGCTACCCTCGATGCGGGAATACCTCATGCGGGCGATGAGATTGGCCTATGCGGAGGCTGCGGGAAGTTCGAGGACTAGACGCGCACATTAGATCTGCGGGCAAGTGGCGGCTTTGATCATGTGGCGGTGCAGACAGATCTTATGATCTGATTTATGACCTTGTTGATGCTGTAGGTGTTAGTAGTCGGCTATGCCTTCGTACTTACCACATGCATTTTATTAGGACACGAGTGGGACACGGTGTTCATATGTATTCCTTGGTGCTTGTATATCATAAGCTGGCGGTGAGGAAGGTATTCCACGGCACGATTGATGTTGTGGCGTGAGACCCATTGTTAAATTGAGTGATGACTTGAGGTGTGAGTCCACGACTTGACATGGCTTATTTATGGTGAAGCGTAGTTTGGTTATCATACATGTCTCTGCTTTGTATAGACTACTATGATTTCATTTCTGATGTTATTTTTAGTTTCACATACTAAATTTTTGTTATGCGACCTCGCCCGAGCTGCGTTCATCCGCGAGTTGAGGTAAATCGATCGTTGATCCTAGCTCTCGAGTCCTGATTCGGCGTTTGGGAAGCTCCGTTTCTCGGAGGCTTATCGATGGTATAGTCCTGTCGTAGTAAGTGTTTACATTCGGGGTTTGGCGGGGCCTGTCCATTGTGGTCGTATCATTCTTAAGTGCAGTAATCTTGTTGTGGCGGGGTTGGTAAAAGGATTAAGCTGTTCATTTGTAAAAGAGTTGATGGTTATATATGCGAAAGGCAAGTTTCCTGAATTATTGTTTTATATTTACATTTATCTCGTATTTGTTGTTTTATGTTCGTGATTACTCGATGTTGTGTCACTAGGGTGCGGGGTAAGGCACGATCCAGGCCGATTTGTCGTGACAAAGTGGTATCGAGCGATTAATCCTCGGAAAGTGTCTGACCGTATCGATGGAAGTCTTGATTATCGGGTGTTGTGCACCACCAATAATCGTGAGGCTATAGGATATTTAGGATTGGTTTCTATTCTTCTCACTCTGAGATCATGCCTTAGAAATTTGTGTTGTAAGTTGGACCTCGACGAAATTATTTCCACTTATCGTTATGCCTCGCGTGAGCAACCGGGCCCGGGAGGGCAAGCGGCGAGGAGGCTGCGAGTAGAGTTCGGAGGGTGGCGAGGGCACGAGGCCAAATCATTACCTAGGGTAGTGCTTCGTTCGGGATTTCTGCGGCGTCACTAGCCCAGTGAGTTTAAGCATGGCGGCGGCGGTTCCTCTGCGGCCATGATATGTGAACCCGGTTCCACGGCCAGAGCGAGAATATAGATTGCGAGAGACAACGCGTTACTAGCTATGGATTTGGCTACGGAGAGTATACCGATGTATCGCGAGTCTTGATGACTACCTAAGAGAAGGTTGCGCAAGAGTAATCCTTGATTAGGCTTGAGCATGGCACAGTATGCGGGCTTATGCGCGGTAGAAAGCGTAGAGATCGACGGGTTAACCAAGGGCGAGAAGAGGGCGGCAGCAAGGTCCTTCGGTAACTTTCAAGGTGGGTATACCTTAAGTGCTATGTTCTGATAGCAGTGTGTTAGTGGTGATTAGAAATCATGGTGGGTTAACCGAGTAAGATTTTGGAGGATAGAGAAAGTGTGAGCCTTAGAGCTTTATACGCAAAGACCTTAGAGGTAAGGCCCTCTCGAGAAAGGTGTAGTGTTATGTTTGACCCTTATAGGAGTGCATAGTCCACGTGAGCTAGGTTCGTGGGATAAGTCACGAGTAGCGTGATTTGAAAGAAGGTAGTCGAGCTAGGAAGACCGCTAGGTTTCGTAATATGATTTGTGAAATTATTCCTTGGGGAGCTAGTGTTTTGCGCAATGCGGGTCGGGTTGAGGCCGTGTTGCGGGTCAACCCGCGGCGGTATGGTGGTGGGGTCGGTTGTGGTGGTCCGCCTTGTGGTAGAGTCACGAGGTGTTAGGCCCGAGTTTAGTTAACCAGTATGAGTTCGTGGATGCGTTCGACCGGTGGTCGGGCGATGGGGCAGCCATCGTGTTCTTGATCGGGGACCGTTTTACTCGGTGTGTTGGGTTATCGTAAAGGTTGTAAGGTTGCGGGGTGCCTACCTTCACCTTATGATGACGATGGAGCCAGTGCGGCTGTTTTGTTCTGGAAGTTTTGCGGGCATGTGTTAAGAACTTCGAGTAAGTCTCGAATCGCATTCGCCTCGGGCGGTGTTTGGATTTGAGGATAGTTGTGAGGATTGTTGTCTCCTGTGGAGGGAGTGTTTAAGCTACCATTTCAGTGTTCGGATGTCGCCTTTTGAAGCCTTGTAGGGGCGGAAGTGTAGGTTGCCGGTCGATTGGTTCGATGTTGGCAAGGTTCAGTTAGTTGGTTCGAGCTTGTTCCGGTATTTGTGGATAGTCGAAACTTGTCTAGAAGAAGTTACGGCGGCTCGGAGAAATCGTGCGGATAATCGGCGGCAGCTTAGAGTTGAGTTGTGGTCGGTCTTCTTGAAAGTACCACCCGGTTAGGGTGTGGCGAGTTTTGGAAACAAAGGGAACTTAGCGAGTTACTTGGGGCCCTTTTTAGTTCATGTGAAGAATAGGGCGGGTTGCTATATGTTAGCTTTTCTTGGTCAGACTTAGGAGGCGATCTTAGGTCTTTTCGTATTGTTATGATCGGGAAAGTATCGGAGATCCATCAGTGTTCCCGATTAATGATGACCACGTTAGAGATAGTAACCCGAGTTTTGGAAGCGAAGCCGTGTCGAATGTGGTAAGAGTTCGAGTGTCTGAGATCCTCCGATCATGGCGGCGGTACCATTTGTTAGTCGTCGGAGCAAGGCTCGCGACAAAGTGACAAAAGTGGTATCAGTGACTAAGGAAGTATATTTTGACCCCGGGAAGAGGTATTTGTGGTGATATAGAGGTGTTTTCCTCGTAGACTTGGATATAAGTATGTTGCGCAGGTATTTCTGTGGCCAGGTATGGCAGGATTGTTTCGTAAGTATAGTAGTGAAGACTATCTTGGCGCCGCGTTGTTTTTGAGACTTAGAAGGAACATTCGGGACGAATGTTTCTAAGGAGGGAAGAATGTTATACCCCGTAGTCCCAGGGTATGTATGCGAGGACGTACGTACGAGTATACGACAGAAAGATTGGAAAGGAAGAAAGAGGCGATTTTTCCACGGAAAAGTTTCGGTTTTGTGAAGGAAAAAGGTTCGTTAATGGGAATTGGATTCCCAGTTTGGTATTCGGACTTCTGGAATATTAGAGAATTATGGAATTTTATTTTGAAAATGGTCACGTGGGGCCACGGGAGAAATTCTGATTTTGTGGGGCCAGCTTTGTTTTGAGATTTTGGCCATTATGGATATTTTCGGAAGATGTTTTATTTTGGGCCAATAGGAGGGTGACACGTGTCACCGCCTAGGTGGCTTAGCCGAATGGCATTTGTGCCTGGCCTTTGGTTAAGTCGTTTTAAATGAAGCGTTTTACATAACTGCGAAGGAAAATTCGGCTATGTCTTTTCTCATTTTGCGGATTTTTCCGAGAGGCGGAACATTTTGGACCAACGAGAGGCGGCACTTGCACCCTCATTGGTGGGCAAGGTGGGCGTACTTGGGCGAAATGGGGATGTCAGTGGTAGATATTTTGGTAGATATTTTGTGAGGGTTTTAAGGAGTAGGGACTAGGGGCACTTGGGCATATCTTGGCCTACACTTGTGTAACACTTGGCTCAATCTTGGCCATTGGTTGGCCTTGGCTTGTGCTATAAATACCCTCTCCCTTTGATGAATTCTTCATCCATTCCTAAATGTTTCTAAGTGTAAAATCCTCTCCCTCCACTTGTGTTGAGTTCGGCCAAGGGCCTCCCCCTTGTGGCGAGAGCACCCCCCACTCTGGGGTGCTAGCGAGTAGTGCCCCACTCCTAGAGTTGCTAGCCGTAGGGTACCACCACTGCCTAGGTTGTTTTCGTATAATACCCTTGTTGTGGTATAGAAATACTCTCTAGTATTGTTATAATGTCCAAATACCTTGGCCCAAATACCTTGTAGTATTCCCAAGGTTACACTTATACAAAAGCCACGAAAATACTATTATACTTCCGTCGATCCAAAACCGAAACCACAGGAAAATCTCCAGTCAGTTGGAGTATTGTGTAGAAGTTGGTTAGAACTTCTAAGGGTGGTTTAGAGCGGGTTGGGCGCTCGGAGTTGGAGCTAAAACTTTGCTAAGGATCGACATTAAACTCGGATAATTATGGGCTTATCGAGGTAACTATCTTGTCCCTTTTGTAATTGGATATTACATGTTGTAGGAATATATAGTTAAAGTATACTATATATATTCTTGAACATAGCTTGTGCAATGTCCTTGGACTTAAGCTGAAGAAGCTGACTGTAATTACATAGGGTGTATTCTGATGAGACTTGTGTAGTAGTGCAGTGGAGTAGAATTGTACAGTTAGGGTTAGATGTATAACCCACGGTTGGCTTGGTAGCCGGCCTCGTTTGAGAGGAGGTTTCTGTTGCGGGGAGAGTCTTTGCGAATTTTGGTAGAATGTTCTCGATGAGATCTAAATGTTAATAAAGCGCCTTGTGGCCTTATAGGTTGATGTACTCGTGTGGCGCGATACGTGGCTTAAGGGTAGGCGTTTGGAAGTACTTGGGCGTTTTGCTATGAGTCGATACTCGTCGCGAGGTATGTGAACCTCTTCTATCTCTTCTAGCATGATATGTGTGAACTATGTAGTGCGGTGACGTACGTGTGCTAAATGTGTTTGAGTGGTTTAAAACATAAAGTGTTATAACGGCTTTATGGGAAGTTGGTTATATGACTTTATGTTAGTAAGAAAATACATGTGGTTTTTAAAAGGTAGCGATTTGAACTATAAGCGGCTTGTTATATGATAAGAAAGAACTTGAAGTATTTCAAAAGATTTTTGAATCATTTTGAAAGGAGAAGTAATACTTGGTGTTTGAAAACTTAAGAGTTATACTAGCTTTATGGGAAGTTAGGTATAACGGCTTAAGAATGCTTTACTGATTTCGGAAATCAGAATGTGTATCGACAAAACCACTGCAGCGTTGATAAAAGGAAATGTTTTGAATAATTAAGTATTATTAAAACCAGTAGAAACTTCCATCTGCATAGAAGCTAAGATGAGACAAAATGATATTTCCTAGATCATGGCTGCTGTAATAAGATTGTTATAAACAAGAATATCCTACTCACATATAAGGCTTATGATTCTCAGTTGTTTAAAGAGAATTATATTCTTAAATGAATAAGACTATGAACTCTGAAACCTTTCTAAAATAAGAAGCGTGAACATTTGAAATTAGGCAAACTTATGCGTTTGAAAAATAATGTTGTTACTTGATTTTACAAAGGTAAGAGTTTTAGTTTTCTTAAAAGGGCAGTCACTCTATTTTATACTACGGGTATTGTGTGACTTATGTGAAAAAGCAGATCTTTTTTAGATTTTAATGTGTGAAGTACTTTGGGGATAGATACAGAACTTGTTAGTAGAAAGTACCTTGTGTGAATAACTTGATTGTATTGGTTTGTGATAGCCTTGTAATACTTTCTTGTTGCTTTGATAAGTAAGCGTGTTAGGATGCTACGTGTGTTAGTATCTTGTGATGTTTGTGTAAGGGGTTTCCCTTGATTGTGCTTATTAACTATCGGTCGTTATGATAGTATTGTGGCATTCATCTCTTGAGATGATTAGGGGTTAAGCGCCCTCCGATGCGGGGTAGACTTCGGTGATGCAGGACCGTGATTCGAGAATACCTCATGCGGGTCTGAGGGCCTATCGCGGAGCTACGAGAGTTCGAGTTAGTGTGCGTCCTTTATGGGCATGCGGTCGCGTGGCATGCGGACTCGAAAGTCGGGGCGATGCGGGAGTAGCTACCCTCGATGCGGGAATACCTCATGCGGGCGATGAGATTGGCCTATCGCGGGCTGCGGGAAGTTCGAGGACTAGACGCGCATTAGATCTGCGGGCAAGTGGCGGCTTTGATCATGTGGCGGTGCAGACAGATCTTATGATCTGATTTATGACCTTGTTGATGCGTAGGTGTTAGTAGTCGGCTATGCCTTCGTGCCTACATGCAGTTTTATTAGGACACGGTGGGACACGGTGTTCATATGTATTCCTTGGTGCTTGTATATCATAAAGCTGGCGGTGAGGAAGGTATTCCACGGGCACGATTGATGTTGTGGGCGTGAGACCCGTTGTTAAATTGAGTGATGACTTGAGGTGTGAGTCACGACTTGACATGGCTGCTTATTTATGGTGAGCGTAGTTTGGTTATCATACATGTCTCTGCTTTGTATAGACTACTATGATTTCATTTCTGATGTTATTTTTAGTTTCACATACTCGGTACTGTTGTCTTGACCTCGCTTGGGCTGCGTTCATCCGCGAGTTGAGGTAAATCGATCGTTGATCCTAGCTCTCGAGTCCTGATTCAGCGTTGGGAAGCTCCGTTTCTCGGAGGCTTATCGATGGTATAGTCCCTGTCGTAGTAAGTGTTTACATTCGGGGTTTGGCGGGCCTGTCCGCCATTGTGGTCGTATCATTCTTAGAAGTGCATGTAATCTTGTTGTGGGCGGGGTTGGTAAAAAGGATTAAAACATTCATTTGTAAAAGAGTTGATGGTTATATATATGCGAAAGGCAAGTTTCCTGATTATTGTTTTATATTTACTGTTATCTCATGTTGTTGTTTTATGTTCCGATTACTCGATGTTGTGTCACTAGGGTGCGGGGTAAGGCACGATCCACGGGCGATTTGGTCGTGACAAAAGTGGTATCGAGCGATTAATCCTCGGAAAGTGTCTCTGAACCGTATCGATGAAGTCTTGATTATCGGGGTGTTGTGCACCACGCAATAATCGAGGAGGCTATAGGATATTTAGGATTAGTTTCTATTCTTCTCACTCCGAGATCATGCCTTAGAGTTGTGTTGTAAGTTGGACCCTCGGCGAAATTATTTCCCTTATCGTTATGCCTCGCGTAGGAGCAACCCGCCGGGAGGGCAAAGCGGCCAGAGGCTGAGTAGAGTTCGAGGGTGGCGAGGGCCGCGAGCCAAATCATTACCTAGGGTAGTGCTTCATTCGGGGATTTCTGCGGCGTCACTAGCCCCAAAGAGTTTAAGCATGGCGGCGGCGATTCCTCTGCGGCCATGATATGTGAACCGGTTCACGGCCAAGGAGCGAGAATATAGATTGCGAGAGACAACGCATTACTAGCTATGGATTTGGCTACGAGAGTATCTGGATGTATCGCGAGTCTTGATGACTACCTAAGAGAAGGTTGCGCAAGAGTAATCCTTGATTGAAGCTTGAGCATGGCACGTATGCGGGCTTATGCGCAGTGGCGAAAGCGTAGAGATCGGCGGGTTAACGAGGGCGAGAAGAGGGCGAGCGGCAAGGTCGCCGGTAACTTTCAAGGTGAGTATACCTTAAGTGCTATGTTACGATAGCGGTGTGTTAGTGGTGATTAGAAATCATGGTGGGTTAGCAGGAGTAAGATTTTGGAGGATAGAAAGTGTGAGCCTTAGAGCTTTATACGAGACCTTAGAGGTAAGGCCGTCTCGAGAAAGGTGTAGTGTTATGTTTGACCCTTATAGGAGTGCATAGTGCCACGTGAGCTATGTTCGTGGGATAAGTCCACGAGTAGCGTGATTTGAAAGAAGGTAGTCGAGCTAGGAAGGCCGCTAGGTTTCGTAATATGATTTGTGAAATTATTCCTTGGGAGCTAGTGTTTTGCGATGCGGTCGGGTTGAGGCCGTGTTGCGGGTCAACCCGCGGCGGTATGGTGGTGAGGTCGGTTGTGGTGGTCGCCTTGTGGTAGAGTCACGAGGTGTTAGGCGGGTTTAGTTAACGGCGTATGAGTTCGTGGATGCGTTCGACCGGTGGTCGGGCGATGGGGCGACCATCGTGTTCTTGATCGGGGCCGTTTTACTCGGTGTGTTAGGTTATCGGAAAGGTTGTAAGGTTGCGGGGTGCCTACCTTCACCTTATAACGACAGTGGAGCCAGTGCGGCTGTTTTGTTCGAAGTTTTGCGGGCATGTGTTAAGAACTTCGGGTAAGTCTCGAATCGCGTTCGCCTCGGGCGGTGTTTGGATTTGAGGATAGTTGTGGGGATTGTTGTCTCTGTGGAGGTAGTGTTTAAGCTACCATTTGGTGTTCGGATGTCGCCTTTTGAAGCCTTGTAGGGCGGAAGTGTAGGTTGCCGGTCGATTGGTTCGATGTTGGCAAGGTTGATTAGTTGGTTCGAGCTTGTTCCGGTAATTTGTGGATAGTCGAAACTTGTCTAGAAGAAGTTACGGCGGCTCGGAGAAATCGTGCGGATAATCGGCGGCGCTTAGAGTTGAGTTGTGGTCGGTCTTCTTGAAAGTACCACCCGGTTAGGGTGTGGCGAGTTTTGAAACAAAGGAACTTAGCGAGTTACTTGGGGCCCTTTTTAGTTCATGTGAAGAATAGGCGGGTTGCCTATATGTTAGCTTTCTTGGTCAGACTTAGGAGGCGATGCCGATCTTCGTATTGTTATGATCGGGAAAGTATCGGAGATCCATCAGTGTTCGATTAATGATGACCACGTTAGAGATAGTAACCGAGTTTTGGAAGCGGCCGTATCGAGAATGTGGTAAGAGTTCAGTGTCTGAGATCCTCGGGATCATGGCGGACCGGTACCATTTGTTAGGTCGTCGAGCAAGGCTCGCGACAAAGTGACAAAAGTGGTATCAGTGACTAAGGAAGTATATTTTGACCCCGGGAAGAGGTATTTGTGGTGATATAGAGGTGTTTTCCTCGTAGACTTGGATATAAGTATGTTGCGCGGGTATTTCTGTGGCCAGGTATGGCAGGATTGTTTCGTAAGTATAGTAGTGAAGACTATACTGGCGCACGTTTGTTTTTGAGACTTAGAAGGAACATTCGGGCGAATGTTTCTAAGGAAGGAAGAATGTTATACCCGTAGTCGGGGTATGTATGCGAGGGCGTGCGTGCAGTATCTGACGTGAAAGATTGGAAAGGAAGAAAGAGGCGATTTTTCCACGGAAAAGTTTCGGTTTTGTGAAGGAAAAAGGTTCGTTAATGGAATTGGATTCCCATTTGGTATTCGGACTTCTGGAATATTAGAGAATTATGGAATTTTATTTTGAAAATGGTCACGTGGGGCCCACGGGAGAAATTCTGGTTTTGTAGGGCCAGCTTTGTTTTGAGATTTTGGCCATTATGGATATTTTGGAAGATGTTTTATTTTGGGCCAATAGGAGGGTGACACGTGTCACCCGCCTAGTGGCTTAGCCGAATGGCATTTGTGCCTGACACGGTTAGAGTCGTTTTCGGTAAAGCGTTTTACATAACTGCGAAGGAAAATTCGGCTATGTCTTTTCTCATTTTGCGGATTTTTAGAGAGGCGGAACATTTTGGACCAGCGAGAGGCGGCAGCACCTCTCATTGGTGGGCAAGGTGGGCGTACTTGGGCGAAATGGGGATGTCAGTGGTAGATATTTTGGTAGATATTTTGTGAGGTTTTAAGGAGTAGGGACTAGGGGCACTTGGGCATATCTTGGCCCTACACTTGTGTAGCACTTGGCTCAATCTTGGCCATTGGTTGGCCTTGGCTTGTGCTATAAATACCCCTCTCCCTTTGATGAATTCTTCATCCATTCCTAAATGTTTCTAAGTGTAAAATCCTCTCCCTCCCTTGTGTTGAGTTCCGCCAGGGCCTCCCCTTGTGGCGAGAGCACCCCCTCTAGGGGTGCTAGCGAAGTAGTGCCCACTCCTAGAGTTGCTAGCCGTGGGGTACCCCCCCCTAGCCTAGGTTGTTTTCGTATAATACCCCTTGTTGTGGTATAGAAATACTCTCCTAGTATTGTTATAATGTCCAAATACCTTGGCCCAAATACCTTGTAGTATTCCCGAGTTACAACATACAAAAGCCACGAAAATACTATTATACTTCCGTCGGTCCACAAAACCGAAACCACAGGAAAATCTCCATAGTCAGTTGGAGTATTGTGTAGAAGTTGGTTAGAACTTCTAAGGGTGGTTTAGAGCGGGTTGGGCGCTCGGAGTTGGAGCTAAAACTTTGCTAAGGATCGACATTAAACTCGAATAATTATGGGCTTATCGAGGTAATTATCTTGTCCTTTTGTAATTGGATATTACATGTTGTAGGAATATATAGTTAAAGTATACTATATATATATTCTTGAACATAGCTTGTGGATGTCCTTGGACTTAAGCTGAAGAAGCTGTAATTACATAGGGTGTATTCTGATAGACTTGTGTAGTAGTGCCGTGGGTAGAATTGTACCCGTTAGGGTTAGATGTATAACCCCACTGGTTGGCTTGGTAGCGGCCTCGTTTGAGGAGGAGGTTTCTGTTGTTGCGGGGAGAGTCTTTGCCAATTTTCGGTAGAATGTTCTCGATGAGATCTAAATGTTAATAAGCGCCTTGTGGCCTTATAGGTTGATGTACTACGTGTGGCGCGATCTACGTGGCTTAAGGGGTAGCCGACGTTTGGAAGTACTTGGGCGTTTTGCTATGAGTCGATACTCGTCGCGAGGTATGTGAACCTCTTCCTATCTCTTCTAGCATGATATGTGTGAACTATGTAGTGCGGTGAGCGTCATGTGCTAAATGTGTTTGAGTGGTTTAAAACATAAAGTGTTATAACGGCTTTATGGGAAGTTGGTTATACGACTTTATGTTAGTAAGAAAATACATGTGGTTTTAAAAGGTAAGCGATTTGAACTATAAGCGGCTTGTTATATGATAAGAAAGAACTTGAAGTATTTCAAAAGATTTTTGAATCATTTTGAAAGGAAGTAATACTTGGTGTTTGAAAACTTAAGAGTTATACTAGCTTTATGGGAAGTTAGGTATAACGGCTTAGAATGCTTTCTTGATTTGGAAATCGAATGTGTATCGACAAACCAACTGCGGCGTTGATAAAGGAAATGTTTTGAATAATTAAGTATTATTAAAACCAATAGAAACTTCCATCTGCATGAAGCTAAGATGAGACAAAATGATATTTCCTAGATCATGGTGTTGTAATAAGATTGTTATAAACAAGAATATCCTACTCACATATAAGGCTTATGTTTCTCAGTTGTTTAAAAGAGAATTATATTCTTAAATGAATAAGACTATGAACTCTGAAACCTTTCTAAAATAAGAAGCGTGAACATTTGAAATTAGGCAAACTTGCGTTTGAAAAATAATGTTGTTACTTGATTTTACAAAGGTAAGAGTTTTAGTTTTCTTAAAAAGGGCGATCACTCTATTTTATACTACGGGTATTGTGTGACTTATGTGAAGAAAGCAGATCTTTTTTAGATTTTAATGTGTGAAGTACTTTGGGGATAGATACAGAACTTGTTAGTAGAAAGTACCTTGTGTGAATAACTTGATTGTATTGGTTTGTGATAGCCTTGTAATACTTTCTTGTTGCTTTGATAAGTAAGCGTGTTAGGATGCTACGTGTGTTAGTATCTTGTGATGTTTGTGTAAGGGGTTTCCCTTGATTGTGCTTATTAACTATCGATCGTTATGATAGTATTGTGGCATTCATCTCTTGAGATGATTAGGGAGTTAAGCGCCCTCCGTCGCGGGGTAGACTCGGTGATGCAGGACCGTGATTCGAGAATACCTCATGCGGGTCTGAGGGCCTATGCGAGCTACGAGAGTTCGAGTTAGTGTCGTCCTTTATGGGCATGCGGTCGCGTGGCCGTGCGGACTCGAAAGTCGGGGCGATGCGGGAGTAG
This sequence comes from Przewalskia tangutica, assembly GCA_029844215.1. Lineage (NCBI taxonomy): Eukaryota > Viridiplantae > Streptophyta > Magnoliopsida > Solanales > Solanaceae > Przewalskia > Przewalskia tangutica. The sequence goes on from CM056726.1 coordinate 68,945,375, forward strand.
CTACCCTCGATGCGGGAATACCTCATGCGGGCGATGAGATTGGCCTATGCGGGCTGCGGGAAGTTCGAGGACTAGGCAGCGCGCATTAGATCTGCGGGCAAGTGGCGGCTTTGATCATGTGACGATGCAGGCGAATCTTATAATCTGATTTATGACCTTGTTGATGCTGTAGGTGTTAGTAGTCGGCTATGCCTTACTTACCTGTACAGTTTTATTAGGACACAGGTGGGAACTGGTGATAATATGTATTAATTGGTGCTTGTATATCATAAAGCTGGCGGTGAGGAAGGTATTCCACGCACGATTGATGTTGTGGCGTGAGACCCGTTGTTAAATTGAGTGATGACTTGAGGTGTGAGTCACGACTTGACATATGGCTTATTTATGGTGAATCGTAGTTTGGTTATCATACATGTCTCTGCTTTGTATAGACTACTATGATTTCATTTCTGATTTATTTTTAGTTTCACATACTGCACTGTTGTCTTGACCTCCTTGAAGTGCGTTCATCTGCGCGAGTTGAGGTAAATCGATCGTTGATCCTAGCTCTCGTGGTCCAGTTCAGCGTTTGGGAAGCTCGTTTCTCCGAGGCTTATCGATGGTATAGTCCCCATGCGTAGTAAGTGTTTACATTCGGGGTTTGGCGGGGCCACTGTCCACGTTGTGTCAATATCATTCTTAAGTGCAGAAATCTTGTTGTGGCGGGGTTGGTAAAAAGGATTAAGCCGTCATTTGTAAAAGAGTTGATGGTTATATATATGCCAAAGGCAAGTTTCCTGATTATTGTTTTATATTTACGTTATCTCATGTTGTTGTTTTATGTTCGTGATTACTCGATGTTGTGTCACTAGGGTGCGGGTAAGGCACGATCCACGGCCAGATTTGGTCGTGACACATATATAGGACAACGAAGGGCTAGGATGAAGGCAAGTGTGTGGTTGAGATTGGGGACAAGTGTGTGTGGGTCCCATGCAAGCCACTTGTCCACACAAAATATCTAGCAAGACTTGGCCACTTGTCCAATAAAATATCTAGCAAGACAAGGCCACTTGTCTTGCCACTGTTAGCAAATTTTGGCCACGAGGCCACCTAGGGTGACACGTGTCGCCTCTCCTGCTCGTCAAAATATTTCATCTTAGAAAATATCCATAAAGGCAAAAATCTCAAAACAAAATGGGCCCCACAAAGCCAGTAAATTTCTCGTGGGCCCACGTGACCAATTTGGAAATAAAATTCCATAATTCTAATATAATTCAAGAAGCCCAAATACCAAATGGGAATCAATTCCCATCAACGAACCTTTTTCACAAAACAGGAAACTTTTAGCCTAAAAATCACATCTTTCTTTCTTTCCAAAATTTCTGTCGTATTCTCGCACGTACATCCTCACCTATATACCCTGGAACTATGGGGTATAACAGTTAAATTCCCGGATTTTTATGTAAGAAACGGAAGTGCCATGAGTTTATAAAAAAAATGGAAGTCTAAAGGTTTAATGAACTTGCCTGTATTTTCTTGTGATAACTTTAAGTGCAAGTATTATATGTTACGTTGTCGTGTCTCTCAGTTGGAGGGTCGGCTGTCTTGTTATGAGTTTACTCGGACGTACCGACAGTGATGTGGGATTCCACGGGTATGCTTCCATCATGATTTATCCTTGGACATGCTTATACGATGTGGGATTCCGGGGCATGTGACCAGGATGCGGGTTAGATGCCCGGACATTTTATTGGATGTACCGGCAGTGACGGGGGATTCCACGGGTATGCTTCCATTGTGATTGATTTTGGGCATGCTTATACGATGAGGGATGCCGGGGCATGCAGCCAGGATGCGGGTTAGATGCCCGCGTGTTTTATTACTCCATCGGCTAGCTCCCCATGAAGACCTGCACCTACGATGAGGGATGCCGAGGGCACGTTATGGCCATGCTTATACGATGTGGGATTAGGGCATGCGTCGCGTTATATATATATATATATATATATATATATATATATATATATATATATATATATATATATGTGTGTTGTGTATGTGTACGCCGATAGTGAGGTGGGATGCCACGGGCGCGTCACATGGTTATATGTTACACCTACGGCTGCCGGCAGTGATATGGGATTCCACGGGCAGGAGATATATATATATGTGTTGTGTATGTCTACGCCGACAGTGAGGTGGGATGCCACGGGCGGGACACATGGTTATATTTTACACTTATAGCTGTCGGAAGTGATGGGGGGATTCCACGGGCACGCTTTGATATTTGTGTGACTTGATCGCGTCCTAGATTGGGCCGGGTAGTATATGCGTCCCTCCATAAGGGGTAGGATTATGTTATGAAAGATAAGTAAGTTATATGGTAATGAACTTAATAATTTTTCCTAATCATGTACATAAGAATGTGACTATAACTTTTATTGAAAATGGGAAAAGATGATAAGGTACGATTAAGTTCATAAGTGGTAATGACACGGCAGGATCTGGTATGTATTTTTTTTTATACTTGTCCCTGTCATTCTTTTATCTGATTATGATCATTTCTTGTCACGTTATTTACATTCCATATTAAATTTTTGTTATCGACCCGCCGGGGCTGCGTTCATGCCCGCAGGTTTTAGGTACCCAGGTTGGTGATCCTTGCTCTTAGGATCTCGGTTCAGTTTTTGGGAAAAAAGCTCCATTTGCTCCGGAGGCTTATCTCTTGGTACGGTTTCCCCTGAGGTTGTAGATTCATGTGTATTCAGGTGTCACGACCCGATCCCAGGCCCGTGACTGGTGCCTTACCCCGGGCACCCTAGTGATACAACATCAGAGAAAATCAGCGGAAATAAAAACTTAAACATGAAACAAGAGATATGATAAAAAAAAACAGGCCAACCAAACGGTTACCTTCTTGTATATATAACTAAAAACTTGAACAGTTACATCCTTACAAACCACACTTACAACAAGACTACACACCTCTAAGAGTTTTTATACAACATGACCGGGACGGGGCCGCCATACCACAGAATGTACAAGTACTTACAGTGACGGACTATACCAAAAGATAAGCTTAGAGAAACGGAGCTTCCCAATCTGTTGTTGTGATCCTATGAGCGAGGATCAACAATCGGTGTACCTCTACTGCGGCATGAACGGTCCCGAAGAGGTCGATGCAGTACCAAGTATGTGGCGAAAATCGTAAATGAAATCATAGTAGTCTATATAAAGCAGGAGATATGTATGATAACCAAACTACAGTCCACAATAAATAAGCAGTCATGTAAGTCAGGGACTCACGCCCTCAAAGTCATCACTCAAATATAACTATGGGTCTCACGCCCTCAACATCAATCATGCCCGTGGAATACCTTCCTCACTGCCGGCAGTCTATGATATAATAACACCAAGGAGTACATATGAACACCAAGTCCCACCTGAGTCATAAAAATGCGGGGCAAGTCTGAAGGCTAACTACGAATACCAAAGCCGCATCATCAACTGGCCAAGGCAAGTCAAAGCCAACTACGGATACCAAAGCGTACTAACAATACTATATAACCAAACCACGAAGGCGATATGGGGCAAGTGCAGCCAACTACTAGATACCAAAGCGTGTCACGTAGGTGGCCAGGGGCAATACGAGCTAACTACGGATACCAAGCGTATCACGAGACTTCGCCCGCGAAGGCGTCACGGGGCAATCTGAAAGCCAACTACGGATACCAAAGCGTGTCACGTAGCGGCCGGGGCAAGTACGAGGGCTAACTACGGATACCAAGGTAGTATCACGAGACCGCCACTAAACCGAGCAGGCGAGTCGAGGCTAACTACCAGTACAAGGCGAATCAGCCACGAGGCGGGGAAAACGAAAGCCAACCACGGATACCAAGGCGAATCGGTAAAACCTCATGGAGAGCTAGTCCATTGAATAACACTATCAACGGGAGCGCACTGTGGAATCCTCGTCACCGCTGTAGATGCGTCCAAGTAAGATCATAACGAATCAGCCGGCCCTCCATTGAGAGACGCGGTGGTATAGAAATACAATACTTGCATAACAAGGCTATCACACGCAAACATAGGTAAGTTACACCCAACTCGAGGTACTTTCATTTTATGCCAAAGTCCGGGTTTTAACCCCAAAGTACTACATACGTTAAATTCTTTTAAAAGATTTATTCCATTTACAAAGGTCACCCGATACCCGTAGTATAAAAAAAAAAAAGTGACTAACATTTTTAAATAAACCAACACACTTTCCTTTTTAAAATCAAGTAACAACATTCTTTTCCAAAAGTTCAAGTTTGCCTAATTTCAAATACTCAAGTCTCTTATTTTCGAAAGATTTCATAGTTCATAGTCTTCATCACTTATTAACGTAATTCTCTTTTTAAACAATTTGAGTAACATATGTCTTATGTGTGAGTAGGTTATTCTTGTTTATAACAATCTTATTAAAGCAGCCATGATCTAGGAAATGTAATACAATTTTGTCTTATCTTAGCTTCTATGCAGATGGAGGTTTCTACTGGTTTTAATATAATTATTTATTTGTCAATACATTTTCCTTTATTAACGCTGCAGTGGTTTGTTCGATACTTGTTCTCATCTCCGAAAACCAATACAACATTATTCTTTTTTTAAAAACCCAATTACCCGTTTCTCATAAAAGCGGTTTCATAACTTTTTAACCCAAACCAAGTCCTTATTGTTTCACGTCAAGTCATTTACCTTTAAAAAACCACAAACCATTTCTTTACCCACATAAAGTTGTTATAACCAACTTCCCATAAAGCCGTTATAACACTTTATGTTTTAAACCAACCAAATTCATTTAACACATGTACGTCTACCGTACTACATAGTTCACAACATATCATGCTAGAAAGATAGGAAGAGGTTCACATACCTCGCGACGATTATCGACAATTAGCAAAACGCTCCACAGTACTGTAACCCTGCTAGCCTTTTCCACTCTTCAAGTAGAATACGCTACTCGTAGTACTTCAACCTATAAAGGCCACAAAACGCCTATTAACTTCTAGATCTCTTCGTAGAATATTTCTACGGAAAATTTGGCAAGACCTCCCACAGTAACCACATAAATCTCCTCTCTACTCGGGCCGCTACCGTGCCAACAACTCCTGTGGTTCGATTCTTTTCAATATTCATTCTATATATAGTATACTCAACTATATATTACTACAATATGAAATTTCCAATTACAGTAGGGGGATAAAGATCATTGCCTCGATAAGCCCAAAATTATCCAAGATTAATGTCGATCCTGAGCAACGTTTAGCTCCTATTCTGTACGCTCCAATCCTCTTCGAGAAACCCTTAGAAGTTTCTACACAACTTCTACTTAGTACTTCAAACAACTATGAAGATTTTCCCTAGGGTTTCGTTTAGTGACTAAAGGAAGTATAATAGTATTTTCCGGGCTTTTAGTATAGAGGTAACTTGGAATACTACAAGGTATATGGGCTAAGGTATTTTTGGAATAGTAACAATACTTGGAGAATACTTTTCTACCAAGGGGGGGGGGTGTTTCGACGAGACAACTAGGAAGGGGGGTGTTCGGCCGAGAGCTTCCTAAGGGGGGGGGATACTTTGGACGAAAACTACTAACAAGGGGGAGGGATTTTGAGACTTGAAAAGTGTTTAAGGGATGAAGATTTAGTCTTGCACTTTAGGGGTATTTATAGAACCACCAATGGTCTAGATTAAAACAAATGGATGGTGTAGATTGGGATCCATGTGAAGTAAGAGGTCTTCCAACCAATTGTCCACCACAATTTTGGGACATATGTCCACCACAACATTGGGACATATGTCCCCCACAACCAAGAGCCATGTGGCCTCCACTAGCACACACAAAAAACGTCCACCACCTTCCCTACCTACCCCCACTCACCCAAAGAAAATATCTTCCAAGACTTGACCATTTGACCTTGTCCACTTGGCCACATTTTCGTCCAACCCATGCCAACTAAGGGTGACACATGTCGCCCTCCTATTGGTCCAAAATATTTCGTCTCTCGGAAAAATCCGTAATCGGTTAAAATATTAAAAACGTGGAATTTCCTTCACAAGGTTCGGAATCTTTTCCGTCAAAAGTTCACAATTTCATCCTTAATCTAATTAGGGTTTGTACAAATGTACGTACGTCCTTACATACATACTCTGGAAATACGGGGTTGTTATACCCCGTATTTCCAGAGTATGTACGTAAGGACGTACGTACGAAAGTTTGAGCCTTAAGTTAGGCATAGGACCGAAAATTTTGTGCACAACCCCCGAAAAGAATCGTTTTCCGACGAAACGTTTTCCAAAGCTTGCGTAGGGAAAATTACGGCTATGTCATTTATTATTTTTGCGGATTTTTCCGAGAGATGAAATATTTTGGACCAACGAGAGGGCGACACTTGTCACCCTCAAGTGGGCGTTCTAGTGGACGATTTGGGTCACGTTTTTTGGCCATGTTTTGAGGCCTAAACCATGGGTCAATGTTTGTGAGGGAATTGTGGAGTAGGGATAGGGGGCACTTGGGCAAATCTTGGCCCTCCACTTGCCCCCCACTTGGCTTGATCTTGGCCCTTGGTTGTCCTATAAATACCCCCCCTTTGTGAAGACTTCTTCATCCTAAAAATTTCTAAGTATTGAAAATCCTCCCCCCCCCCCCCCCCTTCTTGTTGCTCTCGTCCTAGAGCACCCCTCCCCCTTTGTGAGGCCCCTTGGCCAGTACTCCCTCCTAGTGAAGGCCCCTTGGAGAGTACACCCCCCCTCTTGAGAGTTGATCTCGTAATACACCCCCCCTCTTGGTAGAAAATACTCTCCAAGTATTGTTACTATACCAAAATACATTAGCCTTATACCTTGTAGTATTCCTAAGATACCTCTATACGTAGAGCCCGGAAATACTACCTTATGTCCTTTTTGTCTCAAGACGGAACCCTAAGGAAAATCTTCATAGCCGGTTGAAGTATTAAGAAGAAGTTGCGTAGAACTTCTAAGGGTTGTTTGGAGCGGGTTGGAGCGCCCAGAGTAGGAGCTAAACGTTGCTCAGGATCGACATTAGAACTTGGATAATTTTGGGCTTACCGAGGTAAATACTCTTGTCATTCTATTGTAATTGGAAATTACATACTGTAGTAGTATAGAAATGAATATAAGATTCATAGAAGAGAATTGAACTGTAATAGAAGGATATTACAGAAAAGACTTGAACTGAAATCACATCAGAAGAATATTAAAGAAGAAGATTAAACTGTACTTACATAGGACTGTATTTACAGTAGACTTGTGTAGTTTAACGGGTAGGGAAGTGCTGCCCGATGTTCCGTAGAATTAAGAACCTACTGCTTAGAATATTCTACAGAGTAGTCTAGACATTGATAGACTTGAGTAACCTTTATAGGTTGAAAGTTCTGCAAGTAGCATGTTCTACTTGAAAGGTGGACAAGGCTAGCCGGGTTATAGCCGTGGAGCGTTTTGCTAATAGTCGATAATCGTCGCGAGGTATGTGATTCTTCCTATCCTCTTGAGCATGATATTTTAAAAAAATATATATATAGTACGGTAGACGTACATGTGTAACTGAACGTAGTTTTATGGCAATGTCTTTTGACTTAAGATCAGTAAAACATTATTCCTTTTTAAAAACCAAGTACTCATTACTCACGAATGAGGTTTCATACTTTTTAACAAAACTCATATTAATTAACCAATTCAAGTCTCTTATCTTTTTAAGATTAAGTCTCTTAATCTTCTTAAAGTCAATAAACCCTTCTTTTTATCTTTCTTAAGTCGTTATACCTAACTTCCCATAAAGCTAGTATAACTCTTAAGCTTTTAAAACCAAGTATTACTCTTCTGTTAAAAATGGTTCAGTATTCTTTTGAAATACTTCAAGATTATTCAGGCTTAAGTCAAAAGACATTGCCACAACTCAGGGACTTATATACCAATGTAATCTTTTACTCATCTTACACGTACTAATCTCTAGAGGGTTAAGGATATACATGTATCTACTGCTTCACTCCCCTTAGTCGTTCTAATCAAACCTGCCCCGTAGGGTGCATAGCGAGGGAAGATGATGAACTGGTCACTGATCATGAAGGCTGAGTCCTCCTACTTACATCCCTCCTACTAGGACATTCTTTCGACACACGGCCGGCGGTAGCAGTAAAACAAGTACCAACTAAAAGACGACATTCCCGGGATGGCGTCATCACTGCTATGAACACCGGGAAAAATCGAATCCGGGCTGGAACCTACGTGTAGCGTGAACCGGAAGCTCGAGCTCGACCAACTCCGCCACCGTTATACCCCATATTTCCAGTATGTGCGTGGGGCGTGCGTGAAAAATTTGAACTTGTGATTTAGGCTTGGCCAATTCTTTTGTTCACAACACCCGATTAGAGTCGTTTTTTCGAAAACGTTTTCACAACTTTCGTAGGGAATTTCCGGCTATGTCATTTTTAATTTTTACGGATTTTTCCGAGAGACGAAATGTTTTGGACCAACAAGAGGGCGACACTTGTCACCCTCTCATTGGAACACCTTGGGCGGTAAAGGGGGTTGGCCGAATGGCCATTGTTTGGTCAAGGGGTTGGTAGGATATTTTGGTGGTAGATGGATAAGGTGCACTTGGCAAGATCTTGGCCCTACACTTGGCTTGCACTTGGCAAGATCTTGGCCATTGGTTGGCCTTCACTTGACCTATAAATACCCACCCCTTTGAAGACTAATTCATCCACAAATTGCCTAAGTCTTGAAAGCTCTCCTTCTCCCTCCCCTTGTGTTGAGTTCGAGCGAGGGCCTCCCCCTTATGGCCGAGAGCACCCCCCCCTCTAGGGGTGCTAGCCGAGAGTGTACCCCCCCTAGCCTAGTTGTCTTCGTATAATACCCCCCCTCTTGTTATAAATACTCTCAATAGTATGGTTTTCCTGCCCAAATTACCGTAGCCATATAGCTTGTAGTATTCTAAGGTTATACCTTTACAAAAGCCCGAAATACTATTATACTTCCCTTCACCACAAACCGAAACCCTAAGGAAAATCTCCATAGTTAGTTGGAGTATTAAGTAGAAGTTGGTTAGAACTCCTAAGGGTTGTTTGGAGCGGGTCGGAGCGCACGGAGTAGGAGCTAAACCTTGCTCAGGATCGACATTTAAACTCGGATAATTATGGGCTTATCGAGGTAAATATCTTGTCCCCCTATGGTAATTGGAAATTACATGTTGTTAGATTATATAGTTGAAGTATACTATATATAGTACTGAACGTTGTTATCGGCAATGTCTTTTGACTTAAGCCTGAATAATAAGAAACCTTTTCGAAAGAAGAGTACTGAACTGTATTTACATAGGACTTGTGTAGCTTTTCGATGCGGGGTATACCTCAGGCGGTCTGGGACCATGATTCGAGGAATACCTCATGCGGGTCTGTGGGTGACCTATGCGGAGCTGCGAGAGTTCCAGGGATAGACGCGCACATTGATATTGCGGGCGAGTGGCGGCCTTCGATCGTGGTGCGGTCTAGAAAGACCTCGGGATACGGTTTGTGGTATTTTTGGCTTGTGGGTCTTAGTAGTCGGCTATGCCTTCGTACTTGCCCGTCTGATTTTATTGTGATAACTTGAGAGGCGTGAGTCCTCGACTTGACATATTCGCTTATTTATTGTGAGCGTAGTTTGGTTATCATATGTCTCTCTGCTTTATATAGACTACTATGATTTCATTTCTGATTTATTTTGATTTCACATACTTGGTACTGTTGTCATCGACCTCGCCCGGGGCTGCGTTCATGCCGCGAGTAAAGGTACACCGATCGTTGATCCTCGCCTTAGGGTCACGATTGGCGTTTGGGAAAGCTCCGTTTCTCGGAGGCTTATCTTGGTATAGTCCCACTGTCGTTGTAGGTATTTACATTCGTGGTATGGCGGCCCTGTCCGCCATTGTTGTCGTATCATTTCTTAAGTGCATGTAATCTTGTTGTGGCGGGGTTGTAAAAAGGATTAAACTGTTCATTTGTAGGAGTTGTTATTTATATATATCTTAAAGGCAAGTTTTCCTCAGTTCTTGTTTTGTACTTCATTTGTTTCATGTATGTGTTTTATGTTCCGATTACTCGATGTTGTATCACTAGGGTGCAGGGTAAGGCACGATCCACGGGCCAGTTCGGTCGTGACAAAAGTGGTATCGAAGCGATTAATCCTCGGAAAGTGTCTACGCACCGTATCGGTAGAGTCTTGATTATCGGTGTGTTGTGCACCACACCAATAATCGTGAGGCTATAGGATATTTAGGATTGGTTTCTATTCTTCTCACTCCGAGATCGTGCCTTAGAAATTTGTGTTGTAAGTTGGACCTCTAACGATTTCTTTCCCTTACCGCTTGTTATACCCGTATTTTTGGTATGCGTGAGGGCGTGCGTAGAAAATTTAAGCCTTAAGTTAGGCAAGTTTCGAAATTTGTACACAACACCCGATTAGAGTCGTTTTTATGAAACGTTTCCAGACTTTTGTTGGGAAAATTCGGCTATGTCATTTATAATTTTTGCGGATTTTTCCGAGAGGCGAAACATTGTGGACCAACGGGAGGGTGACATGTGTCACCCTCATTGGAACAAATGGGCGGCAATGGTGGACGAAAAAGAGGGCTTTAGTTGGTAGGATATTTTTGTGCAAGTTGTGTGGTAGATGGATAAGGTACATGGTGGAAATCTAACCTACACTTGCACCACACTTGTCTTCATCTTGGCCATTGGTTGGCCATGGCTTGACCTATAAATACCCCTAAGCTTGAAGAGTTCTTCATCCAAAAATGTGCCTAAGTCTTGAAATCTCCCTCCCCTCTCCTTGTAGTAGTCGTCCGCCACCCCTCCCCTTTGAGAAGGCCCCGGCGAAAGTATCCCCCTCCTAGTGGTGCTAGCCGTGGGGTACCCCACTAGCCTAGTTGTTTTCGTATAATACCCCCCCTTTGTGGTATAGAAATACTCTCCTAGTATTGTTATAATGTCCAAAATACTTTAGCCCAAATACCTTGTTGTACTTTCCAAGGTTATACTTATACGAAGCCCAGAAAATACTATTATACTTCCTTTAGCCACTAAACGAAACCCTAAGGAAATCTTCATTGATAGTTGAAGTAATTGAGTAGAAGTTGGTTAGAACTTCTAAGGGTTGTTTGGAGCGGGTTGAAGCGCACGGAGTAGGAGCTAAACCTTGCTCAGGATCGACATATAAACTCGGATAATTTTGGGCTTATCGAGGTAAACACTCTTGACCTTCTATTGTAATTGGAAATTACATGTTGTAGGAATATATAGTTGAAGTATACTATATATAGAACTGAACATTATAATTGTGCGGCAATGTCTTTTGACTTAAGCCTGAATTTAAATAAGAGATCTGAATCAGAATTACATAGGAGTATTACGATGAGACTTGTGTAGCATTCTTTGTGTAGTAGAATTGTACATGTCCGGTCTGACGTGTTAACCCACTGGTTGGCTTGGTAGCCAGGCCTCGATAGAGGAGGAGATTTCTGCTGTTGCGGGAGAGTCTTTGAATTTTACGTAGAATATTCTACGTCGGGATCTAAAGGTATTAATAGGCGCTTTGTGGCCTCTATAGGTTGTGGTACTACGTGTGGAGTGATCCACTTGGCTTAGGAGTAGCCGCGGTTTGAGGTACTTGGAGCGTTTTGCTATTAGTCGACAATCGTCGCGAGGTATGTGGACCTCTTCCTATCTCTTCTAGCATGATATGTGTGAACTATGTAGTACGGTAGCGTCATGTGCTAAATGTATTTGATTGATTTAAAACATAAAGTGTTATAACGGCTTTATGGGAAGTTGGTTATAATAGCTTTATGTGGATAAGCACATACTTTGTGGTTTTTAAAAAAGGTAACTGATTTGAATAATAACTGGCTTGATATGTGTTAATAAAGAACTTGAAGCATTTCAAAAGATCTATGAATCGTTTTGAAAGAATGAGTATTACTTGGGTTTTGAAAGCTTAAGAGTTATACTAGCTTTATGGGAAGTTAGGTATAACGGCTTAAGAATGTTTCTTGATTTGGAAATCGAATGTGTATCGACAAACCATCTGCGGCGTTAATAAAAGGAAAATGTATTGACTAAAGTATTATTAAAACCGGTAGAAACCTCCATCTGCATGAAGCTAAGATGAGACAAAATGATATTACATTTCCTAGATCATGGTCGCTTAATAAGATTGATTATAAACAAAGAATACCTACTCACTTATAAGACATAGGTTTCTCAAAGCGTTTAAAGGAGAATTATGTTTTAAAGGATTTAAAACTATGAACTACGAAACCTTTTTCTAAAATGAGAAACTTGAGCATTCGGTTAGGCAACTTGAACGTTTGGAAAATAAGGTTGTCACTTGATTTTACAAAGGAAAGCATTTTGGTTTACTTAACAATGTTAGTCACTCAAATTTTATACTACGTATCGGGTGACCTTTGTAAAAGAAATGGATCTTAAAAGGAATTTAACGGACGTAGTACTTTAAGGTTAAAATCGGACTTTGATATAAAATGAAAGTACCTTGAGTCGTGTGTAACTTGCTTATACTTGTTGTTATGAAACTTGACCATGTTACGATGATAGCCTTGTTGTGTAAGTGCGTGTTCTACTCGACTCTGGGTCATCCGAATGTATATCACTTGATTAGGTTCATCAGGAATGTATTTCACTCGACTCACGGCTCATCCGAATGTGTTTCACTCGACTACGGTTCATCCGGAATGTATTTCACTTGAGGACCGGTTCATCCGAATGTATTTCACTTGAGGACCGGTTCATCCGAATGTATTTCACTTGACTCACGGTTCATCCGAATGTATTCCACTCGACTCTAGGTTCAGGATGAGCAGGAATGTATTCCACCCTTTTCTATATTGGGTCCATAAGATGGGCGAGACACATTATCGTATCACATGATTTGTACCTAGGCTGGCGGTGAGGAAGGAGTTCCACGGGCATGAGGATGACTTTTAGGGCGTGAGTCACGACTTGACATGATTGCTTCTATGTTGTGATCGTAGTTTGGTTATCATACATGTCTCTGCTTTATATAGACTATTATGATTTCATTTACGATATTTCTGATTTCACATACTTGGTACCGTTGTCTTGACCTCCTTGAAGTGCGTTCATCTGCGAGTAAAAGGTACATCGGTATCGATCCCGCTTTAGGATCACCTTTCAGCGTATTGAAAGCTCCGTTTCCTTGGAGGCTTATCTTTTGGTATGTTACCACAGTGCAGTAGATGCTTATACATTCGGGGTATGGCGGGCCCTGTCCGTCATAGTTGTTGTAAATCTTAGAAGTGCAGCCTTTGTTGTAGGCGGGGTTTGTAAAAGGTTAACTGTTCGGGTTTTTATGTATATCGAAGGCAAGCTGTGTTGGTTGGCTTTGTTACTTATTATATCTCTTGTTTCATGACTCGTGTTTTATTTTCCACGTTTTCTCGATGTTGTATCACTAGGGTGCGGGTAAGGCACGATCCACGCCCGGATTCGGTCGTGACAAAAGTGGTATCGAGCGATTAGTCCTCGGAAAGTGTCTGACCGTGTCTAGTAGAGTCTTGATTATCGGTGTGTTGTGCACATCTATAATCGTGAGGCTGCAGGACATTTAGGATTAGTTTCCATCCTTCCCATTCGAGATCGTGCCTTAGAGCCGTGTGATAAATTGGACCCTCCGACGTATTCCTTTCCTTTACGATTATGCCTCGCGTAAAGGCAACGAGCCAGTGGGCAAAGCGATCGAGGCTGTTAGTGAGATCTGAGGGAGCATGCGAGCGCGAGCGGTCGAGACGAGCGATACCGGGCCCGGGTTTCGCGGCCGCCCGACCAGCGAGTTTAGAGCGCGGCGGTGGCTGCGAGACTCTGATACACGAGCCTCCATCCCGGCACTGGAGCCGATGAGATAGGTACAAGAGATGGCGATTCGGCGGTCGTGGCGAATATGAGGATAGGCTGAATCACAGCGATTCCGGCCCGTAGCACCGTAGTACACCCCGGCGAGCGCATTTGAGGCTACGTGACTTCCGAGTTGTAGCCTCCGGTGTTATGGATCGAGCGAGGGCGACCCGCCGTGAGTTTATCCGACACTGACGGATCGTAGAGTGATCGAGCCTCGAGCGAGTCGGTGGTATTGAGTTCGCATCACCGCGTGATCTGCGATTGGTAGTTTGATTCGTGCGAGTCGCCCCGGAAGAGCATGCACTTCCAGCGATTTGGGACGAGTTCTCGAGGGCATTTCTTGCACATTTCTTGCCTCACGGATGAGAGGCTCGGTAAAGCAATTTTTGACGTTGAGGCGGGGCGGGCGACGGTTAGAAGTACAATGGTTCGACTCATTAGCTTCGGTATGTTCCAGTAGTAGCGGATATGGAGGAGCAGTACACCGCTACATCACCGGGCCGACGATTACTTGGCGAGGCTTATGCGGGTGTAGCTCTTCACCGCATGGACATTGCCGCATGCAAGCTCATGCACTAGGATGTGAGGCACGGAGAGGTCGGCGGCAGCGAGATCGGCGAAGAGGCGAGCAGCAGGTCCTTTGGTAACTTTTCGGCGGACCGCCTCAAGAAGCGATCTAGTTATGTACCTCCACCAAGACATAGTGGTCCCCTCGATCTTGGGACGTTCAGGTGTCTGAGCTGGTCGAGCTCGTGGCTTCGTTCACGGTATACGTGAGTGCTAGCGGCCGATTCATGTCCCCTCGGTGTACGATGTGGCAAACATCATCCCGGAATGTCGTCTTTTATCGTGCTTGTTTCACTGCGGCCGTCGAGGGCCATGTGACGAGATCGTGCTTATAGGAGAGGTACTGCGGCAGCGCGACCTGATCGATGGCGTGTTCATCGCCTTCTACAGTTATGCGCCCTGCAGGGCAGACTTATGATTAGAGTGGAGCGGTAGCTTCAGGTATATCCTTAACCATCTAGAGTTTTGTTTGTTATGATAATGTGTTAAGTGTTATGTTCGGATAGCTTGGTGCTAAAATGTGATTTAGAAACATGCTTAGTGAAAGGGTAAGCCTGGGGGTGAGAAAATGATGAACCTTAGAATATTACAGTTGAGACCTTAGATGTAAGGCCGTCTTGAGTACAAGATTTTGCGAGTGATCCTTGTCAGAGTGCATTTTATGCCTAGAATGTATTGTGTGATAAGTCCCTGGGTTGGGTAAATGAAAGTGGTAGCTTTCATGATGTGTATTAGCAAGATTGTTCCGTGTCGAGGAGCAAGAGTTGGCGCGATAGTGGGTCGGGTTGGGGCCATGTTGCGGGCCAACCCGCGTCTGTTCGAGAAAGGTCAGCTCTGGGTGGTCCCGCCAGGTGGCAGGGTCACAAGGGTGCTAGGCCCAAGTTTAGATGACCATCTTATGAGTTCGTGGATACGTTCGACCAGAATCAGTTCGTGAAGGCCGAGAGTGGCCTTAGAGGAAATCGAGGTTAGTAAGATGACCAAGTTTGGAGGTAGTGACTCGAGGGTTGGAAACGAGCGTTGGCGAAGTGTGGTGCGTGTCTTTGGAAGGGTTCGTGTTCGAGCGAGTGCGACGAGGTAGGGGAGAAGTGAACGAGTGTGATCGTTTCTTTTGTGATAACAGAGGTGATTCCTCGTGGACTTGGGATTTCGTATTTTGTGCATTTGTTATTTCATGGCGGTGTGGCATGATTGTTTCGTCGATAGCGGTGAAGACTATCTTGGCGCATGTTTGTGTTGAGACTTGAGAAGGAACATTCGGACGAATGTTTCTAAGGAAGAATGTTATACCGTATTTTGAGTATGTGCGTGAGGACGTGCGTAGAAAATTTGAGCCTTAAGTTAGGCAAGTTTCAAATTTGTACACAACACCCGATTAGAGTCGTTTTTCTAAACGTTTCCACGCTTTTGTTGGGAAAATTCCGGCTATGTCATTTATAATTTTTGCGGATTTTTCAGAGACGAACATTGTGGATCAACGGGAGGGTGACATGTGTCACCTCACATTGGAACAAATGGGGCGGCAATGGTGGACGAAAAAGGGCTTTAGTTGGTAGGATATTTTTGTGCAAGTTGTGTGGTAGATGGATAAGGTACACATGGTGGAAATCTAACCCTACACTTGCACCACACTTGTCTTCATCTTGGCCATTGGTTGGCCATGGCTTGACCTATAAATACCCCCAAGCTTCAAGAGTTCTTCATCCAAAAATGTGCCTAAGTCTTGAAATCTCCTCCTCTCCTTGTAGTGAGTCGTCCGCCACACCTCCCCCTTTGAGAAGGCCCTTGGCGAAAGTATCCCCTCCTAGTGGTGCTAGCGGTGGGTACCCCTAGCCTAGTTGTTTCGTATAATACCCCCCCTTTGTGGTATAGAAATACTCTCCTAGTATTGTTATAATGTCCAAAATACTTTAGCCCAAATACCTTGTTGTACTTTCCAAGGTTATACTTATACGAAGCCCAGAAAATACTATTATACTTCCTTTAGCCACTAAACGAAACCCTAAGGAAATCTTCATTGATAGTTGAAGTAATTGAGTAGAAGTTGGTTAGAACTTCTAAGGGTTGTTTGGAGCGGGTTGGAGCGCACGGAGTAGGAGCTAAACCTTGCTCAGGATCGACATATAAACTCGGATAATTTTGGGCTTATCGAGGTAAACACTCTTGACCTTCTATTGTAATTGGAAATTACATGTTGTAGGAATATATAGTTGAAGTATACTATATATAGAACTGAACATTATAATTGTGCGGCAATGTCTTTTGACTTAAGCCTGAATTTAAATAAGAGATCTGAACTGTAATTACATAGGACTGTATTACAGTAGACTTGTGTAGCATTGCTGTGTAGTAGAATTGTACATGTCCGGTCTGACGTGTTAACCCCCCCCCCCCCTGGTTGGCTTGGTAGCCGGCCTCGATAGAGGAGGAGATTTACGCTGTTGCGGGGGGGGGAGGTGCTGCCGAATTTTCTGTAGAATATTCTACGTCGGGATCTAAAGGTATTAATAGGCGCTTTGTGGCCTCTATAGGTTGTAGTACTACGTGTGGAGTGATCCACTTGGCTTAAGGAGTAGCCGGCGGTTTGAGGTACTTGGAGCGTTTTGCTATTAGTCGACAATCGTCGCGAGGTATGTGGACCTCTTCCTATCTCTTCTAGCATGATATGTGTGAACTATGTAGTACGGTAGACGTACATGTGCTAAATGTATTTGATTGATTTAAAACATAAAGTGTTATAACGGCTTTATGGGAAGTTGGTTATAATAGCTTTATGTGGATAAGCACATACTTTGTGGTTTTTAAAAGGTAACTGATTTGAATAATAAGCGGCTTGATATGTGTTAATAAAGAACTTGAAGCATTTCAAAAGATCTATGAATCGTTTTGAAAGAATGAGTATTACTGGTTTTGAAAGCTAAGAGTTATACTAGCTTTATGGGAAGTTAGGTATAACGGCTTAAGAATGTTTTTCTTGATTTGAATCGTAATGTGTATCGACAAACCACTGCAGCGTTAATAAAAGGAAAATGTATTGACTAAAGAAGTATTATTAAAACCAGTAGAAACCTCCATCCGCATAGAAGCTAAGATGAGACAAAATGATATTACATTTCCTAGATCATGGCTTAATAAGATTGATTATAAACAAAGAATACCTACTCACTTATAAGACATAGGTTTCTCAAAACGTTTAAAGGAGAATTATGTTTTAAAGGATTTAAAACTATGAACTACGAAACCTTTTTCTAAAATGAGAAACTTGAGCATTCGAAATTAGGCAACTTGAACGTTTGGAAAATAAGGTTGTCACTTGATTTTACAAAGGAAAGCATTTTGGTTTACTTAACAATGTTAGTCACTCAAATTTTATACTACGGGTATCGGGTGACCTTTGTAAAGAAATGGATCTTAAAAGGAATTTAACGGACGTAGTACTTTAAGGTTAAAATCCGACTTTGATATAAAATGAAAGTACCTTGAGTCGTGTGTAACTTGCTTATACTTGTTGTTATGAAACTTGACCATGTTACGATGATAGCCTTGTTGTGTAAATCTTGTGTTCTACTCGACTCTGGGTCATCCGAATGTATATCACTTGATTACGGTTCATCCGAATGTATTTCACTCGACTACGGCTCATCCGAATGTGTTTCACTCGACTCTAGGTTCATCCGAATGTATTTCACTTGAGGACCGGTTCATCCGGAATGTATTTCACTTGAGGACCGGTTCATCCGAATGTATTTCACTTGACTCTGGTTCATCCGAATGTATTCCACTCGACTCTAGGTTCACGGGATGAGCAGAATGTATTCCACCCTTTTCTATATTGGGTCCATAAGATGGGCCGAGACTCATTATACGTATCACATGATTTGTACCTAGATCGCGGCGGTGAGGAAGGAGTTCCACGGGCATGAGGATGACTTTTAGGGCGCGAGTCCCGACTTGACATGGCTCGCTTCTATGTTGTGATCGTAGTTTGGTTATCATACATGTCTCCGCTTTATATAGACTATTATGATTTCATTTACGATATTTTCTGATTTCACATACTTGGTACTGTTGTCTTGACCTCTCCGAAGTGCGTTCATGCCGCAGTAAAAGGTACATTTGTCGATCCACTTTTAGGATCACCTTTCGTATTGAAAGCTCCGCTTCCTTCGAGGCTTATCTTTTGGTATGTTACCCCAGTGCGTAGATGCTTGTACATTCAGGGGTATGGCGGGGCCCTGTCCCGTCATAGTTGTTGTAAATCTTAGAGGTCTGTGGCACTGTTGTGGGCAGGGTTTGTAAAAAGGATAACTGTTCAGGTTTTTATGTATATACTGAAAACCGTGTGTTGGTTGCTGTTTACTTATTATATCTCTTGTTTCATGACTCGTGTTTTATTTTCCGCTGGTTTTCTCTGATGTTGTATCACTAGGGTGCCCGGTAAGGCACGATCACGCCCGGATTCGGTCGTGACACCGCTATGCCTCGCGTAGGCAACCGGCCGGGAGGCAAGCGGCCGAGGCTGCGAGTAAGTCTGAGAGGTTACGTGGGCACAGCCCAATTATCACCTTGGGTGGTGCTTCATTCGGGGAGTTACGCAACGCCACTAGCCCCGCAGAGTTTAGCACGGCGGCGATTCCTCTGCGCCATGATATTTGAACCTTCGCGGCATCGAGCAGAATATAGATTTCAGGAGGCGACCATTACTAACTATGGATTTGACTACCGAGAGTATACCGATGTCGCGAGTCTTGATGAATATCAACGAGAAGGTTGTGCAAAAGTAAGTTCTTCGCTTAAGCGAGCATGGCACGTATGCGGGCTTATGCGCGGCGAGCGCGTAGAGATCGACGGGTTAACGAAGGGCGAGAAGAGGCCAGAGCAGCAAGGCCGCTGGTAACTTTCGAGGCGAGTCGCCTCACCAGATCAGATTATGCGCATCCACGGTCTGAAAGGTCCTCCGGGGTTCGGGGCGTTCGGGGTATCACGAGGAGTTGGTCGAACTCGTGGTTTCGGTTCACGATGTGTGACGTCATCCAGGAATGTCGTCTTTTGGTTGGTACTTGTTGTACCTATGACCGTCAGGGTCTAGTGTCGAAGAGTGTCCTTGTAGGAGGACTTAGCCTTCAGGATCGGTGGGTAGTTCGTCACCTTCCAGCTATGCGCCTGCAGGCGGGTTTGATTAGAACGACTAAGGGGAGTGAAGCAGTAGATACAGATAGATCTTTAACCCTCTAGGGTTTAGTATGTGTGATAAGGTGAGTATACCTTAAGTGTTATATTCTGATAACATTGTGTAAATGGTGATTAGAAATCTTGGTTAGTTAACCAAGTAAGATTTGGGGGATAGAGAAGGTGTGAGCCTTAGAGTTTTATACTTAGAGACCTTAGAGGTAAGGCCATCTCGAGAAAAAGATGTATTGTTTATGTTTGACCCTTATAGGAGTGCATAGTGCGTGAGTTATGTGTGTGGGATTAGTCCCTGAGGAGTGTGGAATGAAAGAGGGTAGTTGAGCTAAGAAGACCGCTAGGTTTTCGTAACGTGATTAGTGAGAGTTTTCTTCGTGAGCTAGCGTTTTTGCGGCGTTCTTGGTCGGGTTGAGGCCACGTTGCGGGTCAACCCGCGGCATGTATGGTGGTGGGGTCAGTTTGTGGTGGTCCCACCTTGTGGTAGGGCCACGAGGGTGTTAGGCCCAAGTTTAGTTAACCAACGTACGATTTCATGGATGCATTCGACCAGTAGTTGGGCCGAGGAGGTCAGCCGTGTTGTCTTCTAGCAAAGACCGTTTACTCGGCAGAGGGTTATGCGAGATGATATATCAGAAAGGTTGTAAGGCTGCACGAGGTGCCTACCTTCACCTTATGTCAGACAGTGGAGCCCAGGTTGCGGCTGTTTCTTTTCTGGAGGTTTTACCAGGCAAGTTTAGGAACTCAAGTAAGTCTCAGAATCACATTCGCCCTCGGGCCAGTGTTTGGATTTCAGGGATAGTTGCGAGAATTGTTGTCTCCTGTTGAAGGAGTGTTTAAGCTACCATTTCAGTGTTCGGATGTCGCCTTATGAAGCCTTGTAGGGGCGGATGTGTGAGTCGCCGGTCGATTGGTTCGATGTTGGGAGATTGGATAGTTGGTTGAGCTTGTTCCGGTGACGTGGATAGAGTAAAGCTTGTCTAGAAGAGGTTACAGCGGCTCGGAGAAATCGTGCGGATAATCGGCGACGGCTTAGAGTTCGAGTTGGCGGTCGGTCTTGAAAGTACCACCGGGTTGGGTGTGACGAGTTTTGGAATACAGAGGAACTTAGCCGAGTTACTTTGGGCCTTTGAGTTCATGTGAAGAATAGGCGAGTTGCCTATATGTTAGCATTTGCCGTCCGACTTAGGAGGCGGTCGTCGATCTTCGTGTTATGTTCGAGAAGGAAATCGGAGATCCATCGAGTATTCGACTAATGATGACCAAGTTGAAGATGATAACCCGAGTTTTGAATCACGGGCGATGTAAATGTAGTAAGAGTTCGAATGTCGACATCTTCGATGATCGCATGCGGCAGATACCATTTGTTGGGTCGCGGGTGACACTAGAACCTCGCGGCAAAGTGACAAAAGTGGTATGCTTTATGATGTTAGAGTGCTTCCCGTGGACTTGGATGTAAGCATTTTGCGCGATTGTTTGGTGGCCATGTGTGTGAGTTTGTCCTCGTAAGTATAGTAGTGAAGACTATCTTGGCGCGTTTGTTTGAGACTTAGAAGGAACATTCGGGACGAATGTTTCTAAGAGGAGAATGTTATACCGTATTTCCGAGTATGTACGTGGGGCGTGCGTAGAAAAATTTGAACTTGTGATTTAGGCTTGGCGAATTCTTTTTGTTCTGACACCCGATTAGAGTCGTTTTTCGAAAGCGTTTTCCACGACTTTCGTAGGGAATTTCCGCTATGTCATTTTTAATTTTTACGGATTTTTCCAGAGACGAAAGCGTTTTGGACCAACAAGAGGCGACACTTGTCACCTCTCATTGGAACACCAGGCGGTAAAGGGGTTGGCCGAATAGCCATTGTTTGGTCAAGGGTTGGTAGGATATTTTGGTGGTAGATGGATAAGGTGCACTTGGCAAGATCTTGGCCCTACACTTGCCTTGCACTTGGCAAGATCTTGGCCATTGGTTGGCCTTCACTTGACCTATAAATACCCCCTTTGAAGACTAATTCATCCACAAAATTGCCTAAGTCTTGAAAGCTCTCCTTCTCCCTCCCACTTGTGTTGAGTTCGGCCGAGGCCTCCCCTTGTGGCCGAGAGCACCCCCTCTAGGGGTGCTAGCGAGAGTGTACCCACTAGCCTAGTTGTCTTCGTATAATACCCCCTCTTGTTAGAAATACTCTCAAAAGTATTGTTATAATGCCCAAATTACCTTAGCCATATACCTTGTAGTATTCTAAGGTTATACCTTTACAAAAAGCCGTAAATACTATTATACTTCCCTTCACCACAAAACCGAAACCAAGGAAAATCTCCATAGTTAGTTGGAGTATTAAGTAGAAGTTGGTTAGAACTCCTAAGGGTTGTTTGGGCGAGTCGGGCCTTGCGGAGTAGGAGCTAAACCTTGCTCGGGATCGACATTTAAACTCGGATAATTATGGGCTTATCGAGGTAAATATCTTGTCCTATGGTAATTGGAAATTACATGTTGTTAGATTATATAGTTGAAGTATACTATATATAGTCTTGAGCGTTGTTATCGGCAATGTCTTTTGACTTAAGCTGAATAATAAGAAACCTTTTCAAAGAAGAATCTTGCTGTATTTACATGGGTGTATTCTGATGAACTTGTGTAGCTTTTACGTGAGGTAGAATTGTGCGTCGGATTAAACGTATAACCCCTCGGTTGGCTTGGTGGCCCGATAGAGGAGGAGATTTACGCTGTTGTGCGAAGCGAGTCTTTGCCGAATTTTACGTAGAATGTTCTCTGAAGGATCTAAATGTTAATAAGCGCCTTGTGGCCTTATAGGTTGAAGTACTACGTGTGGCGCGATCTACTTGGCTTAAAGGAGTAGCGACGGTTGGAAGTACTTGGGCGTTTTACTATTAGTCGATAATCGTCGCGAGGTATGTGAACCTCTTCCTATCTCTTCTAGCATGATATGTGTGAACTATGTAGTGCGGTGACGTACGTATGCTAAATGTATTTGATTGGTTTAAAACATAAAGTGTTATAACGGCTTTATGGGAAGTTGGTTATAATGACTTTATGTTGGTAAGAAAATACTTGTGGTTTTAAAAGGTAATCGATTTGAACTATAAGCGGCGTGTTATGTGTTAATAAAGAACTTGAAGTATTTCAAAAGATTTTTGAATCATTTGAAAAGAAGTAATACTTGATTTGTTTTGAAAACTTAAGAGTTATACTAGCTTTATGGAAAGTTAGGTATAACGTCTTAAGAATGTTTCTTGATTTTGGAAATCAGAATGTGTATCGACAAACCACTGCAGCGTTAATAAAAGGAAATGTTTTTAATAATTAAGTATTATTAAAACCAGGAGAAACTTCCATCTGCATAGAAGCTAAGATGAGACAAAATGATATTTCCTAGATCATGGCTGCTGTAATAAGATTGTTATAAACAAGAATATCCTACTCACATATAAGACTTATGTTTCTCAGATAGTTTAAAGGAGAATTATATTCTTAAATGAATAAGACTATGAACTACGGAACCTTTCTAAAAAAGGCAAACTTGAACATTGGAAACTAGGCAAACTTGAACATTGGAAACTAAGCATGTTAGGATGCTACGTGTGTTAGTATCTTGTGATTATTGTGTAAGGGGGTCACTCTTGTTGTGCTTACGTTGTCAAACGTTAAGCGTTATCTTATTATTGTATCACATACCCCCTTGACTTATTATACCGAGGGCTTGCCACCTTGATGCGGGTCTCTACGGCCTACGATCCTTGTGACTATGCGAGTCGCGGTAGCCAGGATTGATCATTCCGGTGTTTAGCCCGATCGGGGATTCCTATGCGGTCTGCTGAGACTATGCGGTCTTTTGAGACTATGCGGGTGCGGGCTAGGCGGATACCGAGGGTTGCGCCCGATCACGGGGTATACCTCGGCGATGCAGGACCATGATTCGAGAATACCTCATGCGGTGCTGGGTGACCTATGCGGGCTGCGAGAGTTCGAGGATAGACGCGCATTGATATTGCGGGCGAGTGGCGGCTTCGATCATGTAGTGCGGTCTAGAAAGACCTCGGGATACAGTTGGTATTTTTGATGCTGTGGGTCTTAGTAGTCGGCTATGCCTTCGTACTTGCCGTCATGATTTATTGTGATAACTTAGAGGCGTGAGTCACGACTTGACATGATTGCTTATTTATTGTGACGTAGTTTGGTTATCATACATGTCTCTGCTTTATATAGACTACTATGATTTCATTTGATGTTATTTTATTTTCACATACTTGGTACTGTTGTTATCGACCTCCTCGGGCTGCGTTCATGCGCGGTAAAGGTACACCAGTCGTTGATCCTCGCTCTTAGGGTCACAGTTCAGCGTTTGGGAAAGCTCCGTTTCTCCGGAGGCTTATCTTGGTATAGTCCCCTGTCGTTGTAGGTATTTACATTCAGGGGTATGGCGGAATACTGTCGCCATTGTTATCGTATCATTTCTTAGAGTGCATGTAATCTTGTTGTGGGCAGGGTTGTAAAAAGGATTAAACTGTTCATTTGTAGGAGTTGTTATTTATATATATGTCGAAAGGCAAGTTTTCCTCAGATTACTGTTTTGTACTTCATTTGTTTCATGTATGTGTTTTATGTTCCGCTGATTATTCTGATGTTGTATCACTAGGGTGCCCGGGGTAAGGCACCAGTCACGGGCCCAGATTCGGGTCGTGAAATTACCTCAAATGTTCTGAACCCTGTGGAGGACCACTCTGCACTGGTGGATGTGCGTATCTAATCTGCTGGTGAGGCGATTGGCCTCGAAAGTTACCAAAGGACCTCATTGCAGCCTCTTCTGCTGTCCTTGGTTAACCCGTTGATCTCTACTTTTCTTGGCCTGCTGCGCATAAGCCCGTACACAGGCCATGCTCAAGCCTAACTGAAGAATTACTCTTGCACAACCCTCTCTTAGATATTCATCAAGACTCGCGGTACATCGGTATACTCTCTGGTAGCCAACTCCAAAGCTAGTAACAGGGTCGCCTCTTTGCAATCTCTATTCTCTGTTCGATGCCGTGGGCGAAGGTTCAACTTATCATGGCGCGGATGGAGCTGCTGCCGTAGTGCTAAACTCTGAAATTTGGTGATGTCGCAGAACTCCCCAAATGAAGCACCACCCCAGGTGATGATTGGGCCCATGCCCACGTAACCCTCTGTACTCTACTCGCAGCTCCCTCGGCTGCCTTACCCTCCTGGGCTCGGGTTGCCTTACACGGAGGCATAACGGTAAGTGAAAGAAATACGTTAGAGGGGTCCAACTTATAACACAGCTCTAAGGCACGATCTCAGAGTGAGAAGAATGGAAACCAATCCTAAATATCCTATAGCCTCCTGATTATTGGTGTGGTGCACAACATACCGATAATCAAGACTCTCCGGGATACGATGCAGACACTTTCAGGATTAATCGCTCTAATACCACTTTTGTCGACCGAACCGGGCGTTGGTCGTGCCTACCGGGCACCCAAGTAGACATACATCAGTAATGTCGGAACATAAAACAAGACATGAAATATCGAAGTGTAAAGCAGTTATACGAGAAAATTTGCCTTTCGGCATAATATATAAAACTTAAATCCGAGCAGTTACATCCACTACAGCTCCGCAGCGATTACTACAGACCTCTAAGAGTGACATGACAACAATGGCGGGACAGGGCCCCGCCATACACCTGAATGTAAGCACCTACTACGACAGGGGACTATACCACTGATAAGCCTCCGGAGAAACGGAGCTTCCCAAATCTTTGAATGTGACCACGAGCTAGGATCAACGGTCGTGTACCTCAACTGCGGCATGAGCGTAGCCCCGAAGGAGGTCAGTACAACAGGTACCAAGTATGTGAAACTGAAAATACTGTAAATGAAATCATAGTAGTCTATATAAAGCAGGAGACATGTATGATAACTAAACTAAAGCAGTCATGTCAAGTCAGGGACTCACGCCCTCAAAGTCATCACTCAAATATAACAATGGGTCTCACGCCCACAACATCAATCATGCCCGTGGAATACCTTCCGCCACGTGATCTATGATATAAAAGCACAAGGAATACACATGAACACGTGTCCCACTGTGTCATCATAAAACCGTCACGGTAAATGCGAAGGCATAGCCGACTACTAAAACCCATGTACAAACAAGGTCATAAAGCGTATCATGAGATCTGTCTAGGCGTCACATGATCAAAGCCGCCACTCGCGCATGATATCTAATGTCGCGCGTCTAGCCACAGAACTTCCGCGACTCGCGCAGGCCACTCCAATGGCGCATGAGGTATTCCCGCATCGGTAGCTACTCCCAACATCCGTCTGGACTCGCGATCCGCGTAGCCACATAGACCGCATGACCATAAAGGCGCACTAACTTGGAGCTCTCGTAGCTCGCGCAGGCCGGGACCGCGTGAGGTATTCTCGAATCATAGGTCACCGCAGACCGCTGAGTCTACCTGCGTGGAGGCGACAACCTCTGGGATGATGTCAAGGTGAGTGGTATAATACCAACATAACGGCTGATAGTTAAACAACTTAAGCGCAATCGAGGGAAAACCCCTTTACACAAACATCACAAGATAATAACACACGTAGCATCCTAGCATGTTTACTTATCAAATTCAACAAGAAAGTATTACAAGGCTATCACAAACCAACACAATCAAGTTATTCACACAAGGTACTTTCTACTATATGATTAACAAGATCGGGTTTTTATCCCCAAAGTACTTCATACATTAACTCTTTAAGAGATCTGTTCTTTCACAAATAGTCACACAATACTCGTAGTATATAAAAATAGAGTGACTATCTTTTGAAGTAAACCAAAACACTTCTCTTTGTAAAATCAAGTAACAACATTATTTTCCAAACGTTCAAGTTTGCCTAATTTCAAATGTTCAAGTTTCTCATTTTTCGAAAGGTTTCGTAGTTCATAGTTGTAATCCTTTAAAACAATTTGAGAAACATATACCTTATGTGTGAGTAGTTTATTCTTGTTCATAACAATCTTATTACAACAGCCATGATCTAGGAAATGTAATATCATTTTGTCTCATCTTAGCTTCTATGCAGATGGAAGTTTCTACTGGTTGTAATAATACTTTATTAGTCAAAACATTTCCCTTTATTAGCGCTGCTATGGTTTGTTCGATACTTATTCTGATTTCCGAAATCAGTAAAACATTATTCCTTTTTAAAAACCAAGTATTCATTACTCACGAATGAGGTTTCACACTTTTTAACAAAACTCATATTAATTAACCAAGTCAAGTCTCTTATCTTTTTAAGATTAAGTCTCTTAATCTTCTTAAAGTCAATAAACCCTTCTTTTTATCTTTCTTAAGCCGTTATACCTAACTTCCCATAAAGCTAGTATAACTCTTAAGCTTTTAAAACCAAGTATTACTCTTACATTAAAAATGGTTCAGTATTCTTTTGAAATACTTCAAGATTATTCAGGCTTAAGTCAAAAGACATTGCCGTAATTATTATTCAGGCTTAAGTCAAAAGACATTGCCGTAATTATTATTCAGTTAACACACGTACGTCTACCGTACTATATATACTTTAAAATATCATGCTCAAGAGTATAGGAAGAATCACATACCTCACGACGATTATCGACTATTAGCAAAACGCTCCAAAGTACTGTAGTCCGGCTAGCCTTTTCCACCCTCCGAGTAGAATACGCTACTCGCAGTACTTCAACCTATAACGGTTATACAAGTCTATCAAAGTCTAGACTACTCGGTAGAATAAATCTAGATACAAGATTCTACGGAAAATTGGGCAATGACTTCCTTACCCACATGACTTCACAAGTCTCAGAATACAGTCCTATGTAAGTACATTTCAATTCTCTTCTTATATACTTTCCTTGTATATACCTTATACTTAATTCTTATACTTCAATAGTATATACTCAATTACAAAAGGGAGAAAAGATATTTACCTCGATAAGCCCAAAATTATCCAAGTTTAAATGTCGATCCTGAGCAACGTTTAGCTCCTACTCCGGGTGCTCCAACCCGCTCCAAACAACCCTTAGAAGTTCTACGCAACTTCTTCTTAATACTTCAACCAACTGTGAAGATTTTCCTTAGGGTTTCGGTTTGAGACAAAAAGGACATAAGGTAGTATTTCCGGGCTCTACGTATAGAGGTATCTTTGGAATACTAAAAGGTATAAGGTTAAGGTATTTGGGTATAGTAACAATACTTGGAGAATATTTCTACCAATAGGGGGGGTGTATTTTATGAGAACAACTAGGCAAGGGGGGGGGGGTACCCCACGGCTTAGCCATACAAGGAAGGTGGGGTGTGTCTCGGCCACACCACAAGGAGGGGGGGTGATATCTCTCGGCCAAGGAGGCCTCACGAAAAGGGGGAGGGGTTCTCAAGACTAAGGAAGTGAGGAGTGGATGAAGAACTCTTCACAATGGGAGGGGTATTTATAGGGAAACCAATGGCCATGATCTAGCCAAGTGGGGGGCAAGTGGAGGGCCAAGATTTTCCCAGTGCCCTAGTCCCTACTCCACAAATCCCTCACAAAATATCTTACCAACTTGACCCCTAAATCGTGCAAGGTTGCCGTCCACACTCCACCAACTTGAGGGTGACAAGTGTCGCCCTCTCGTTGGTCCAAAATATTACGTTTCTCGGAAAAATCCGCAAAAATTAAAAATGACATAGCCGGAATTTTCCCTTCGCAAGTTTTGTAAAACGTTTCGTCGAACAACGATTCTAATCGGGTGTTGTGCACAAAAATATTTTCGGCCAAGTCTATTTAAAGTTCAAACTTTTCTACGTACGTCCTCACGTACATACTCTGGAAATACGGGGTATAACATACCTCATGCGGGTCCCGGGGGCCTATGCGGAGCTACGAGAGTTCCAGGTTAGTGTGCGGCCTTTGTGGTCATGCGTTCTATGTGGCCATGCGGACTGCGAGTCCAGGACGATGCCGGGGAGTAGCTACCCTCGATGCGAGGAATACCTCATATGGGCCTATGAGGGTGGCCTATGCGGAGCTGCGGGAAGTTCCAGGACTAGACGCGCACATTAGATCTGCGCGAGTGGCGGCCGATCATGTGGCGGTCTAGACAGATCTCATGATACAGTTTATGACCTTGTTGGTACTGTGGGTTTTAGTAGTCGGCTATGCCTTCGTACTTACCCCGTACGGTTTTATTATGACACAGGTGGGACCTGGTGTTCATGTGTATTCCTTGGTGCTTTTATATCATAGGCTGGCGGTGAGGAAGGTATTCCACGGCATGATTGATGTTGTGGGCGTGAGACCCATAGTTATATTTGAGTGATGACTTTGAGGCGTGAGTCCACGACTTGACATATTTGCTTATATTATTGAGCGTAGTTTGGTTATCATACATGTCTCTGCTTTATATAGACTACTATGATTTCATTTACGATATTTTCGTTCACATACTTGGTACTGTTATCGACCTCCTTCGGGGGGCTGCGTTCATGTCGCAGGTAAAGGTACACCAGTCATTGATCCTCGCTCTTAGGATCACAGTTCAGCGTTTGGGAAGCTCCGTTTCTCCGGAGGCTTATCAGTGGTATAGTCCCCTGTCATTGTAGGTACTTACATTCAGCGGTATGGCGGGGCCCTGTCCCGCCATTGTTGTCATATCATTCTGAGAGGTGCATGTAATCTTGTTGTGGCGAGTTGTAAAAAGGATGTAACTGTTCGGTTTTAAGTTTATATATATATGCCGTAAGGCAAGTTTTCTCAGATAATTGTTTCACATTTCATATTATATCATGTCTTGTTTTATGTTCCGCTGA
Source organism: Przewalskia tangutica (assembly GCA_029844215.1). Classification (NCBI taxonomy): domain Eukaryota; kingdom Viridiplantae; phylum Streptophyta; class Magnoliopsida; order Solanales; family Solanaceae; genus Przewalskia; species Przewalskia tangutica. The sequence goes on from CM056726.1 coordinate 68,974,911, forward strand.
TTACTCTGATGTATGTCTACTTGGGTGCCCGGGGTAAGGCACCAGTCACGGGCCCGGGTTCGGGTCGTGTCAAAAGTGGTATCAGAGCAGTTAATCCTCGGAAAGTGTCTACAGACCGTATCTAGTAGAGTCTTGATTATCGGCGTGTTGTGCACCACACCAATAATCAGGAGGCTATAAGATATTTAGGATTGGTTTCCATTCTTCTCACTCTGAGACCGTGCTTAGAGTTGTGTTATAAGTTAGACCCTCTAACGTATTTCTTTCCCTTACCGTTATGCCTCCGCGTAAGGCAACCCGGGCCCAGAAGGCAAAGCGGCCGAGGAGGCTGCGAGCAATCTGAGAGGTTACGAGGCACAGCCCAATCATCACCTGGGGTGGTGCTTCATTCGGGGAGTTCTGCGACATCGCCCGGCCAACAGAGTCTATACAGCGGCGATTCCTACTGCGGCCATGATATTTGAACCTTCAGTTCCACGACCAGTAATGGAAAGTATGGATTGCAAAGAGACGACCCTGTTACTAGCTATGGATTTAGCAACCGAGAGTATATTATGTAACGATGTACCGCGAGTCTTGATGAATATCTAAAAGAGGGTTGTGCAGGAGTAGCTCTTGATCGGCATGAGCACGGCTGCGTCTGAGCTTATGCGCGGCCGAGAAAGCGTGAGATCGACAGATTAATAAAGGACAGCCGAAGAAGGCCCGATCGGCATGACCGCTGGTAACTTTCAAGGCAAAGCGCCTCGAAGCGATTAGATATGCACATCCACGGTCAGAGTGGTCCTCCGCGAGTTTCGGGGCGTTCGGTATGCGAGAGTTGGTCGAGCTCGAGTGGCTGGTTCGCAAATACACGTAGTTCCGGCCACCGGATTCAGTTTTCCTCGGTATTCACACGGCGTGACGTCATCGGGAATGTCGTCGTTTTGTTGGTGCTCGTTTTACCGGCGGCCGTCAGGGCCATATGTCGAAAGGATGTCCTAGTAGGAGGACTCGACCTACCGGTCGATTCTGCAGTTCATGGTTCGGAGAGGAAAGGGTGTTAGCGAGAGGCCACCCACGCCGGTGTGGCCGTTGTGGTAAGTGTCATTGTGGGGAGTGTCGTGCTTCTTCGACAGCTTGCTATGCTATGCGCCCAGCAGGGCAGGATTGATTAGAACAACAAAGGGAAAGTGAAGCAGTAGATACAGGCATATCTTTAACCCTCTAGAGGTTAGTATGTGTGATAAGATGAGTATATCTTAAGTGTTATGTTCAGATAACATAAGTGTAAATTGTGATTAGAAATCATGGTTAGTTAAAAGGGTAAGATTGGGGATAAAGAAGTGTGAGCCTTAGAGTTTTATACGTGGAGACCTTAGAGGCGAGGCCATCTCAAGTAAAAGATTTATTTTATGTTTGACCCTTATCGGAGTGCATAATTTACGTAAGATTTATTTGTGAGATAAGTCCCTGAGTAGTGTGAAATGAAAGAGGGTAGTTGACCTAAGAAGACCACTAGGTTTTCGTAACTTAATTAGTGAGATTGTTCCGGATCGGGGAACAAGAGTTTTTGCGTGATAGCGGGTCGGGTTGGGGACCGATTGCGGGTCAACCCGCGGCCTGTATTGTGGTGGGGTCAGTTTTGGTGGTCCCGCTTTGTGGTAGGGTCATGAGGGTGTTAGGCCCAAGTTTAGTTAACCATCATACGAGTTCGTGGATGCGTTCGACTAGTAGTCGGGCCGATGGGGTCAGCCCATCGTGTCTTTCAGTCGGGACCGTTTACTCGGCAGTGATGATATATCAGAAAGGTTGTAAGGCTGCACGAAGTGCCTACTTTCACCTTATGACAGGCAGTGGAGCCCAGATTATGGCTATTTCGTTTTCTGGAAGTATTACCAGGCAGGGTTAGGAACTCAGGTGAGTCTCCGTATCGCATTCATCCTCGGGCCAGTGTTTGGATTTCAGGGGTAGCTGTGAGGATTGTTGCCTCCTGTGAGGGAGTGTTTTTAGCTACCATTTCAGTGTTCGGATATTGCCTTATGACGCCTTGTAGGGACGGAAGTGCAAGTTGCCGGTCGATTGGTTCGATGTAGGCAAAGTTCAGATAGTTGGTTCATACTTGTTTCGGCAGGATGTGAATAGGGTGAGGCTTATCCAGGAGAGGTTATTGACAGCTCAGAGTCAATAGAAGTCGTGCGGATAATCTGCGACGACGCTTGGAGTTCAGGTTGACGGTGGGTCTTCTTGAAGGTACCACCCCGGAGAGGGTGTGACGAGTTTTGGAAATCAGAGGAAACTTAGCCCAAGGTATTTTGAGCCTTTTCAGATCATGTGAAGAATAGGCCAGGTTGCCTATAAGTTAGCATTGCCATCCGACTTAGGAAGCAGTTGTTATACCCCGTATTTCCAGGGTATGTACGTGAGGGCGTACGTATATAAATTTGAGCCTTAAGTTAGGCAAGTTTCGAAATTTGTACACAACACCCGATTAGAGTCGTTTTTCGACGAAACGTTTCCACAGCTTTCGTAGGGAAAATTACGGCTATGTTATTAATAATTTTTGCGGATTTTTCCGAGAGACGAAACATTTTGGACCAACGGGAGGGTGACATGTGTCACCCTCACATTGGAAGGAAGTGGACGGCCAAAGGGGAATTGTTGGCACGTTTTTTGTGCAAAAATTGTGGTCAAGGGTTAGGTAGGATATTTTGTGTAGTTGATGAGCAAGTGGGACCCACAAACACATGGCTTCATCTTGACCTTACACTTGCCTTACACTTGGATAGATCTTGGCCATTGGTTGGCCATTTCTTGACCTATAAATACCCCTCTAAGTTGATGAACTTATTCCTCCAAAAATTGGCTCAGTCTTGAAAAATCCCTCCCTCTCCTCTTGTTGTTTTCGTCCACCACACCCCTCCCTTTGAGAGCTCTGGCAGAGCAACCCCTAGCCTAGTTGTGCTAGTCGAAATACTACCCCTTGGTAGAAATGTATTCTACAAGTATTGTTATAATGCCCAAAATACTTTAGCCAAATACCTTGTAGTACTTTCCAAAGTACCCTTTATACGAAAAGCCTGGAAAATACTATTATACTTTCCTTTAGCCACTAAACGAAACCCTAAGGAAAACCTTCATAGTCGGTTGAAGTGTTTAGTAGAAGTTGCGTAGAACTTCTAAGGGTTGTTTGGAGCGGATTGGAGCACTCGGAGTAGGAGCTAAACGTTGCTCAGGAGCGACTTTTTAACTTGGATAATTTTGGGCTCATCGAGGTAAATACTACTGTCCTTCTAGTGTAATTGGAAATTACATACTGTAGTAGTATAGTAATGAATATAAGATTCATAGAAGAGAATTGAACTGTAATAGAAGGATATTACAGTAAAGACTTGAACTGAAATCACTTCAGAAGAATATAAGTAGAAGTTCAACTGTACTTACATGGGACTGTATATACAGTAGACTGATAACCTTTATTGGTTGAATGTTCTGCAAGTAGCATGGGCTACTTAGAAGGTGGACCAGGCTAGCCGGGTTATAGCCGTGGAGCGTTTTGCTTATAGTCGATAAATCGTCACGAGGTATGTGATTCTTCCTATACTCTTGAGCATGATATTTTAAAGGAAGATATATATAGTACGACAATGTCTTTTGACTTAAGCCTGAATAATATATAGTACGGTGAAGCGTCGTGCGCTAATTGAGCGTGGTTATGCAGCAATGTCTTTTGACTTAAGCTGAATAATAAGAATTTTGAAGTATTTCAAAATTGTTAAGAAACCATTTTGAAAGAAGAGTAACACTCGGTTTTAAAGGTTTTAAAAAGAGTTATACTAGCTTTATGGGAGTTAGGTATAACGTCTTAAGAGAGGTAAAGAAGATGGTTTCTTGATTTTAGAAGTTAAGAGACTTGATCTTATAAGATAAGAGACTTAACTTAAATGAATTAATATGGATTTTGTGTGAAACCTCATTCGTGAGTAATGAGTACTTGGTTTTAAAAGGAATAATGTTTCTTGATTTGAATCGAATGTGTATCGATAAATCAACTGCGGCGTTAATAAAGGAAAATGTATTGAATAATTAAGTATTATTAAAACCAGTAGAAACCTCCATCTGCATAGAAGCTAAGATGAGACAAAATGATATTACATTTTTAGATCATGGTTGCTTAATAAGATTGATTATGAACAAGATTAACCTACTACCTATGGCATATGTTACTCTATTGTTTTAAAAGAGATAAAGACATTGAACTATGAAACTTTTCTAAAAAGAGACTTGCGTAATTGAAATTAGGCAAACCGAACTTTTAGGGAAAAGAAAGGCATTGTGTTGTCTTAAAATGGTTTAAAACATAAAGTGTTATAACGACTTTATGGGAAGTTGGTTATAACGACTTTATGAAAATAAAAAGGGTTTTATCATTTGTTTTAATGTGGTAACTTGACTTTTAAAGAGAAGTATTTTGGTCCAAAAGGAAGGCATGGTATTGCCTTAATGTGGTCTTAAAAGGAAAGTATGAAAGTTGTTTTGGTTTACTTAAAAGATATAAGTCACACATTTTTATATACTACGGGTATCGGGTGACTTTTAGAAAAGGAATGAATCTCTTAAAAGGAATTTAACGTCGTAGTACTTTAGGAGTTAAAATCGGACTTTGACATAAAATGAAAGTACCTTGAGTTGTGTATAACTTGCCTATGCTTGTTGTTTGTGAAACTTGACCATGTTACGTGTGATAGCCTTATTGTGCAAGTACTGTGTTCTACTCGACTACCGGTTCATGGGATGAACCGAATGTATTTCACTCGACTACGGTTCATCCGAATGTATTTCACTCGACTACGGTTCATCCGGAATGTATTTCACTCGACTACGGTTCATCCGGAATGTATTTCACTCGACTACGGTTCATCCGAATGTATTTCACTCGACTCTAGGTTCATGGGATGAGCAGGAATGTATCCCACACGTTTCTATACTGGGTCCATGAGATGGGTCGAGACATGTTATACATATCACATGATTTGTACCTAGACTGCCGGCAGTGAGGAAGAAGTTCCACGGGCATGAGGGATGACTTTGAGGGCGTGAGTCCCTGACTTGACATAACTGCTCTTATGTTGTGAACTGTAGTTTGGTTATCATACATGTCTCCTGCTTTATATAGACTATTATGATTTCATTTCTGATAATTTCTGATTTCACATACTTGGTACTTGTTATCTTGACCTCCTTCGGGCTGCGTTCATCCGCGGTAGAAGTACACCGGTGTCGATCCACGCGTTTAGGATCTCATTTTGTCTTGGAAGCTCCGTCCCCGGAGGCTTATCTTTGGTATGTTACTCTGAGTCTGAGGTCCTTGTACATTGGGGTATGGCGGGGCCCTGTCCGTCATAGTTGTTGTATAAATCTTAGAAGTGCATGCTTTGTTGTGGCGAGGTTGTAAGGATTGTAATTGTTCAAATGTTTATATATATATATGTTGAAAGGCAACCGTTTTGGTTGGCCTATTTTCTTTCATCTTAATCCATGTCTATTTACATGTTTATGTTTTATTTCATTGGTTTTCTCGATGTTGTATCACTAGGGTGCGGGGTAAGGCACGATCCACGGGCAGGTTGGTCGTGATAACAAAAATGTGGTAAGTTATGAGAAAGAGTTCAAATGTACGAGAAGGGTACGACGAGTAAGGTAAGAAGCGAGGATGTGTTACGAACATAGATGTGATCATTTCTTTTGTAAAGTAAAGGTACGAAGAGAGTATATTTTAGACCTCGAGTGGGAGCTTTTGTAGTGGTGGAGGTGATTCCTCGTGGACTTGGATGTAAGTATTTGCGCGTGTTGTATTGTGGCCAGGTGTGGCATGATTGTTTTCGTAAGTATAGTAGTGAAGACTATACAGGCACTTGTTTGTTTTGAGGCTTAGAAGGAACATTCGGGACGAATGTTTCTAAGGAGGGGAGAATGTTATACCCCGTATTTCGGAGTATGCGTGGGGCGTGCGTCAAAGTTTGAGCCTTAAGTTAGGCATAGGACCGAAAATTTTGTGCACTGACCCGAAAGAATCGTTTTCAGCGAAGCGTTTTCCAAAGCTTGCGTAGGGAAAATTACGGCTATGTCATTTATTATTTTTGCGGATTTTTCCGAGAGATGAAATATTTTGGACCAACGAGAGGGCGACACTTGTCACCCTCAAGTGGGCGTTCTAGTGGACGATTTGGGTCACGTTTTTTGGCCATGTTTTGAGGCCTAAACCATGGGTCAATGTTTGTGAGGAATTTGTGGAGTAGGGTTAGCGGGCACTTGGGCAAATCTTGTGTCACGACCCGACCCCGTGCCCGCGACTGGTGCCCTACCTGGGCACCCCTTTTGGTAAACATCAGAGAATAGCAGCGGAACATACACAACTAAAAAAAATACTTAAACATAAATTAACAATGTGCTGGCGATAAGGCCACGCCGTAAAAATATACTCAATCCAGAAATAGAACAGTACATTTTTTCTTTACAACCCAATCCACAATGTGACTACAGACCTCTAAGAATAACAACTCTGGCGGGACAGGGCCCCGCCATACCCCTGAATGTACAATAACAAACAATACCAGGGATAAGCCTCCGGAATAAAGGAGCTTCTCAGCGGTGAGCGATGATCTAGGCGAGGATCGACACATGTACTTTACTGCGGCGTGAACGGCCCCGAAGGAGGTCAGTACAACATGTACCAAATATGTGAAACTGAAAGTACTCTAATGAAATCATAAGTCTAAAATAAAACTGCAGACATGTATGATAACTCAATTAACAGTACACTATGCCTTACTAACAATGAGAGTAAATAGGGGTATACTTACAATATAAAGTAGGAAAGCTCACGATCAAAGCAGGACCACCCGCCCGCAGTGTCATTAAGCAATTCTATTCCCAGGACTATTTCACCCGCATAGATCCAGTGGACCCGCGTGAGGTATTCCTCGCATGGGACTATTTCACCCGCATAAGCCCTTACGGACTCGCATGAGGTATTCCGCGTAAATTTGGACCGCCGCGTGGGACTATTTCACCGCATAAGCCCTACGGACTCGCGTGAGGTATTCCTCGCATCGTGGGTAGCAAATCCACGAAAAATGCAATGCCACAAACCCGGGAATGACCCATGACGAATAATATATGACTAGCCCAAATCCACACATAACATAAGCACTACCGGCTTATCATACAATACATAAGCAAGTTAAGAAATCCCCTAACTTCTTATTATTCTTGTTTATATACTCTCATTTTAGTTTACCTAAGGCACTAACATGTCTTTTATAAAAATCTGGGAATTTAACCCAAAGTACTACGTACTTCTATTCTTTTAAAATGACTCTGTTATACCCCGTATTTCCAGAGTATGTACGTAAGGACGTACGTAGAAAATTTGAAACTTTTGATTTGGCTTGGCCGAATTAAACTTTGTTCACAACACCCGGTTAGAGTCGTTTTTCGACGAAATGTTTTCACAGCTTTCGTAGGAAAAATTCCGGCTATGACATTTCTAATTTTTGCGGATTTTTCCGAGAGACGAAACATTTTGGACCAACAAGAGGGCGACACTTGTCACCCTCTCATTGGAACACCTTGGACGGCATTATGGACGATTTGGGCTTAAGGGAGTAGGTAGGATATTTTGTGTTGGTTGGTGTGGTAGATGGATAAGGTGTACTTGGGTGAATCTTGGCCTTACACTTGTGTAGCACTTGGCTCAATCTTGGCCATTGGTTGGCCTTCACTTGGCCTATAAATACCCGTCCCTTTGAAGACTTATTCATCCATTCCTAAATGTTCCTAAGTGTTAAAATCCCTCCTCTCCCCTCTTGTTGACTCTCGTCCAAGAGCCCCTCTCCCCTTTGAAAGGCCCCTTGGCGAGAGCCTCTCCCACTCCTAGTAGTGTGGCCGTGGGGTACCTCCCACTAGCCTAGTTGCTTTAGTATAATACCCCACTCTCTTGGTAGAAATACTCTCAAAGTATTGTTATAATGCCCAATTACCTTAGCCTTATACCTTGTAGTATTCTAAGGTTATACCTATCTGAAAAGCCGGATATACTATTATACTTCCGTCAGTCACCAAATCGAAACCCTAAGGAAAATCTCCATGGTTTGTTGGAGTAGTATGTAGAAGTTGGTTAGAACTTCTAAGGGTAGTTTGGAGGCGAGTTGGGCGCGGAGTTGGAGTGAGCGATTGCTCGGGATCGACTTTATACTTGGATAATTATGGGCTTATCGAGGTAAATATCTTGTCCTCTATTGTAATTGGAAATTACATGTTGTTAGATTATATAGTTGAAGTATGCTATATATAGTCTGAACATAGTTATCGGCAATGTCTTGCGACTTAAGCTGAATAAAACTTACGGCAATGTCTTTGCGACTTAAGCTGAATTTAAAGAAGAATCTTGTTGTAAATACATAGGGTTGTATTACAGTAGACTTGTGTAGTAGTGCAGTGGAGTAGAATTGTACAGTTAGGGTTAGATGTATAACCCTCCCACTGGTTGGCTTGGTAGCCGCCTCGTTAGAGAGAGGAGATTTCTGTTGTTGGGGAGGTCTTTGAATTTTTACGTAGAATATTCTACGATTAGACCTAAATGTTAATAATCGCCTTGTGGCCGTAGAGGTTGAAGTACTACGGTTGGCGCGATCTACTTGGCTTAAGGAGTAGCCGACGTTTGGAAGTACTTGGAGCGTTTTGCTATTAGTCGATACTCGTCGCGAGGTATGTGAATGTCACGCCCCGAAAATCGGGCCCGTCACTGGTGCCTTACCCCGGGCACCCTAGTGATACAACATCAGAGAAAACCAGCGGAAATAAAAACTTTACACATGCAATGAGAGATATAGTAAATAAACAGGCCAACCAAAACAGTTGCCTTCAGTATATACATAAAACCTGAACAGTTTAATCCTTTTACAACCACACTTGATACTCTACGGACCTCTAAGATTTATCGACAACTATGGCGGGGACGGGGCCGCCATACCACGAGCGTCTGAGAACTTACGGACTCGGGTAACATGCAAAGATAAGCCTCGGCCAGGCGGAGCTTCCCAAAGCGAAATGAGATCCTAGCGCGGGGATCGGCGGTAGATGTACCTCTACTGCGGCATGAGCGGCCCCGAAGGAGGTCGATAACAGTACCAAGTATGTGAAGCGTAAATCATAAATGAAATCATAATAGTCTATATAAAGCGGGAGACATGTATGATGACCAAACTACGATATATAACATATAACGATTACATCAAGCGAGGACTCACGCCTCCAAATTATCACTCGTGCGTGGAATTTCTTCCTCGCTTGGCGATTTATGATATAACAATACCAAGGATTATACATGAACACCATGTCCCACCGTGTTATAAAAACCGTGCAGGACAAGTATAACTACCGGATCCGACCGTACCAATAATACAATGCAACCAAAACACGGCCGTCTGGGGCAAGTGCGAGCCGACTCACAGGATACCAAGGCGGTCACGCGGTGGCGGGGCAAGTCTGAGGATGACCACCGGGGACCAGGCCGTATCACGAAACCGTCACTATCTTGAGCGGGGCAAGTCACGGTGACTACTACGGATACCAAGGCGAATCGGTCGAGGCAGGCGGTGCAGAGCCGACCACCGGATACCCAGGCCGAACAGTAAGAAACCTCAACCAGTCAACCGGCCCTCTATCGAGAGACGCGGTAACACAGAAACACCACACTTGCACAACAAAGGCTATCATCACAAGCATAGGCAAGTTTCACAACAACAAGCATAGGAATGTTTCACCACAACAAGCATAGGCAAGTTTCACATCACTCAAAGTACCTTCATTTTATGCCAAAGCCCGGGTTTCAACCTAAAGTACTACGTCGTTAAATTCTTTAAAAGAGATCCATTACTTATCAAAGTCACCCGATACGTAGTATTAGAATGACCAACCCATTCCTTTTCAAAATCAAGTAACAACATTCTTTTCCTAAGTTCCAGTTTGCCTAGTTTCAATTACTCAAGCTTCTCATTTTCAAATGGTTTCATAGTTCATAAACTTAATCACTTGATTCCTTTTTAGAACAATTGAGTAATATAAGTCTCACGTGAGAGTAGGTTATTCTTGTTTACAACATTCTTATTACATGACCATGATCTAGAAAATGTATATCATTTTGTCTCATCTTAGTTTCTATGCGGATGGAGGTTTCTCTGGTTTTAATACAATTCATCATTATTCAATACATTTTCCTTTATTAACGCTGCGGTGGTGCAGCCGATACACGTTCGATTTCCAAATCGGTCAAACATTATCCCTTTAACTAACACCAAGTACTCATTACTCACGAATGAGGTTTCACACAAACATTCACATTAGAACAAATAAGTTAAGTCTCTTATCTTATAAGATCAAGTCTCTTAACTCACAACATCGATAAACCATTTTCTTTACCTCTCTTTAGACATTATACCTAACTCCCATAAAGCTTAGTATAACTCTTTTTAAAACCTTTTAAAACCAAGGGTTACTCTCCCTTCAAAGCGATTTATAAATCTTTTGAAATACATCAAGTCCTTTATTATAACAAGCGATTATAATTCATCGATTACCTTTTTTTAAAACCACAAAGTATTTTCTTACCTACATAAAGTCTGTTATAACCAACTTCCCATAAAGCCGTTATAACACTTTATGTTTTAAACAATCAAACAGTTAACACGTATGCGTCTGCGTACTACATAGTTCACACATATCATGCTAGAAGAGATAGGAAGAGGTTCACATACCTCGCGACGATTTAACGACAATAAGCAAAATGCTCCAAGTACTACAACCTTGCTAGCCCTTTCCACTCCTCAGGTAGAATCGCTACTCTTAGTAATTTCACCTATAAAGGCCACAAACGTCTATTAAATCTTAAACACACGTTCACCTTTCTACTGAGAAAATTCGCGGCGCCTCCCCGCAGCGTAAATCTCTCCTCTATCGAGGTCGGCTACAAGCCAACCGGGGTTAACACGCTTAACGGACGCGTACAATTCTACTACACGGTAATGCTACATAAGTCTCATGTAATACAACCCTAGGTAATTCTGATTCGATTCTTCTCTTTATTATCCTTCTATGTGATTCTTGTTCAATTCTTCATTCTTGAGCTTAAGTCAAAAGACATTGCCATAATACTAAGTTCGGTTCTATATATAGTATACAACACTATATATTCAACACTTATGTAATTTCCAATTACAATAGGAGACAAGATATTTACCTCGATAAGCCCAAAAATTATCCGAGTTTAAAGTCGCTCTGAGCAAGGTTTAGCTCTCCTCAGAGTGCTCGATCCGCTCCAAACAACCCTTAGAAGTTCTACGCAACTTCTACTCCATACTTCAACAACGGGTGAAGATTTTCCTTAGGGTTTAGTGTAGAGGCTAAGGAAAGTATAATCGTATTTTCGGGTTTTTCGTACAAAGGGTACTTTGGAAAGTACTACAAGGTATTTGGGCTAAAGTATTTTGGACATTATAACAATACTTAGGAGAGTATTTCTATACCACAACAAAGGGTATTATCTGAAAACAACTAGGCTAGGGGTACCCCACGGCGAGGCACCACAAAGGGGAAGCTCTCGGCAAAGGGGAAAGGGGTGTGGTGGGCCAATTTCACAAGGGAGGAGGAAGAGAACTTCAAGACTTAGGCAATTTGTGGATGAAGAAAGTCTTCACAAAGGGGAGCTATTTATAGCAAAACCAAAGGCCAACCAAGGGCCAAGATCCTTCCAAGTGTATAGCAAGTGTAAGGGCAAGATTAAACCAAGTGCACCCTAAACCCTACTCCACAAAACACTCCACAAAACAAGCCACAAAACAAGGCACAAATCAAGGAGCCAATTGGCCAAGAGAACGTGACCCATTTCGTCCAAGCCATGCCATGGTTGCCGTCCAAGCCTTCCAATTAGAGGGTGACAAGTGTCGCCCTCTCGTCGGTCCAAAATGTTTCGTCTCTCGGAAAAAAATCCGCAAAAAATATAAATGACATAGCCGGAATTTTCCCTACGAAAGCTGTGGAAACGTTTCGTCGAAAAACGACTCCTTTCGGCACTTGTGTACAAATTTCGAAACTATGCCTACTTTAAGGCTCAAATTGTACACGTACGCCCTCACGTACATACTCTGGAAATACGGGGTATAACATTCTCCCCCCCTTAGAAACATTCGTCCCGAATGTTCCTTCAAGGTCTCAAAACAAGCGGCGTCGTATAGTCTTCACCGCTATCGTCACGAAAACAATCATGCCACACCTGGCCACAAAACATCGTTCACTTTTCCGCTTTCGTAGTACTCGTCACGAACACTCGAACTCGTTCTAGTATTCGTACCACATCATCACGCTTCATTTCCAACCCTTGGAGTCACTACCTCGAACTTGGTCATCTCGCTAACCTCGATTTCCCTAAGGCCATTCGGCCTTCACGAACTGATTCGATCGAACGCGTCCACGAACTCATACGATGGTCATCTAAACTTGGGCCTAGCACCTCGTGACCCTACCACTGGCGGGACCACCGAGACCCGCCCCAAACCGGGTTCTGGGTTGACCCGCAAATGGTCCTCAACCCGACCCCGACGCGACTCTTGTTCCCGATTCGGAACAATCTTACTATTTCACATCATGAAAGCTACCACTTCCATCTCACACTACCGAGGACTTACCCTTTTCACTAACGGGTTTCTAAATCACATTTTAGCACAAAGCTATCCAAACATAACATTAAACACATCAACAACATCAATACAAACAAAACTCTAGAGGTTAAGGATATACGAAACTAGGCGGTTCGAGGACCGCTAAAGCTGGAACTCCACGCGACCTCTGGGGCCTTCGGTGTCTGAACATCTGCTGGCTACGGAAGGTGAAGAACCATAGCTGCTCTAGTAGTCCATGCTATCCTACCCGGTGCTACCCCCAGTGGACGATCTCTTGCCCGGATGGCCTGTTGGCGCAAAAATAACAATCTCAGAGTTAGTACGACACTCTCTCCTTATGAAGCTTTCCACAGCGGCCCACCGAGACAAGGGCAACCTCGTCGGCGAGAACTCCTGCTCCTCGAAAATCTGAAACACAGGAGCCAGGCACGCTCTGAATATCCCGAAGGTCCGAAAGGGGAGGACCACTCTGTCTTGTGAGGTACATAACTAGTCTGCTTCTTTGGCGGTCCGCCTCGAAAGTCACCAAAGGACCTGCTGTTACAGCCTCTTCGCTGACTTTGGTCATTCGTCGATTTATCCGCTCCTCGCATCAGTGTATACGCTGCGTGCGGCGATGTCCATGCCGGTGAAGAGCTACACCGAACAACTCTGCAAGGCAATCATCGAGCCGTAACATATCGGTGCACTCGATCCTCCATACTAGCTACTAACGCGGGGGCGTCTGGGCCAATGAGTCGAACTCCACATTGTACTCCGCATCGCGTTCTGTAACACCAAAAATCTGCCGGCCGAGCCCTCCTCATCTGGGGAGGCAAGAAATGTGCAAGAAAGGCCTCTGAGAACTCGTTCCATACCGCTGGAAGTGCATGCTCTCCCCTGGACAGCTCCCAAGAATCAAACCAGTCGACTGCGGTATCACGCAGTTGATGTGAACCTAGGGCCACCGACTCGATCTCCGATGCCTTGATCACTCTCATGATCCGCTGTAACTGTCGGATGAACTCCTGCGGATCATCCTCAGGCCTCGACCCATAAAACTCTGGCGGCTTACAACTCAGAAAATCCCGTAGCCTCGAACTATCTGATCTAGGGTGAACCACTGGTGCTCTTTGGGCTGCTGCGTCGGCTATCCTCAATCGCCTGACCACGGCCGTCGCGGGCCCACTCCTTGTAACTCATCTCCTGCTCCGGTGCGGGGTGGAGGCTCAGTCTTGTGGTCTCTGCATTTGCTCTGCTCGCGAATCCCTGCCTTGCCTTGCCGCCACGGGCGGGTTGCTTCGCGAGGCATAAGCGGTAAAAGCGAAACACGTCGGAGGGTCGATCTTATCACGGCTCTAAGGCACGATCTCGAATGAGAAGAATGAAACCAATCCTAAATGTCCTATAGCCTCACGATTATAGATGTGGTGCACAACACACCGATAATCCGGACTCTACTAGACACGGTGCGTAGACACTTTCCAGAGATTAAGCGCTCACGATACCACTTGTCACGCCCGAAAATCGGGCGTCCTTTGGTGCCTTACCGGGCACCCTAGTGATACAACATCGAGAAAACCAGCGGAAATAAAAACTTTACATGCAATGAGAGATATAGTAAATAAGCGAGCCAACCAAAAGCGATTTGCCCGGTATATACATAAAACACGAGCAGTTTAATCCTTTTACAACCACCGCCTGCGATTACTACAGACCTCTAAGATTTATCGACAACTATGGCGGGGCGGGGCCGCCATACCACGAGCGTACAAGAACTTACGGACTCGGGGTAACATACCAAAGATAAGCCTCCGGCCAGAACGGAGCTTCCCAACGCTGAAATGAGATCCTAACGCGGGGATCGGCGGTAGATGTACCTCTACTGCGGCGTGAGCGGCCCGAAGGAGTCGATAACAAGTACCAAGTATGTGAAAGCGTAAATCGTAAATGAAATCATAATAGTCTATATAAAGCGGGAGACATGTATGATGACCAAACTACGATATATAACATATAACGATTCATCAACACGAGGACTCACGCTCCAAATTATCACTCGTGCGTGGAATTTCTTCCTCACTTGGCGGTTTATGATATAACAATACCAAGGATTATACATGAACACCATGTCCCACTGTGTTATAAAACCGTGCGGGACAAGTATAACTACGAGATCCGGCCGTACCAATAATACAATGCAACCAAAACACGAAGCCGTCTGGGGCAAGTGCGAGCCGACTCAGGATACCAAGGCGGTCACGCGGTGGCCGGGGCAAATCTGGTGACCACGAGGACCAAGGCGTATCCGCGAAACCGTCACTATCTTGAGCAGGGCAAGTCACGGTGACTACGGATACGAGCGAATCGATCCGCGAGGCAGGCGGTACGAGCCGACCACCGGATACCAGTAGCGGTAGAAACCTCAACGATCCAACGGCCCTCTATCGAGACGCGGTAACACGAAACACCACACTTGCACAACAAAGGCTATCATCACAAGCATAGGCAAGTTTCACAACAACAAGCGTAGGAATGTTTCACCACAACAAGCATAGGCAAGTTTCACATCACTCAAAGTACCTTCGTTTTATGCCAAAGTCGGGTTTCAACCTAAAGTACTACGTCGTTAAATTCTTTAAAAGAGATCCATTACTTATCAAAGTCACCCGATACGTAGTATTAGAATGACCAACCCACATTCCTTTTCAAAATCAAGTAACAACATTCTTTTCCTAAGTTCCGGTTTGCCTAGTTTGATTACTCAAGCTTCTCATTTTCAAATGGTTTCATAGTTCATAAACTTAATCACTTGATTCCTTTTTAGAACAATTGAGTAATATAAGTCTCAGCGTGAGTAGGTTATTCTTGTTTACAACATTCTTATTACCAGACCATGATCTAGAAAATGTATATCATTTTGTCTCATCTTAGTTTCTATGCAGATGGAGGTTTCTACTGGTTTTAATACAATTCATCATTATTCAATACATTTTCCTTTATTAACGCTGCAGTGGTCTGTCGATACACATTCTGATTTCCGAAATCAGTCAAACATTATCCCTTTAACTAACACCAAGTACTCATTACTCACGAATGAGGTTTCACACAAACATTCACATTAGAACAAATAAGTTAAGTCTCTTATCTTATAAGATCAAGTCTCTTAACTCCTAACATCAGTAAACCATTTTCTTTACCTCTCTTTAGACATTATACGTAACTCCCCATAAAGCTTAGTATAACTCTTTTTAAAACCTTTTAAAACCAAGGGTTACTCTCCCTTCAAAACGATTTATAAATCTTTTGAAATACATCAAGTCCTTTATTATAACAAGCCAGTTATAATTCTCTTCAGTTACCTTTTTTTTAAAACCACAAAGTATTTTCTTACCTACATAAAGCTGTTATAACCAACTTCCCATAAAGCCGTTATAACACTTTATGTTTTAAGAACAATCAAACACAGTTAACACATGTACGTCTACCGTACTACATAGTTCACACATATCATGCTAGAAGAGATAGGAAGAGGTTCACATACCTCGCGACGATTTAACGACAATAAGCAAAATGCTCCAAGTACTACAACGCACTAGCCCTTTCCACTCCTCGAGTAGAATACGCTACTCTTAGTACTTTCACCTATAAAGGCCACAAACGTCTATTAAATCTTAAACACACGTTCCTTTCTACTGAAAATTCGGCCTCACATGAACGTAAATCTCCTCTCTATCGAGGTGGCTACCAAGCCAACCGGGGTTAACACGCTTAACCGGACGCGTACAATTCTACTACGGTAATGCTACATAAGTCTCTTGTAATACAACCCTAGGTAATTACGATTGATTCTTCTCTTTATTATCCTTACATGTGATTCTTGTTCAATTCTTCATTCTTGAGCTTAAGTCAAAAGACATTGCCATAATACTAAGTTCGATTCTATATATAGTATACAACACTATATATTCAACACTTATGTAATTTCCAATTACAATAGGGGACAAGATATTTACCTCGATAAGCCCAAAAATTATCCGAGTTTAAAGTCGCTCTGAGCAAGGTTTAGCTCCTCATCAAGTGCTCGATCCGCTCCAAACAACCCTTAGAAGTTCTGCAACTTCTACTCCATACTTCAACAACGGGTGAAGATTTTCCTTAGGGTTTCGTGTAGAGGCTAAGGAAAGTATAATCGTATTTTCAGGGTTTTTTTACAAAGGGTACTTTGGAAAGTACTACAAGGTATTTGGGCTAAAGTATTTTGGACATTATAACAATACTTAGGAGAGTATTTCTATACCTGACAAAGGGTATTATCTGAAAACAACTAGGCTAGGGGGTACCACGGCGAGCACATGAAGGGAAGCTCTCGGCAAAGGGGAAAGGGGTGTGGTGGGCCAATTTCACAAGGGAGGGAGGAAGAGAACTTCAAGACTTAGGCAATTTGTGGATGAAGAAAGTCTTCACAAAGGAGCTATTTATAGCAAAACCAAAGGCGACCAAGGGCGAGATCCTTCCAAGTGTATAGCAAGTGTAAGGGCAAGATTAAAGCTATTATACCCGTAGTTCGAGGTATGTATGCGAGGGCGTGCGTGCGAGAATCGACGAGAAAGATTGGAAAGGAAGAAAGAAGCGATTTTCCACGGAAAAGTTTAGGTTTTGTGAAGGAAAAGGTTCGTTAATGGGAATTGGATTCCCAGTTTGGTATTCGGACTTCTGGAATATTAGAGAATTATGGAATTTTATTTTGGAAATGGTCACGTGGGGCCACGGGAGAAATTCTGACGGTTTTGTAGGGCAGCTTTGATTTTGAGATTTTGGCGTTTTGGATATTTTCGGAAGGCGAAATATTTTGGGCCGAATCGGGCGACACGTGTCACCCCATGTGGCACCTTTGGGCGAAATTATGTTTGTGCATGACACGGTTAGAGTCGTTTTTTCGGCGAAGCGTTTTCCACGACTTTCGTAGGGAATTTCCGGCTATGTCATTTAGTATTTTGCGGATTTTTAGAGGCGGAACATTTTGGACCAACGAGAGGCGGCACTTGGCACCTGCCGTTGGTGGGCATAGTGGGCGGTTTGGGCCCAATTGGGGGGAGGCAAGTGGGAGATATTTTTGGTAGATATTTTGTGTGCAAGTTGGCTAGGACACATGGGTGAATCTTGGCCTACACTTGCTAGGCACTTGGCTAGATCTTGGCCGTTGGTTGGCCTTGGCTTGTCTATAAATACCACTCAAGGTTGATGAACTTCTTCATCCATTCCTAAATGTTTCTAAGTGTAAAATCCTCTCCTCCTTGTGTTGAGTTCGGCCAAGGGCCTTCCCACTTGTGGCGAGAGCACCCCCCTGGGGGTCTTGGCGAAGTAGCGCCACTCCTAGTGTTGCTAGCCTAGGGTACCACAACAGCTGCTAGGTTGTTTCGTATAATACCCTTGTTGTGGTGTAGAAATACTCTCAAAGTATTGTTATAATGCCCAATTACCTTAGCCTTATACCTTGTTGTATTCTAAGGTTATACCTTTCTGAAAAGCCGAAATACTATTATACTTACAGTCAGTCTGACCAGAAACCACAGGAAAATCTCCATAGTCAGTTGGAGTATTGTGTAGAAGTTGGTTAGAACTTCTAAGGGTGGTTTAGAGCGGGTTGGGCGCTCGGAGTTGGAGCTAAGCGATTGCCGGGATCGACTTTATACTTGGATAATTATGGGCTTATCGAGGTAATTATCTTGTCCCCTATTGTAATTGGATATTACATGTTGTTAGAATATATAGTTGAAGTATACTATATATAGAAGCGAGCGTAGTTGTTGGCAATGTCTTTTGACTTAAGCTTTGAAGAATAAGGAACTGAATCGTAATTACTTAGGGTGTATTCTGATGGACTTGTGTAGTAATCAGTGGAGTAGAATTGTACAGTTAGGGTTAGATGTATAACCCACTGGTTGGCTTGGTGGCGGCCTCGATAGAGGAGGAGATTTCTGTTGCGGGAGAGTCTTTGCGAATTTTACGTAGAATGTTCTACGGCGTTAATAAGCGCGCGTGGCCTTATAGGTTGGGATGCTACGTGTGGAATGATCACTTGGCAGGAGTAGCCATTTGTTGGGCGTTTTGCTATTAGTCGATACTCGTCGCGAGGTATGTGAACCTCTTCCTATCTCTCCTAGCATGATATGTGTGAACTATGTAATGCGGTGAGCGTCGTGTGTTTGATTGTTGTAAAACATAAAGTGTTATAACGGCTTTATGGGAAGTTAGTTATAACGACTTTATGTAGGTAAGAAAAATGGGTTGTGGTTTTGAAAGGTAAGCGGATTTGATTATAAGCGACTTGTTATGTGTTAATGAAGAACTTGAAGTATTTCAAAAGGTTTATAAATCATTTTGAAAGAATATGTAGTAATGTATTTTTGAAAACTTAAGAGTTATACTAGCTTTATGGGAAGTTAGGTATAACGGCTTAAGAATGTTTTCTTGATTTTGGAAATCGGGATGTGTATCGACAAACCAACTGCGGCGTTAACAAAGGAAGTGTTTTGAATAATTAAGTATGATTAAAACCGTAGAAACTTCCATCTGCATAGAAGCTAAGATAAGACAAAATGATATTTCTAGATCATGGTCTTTGTAATAAGATTGTTATAAATAAGAATAACCTACTTACATGTAAGGCTTATGTTTCTCAATTGGTTAATAAAAGGATTATATTCTTGAATGAATAAGACTATGAACTACGAAACCTTTTTAAAATAAGCTGGAACATTTGAAATTAGGCAAACTCGAGCGTTTGGAAAATAATGTTGTTACTTGATTTTACAAAGGTAAGTGTTTTGGTTTACTTAAAAAGGCATCCTCTATTTTATACTACGGGTATTGTGTGACTTATGTGATAAGCGGATCTTTTGAAGATTTAATGTATGAAATGCGTTGGGGTTAGATACTCGAACTTGTTAGTAGAAAGTACCTTGTGTGAACAACTTGATTGTATTGGTTTGTGATAGCCTTGTAATACTTTCTTGTTGATTTGATAAGTAAACATGTTAGGATGCTACTTGTGTTAGTATCTTGTGATTGTTATGTAAAGGGGTCATTCTTCTTGTGCTTACATTGTTAAAAGGTAAGTCCGTTGTCTTGTTATTATATCACCTACCCGCTTATTGTGTATCACAGGGCTTGCCACCCTTGATGCGGTCTATCGGCTATCACGGTCCTTGAGACTATGCGGAGCCGCGGTATGCTCGGGATTGGTGATCATTCGGGTGTTTAGCCTGATCACGGGATTCCTATCACGGTCTCTGGGGACTATCACGGTCGCGAGGGCTATGCGAGCTGCGGAAGTCGGGGCGGATCTGAGGTTAAGTGCGCCCGATGCGGGGTATACCTCAGGTGGTCTAGGACCGAGATTCGAGGAATACCTTATGCGGTGCATGTGTGACCTATGCGGGCTGCGAGAGTTCGAGGAATAGCGCGCATTGATCTGCGGGCGGTGGCGGCCGATCTGTGGTGCGGTCTAGAGACCTCGTGATCTGATTTGTGGCATTTGTGGTGCTGGGGTCTTAGTAGTCGGCTATGCCTTCGTACTTACCGTCGGTCTTATTGTGATGACTTTGAGGCGTGAGTCCACGACTTGACATATTTGCTTAGTTGTTGTGAGCGTAGTTTGGTTATCATCATGTCTCTGCTTTATATAGACTACTATGATTTGATTCTGATATTACTTCTGATTTCACATACTTGGTACATGTTATCTTGACCTCGCCGAAGTGCGTTCATGCCGCGAGTTGAGGTACATCGATCGTTGATCCTAGCTCGAGTCCTGATTCAGCGTTTGGGAAGCTCCGTTTCTCGGAGGCTTATCGATGGTATAGTCCCTGTCGTCGTAAGTGTTTACATTCGGGGTTTGGCGGGGCCTGTCGCCATTGTGGTCGTATCATTCTTAGAAGTGCATGAAATCTTGTTGTGGCGGGGTTGGTAAAAGGATTAAAATTTGTTCATTTGTAAAAGAGTTGATGGTTATATATATGCGAAAGGCAAGTTTTCCTGATTATTGTTTTATATTTACATTTATCTCGTATTTGTTGTTTTATGTTCCGATTACTCGATGTTGTGTCACTAGGGTGCGGGGTAAGGCACGATCCACGGGCGATTTGGTCGTGACAAAAGTGGTATCGAGCGATTAATCCTCGGAAAGTGTCTACTGAGCCGTATCGATGAAGTCTTGATTATCGGTGTGTTGTGCACCACATCAATAATCGAGAGGCTATAGGATATTTAGGATTGGTTTCTATTCTTCTCACTCGAGATCGTGCCTTAGAGGCGTGTTGTAAGTTGAACCCTCGACGAAATCCTTTCCACTTGCTCGTTATGCCTCGCGTAGCAACAGAGCCCGGAGGGCAAGCGGCGAGGAGGCTGAGTAGAGTTCGGAGGGTGGCGAGGGCACGAGCCCAATCATTACCTAGGGTAGTGCTTCATTCGGGGAGTTTTGCGGCGTCACTAGCCCAGTGAGTTTAGCACGGCGGCGATTCCTCTGCGGCCATGATATTTGAACGCCGATTCCACGGCCAGGAGCAGAGAATATAGATTGCGAGGACAACCACATTACTAGCTATAAATTTGGCTACCGAGAGTATCTGGATGTCTGCGATGCGGAGGACTATCTAAAGAGGTTGTGCAAGAGTAATTCTTGATTAGGCTTGAGCATGGCACGTATGCGGGCTTATGCGCGTGGTAAGCGTAGAGATCGGCGGGTTAACGAAGGACAATGAAGAGGGCGAGCGTGAGTCCTTTGGTAACTTTCAAGGTGAGTATACCTTAAGTGCTATGTTACGATAGCGATGTGTTAGTTGTGATTAGAATCATGGTGGGTTATCAGGAGTAAGATTTTGGGGATAGAAAGTGTGAGCCTTAGAGCTTTATCTGTGAGACCTTAGAGGTAAGGCCGTCTCGAGAAAGGTGTAGTGTTATGTTTGACCCTTATAGGAGTGCATAGTGCACGTGAGCTATGTTCGTGGGATAAGTCACGAGTAGCGTGATTTGAAAGAAGGTAGTCGAGCTAGGAAGACCGCTAGGTTTTCGTAATATGATTTGTGAAATTATTCCTTCGGGAGCTAGTGTTTTGCGCGATGCGGTCGGGTTGAGGCCGTGATGCGGGTCAACCGCGGCCTTTTGGTGGTGGGGTCAGTTTGTGGTGGTCAGCTTGTGGTAGGGTCATGAGGGTGTTAGGCCCAAGTTTAGTTAACCGTCTGAGTTCGTGGATGCGTTCGACCGATGGTTGGGCGATGGGGCAGCCCGTCGTGTTCTTGATCGGGACCGTTCACTCGGCGATGTTGTTGTTATCTAAAAGGTTGTGAGGTTGCACGGTGCCTACCTCCACCTTAATGACGATGATGAAGTCACAGTTCACGGCTGTTTCGTTTTGGAAGTTATACGGCGAGTTAGGAACTCGGTGAGTCTCGAATCGCGTTCGCCACCGGGCGGTGTTTTGATTTGAGGGTAGCTGTGAGGATCGTTGTCTCGGTTGGAGTGTTTAGCTACCATTTTAGTGTTCGGATGTCGTCTTGTGGCGCCTTGTAGAAGCGAAATGCAAGTTGCGGTCGATTGGTTCGATGTTGGCGGGGTTGAGATAGTTGGTTGAGCTTGTTCCGGTGATGTGGATAGTGTGAAGCTTGTCTAGAAGAAGTTACGGCATTCGGAGGAATCGTGCGGATAATCGGCGGCACGCTTAGAGTTCGAGTTGACGGTCGGTCTTCTTGAAAGTACCACCGGACGGGGTGTGGCGAGTTTGGAAGCGAAGGAACTTAGCGAGTTACTTTGGGCCTTTGTGAGTTCATGTGAAGAATAGGCGGATTGCCTATATGTTAGCATTTGCGTCCGACTTAGGAGGAAGGGCGTCCGGTCTTCGTATTGTTATGTTGGAAAGTATCGAAGATCCGTCGAATGTTCCCGATTAATGATGACCACGTTAGAGATAGTAACCGAGTTTTGGATACTAAGCGATGCTCGAAATGTGATAAGAATCAAGTGTCTGGCGAACGAGGATCGCGTGCGGCCGGTACCATTTGTTGGGTCGTCGGACAAGGCTCGCGACAAAGTGACAAAAGTAGTATTATTTGTGGTGATGTAGAGGTGTTTCCTCGTGGACTTAGATGTAAGTTTTGCGCGGTGTTTCCATGGCGGTGTGGCGGGATTGTTTCGTAAGTATAGTAGTGAAGACTATCTTGCACGTGTTCGTTTTGAGACTTAGAAGGAACATTCGGGCGAATGTTTCTAAGGAAGAATGTTATACCCGTAGTTCGGGGTATGTATGCGAGGGCGTGCGTGCGAGAATCACGTGAAAGATTGGAAAGGAAGAAAGAGCGATTTTCCACGGAAAAGTTTCGGTTTTGTGAAGGAAAAAGGTTCGTTAATGGGAATTGGATTCCCAGTTTGGTATTCGGACTTCTGGAATATTAGAGAATTATGGAATTTTATTTTTGGAAATGGTCACGTGGGGCCAGGGAGAAATTCTGATTTTGTAGAGCAGCTTTGATTTTGAGATTTTGGCGTTTTGGATATTTTCGGAAGGCGAAATATTTTGGGCGAATCGGGGCGACACGTGTCACCCCGTGTGGCACCTTTGGGCCGAAATTATGTTTGTCACAACACGGTTAGAGTCGTTTTTTGAAGCGTTTTCCACGGCTTCGTAGGGAATTTCCGGCTATGTCATTTAGTATTTTTGCGGATTTTTAGAGGCGGAACATTTTGGACCAACGAGAGGCGGCACTTGGCACCTCTCGTTGGTGGGCATAGTGGGCGGTTTGGGCCCAATTGGGGGAGGCAAGTGGGAGATATTTTTGGTAGATATTTTGTGTGCAAGTTGGCTAGGACACGTGGGTGAATCTTGGCCCTACACTTGCTAGGCACTTGGCTAGATCTTGGCCGTTGGTTGGCCTTGGCTTGTCTTATAAATACCCTCTAAGGTTGATGAACTTCATCCGTTCCTAAATGTTTCTAAGTGTAAAATCCTCTCCCTCCTTGTGTTGAGTTCGGCCAGGGCCTTCCCCTTGTGGCGAGCACCCCCACTCTGGGGTCTTAGTAGGAAGTAGCGCCCACTCCTAGTGTTGCTAGTAGTAGGGTACCCCACTGCCTAGGTTGTTTTAGTATAATACCCTTGTTGTGGTGTAGAAATACTCTCAAAAGTATTGTTATAATGCCCAAATTACCTTAGCCTTATACCTTGTTGTATTCTAAGGTTATACCTTTACGAAAAGCCCAGAAATACTATTATACTTACCGGTCACTGACAGAAACCACAGGAAAATCTCCATAGTCAGTTGGAGTATTGTGTAGAAGTTGGTTAGAACTTCTAAGGGTGGTTTAGAGCGGGTTGGGCGCTCGGAGTTGGAGCTAAACGATTGCCCAGGATCGACTTTATACTTGGATAATTATGGGCTTATCGAGGTAATTATCTTGTCCCCCTATTGTAATTGGATATTACATGTTGTTAGAATATATAGTTGAAGTATACTATATATAATGAACGTAGTTGTTGGCAATGTCTTTTGACTTAAGCACGAAGAATAAGGAACCCAGGCGATCAGTAATTACTTAGGGTGTATTACGGTAGACTTGTGTAGTAGTCTGAGTGGAGTAGAATTGTACCGTTAGGGTTAGATGTATAACCCCACTGGTTGGCTTGGTGGCCGGCCTCGATAGAGGAGGAGATTTCTGTTGTTGCGGGAGAGTCTTTGCCGAATTTTACGTAGAATGTTCTACGACGTTAATAAAGCGCGCGTGGCCTTATAGGTTGGGATGCTACGTGTGGAATGATCGGCAGCTTAAGGAGTAGCCGATTGTTGGAGCGTTTGCTATTAGTCGATACTCGTCGCGAGGTATGTGAACCTCTTCCTATCTCTCCTAGCATGATATGTGTGAACTATGTAGTGCGGTAGACGTCATGTGTTTGATTGTTGTAAAACATAAAGTGTTATAACGGCTTTATGGGAAGTTAGTTATACGACTTTATGTAGGTAAGAAAATGGGTTGTGGTTTTGAAGGTAAGCGGTTGATTATAAGCGACTTGTTATGTGTTAATGAAGAACTTGAAGTATTTCAAAAGGTTTATAAATCATTTTGAAAGAATATGTGTAATGTATTTTTGAAAACTTAAGAGTTATACTAGCTTTATGGGAAGTTAGGTATAACGGCTTAAGAATGTTTTTCTTGATTTTGGAAATCGGGATGTGTATCGACAAACCAACTGCGGCGTTAACAAAGGAAGTGTTTTGAATAATTAAGTATGATTAAAACGGTAGAAACTTCCATCTGCATAGAAGCTAAGATAAGACAAAATGATATTTCCTAGATCATGTTCTTTGTAATAAGATTGTTATAAATAAGAATAACCTACTTACATGTAAGGCTTATGTTTCTCAATTGGTTAATAAAAAGGATTATATTCTTGAATGAATAAGACTATGAACTACTGAAACCTTTTAAAATAAGAAAGCTGGAACATTTGAAATTAGGCAAACTCGAGCGTTTGGAAAATAATGTTGTTACTTGATTTTACAAAGGTAAGTGTTTTAGTTTACTTAAAAAGCGATCACTCTATTTTATACTACGGGTATTGTGTGACTTATGTGATAAGGCGGATCTTTTGAAGATTTAATGTATGAAATGCGTTGGGGTTAGATACTCGAACTTGTTAGTAGAAAGTACCTTGTGTGAACAACTTGATTGTATTGGTTTGTGATAGCCTTGTAATACTTTCTTGTTGATTTGATAAGTAAACATGTTAGGATCTACTTGTGTTAGTATCTTGTGATTGTTATGTAAGAGGTCATTCTTCTTTGTGCTTACATTGTTAAAAGGTAAGTCCGTTTATCTTGTTATTATATCACCTACCCTTGATTGTGTATCTGAGGGCTTGCCACCCTTGATCTTGGTCTATCGGCTATCACGGTCCTTGAGACTATCGGGCCGCGGTATGCTCGAGATTGGTGATCATTCGGGTGTTTAGCCCGATCACGGGATTCCTATCACGGTCTCTGGGGACTATGCGGTCCTCGAGGCTATGCGGGCCGCGAAGTCGGGGCGGATCTGAGGTTAGGTCGCCTTCGATGCGGTATACCTCGGTGGTCTAGGACCGAGATTCGAGGAATACCTTATGCGGGTGCATGTGTGACCTATGCGGGCTGCGAGAGTTCGAGAATAGACGCGCATTGATCTGCGGGCGATGGCGGCCGATCTGTGGTGCGGTCTAGAGAGACCTCGTGATCTGATTTGTGGCATTTGTGGTGCGGGGTCTTAGTAGTCGGCTATGCCTTCGTACTTACCGTCACGGTCTTATTGTGATGACTTTGAGGCGTGAGTCACGACTTGACATATTTGCTTAGTTGTTGTGAGCGTAGTTTGGTTATCATACATGTCTCCGCTTTATATAGACTACTATGATTTGATTCTGATATTACTTTACGATTTCACATACTTGGTACATGTTGTCTTGACCTCGCCCGAAGCTGCGTTCATCGCGAGTTGAGGTACATCGATCGTTGATCCTAGCTCTCGTGGTCACGATTCGGCGTTTGGGAAGCTCCGTTTCTCGGAGGCTTATCGGTGGTATAGTCCACTGCGTCGTAAGTGTTTACATTCGGGGTTTGGCGGGAACCTGTCCGCCATTGTGTCGTATCATTCTTAGAAGTGCATGTAATGCTTGTTGTGGCGGGGTTGGTAAAAAGGATTAAAATTTGTTCATTTGTAAAAGAGTTGATGGTTATATATATGCGAAAGGCAAGTTTTCCTGATTATTGTTTTATATTTACGTTATCTCATGTTGTTGTTTTATGTTCGTGATTACTCGATGTTGTGTCACTAGGGTGCGGGGTAAGGCACGATCCGCGGGCCGATTTGGTCGTGACATAAACCAAGTGCACCACTAAACCTACTCACAAAACACTCCGCAAAACAAGCCACAAAACAAGGCACAAATCAAGGAGCGATTGGCGAAGAGCGTGACCCATTTCGTCCAAGCCATGCCATGGTTGCCGTCGAAGCCTTCCAATTAGAGGGTGACAAGTGTCGCCTCTCGTCGATCCAAAATGTTTCGTCTCTCGGAAAAAATCCGCAAAAACTATAAATGACATCGCGGCAATTTTCCCTACGAAAGCTGTGGAAACGTTTCGTCGAAAAACGACTCCTTTCGGCACTTGTGTACAAATTTCGAAACTATGCCTACTTTAAGGCTCAAATTGTACACGTACGCCCTCACGTACATACTCTGGAAATACGGGGTATAACAGTGAACCTCTTCCTATCTCTTCTAGCATGATATATGTGAACTATGTAGTACGGTAGACGTACATGTGCTAAACGTATTTGATTGATTTAAAACATAAAGTGTTATAACGGCTTTATGGGAAGTTGGTTATAACAGCTTTATGTTGGTAAGAAAATACTTGTGGTCTTTAAAAGGTAACTGATTTGAACTATAACTGGCTTGTTATGTGTTAATAAAGAACTTGAAGTATTTCAAAAGATTTTTGAATCATTTTGAAAGAAGAAGTAATACTTGGTTTTGAAAAACTTAAGAGTTATACTAGCTTTATGGGAAGTTAGGTATAACGGCTTAAGAATGTTTCTTGATTTGAAATCAGAATGTGTATCGACAAACCATGCGGCGTTAATAAAAGGAAATGTTTTGACTAATTAAGTATTATTAAAACCGATAGAAACTCCATCTGCATAGAAGCTAAGATGAGACAAAATGATATTTCCTAGATCACAATTTCTTTGTAATAAGATTGTTATAAACAAGAATATCCTACTCACATATAAGACTTATGTTTCTCAGTTGTTTAAAGAGAATTATATTCTTAAATGAATAAGACTATGAACTCTGAAACCTTTCTAAAATAAGAAAGCGTGAACATTTGAAATTAGGCAAACTTGGACGTTTGGAAAATAATGTTGTTACTTGATTTTACAAAGGTAAGTGTTTTGGTTTATTTAAAAAGATAGTCACTCTATTTTATACTACGGGTATTGTGTGACTTATGTGAAAGCAACGGATCTTTTAAAAGATTTAATGTATGAAGTACTTTAGGGGTAGATACCCGAACTTGTTAGCTTAAAGTACCTTGTGTGAATAACTTGATTGTCTTTGGTTTGAGATAGCCTTGTAAATACTTTCTTGTTGATGTGATAAGTGAAAATGTTAGGAGGCTACGTGTGTTAGTATCTTGTGTGATCGTGATGTAAGGGTCATTCTTGTTGTGCTTACGTTGTTAAGCGTTAAGCGTTAATACTATTATTGTATCACATACCCCTTTGACTTATTATACCGAGGGCTTGCCACCCTTGATCGCGGTCTTTCGGCTATGCGGTCCTCGTGACTATGCAGTCGCGGTAGCTCGGGATTGATCATTCCGGTGTTTAGCCCGATGCGGGATTCCTATGCGGTCTGTTGAGACTATGCGGTCTTTTGAGACTATGCGGGTTGCGGGAGCCTGGCGGATACCGAGGTTAGCTGCGCCGATGCGGGGTATACCTCGGTGATGCAGGACCGTGATTCGAGAATACCTCATGCGGGTCCGTGTGTGACCTATGCGGGCTGCGAGAGTTCGAGGATAGGCGCGCATTGATATTGCGGGCGAGTGGCGGCCGATCATGTGGTGCGGTCTAGAAAGACCTCGGGATCTGATTTGTGGTATTTTTAGTGCGTGGGTCTTAGTAGTCGGCTATGCCTTCGTACTTGCCGTCACGGTTTTATTGTGATAACTTTGAGGCGTGAGTCACGACTTGACATATTTGCTTATTTGTTGTGAGCGTAGTTTGCTTATCATACATGTCTCTGCTTTATAGACTATTATGATTTCATTTCTGATTTTTTTGTTTCACATACTCATTTTTGTTATGCGACCTCGCCCGGGGCTGCGTTCATGCCGCAGTTGAGGTACACCATCGTTGATCCTAGCTCTCGAGTCACGATTTAGCGTTAGGAAGCTCCGTTTCTCGGAGGCTTATCGGTGGTATAGTCCCTGTCGTAGTAAGTGTTTACATTCGGGGTTTGGCGGGGCCTGTCCGCCATGGTTGTCATATCATTCGTAAGTGCATGTATCTTGTTGTGGGCAGGGTTTGTAAAAAGGATTAAACTATTCATGTTGAAAAAGTTGTCATTTATATATATGCCGAAAGGCAAGTTTTTCTCAGATTATTGTTTCATATTTCATAATATGTCTTGTATCGTTTTATGTTCCGCTGATTACTCTGATGTTGTATCACTAGGGTGCCCGGGGTAAGGCACCAGTCACGGGCCCGGAATTGGGTCGTGACAGACTCATTTCATTATAAAGCTTCCAAGACACTAATAACCGTAGTATCAAGTTACAATTTCTTTTCAAGACAAGTCACAATACTTTTTAGAAATAAAGTTAGGTTTCTAAATCAAGTGACTCCTTTTCTTATAAAACCTTTGGCGATTGATGCCTTTAAATCAAATTGCCTTTCAATAAATCAAGCCATTTATCTTTCCATAAAGCCAATATAACCAACTCCCCATAAAGTCGTTATATTCACTTTATACCTTAGTCAAGTACAATTTCCTATCCAAGGGACTTATACGTTTAAAACGAAACAAGTATTACATACTTTAAAACTCTTCAAGTCCCTTAACATACTTAAATTACTTAGAGTGAACCACTCTTTAAACTTTCCATAAAGCTATTATAACCAACTTCCCATAAAGCCGTTATACTAGCCTTATACATTAGCAACTTACATTTTTTTCCTTATAACCAAGAGACTTAAACTTTCCAACAAAACAAGTATCAAAATACTTTCAAGATACTTAAAGTCTCTTAACTTTTGAAAACCAAGATATCCTTAATATTTAAACAAGTGAGTTAATTTCCTAACTCAAACAACTTGGACATTCTCAAAATAAGCCAAGGATATCAAATAGACTAGATTGTCAAAATCTTGTACGTCTACCGTACCATACATTTACAACTTAATCATGCTCAAGAGATAAGGAAGTTCCACATACCTCTTCGGTTTAATCCACTTGCTAAGTCGATGCGCGTCGTAGTATGTCAACCTATAATGACCATAGTACGTCTATTAACTTCTAGTTTCAAACGTAGAATATTCCAAGTGCAAGTCACTAAATTCTACGGAAAATCGGACAACACTTCCTTTGTTTCTACTCACTTTGCCACCTTTTTCAAGACCGAATACAATAACCAAACACGCCACATTTAAGGCACAATCCAAGCAATTAATCAATAGGGGATTACACGCACTAGGCGTGTAAAATTCCGCCCATGACGATAACAAACTAATACAACTACTAGTCAATTTCGCCACAATGTATACAACAATACCAATTCTTATTCAATTTCCAATTCAATCCAAATTGGTAGCATAATATGATATCAAGCCGCCATTAATTATAGCTACTACATTTTTCCAAGTAGGTAACATGCGACAATTCAATTTATCGATCAAATTGGATTTCAATTTCAAATGGCTAAATATGTCATTTTCGGATTTTGAGCTTCCAATTCCATAACACTTATCAAACTTCAAAACACATATCACATGACCACTTATAACTTATCAAAACATGAAATCTTCAATTACAAAAGTAAAACGAAGATTATACCTCAATTAGCCCAAATATGATCCAAGAGTACAAGTCGATCTCTAGCACCTTTTTCTCCTCCTTTCGACATTCCAATCCACCCCAAGCCACCCTTAGAAGCTTATGAAAAACTCATCTTCAAGTTTCAACTTCAAAGTTGAATAACCCTTTGTCACGACCCGAACCCGGGCCCGTGACTGGTGCCTTACCCCGGGCACCCTAGTGATACAACATCAGAGAAAATCAGCGAAAATAAAAAACATGAACATGAATTAAGAGACAAGATAAATAAACAGGCCAACCAAAACAGTTGCCTTCATCATATATACATAAATACCCGAACAGTTATCCTTTTTACAAACCACACGCAGCGGTGCTACAGACCTCTAAGATTTTACAACGGTATGACGGACGGGGCCACATACCACAGATGTATAAGAATCTACGGACTCGAGTAACATGCAAAAGATAAGCCTCCAGAAGAAATGGGGCTTCGACACGTGAGCTGTGATCCTAGAGCGAGGATCCTGGCCGATGTACTTCCACTGCGGCATGACGCAACCCAGAAGGAGGTCGATCTGAGTACCAAGTATGTGAAAGCGTAAAAGGCGTAAATGAAATCATAATAGTCTATATAAAGCGGGAGACATGTATGATAACGGATGAAATCGTGTCCTGCCCATCTCGTGGGACTCGGTGTAGAATCGGATGAAATATGTGTCCTGCCCGTCGTGGGACTCGGTGTAAAAATCAGATGAAATACGTGTCCCTTCCCATCTCGTGGGACTCGGTGTATAATCAGATGGAATACGTGTCCCTGCCCATCTCGTGGGACTCGGTGTATAATCAAATGGAATACGTGTCCCTGCCCATCTCGTGGGACTCGGTGTATAATAAAATGAAATACGTGTCCCTGCCCATCTCGTGGGACTCGGTGTAGAATCGTTCATAACAAATCAACCGGCCCTACATCGAGAGACGCGGGGTACAGAAATACAACAAAGGCTATCACAACAAGCATAGGCAAGTTTCACAACAACAAGTATAGGCAAGCTTCACGACAACAAGCATAGGCAAGCTATACACAACTCAAAGTACTTTCATTTTATGCCAAAGTCCAGGTTTTAACCCTAAGGTACTACGTACGTTAAATTACTTTTAAAGATCCATTTCTTTTACAAAGGTCACCCGATAACCGTAGTATAAAAATAGAGTGACTAACATCGTTAAGTAAACCAAAATGCTTTCCTTTGTAAAATCAAGTAACAACCTTATTTTCCAAACGTTCAAGTTTGCCTAATTTCAAATGCTCAAGTTTCTCATTTTAGAAAAGGTTTCGTAGTTCATAGTTTTAATCCTTTAAACATAATTCTCCTTTAAACGTTTTGAGAAACATATGCCTTATAGGTGAGTAGGTTATTCTTGTTTATAAACAATCTTATTAAGCAGTCATGATCTAGGAAATGTAATATCATTTTGTCTCATCTTAGCTTATGCGGATGGAGGTTTCTCTTGGTTTTAATAATACTTCATTAGTCTTTACATTTCCCTTTATTAACGTTGCGGTGGTTTGTCGATACTTATTCGATTTAGAAATCAAGAAACATTATTCCTTTTAAAAACCAAGTACTCATTACTCACGAATGAGGTTTCACCCAAAATTCATACATTTAAGTCAAGTCTCTTATCTTCTAAAAATCGGTAAACCATTCTTGTTATACCCCGTATTTCCAGAGTATGTACGTAAGGGAATACGTACAAAAGTTTAGCCTTAAAGATTAGGCCAAGTTCGAAATTGTGCACAACTCGCTTAAAGAATCGTTTTCCGACGAAACGTTTCCCACGACTTTCGTAGGAAAATTCGGCTATGCCATTACTAATTTTTGCGGATTTTTAGAGGCGAAACATTTTGGACCAACGGGAGGCGACATGGCACCTCCCATTGATGGACTTAGATCGTCCATTGGGCGAAAATGGAGAGGTTGGGCACGTTTTTGTGCCTTGCACAAAGTCAAGGAGTTGGTAGGATATTTGTGTATAGTTAATCCTCACCCTACACTTGCCTTGCACTTGTCTTCATCTTGGCCATTGGTTGGCCAAGGCTTGAGCTATAAATACCCCCTTAGAGATGAAGAGTTCTTCATCCACAAATCTTTCCAAGTCTTGAAAATCCTCTCCTCTCCCTTGTAGCCTTTTCGTCCAACACCTCCCCCTTGTGAATGCCCTTGGCGAATACACCCCATACAGCCTAGTAGTTTGGCGAGGCCCCTAGCCTAGCCAAAACCTACCCCCTTGGTAGAAAAGTTGCCTTCTTGTATTGTTATAATGCCCAAAATACCCTAGCCCAAATACCTTAGTACTTAGTAGAAGTTGTGAAGAACTTCTAAGGTTTCCTTGGAGCATACAACTTAGGAGCAAAACCTTGCTCAGGCGCGACTTTTTCTAGGATATTATTGGGCTTACCGAGGTAACTAATCCTAACCCTCTTTTGAATTAGAGAATACTTACTGTTGTAGTATAAGAATAAGTATAAATACTTAGAAGAATATCACGAATAGAATTGAACTGTTACCACAGAGAAGGGTTTAAAGAAGAATAATCAAATTTGTATTTACATAGAATTTGTTTTCACGATGAACTTATATAACTCACGGTAGGGAAGTGCTGCCCGACTTTCCGTAGAATTGTGAACCCTCTGTTTAGAATGACCTTGAGTAGTCTTTGATAGATATCTGTGACTATTATAGGTGACTCTGCGCGACATATTGACTCGGGTGGTTTTATTTGAGAAGGTATGTGATTCTTCCTAAAGCATGATATTTTACAATATATATAGTACGGTGAGCGTACGTGTTAACTAAAATATACTTACGGCAATGCCTCACGGCTTAAGCACGAATAACACTTACGGCAATGCCTCACCGCTTTGAATAACACTTACGCGATGCCTCACTACTTTGAATAATAAAGATCGAAAGCATTTCCTAAGAATCTTTGAATCATTTTTATGAAGAGAACTAATTGGTTTTAAGCGAAGCTTAAGAGTTATACTAGCCTTATGGGAAGTTAAGTATAACCACTTAAGATTGATAAAAGAAACAGTTTGCCTATGTGTTTATAACGCACTTATATTGAATTGTGAAAAGATGGTTTGATAAGTAGACATGATATGATGCTATGTGTGTTAGTGTCTTGTAACGTTTGTGAAAAAGAGTATTCTTGTTGTTCTTATGTTGTTTAAAGATAAGCTGTTAGGTTAGTGTACCATCACTCACCTCTTGAGATGATACTGGGGTTAAAGCGCCCTCCGTCTGGGGTAGACTCGGTGATGCAGGACCGTGATTCGAGAATACCTCATGCGGGTCGGGGTCATATGCGAGCTCTGAGAGTTCGTGTTAGTATGCGGGGTTATGCCTCATGCGGTCTATGTGGCCGTGCGGACAACGAGTCGGGGCGATGCGAGAGTAGCTACCCTCGATGCGGGGTTATACCTCATGCGGGCCCGTGAGTGGCCTATGCGGACTCGAGTCGATTAGGCTTGCGAGTGATATCTGGCGAGTGGCCTGCTTGAATCATTCGCAGCCTAGAAAAGACCTATTACAGTTTACCTATTGTTGCTCTTGTTTGTGATGTGGCACTATGCGGTTCCATGATTGCTTCATACATATTTGTAAACCTGGTTTTAAAAAGTGTTATGATTTCATTTAAGTACTTCTGATTTCACATACTTAGTACTGTTATCTTGACCTCCTTTGAAGCCGCGTTCATCTGCGGTAAGAGGCGGCAGTGCTAGATCCACATTCTTAGGATCTACGTTGGTGTCGGGAGCTCCATCTTTTCCGAGGCTCTACTTTTGGGTATGATCTCCTGTTGTAGATAGTTTTGTCTGATCGGTATGGCGGGGCCTGTCCACCATAGTTGTATATTTCCTTAAGTGCAGTAGTCATGTTATGCGATTGTCGGATGTAGCGCTAAACCATGTTTATTTATGTATCTTAAAAGCGATGTTTTCTCACATAAAGCGTATGTCTTATTTTATAAATTGTTTCATGTCTTGCTTTATATTTCCGCTGATTACTCTGATGTATGACTACTTGGGTGCCCCGGTAAGGCACCAGTCATGGGCCCCGGAACGGGTCGTGACAAAAGTGGTATCAGAGCAGTTAATCCTCGGAAAGTGTCTACATACCGTATCTAGTAAGTCTTGATTATCGGTGTGTTGTGCACCACCAATAATCGTGAGGCTATAGGATATTTAGGATTGGTTTCCATTCTTCTCATTACGAGATCGTGCTTTAGAGGCGTGTTATAGGTTGGACCCTCTAACGTATTCCTTTCTATGTGATGATGCCTCACGTAAGGCAACCGGGCCCCGAAGGGCAAGCGGCGAGGAGGCTGCTAGCGAGACACCCAGTCACGAGGCTCGTGCCCGATCTATACGAGACGGCGAGTTCTATGACGCCGCCCGGCCCAAGAGACCCACAGTACCACACCTCGCTCCCACGGCTGGGCGGAGGTTAGGGTACTGAGAGATGGCCCGACTTTTGGCTAAAGTTGTGGCCCGTCTGAGAGAGATTGGATCTGGCGATTCGGTTCCAGCTCGGCTCGGTCGCACGCGTGGTACACGAGGCGAATAGTTTGAGGCTACGAGATTTCTTGAGTTGTAGCGCCGTAGTTTTCTGGTCGAGGCGGAGGATGATCCGCAGGAGTTCATCCGTCGGCGAGAAGGATCGTGAGGGTGATCAAGGCCTCGAGAGCAGTCTGTGACGCCGGTTCGCGTCGGTGCGTGATACCTCGATCGATTGGTTTGATTCATGGGAGTTGTCGGGAAACCGCGTCCCAACTTGGGATGAGTTCTCGCAGGCTTTCCTCACTCACTTCTTGCCTCGCGGATGAGGAGGCGCGGTGATAGATTTTTACTAACGAGGCGAGAAGGGCCGTCGAGTACAATGTCGAGTTTGATTCATTGGCTCGATATGTCCCGGCATTGGTAGCGAATATGGAGGATAGGGTACCGCTATGTCACCGGCTGAAGCGACTATATGGCGAGTCATGTGCGGGGTTTCTCTCGGTAGGGTATGGACATTACGCGTGCGAGCTCACGCCTGGATGCGAGGCGCGAAGGTCGGCAGTGGGCGACGGCGAGAAGAAGGCGGGGCGGGAGGTCTTCGGTGGTTATCGTGGTGGCGGCCTCGGCGGCGATCTATATTCGCACCACGGCCGGCTCGAGCACTCTGCACCGCCTCGGCCGGCCCGAGTTTTCGAGGCGTACGGGGCCAGTGGCTTGACGTCGAGTAGCGAGAGTGCGGCGATCGGGACCACCCCGGTGTGGCCGTCGGTAGATCCCATTACGGGAAGTGTGGTACTACTTTTGGAGCTTGTTACGATTGTGGCGGCGGTCACTTTGCGAGGCTGTCAGGCCAGCGTGGCGGTGGTAGGGCTCACGCCGAGTTACATTGCGCTTCATCTCCTCTGATTACTCGCCCGGAGGCGTGGTGCTCGTGGGTCAGCCGGTCGCGGCAGTCGTGGCTCGGTCCCGATTCTAGCGGTCCTCGAGCGCATTTATGCTTTGTCGGTAAGCGGGATCGTGAGGCCTCACCGATGTCGCCACGGTACCTTATCGATTTCGGTTTGATGTTTATGCCTTGATAGATCCGGTTCTACTCATCCTATATATCTCCCTTGTTGCTAGTAGGATAGGGATAGAGCACGAGTCCATAGATCCTTTCGAGGTAGCTACGCGATGGGTGATTCGATGGTAGCTCGGCGGGTATATAGAGCTTGTCTGTGACCATTCTGATCGTCGGACCACTAGCCGACTTGATAGAGTTGGAGATGATTGACTTGACGTGATTATGGGGATGGATTGGCTAGCTTCTTGCTACGCCAATATAGACCGCTGCAGAGAGAGTAGTACGGTT
Source organism: Przewalskia tangutica (assembly GCA_029844215.1). NCBI lineage: Eukaryota > Viridiplantae > Streptophyta > Magnoliopsida > Solanales > Solanaceae > Przewalskia > Przewalskia tangutica. The sequence goes on from CM056726.1 coordinate 69,011,147, forward strand.
CCAGTTTCTGAGGCCGGTTGTTGAGTGGGAGGAGCACGGTATCGTAGGGTAGGTTTATTTCCTACCTCGAGGCTAGGAAGATGGTGCAAAAGGTATATCTACCATCGTTCGGGTGTTTGATCTGAAGGCTGCGGTACCAGATTTTCATCGATTCAGTAGTCGAGTTCCCGCACGTGTTTCGGATGACCTCCGTATCCCTCCGAGAGGAGATTGAGTTTTGTATTGACATATTGCGGACACTCGGCCTATTTCCATTCCGCCATCTGAGAATGGCACTGCCGAGTTGAGAGAGTTGAAGGATCGGCTTAGAGATTTTTGGAGAAGCGGCTTCATCGAGCCTAGTGTTTCTCCGCAGGGAGCGCGGTATTGTTCGTGAAGAAGAAGGGCGGGGCCAGCTGCGCATGTGTGTTGATTCTGACGGTGAACAAGGTGACCATTAAACGAATACCCCTTCCCGTGATTGATGATTTGTTCGACCCGATTTGCGAGTGCGAGATGTTTCTCAAGATTGATCTGCGATCGGGCTATCATCAAAGTGCGAGTCGAGAGGTGGATGTCCCTAGATCGCATTCCGGACGATGCGGGCATTATGAGTTCGTGGTCATGTCTTTTGGGTTGACCAATGCTCCGCGGTATTCATGGATTTGATGAACCGAGTGTTCAAACCATTTTTGGACACGCTTGTGATAGTGTTCATTGATGATATCTTGGTTTATTCTCGCTCGGGCGAGAGCATGCGAGCATTTGAGGAGGCCGTCTTGCGATTCTCCAGACCAGCGATTATGCGCCAAGTTTTCCAAATGTGAGTTTTGGTTGACTTGATGGCGTTTCTTGGGCATATTATGGGGCTGATGGCATTCAGTGGATCTGCCAAGATCGGCGATCGAGGACTTGGCGAGACCTACTACTCCGGCAGAGGTTCGCGATTTTGGGCCTTGCAGTTATTATCGGCGGTTCGTGGAGAAGTTTGCTTCTATCTCGCACCATTGACTAGGCCGACTCATAAGCGGCCAAGTTCGATGGTGATGCTTGTGGCGGGGTTTCGATTCTTGAAAGAGGCGACGGCCGCCCGTTCTTACTCTTCCGCAGGTCGACGGTTATGTTGTGTATTGTGATCGTCGAGCATCGGGTTGGGATGTGTGTTGATGCAGCGTGGCGAGTTATAGCATATGCATCGACGGTGAAGAAACACGAGAGGAACTACCCCCATGATTTGGAGTTAGCGGTGTGATTCACGCTTTGAAGATCCTGAGGCACTATTTGTATGGGGTTCACGTGGATATTTTACGCACTACAAGAGCCTCGGTATATCTTCACGGAGGAGGCTGAACTTACGGCGAGCGGTGGTTAGAGTTGCTTAAGGATTACGATGTTGATATCCTGTACCACCGGGAAGGCGATGTTGTGGCGGATGCTCTTATTCGTAGGTCGATGGGAGCCTATCGGATGTGCGACTAGAGAGGAGAGACATGGTTCGTGATTTGCATCGATTAGCGAGCCTTGGTGTCCGTTTGATTGATTACGATAGCGATGGGGTTAGAGTTCGTGAGGTTGCGAGTCTTCCATCGTCGAGGAGGTGAAGAGGCGATTCGAGGATCGGCCTTGATTCGATATCGTGATCTGACTCTTCGTGAGGCAAGGGTCCTTTTGAGGTAGCACGATGGGGTGCTAAGGTTTGAGCAGATTGTGTGTTCGGATGTTTGAGGACTTGGCGAGTTCTGGGGAAGCACAAGTAGCGCGTTACTCTATCCGTCGGTCGACCAAGATGTACCACGACCTTAGATCGTGTATTGGTGGGATGGCTTGAAGAGGGCGTTGCGAGTTCGTAGCTCAATGCGTGTTGTCGGCAGTGAAGGTAGAGCACCGAGACACGGTGGTTTATTCTGACGATTGAGATCCGACACGGAAGTGGGAGGTAATCAACATGGACTTCTTCACGGGATTACCTCGCACTCGGAGAGACATGATTCTATATGGGTTATCGTCGGCGGTGACGAAATCAGCCCACTTTCTTCCGTCGGGGCGACTTTTTTGGTGAGGATTATGCGAACTTTACATCCGAGAGATCGTCGATCGCATGAGTCCCTACTTGATCATATCGCAGAGGAGCCCGGTTCTGGCTAACTTCTCGAGGTCCTTCGAGGGTTTAGGGGCGGTGAGCACAATCGCATTTCATCCGCATGCAGACGGACAGCAGAGCGCACTATCGCACTCTTGAGGATATCCGCGAGCCTGTGTTATTGACTTCAGTGGTAGTTGGGAGGATCATTTGCCTCTAGTTGAGTTCGCGTATAATAATAGCTACCACTCCAGTATTCAGATGGCGCCTTATGAGGCCTTGTATGGGAGGAAGTGCAGATCGCCTATAGGTTGGTTCGATGTGGGCGAGGTGCAGCTAGTGGGACCAGATTTGGTACAGCAGGCTGTGGATAAGGTGAAGCTTATCCGAGAGCGGCTATTGACAGCTCAGAGTCGACAGAAGTCGTATGCAGATCATCGTCGTCGGCATCTTGAGTTCGAGGTTCATGATTGGGTTTTCCTAAAAGTGTCACCCATGAAGGGTGTGATGAGATTCGGGAAGAAGGGGAAACTCAGCCCTAGGTACATTGGGCCGTTTCAGATTGTCGCGAGGTAAGGCAAGGTTGCCTACGAGTTGGATCTGCCGTCCGATCTGGAGGCAGTGCATCCGGTGTTTCATGTTTCTATGCTGAGGAGATGTATCGGGGATCCATCTAGGGTACACCCGATTGACGATGTCCAGGTGACCGAGGGGTTATCGTATGAGGAGATTCCCATAGCGATAGTCGATCGTCAGGTTAGGCGTCTGCGGACGAAGGACGTGGCTTCCGTCAAAGTCTTGTGGCGGAACGAGCTCAGAGAGGAGATGACGTGGGAAGCCGAGGAGGACATGAGGCAGAAGTATCCTCACCTATTCCCCACACCTCCAGGTAATTCACTTTCCTACTTGTAAATTTCCATTATCATTCATGCCTAAGTGTTGTTCTGTGGCCGTGTGTGGCTTTTGCAACTGTTTAAGTTATGAAGAATCTTATCGTTAACTGTCTTGGGAAGGAACATTCGGGACGAATGTTTCTAAGTGGGGGAGAATGTTATACCCCGTATTTCGGTATGTGCGTGGGAATACGTCTGAAAGTTTAGCCTTAAAGATTAGGCGAGTTCGAAATTGTGCTGACTCGGCTTAAAGAATCGTTTTCGACGAAAGCGTTTCCCACGACTTTCGTAGGAAAATTCCGCTATGCCATTACTAATTTTGCGGATTTTTCCGAGGCGAAACATTTTGGACCAACGGGAGGCGACACTTGGCACCCTCCATTGATGTACTTGAATAGTCCATAGGACGAAAATGGAGAGGATGGGCACTTTTTTTGTGCCTTGCACAAAGTCAAGGAGTTGGTAGGATATTTGTGTATAGTTAATCCTCACCCTACACTTGCCTTGCACTTGTCTTCATCTTGGCCATTGGTTGGCCAAGGCTTGAGCTATAAATACCCCCTTAGAGATGAAGAGTTCTTCATCCACAAATCTTTCCAAGTCTTGAAAATCCTCTCCTCTCCTTGTAGCCTTTTCGCCCAACACCTCCACTCTTGTGAAGGCCCTTGGCGAATACACCCCCTCTAGCCTAGTAGTTTGGCCGAGGCCCCTGCCTAGCCAAACCTACCCACTCCCTTGGTAGAAAAATTGCCTTCTTGTATTGTTATAATGCCCAAAATACCCTAGCCCAAATACCTTAGTACTTAGTAGAAGTTGTGAAGAACTTCTAAGGTTTCCTTGGAGCATACAACTTAGGAGCAAAACCTTGCTCAGGCGCGACTTTTTCTAGGATATTATTGGGCTTACCGAGGTAACTAATCCTAACCCTCTTTTGAATTAGAGAATACTTATTGTTGTAGTATAAGAATAAGTATAAATACTTAGAAGAATATCACAGAATAGAATTGAACTGTTACCACAGTGAAGGGTTTAAAGAAGACTAATCAAATCAGACTTACATAGGACTGTTTTCACGATGAACTTATATAACTCACCGGTAGGAAGTGCCTGACTTTCCGTAGAATTGTGAACCCTCTGTTTAGAATGACCTTCAGAGTAGTCTTTGATAGATATCTGTGACTATTATAGGCTGACTCTCTGCGCGCGACATATTCAACTCGGCAGGTGGTTTTCGCTGAGAAGGTATGTGATTCTTCCTAAAGCATGATATTTTACAATATATATAGTACGGTAGACGTACATGTGTTAACTAAAATATACTTACGGCAATGCCTCACGGCTTAAGCCTGAATAACACTTACGGCAATGCCTCACGGCTTAAGCCTGAATAACACTTACGGCAATGCCTCACGGCTTAAGCCTGAATAATAAAGATCTGAAAGCATTTCCTAAGAATACTGAATCATTTTTAACAGAAGAGAACTAATTGGTTTTTAAACAGAAGCTTAAGAGTTATACTAGCCTTATGGGAAGTTAAGTATAACCACTTAAGATTGATAAAAGAAACAGTTTGCCTATGTGTTTATAACAGACTTATATTGAATTGTGAAAAGATGGTTTGATAAGTAGACATGATATGATGCTATGTGTGTTAGTGTCTTGTAACGTTTGTGAAAAAGAGTATTCTTGTTGTGCTTATGTTGTTTAAAGATAAGCTGTTAGGTTAGTGTACCATCACTCACCTCTTGAGATGATACCGGGGGTTAAGCTGCCCTCCGATGCGGGGTAGACTCGGTGATGCAGGACCATGATTCGAGAATACCTCATGCGGGTCTGAGGGCCTATGCGGAGCTACGAGAGTTCGTGTTAGTATGCGGGGTTATGCCTCACGCGTTACATGTGGCCATGCGAACAACGAGTCGGGGCGATGCGAGTAGCTACCCTCGATGCGGGGTTATACCTCATGCGGGCCCACGTGAGTGGCCTATGCGGACTCGGGAGTCGATTAGGCTTGCGAGTGATAATACGGCGAGTGGCCTGCTCAATCATTCGCAGCCTAGAAAAGACCTATTACTGATTTACCTATTGTTGCTCTTGTTTGTGATGTGGCACTATGCGGTTCCTTGATTGCTTCATACATATTTGTAAAGCTGGTTTTAAAAAAGTGTTATGATTTCATTTAAGTACTTTACGATTTCACATACTTAGTACTGTATCGACCTCGCCGGGGCTGCGTTCATCTGCAGTAAGGCGGCAGTGCTAGATCCACATTCTTAGGATCTACGTTGGTGTCGGGAGCTCCATCTTTTAGGAGGCTCTACTTTTGGGTATGATCTCCTGTTGTAGATAGTTTTGTATCTGATCGAGGTATGGCGGGCCTGTCCGCCATAGTTGTATATTTCCTTAAGTGCCTGTAGTCATGTTATGCGATTGTCGGATGTATCGCTAAACCATGTTTATTTATGTATCTTGAATGCGATGTTTTCTCACATAAACTGTGTCTTATTTTATAAACTGTTTCATGTCTTGCTTTATATTTCCGCTGATTACTCTGATGTATGACTACTTGGGTGCCCCGGTAAGGCACCAGTCACGGGCCCCGGAACGGGTCGTGACAATTCTCTTTATCTCTCTTAAGACGTTATACCTAATTTCCCATAAAGCTAGTATAACTCTTATGTTTTCAAAGCCAAGTATTACTCTTCTTTCAAAAAGGTCTTTTTGAAACACTTCAAGTTCTTTATTACTACACATCAAATCCGTTATAAGTCAAATCAGTTACCCTTTGAAACCACAAAGCATTTTCTTACCTACATAAAGTTGTTATAACCAACTTCCCATAAAGCCGTTATAACACTTTATGTTTCAAACCAATCAAATACATTAAACACGTATGCGTCTGCGTACTACATAGTTATACACATATCATGCTAGAACAGATAGGAAGAGGTTCACATACCTCGCGACGATTACCGACTAATAGCAAAGCGCTCCAAGTACCTCAAACCGTCGGCTACACCTTAAGCCAAGTAGACCACGCCACACGTAGTATTTCAACCTATAGAGGCCACAAGGCGCCTATTAACATCTTAGATCTCAATGTAGAATATCTTACAGAAAATTCGGCAGCACCTCCCCCCCCGCAACAGCGTAAATCTCCTCCTCTATCGAGGCCGGCTACCAAGCCAACCAGGGGGGGGGGGTTTGCACGTCTAACCGGACGCGTACAATTCTACTCACAGTAATACTACACAAGCCTACTGTAATACAGTCCTATGTAATTACAGTTCAGTTCACTTCTTAAAATTCAGGCTTAAGTCGCAAGACATTGCCGTAAGTATTATTCAGTTCTATGTATAGTATACTCAACTATATACTCCTACAACATGTAATTTCCAATTACAACAGAAGGTCAAGAATGTTTACCTCGATAAGCCCAAAATTATCCGAGTTTATATGTCGATCCTGAGCAAGGTTTAGCTCCTACTCCGTGCGCTCCAACCCGCTCCAACCAACCCTTAGAATTTCTAACCAACTTCTACTTAACACTTCACCCGACTATGAAGGTTTTTCCTTAGGGTTTCATTTTTGTGACTGAGGGAAGTATAATAGTATTTTCTGGGCTTTTGTATAAAAAGGGTACTTTGGAAAGTACTACAAGGTATATGGGCTAAAGTATTTGGGCATTATAACAATACTAGGAGAGTATTTATATACCACAAAAATGGGTATTATACGAAACAACTAGGCTGGGGTACCCTCGGCTAGGCACCACAAAGGCAAAGGGGTTCGGTAGGGCCTTCAAGAGGAGAGGGGTGGTGTTTGGACGAGAACAAGGTTGAGGAGAGGAGGGATTTTGAGACTTAGATAGATTGCTCAAGTTTGGATGAAATAACTCTTCAACTTAGAGGGGTATTTATAGGTCAAGGAATGGCCAACCAATGGCCAAGATCCATCCAAGTGTTAGGCACGTGTAAGGCCAAGATCAAGCCAAGTGCACCTTATCCATCTACCACCAAAATATCCTACCTAACCCTTGACCAAGAATCAACACAAAAATGTGCCATTGATGCCTCGGCGCCCACTTCTCACGTCAATGTGAGGTGACACATGTCACCCTCCGTTGGTCCAAAATGTTTCGCCTCTCGGAAAAATCCGCAAAAATTATTAATGACATAGCGGAATTTTCCCTACGAAGTCGTGGAAATGTTTCGTCGAAAACGACTCCTTTCGGCACTTGTGCACAAATTCGAACCTATGCCTACTTTAAGGCTCAAATTGTAGACATACGCCCTCACGTACATACTCTGGAAAAACGGGGTATAACATTCTCCCCTCCTTAGAAACATTCGTCCCGAATGTTCCTTCTCAAGACGGATAACGATAAAGTTCTTCTAATAAGTTGCCAATGCCACAACCGCCACGAATAACACATGCACGCAAATACTTATATCCAAGTCCACGAGAAACACCTCTAACATCACAAACTCTTGTCACTTTGCGCGAGGTTCTAGTGTCACTCCGCGACCAACAAATGGTACCGGATCGCATGCGATCCCCGAGGTCTAAAATATACATCCTCCGCACCTTCTCCTTTACAAGAAATGATCATATCCATGCTCGCAATACATGCTCGCCTCTGCCCTTACTCGTCGTACTCTTCTCGAACATTTGAACTCTTACAGTATACGCACCACACTTCCGTCAACGTTTACGTTTTCCAACCTCGAGTTACTACCTCAAACTTGGTCATCTTACTAACCTCGATTTCCTCTAAGGCCATTCTCGCCTTCACGAACCGATTCTGGTCGAACGTATCCACGAACTCATACGATGGTCATCAAAACTTGGGCCTAGCACCCTCGTGACCACGCCACTGGCGGGACCACCCGAGCTGACCCCACCTCGAAGCGAGCCGCGGGTTGGCGCAACATAGCCCAACCCGACCCATCGCGCCAATTCTTGCTCGCCGACCACGGAACAATCTTGCTAAATCACATCATGAAAGATACCACTTTCATTTACCCAACCAGGACTTATCACACAATACACTCTAGGCATAAAATGCACTCGACAAGGATCACTCGCAAAATCTTGTACTCAAGACGGCCTTACATCTAAGGTCTCACTGTAATATTCTAAGGTTCATCATTTTCTCACCCCGGCTTACCCTTTTCACCAACTGTGTTCCTAAATCACATTTTAGCACAAAGCTATCCGAACATAACACTTAACACATTAACATAACATCAAAACATACAAGCCTCTGTAGGTTAAGGATATACCAAGCTACCGCTCACTCTAATCATAAGCTCGCCTGCGGTATGCCATTGTAGAAAGCGATGAACACGCCATCGATCCGTAGGATGAGTCATTCTGCTTGCATCCTTCCTACTAGGACGGCCATCATATATGGCGGCGCAGGAAAAACAAGCACCCGATAAAAAGACGACATTCCGGGATGGCGTCGCCACATCGTCTTGCGAGGAAAACTCGAACCCGGCAAGAACCCGTATATCGTGAACTAAGACGGAGCTCGACCAGCTCGAATACCACTGAACGCCCCGACGATCGGGGACCACTCTGTATGGTGGAGGTACATAACTAGACTGCTGCTGAGGCGGTCGCCTCGAAAAGTTACCAAAGGACCCTGCTGCTCGCCTCTTACCTGCGATCTCGGCCATTCCGCCGACCTCTCCGTGCCTCACATCCTAGTGCATGAGCTTGCATGCGGGCAATGTCCATGCGGTGAAGAGCTACACCGTACAAGCCTCGCCAAGTAATCATCAGCCGGTGGCGTGGCGGTGTACTCGTCCTCCATATCGGCTACCACGGGAACATACCGATCTAATGAGTCGAACTCCACATTGTACTCTCTAACCGTCGCGCCCCGCCTCAACGTCAAAAATCTGTCGGCCGAGCCCTCCTCATTTGGGGGCAAGAAATGTGCAAGAAAAGCCTTGAGAACTCGTCCCATACGGCTGGAAGTGCATGCTCTTCCCGGGACAACTCCCACGAATCAAACCAGTCAACTGCAGTATCACGCAGCTGATGTGAACCCAATACCACCGACTCTGCCTCTGAAACTCTGATCACTCTCATGATCCGCTTTAGCTGTCGGATAACCTCCTGAGGTCATCTCGGCTCGATCCATAGAACATCAAGTGCTACAACTCGTAAAGTCCGTAGCCTCAAAATGCGCTCGGGGTGAACTACGGGTGCTCTGGGCCCGAAGCTGCGATCCAACCTATCCTCATCTCGGCCCACGACCGCCGATCGCCATCTCCTTGTACCCCATCTCATCTGCTCCTGTGTGGGGCCGGAGGCTCAGTCAGTAGTCTCAGCAGCCCATCGCTGCGCTCTAAACTCTTTGGTCTTTGGCGGCGTGAAACTCGCCGTCGGAGCTTTGTCTCGCACCGCCAGGCTGCGCCTCGTACTCCTTTGTATCTCACTAGCTCCTTTTCGATCGCCTTGCCCATCTGGGCTCAGGTTGCCTTACGCGAGGCATAACGGTAAAGGAAAGGAATACGTCGGAGGGTCCAACTTATCACACACTACAGGCACGATCTCGTAATGAGAAGAATGGAAACTAATCCTAAATGTCCTATAGCCTCTCGATTATAGATGTGGTGCACAACACACCGATAATCAAGACTACTAGACACGGTGCAGTAGACACTTTCCGAGGACTAACTGCTCTGATACCACTTTTGTCACGACCCAAACCCGGGCCCGTGACTGGTGCCTTACCCCGAGCACCCTAGTGATACAACATCAGAGAAAATCAGCGGAAATAAAAAACATGAACATGAATTAAGAGACAGGATAAATAAACAGGCCAACCAAAACAGTTGCCTTCATCATATATACATAAATACGACGCTTATCCTTTTACAAACCACTTGCAGCAATACTCTGCACCTCTAAGATTTTTACAATGGTATGACGGACAGGGCCCCGCCATACCCCTGAATGTATAAGAATCTACAGACTCAGGGTAACATACCAAAAGATAAGCCTCCGAAGAAATGGGGCTACCTGACACGCTGAACTGTGATCCTAAGAGCGAGGATCCACAACCGATGTACTTCCACCTGCGGCATGAACGCAACCCCCCGAAGGAGGTCGATAACAGTACCAAGTATGTGGCGTAAAGGCGTAAATGAAATCATAATAGTCTATATAAAGAAGGAGACATGTATGATAACCAGATGAAATACGTGTCCCCGCCCATCTCGTGGGACTCGGTGTAGAATTAGATGAAATACGTGTCCCTGCCCATCTCGTGGGACTCGGTGTAAAAATCAGATGAAATACGTGTCCCTGCCCATCTCGTGGGACTCGGTGTATAATCAGATGGAATACGTGTCCCTGCCCATCTCGTGGGACTCGGTGTATAATCAAATGGAATACGTGTCCCTGCCCATCTCGTGGGACTCGGTGTATAATAAAATGAAATACGTGTCCCTGCCCATCTCGTGGGACTCGGTGTAGAATCGTTCATAACAAATCAACCGCCTACTCCATCGAGAGGCGGGTACGTAAATACAACAAAGGCTATCACAACAAGCATAGGCAAGTTTCACAACAACAAGTATAGGCAAGCTTCACGACAACAAGCATAGGCAAGCTATACACAACTCAAAGTACTTTCATTTTATGCCAAAGTCCAGGTTTTAACCCTAAGGTACTACGTACGTTAAATTACTTTTAAAGATCCATTTCTTTTACAAAGGTCACCCGATACCCGTAGTATAAAAATAGAGTGACTAACATCGTTAAGTAAACCAAAATGCTTTCCTTTGTAAAATCAAGTAACAACCTTATATTCCAAACGTTCAAGTTTGCCTAATTTCAAATGCTCAAGTTTCTCATTTTAGAAAAGGTTTCGTAGTTCATAGTTTTAATCCTTTAAACATAATTCTCCTTTAAACGTTTTGAGAAACATATGTCTTATAGGTGAGTAGGTTATTCTTGTTTATAAACAATCTTATTAAGCAGTCATGATCTAGGAAATGTAATATCATTTTGTCTCATCTTAGCTTCTATGCAGATGGAGGTTTCTACTGGTTTTAATAATACATCATTAGTCTTTACATTTCCCTTTATTAACGCTGCAGTGGTTTGTCGATACTTATTCTGATTTCCGAAATCAGTATAACATTATTCCTTTTAAAAAAAAACCAAGTACTCATTACTCACGAATGAGGTTTCACCCAAAATTCATACATTTAAGTCAAGTCTCTTATCTTCTAAAAATCGGTAAACCATTCTCTTTATCTCTCTTAAGACGTTATACCTAACTTTCCATAAAGCTAGTATAACTCTTATGTTTTCAAAGCCAAGTATTACTCTTCTTTCAAAAAGGTCTTTTTGAAACACTTCAAGTTCTTTATTACTACACATCAAATCCGTTATAAGTCAAATCAGTTACCCTTTGAAACCACAAAGCATTTTCTTACCTACATAAAGCTGTTATAACCAACTTTCCATAAAGCCGTTATAACACTTTATGTTTCAAACCAATCAAATACATTAAACACATGTACGTCTACCGTACTACATAGTTATACACATATCATGCTAGAACAGATAGGAAGAGGTTCACATACCTCGCGACGATTACCGACTAATAGCAAAGCGCTCCAAGTACCTCAAACCGTCGGCTACACCTTAAGCCAAGTAGACCACGCCACACGTAGTATTTCAACCTATAGAGGCCACAAGGCGCCTATTAACATCTTAGATCTCAATGTAGAATATCTTACAGAAAATTCGGCAGCACCTCCCCCCCCCCCCCGCAACAGCGTAAATCTCCTCCTCTATCGAGGCCGGCTACCAAGCCAACCAGGGGGGGGGGGTTTGCACGTCTAACCGGACGCGTACAATTCTACTCACAGTAATACTACACAAGCCCTGCATGTCTGACCCTATGTAATTACGATTCGATTCACTTCTTAAAATTCAGGCTTAAGTCGCAAGACATTGTCGTAAGTATTATTCAGTTCTATATATAGTATACTCAACTATATACTCCTACAACATGTAATTTCTAATTACAACAGAAGGTCAAGAATGTTTACCTCGATAAGCCCAAAATTATCCGAGTTTATATGTCGATCCTGAGCAAGGTTTAGCTCCTACTCCGTGCGCTCCAACCCGCTCCAACCAACCCTTAGAAGTTCTAACCAACTTCTACTTAACACTTCACCCGACTATGAAGGTTTTTCCTTAAGGTTTCGTTTTTGTGACTGAGGGAAGTATAATAGTATTTTCTGGGCTTTTGTATAAAAAGGGTACTTTGGAAAGTACTACAAGGTATATGGGCTAAAGTATTTGGGCATTATAACAATACTAGGAGAGTATTTCTATACCACAAAAATGGGTATTATACGAAACAACTAGGCAGTGGGTACCTCTGGCCAGGCACCACAAAGGCAAAGTGGGTTCGTAGGGCCTTCAAGAGGGGAGAGGGGTGGTGTTTGGACGAGAACAAGGTTGAGGAGAGGAGGGATTTTGAGACTTAGATAGATTGCTCAAGTTTGGATGAAATAACTCTTCAACTTAGAGGGGTATTTATAGGTCAAGGAATGGCCAACCAATGGCCAAGATCCATCCAAGTGTTAGGCAAGTGTAAGGCCAAGATCAAGCCAAGTGCACCTTATCCATCTACCACCAAAATATCCTACCTAACCCTTGACCAAGAATAAACACAAAAAACGTGCCATTGATGCCTTGGCCGTCCACTTCACGCGTCGATGTGAGGGTGACACATGTCACCCTCCCGTTGGTCCAAAATGTTTCGCCTCTAAAAATCCGCAAAAATTATTAATGACATAGCCGAATTTTCCCTAAAGCTGTGGAAACGTTTCGTCGAAAAACGACTCCTTTCGGCACTTGTGCACAAATTCGAACCTATGCCTACTTTAAGGCTCAAATTGTATACGTACGCCCTCACGTACATACTCTGGAAATACGGGGTATAACACCCTTTAGGTTTTCGCCTTGCGACTAATACGAAAACACCATTTTTCCGGAATCTTTCTATTGAGAAACACTTACAATACCCTTAGGTACCTTGGTTTAAAGTATGGGAATTATTGGACAAAAATTGCAAAATTTTTTCTTTGAAACCCTAGGTTGGACCGAGAGCACCCCTTCAAGTTCATCAAATATTCTTGAAAATTTTCTAAGTGTTTAGCCTTGTCTTGCTACTAAGGAGCTTATATAAATAATTGGAGGGTCAAGATTAGAACAAATGGGTGGTTTGGATGCATCTCACAAGGATCAAGCCAAGTGGCATTGACTTAGTCAACAATGTCAAGCTAATTTGTCTTGCAAGACTTGGTCTTTTAAATTATGGTCAAATGACCATTTCCTCCATCACATTTTCGTCCAAGACCATTAAGGGGGGGTGACACGTGTCGCCCTCCCGTTCGTCGCAATATTTCGTTTTTCGACAAATTCCAAAATTACGATAAGTTTTTACTCATCAAACCTTAACATTGTTGAGTTCTTACGTACGTTCTTATAAACATATCCTGAAATTCCGGGGTGTAACATTCTTCCCCCCTTAGAAACATTCGTCCCCGAATGTTCTCTCGGGAGTCAAACTTAAGATAGCGACATAGTCTCCTTACAACCCCTACGTGCCAATAATGCCACACTTGGCCACATAACAATACTCATACCAAAATATCAAACTGAACCCCACGTGTCAATCATCGGTTATCTGCATAAAGCTTCTGCGGACTCTAAGCTTACTACAATCTTCCCCGGATAAGCTTCGCCTTATCCATAGCCCGTTGAATCAAGTCTGGACCAAATAACTGAACCTCACCTATGTCGAACCATCCGACCGGCGATCTCCACTTTCTTACACACAAGGCCTCGTACCGGGCCACCTGAAAACTGGAAGGGTATCTGTTATCGTACGTAACAAGACAAGAGGCAATTAACCTTCCCGACTATTCATGAAATCAAAAACACAGGCCCGCAACCTATCCTCAAGTGCCTGGATAGTACGCTATGCCTGACCGTCGGTCTGAGGGTGTAATGCAACACTGAGACTCACCTGTGTCCCTAATCCTTTCTGAAAAACCTCCAGAAGTTATCCGAAACTGAGCTCATCTATCTATAATCATAAACGTAGGAACCTCATGCAGTCTCACAATCTCTCTGCTATACAAGCTAGTATAAACCTCAGCCGAGTAAGTGGTCCCAACTGAAGAACACAATGGTTTCGCCACTAATTACTATGACCCCGTGAGTCGCACTTCCTCCGAGTACGATTCCACCAGAACAAGATCCATATTAATTACCTCTCATATCTAGGTTGGGATTTCAATCGCTGCAATAGCCCACTGGCTTCGGTACACAACCATGACTGCTACTAACTCTGACACTAAGCAAGAACTCCGCTATGTCTCTTTTCCGCCATCTCACCCATACATACATCGAGGTCACGACACTTAGTCGGCCCCAAACAATTAGAGCAATAAGATGCGTGCCTCCCTAAAACCTCTTGACTAGTCTGCGCAAAGACCGGTACATGCAATCTATCTCATCTCACAAAGCACCCATCCGTGCTACTCAACAGCTCTTCTCTCCTGAGAGTCGTATCTCGATACCGTATCATAATCGATCCTCATCTGTCGCCTCTTTACTTCCTCAATGATGGAAGACTCGCAACCTCTCGGTCGAACTTCATTAACCTTGAAACAAATAATCGAACCCCAGGCTCGATCAAGAATCTTACTGACTACATCCTGCCTATCTGCACATATCCGAAGACTACCCTTAGGTCCACCACAAAGAGTATCAGAATCGCCTTGGCTTTCCCTGATGGTATAGGATATCAATATCACAATCCTTGAGTAACTCTAACCACCATCGGTGTCGCAAATTCTTGCCTCAATCTGAGATATCTGAGGCTTTTGTGGTGCATAAGTATCCACATGAAGTTCAGATATACGCCATGCCCCAAATCTTCAAGGCATGATTTAACCGCCACTTCTAAATCGTGAGTGGCGCAATTTCCTTTCCTGCTTCCCTAACTACCGGGAAAACATAGGCTATATCCTGATCTGGTTGCGTCAGCACACAACCTAGCCCAACACCCAACGTGTTATCATAATAATTTAACCCTCTAGTCCCACAGGAGGGGTTATAACTATAGTCGAATCAACTTATCTTCCCATAACTGGAAACCTTTCTCATTCTTGCGAAATATTCGGGTGTCCTTAATTTCAAATATGGTTCTTGTTTCCTTTTCTCTTTTGCAACCAAAGTTGGTCATTAACTTAGACTTAATTCCTTTGCTTGCCTCATGGCTAAGACTTACAGTCAAACACAATTTAGGGGGGGAGATTTCCTTGATCTCGTCAAGTAGTAACCCGGTTTTCCTTTCCCAGTTTGTAGAGCCTATTACTAGGTGTTACCACATTTTCTTGAAATTTTCTTACTGCCCATTATCAACTAATGGTCTTTACACTCATCTGGGGTAATCATGACTCGTGCAACTTACATTTATATCTTTACGATACTTTCTCGACCAATTCGTACGTCGTTCTTTATTACTCCAACCCAACACTTTTTCCACGGTTATCCACAACTGTAACCTATGGCATGACGATACCGAAGACCTTACCAGTCCTATATCCTTCTTCTAACAACATGGGTACACGTAACCCCATAATACGCAAAACTGTCCTTTTACGTGGGGAAGAGAACTTATCTCCCTTACTTAAACTTTCCTTGGAGTCACAACCCTAATCACAGGGTCCTCTCGCGGTCCAGTAATTATCTAATCATCATGCACCGCCTTAAAGTTATGTAGATCTTCAAAACCTACCAGAGTTGCCCTCAGCTTTCCGCCGGCAGCACCCGTACTTATTTTTTTATTCTTGCCTTGTACATTCACCTGAAATCATCCGGAAGGTCGTGGCCACACTGTCACACCAACTCCAAGTACCTCCTAGGGCACTTAACATTACTTCCTCCAAATTCAATTATCACATACTTCCTGCGTCAATTTACCCCAAGAGAACAAGTCACACAGACTTAAAAAGAAAACAACGATGCCAAAGAAGGAAGGATAATTCACTGGTTACTACCACTTCTCTCCCTTTTCACTGGAAAATCATCTTACCAGAAAACTGGAATCGAGCCAATCTCTCTCTGCAGTCAACATTGGCATAACAAGAGGTCAACTAGCCCGAACTCATAATGACCTCACTGTCTGTCATAACAGCTCTGCTGGGTCCAACGACTTTATCGTTACCGGCAATTATTATCTACCTGCTCAGCTACCACCCAACACTTACGGGTGTAGTCACCTCTAAAGGTTCTCATGGATTCAGGCTTTATTTCTCTACACTTGGTTGCTCTCTTTTTCACTGGTCGTACTCTTTTCCGTATTCCCCAAACTTATTCTAGCTTACATACATAAATTCCATACTAACTCTGGCCTCCACTCTTTGGAGTTACAAAATTAAACAACATAAGGCCAGTTCTGGCTCTCGCAACCTGGTTCCGGTGGAATGCGTCCACGAACCCGTAAAACGATTAACTAGACTTGGGCCTTACACCCTCGTGACCCTGTCACGTAGCGGGACTACTACCAAGTGATCCCATTTCATTTCAAGCTATGGGGCGACCCTTAATAGGTCCTCACCTAGACTCGGCGTCGCACTTAACTCTTACCCTTGGTCTGACTTAACTTTACTACCCGAGAAGGCCTTATATACCTAAGGTCTCGACGGTTATCACATTCTCAGGCTCGCAATTTCCATGCTCCAAGCCTAACTTATCCGCCCCCCGTAACCGGGTACAAAAACTTCTCGTAAAATCATAGTCGTGTTGTCTTGACCACAACAACCATACTTTCTTCGTCCGGATCTCGCCCGTACAATTCCCTTAAGCATACCACGTAGCTTAAGTTGCTAACATAGTCTTCCACTTAGTCTCTTAATTAACTTCTTAAGGGTCCATTACATTCTCACACAACTCATCATCACCTAATTATCTCAAATTAGCACGTAAAACCTTGATGAGAGTTCCTTAATCGCCATACCTTCCGGTATTTATTTAGTCCTTACCCAATCACGGTAATCTAAAATCATCCTAGGCAACACACATGTGACCCCAACATAAATCCGTATAGTTGTATGTCACAATACCAACTATACTACAAACATTACCAACCCGATACGCAATCCACATAATCCTTCCCGGTCATCACGCCTTTCTCGTGGCGCAAACAATCATAACTTGTTAGGGAGACGACCACTAACCATACTGACTCTATCGCACAATCTTAGAGTGAGAAGAATGGAAACTAATCCTAAATGTCCCGCAGACCTCCCGATTATAGATATGGTGCACAACACACCGATAATCAAGACTCTACTAGACACGCAGTGCGTAGACACTTTCCGAGGACTAATCGCTCGATACCACTTTGTCACGACCCGACCGGGCTCGCGGGTGCCCTACCAGGCACCCCTTTTGTAAACATCGAGAATAGCAATGAACATACACAACTAAAAAAATACTTAAACATAAATTAACAACGGCTAGCCGATAAGGCCACCTTCCGTAAAAATATACTCAATCCGTAAATAGAAACGACATTTTTTCTTTACAACCCAATCCACAATGTGACTACGCACCTCTAAGAATAACAACTCGCGGGACGGGGGCGACATACCCACGAATGTACAATAATCGACAATACCGTGGATAAGCCTCTAATAAAGGAGCTTCTCAACGGTGAGCTGATCCTAAGAGCGAGGATCAAGAACTGCATACTTTACTGCGGTATGAACGCGGCCGAAGGAGGTCGATAACATGTACCAAATATGTGGCCCGAAAATCAGAATGAAATCATAAGTCTAAAATAAAACTGGAGACATGTATGATAACTCAATTAACAGTACACTATGCCTTACTAACAATGAGAGTAAATAGGGGTATACTTACAATATAAAGTAGGAAAGCTCACGATCAAAGCAGGACCACCCGCGGTGTCATTAAGCAATCCTATTCGGGACTATTTCACCGCGTAGATCCGGTGGACGCGTGAGGTATTCCTCGCACGGGACTATTTCACCCGCGTAAGCCCTTACGGACTCGCGTGAGGTATTCCTCGCATAGGCTGGACCCGCCCGCATGAGACTATTTCACCCGCATAAGCCCTACGGACTCGCATGAGGTATTCCTCGCATCGTGGGTAGCAAATCCACGAAAAATGCAATGCCACAAACCCGGGGAATGACCCCACAACGAATAATATATGACTAGCCCAAATCCGGCTACCACACATAACATAAGCACTACCGGCTTATCATACAATACATAAGCAAGTTAAGAAATCCCCTAACTTCTTATTATTCTTGTTTATATACTCTCATTTTAGTTTACCTAAGGCACTAACATGTCTTTTATAAAATTCCGGGAATTTAACCCAAAGTACTACGTACTTCTATTCTTTTAAAATGACTCATTTCATTATAAAGCTTCCAAGACACTAATAACTGTAGTATCAAGTTACAATTTCTTTTCAAGACAAGTCACAATACTTTTTAGAAATAAAGTTAGGTTTCTAAATCAAGTGACTCCTTTTCTTATAAAACCTTTGGCGATTGATGCCTTTAAATCAAATTGCCTTTCAATAAATCAAGCCATTTATCTTTCCATAAAGCCAATATAACCAACTCCCCATAAAGTCGTTATATTCACTTTATACCTTAGTCAAGTACAATTTCCTATCCAAGGGACTTATACGTTTAAAACGAAACAAGTATTACATACTTTAAAACTCTTCAAGTCCCTTAACATACTTAAATTACTTAGAGTGAACCACTCTTTAAACTTTCCATAAAGCTATTATAACCAACTTCCCATAAAGCCGTTATACTAGCCTTATACATTAGCAACTTACATTTTTTTCCTTATAACCAAGAGACTTAAACTTTCCAACAAAACAAGTATCAAAATACTTTCAAGATACTTAAAGTCTCTTAACTTTTGAAAACCAAGATATCCTTAATATTTAAACAAGTGAGTTAATTTCCTAACTCAAACAACTTGGACATTCTCAAAATAAGCCAAGGATATCAAATAGATCATTATACCGTATTTCGGTATATGCGTAAGGAATACGTAAAAGGTTAGCCTTAAAGTTAGGCTTGGACGAAAAATTATTGGGCACAACTCACAAAACGATTAGTTTTTCCGGCGAAACGTTCCACGACTTTCGTAGGATAAATTCCGCTATGTCATTTCTAATTTTTGCGGATTTTTCCGAGACGTAACACTTTGGACCAATGAGAGGCGACACTTTCCACCCTCTCATTGGTGGACTTGTCACGCAATAGGGCGATTGGATGACAATCCTTGTCATAAAGTTGGATAGATATTTTGTGTGCAAGTTGGCTAGGTACACTTGCCCTAATCTTGACCTTACACTTGCCTAGCACTTGGCTAAATCTTGGCCATTGGTTGGCCATGTCTTGACCTATAAATACCCTCTTGAGATGAAGAGTTCTTCATCCACTAAAGCTTTCAAGTCTTGAAAAATCCTCCTCTCCCTTGTGAGCAATTCGTCCAAACACCCTCCCCTTTGGTGAAGTTTTGGCCGAGGCCCTTCCCCTCTAGCCTAGCCGAAACCTACCCCTCCTTGGTAGAAAAGTTGCCTTCTAGTATTGTTATAATGCCCAATTTAACCTAGCCCAAATTCCGTAGTACTTAGTAGAAGTTGTGGGAAACTTCTAAGGATTCTTGGGCGCTGGAGCTTTGGATTAGGAGTTAAACCGCTCAGATCGACTTTTTACTTGGATATTATTGGGCTTATCGAGGTAAATAATCCTAACCCTCTTTTGTAATTAGAGAATGCATCTTGTAGAAGTATTGAGATAAGTATAAATACTTAGGAGGTTATTAAGAATAGAATTGAACAGTAACACCTTAGAAGGGTATAAAGAAGAATATCTGAATCGTACTTACATAGACTATTTTCACGATGAGACTTATATAGCTCACCGGTAGGGTTGTGCTGCCCGACTTTCCGTAGAATTGAGGACCCTCTGCTTAGAATGACCTGAGAATAGTCTAGACTTTGATAGATGTCTGTGACTATTATAGGCTGATTCTGCGCGCGACATACTCGACTTGGCGGTGGATTTCACGAGAAGGTATGTGATTCTTCCTATACTCTGAGCATGATATTTTAAGTATATATAGTACAGACGTACATATGATGTCGGCAATGTCTTTTGACTTAAGCCCAATAATAAGAACCTTGAAGTATGTCAAAAGAATAATGAATCATTTTAACGAAGAGTAATAGTTGGTGTTAAAACAAAAGCTTAAGAGTTATACTAGCTTTATGGGAAGTAGGTATAACAACTAAGAACGATAAAAGGAATTTACTTGTTTGTTTATAAAAGCCTTGTATTGCTTTCATTAAGTGTAGTAAGATTGGTTGATAGGTAGACATACTATGATCCGCATGTGTTAAATGCCTTGTAATGTGTGAAAGTGGGTCATTCTTTGTCTTACGTTGCTAACCGGTAAGTCCGTTGTATCGTTATTGTATCACCTACCCCCGACTTGTTATACCGGGCTTGCCACCCGATGCGGTCTATACGGCCTATGCGGTCTATGAGACTATGCGGAGCTGCGGTATGCTCGTGATTGATCATTCCGGTGTTTAGCCCGTCACGGGATGCTATGCGGTCCATGGGACTATGCGGTCTTTTGAGGCTATGCGGTGCGGAAGTCGAGGAGAATACCGGCTAGCTACCCCGTCGAGGAATACCTCATGCGGTGCAGTGTGACCTATGCGGTGCGGAAGTCGAGGACTAGGCACGAATGATACTATGGGCGGTTGGCCTTGCTTCGATTCATTCGCGGCCTAGACTAGACACATTCTGATTTTCCTATTATTATTATTGTTGTGATGTGGCACTATGTGCAATTGAATCAATATATTTGTGAAAAGGTTTTAAATACCTTGATTTCATTTAAAGTACTTTATAGTTTCACATACTTGGTACTGTTGTCTTGACCTCCTTGGGTGCGTTAAATCATGCGAGTTCTAGAGGAAAGCAGTGCTAGATCCACATCCTTAGGATCTCTACATTGGTGTCGAGCTCCACTCTCGGAGGCTCTACTTTTGGGTATGATCTCCTGTTGTAGATAGTTGTGTATGATCAGGTATGGCGGGCCCTGTCCGCCATAGTTGTTATTTCCTTAAGTGCAGTAGTCATGTTATGCAGTTGGGATGTAACTGCAAAACTTGGTTTATGTATATATCGAAGGCAACCTTTTCATCGAGATAAAATGTTCTAGTTATATCATGTTTCATGTCTTGTTTTATATTCCACGATTGTTCTCGATGTATGACTACTTGGGTGCGGGTAAGGCACGATCCACGGGCCGGGCAGTCGTGACAAAAGTGGTATCGGAGCGATTAATCCTCGGAAAGTGTCTACAGGCCGTATCTAGTAAGTCTTGATTATCGGTGTGTTGTGCACCACACCAATAATCGTGAGGCTATAGGATATTTAGGATTGGTTTCCATTCTTCTCACTCGAGATCGTGCTTTAGAGTCATGTTATAGGTTGGACCCTCTAACGCATTCCTTTCTATGTGAATATGCCTCACGTAAGGCAACCCGGCCTGAAGGGCAAAGCGTAGAGGCTGCTAGTGTGACACCCAGTCACGAGGGCTCGTGCCCAGCTATACGAGACGGCGAGTTCTATGACACCGCCCGGCCCAGCGAGACCGCGGTACCCACCTCCCGCCCTCGGCCGGGCGAGGAGTTAGGGTACAAGGAGATGGCGATTACTAGCCAAGGTCGTGGCGGATATGAGAGAGGTTTGGCGGCCATTCGATTCGATTCCGGCTCGGTAGTACCGTTGTTCACTGGGAGGCGAGATAGCGAGGCTACGGGACTTCCTGAGTTGTAGCCCGCCAGAGTTTTACGGGTCTAGACAGAGGATGATCCGCAGGAGTTCATCCGTCGATTCAGCAGGATTATGCGGGTGGTCAGCTTGATGAGTCTGTGACATTCGGTTCACATCGGCTGCGTGATACCGCAGTCGATTGGTTCGATTCATGGGAGCTTTCCCGGGGAGAGCATGCACCTCCAGCAGTATGGGATGAGTTTTCAGAGGCTTTTCTCACACACTTCTTGCCTCCGCAGATGAGAGAACACGATCGACAAATTTTTGTTCTGCGAGGCGGGAGGGCCTTGCGGTTAGAAGTACAATGTCGAGTTTTATTCATTGGCTCGATATGTTCCTGCAGTAGCGAATATGGAGGACGGGTGCATCGCTACGCCACCGGCTAGACGACTATATGGCGAGTCTTGTGCGGGTGTGTCCTTCAGCGAGCATGGACATTACCGTATGCGAGCTCATGCGTTGGGATGCGAGGCGTAGAGACCGCCGGGTAGACCGATATCAGCCAGAAGAAGGCGGGGCGGCG
The DNA here is from genome assembly GCA_029844215.1 of Przewalskia tangutica. NCBI lineage: Eukaryota > Viridiplantae > Streptophyta > Magnoliopsida > Solanales > Solanaceae > Przewalskia > Przewalskia tangutica. The sequence goes on from CM056726.1 coordinate 69,033,593, forward strand.
GTTCTTTTGGTGGTTCTCGTGGTGGGCGACGTCGTGAAGTCGGTTGCACCACAAACGGCTCGAGCACTCCTACATCATTTGATCTGACCCGAGCGATCGGGGCGGTCGGGGCCCGGGACTTGATTTCGAGGTAACGTGGGCTAACCGCTCGAGTGCATTCGGTGTGCCCGTTGTGGTAGATTCCATTCGGGAGTTGTTATGCTACTACGGAACTTGCCATACTTGTGGCGGCAGGTCATTTCGCGAGTTTGCGGCCGAGCGTGGCGGGGTAGGGCCCGGCTACAGTGCATTGCCGCTTCTTCATCCCCGATTACTCGCCCGGGCGGGTACTCGAGATCAGGTCGCGGCAGGTCGTGGCGCGAGTCGATTCTAGCGGTCCTCGAGCGCATGTATGCTTTGTCCGGTAAGCGGGATCGTGAGGCCTCACCGATGTCGCCACAGTACCTTATCGGTTCACGGGTTTGATGTATATGCTTTGATAGAGCCGTGTTCTACTCTGTACTATATATCTCACATTGTTGCTTGTAGGTTAGGGATTGAGCCTGAGTCCATAGAGCCTTTGGAGGTAGCTACGCAGGTGGGTGATTCGGTTGTAGCTCGGCGGGTATATAGAGCTTGTCTGTGACCATTTGATCGTCGGACCCTTGCCGACTTGATAGAGTTGGAGATGATTGACTTGACGTAATCATGGGGATGGATTGGCTAGCTTCTTGCTACGCCAATGTAGACCGCAGAGAGAGTAATGCAGTTCGATTTCACGAGGCCGGTTGTTGAGTGGGAAGGGAACGCGGTATCGCCGAAAGGTAGGTTTATTTCCTACCTCAAGGCTAGGAAGATGGTGCGAAGGGTATATCTACCATCTCGTTCGGGTGTTTGATCGAGGCTGCGGTACCAGATTTTGAGCAGTTCGATGGTCCGAGAGTTCTCGGGCGTGTTTCGAGCGACCTCCGGGTATCCTCCCGAGAGGAGATCGAGTTTTGTATAGATGTCTTTGCGGACACTCGGCTATTTCCATTCCGCCATACGAGGATGGCACCGCCGAGTTGAGAGAGTTGAAGGAGCGGTGAGTGATTTGTTGGAGAAGGGTTTCATCGCACCTAGTGTTTCTCCTGGGGCGCGGTATTGTTCGTGAAGAAGAAGGGCGGGGCAGCTGCGCATGTGTGTTGATTACAGCGGTGAACAAGGTGACCATTAAGACAGATACCCTCTTCCCGTGATTGATGATTTGTTCGATCGGTTGCGAGCGCGAGATGTTTTTTCCAAGATTGATCTGATCGGGCTATCATCGAGTTCGAGTTAGAGGTGGATGTCCCTAGATCGCATTCCGACGATGCGGGCATTATGAGTTCGGTCATGTCTTTTGGGTTGACAATGCTCGGCGGTATTCATGGAGTTGATGAACCGAGTGTTCAAACCATTTTGGACACGTTTGTGATAGTGTTCATTGATGATATCTTGGTTTATTCTCGCCAGAGCGGGAGCATGCGAGCATTTGAGGCTGTCTTGTGATTCTCGGGATCGGCTTTGTATGCGAAGTTTTCCAAATGTGAGTTTTGGTTGACTTGGTGGCTTTCTTGGGCACATTAGCCGGGGTTGATGGCATTCGAGTGGATACGGCCAATCGGCGATCGAGGACTTGGCCTAGACCTACTACTCCGACAGAGGTTCGCAGTTTTCTGGGCCTTGCAGGATATTATCGGCGGTTCGTGGAGAAGTTTGCTTCTATCTCTGCACCATTGACTAGGCTGACTCAGAAGGCAGCCAAGTTTCAGTGGACTGATGCTTGTGAGCAGGGTTTCCAGTTGCTAAAGGAGAAACTGACGACCGCCCCCGTTCTTACTCTTCCTGAGGGTCCAGATGGTTACGTGGTATATTGTGATGCGTCAGGCATCGGGTTGGGATGTGTGTTGATGCAGCAGGGCAGAGTTATAGCATACGCATCCCGACAGCTTAAGATGCACGAGAGGAACTACCCCACCCATGATTTGGAGCTGGCAGCGGTGATTCACGCTTTGAAGATCTGGAGGCACTATTTGTATGGGGTTCACGTGGATATTTATACAGACCACAAGAGCCTCCAGTATATCTTCACCGGAGGAGTGAACTTACGGCGAGACGGTGGTTAGAGTTGCTTAAGGATTATGACGTCGATATCTGTACCACCGGGAAGGCCAATGTTGTGCGATGCTCTTAGTCGTAGGTCGATGGGAGTCTATCGGAGTGCAGCGAGAGAGGAGGGCATGGTTCGTGATTTGCATCGGTTAGCGAGCCTTGGTGTCCGTTTGATTGATTACGATAGCGATGGGGTTAGGGTTCGTGAGGTTGCGAGTCTTCCATCGTCGAGGAGGTGAAGAAAGCGCGATTCGAGATCCGGTTTTGGCACGTTATCGTGATCTGACTCTCCGTGAGGGCAAGGGTCCTTTGAGGTAGCACGATGGGCGCTAAGGTTTGAGGCGGGTTGTGTGTTCCGGATGTTTGAGGACTTGGCGGAGTTCTTGGGAAGCACACGGCGCGCGTTACTCTATCCGTCGAGTCGACCAAGATGTACCACGACCTTAGATCGTGTATTGGTGGGATGGTTTGAAGAGGGCGTTGCGAGTTCGTAGCTCGGTGCGTGTTGTCGGCGGTGAAGGTAGAGCACGAGGCACGGTGGTTTTATTCTGACGATAGAGATCCCGACACGGAAGTGGGAGGTGATCAACATGGACTTCATCACGGGATTGCCTCGCACTCGGAGAGACATGATTCTATATGGGTTATCGTCGGCGGTGTGAAATCAGCCCACTTTCTTCCGTCGGGACGACTTTCTCGGTGAGGATTATGCGGGTGACATCAGAGATCGTCGGTGCATGGAGTCCCTATTTCGATCATATCGGACAGGAGCCCGGTTCTGGCTAACCAGAGTCCTTCCAGAGGGGTTTAGGGACGCAGTGAGCACGATCTTGCATTTCATCCACAGACAGACGGACGACGAGCGCACTATCCGAACTCTTGAGGATATCTGCGAGCTGTGTTATTCGACTGTGGTAGTGGGAGGATCACTTGCTGGTAGAGTTCACGTATAATAAGCTATCACTCTAGCATTCGAATGGCGCCGTATGAGGCTTTGTATGGGAGGAAGTGCGGTCGCCGATAGCATGGTTCGATGTGGGCGAGTACGATTAGTGGGACGAACTTGGTGCGGCGGTATGGATAAGGTGAAGCTTATCGAGGCGGCTATTGGCGGCTCAGAGTCGACAGAAGTCGTATGCAGATCATCGACGTCGACATCTGGAGTTCGCAGTTGATGATTGGGTTTTCCTGAAGGTGTCACCCATGAAGGGTGTGATGAGATTCGGGAAGAAGGGAAAACTCAGCCCAAGGTACATTGGGCCGTTTCAGATTGTCCGCAGGGTAGGCAAGGTTGCCTATGAGTTGGATCTGCCGTCCGATCTGGAGGCAGTGCATCCGGTTTTTCACGTATCTATCTTTGAGGAGATGTATCGGGGATCCATCTAGGGTACACCCGATTGACGATGTCCAGGTGACCGAGGGATTATCGTATGAGGAGATTCCCATAGCGATAGTCGATCGTCAGGTTAGGCGTCTGCGGACCAAGGACGTGGCTTCCGTCAAAGTCTTGTGGCGGAACGAGCTCAGGGAGGAGATGACGTGGGAAGCCGAGGATGGCATGAGGCAGAAGTATCCTCACCTATTCCCCACACCTCCAGGTAATTCACTTTCCTACTTGTAAATTTTCGTTATCGTTTTGCCTAAGTGTTGTTTTGTGGCCGTGTGTGGCATTTGCAACTGTTTAAGTTATGAAGAACCTTATCGTTATCTGTCTTGGGAAGGAACATTCGGGACGAATGTTTCTAAGGAGGGGAGAATGTTATACCCCGTATTTCCAGAGTATGTACGTAAGGGAATACGTCTGAGTTAGCCTTAAAAGTTAGGCTTGGACGAAAAATTATTGGGCACAACTCACAAGCGATTAGTTTTCGGCGAAGCGTTTCCACAGCTTTCGTAGGATAAATTCCGGCTATGTCATTTCTAATTTTTGCGGATTTTTCCGAGAGACGTAACACTTTGGACCAATGAGAGGGCGACACTTTCCACCCTCTCATTGGTGGACTTGTCACGGCAATAGGGCCGATTGGATGACAATCCTTGTCATAAAGTTGGTGTCACGACCCGAACCCGGGCCCGTGACCGGTGCCTTACCCCGGGCACCCAAGTAGACATACATCAGAGTAATCAGCGGAACATAAAGACAATACATGAAACCAGTGTAATAAGACAGTGAAATAAGAAGACAGGCTAACCAAAACGGTTACCTTCAGTATATATATAAATAGCAATTTTTTTTACATGAACAGTTTAATCCTTTTTACAAACCATGCCTGAAGCGATTACTACGGACCTCTAAGAATGATACGACAACAATGGCGGGACGGGGCCGCCAAACCTAAATGTAAACACTTACGGCGACGGGGACTATACCACGATAAGCCTCGGAGAAGCGGAGCTTCCCAACGCTGGCGTGACCACGAGAGCTAGGATCAACGGCGGTGTACCTCGACTGCGGCATGAGCGCGGCCCGAAGAGGTCGATCTGGCAGTGCAGAGTATGTGGCGAAAATACATCTGTAAATGAAATCATAGCGATCATATAAAGCGGGAGACATGTATGATAACCAACTACGATTTATAACAAGCGATCGTGTCAAGTCAGGGACTCACGCCCTCAAGTCATCACTCAAGTATAACAATGGGTCTCAGGCCCACAACATCAATCATGCCCGTGGAATACCTTCCTCCCTGCCGGCAGTCTATGATATAAAAGCACTAAGGACCACACATGAACACCAGGTCCACGTGTCATAATAAAGCATGCGGGGTAAGAATGCGAAGGCATAGCCGACTACTAAAAACCCACGGTACCAACAAGGTCATGAAGCGTATCATAAGATCTGTCTGGGCGTCACATGATCAAAGGCGGCCACTTGCGCGATGTCGATGTCTGCGTCTAACCACGGAACTCCGCGACTCCGCGTAGGCCAATCTCATCGGCCGCGTGAGGTATTCCCGCGTCGAGGTAGCTACTCCCGGCGTCGTCACGGACCGCGATCGCGTAGCCGCATGGACCGCGTGCCCGTAAGGGCGTGCACTAACACGGAACTCTCGTAGCTCGCGCATAGGCCGGGACTGCGTGAGGTATTCTCGAATCATAGGTCCATCGACACTTTGAGTCTACCCGCGTCGGAGGCGGCTTAACCCGGAATCATCTCGAGATGAATGCCACAATACTATCATAACGGTGATAGTTAATAAGCACAATCAAGAAACCCCGCCACAAACATCACAAGATACTAACACACGTAGCATCCCAACACGTTTACTTATCAACGCAATCAAGAAAGTATTACGGCTATCACAAATCAATACAATCAAGTTGTTCACACAAGGTACCTTACTATATGATTAACAAAATCGGGTTTTATCCCCAAAGTACTTCATACATTAACTCTTTAAAAGATCGTTACTTTCACAATGTCACACAATACGTAGTATAAAATAGAGTGACTATCCTTTTAAAGTAAATCAATTACTTCTCTTTGTAAAATCAAGTAGCATTCTTTTCCAATGATCAAGTTTGCCTAATTTCCAATGTTCAAGTTTCTCATTTTAGAAAGGTTTAGTAGTTCATAGTCTTATTCATTTGAGAATATAATTCTCCTTAAAACTATCGAGAAACATAAGTCTTATATGTGAGTAGGATATTCTTGTTTATAACAATCTTATTACAATGACCGTGATCTAGGAAATATCATTTTGTCTCATCTTAGCTTTTATGCGGATGGAAGTTTCTCTTGGTTTTAATAATACTTAATTAGTCAAAACATTTCCTCTTATTACTTATTTGCGGTGGTTTGTCGATACATTACGATTTCAAATCGATAAAATATTCTTAAGCCGTTATACCTAACTTCCCATAAAGCTAGTATAACTCTTAAGTTTTCAAAAACCAAGTATTACTTCTTCTTTCAAAATGATTCAAAAATCTTTTGAAATACTTCAAGTTCTTTATTAACACATAACAAGCGATTATAGTTCAAAGCGATTACCTTTTAAAAACCACATGTATTTTCTTACCAACATAAAGTCGTTATAACCAACTTCCCATAAAGTCGTTATAACACTTTATGTTTAAACAATCACATACATTTAGCACGTATGCGTCTACCGTACTACATAGTTCACACATATCATGCTAGAAGAGATAGGAAGAGGTTCACATACCTCGCGACGATTATCGACTAATAGCAAAGCGCTCAAGTACCTCAAACCGCGGCTACTCCTAAGCCAAGTAGATCGCGCCACGCATAGTACTTCCACCTATAAGGCCACAAGCGCTTATTAACATAAGGTCTCTTCGTAGAACATTCTCTGAGAAAATTCGCGCACCTCCCATGGCAGCGTAAATCTCTCTCTCTATCGGCGGCTACGAAGCCAACCGGGGTTATACATCTAACCTACGGTACAATTCTACTCACGGTACTCTTCACAAGTCTCATGTCTGACCCTAAGTAATTACGATTCGGTAATCTTCTTTAAATCTGAGCTTAAGTCGCGAGACATTGCCGTAAGTATTATTAATCGGGCTTAAGTCAAAAGACATTGCCAATAACTACGTTGATTCTATATATAGTATACTTCAACTATATATTCTAACAATATGTAATTTCCAATTACAATAGAGGACAAGATATTTACCTCAATAAGCCCATAATTATCCAAGTATAAAGTCGATCTGGGCAATCGTTTAGCTCGACTCGGCGCTCAACCAGCTCTAAACCACCCAGAAGTTCTAACCAACCACACAATACTCAACGGACTATGGAGATTTTTCTAGGGTTTCGGTTTTGTGACGGAAGGAAGTATAATAGTATTTACGGGCTTATCGTATAGGTATAACCTTAGAATCTGACAAGGTATATGGCTAAGGTAATTTGGGCATTATAACAATACTTTTGAGGTATTTCCATCAAGAGGGGGTATTATCTGAAAACAACTAGGCTAGGGGTACCCACGGCCACACCAAAGGGGAGGGAGGCTGCCGGCCACGAGGGCCTATCTAGGGAGGGCTCTTGGACGAGAGTCAATCAAGAGGGGTGGGGGAGGATTTCTAAGAATTAGAACATTTTAGTATGAATAAGTCTTCCAAAGGGGTGGTATTTATAGGCTAGCAAAGGCCAACCAATGGCGAGATCTTGCCAAGTGCAAGGCAAGTGTAGGGCGAATCTTGCCAAGTGCACCTTATCCATCTACCACAAAATATCCTACCAACCCTTGACCAACAATGGCCAATTCGTCCACCTCTTTTCTGTGACGTGCTCGATGGGAGGTGACAAGTGTCGCCCTCTCGTTAACCAAAAATGTTTCGTCTATCGGAAAAATCCATAAAATTAAAAATGACATAGCGGAAATTCCCTACGAAAGGCGTGAAAGCGTTTAGCGAAAACGACTCTAGCAAGGTGTTATGCACAAATAAAATTCGGCCAAGCACTTTAAGGCACAAACTTTTCTACGTACGTCCCCGCGTACATACTCAGGAAATACGAGGTATAACACTCTCCCCTCCTTAGAAACATTCGTCCCGAATGTTCCTTATAAGTCTCAAAACAAGCGGCGCAATATAGTCTTCACTACTATTCTTACGAGAACAATCACCGCCATTTGCACTGCGTAAATACTTACGTCAAAGTCCACGAGAAACACCTCTAATCATCACCACAAAACACTCCTCACCGGTCTAAAATATCTTCTTCCACACTTTCCAAACAAAAGAAATGATCACATCTATGCTCGCCATACATGCTCGCTTCTCTCTTTACTGTCGTAGATACCACTTTGTCACTTTGCGAGGCATTAACCTTACCGAGCGACCCGACAAATGGTACCACTTTTGTCCGCTGTCGCGAGCCTTGCTCGGCGACCCGACAAATGATGCCGGATGCGTGCGATCCACGAGGATGTCGTATACTCGAACTCTTTCCACATTTAAATCTGCTTGGTTTCCAAAACTTCGGGGCTACTATCTCTAACGTGGTCATCATTAAGTGGGAACACTCTGGATGGATCTCGATACTTTTCCGATCATAACAATCTGAAAGGCCAGGACGTCTGACCTCACAAGTCGGACGACAAAGCTAACATATAGGCAACTGGCCTATTCTTCACATGAACTCAAAGGGCCCCAAGTAACTCGGGCTAAGTTCCTCTGTATTCCAAACTCGTCACGCTGACGGGGTGGTACGCTTGAAGACCGGCCGTCGACACGAACTCTGGCGTCGTCGTAGATTATCCGCACAATTCCTGCGGTGCGAGAACTTCTTCTAGACAAGCCGCCTTATCCAGATCTGCTGGAACAAGCTGAACCAACTAATCGAACCTTGCCAACATCGAACCAATCGGCCAGCAATTTACACTTCGCCCTGCAAGGCTTCTGGCGATATCAGAACAACGAAATGGTAGCTTAAACACTTCCTCCAGGAGACAACAATCCCACGACTCCTACGAAATCCAGCATTTGGCGAGGCGAATGCGGTCGAGACTCGCTGAGTTCTTAACCTGCAGTAAACTTTTAGAAGGCGAAAAATAGCCTGACACGGGCTTCACATGCGACATAAGGTGAAGGTAGGCACCGTCATCCTTTCAACCGCCCGGATAACTCAACCACGGTAGAGTAAGCGGTCGAGCGAAGAACACGATGGGCTGCCCCGTCGACGACCACGGTCGAATGCATCCACGAACTGCGTCTGTTGGTTAGCGAACATGGGCCTAACACCCTCGTGACCTACCACGGCGGGACCACCAACTGACCCCACCACTGAACTGCGCGGGTTGACGCGGCGTGGCCTCAACCCGACCCGTGGCAGCGCGTCATACTAGCTCCCGGCAGGAACAATCTCACTAATCACGTTACGAAAACCTAGCGGTCTTCTTAGCTCAACTACCTCTTTCATTCCACACTACTAGGGACTGTCCCAACATAACTCATGTGCACTATGCACTCCGATAAAGTCAAACATAACACTACACCTTTTTCTCGAGATGGCCTGCTCACAAGGTCTCTGCGTATAAAGCTCTAAGGCTCACACTTTCTCTATCCCCAAAATCTTACTCGGTTAAACAACCGTGATTTCAAATCACAACTAACACCTTGCTATCGGAACATAGCACCTAAGGTATACTCACCTTATCACCTATACAAAACTACAGAGGTTAAGGATAGATCTATGTCTCTTCACTCCGCTTAGTCGTTCTAATCAAACACCCGTAGGCGCATAGCTAAGGAGATGACGAACTACCCGCGATCACGAAGGCTAAGTCCTCCCGCGAGGACACTCTTTCGACAACGGACCACGGCGGTCATAGGTGCGACGCGTACCAACTAAAAACGACATTCCACAGGATGGCGCGCCACGTGTGAACAGAAAAAGCGAATCGGATGGTTTGGAACTACGTGTAGGCGTGAGCGGAAGCTCTGCGGAGCTCGACCAACTCCGCGTACCGAGCGTCACGAAATTCGTGGAGGACCTCGCTGCCGGTGGATGTGCATAATCTAATCTGGCGGTGAGGCGACTCGCCTCAAAAGTTACTAAAGGACCTTGCGCTCGGCCTCTTACGGTGTCGCCGTTAACTGTCGATCTCTGCGTCTCGGCTGCTGCGCATAAGCGTGCGAGGCCATGCTCGAGCCTGGCGAAGAATTACTCTTGCACAACCCTCTTTTAGATAGTCCTCAAGACTCGCGGTACATCGGTATACTCTGGTAGCCAAATCTATAGCTAATGAGTCGCCTCTTTGCAATCTAAATTCTCTGTTCGATCGTGGGCGAAGGTTCATATATCATGGCGCGATGAGAAGCATTTGCCGCTGCCAAACTCTGCTGGGGCTAGTGGCGTCGCGAAATCCCGAATGAAGCACTACCTAGGTAAGGATTGGGCTGTGCCCTCGCAACCCTCTGAACTCTACTCGCGGCTCCTGCCATTGCCTAGCCTCACTGGGCGGGTTGCCCTACGCGGAGGCATAGCGGTAAGGGAAAGAAATCGTTAGATGGTCGACTTACAACCACGGCTCTAAGGCACGATCTCGAGTGAGAAGAATAGAAACCAATCCTAAAATATCCTATAGCCTCACGATTATTGGTGTGGTGCACAACACACCGATAATCAAGACTCTGCGGATCTGATGCATGTAGACACTTTCAGAGATTAAGCGCTCGATACCACTTTTGTCACGACCCGAACCGGGCGTGGCCGGTGCCTACCGGGCACCCAAGTAGACATACATCAGTGTCAGCGGAACATAAAGACAATACATGAAACGATGTAATAAGGCGGTGAAATAAGAAAACGAGCTAACCAGCGGTTACCTTGGTATATATATAAATAGCAATTTTTTTACATGAGCAGTTTAATCCTTTTTACAAACCACACTTGCGGTACTACGGACCTCAAGAATGATCGACAACAATGGCGGGGCGGGGCCAAACCACGAATGTAAACACTTACGGCGGCGAGGACTATACGTGATAAGCCTCGGAGAAAGCGGAGCTTCCCAAAGCTGAAGCGTGACCACGAGCTAGGATCAACGGCGGTGTACCTCGACTGCGGCATGAGCGCGGCCCGAAGAGGTCGATCTGGCAGTGCAGAGTATGTGGCGAAAATACATCACGTAAATGAAATCATAGCGATCATATAAAGCGGGAGACATGTATGATAACCAACTGATTTATAACAAAGCGATGTCAAGTTAGGGACTCGCGCCTCAAGTCATCACTCAAGTATAACAATGGGTCTCGGGCCCACAACATCAATCATGCGTGGAATACCTTCGCCATTGCCGGCGATCTATGATATAAAAGCACGAGGAACAGCATGAACACGGGTCCGCGTGTCATAATAAAGCTATGCGGGGTAAATGCGAAGGCATAGCCGACTACTAAAAACCCACGGTACCAACAAGGTCATGAAGCGTATCATAAGATCTGTCTAGGCGTCACATGATCAAAGGCCACTTGCGCGATATCGATGTGCGCGTCTAACCACGGAACTCCGCGACTCCGCGTAGGCCAATCTCGTCGGCCGCGTGAGGTATTCCCGCGTCGGTAGCTACTCCCGGCGTCACGGACGCGATCGCGCGCCACATGGACGCGTGCCCGTAAGGGCGTCACTAACACGGAACTCGTAGCTCGCGTAGGCCGGGACTGCGTGAGGTATTCTCGAATCATAGGTCCATCGACCGCTGAGTCTACCCGCGTCGGAGGCGACAACCGGAATCATCTCGAGATGAATGCCGCAATACTATCATAACGACCGATAGTTAATAAGCACAATCAAGAAACCGCTTCACAAACATCACAAGATACTAACACACGTAGCGTCCCACGTTTACTTATCAGCGCAATCAAGAAAGTATTGCGGCTATCACAAATCAATACAATCAAGTTGTTCACACAAGGTACCTTCTATATGATTAACAAAATCGGGTTTTATCCCCAAAGTACTTCATACATTAACTCTTTAAAAGATCGTTACTTTCACAATGTCACACAATACGTAGTATAAAATAGAGTGACTATCCTTTTAAAGTAAATCAATTACTTCTCTTTGTAAAATCAAGTAGCAACATTCTTTTCCAATGATCAAGTTTGCCTAATTTCCAATGTTCAAGTTTCTCATTTTAGAAAGGTTTAGTAGTTCATAGTCTTATTCATTTGAGAATATAATTCTCCTTAAAACTATCTGAGAAACATAAGTCTTATATGTGAGTAGGATATTCTTGTTTATAACAATCTTATTACAATGACCATGATCTAGGAAATATCATTTTGTCTCATCTTAGCTTATGCGGATGGAAGTTTCTCTTGGTTTTAATAATACTTAATTAGTCAAAACATTTCCTCTTATTAACTGCGGTGGTTTGTCGATACACGTTCGATTTCAAATCGATTAAAACATTCTTAAGCCGTTATACCTAACTTCCCATAAAGCTAGTATAACTCTTAAGTTTTCAAAAACCAAGTATTACTTCTTTCAAAATGATTCAAAAATCTTTTGAAATACTTCAAGTTCTTTATTAACACATAACAAGCGGTTATAGTTCAAAGCATTACCTTTTAAAAACCACGTGTATTTTCTTACCAACATAAAGTCGTTATAACCAACTTCCCATAAAGTCGTTATAACACTTTATGTTTAAACCAATCACATACATTTAGCACGTATGCGTCTGGTACTACATAGTTCACACGTATCATGCTAGAAGAGATAGGAAGAGGTTCACATACCTCGCGGCGATTATCGACTAATAGCAAAGCGCTCAAGTACCTCGAAGCCGGCTACTCCTAAGCCAAGTAGATCGCGCCACATAGTACTTCCACCTATAAGGCCACAAGGCGCTTATTAACATAAGGTCTCTTCGTAGAACATTCTCTGAGAAAATTCGGCACCTCCCACATGGCAGCGTAAATCTCTCTCTATCGAGGCGGCTACCAAGCCAGCGGGGTTATACATCTAACCCTAACAGTACAATTCTACTCACGGTACTACTTCACAAGTCTCTTATGTCTGACCCTAAGTAATTCTGATTCGATAATCTTCTTTAAATACGAGCTTAAGTCGCAAGACATTCTGCAGTAAGTATTATTCGGGCTTAAGTCAAAAGACATTGCCAATAACTACGTTCAGTTCTATATATAGTATACTTCAACTATATATTCTAACAATATGTAATTTCCAATTACAATAGAGGACAAGATATTTACCTCAATAAGCCCATAATTATCCAAGTATAAAGTCGATCACAGGCAATCGTTTAGCTCGACTCGGCGCTCCAACCCACTCTAAACCACCCTTAGAAGTTCTAACCAACTACACAATACTCAACGGACTATGGAGATTTTCTAGGGTTTGGTTTTTGTGTGGAAGGAAGTATAATAGTATTTACGGGCTTATCGTATAGGTATAACCTTAGAATCTGACAAGGTATATGGCTAAGGTAATTTGGGCATTATAACAATACTTTTGAGGGTATTTCCGTCAAGAGGGGGTATTATCTGAAAACAACTAGGCTGGGGGGTACCCCACACCAAAGGGGAGGGAGGCTCTGCCACGAGGGCCTATCTAGGAGGGCTCTTGGGCGAGAGTCAAACAAGAGGGAGGAGGATTTCTAAGACTTAGAACATTTTAGGATGAATAAGTCTTCCAAAGGGTGGTATTTATAGGCCTAGCAAAGGCCAACCAATGGCGAATCTTGCCAAGTGCAAGGCAAGTGTAGGGCAGATCTTGCCAAGTGCACCTTATCCATCTACCACAAAATATCCTACCAACCCCGCTTGACCAACAATGGCCAATTCGTCCACCTCTTTTACCTTGACGTGCTCCAATGGGAGGGTGACAAGTGTCGCCCTCTGGTTGGCCAAAATTGTTTCGTCTATCGGAAAAATCCGAAAAAATTAAAAATGACATAGCGGAAATTCCCTACGAAAGGCGTGAAAGCGTTTAAAAACGACTCTAGCAAGTGTTATGCACAAATAAAATTCGGCCAAGCACTTTAAGGCACAAACTTTTCTCGTCGTCCCAGCGTACATACTCGGAAATCTGGTATAACATTCTCCCCTCGCCGAAACATTCGTCGAATGTTCCTTATAAGTCTCAAAACAAGCGCGCCAATATAGTCTTCACTACTATTCTTACGAGAACAATCACGCCACAATGCACTGCGTAAATACTTACGTCAAAGTCCACGAGAAACACCTCTAATCATCACCACAAAACACTCTCATGAGGGTCTAAAATATACTTCTTCCACACTTTCCAAACAAAAGAAAACATCACATCTATTCTCGCCATACATCCTCGCTTCTCTCTATAAACGTAGTAGATACCACTTTGTCACTTTGCACGAGGCATTAACCTTCTCGGCGACCCGACAAATGGTACCACTTTTGTCCCTTTGTCGCGAGCCTTGCTCGACGACCCAACAAATGGTGCCGGTGCATGCGATCCACGAGGATGTCGTATACTCGAACTCTTTCCACATTTAAATCGCTTGGTTTCCAAAACTCGGGGCTACTATCTCTAACGTGGTCATCATTAAGTGGGAACACTCTGGATGGATCTCGATACTTTTCCGATCATAACAATACGAAAGACCGGACGTCTGACCTCCTAAGTCGGACGACAAAGCTAACATATAGGCAACTGGCCTATTCTTCACATGAACTCAAAGGGCCCAAGTAACTCGGGCTAAGTTCCTCTGTATTCCAAACTCGTCACTGACGGGGTGGTACGCTTGAAGACCGACCGTCGGCACGAACTCTAAGCGTCGTCGCCGATTATCGCACAATTCCTGCGAGCTGCGAACTTCTTCTAGACAAGCTTCGCTATCCACGATCTGTGGAACAAGCTGAACCAACTAAGCGAACCTTGCCAACATCAGACCAATCGGCCCAATTTACACTTCCTCCCTACACGGCTTCACATAGCGATATCCGAACACTGAAATGGTAGCTTAAACACTTCCTCCATAGGAGACAACAATCCCCCGACTACCTCTGAAATCCACGCATGGCGAGGCGAATGCGGTCTGAGACTCACGAGTTCTTAACCTGCTGGTAAACTTTTAGAAGGCGAAAAATAGCCCTGACACAGGCTTCATGCGACATAAGGTGAAGGTAGGCACCCGTCATCCTTTCAACCGCCGGATAACTCAACACGGTAAAGCGGTCGAGCGAAGAACACGATGGGCTGCCCCATCGACCGACCACCGGTCGAATAAATCCACGAACTCGTCTGTTAATGGTTAGCGAACATGGGCCTAACACCCTCGTGACCCTACCACAAGGCGGGACCACCACAACTGACCCGCCCACCACCAAAACTGCCGCGGGTTGACCCGCAACGTGGCCTCAACCCGACCCGGGAACGCGCATCATACTAGCTCCCCGAACCGGAACAATCTCACTAATCACGTTACGAAAACCTAGCGGTCTTCTTAGCTCAACTACCCTCTTTCATTCCACACTACTAGGGACCTGTCCCAACATAACTCATGTGCACTATGCACTCAGATAAAGTCAAACATAACACTACACCTTTTTCTCGAGATGGCCTCACCTCTAAGGTCTCTACGTATAAAGCTCTAAGGCTCACACTTTCTCTATCCCCCAAAATCTTACTCGGTTAAACAACCATGATTTCAAATCACAACTAACATACTGCTATCAGAACATAGCACCTAAGGTATACTCACCTTATCACTATACAAAACTACAGAGGTTAAGGATAGATCTATGTCTCTTGCTTCACTCCTTAGTCGTTCTAATCAAACTGCCCGTAGGCGCAGCTAAGGAGATGACGAACTACCCACCGATCACGAAGGCTAAGTCCTCCGCGAGGACACTCTTTCGACAACGACCACGGCGGTCATGGTGCGACGCGTACCAACTAAAAACGACATTCCAGGATGGCGCACGCCACGTGTGAACACCGAGAAAAAGCGAATCGGATGGCCGGAACTACGTGTAGGCGTGAGCGGAAGCTCGGAGCTCGACCAACTCCGCGTACCGAGCGTCACGAAATTCGTGGAGGACCTCATTGCTGCTGGTGGATGTGCATAATCTAATCTATTTGGTGAGGCGACTCGCCTCAAAAGTTACTAAAGGACCTTGCGCTCTGGCCTCTTACGGTGTCCTTCGTTAACACTGTCGATCTCTGCGTCTCGGCTGCTGCGCATAAGGCGTACGAGGCCATGCTCGAGCCTAAGCGAAGAATTACTCTTGCACAACCCTCTTTTAGATAGTCCTCAAGACTCGCGGTACATCGGTATACTCTCTGGGAGCCATATCTATAGCTAATGTAAGTCGCCTCTTTGCAATCTAAATTCTCTGTTCGATCGTGGGCGAAGGTTCATATCATGGCGCGATGAGGCTGCCGCTGCGTGCCAAACTCTGCTTGGGGCTAGTGGCGTCGCGAAATCCCGAATGAAGCACTACCTAGGTAAGGATTGGGCTGTGCCCTCGTGACCCTCTGAACTCTACTCGCGGCTCCGCCGGCTGCCTTGCCCTCACGGGCGGGTTGCCTGCGCGGAGGCATAGCGGTAAGGGAAAGAAATACGTTAGAGGTCCAACTTACAACACGGCTCTAAGGCACGATCTCGGAGTGAGAAGAATGAAACCAATCCTAAAATATCCTATAGCCTCACGATTATTGGTGTGGTGCACAACACGCGATAATCAAGACTCTTGGATACGATGCGTAGACACTTTCCGAGGATTAAGCGCTCACGATACCACTTTTGTCACGACCGAACCGGGCGTGGCCGGTGCCTACCGGGCACCCAGTAGACATACATCAGTGTCAGCGGAACATAAAGACAATACATGAAACGTGTAATAAGGCGGTGAAATAAGAAAGGCAGGCTAACCAAAGCGGTTACCTTCGGTATATATATAAATAGCAATTTTTTTACATGAGCAGTTTAATCCTTTTTACAAACCACGCCTGGCGATTACTCTGGACCTCTAAGAATGATACGACAACAATGGCGGGACGGGGCCCGCCAAACCCACGAATGTAAACACTTACGGCGACGGGGACTATACGGCGATAAGCCTCGGAGAAAGCGGAGCTTCCCAAACTGGCGTGACCACGAGCTAGGATCAACGGCGGTGTACCTCAACTGCGGCATGAGCGGCCCGAAGGAGTCGATCAACAGTGCAGAGTATGTGGCGAAAATACATCGTAAATGAAATCATAGCGATCATATAAAGCGGGAGACATGTATGATAACCAACTACGATTTATAACAAAGCGATCGTGTCAAGTTAGGGACTCGCCCTCAAGTCATCACTCAAGTATAACAATGGGTCTCGGGCCCACAACATCAATCATGCGTGGAATACCTTCCTCACTGCCGGCGATCTATGATATAAAAGCACCGAGAACACATGAACACGTGTCCCACGCGTGTCATAATAAAAGCATGCGGGGTAAATGCGAAGGCATAGCCGACTACTAAAAACCCACGGTACCAACAAGGTCATGAAGCGTATCATAAGATCTGTCTGAACCGTCACATGATCAAAGGCGGCCACTTGCGCGATATCGATGTCTGCGCGTCTAACCACGGAACTCCCGCGACTCGCGTAGGCCAATCTCGTCGGCCCGCGTGAGGTATTCCCGCGTCGGTAGCTACTCCGGCATCGTCACGGACTTCGCGATCGCGTAGGCCACATGGACGCGTGCCCATAAGGGCGTCACTAACACGGAACTCTCGTAGCTCGCATAGGCCCGGGACTGCGTGAGGTATTCTCGAATCATAGGTCCATCGACCGCTGAGTCTACCCGCGTCGGAGGCGACTTAACCCGGAATCATCTCGAGATGAATGCCACAATACTATCATAACGGCCCGATAGTTAATAAGCACAATCAAGGAAACCCGCACACAAACATCACAAGATACTAACACGTAGCATCCCAACACGTTTACTTATCAACGCAATCAAGAAAGTATTACGGGCTATCACAAATCAATACAATCAAGTTGTTCACACAAGGTACCTTCTACTATATGATTAACAAAATCGGGTTTTATCCCCAAGTACTTCATACATTAACTCTTTAAAGATCGTTACTTTCACAATGTCACACAATACGTAGTATAAAATAGAGTGACTATCCTTTTAAAGTAAATCAATTACTTCTCTTTGTAAAATCAAGTAGCAACATTCTTTTCCAATGATCAAGTTTGCCTAATTTCCAATGTTCAAGTTTCTCATTTTAGAAAGGTTTAGTAGTTCATAGTCTTATTCATTTGAGAATATAATTCTCCTTAAAACTATCTGAGAAACATAAGTCTTATATGTGAGTAGGATATTCTTGTTTATAACAATCTTATTACAATGACCATGATCTAGGAAATATCATTTTGTCTCATCTTAGCTTATGCGGATGGAAGTTTCTCTGGTTTTAATAATACTTAATTAGTCAAAACATTTCCTCTTATTAACGCTGCGGTGGTTTGTCGATACACATTACGATTTCAAATCGATAAAACATTCTTAAGCGTTATACCTAACTTCCCATAAAGCTAGTATAACTCTTAAGTTTTCAAAAACCAAGTATTACTTCTTCTTTCAAAATGATTCAAAAATCTTTTGAAATACTTCAAGTTCTTTATTAACACATAACAAGCGGTTATAGTTCAAAAGCGATTACCTTTTAAAAACCACATGTATTTTCTTACCAACATAAAATTTATAACCAACTTCCCATAAAGTCGTTATAACACTTTATGTTTTAAACCAATCACATACATTTAGCATGTACGTCTGCGTACTACATAGTTCACACATATCATGCTAGAAGAGATAGGAAGAGGTTCACATACCTCGCGACGATTATCGACTAATAGCAAAAGCGCTCCAAGTACCTCAAACCATGGCTACTCCTAAGCCAAGGAGATCGCGCCACGCATAGTACTTCCACCTATAAGGACACAAGCCGCTAATTAACAGAAGGTCTCTGCGTAGAACATTCTCTGAGAAAATTCGACACCTCCCCACATGACAGTAAATCTCCTCTCTATCGGTAGGCTACCAAGCCAACAGGGGTTATACATCTAACCCTAGCAGGTACAATTCTACTCCACGGTACTACTTCACAAGTCTCTTTGTAATACAACCTAAGTAATTCTGATTCGGTAATCTTCTTTAAATACGGGCTTAAGTCGCGAGACATTGCAGTAAGTATTATTCGAGCTTAAGTCAAAAGACATTGCCAATAACTACGTTCGATTCTATATATAGTATACTTCAACTATATATTCTAACAATATGTAATTTCCAATTACAATAGAGGACAAGATATTTACCTCAATAAGCCCATAATTATCCAAGTATAAAGTCGATCTGGGCAATCGTTTAGCTCGACTCAGGCGCTCCAACCCACTCTAAACCACCCTTAGAAGTTCTAACCAACTTCTACACAATACTCAACGGACTATGGAGATTTTCTAGGGTTTGGTTTTTGTGACGGAAGGAAGTATAATAGTATTTACGGGCTTATCGTATAGGTATAACCTTAGAATACAACAAGGTATATGGCTAAGGTAATTTGGGCATTATAACAATACTTTTGAGGTATTTCCATCAAGAGGGGGTATTATCTGAAAACAACTAGGCTAGGGGTACCAGTGCACCAAAGGGGAGGGAGGCTCTCGGCCTGAGGGCCTATCTAGGGAGGGGGCTCTTGGGCGAGAGTCAAACAAGAGGAGGGGAGGATTTCTAAGACTTAGAACATTTTAGGATGAATAAGTCTTCCAAAGGGATGGTATTTATAGGCCTAGCAAAGGCCAACCAATGGCCAAGATCTTGCCAAGTGCAAGGCAAGTGTAGGGCCAAGATCTTGCCAAGTGCACCTTATCCATCTACCACAAAATATCCTACCAACCCCTTGACCAACAATGGCCAATTCGTCCACCTCTTTTACATGGCGTGCTCGATGGGAGGGTGACAAGTGTCGCCTCTCGTTGGCCAAAAATGTTCGTCTCTCGGAAAAATCAGCAAAAATTAAAAATGAAATAGCGGAAATTCCCTACGAAAGTGTGAAAGCGTTTACTAAACACGACTCTAACCGGGTGCTATGCACAAATAAAATTCGGCCAAGCACTTTAAGGCACAAACTTTTCTACGTACGTCCCCGCGTACATACTCAGGAAATACGGGGTATAACAGTTGGATAGATATTTTGTGTGCAAGTTGGCTAGGTACACTTGCCCTAATCTTGACCTTACACTTGCCTAGCACTTGGCTAAATCTTGGCCATTGGTTGGCCATGTCTTGACCTATAAATACCCCTCTTGAGATGAAGAGTTCTTCATCCACTAAAGCTTTCAAGTCTTGAAAAATCCTCCCCTCTCCCTTGTGAGCAATTCGTCCAAACACCCCTCCCCCTTTGAGTGAAGTTTTGGCCGAGGCCCTTCCCCCCTCTAGCCTAGCCGAAACCTACCCCCCCTCCCTTGGTAGAAAAGTTGCCTTCTAGTATTGTTATAATGCCCAATTTAACCTAGCCCAAATTCCGTAGTACTTAGTAGAAGTTGTGGGAAACTTCTAAGGATTCTTGGAGCGCCTTGGAGCTTTGGATTAGGAGCTAAACCTCGCTCAGGATCGACTTTTTACTTGGATATTATTGGGCTTATCGAGGTAAATAATCCTAACCCTCTTTTGTAATTAGAGAATGCATACTGTAGAAGTATTGAGATAAGTATAAATACTTAGGAGGTTATTAAGACTAGAATTGAACTGTCACACCTTAGAAGGGTATACAAGCAGAATATCCGATCAGTACTTACATAGAATTTGTTTTCCTGATGAACTTATATAGCTCACCGGGTAGGGTTGTGCTGCCCGACTTTCCGTAGAATTGAGGACCCTCTGTTTAGAATGACCTACAGAATAGTCTAGACTTTGATAGATGTCTGTGACTATTATAGGCTGATTCTCTGTACGACATACTCGACTTGGCGGTGGATTTCGTAGAAGGTATGTGATTCTTCCTATACTCTGAGCATGATATTTTAAGTATATATAGTGCAGTGACGTACATATGATGTCGGCAATGTCTTTTGACTTAAGCTGAATAATAAGAACCTTGAAGTATGTCAAAAGAATAATGAATCATTTTAACGTAAGAGTAATAGTTGGTGTTAAAACAAAAGCTTAAGAGTTATACTAGCTTTATGGGAAGTAGGTATAACAACCTAAGAACGATAAAAGGCATTTACTTGTTTGTTTATAAAAGCCTTGTATTGCTTTCTTAAGTGTAGTAAGATTGGTTGATAGGTAGACATACTATGATCTTTGCGTGTGTTAAATGCCTTGTAATGTGTGAAAGGGGTCATTCTTGCTTGTGCTTACGTTGCTAACGGTAAGTCCGTTGTCTTGTTATTGTATCACCTACCCTCGACTTGTTATCAGGGCTTGCCACCCTTGATGCGGTCTATACGGCCTATGCGGTCTATGAGACTATGCGGAGCTGCGGTATGCTCGAGATTGATCATTCGGGTGTTTAGCCCGATCACGGGGATGCCTATGCGGTCCGTAGGACTATCACGGTCTTTTGAGGCTATGCGGTGCGGAAGTCGGGAGAAGTGCAGGGCTAGCTACCCCGTCACGGGAATACCTCATGCGGGTCTGTGTGTGACCTATGCGGACTGCGGAAGTCCAGGACTAGGCACGCAGAATGATACTATGGGCGGTTGGCCTTGCTTCGATTCATTCGCGGCCTAGACTAGACCTGTTACAGTTTTCCTATTACTGTTATTGTTGTGATGTGGCACTATGTGCAATTGAACTGAATATATTTGTGAAAAGGTTTTAAATACCTTGATTTCATTTAAAGTACTTTATAGTTTCACATACTTGGTACCTGTTGTACTGACCTCGCCCGAAGTGCGTTCATCATGCCAGTTCTAGAGAAGCGGTGCTAGATCCACATCCTTAGGATCTCTACATTGGTGTCGGGAGCTCACTCTCTCGGAGGCTCTACTTTTGGGTATGATCTCCTGTTGTAGATAGTTGTGTCTGATCGGGGTATGGCGGGCCCTGTCCGCCATAGTTGTTATTTCCTTAAGTGCATAGTCATGTTTATGCAGTTGGGATGTAGCTGCAAAAACTTGGTTTATGTATATATGCGAAAAGGCAACCTTTTCATCGAGATAAAATGTTCTAGTTATATCATGTTTCATGTCTTGTTTTATATTCCGTGATTGTTCTCGATGTATGACTACTTGGGTGCGGGTAAGGCACGATCCACGAGCCGGGCAGTCGTGACAAAAGTGGTATCGAGCGATTAATCCTCGGAAAGTGTCTGAGGCCGTATCTAGTAGAGTCTTGATTATCGGTGTGTTGTGCACCACACCAATAATCGAGAGGCTATAGGATATTTAGGATTGGTTTCCATTCTTCTCACTCTGAGATCGTGCTTTAGAGGCATGTTATAGGTTGGACCCTCTAACGCATTCCTTTCTATGTGAGATATGCCTCACGTAAGGCAACCCGGGCGAGAAGGGCAAGCGGCGTAGGAGGCTGCTAGTGTGACACCCGAGTCACGAGGCTCGAGCCAGGCTATACGAGAGGCGGCGAGTTCTATGACACGCCCGGCCCAGCGAGACGCGATACCAGCCTCGCATCCCTCGGCCGGGCGAGAGGTTAGGGTACAAGAGATGGCGATTACTAGCCAAGGTCGTGGCGGATATGAGAGAGGTTTGAGGCGGCCATTCGGTTCGATTCCGGCTCGGTAGTACCGTTGTTCACGAGGCGGATAGCTTGAGGCTACGGGACTTCTGAGTTGTAGCCGCGAGTTTCTGGGTCTAGACGCAGGATGATCGCGAGGAGTTCATCCGTCGATTCTGAAGGATTATGCGGGTGGTCAAGGCTTGGACCGAGTCTGTGACATTCGGTTCGCGTCGGCTGCGTGATACGCGATCGATTGGTTCGATTCATGGGAGCTTTCGGGAGAGCATGCACCTCAGCAGTATGGGATGAGTTTTGAGGCTTTTCTCACACACTTCTTGCCTCGCGGATGAGGAGGCACGATCGACAATTTTTATTCTTGCGAGGCGGGGAGGGCCTTGCGATTAGAGAGTACAATGTCGAGTTTTATTCATTGGCTCGATATGTTCCTGCCAGTAGCGAATATGGAGGACCGGGTGCATCGCTACGTCACGGGCTGAAGCGACTATATGGCGAGTCTTGTGCGGGTGTGTCCTTCAGCCGAGCATGGACATTACAGTATGCGAGCTCATGCATTGGGATGCGAGGCGTAGAGACCGCCGGGTAGCCGATATCAGCGGCGAGAAGAAGGCGGGGCGGCGGTTCTTTTGGTGGTTCGGGGTGGGCAGCATCAGAAGTCGATTGCACCACACCGGCTCGAGCACTCCTACATCATTTTCGATGATGGCCCAGGCGATCGGGGCGGTCGGGGCGGGACTTGATTTCGAGGGTAACGGGGCTAACCGTTCGAGGTGCATTCGGTGTGCCCGTTGTGGTAGATTCCATTGCGGGGCTGTTATGCTACTACGGAACTTGCCATACTTGTGGCGAGGTCATTCGCGAGTTTGCCGAAGCGTGGCGGGGGTAGGGCCCGGCTACGAGTGCATTGTCGCTTCTTCATCCCCCATTGTTACTCGCCCGGGCGGTACTCGAAGATCGGCCAGTCGCGGCAGGTCGTGGCGCGAGTCGATTCTAGCGGTCCTCGAACGCATTTATGCTTTGTCGGTAAGCGGGATCGGGAGGCCTCACCGATGTCGTCGCAGTACCTTATCGGTTCTGGGTTTGATGTATATGCTTTGATAGATCGGGTTCTACTCTGTCTATATATCTCCACTTGTTGCTAGTAGGATAGGGATAGAGCACGAGTCCATGGACCGCTTCGAGGTAGCTACGCAGGTGGGTGATTCGGTGGTAGCTCGGCGGGTATATAGAGCTTGTCTGTGACCATTCTGATCGTCGGACCACTTGCGACTTGATAGAGTTGGAGATGATTGACTTGACGTAATCATGGGGATGGATTGGCTAGCTTCTTGCTACGCCAATGTAGACTGAGAGAGAGAGTAGTGCAGTTCGATTTCTGAGGCCGGTTGTTGAGTGGGAAGGAGCGGTATCGCCGAAAGGTAGGTTTATTTCCTACCTCAAGGCTAGGAAGATGGTGCGAGAAGGGTATATCTACCATCTCGTTCGGGTGTTTGATCACGAGGTGCGGTACCAGATTTTGAGCAGTTCGATGGTCAGAGTTCTCGGGCGTGTTTCAGACGACCTCCGGGTATCCTCACGAGAGGAGATCGAGTTTTGTATAGATGTCTTTGCCGGACACTCGGCCTATTTCCATTCCGCCATACGAGGATGGCACCGCCGAGTTGAGAGAGTTGAAGGAGCGGTGAGTGATTTGTTGGAGAAGGGTTTCATCGGACCTAGTGTTTCTCCAGAAGCGGTATTGTTCGTGAAGAAGAAGGGCGGGGCCAGCGCATGTGTGTTGATTCTGACGGTGAACAAGGTGACCATTAAACGGATACCCTCTTCCCGGGATTGATGATTTGTTCGATCGGTTGCGAGAACGCGAGATGTTTTTCAAGATTGATCTACGATCGGGCTATCATCGAGTTCGAGTTAGAGAGGTGGATGTCCCTAGGATCGCATTCGGACGATGCGGGCATTATGAGTTCGTGGTCATGTCTTTTGGGTTGACAATGCTCGTGGTATTCATGGAGTTGATGACCGAGTGTTCAAACCATTTTTGGACACGTTTGTGATAGTGTTCATTGATGATATCTTGGTTTATTCGCTCGAGCGAGGAGCATGCGGGCATTTGAGGCTGTCTTGTGATTCTCGGGATCGGCGGTGTATGCGAAGTTTTCCAAATGTGAGTTTTGGTTGACTTGGTGGCTTTTCTTGGGCACATTGCCGGGTGATGGCATTCAGTGGATACGGCGAATCGAGGCGATCGGGACTTGGCCTGACCTACTACTCAGGCGAGAGGTTCGCGATTTTACGGGCCTTGCGAGGATATTATCGGTTCGTGGAGAAGTTTGCTTCTATCTACGCACCATTGACTAGGTGACTCGAAGGCGGCCAAGTTTGATGGTGATGCTTGTGGCGGGGTTTCCATTGCTAAAGGAGAATCGGCGGCCGCCCGTTCTTACTCTTCCCGAGGTCGGATGGTTACGTGGTATATTGTGATCGTCGGGCATCGGGTTGGGATGTGTGTTGATGCAGCGGCGAGTTATAGCATACGCGTCCGGCGACTTAAGATGCACGAGAGGAACTACCCCCATGATTTGGGTGGCGGCGGTGATTCACGCTTTGAAGATGCGGAGGCACTATTTGTATGGGGTTCACGTGGATATTTATACAGACCACAAGAGCCTCGGTATATCTTCACGGAGGAGGAGTGAACTTACGGCGAGGCGGTGGTTAGAGTTGCTTAAGGATTATGGCGTCGATATCTGTACCACCGGGAAGGCAATGTTGTGGCGTATGCTCTTAGTCGTAGGTCGATGGGAGTCTATCGGAGTGCGGCGGAGAGGAGGGCATGGTTCGTGATTTGCATCGATTAGCGAGCCTTGGTGTCCGTTTGATTGATTACGATAGCGGTGGGGTTAGGGTTCGTGAGGTTGCGAGTCTTCCATCGTCGAGGAGGTGAAGAGCAACGATTCGAGGATCCGGTTTTGGCACGTTATCGTGATCTGACTCTCGTGAGGGCAAGGGTCCACGAGGTAGCACGATGGGACGCTAAGGTTTGAGGGCGGGTTGTGTGTTCGGATGTTTGAGGACTTGGCGTGAGTTCTTGGGGAAGCACACGGTAGCGGCGTTACTCTATCCATCGAGTCGACCAAGATGTACCACGACGCCAGATCTGTGTATTGGTGGGATGGTTTGAAGAGGGGCGTTGCGAGTTCGTAGCTCGGTGCGTGTTGTCGGCGGTGAAGGTAGAGCACGAGAGGCACGGTGGTTTATTCTGACGATAGAGATCCCGACACGGAAGTGGGAGGTGATCAACATGGACTTCATCACGGGATTGCCTCGCACTCGGAGGAGACATGATTCTATATGGGTTATCGTCGACGGTGGTGAAATCAGCCCACTTTCTTCCGTCGGGGCGACTTTCGGTGAGGATTATGCGGCATGTACATCAGAGAGATCGTCGGTGCATGGAGTCCTATTTCGATCATATCGCATGAGGAGCCCGGTTCGGCTAACTTCGAGGTCCTTCGAGAGGGTTTAGGGGCAGTGAGCACGAGTCTGCATTTCATCCACAGACAGACGGACAGGCGAGCGCACTATCGGACTCTTGAGGATATCTGCGAGCTGTGTTATTGACCGAGTAGCGGGAGGATCACTTGCATTGGTAGAGTTCGCGTATAATAACGGCTACCACTCTAGCATTCGGATGGCGCCGTATGAGGCTTTGTATGGGAGGAAGTGCGGTCGCCGATAGCATGGTTCGATGTGGGCGAGGTACGATTAGTGGGACGGACTTGGTGCGGCGGTGTGGATAAGGTGAAGCTTATCAGGCGGCTATTGATGGCTGAGTCGGCGAAGTCGTATCACGGATCATCGGCGTCGACATCCGAGTTCGCGATTGATGATTGGGTTTTCTGAAGGTGTCACCCATGAAGGGTGTGATGAGATTCGGGAAGAAGGAAAACTTCGGCCAAGTACATTGGGCGTTTGCATTGTCGCGAGGTAGGCAAGGTTGCCTATGAGTTGGATCTGCCGTCCGATCTGGAGGCAGTGCATCCGGTTTTTCACGTATCTATGATGAGGAGATGTATCGGGATCCATCTAGGGTACACCCGATTGGCGATGTCGGTGTGACAGGGTTTATCGTATGAGGAGATTCCCATAGCGATAGTCGATCGTCGAGTTAGGCGTCTGCGGACCAAGGACGTGGCTTCCGTCAAAGTCTTGTGGCGGAACGAGCTCAGGGAGGAGATGACGTGGGAAGCCGAGGATGGCATGAGGCAGAAGTATCCTCACCTATTCCCCACACCTCCAGGTAATTCACTTTCCTACTTGTAAATTTTCGTTATCGTTTTGCCTAAGTGTTGTTTTGTGGCGTGTGTGGCATTTGCAACTGTTTAAGTTATGAAGAACCTTATCGTTATCTGTCTTGGGAAGGAACATTCGGGACGAATGTTTCTAAGGAGGGGAGAATGTTATACCCCGTATTTCCAGAGTATGTACGTAAGGGAATACGTCTGAAGGTTAGCCTTAAAAGTTAGGCTTGGGCGAAAAATTATTGGGCCTGACTCACAAAGCGATTAGTTTTTCCGACGAAACGTTTCCACGACTTTCGTAGGATAAATTCGGCTATGTCATTTCTAATTTTTGCGGATTTTTAGAGACGTAACACTTTGGACCAATGAGAGGGCGACACTTTCCACCCTCTCATTGGTGGACTTGTCACGGCAATAGGGCCGATTGGATGACAATCCTTGTCATAAAGTTGGTGTCACGACCCGAACCCGGGCCCGTGACCGGTGCCTTACCCCGGGCACCCAAGTAGACATACATCGAGTAATGTCGGAACATAAAGACAATACATGAAACGATTGTAATAAGACGGTGAAATAAGAAAGCGAGCTAACCAAAGCGGTTACCTTGGTATATATATAAATAGCAATTTTTTTACATGAACAGTTTAATCCTTTTACAAACCACGCCCACAGCGATCTACTGAGACCTAAGAATGATACGACAACAATGGCGGGGCGGGGCCCAAACCACGAATGTAAACACTTACGGCGACGGGGACTATACCACCGATAAGCCTCGGAGAAAGCGGAGCTTCCCAATGGCTGTGACCACGAGAGCTAGGATCAACGGCGGTGTACCTCGACTGCGGCATGAACGCGGCCCGAAGGAGTCGATCTGGCAGTGCAGAGTATGTGGCGAAAATACATCACGTAAATGAAATCATAGCG
This sequence comes from Przewalskia tangutica, assembly GCA_029844215.1. Lineage (NCBI taxonomy): Eukaryota > Viridiplantae > Streptophyta > Magnoliopsida > Solanales > Solanaceae > Przewalskia > Przewalskia tangutica. Next base: position 69,061,124 of record CM056726.1, read on the forward strand.
ATCATATAAAGCGGGAGACATGTATGATAACCAACTACGATTTATAACAAAGCGATCGTGTCAAGTTAGGGACTCGCCCTCAAGTCATCACTCAAGTATAACAATGGGTCTCGGGCCCACAACATCAATCATGCGTGGAATACCTTCCTCGCTTGGCGATCTATGATATAAAAGCACCAAGGAACACACATGAACACGGGTCCACGCGTGTCATAATAAAGCATGCGGGGTAAATGCGAAGGCATGGCGACTACTAAAAACCCACAGTACCAACAAGGTCATGAATCGTATCATAAGATCTGTCTGAGGCGTCACATGATCAAAGGCGGCCCACTTGCGCGATATCGATGTCGCGTCTAACCACGAACTCCGCGACTCGCGTAGGCCAATCTCATCGGCCGCGTGAGGTATTCCCGCGTCGAGGTAGCTACTCCGGCGTCGTCACGGACTTCGCGATCCGCGTAGCCCACGTGGACCGCGTGCCCATAAGGACATACACTAACACGGAACTCGTAGCTCGCGCATAGGCCGGGACTGCATGTGGTATTCTCGAATCATAGGTCCATCGACCGCTGAGTCTACCCGCGTCGGAGGCGGCTTAACCCGGAATCATCTCGAGATGAATGCCACAATACTATCATAACGACCGATAGTTAATAAGCACAATCAAGGGAAACCCGCACACAAACATCACAAGATACTAACACACGTAGCATCCCAACACGCGTTTACTTATCAACGCAATCAAGAAAGTATTACGGGCTATCACAAATCAATACAATCAAGTTGTTCACACAAGGTACCTTCTATATGATTAACAAAATCGGGTTTTTATCCCCAAAGTACTTCATACATTAACTCTTTAAAAGATACGTTACTTTCACAATGTCACACAATACCCGTAGTATAAAATAGAGTGACTATCCTTTTAAAGTAAAACAATTACTTCTCTTTGTAAAATCAAGTAGCAACATTCTTTTCCAATGATCAAGTTTGCCTAATTTCCAATGTTCAAGTTTCTCATTTTAGAAAGGTTTCGTAGTTCATAGTCTTATTCATTTGAGAATATAATTCTCCTTAAAACTATCTGAGAAACATAAGTCTTATATGTGAGTAGGATATTCTTGTTTATAACAATCTTATTACAATGACCATGATCTAGGAAATATCATTTTGTCTCATCTTAGCTTCTATGCAGATGAAAGTTTCTACTGGTTTTAATAATACTTAATTAGTCAAAACATTTCCTCTTATTAACGCTGCAGTGGTTTGTCGATACATTCGATTTCAAATCGATAAAACATTCTTAAGCGTTATACCTAACTTCCCATAAAGCTAGTATAACTCTTAAGTTTTTCAAAAACCAAGTATTACTTCTTCTTTCAAAATGATTCAAAAATCTTTTGAAATACTTCAAGTTCTTTATTAACACATAACAAGCCAGTTATAGTTCAAAACAGTACCTTTTAAAAACCACATGTATTTTCTTACCAACATAAAGCTGTTATAACCAACTTCCCATAAAGTCGTTATAACACTTTATGTTTTAAACCAATCACATACATTTAGCACGTATGCGTCTGCCGTACTACATAGTTCACACATATCATGCTAGAAGAGATAGGAAGAGGTTCACATACCTCGCGACGATTATCGACTAATAGCAAAGCGCTCAGTACCTCAAACCGCGGCTACTCCTAAGCCAAGTAGATCGCGCCACGCATAGTACTTCCACCTATAAGGCCACAGCGCTTATTAACATAAGGTCTCTTCGTAGAACATTCTCTGAGAAAATTCGGCACCTCCCCATGACAGCGTAAATCTCTCTCTATCGAGGCTGCTACCAAGCCAACCGGGGTTATCATCTAACCCTACAGTACAATTCTACTCCACGGTACTACTTCACAAGTCTCTTTATGTCTGACCTAAGTAATTCTGATTCGGTAATCTTCTTTAAATCTGAGCTTAAGTCGCAAGACATTCGCGTAAGTATTATTCGGGCTTAAGTCAAAAGACATTGCCAATAACTACGTTCGATTCTATATATAGTATACTTCAACTATATATTCTAACAATATGTAATTTCCAATTACAATAGAGGACAAGATATTTACCTCAATAAGCCCATAATTATCCAAGTATAAAGTCGATCCTGGGCAATCGTTTAGCTCGACTCAGGCGCTCCAACCCACTCTAAACCACCCTTAGAAGTTCTAACCAACTTCTACACAATACTCCAAACGGACTATGGAGATTTTTCTAGGGTTTCGGTTTTTGTGGAAGGAAGTATAATAGTATTTACGGGCTTATCGTATAGGTATAACCTTAGAATACAACAAGGTATATGGCTAAGGTAATTTGGGCATTATAACAATACTTTTGAGGTATTTCCGTGAGAGGGGGTATTATACGAAAACAACTAGGCTAGGGGTACCCAGGCCACACCAAAGGGGAGGGGAGGCTCTCGGCCACAAGGGCCTATCTAGGGAGGGCTCTTGGGCGAGAGTCAAACAAGAGGGGAGGAGGATTTCTAAGACTTAGAACATTTTAGGATGAATAAGTCTTCCAAAGGGTGGGTATTTATAGGCCTAGCAAAGGCCAACCAATGGCCAAGATCTTGCCAAGTGCAAGGCAAGTGTAGGGCGAATCTTGCCAAGTGCACCTTATCCATCTACCACAAAATATCCTACCAACCCCGACCAACAATGGCCAATTCGTCCACCTCTTTTACCGTAACGTGCTCCAATGGGAGGGTGACAAGTGTCGCCCGCTGGTTGGCAAAAATGTTTTCGTGTCTCGGAAAAATCCGCAAAATTTAAAATTGACATAGCGGAAATTCCCTACGAAAGTGAAAACGTTTACAAAACGACTCTAACAAGGTGTTATGCACAAATAAAATTCGACCAAGCACTTTAAGGCACAAACTTTCTACGTCGTCCGCGTACATACTCGGAAATACGGTATAACATTCTCCTCGCCCGAAACATTCGTCGAATGTTCCTTATAAGTCTCAAAACAAGCGGCGCCAATATAGTCTTCACTACTATTCTTACGAGAACAATCACCGCAATTTGCACTGCGTAAATACTTACGTCAAAGTCCACGAGAAACACCTCTAATCATCACCACAAAACACTCTCACCGGTCTAAAATATACTTCTTCCACACTTTCCAAACAAAGAAATGATCACATCTATGCTCGCCATACATGCTCGCTTCTCTCTTTACTCGTCGTAGATACCACTTTGTCACTTTGCGAGGCATTAACCTTCTCGAGCGACCCGACAAATGGTACCACTTTTGTCCCTTTGTCGCGAGCCTTGCTCGACGACCCAACAAATGGTGCCGGATCGCATGCGATCCACGAGGATGTCGTATACTCGAACTCTTTCCACATTTACGATCTTGCTTGGTTTCCAAAACTTCGGGGCTACTATCTCTAACGTGGTCATCATTAAGTGGGAACACTCTGGATGGATCTCGATACTTTTCCGATCATAACAATACGAAAGACCGGACGTCTGACCTCCTAAGTCGGACGACAAAAGCTAACATATAGGCAACTGGCCTATTCTTCACATGAACTCAAAGGGCCCAAAGTAACTCGGGCTAAGTTCCTCTGTATTCCAAACTCGTCACACCCAACCCGGTGGTACCTTCGAAGACCGACCGTCGGCACGAACTCTGGCGTCGTCGCCGATTATCCGCACAATTCCTGCAGTGCGAACTTTCTAGACAAGCTTCGCCTATCCGATCTGCTAGAACAAGCTGAACAACTAATCGAACCTTGCCAACATCGAACCAATCGGCCGACAATTTACACTTCCGCCCTCTGAGGCTTCACAAAGCGATATCCGAACAACGAAATGGTAGCTTAAACACTTCCTCCATAGGAGACAACAATCCCCACGACTACCTCGAAATCCAGCGCTGGCGAGGCGAATGCGGTCTGAGACTCACTGAGTTCTTAACCTGCACAGTAAACTTTTAGAAGGCGAAAAATAGCCTGACACAGGCTTCATGCGACATAAGGTGAAGGTAGGCACCGTCATCCTTTCAACCGCCGGATAACTCAACACACGGTAAATCCGGTCGAGCGAAGAACACGATGGGCTGCCCCATCGACCGACCACCGGTCGAATCGTCCACGAACTCGTCAGTTGGTTAGCGAACATGGGCCTAACACCCTCGTGACCCTACCACTGGCGGGACCACCACAACCGACCCCACCACCAAACCTGCCGCGGGTTGACCCGCAACGTGGCCTCAACCCGACCGGCCGCGCGCGTCATACTAGCTCCCGAACGGAACAATCTCACTAATCACGTTACAAAAACCTGGCGGTCTTCTTAGCTCAACTACCCTCTTTCATTCCACACTACTAGGGACTGTCCCATAACTCATGTGCACTATGCACTCAGATAAGGGTCAAACATAACACTACACCTTTTTCTCGAGATGGCCTGCTCTCACAAGGTCTCTACGTATAAAGCTCTAAGGCTCACACTTTCTCTATCCCCAAAATCTTACTCGGTTAAACAACCATGATTTCAAATCACAACTAACACCTTTGCTATCGAACATAGCACCTAAGGTATACTCACCTTATCACCTATACAAAACTACAGAGGGTTAAGGATAGATCTATGTCTCTTCTTCACTCCTTAGTCGTTCTAATCAAACCTGCCCGTGAGGCGCATAGCTAAGGAGATGACGAACTACCGCGATCACGAAGGCTAAGTCCTCCGCGAGGACACTCTTTCGACAACGCACCACGACGGTCATAGCCGTGCGACACGTACCAACTAAAAACGACATTCCAGGATGGCGCTGCCACGTGTGAACACCGAGAAAAAGCGAATCGGATGGTGGAACTGCGTGTAGGCGTGAGCCGGAAGCTGCGGAGCTCGACCAACTCCGCATACCCGAGCGTCCACGAAATTCGTGGAGGACCTCATTGCTTGGTGGATGTGCATAATCTAATCTCTTTGGTGAGGCGACTCGCCTCAAAAGTTACTAAAGGACCTTGCTCTGGCCTCTTACGGTGTCGCCGTTAACTGTCGATCTCTACTGCGTCTCGGCTGCTGCGCATAAGCCCGCATACGGCCATGCTCAAGCCTAATCGAAGAATTACTCTTGCACAACCTCTTTTAGATAGTCCTCAAGACTCGCGGTACATCGGTATACTCTCTGGTAGCCAAATCTATAGCTAATGTGGTCGCCTCTTTGCAATCTAAATTCTGTTCGATCGTGGGCGAAGGTTCATATATCATGGCGCGATGAGGCTGCCGCTGCGTGCCAAACTCTGCGGGGCTAGTGGCGTCGCGAAATCCCGAATGAAGCACTACCTAGGTAAGGATTGGGCTGTGCCCTCGCGACCCTCTGAACTCTACTCGCGGCTCCGCCTTTGCCTTGCCTCTGGGCGGGTTGCCTGCGCGGAGGCATAGCGGTAGGAAAGAAATACGTTAGAGGTCCAACTTACAACACGGCTCTAAGGCACGATCTCGAGTGAGAAGAATAGAAACCAATCCTAAAATATCCTATAGCCTCACGATTATTGGTGTGGTGCACAACACACGATAATCAAGACTCTTGGATCGGTATGTAGACACTTTCCGAGGATTAATCGCTCGATACCACTTTTGTCACGACCGAACCGGGCGTGGCCGGTGCCTACCGGGCACCCAGTAGACATACATCAGTGTAATCAGTGGAACATAAAGACAATACATGAAACGATTGTAATAAGACGGTGAAATAAGAAGACAGGCTAACCAAAGCGGTTACCTCGGTATATATATAAATAGCAATTTTTTTACATGAGCAGTTTAATCCTTTTACAAACCACGCCTGCGGTACTACGGACCTCTAAGAATGATACGACAACAATGGCGGGGCGGGGCCGCCAAACCACGAATGTAAACACTTACGGCGACGAGGACTATACCAGTGATAAGCCTCGGAGAAGCGGAGCTTCCCAACGCTGGCGTGACCACGAGCTAGGATCAACGGCCCGGTGTACCTCAACTGCGGCATGAGCGCGGCCCGAAGAGTCGATCTGGCAGTGCAGTATGTGGCCCGAAAATACATCATCGTAAATGAAATCATAGCGATCATATAAAGCGGAGACATGTATGATAACCAACTACGATTTATAACAAGCGATGCATGTCAAGTTAGGGACTCACGCCTCAAGTCATCACTCAAGTATAACAATGGGTCTCGGGCCACAACATCAATCATGCGTGGAATACCTTCCGCCGTGATCATGATATAAAAGCACCAAGGAACACACATGAACACGGGTCCACGTGTCATAATAAAGCTGTGCGGGGTAAATGCGAAGGCATAGCCGACTACTAAAAACCCACGGTACCAACAAGGTCATGAATCGTATCATAAGATCTGTCTGCATCGTCACATGATCAAAGGCGGCCACTTGCGCGATATCGATGTCTGCGTCTAACCACTGGAACTCCGCGACTCGCGTAGGCCAATCTCATCGGCCGCGTAGGTATTCCCGCGTCGGTAGCTACTCCCGGCGTCGTCACGAACGCGATCCGCGTGGCACATGGACGCGTGCCCATAAGGACATACACTAACACGGAACTCGTAGCTCGCGTAGGCCGGGACTGCGTGAGGTATTCTCGAATCATAGGTCCATCGACGCTTTGAGTCTACCCGCGTCGGAGGCGGCTTAACCCGGAATCATCTCGAGATGAATGCCACAATACTATCATAACGGACCGATAGTTAATAAGCACAATCAAGAAACCCCCACACAAACATCACAAGATACTAACACACGTAGCATCCCAACACGTTTACTTATCAACGCAATCAAGAAAGTATTACCAGGCTATCACAAATCAATACAATCAAGTTGTTCACACAAGGTACCTTCTACTATATGATTAACAAAATCGGGTTTTATCCCCAAAGTACTTCATACATTAACTCTTTAAAAGATCGTTACTTTCACAATGTCACACAATACGTAGTATAAAATAGAGTGACTATCCTTTTAAAGTAAATCAATTACTTCTCTTTGTAAAATCAAGTAGCAACATTCTTTTCCAATGATCAAGTTTGCCTAATTTCCAATGTTCAAGTTTCTCATTTTAGAAAGGTTTAGTAGTTCATAGTCTTATTCATTTGAGAATATAATTCTCCTTAAAACTATCTGAAACATAAGTCTTATATGTGAGTAGGATATTCTTGTTTATAACAATCTTATTACAATGACCATGATCTAGGAAATATCATTTTGTCTCATCTTAGCTTCTATGCGGATGGAAGTTTCTCTTGGTTTTAATAATACTTAATTAGTCAAAACATTTCCTCTTATTAATTGCGGTGGTTTGTCGATACACATTCGATTTCAAATCGATAAAACATTCTTAAGCGTTATACCTAACTTCCCATAAAGCTAGTATAACTCTTAAGTTTTCAAAAACCAAGTATTACTTCTTCTTTCAAAATGATTCAAAATCTTTTGAAATACTTCAAGTTCTTTATTAACACATAACAAGCCAGTTATAGTTCAAAAGCGATTACCTTTTAAAAACCACATGTATTTTCTTACCAACATAAAGTCGTTATAACCAACTTCCCATAAAGTCGTTATAACACTTTATGTTTTAAACAATCACATACATTTAGCACGTATGCGTCTCACGTACTACATAGTTCACATATCATGCTAGAAGAGATAGGAAGAGGTTCACATACCTCGCGACGATTATCGACTAATAGCAAAGCGCTCCAAGTACCTCAAACCGGCTACTCCTAAGCCAAGTAGATCGCGCCACGCATAGTACTTCCACCTATAAGGCCACAGCGCTTATTAACATAAGGTCTCTTCGTAGAACATTCTCTGAGAAAATTCGCGACACCTCACACATGGCGTAAATCTCTCTCTATCGGTAGGCTACCAAGCCAGCGGGGTTATACATCTAACCTAACAGTACAATTCTACTCCACGGTACTACTTCACAAGTCTCTTTATGTCTGACCCTAAGTAATTCTGATTCGGTAATCTTCTTTAAATCTGAGGCTTAAGTCGCAAGACATTCTGTAAGTATTATTCGAGCTTAAGTCAAAAGACATTGCCAATAACTACGTTCGATTCTATATATAGTATACTTCAACTATATATTCTAACAATATGTAATTTCCAATTACAATAGAGGACAAGATATTTACCTCAATAAGCCCATAATTATCCAAGTATAAAGTCGATCTGGGCAATCGTTTAGCTCGACTCCGGCGCTCCAACCCACTCTAAACCACCCTTAGAAGTTCTAACCAACTTCTACACAATACTCAACGGACTATGGAGATTTTCTAGGGTTTGGTTTTTGTACTGGAAGGAAGTATAATAGTATTTACGGGCTTATCGTATAGGTATAACCTTAGAATACAACAAGGTATATGGCTAAGGTAATTTGGGCATTATAACAATACTTTTGAGGTATTTCCATCAAGAGGGGGTATTATCTGAAAACAACTAGGCTAGGGGTACCCACGCCACACCAAAAGGGGAGGGGAGGCTCTCGGCCACGAGGGCCTATCTAGGGAGGGCTCTTGGGCGAGAGTCAAACAAGAGAGGGAGGAGGATTTCTAAGACTTAGAACATTTTAGGATGAATAAGTCTTCCCAAAGGGTGGTATTTATAGGCTAGCAAAGGCCAACCAATGGCCAAGATCTTGCCAAGTGCAAGGCAAGTGTAGGGCAAGATCTTGCCAAGTGCACCTTATCCATCTACCACAAAATATCCTACCAACCCCGACCAACAATGGCCAATTCGTCCACCTCTTTTACCGCCACGTGCTCGATGGGAGGGTGACAAGTGTCGCCCTCTCGTTGGCCAAAAATGTTTCGTCTCTCGGAAAAATCCGCAAAAATTAAAAATGACATAGCCGGAAATTCCCCTACGAAAGCTGTGAAAACGTTTCGCCGAAAAACGACTCTAACCGGGTGCTATGCACAAATAAAATTCGGCCAAGCACTTTAAGGCACAAACTTTTCTACGTACGTCCCCGCGTACATACTCAGGAAATACGGGGTATAACAGTTGGATAGATATTTTGTGTGCAAGTTGGCTAGGTACACTTGCCCTAATCTTGACCTTACACTTGCCTAGCACTTGGCTAAATCTTGGCCATTGGTTGGCCATGTCTTGACCTATAAATACCCCTCTTGAGATGAAGAGTTCTTCATCCACTAAAGCTTTCAAGTCTTGAAAAATCCTCCCCTCTCCCTTGTGAGCAATTCGTCAAACACCCTCCCCTTTGTGTGAAGTTTGGGCCGAGGCCCTTCCCCCCCTCTAGCCTACCCGAAACCTACCCCCCCTCCCTGGGTAGAAAATTAGCCTTCTAGTATTTTTATAATGCCCAATTTAACCTAGCCCAAATTCCGTAGTACTTAGTAGAAGTTGTGGGAAACTTCTAAGGATTCTTGGGCGCCTTGGAGCTTTGGATTAGGAGCTAAACCTCGCTCGGGATCGACTTTTACTTGGATATTATTGGGCTTATCGAGGTAAATAATCCTAACCCTCTTTTGTAATTAGAGAATGCATCTTGTAGAAGTATTGAGATAAGTATAAATACTTAGGAGGTTATTAAGAATAGAATTGAACTAACACCTTAGAAGGGTATAAAGAAGAATATCTGACTGTACTTACATAGAATTTGTTTTCACGATGAACTTATATAGCTCATGGGTAGGGTTGTGCTGCCCGACTTTCCGTAGAATTGAGGACCCTCTGTTTAGAATGACCTCTGGAATAGTCTAGACTTTGATAGATGTCTGTGACTATTATAATTTGATTCTCTGTAGCGACATACTCGACTTGGCGGTGGATTTCGCGAGAAGGTATGTGATTCTTCCTATACTCCCGAGCATGATATTTTAAGTATATATAGTGCACGGGCGTACGTATGATAATCGGCAATGTCTTTTGACTTAAGCACGAATAATAAGAACCTTGAAGTATGTCAAAAGAATAATGAATCATTTTAACAGAAGAGTAATAGTTGGTGTTAAAACAAAAGCTTAAGAGTTATACTAGCTTTATGGGAAGTAGGTATAACAACCTAAGAACGATAAAAGGAACTGTTTACTTGTTTGTTTATAAAAGCCTTGTATTGCTTTCTGTTAAGTGTAGTAAGATTGGTTGATAGGTAGACATACTATGATCTTTGCGTGTGTTAAATGCCTTGTAATGTGTAAAAGGGTCATTCTTGTTGTGCTTACGTTGCTAACCGGTAAGTCCGTTGTACTGTTATTGTAGCACCTACCCCCTTGACTGTTATACCAAGGGCTTGCCCCCCTTGATGCGGGTCTATACGGCCTATGCGGTCTGTGAGACTATGCGGAGCAGCGGTATGCTCCAGGATTGATCATTCGGGTGTTTAGCCCGATCACGGGGATGCCTATGCGGTCCATGGGACTATCACGGTCTTTTGAGGCTATGCGGTGCGGAAGTCGAGGAGAATGCAGGGCTAGCTACCCCGTCACGGGGAATACCTCATGCGGTGCAGTGTGTGACCTATGCGGTGCGGAAGTCGAGACTAGGCACGCAGAATGATACTATGGCGGTTGGCCTTGCTTGATTCATTCGCGGCCTAGACTAGACACATTCTGATTTTCCTATTCATTATTGTTGTGATGTGGCACTATGTGCAATTGAATCGAATATATTTGTGAAAAGGTTTTAAATACCTTGATTTCATTTAAAGTACTTTATAGTTTCACATACTTGGTACTGTTATCGACCTCCTTGAAGTGCGTTGCGTTCATGCGAGTTCTAGAGGAAAGCGGTGCTAGATCCACATCCTTAGGATCTACATTGGTGTCGGGAGCTCAGCTCTCTCGGAGGCTCTACTTTTGGGTATGATCTCCTGTTGTAGATAGTTGTGTCTGATCGAGGGTATGGCGGGGCCTGTCGCCATAGTTGTTATTTCCTTAAGTGCAGTAGTCATGTTATGCAGTTGGGATGTTTGCAAAAACTTGGTTTATGTATATATGCCGAAAGGCAACCTTTTTCATCAGATAAAATGTTCTAGTTATATCATGTTTCATGTCTTGTTTTATATTCCGCTGATTGTTCTCTGATGTATGACTACTTGGGTGCCCGGGTAAGGCACCAGTCACGGGCCCCGGAACGGGTCGTGACATAGACTAGATTGTCAAAATCTTGTACGTCTACCGTACCATACATTTACAACTTAATCATGCTCAAGAGATAAGGAAGTTCCACATACCTCTTCGGTTTAATCCACTTGCTAAGTCCAATCGCCGTACGTAGTATGTCAACCTATAATTGTCACGACCCGTTCCGGGGCCCGTGACTGGTGCCTTACCGGGGCACCCAAGTAGTCATACATCAGAGTAACCAGCGGAATATAAAACAAGACAGGAAACAGTTTATAAAATAAGACACAGTTTATCTGAAGAAAAGCTTGTCTTTCGGCATAATATAAATAACTCAAGTTTTGCAGTTACATCCCAACTGTACAATAGTACTCTGCACCTCTAAGAAGTAAACAACTATGGCGGGACGGGGCCCGCCATACCTGTACAAAACTATCTACAATGTCTGAGGAGATCATACCCAAAGTAGAGCCTCCGAGAAGATGGAGCTCACGACACCAACGCAAAGATCTAAGGATGTGGATCTAGCACCTTTGCCCTTACCTGCGGCATGAACGCAGCCCAGAAGGAGTCGATACAAGTACTAAGTATGCGAATCGTAAAATACTTAAATGAAAACATATCATTTTAAAACCGGTTTACAAATATGTGTGAAACAACGAGAAACCGCGTAGTGCCACATCACAAACAAAAGCAACAATAGGTAATCGTAATAGGTCTTGTCTGGCTGCGAATGATCGAAAGCAGGCCACTCGCCCATATCATCATTCCGCAAGCCTAATCTGAACTCCGAGTCCGCATAGGCCACTCACGTGGGCGCGTGAGGTGTAACCCGCGTCGAGGTAGCTACTCCTCGGCGTCGTCTGGACTCATTGTCGCGTAGCCACGCGCAGACGCGTGAGGCATAACCCGCATACTAACACGGAACTCTCGTAGCTCCGCATAGGCCCCTGGACCCGCATGAGGTATTCTCGAATCATGGTCCCGGACCGCTGAGTCTACCCGCGTCGGAGGCGACAACCCGGTATCATCTCGAGGAGGTGAGTGATAGTATACTAACATAACAACTTATCTTTAAACAACATAAGCACAACAAGGATACTCACCTATACAAGCGTTACAAGATACTAACACACATAGCATCATATCATGTCTATTTATCAAACCATCTTTATTATTCTTTTCACAATACAAGTGCATTATAAACACATAGGCAAACTTGTTTCTTTTATAAATCTTAAGTGGTTATACTTACTTCCCATAAAGCTAGTATAACTCTTAAGCTTCATTTAAAACCAATTAGTTCTCTTACATTAATATGATTGATAGTCTTTTGAAATGTTTTGATTCTTTATTATTCAGCTTAAGCGTGAGGCATTCAAGTAAGTATTATTCGGAGCTTAAGCGTGAGGCATTCTGTAAGTATATTGCAAAATATCATGCTTTAGGAAGAATCACATACCTTCCAATGAAAACCACCACTTGAGTTGAATATGTCGCGAAGAGAGTCGACCTATAATAGTCACGGATATCTATTAAAGACTACTCAAGGTCATTCTAAATAGGGGTTCATAATTCTACGGTAAGTGGGCAGCACTTCCCTACAGGTGAGCTATATAAGTCTCATGTGAAAGCAGTCCTATGTAAATCTGATTTGATTATTCTTCTTTTAAACCCTTCTAAGTGATTAATACTTCAATTCTATTCGTGATATACTTCTAAGTATTTATACTTATCCTTATACTACAAGTATATATTTTCTAATTCAAAAGAGGTTAGGATTAGTTACCTCGGTAAGCCCAATAATATCCTAGAAAAGTCGCGCTGGCAGGTTTTGCTCTAAGTTGTATGCTCGAGAAACCTTAGAAGTTCTTCACAACTTCTACTAAGTACTAAGGTATTTGGGCTAGGGTATTTTGGGCATTATAACGATACAAGAAGACAACTTTTCTACCAAGGGAGGGGGGGTAGATTTCGGCTAGGCTAGGGGGGTAGGCTCTCGGCCATACTACCCAAGGGGCGGGAAGAGGTGGTGGGACGAATAGCTTAAGGGTGAGGAGTGGGTGTTGAGACTTGGAAGCTAACTTGGTGGATGAATAACTCTTCATCTCTAAGGGGTATTTATAGCTCAAGCCTTGGACCAATGGCCAAGATGAAGACAAGTGCAAGGCAAGTGTAAGGCCAAGATCAAGCCAAGTGCACCCTAACTCCTACTCCAAAACACTCCACAAAACACTCCACAAAACATGGCACAAAACAAGGCCTAAACAAGGACCCAATCGGCCCAAGGCCAACACCCTCTTTGGGCCTTGATCGTCCAAAGCCACCCACTTGCTTCCAATGTGAGGTGACACGTATCACCCTCCGTTGGTCCCAAAATGTTTCGTCTCTCGGAAAAATCCGCAAAATAAGAAATGGCATAGCGGAATTTACTCTCTGAAAGGCGTGGAAGCGTTTAGTCGGAAAGCGATTCTTTTAGCGAGTTGTGTACAAAAGAAAACGTCGAGGCTAACTAAGGCCAAACTTTTTATGCGTATTCCCTTACGTACATACTCGGAAATACGGTATTACATTTCTCCTCTTAGAAACATTCGTCCGAATGTTCCTTCTCAAGACGATTAACGATAAGATTCTTCATAACTTAAGCAGTTTGCAAATGCCACACGCGCCAAAACAACACTTAGGCAGAAACGATAACGAAAATTTACAAGTAGGAAAGTGAATTACCTGGAGGTGTGGGGAATAGGTGAGGATACTTCTGCCTCATGTCCTCTTCGGCTTCCCGTCATCTCTGCGAGCTCGTTCGCCACAAGACTTTGTGGAAGCCACGTCCCGTCGCAGACGCTAACTCGACGATCGACTATCGCTATGGGAATCTCTCATACGATAACCCCGGTCACTGGACATCGTCAATCGGGTGTACCACTAGATGGATCCGATACATCTCGCCGGCGTAGATCGTGAAAAACCGGATGCACGCCTCCGGATCGGACGGCGGATCCAACTCATAGGCACCTTGCCTACCCGCGGACAATCTGAAGCGGCCCGATGTACTGAAGTGAGCTTCCCTTCTTCCGAATCTCATCACACCGCCATGGGTGACACCTTTAGGAAAACCCAATCATGAACCTCGAACTCAAGATGCCGACGACGATGATCTGCATCGACTTACATCGACTACGAGTGTCGATAGCCGCTCTCGGATAAGCTTCACCTTATCGGCACTGCTGCAAATCTGGTCCCACTACGCACTCGCCCACATCGAACCAACCTATAGGCGATCTGCACTTCCTCATACAAGGCCTCATAAGGCGCCATCGAATCTTGGAGTGGTAGCTATTATTATATGCAAACTCAACTAGAGGCAAATGATCCTCCCAACTACCACTAAAGTCAAAAACACGGGCTCGCAGACATATCCTCAAAGTGCGGATAGTGCGCTCTGCTGTCCGTGCATGCGTGGATGAAATGCGATTACTCGTGCTCACTGCGTCCTAAACCCCTGGAAGGACCTCGAAGTTAGCGTAAAGCGGGCTCCTCTATGCGATATGATCGAAGTAGGGACTCCATGCGATCGGCGATCTCTCGGATGTAAAGTCGGCATAATCCTCGGTAGAAAAAGTCGTCTGACGGGAAGAAAGTGGGCTGATTTAAATCGACTGTCGGCGATAACCCATATAGAATCATGTCTCCTCCGAGTGCGAGGTAATCCTGTGATGAAGTCCATGTTGATTACCTCCCACTTCCGGTCGGGATCTCGATAAATGCGTAACAAACCACCGTGCCTCCGGTGCTCTACCTTCACTGCGACAACACGGGCGCGAGCTACGAACTCTGCAACGTCCTCTTCAAGCCATCCCACCAATACACGGATCTAAGGTCGTGGTACATCTTGGTCGACCGGATGGATAGAGTAACGCTTGCCGTGTGCTTCCCCAGAACTCTGCGAAGTCACTGAAACATCCGGAACACACGATGCGCCCTCAAACCTTAGCACCCATCCGGTGCTACCTCAAAAGGACCGCCCTGCGAAGAGGCGTATCACGATATCGAATCAAAGCTGGATCCTCGGCTGTTGCCTCTTCACCTCGCCGGCGATGGAAGACTCGGCAACCTCACGAACTCTAACCCCTGCTATCGAGAATCAATCAAGCGGACACAAGGCTCGCTAAGCGATGCAAATCACGAACCATGTCCCTCCTCTCTGCTGCGCATCCGATAGGCTCCCCATGACCTACGACTAAGAGCATACGCCTGACATTGGCCTTCCGGGTGGTACGGGATATCAACATCGTAATCCTTAAGCAACTCTAACCACCGTCTCTGCCGTAAGTTCATTCGGCTCCTGGTGAAGATATCTGGAGGCTCTTGTGGTGCAGTATAAATATCCACGTGAACCCCATACAAATAGTGCCTCGGATCTTCAAGGCGTGAATCACGGTGCGACTCCAAATCATGGGTGGGGTAGTTCTGCGTGTTTCTTGGTGTCGGGATCATATGCTATGACCACTGCCATGCTGCGTCAACACACATCCCAACCCGATGCGACGCGTCACAATACACGACATAACCGTGCGGACCTGCGGAAGAGTAAGAGCGAGGCGGTCGTCAATCTCTCGCCGGAAGCTCGAAACCACGCTCCACAAGCATCGATCCCAGGCGGGCTGCCTTACGAGTCGCCTAGTCAATGGTGCGGAGATAAAGCAAACTTCTCCACGAACGCCGATAATAACTGCAAGGCCCGAGCGCGAACCTCTGCCGGAGTAGTAGGTCTCGGCAAGTCTGGCTGCCTCGATCTTGGCGTATCAACTCGAATGCCATCGGCCCGACAATATGCCCAAGAAACGCCATCGAAGTCAGCAAAACTCACATTTGGAAAACTTGGCGTACTGGCTGCTGGTCTGGAGAAGCGTCGGCCTGATCGCCAAATGCTCGCGTGCTCCTGCTCTGGCGAGAATAAACAAGATATCATCAATGAACACTATCACAAGCGTGTCCAAAAATGGTTTGAACACTCGGTTCATCAAATCCATGAATACCGCCGGAGCATTGGTCAACCAAAGACATAACCACGAACTCATAATGCGTCACAGGGTCGGAATGCGATCTAGGGACATCCACCTCTCGACTCGTTTGATGATAGCCGATCGCGGATCAATCTTGGAGAAACATCTCGCACACTGCAGGGTCGAACAAATCATCAATCACGGGAGGGTATTCGTTCTTAATGGTCACCTTGTTCGGTGCGTAATCAACATGCGCGTGCGCGTCCGTCCTTCTTCTTCACGAACAATCTGGCGCCCCGGGAGAAACACTGGGCCTAATGAAGCCCTTCTCTAGCAAATCCCTAAGCGATCCTTGACTCTCTCAACTTCGGCGGTGCCGTTACGTATGGCGGAATGGAAATAGGCGAGTATCCGCAATATGTCAATACAAAACTCAATCTCCTCTCGGGAGGATACGGGAGGTCATCTGGGAACACGTGCGGGAACTTGCGACTACGAGGCGGTGAAAGTCTGGTACCGCAGCCTCAGTATCAAACACCCGAACTAGATGGTAGATATACCCCTTCTGCACCATCTTCCTAGCCTTGAGGTAGGAAATAAACCTACCCGCCGGCGTCTGGTGCTCCTCACTCAACAATGGCTCGCCGAGCTGGAACCGTACTACTCTCTCTCTGCAGTCTACATTGGCATAGCAAGAAGCTAGCCAATCCATCCCCATAATCACGTCGAAGTCAATCATCTCCAACTCTATCAAGTCGGCTAGGGTCTGACGACTGTAAATGGTCACAGGACAAGCCCTATATACGCCGAGCTACCACGAATCACCCGGCTGGCGTAGCTACCTCGAAAGGTCTATGGACTCGGGCTCTATCCCTATCCTACTAGCAACAAGGGAGATATATGGGGCCAGTAGAACCGGATCTATCAAGGCATAAACATCAAACCAGCCCGATAAGGTACAGTGGCGACATCGGTGAGGCCTCACGATCTGTCGGTGGACAAAGCATAAATGCGGTTACGAGGACCGCTAGGCCAGGACACGAGCCACGACCTCTGCGCGACCTGGCGACCCATGAGCACCACGCCTCGGGCGAGTAACCGTAGGAGATGATGAAGCGGCCACAGAACATGAAGGTGGGCCTACCACCGCGTGCCCCGGTCGGACGATCCGCCGCCAAAGTGACCTGCGGCCCTGGCGTAACAAGATCCATAAGTAGTACCACACTTCCGTAATGGGATCTACGCGTCGGCCACTGCTGGGGTGGTCGTCGGCGATACTCTGCTACTGCGGGCGTCACGAAGCCACAGGGCCAGTGCGCCCTCGAAAACTCTGGCTGTGCTGAGGACGGTGCAGGAGTGCTCTGAGCTGGCTGTGGTGCGAATCTAGACTGCTGCTGAGGCCGCCCACCACGATAACCACCAGAAGACCCTCCCGTCCTGGCCTTCTGCTTGTTGTGCATCCACTCGTCGACCTCTGCGCTCGCCGCATCCAGGCGTGAGCTGCGTGCGGGTAATGTCCATACGGTGGAAAACCCCATACGTGACTCGGCGTATAGTCGTCTAGCCCGGTGACATAGCGGTGCACCCTATCCTCCATATCTGCTACCAATGCTGGGACATATCGAGCCAAAGAATCAAACTCGACATTATACTCCCTGACAGTGCGTCCTCTCTGCCTCAGCAGTAAAAATCTATCAGCCCGCGCCCTCCTCATCTGTGGAGGCAAAAAGTGAGTGAGGAAAGCCTCTGAGAACTCATCCCAAGTAGCTGGGGCCGCGTGCTCTCCCGGGATAACTCCATGAATCAAACCAATCATTGCGGTATCACGCGGCCTATGTGAACCAAAGATCACGGACTCGGTCTCCGCGCCCGATCACTCTCAAAATCCTCAAGGTGACGGATGAACTCCTGCGGATCATCCTCGGCCTCGACCCATAAAACTCCGTGAGCTCTGACTCGAAGTCTCGTAGCCTCACTCTGCCCTCGGGTGTACCACGGGTGCGGCCCGAGCTGGAGGCTGGGCTGGGCTGCGCGTCGATCTCTCCTCGTGTCGGGCCTGACTTTAGCCAAAAGTGGGCCGTCTCCTTTGCCCTAACTCCTCCCGGTGTGGGGCGGGAGGTGTGGGTGCTGTGGTCTCTATTGGCTGGCGGCGTCATAGAACTCGCCGTCTCGGTATAGGCGGGCACGAGCCCTCGTGACTCTGGGTGTCTGCTAGCGGCTCCGCCATTTGCCTTGCCTACGGGCGGGTTGCCTTACGTGGAGGCATAAGCATTACGAGGAAAGGAATACGTTAGAGGGTCCAACCTATAACACGACTAAAGCACGATCTCGGAATGAGAAGAATGAAACCAATCCTAAATATCCTATAGCCTCACGATTATTGGTGTGGTGCACAACACACGATAATCAAGACTACTAGATACGGTGCGTAGACACTTTCCGAGGATTAAGCGCTCGATACCACTTTTGTCACGACCGTTCGGGGCGTGGTGCCTGCCTTGGGCACCCAAGTAGTCATACATCGAGTAACCAATGGAATATAAAACAAGGCGAGCAGTTTATAAAATAAGACACGGTTTATCGAAGAAAAGCTTGTCTTTCGGCATAATATAAATAACTCAAGTTTTGCGATTACATCCCAGTGTACAATAGTACTACAAACCTCTAAGGAAGTAAACAACTATGGCGGGACGGGACCCGCCATACCACTGTATAAAACTATCTACAATCTGAGGAGATCATACCCAAAGTAGAGCCTCCGAGAAGATGGAGCTCACGACACAGCAAAGATCCTAAGGATGTGGATCTAGCACTGCTTTGCCACCCTGCGGCATGAGCAGCCCCGAAGGAGGTCGATAACAGTACTAAGTATGCATCGTAAAATACTTAAATGAAAACATATCATTTAAAACCAGTTTACAAATATGTGTGAAACAACCGAGAAACCATGCGTGGTATCATCCAAACAAAAGCAACAATAGGTAGCGTAATAGGTCTTGTCTAGGCTGCGAATGATCGAAAGCAGGGCCACTCGCCCATATCATCATTCGCAAGCCTAATCTGAACTCGAGTCCGCATAGGCCACTCGCGTGGGCGCGTGAGGTGTAACCCCGCGTCGAGGGTAGCTACTCCTCGGCGTAAATCTGGACTCATTGTCGCATGGCCACACACCGCGTGAAGCATAACCCCGCATACTAACACGGAACTCGTAGCTCGCATAGGCCCCCTGGACCCGCGTGAGGTATTCTCGAATCATGGTCCCGCATCGCTGAGTCTACCGCGTCGGAGGCGACTTAACCCGGTATCATCTCAAGAGGTGAGTGATAGTATACTAACATAACAACTTATCTTTAAACAACATAAGCCTGACAAGGATACTCGCTATACAAGCGTTACAAGATACTAACACACATAGCATCATATCATGTCTATTTATCAAACCATCTTTATTATTCTTTTCACAATACAAGTCCATTATAAACACATAGGCAAACTTGTTTCTTTTATAAATCTTAAGTGGTTATACTTACTTCCCATAAAGCTAGTATAACTCTTAAGCTTCATTTTAAAAACCAATTAGTTCTCTTACATTAATATGATTGATAGTCTTTTGAAATGTTTTGATTCTTTATTATTCAGCTTAAGCGTGAGGCATTCTGTAAGTATTGTCGAGCTTAAGCGTGAGGCATTCTTAGTAAGTATATTGCAAAATATCATGCTTTAGGAAGAATCACATACCTTCTCGTGAAAACCACGCCAAGTTGAATATGTCGCGAAGAGAGTCGACTATAATAGTCACGTATATCTATTAAAGACTACTCTGAAGGTCATTCTAAATAGGGGTTCATAATTCTACGGTAAGTCGGGCAGCACTTCCCTGCCGGTGAGCTATATAAGTCTCTTTGTGAAAACAGTCTATGTAAATCTGATTTGATTATTCTTCTTTTAAACCCTTCTAAGTGATTAATACTTCAATTACATTAGTGATATACTTCTAAGTATTTATACTTATCCTTATACTACAAGTATATATTTCTAATTCAAAGAGGGTTAGGATTAGTTACCTCGGTAAGCCCAATAATATCCTAGAAAAGTCGCGCTGGGCAAGGTTTTGCTCTAAGTTGTATGCTCCAGAAACCTTAGAAGTTCTTCACAACTTCTACTAAGTACTAAGGTATTTGGGCTAGGGTATTTTGGGCATTATAACGATACAAGAAGACAACTTTTCTACCAAGGGAGGGGGGGTAGATTTCGGCTAGGCTAGGGGGGTAGGCTCTCGGCCCTACTACCTGAGGGAGGGAAGAGGTGTTTGGACGAAAAGCTTAAGGGAGAGGAGAGGATTTTTAGACTTGGAAGGTAACTTTGTGGATGAATAACTCTTCATCTCTAAGGGGGTATTTATAGCTCAAGCCTTGGCCAACCAATGGCCAAGATGAAGACAAGTGCAAGGCAAGTGTAAGGCCAAGATCAAGCCAAGTGCACCCTAACTCCTACTCCACAAAACACTCCACAAAACACTCCACAAAACATGGCACAAAACAAGGCCTAAACAAGGACCCAATCGGCCAAGCGCCCCTCTTTGGGCCTTGATCGTCAAAGCCACCACTTGCTTCCATTGTGAGGTGACACATGTCACCCTCCCGTTGGTCCAAAATGTTTCGTCTCTCGGAAAAATCCGCCAAAAATAAGAAATGGCATAGCGGAATTTACTCTACGGTTGTGGAAGCGTTTAGTCGGAAAACGATTCTTTTAGCGAGTTGTGTACAAAAGAAAACGTCCAAGGCTAACTAAGGCCAAACTTTTTGTACGTATTCCCTTACGTACATACTCTGGAAATACGGGGTATTACAATAATGACCATAGTACGTCTATTAACTTCTAGTTTCAAACGTAGAATATTCCAAGTGCAAGTCACTAAATTCTACGGAAAATCGGACAACACTTCCTTTGTTTCTACTCACTTTGCCACCTTTTTCAAGGCCGAATACAATAACCAAACACGCCACATTTAAGGCACAATCCAAGCAATTAATCAATAGGGGATTACACGCCTACTAGACGTGTAAAATTCCGCCCCACAAACGATAACAAACTAATACAACTACTAGTCCAATTTCGGCCACAATGTATACAACAATACCAATTCTTATTCAATTTCCAATTCAATCCAAATTGGTAGCATAATATGATATCAAGCCGCCATTAATTATAGCTACTACATTTTTCCAAGTAGGTAACATGCGACAATTCAATTTATCGATCAAATTGGATTTCAATTTCAAATGGCTAAATATGTCATTTTCGGATTTTGAGCTTCCAATTCCATAACACTTATCAAACTTCAAAACACATATCACATGACCACTTATAACTTATCAAAACATGAAATCTTCAATTACAAAAGTAAAACGAAGATTATACCTCAATTAGCCCAAATATGATCCAAGAGTACAAGTCGATCTCTAGCACCTTTTTCTCCTCCTTTCGACATTCCAATCCACCCCAAGCCACCCTTAGAAGCTTATGAAAAACTCATCTTCAAGTTTCAACTTCAAAGTTGAATAACCCTTTAGGTTTTCGCCTTGCGACTAATACGAAAACACCATTTTTCCGGAATCTTTCTATTGAGAAACACTTACAATACCCTTAGGTACCTTGGTTTAAAGTATGGGAATTATTGGACAAAAATTGCAAAATTTTTCCTTTGAAACCCTAGGTTGGACCGAGAGCACCCCTTCAAGTTCATCAAATATTCTTGAAAATTTTCTAAGTGTTTAGCCTTGTCTTGCTACTAAGGAGCTTATATAAATAATTGGAGGGTCAAGATTAGAACAAATGGGTGGTTTGGATGCATCTCATAAGGATCAAGCCAAGTGGCATTGACTTAGTCAACAATGTCAAGCTAATTTGTCTTGCAAGACTTGGTCTTTTAAATTATGGTCAAATGACCATTTCCTCCATCACATTTTCGTCCAAGACCATTAAGGGGGGTGACACGTGTCGCCCTCCCGTTCGTCGTAATATTTCGTTTTTCGACAAATTCCAAAATTCCGATAAGTTTTTACTCGTCAAACCTTAACATTGTTGAGTTCTTACGTACGTTCTTATAAACATATCCTGAAATTCCGGGGTGTAACATTTTGGCCCTCCACTTGCCCCCCACTTGGCTTGATCTTGGCCCTTAGTTGTCCTATAAATACCCCCCCCCCCCTTTGTGAAGACTTCTTCATCCTAAAAATTTCTAAGTCTTGAAAATCCTCCCCCCCTTCTTTTTGCTCTCGTCCTAGAGCACCCCTCCCCCTTTGTGAGGCCCCTTGGCCGAGAGTACTCCCCCTCCCTAGTGAAGGCCCCTTGCCCGAGAGTACACCCCCCCTCTTGAGAGTTGTTCTCGTAATACACCCCCCACCCTCTTGGTAGAAAATACTCTCCAAGTATTGTTACTATACCAAAATACATTAGCCTTATACCTTGTAGTATTCCTAAGATACCTCTATACGTAGAGCCCGAAAATACTACCTTATGTCCTTTTTGTCTCAAGACGGAACCCTAAGGAAAATCTTCATAGCCGGTTGAAGTATTAAGAAGAAGTTGCGTAGAACTTCTAAGGGTTGTTTGGAGCGGGTTGGAGCGCCCAGAGTAGGAGCTAAACGTTGCTCAGGATCGACATTAGAACTTGGATAATTTTGGGCTTACCGAGGTAAATACTCTTGTCATTCTATTGTAATTGGAAATTACATACTATAGTAGTATAGAAATGAATATAAGATTCATAGGAGAGAATTGAACTGTAATAGAAGGATATTACAGAAAAGACTTGGCGAAATCACATCGAAGAATATTAAAGAAGAAGATTAAAGCGTACTTACATGGGATTTGTATTTCTGATGAACTTGTGTAGTTTAACGGGTAGGGAAGTGCTGCCCGATGTTCCGTAGAATTAAGAACCTACTGCTTAGAATATTCTACAGAGTAGTCTAGACATTGATAGACTTGAGTAACCTTTATAGGTTGAAAGTTCTGCAAGTATCATGTTCTACTTGAAAGGTGGACAAGGCTAGCCGGGTTATAAGCGATGGGCGTTTTGCTAATAGTCGATAATCGTCGCGAGGTATGTGATTCTTCCTATCCTCTTGAGCATGATATTTTAAAAGAATATATATATAGTACGGTAGACGTACGTGTGTAACTGAACGTAGTTTTACGGCAATGTCTTTTGACTTAAGCCTGAATAATAAGAATCTTGAAGTATTTCAAAAGAATTAAGGAACCTTTTTGAAAGAAGAGAAATACTTGGTTTTAAAAGCTTAAGAGTTATACTAGCTTTATGGGAAGTTAGGTATAACGACTTAAGAGAGATAAAAAGAATGGTTTATTGATTTTAGAAGTTAAGAGACTTGACTTAATTAAATTAATATGAGTTTTGTTAAAAAGTGTGAAACCTCATTCGTGAGTAATGAGTATTTTGGTTTTCAAAAGGAATGATGTTTTACTGATTTCGGAAATCAGAATAAGTATCGAACAAACCACAGCAGCGCTAATAAAAGGGAAATGTATTGACTAATAAAGTATTATTAAAAACCAGTAGAAACCTCCATCTGCATAGAAGCTAAGATGAGACAAAATGATATTACATTTCCTAGATCATGGCTGCTTTAATAAGATTGTTATGAACAAGAATAACCTACTCACACATAAGGCATATGTTTCTCAAATTGTTTTAAAGGATTAAAACTATGAACTACGAAACCTTTCGAAAATGAGAAACTTGAGCATTTGAAATTAGGCAAACTTGAACGTTTGGAAAATAATGTTGTTACTTGATTTACAAAGGGAAGTGTTTTGGTTTACTTAAAAAGATAGTCACTCTATTTTTATACTACGGGTATTGAGTGACTTTTGTGAAAGAAACGGATCTTTTAAAGAGTTAATGTATGAAGTACTTTGGGGATAAAAACCCGAACTTGTTGACATATAGTAGAAAGTACCTCGTGTGAATAACTTGATTGTGTTGGTTTGTGATAGCCTTGTAATACTTCCTTGTTGATTTGATAATTAAACATGATAGGATGCTACGTGTGTTAGTGTCTTGTGATGTTTGTGTAAAGGGGTTTCCCTTGTTGTGCTTATGTTGTCTAACGGTAAGCCGTTACGCTAGTATTATATCACTCGCTCTTGACATGATTACGAGGTTAAGCGCCCTCCGATGCGGGGTAATACTCGAGCGATGCAATGTGACTATGATTCGAGGATACCTCATGCGGGTCGGGGCCTATGCGGGCTACGAGAGTTCGAGTTAGTGTGCGGCCTTTGTGGTCATGCGGTCTATGTGGCCATGCGGTGCGATCCGGGGCGATCTTAGGGAGTAGCTACCCTCGTCACGAGAATACCTCATGCGGGCTATGAGGTGGCCTATCTGGAGTCTGCGGAAGTTCGGGACTAGGCGCGCATTAGATCTGCGGGCGAGTGGCGGCCGATCATGTGGCGGTCTAGATAGATCTCATGATCTGATTTATGACCTTGTTGATGCGTGGGTTTTAGTAGTCGGCTATGCCTTCGTACTTACCGTGCGGTTTTATTATGACACGAGTGGGACACGGTGTTCATGTGTATTCCTTGGTGCTTTTATATCATAGGCTGGCGGTGAGGAAGGTATTCCACGGGCATGATTGATGTTGTGGGCGTGAGACCCATAGTTATATTTGAGTGATGACTTTGAGGCGTGAGTCACGACTTGACATATTTGCTTATATTATTGTGAGCGTAGTTTGGTTATCATACATGTCTCTGCTTTATATAGACTACTATGATTTCATTTACGATATTTTGATTTCACATACTTGGTACTGTTATCGACCTCGCTTGAAGGCTGCGTTAAATCTGCGAGTAAAGGTACACGATCATTGATCCTAGCTCTTAGGATCACGATTCGGCGTTTGGGAAGCTCCGTTTCTCGGAGGCTTATCGGTGGTATAGTCCTGTCGTTGTAGGTACTTACATTCGGGGTATGGCGAGCCTGTCCGCCATTGTTGTCATATCATTCATAAGTGCATAATCTTGTTGTGGGCAGAGTTGTAAAAAGGATGTAACTGTTCGGTTTTAAGTTTATATATATATGCCGTAAGGCAAGTTTTCTCAGATAACTGTTTCACATTTCATATTATATCATGTCTTGTTTTATGTTCCGCTGATTACTCTGATGTATGTCTACTTGAGTGCCCGAGGTAAGGCACGATCCACGGGCAGGTTCGGTCGTGGCGAGGTATAACATTCTCCCTCGCCAGAAACATTCGTCCCGAATGTTCCTTCTCAAGGCAGATAACGATAAAGTTCCTCATAACTTAAACAGTTTGCAAATGCCACACATGGCCACAATACAACACACGCAAATACTTAAATCCAAGTCAACGAGGAATCACTCCTACATCACAAAAGCTTCCACCCATGGTCTAAAGGATACTCCCCTCGCATCTTCACTTCACAACAAAATGATCTCTTTTATTCTGCTAACACACGTTCACTTCTTTCCTTACTCGTCGTACCCTTCTCGTACACCCGAACTCTCTCTCTAGTACACATTCCATACTCCAGTCATCGCTTCAGTTTCCAAAACTTTGGAGTCACTACCTCCAAACTTGGTCATCTTACTAGCCTCAAATTCCTTTAAGGCCATTCCCGGTCTTCATGGTCCGATTCTGGTCGAACGTATCCACGAACTCTTACGATGGTTACCTAAACCTGGGCTTAGCACCCTCGTGACCCTACCACCCGGTGGGACCACCTCGAACTGACCCCACCCTAAACCGGGCTGCGGGTCGACCCGCGAATGGTCCTCAACCCGACCCATAATCGCGCCAAACTCTTGTTCCCCGATCCGGAACAATCTTACCTATTCAAGTCCTGAAAGCTACCACTTTCATGTTACACACCCCATGGAATTATCCCACAATACATTCTTACGCATACCAAGTATTTTGACAAAGACTAACCGTAAAATCTTTTATTCAAGACGGCCTTACATCTAAGGTCTCAACGTGTAATATTCTAAGGTTCATACCTTCCCTGTCCCCATACTTATCCTTTCAACTAACCATGTTTTCTAAACCACAATATACACAAAGCTATCTGTACATAATACTCAACATATAATCATCGTATCACGCATGCTAATCTCTTAGAGGGTTAAGGATATACCTGAAAAATAGGCGGTTCAAAGGACCGCTAAAACTGGGAACTTCCACTGCGGCCTCTGCCGTGGCCTGCCGGTGTATGAACATCCTGCCTAGCTATGGAAGGTGAAGAACCCGCAAATGATCTCGTAGTCTGTGCTATCCCACCAGTGCTACCTGCAGTGGACGATCTCTCTCGCCAAATGGCCCTATTGGCCGCAAGCATAACAATCTCCCAAATTAGTAAGACACTCTCCCTTATGAATTTTTCAACAACGGCCACACTGAGACAAGGGTGGCCTCATCCGGCGAGCACTCTTGCTCCCCTGAAAATCTGAAACCTGGGAGCCCTGACCTGCTCCTGAATATCCCGAATGTCCCGAAGACTGTGGAGGACCACTCTGTACTGGCGGAGGTACATAACTAGTCTGCTGCTGAGGCGATCCGCCTCGAAAGTTACCAAAGGACCCTGCTGTTCTGGCCCTCTTCTGCTGATCTCGGTCATTCTGTCGACCTCTCCGCTCCTCACACCCAAGTGCATAAGCCTGCATGCGAGCAATGTCCATGCCCGGCTGAAGAGCTACACCCGAACAAGCCTCTGCCAAGTAGTCATTGAGCCCGGTGACGTAGCGGTGCACTCTGTCCCCCATGTCGGCTACTAACGGGGGCGTCTGGAGCTAGTGAGCGAAACTCCACATTGTACTCCCGAACCGTACGCCCGTCCTGCCTCAATATCAAAAATCTGTCGGCCCGAGCCCTCCTCATCTGTGGAGGCAAGAAATGTGCAAGAAATGCCTCCGAGAACTCGTCCCAAATAGCTGGAGCGCATGCTCCCCGGGGCGGCTCGCGAATCAAACGATCGATTGCGGTATCACGCGGCGATGTGAACCTAAGACCACCGACTCGGTCTCGAAGCCTTGATCACTCTCATGATCCGTATCGCCGGATGAACTCCTGCGGATCATCCTCGTGCCTCGATCCATAAAACATCGGCGGCTGCGACTCGAAAGTCCCGATCTCAAACTATCCGCTCGGGTGAACTACGGTACTCACCGTGCAGGAATCGCGTATCGGCTTATCCTCATGCTGCCACGATCACGGCGATGGCGGGCCATCTATTTGTACCCCAACTCCTCTGCTCCAGGCTGTGGGACTGGAGGCTAAGTTACTGTGGTCTCAGCGACCCATGCTGCGGCTAAACTTCTTTGAAATTTTGGCGGCGTCGCAAAACTCGC
The DNA here is from genome assembly GCA_029844215.1 of Przewalskia tangutica. Taxonomy (NCBI): domain Eukaryota; kingdom Viridiplantae; phylum Streptophyta; class Magnoliopsida; order Solanales; family Solanaceae; genus Przewalskia; species Przewalskia tangutica. Next base: position 69,088,688 of record CM056726.1, read on the forward strand.
CGTCTGAAGCGCTATCTCAGGTAATGACCGGGCCTGCGCCCTCGTACTCCTCTGTATCCTACTAGCAGCTCCCTCGGCTGCCTTGCCCCTCTGGGCCCGGGTGGCCTTGCGCGGAGGCATAACTGGTGAAAACGAAATACGTCAGAGGGGTCCAACTTATAACACAGCTCTAAGGCACGATCTCAGAATGAGAAGAAAGGAAACCAATCCTAAATGTCCTGCAGCCTCCTGATTATAGATGTGGTGCACAACACATCGATAATCAAGACTCTACTAGACACGATCTGTAGACACCTTCCGAGGATTAACTGCTCTGATACCACTTTTGTCACGACCCGATCCGGGCGTGGTCGTGCCTTACCCCGGGCACCCTAGTGATACAACATCAGAGAAAATCAGCGGAAATAAAAACTTAAACATGAAACAAGAGATATGATAAAAAAAATAGGCCAACCAAACGGTTACCTTCTTGTATATATAACTAAAAACTTGAATAGTTACATCCTTACAAACCACACTTGTGATCTACAGGACCTCTAAGAGTTTTTATACAACATGACGGACGGGGCCATATACCACGAATGTACAAGTACTTACAGTGACAGGGGACTGTACCAAAAGATAAGCTTCCGGAGAAACGAAGTTTCCCAATACGCTGAACTGTGATCCTATGAGCGAGGATCAACAACTGGTGTACCTCTATCTGCGGCATGAACGCAGCCCCCCGAAGGAGTCGGTCAACAATTGCAGTATGTGGCCCAAAAATCAGTAAATGAAATCATAGTAGTCTATATAAAGCGGGAGATATGTATGATAACCAAACTACGATCCTGATAAATAAGCGATCATGTAAGTCGGGACTCACGCCTCAAAGTCATCACTCAAATATAACTATGGGTCTCACGCCTCAACATCAATCATGCGTGGAATACCTTCTCCGGCTTCGGTGATCTATGATATAATAACACCAGAGTACATATGAACACCAAGTCCCACTGAGTCATAAAACGTGCGGGGCAATCTGAAGGCTAACTACGGATACCAAAGTCGCATCATCAATCGGCCGGCAAGTACGAAGCCAACTACGGATACCAAAGCCGTGTACTAACAATACTATATAACCAAACCACGGCGTCACAGGCAAGTACGAAGCCAACTACTAGATACCAAAGCCGTGTCACGTGGTGGCCGGGCAAGTCTGAGGGCTAACTACGGATACCAAGGTCAGATCACGAGACTTCGCCACGGCGATACGGGGCAATCGAAAGCCAACTACCGGATACCAAAGCCGTGTCACGTGGCCGATCGGGGCAATCGAGGGCTAACTACGGATACCAAGGCGTATCACGAGACTTCGCCACTAAACCGAGCGGGGCAAGTCTGAAGGCTAACTACCAGTACAAGGCGAATCGACCACGAGGCGGGGCAAGTACGAAAGCCAACCACGGATACCAAGGCGAATCGGTAAAACCTCGTGGAGAGCTAGTCCATGGAATAACACTATCAGCGAGCGCACGTGGAATCCTCCGTCGCTGCCGTGCGTCAAGTAAGATCATAACGAATCAGTAGGCCCTCATTGAAGACGCGGTGGTATAGAAATACAATACTTGCATAACAAGGCTATCACGCAAAACATAGGTAAGTTACACCCAACTCGAGGTACTTTCATTTTATGCCAAAGTCCGGGTTTTAACCCCAAAGTACTACATACGTTAAATTCTTTTAAAAGATTTATTCCATTTACAAAGGTCACCCGATACCCATAGTATAAAAAAAAAGAGTGACTAACATTTTTAAATAAACCAACACACTTTCCTTTTTAAAATCAAGTAACAACATTCTTTTCCAAAAGTTCAAGTTTGCCTAATTTCAAATACTCAAGTCTCTTATTTTCGAAAGATTTCATAGTTCATAGTCTTCATCACTTATTAACGTAATTCTCTTTTTAAACAATTTGAGTAACATATGCCTTATGTGTGAGTAGGTTATTCTTGTTTATAACAATCTTATTAAAGCAGCCATGATCTAGGAAATGTAATACAATTTTGTCTTATCTTAGCTTCTATGCAGATGGAGGTTTCTACTGGTTTTAATATAATTATTTATTTGTCAATACATTTTCCTTTATTAACGCTGCAGTGGTTTATTCGATACTTGTTCTCATCTCCGAAAACCAATACAACATTATTCTTTTTTTAAAAACCCAATTACCCGTTTCTCATAAAAGCGGTTTCACAACTTTTTAACCCAAACCAAGTCCTTATTGTTTCACGTCAAGTCATTTACCTTTAAAAAACCACAAACCATTTCTTTACCCACATAAAGTTGTTATAACCAACTTCCCATAAAGCCGTTATAACACTTTATGTTTTAAACCAACCAAATTCATTTAACACATATACGTCTACCGTACTACATAGTTCACAACATATCATGCTAGAAAGATAGAAAGAGGTTCACATACCTCGCGACGATTATCGACAATTAGCAAAACGCTCCACAGTACTGTAACCCTGCTAGCCTTTTCCACTCTTCAAGTAGAATACACTACTCGTAGTACTTCAACCTATGAAGGCCACAAAACGCCTATTAACTTCTAGATCTCTTCGTAGAATATTTCTACGGAAAATTTGGCACCCCCTCCCCTCCCCCCCCCCCCCGTAACCACATAAATCTCCTCCTCTACTCAGGCCCGCTACCAGGCCAACAACTCCCAGGGGTTTACACGTCTAACCGGACGTGTACAATTTGTCTCGCAATCTTTACAAGTCTCACAGTAACTACAATCCTATGTAATTCTGATTCAATTCTCTTCTTTAATATCCTTCTAAACAGTGTAATTACAGTTCAGTTCTTTTCAATATTCATTCTATATATAGTATACTCAACTATATATTACTACAATATGAAATTTCCAATTACAGTAGGGGGATAAAGATCATTACCTCGATAAGCCCAAAATTATCCAAGATTAATGTCGATCCTGAGCAACGTTTAGCTCCTATTATGTACACTCCAATCCGCTTCGAGAAACCCTTAGAAGTTTCTACACAACTTCTACTTAGTACTTCAAACAACTATGAAGAATTTCCATAGGGTTTCGTTTAGTGACTAAAGGAAGTATAATAGTATTTTCCGGGCTTTTAGTATAGAGGTAACTTGGAATACTACAAGGTATATGGGCTAAGGTATTTTTGGAATAGTAACAATACTTGGAGAATACTTTTCTACCAAGGGGGTATTTCGGCGAGACAACTAGGAAGGGGGTGTTCGTAGAGCTTCCTAAGGGGATACTTTGGACTAAAACTACTAACAAGGGGGAGGGATTTTGAGACTTGGAAAGTGTTTAAGGGATGAAGATTTAGTCTTGCACTTGAGGGGTATTTATAGAACCACCAATGGTCTAGATTAAAACAAATGGATGGTGTAGATTGGGATCCATGTGAAGTAAGAGGTCTTCCAACCAAGTGTCCACCACAATTTTGGGACATATGTCCACCACAACATTGGGAAATATGTCCCCCACAACCAAGAGCCATGTGGCCTCCACTAGCACACACAAAAAACGTCCACCACCTTCCCTACCTACCCCCACTCACCCAAAGAAAATATCTTCCAAGACTTGACCATTTGACCTTGTCCACTTGGCCACATTTTCGTTCAACCCATGCCAACTAAGGGTGACACATGTCGCCCTCCTATTGGTCCAAAATATTTCGTCTCTCGGAAAAATCTGTAATCGGTTAAAATATTAAAAACGTGGAATTTCCTTGTGAGTTCGGAATCTTTTAGTGAAAGTTCACAATTTCATCCTTAACCTAATTAGGGTTTGTACAAATGTACGTACGTCCTTACATACATACTCTGGAAATACGGGGTATAACATCAGGGGTATGACGGGGCCCTGTCCCGCCACAGTTGTTATGTTAAAACTCTTAGAGGTCTGTAGTCACATATTGTGGGTCAGTTTGTAAAGGAAAGGAGGCAACTGCTTCGTTTATGTATTTACTATCCAGGGAGGTAGCCTTATCGGCTAACCTGTTGATTTTATCTTTGATGATTTATTTATAAGTTTCATGTATGTTCGTGATTATCTCGATGTATACTGTAAAGGTGCCTGTAGGGCACCGATCGCAGTCTGGTCAGTCATGACAAAAGGCTAGTAAAATGACCAAGTTGGGAGGTAGTAACTCCATAGTTTTGGAAACTGAAGCGATGACTGAAGTATGGTACGTATACTAGAAAGAGTTCGAGTATACGAGGAGGGTACAACGAGTAAGAAAAGAGGCGAAGATGTGTTAAGAAGATAGAAGTGTTCCTTTTATGAAGTAAAGATGCGAAGGGGGTATCCTTTAGACCTTGGGTGGGAGCTAATAGTGTTGTATACGCTTTAGAGATGACTTCTCGTTGGCTTGGATTTGAGTTTTTACGTGTATGTTATACTATGGCCATTGGTGGCATGATTGGTTTGGTAAGTGTAGTAGTGAAGACTACCGGCGCATGTGCTTGGAGACTTAGAAGGAACATTCGGGAAGAATGTTTCTAAGGTGGGGGAGAATGTTATACCCCATAGTTCCGGAATATGTATGTAAGGACGTACGTACGATTGTATAAACCCTAAGTAGGGTAAGAATGAAAGAATTGTTTTCCGATGGAAAATATTCCGAACCTTGTGAAGGAAATTTTACGTTTTCAACATTTTTTTTTCCAACTATGGAATTTTTCCGAGAGATTAAATATTTTGGACCAATAGGAGGGCGACATGTGTCACCCCAAGTGGACATGGGTGGACGTTTTTCAAGACTAGTGGGCAAGACAAGTGGCCAAATGTCTTGCATGGCATTGCATGGCATAGTTGGACGTTTTTTTCAAGAGTTAGTGGGCTAGTCAAATGGTCAAAGTCTTGCATGGCATTTGTGGGACAAGTGGAGAAAGGAACCTACACAAACAATCTATACCATACACATGTTTTAATCCTAACCCTTGGTTGTCCTATATAAACACCTCTAGTTGATGAAAATCTTCCACACTTAGAATATTTCAAGACTTGAAAATATTTCCTCTCCCTTTTCCTAGTTGCTCTCGTTCAAAGCCCATTTTTTTGAGCAATTGTTGTCCAATAATTCTTAAACTTCTATGTGTTCTTCCTTAATGTATTAGGAAGATTATTAACCAAGAGTTAGACAAGATTTCACACCCTAGCCTCAAAAACCACACCTTGGCCGAGAGCTTGCCTAAGTGAAACCTTAGTGTTCTTCACTTTTGGAGTTAATTCTTGAATAGAAGTTGGTTAGAAACTTCTAAGGGTGACTTGTGGTGGTTTGGAACACAAAGATTTGGAGCTAAAAACTTGCTTAGGAATGACTTTAAGTTCTTGGATATTTTTGGGCTAAATTGAGGTAATAAACCTTAACCTCTTTGTGAAGTTGATTATTATGTATATTGGATATTATACATTTATTGGAAGTATATTATGAAGTATGAGACATAAAGAAAGATTTGGATCTTGTTAAGATGTTAAAAGGAGAATTGACATATTAGCCATTAAAATGGTAAAAATGTATCCATTACTTACTAAGAAGTGAACAACAAAGAAACTATAACTTATATAAAGATTGGAATATAAGTTGGAAGACTAATGAAGTAATTGGACAAGTAAAATTGTAAAAGTTGGCCAAGGACCCCAACTTAAGGACTGTATTTACTTTGGACTGTATTTACTTTGGACCGTATCTACTTTGGACTGTATTTACTTTGGACTGTATTTACATTGTTGTTGTTAAGGGGAAGATTGTTAAATCGTGTTCCGTTTGGGCGTGTGATCCCCTTCTTTAATTATTGTTGTTATTAAGGAGAGATTGTTAATCGCGTTCCGTTTGGGCGTGTTATCCCCTTCTTTAATTATTGTTGTTATTAAGGAGAGATTGTTAATCGCATTCCGTTTGGGCGTGTTATCCCCTTCTTTAATTATTATTGTTGTTAAGGGGAAGATTGTTAATCGCGTTCCGTTTGGGCGTGTGATCCCCTTCTTTAATTATTGTTGTTGTTAAGGGGAATATTGTTAATCGTGTTCCGTTTGGGCTTGTGATCCCCTTCTTTAAATTTCGGAATTATTGCGCCTTATTTATGGCATGTTGGTTACTATTATCGGGCCTTGAAAAAGGTGGAGGATTGAGTAGAAACGGGGGAAGTGCTGCCCAATTTTCCGTAGAATAAGAATCGTACATAGAAGAATCCTACGTAAAACTAGAAGTTGATAGGCGTGTTTTGACTATTATAGGTTGACACTCTGCGCGCGACATATCCGACTTGGCAAGTGGATTTAGCCGAGGAGGTATGTGATTCTTCCTATTCTCTTGAGCATGATATTTGTGAAATACATATATATAGTGCGGTAGACGCACGTGTGTTGAAGAAGTTGATTTCCCTTTTATGTCCTTGACTTGAATCTAGTTAAGTGACTTGTTATAAAATGTTAAGGACTTGAATTATGTTAAAAAGTTGTAAAACCTCATTCATGAGTAATGAGTACTTGGTCTTTAAAAGAATAAGTTATCTTGAATTCGGAAATGAGAGTAGTTGTCCTTGGATGGTTTAAAACATAAAATGTTATAATAGTTTTATGGGAAGTTAGTTATAACGACTTTATGAAAATGAAGAAATGGTTTTATTATTGGTTTTAAAATGGTAACTTGAAAGTTGTTTTAAAAAGATGTGAGACTTGATCGATCCCCGTCATGGGATTTGGTTTAAAAGTAGGAGACTTGAGAATTTGAAGTTTTGAAACTTAAACTAGTTCGAGAAGTGATTTGACATAGAAAAGGAAGGCATGGTATTGTCTTGATTTTTATTTAAAAAGAAAGTATGGAAATTGTTTGGTTTACTTAAAATAATAGTTACTCTATTTTGGATACTACGAGTATTGGTATCATGTGACTTTTGTGAAAGAGATGGATCTTTTGAAAGAGTTAAAGTATGTAGTACTTTGGGGTTAAAACCCGGATTTTTGGCATAAAATGAAAGTACCTTGATTGTGAGTAACCTGCCTATGTTTGCTTGTGATAGCCTGGTTGTGCAAGTGTGGTATCCTTATGTTACCGCGTCTCTCGATGGAGGGCCGGTCGTGTTGTTCTGGATCATCTTGGGCATACTGACTCGATGGAGGGTCCACGGGTATGCAGCCATGATGAGGGTTCGTTTCCCTGTTGATAGTGTTATTCCATGGACTAGCTCTCCATGAGGTCTACTGATGCAGGGTGGATCTGGTAGCTAGCCCTCGTACTTGCCCCGGTCAGCGACGTGATGCAGGGTGGATCTGGTAGTTGGCTTTCGTACTTGCCCCGGTCAGTGTTAGAACGAAGTGTCGTGATGCAGGGCGGATCTGGTGGTTAGCCTGCGTACTTGCCCCGGTCAGCGACGTGACGCATGGTGGATCTGGTAGAGGCTATCGTACTTGCCCCGGTCAGCTTCGTGATACAAATATTTAGTATTGTTGGTACGGTGGAATCTGGTAGCTGGCTTTCGTACTTGCCCCGGTCAGTTGAGGATGCAGGGTGGATCTGGTAGCTATGCCTTCGTACTTGCTCCGTACGGTTCTTATGACACAGGTGGGATCCGGTGTTCATGTGTACTCCTTGGTGTTGTTATATCCTAGACTGCCGGCGGTGAGGAAGGAATTCCACGGGCATGATTGATATTGTGGGCATGAGACCCATGGTTATATTTGAGTGATGACTTAGAGGGCGTGAGTCCCTGACTTGACATGAATGTGTATATGTTGTGTACTGTAGTTTGGCTATCATACATGTCTCCCGCTTTATATAGACTATTATGATTTCATTCTGATATTTTGATTTCACATACTTGGTACTGTTATCTTGACCTCGCTTCGAAGCTGCATTCATCTTGCAGTTGAGGTACGTAGCTTGCTGATCCGCACTCTTAGGATCACTGTTCAGCTCTTGGAAAGCTCCATTTCTCCGGAGGCTTTGTCTTTTGTACGGTTCCCTGAGGTTGTAGACTTTTGTACATTCAGGGGGTATGGCGGGGCCCTGTCCCGTCACAGTTGATCTCTTAGAGGTCTGTAGTCCTGTTGTGAAGTTGGGATGTAACTGTTCACTTTTGGTATTTATATACATGTCGAAAGGCAACTTTTCTTTGGATAGACTGTTCTTATTTTACACTGTTTCATGTTTGCAAGTTTATATTCCGCTGGTTACTCTGATGTATGTCTACTTGGGTGCCCGGGTAAGGCACCAGTCACGGGCCCGGGAACGGGTCGTGACAATGCCACGGGCGCGTCACATGGTTATATGTTACACTTACGACTGTCGGCAGTGATGAGGGATTCCACAGGGCAGGGAGTATAGATATATATATGTATTGTAGGTGTGTACGCCGACAGTGAGGTAGGATGCCACGGGCGCGTCAAATGGTTATGTTATTCACTTATAGCTGCCGACAGTGATGGGGGATTCCACGGGCACGCTTTGATATTTGTGGGCTTGAGACCCGTATTGGGCTATGTGATGATATTTGAGGGCTTGTGTCGGTAGCCATGTGTGACTATTGTTCATGTGTTGAAATAGTCTTTAAAAAGGTAAAACTGACTTTCAGTACTTTCACTTTGGCAAGGCCTGATATCGTTATTTTGGTTATCATACATGTCTCGACTTTATATAGTATTATGATTTCACTCTGATATTTTGATTTCACATACTTGGTACATATTTCGTACTGACCTCCTTCGGGGGGCTGCGTTCATGCCGCAGGTTTAGTTACATAGCTTGTTGATCCACACTCTTTGGATCACTGTTCAGTTCTTGGAAAGCTCCATTTCTCCAGAGGCTTTGTCTTTTGGTATGATTCCCTGAGGTTGTAGGTTCATGCATATTCAGGGGTATGGCCGGGCCCTGTCCCGCCACAGTTGTTATATTAAAACTCTTAGAGGTCTGTAGCCGCATGTTGTGGGTCAGTTTGTAAGGAAAGGAGGCAACTGCTTCGGTTATGTTTTTATATATCCCGGGAGGTAGCCCCATCGGCTAACCTGTTGATTTTATTTTTGTTGATTTATTGTATAAGTTTCATGTATGTTCCGCTCATTATCTCTGATGTATACCTGTAAGGGTGCCCAGGTAGGGCACCAGTCGCGGGCCCGGGGTCGGGTCGTGACAAAAGTACTACGTACTTCTATTCCATTAAAATGACTCTTTCTCGTATAAAACCCCCAAGATACTAACACCCGTAGTATCAAGGCTTGTCTACTTTTCAAAACAAGTCACTACACCTTTAGAAATACATTTTTAGGCTTCTAAACCAAGTGACCCTCTTACTTTAAAACTTTAAACAATTGATGCCTTTAAATCAATTTGACTTTCTTCATTTCAAGTCATTTATCTTTGTTTACATCACTAGAGTAAATCATTCTTTTAACTCTCCATAAAGTTATTATAACCAACTTTCCCATAAAGCCGTTATACTAACTTTATGCTTTAGAAACTAAGACATCTTTAACCTTTCATAAAGCCGTTATAACTTGTTACACCCCGTAGTTCCAGGACATGTGTTTAAGAGAATGTACGTGAGAAGATGCGACTTTAAGTTTGATACTAAAGAAGGATTTCTTTTTCCTATGCAAAATGATTTCGAACCTCGGGAAAGAATAATGTTTGTAAATAGAGACTCGCAAAATTTATCGGAATTATGGAAATGTCGGGAAAAAAAGTATATGGACGAATGGGAGGGAGACACGTGTGTTACACCCCGTAGTTCCAGGGTATGTATGTGAGGACGTACGTATGGGAATACGACATTAAGATTGGAATGAAGAAAAATTTTATTTTCCGACGGAACATTTTCCGGATTTTGTGAAGGAAAAAGGTTCGTTAGTGGGAATTGGATTCCCAGATTTGGTATCCGGACTTCTTGGAATATTAGAGAATTATGGAATTTTATTTCCGGATTTGGTCACGTGGGGCCCACGGGAGAAATTTACGATTTTGCGGGGCTCACATTATTTTTGAGATTTTGGACATTATGTATATTTTCGGAAGATGAAATATTTTGGACGAATTGGAGGGCGACACGTGTCACCCCCTTAGGTGGCATGTGGCCGAAATGGGTGGGACAAGTGGCAAGCTACTTGTCCACCTTGGCCGAAATGGCCATGCCAATTGTCCCAAGTTTTTGATGGCCACTTGGATGGTGGGACCCACAAACACATGTCCCAATCTAGACCACACACTTGCTTAGATCCTAGCCCTTGATTTCCCTATAAATACCCCCCCCCCATTGTAGTGAAGACTTCTTCCACACTTGAGATTTTCCAAGGCAAAAATTCCCTCCCTTCCCTTGTTGTTGTGCTCTCGGCCATGGGCTGAAATTCTTGAGCAAAGGTTGTCCAAAATCCTTAAAACTTTTAAGTGTTCTATCTTAAGGTGTTAGGAAGATTGTGAACCAAGAGTTGGAAAAGATTTCACACCCTTAGCCTTGAAACCTCACCTTGGCCGAAAGTTGCCATAGTTTGAGCCTAAGTATTCTTCACTTTTTGGAGTTGAATCTTGAAAAGGAGTTGGTTAGGAGCTTCTAAGGGTTTCTTGGAGTGGGTTGGAATGTAAGGATTTGGAGCTAAACGTTGCTAAGGATCGACTTATAATCTTGGATAATTTTGGGCTTATCGAGGTAATGATCTTTGTCCTTCTATTGTAATTGGAGATTACATGTTGTAGTAGTTTATAATTGAGTATATGATATGTGGAAGGAATATTGATAAGGTAAGAACTATATATTATATTGTGGGGCAGAACTTTACACGTCTGGTTAGGCGTGTAATCCCCTTTGAGTTGTTGTATTACTGCGCCTTAAATGTGGCATGTTGGCTATTTGTATCGGGCCTTGAAAGAGGTGGTGGTAAGTTATTCTGAGGAGGTCTTTGCCGAATTTTCCGTAGAATAAGGAACCTTGTACTTAGAAATGTTCTACGAAGAGATCTAGAAGTTAATAGACGTTTTATGGCCATTATAGGTTGAAGTACTACAAGTAGCGTATTCTACTTGAAGGGTGGAAAAGGCTAGCAAGGGTATAGTACTTTGGAGCGTTTTGCTATTTGTCGATAATCGTCGCGAGGTATGTGAACCTCTTCCTATCCTTTCTAGCATGATTGTTGTGAACTATGTAGTACGATAGACGTACGTGTGCTAAACGAATTTGGTTGGTTTAATACATAAAGTGTTATAATAACTTTATGGGAAGTTAGTTATAACGACTTTATGAAGATAAAAGAATGGTTTGTGGATTTTAAATGTTAAGAACTTGAATTGTGTTAATAAATTGTAAAACCTCATTCGTGAGTAATGGGTACTTGGTGTCACGACCCGACCCCGGGCCGCGACTGGTGCCCTACCTGGGCACCCTGTTCAGGTATACATCAGAGAATAGCAGCGGAACAAACACAACATAAACACAGGTGTAAACAATATAACACAAAGCTGGCGATAAGGCGCGCTTCCATAATATAAACAAAGTCAAAAGTACAACTTTACAACTCGGTTCTTACCAACCACATATGTGAATACGGACCTCTAGGAATAACAAGCGTGGCGGGGACGGGGCCCGCCATACCACGAATGTACATAATCTACAACATCGTAAAGGCGTACCAAAGAAAGACAAGCCTCGGAGAATGGAGCTTGACGCGTCGATAAATGATCTAGAGTGTGGATCCGCAACTCCTTACCCTTTCTGCGGCGTGAACGCAGCCCCTGGAAAGTCGATTACACAATATGTACTAAGTATGTAAAAGCGGAAAATACTGTAATTACAACATAAGTTTAAAAGAAAGCGGGAGACATGTATGATAACAAAATTACGATTACCACGAAGGCCTTACTAACAATGAGAGTAAAAATAGGTGTATACTTACAACGAAAAATAGGATTGGAATCCTACTCACGGGACTATTTCACGCGTAGGTCCGGTGGACTGCGTGAGGTATTCCTCGCATGGGACTATTTCACCCGCATAAGCCCTTACGGACTCGCGTGAGGTATTCCTCGCGTATAGGTGGACCGCCGCGTGGGACTATTTCACCCGCATAAGCCCTTACGGACTCGCGTGAGGTATTCCTCGCATCTGGTTAGCAAATCCACGTAAATATACAATGCCACAATCCGGGAATGACCCATGACGAATAATATATCACTAGCCCAAATCCGGCTATCACACATAACATAAGCTTTATCGGCTTATCATACAATATATAAGCAAGTTAAGAAATCCCCTAACTTCTTACTATTCTTGTTCATATACACTCTCATTTTAGTTTACTTAAGGCACTAACATGTCTTTTATAAAAATCCGGGAATTTAACCCAAAGTACTACGTACTTCTATTCTTTTAAAATGACTCATTTCATTATAAAACTTTCAAGATACTAATAACCGTAGTATCAAGTTACAATTTCTTTTCAAGACAAGTCACAATACTTTTAGAAATAAAAATTAGGCTTCTAAATCAAGTGACTCATGTCTTATAAAACCTTAGGCAATTGATGCCTTAAAATCGAATTGCCTTCCATTAAATCAAGTCATTTATCTTTCCATAAAGTCAATATAACCAAATCCCCATAAAGTCGTTATATTCACTTTATACCTTAGTCAAGTACAATTTCCTATCCAAGGGACTTATACGTTTTTAAAACGACACAAGTATCACATACTTTAAAATTCTTCAAGTCCCTTATCTTTAACAAGACTTAAGACATCTTTAATATTCTCAAAGAAGTGAGTTAATCTCTAACTCACCCGACTTGGCATTCATAAAACAAGTAAAGAATGTCAAAGTCTTGTCGTCTACCGTACTATATCGTGAAACTAGTCATGCTCAAAGATAGGAAAAGTTCTACATACCTTGTCGGGTCAAACCACTTGCCAAGTACAAAGTCCCGCCCGTAGTATATCAACCTATAATATTCACAATACGTCTATTAACGCCTTACTTCAAATGTAGAATATTATAACTGTAAAGTCTCCATTTTCTACGGAAAATCGGACAGCACCTCCTTTGTTTTTACTCACTTTGCCACCTTTTTCAAGGCCGAAATACAATAACCAAACAGCCCCAATTGGCTCACAACAATATAGAAGGTAGTTCAATACAAGTGAAAAACCAACTAATACAAACTACAGTCCAAATTCGGCCACCTTGAGTTCAACAAAACCAATTCTTATCCAATTTCCATTTCAATCCATATTGGTAGCATAACATGATATCAAGTCACATTTGATTATAATAACCATAATCTTTAAGTAAGTAACACGCGACGATTTCTAAAAACGACCAATTAGTAATCCAATTTCCAAGTGGCTTGTATAACATTTCAGATTTAGCTACAAGAAATCCATAATACTTATAACTTCAACCTATCAAATTCATGCTAGCAACAAGTAAAGCTAACAACAACAATATAAATATGTAATCTTGTAACACCTTTAAAAGACAAGATTATACCTTAACGATTCTTAATCCAACTCCAATCCGAAGTCGCTCCTTAGTAGTTTAGAGCCTCTCCAAGACACCTCAATCCGCTTGTTGAGACCCTTAGAACAATACCAACAATTCAACCTTCAAATCTCCAAACAAAACCTACAAGGACCATTAGGTTTTCATTTTGCGACTAACCCGAAAACAATCTTTTTCCAAGATTTTTCTATTGAGATGTGTTTACAATACACCTAAGACCCTTGGTTTAAAGTGTGGAATCAAATGGACAAGAAACGAAAATTCTTTCTTTTTTTCCTTAGTGAACCCGAGACCTCTCTAATGAGTTCTTCAAATTTGTGTATTTTTTTCTAAGTGTTAAGTCCTCTCTTGCTACTAGTATAATATAAAGGGTCATGGAGGGTTAAGATGCATCCAAATGGTTGGCTTGGATAAACTCTTAGCAAATATCAAGACTTATTGACCATTGACTTAGTCAAGATTGTCAAGCCACAACTTGCAAGACTTTAGTCATCCAAGACTTATGGTAAATGACCATATTGGCCATGCCATTTCGTCGAGCATTGCTAAGGGGTGACACGTGTCGCCTCCCATTAAATCCACAACACTTACGCTTTCCGACAATTTCATAATTCCGATAAATTTACAAGTCTCAAATCCTAACACTTGTGAGTTCTTACTTATGTTCTTAAAACATGTCCTGCAATTACGGGGTGTAACATTCTTCCCCCCTAAGAAACATTCGTCCCCGAATGTTCTTTCGGAGTCACACTTACAATTAGCGACATAGTTTCCTTTCACAGCCCCGACATACCAAAAATGCCACTCATGGCCACATAAAAGCATTTAAGAAAAATAAACACTTCAATTAAAACCTGACAAGTAAGGGAAAATGAAATACCTGAAGGTATAGGAAATAAGTGAGGATACCTCCTCAACGTATCTCCTCGCTTCCCAGTCATCTCCTCCCTGTTATCATTTCTCCACAGACTTTGTGGAAGCTACATCGTCCTTGGTCATGATCGCTGACTGGCGATCGAGTATCGCTATGGGACTCTCCATACGATAACCCTATGTCACTGGACCTCACTAGTAGGGAAAACTCTCATTTGGTCACCGATACACTTTCGCAACATAGAAACATGGAATCTGGGATGTACCGCCTCAACTCGATGGCGGATACAACTCATAGGCAACCTTGCCCACTCTACGAACGATCTGGTAGGGTCCAATATACCTTGGTGAGTTTCCTTCTTACGAATCTCATCACACCGCTTCATGGGTGTGGCGTGAAGACCCGATCGTCTACGAAACTCCAAATCCGACGCCCGATTATCCGCATATGACTTCGCGACTACGAGCGCTATCATCTCTCTGGATAAGCTTCACCTTATCCACAACCTGCTGTACCAAGTCTGGGCCAACTAACTGTACCTCGCCCACGTCGAACCAACCGATCGGCGACCTGCATTTCCACCCATATAAAGCCTCGTATGGCGCTATTTGTATACTGGAATGGTAGCTGTTATTATAAGCAAACTCCACGAGAGGCAAATGATCCTCCCAGCTACCACTGAAATCAATCACGCAGGCTCGCAGCATATCCTCAAGTGTCTGGATAGTGCGCTCTGCCTGCCCGTCAGTCTGAGGATGAAATGTTGTGCTGAGACTCACCTGTGTCCCTAGACCCTTCTGGAAAGATCTCCAGAAGTTAGGTATGGCCCGGGCTCCTATCGGATATAATCGACAGGGACACCGCAGCCTCACTATCTCTCGGATGTACAATCTGGCATAGTCCTCAGCTGAAAACGTCGTCCTGACTGGAAGGAAATGGGCTGATTTCGTCAGCCTGTCAACAATAACCCAAATGGAGTCGTACTTCCTCTGAGTACGAGGTAACCCTGTAACAAAGTCCATGTTGATCATCTCCCACTTCCAAGTCGGAATCTCAATAGACTGCAATAATCCACTGGGCCTCTGGTGCTCGACCTTAACTCTGGCAATTAGGACATCAGCAACAAAACTCATCACGTCCTCTTGAGCCATCCACCAATACAAACATCGAGGTCATGGTACATCTTGGTTGACCGGATGAATAGAATAACGAGCGCCGTGTGCCTCCCGAGAATCTGTGAAGTCTGATACATCGGAACACCTGGCCAACCCTCAAATCTCGGCACCGTCGGTCTTTACCTCGAATAGACTTTTCTCCGCCCGAAGAGCTGCATCACGGTACCGTACCAACACTGGGTCCTCAAACTGTCGCCTCTTCACCTCATCAACGATGGAAGACTCGGCAACCTCACGAACCCGTACCCCGCTATCGTCGGTATCGATCAATCGAACCCCAAGGCTCGCTAACTGGTGGATCTGACGGACCATGTCCTGTCTCTCTGGTTGTACCTCTGATAGGCTCCCCATCGATCTACGACTCAAGGCATCAGCAACTACGTTGGCTTTCCCCGGATGGTAGAGAATATCAACATCATAATCTTTCAGCAACTCTAACCACCGTCTCTGTCTCGTGTTCGACTCCTCTGCTGAAGATATCTGGAGGCTCTTGTGGTGTATAAATATCCACATGAACCTCATACAAATAATGTCTCCAAATCTTCAAGGCATGAATAACTGCGGCCAACTCTAAGTCATGGGTAGGGTAATTCCTCTCATGCTTCCGTAACTGCCGGGAAGCATAGGCTATAACCTTGCCGTGCTGCATCAAAACACACCCTAGCCCGATACCCGAGGCATCACAATAGATCACGTGCGTCTAACCCGCCGGGAAGAGTAGGCGGGTGAGTCAACCTCTCCTTCAAGAATCGAAAACCACCGCTCAAGACCTGCGTCATCGGAACTTGGCTTCCTTCGAGTCGGCTAGTCAGCGGTCTTTGAAATCGAAGCAAACTGCTCCACAAACCTACGATAATAACCCGCTAGTCCTAAGAAACTGCGTACCTCGGTCGGAGTAGTAGGCCTCGGCCAAGACTTGACTGCCTCAATCTTTGTCGTATCCACGCGAACACCGTCAGCCCCAATAATATGCCCCAGGAATGCCACTGAGGCCAACCAAAACTCACACTTGGAGAACTTGGCGAATAACTGTCGGCTCCAG
This sequence comes from Przewalskia tangutica, assembly GCA_029844215.1. Taxonomy (NCBI): domain Eukaryota; kingdom Viridiplantae; phylum Streptophyta; class Magnoliopsida; order Solanales; family Solanaceae; genus Przewalskia; species Przewalskia tangutica. The sequence continues at coordinate 69,105,297 of CM056726.1, forward strand.
AGAATCCCAATCTGATCCTCAGTGATCTGCATGCTCCGCTCTGTCAGTGAATACACCAGATGTCATCAATGAATACAATCACAAATGTATCCAAAATGGCTCGAACACGGTTCATCAAATCCATAAATACCGCTGAGCGTTGGTGAGCCGAAAGACATAACCTCAACTCATAGTGCCCATACGGTCTGAATGCGATCTTTGGGATGTCGCCTCTCGAACTCGAACGATGATAACCGGATCGCAGTCTATCTTTGAGAAACACCTCGCACCTGCAATCGTCAAACAAATCATCAATCCTGGGGAGGGGGTACATATTCTTAATGGTTACCTTATTCAGCTGCCTGTAGTAAACACACATACGCAGCGTCAGATCCTTCTTCTTCACTACCAACACCGGCGCTCCCCATGGAGATACACTAGGCATGATAAAGCCTTTCTCCAGCAAATCTTTCAGCTGGTCCTTCAGCTCCCTCAACTCAGCAGGTGCCATCCTGTATGGAGGAATGGAAATAGGTCGAGTGTCTGGCAACGTGTCAATACAAAACTCGATCTCCCTCTCAGGAGGATACGGAAAGATCATCTGGGAACACATCCGAAACTCCTAACCATCGGCTCAAGAATCGCACCTCGGCCTCAGATCGAATAAGCCGAACGGATGATAGATGTACCCCTTATGCACCATCTTCCTAGCCTTGAGGTAAGAAATAAACCTACCCGCCGGCGTCTTTGTGTTGCCCTCCACTCGATAAGCGGCTCGCCAGAAGCTGAACCGAACCAACTGTCCTACAATCAGCGTTGGCATAACAAGAAGCCAACCACCCATACCATAATGACATCAAAATCGCCATCTCGGCTCTATCAAGTTTGCAGTGCGGCGGACGTAAATAAATATCGGAAAACCTATATACCCCCGCTCAGCTAACACCGAATCACCCACTGGCGTAGATACCTCAAACGGCTCTATCGACACCGGCTCTATCCGATTCTACCCGCGATAAGAGGGGACATAGGACAAGGTAGAACCTGGATCTATCAATGCATAAACATCACAGCCTGAAATCAGTAATGTACCTGTGACGACGTCAGGGGAAGCCTCCTGTTCCTGGCGGCTGGCTAGAGAATATATGCGGTTCTGGGGACCACTAGAACTGGAACCACCACCACGACCTCTACCGCGGCCTGCCTGTCCGTGAGTACCACGCCTCCGGGCGCATAACCTGAAGGAGAAGACCCGAATCGATCCGTCGGTTGTCTTTGTACCACCGTCTTTGCCTCTGAGCGGACAATCCCTCTTCAAGTGGCCCAGCTGTCCACAAGAGTAACAACCTCCTGCCGGAACACGACACTCGCCTGGGTGAGACCTACCGCATCGAGCATACCGAGGTGTAGGTGGTCTCGATCGGCGAGGATATCTGCCTCCCTGAAACCCTAAAGTCACGGAGCCACGACTGCTCTGAATGACCTTGCCGTCGGATCTCCTACCGAACCGTGACGGAGCACTCTGTCTTTGGTGGAAAGTGGACCCGATCTGCTTCTTGAAAGCCCGCCTCAGCGCCTGAGACCACGATGTCACAGCCTCTTGGGTGGCTGCGTCAATCTGATCCTCCCTCTCTCTATCCTCTATCCCCTGTGCATAGGCCTGCATCCGGGCGATGTCCATACCGGGCTGAAGAGCCACCCCCAAGCATGCTATAATCATATGACGGTCTAGCCCCATCACATAACGATGAACTCTATCCGCCATGCTAGCTACAATAGTATGCGCATGTCTGGCCAAGGAGTCAAACTCCAAGCTATACTCCCTGACAGTCCTCCCGTTATGCCTCAAGGTCAAGAATCATCTGCGGGCTCTCCTCATCTCGGGAGGCAAAAAGTGATCCATGAAAGCCTCTGTAAACTCCTCCCAAACAGTTGGAAGAGCATCATCACCTCTCGAAAGCAACCACGACTCAAACCAGTTCAGTATGATATCGCGCAACCGTAGAAGGCTAGCGTAATGCACTCGTCTCTGAAGCCCTAAGGACTGCATGGTCCGTGTAGCCGAATGAACTCCTGCGGATCCTCATCGGACCTCGAACCATAAAACTCGGTGGATGACATCCCGGAAAATCCCTAATCCGCAAACCGGCTCACAGGGTGGCTGCTCATCGTATTTGCCGCCGCTACTATCTTGGTCAATAACCGAATCCGCTCCGTAGTCTCTATACTCGGCTGGTGGGAGGCTGGAGGGTGCAGTATCGGAACCTCTGGAGCTCTGCGCTCTCGGCTCTCTAAAATCGCAGCGTGGCTGAACTCGCCGACCAGCTCTACCTCGGGCATAGTCGTGCTCGAGCCCGTAACCTCGAGTACCGCTAGCGCCTCCTGCCGCTTTGCCTTGCCCTCCGGGCTCGTCGCTTCGTGGAGGCATAGCTGTTTCATAAGAAGAGGTCGGAGAGGATTCAACCTAATAAGGCGGCTCTAATGCACGATCTCGGAGAGAAGAATGGAAACCAATCCTAAATGTCCTGCACCTCACGATTATAGATGTGGTGCACAACACACCGATAATCAAGACTCTAGACACGATGCGTAGACACTTTCCGAGGACTAATCGCTCGATACCACTTTTGTCACGGCGACCCGGGCGCGGCGGTGCCCTACACAGGCACCCTGTTGTATACATCGGAGAATAGCGGCGGAACATACACAACATAAACAGTGTAAACAATATAACAACAGGCTGGCCGATAAAGGCGCGCTTCCATAATATAAACAAAATCAAAAGTACAACTTTACAACTCGGTTCTTACATGACCACACGTATGTGAATACACTTCAGGAATAACAATCGTGGCGGGGCGGGGCGCCATACCACGAATGTACATAATCTACAACATCGGGGAAAGCGTACTAAAGAAAGACAAGCCTCCGGAGAATGGAGCTTAGGCGTCGATAAATGATCCTAAGAGTGTGGATCCGCAACCTTACCACTCTGCGGCGTGAACGCGGCCCAGAAGAAGTCGATTACCAATATGTACTAAGTATGTAAAACTGGAAAGTACTGTAATTACAACATAAGTTTAAAAGAAAGCCGGAGACATGTATGATAACAAAATTACAGTACACAGTGCCTTACTAACAATGAGAGTAAAAATAGGTGTATACTTACAACGAAAAATAGGATTGGAATCCTACTCCTGGGACTATTTCACCCGCATAGGTCCAGTGGACCTGCGTGAGGTATTCCTCGCATGGGACTATTTCACCCGCATAAGCCCTTACGGACTCGCATGAGATATTCCTCGCATAAGCTGGACCCGCCCGCATGGGACTATTTCACCCGCATAAGCCCTTACGGACTCGCATGAGGTATTCCTCGCATCGTGGTTAGCAAATCCACGGAAATATACAATGCCACAATCCCGGGGAATGACCCCGCAACGAATAATATATCACTAGCCCAAATCCGGCTATCGCACATAACATAAGCTCTATCGGCTTATCATACAATATATAAGCAAGTTAAGAAATCCCCTAACTTCTTACTATTCTTGTTCATATACACTCTCATTTTAGTTTACTTAAGGCACTAACATGTCTTTTATAAAAATCCGGGAATTTAACCCAAAGTACTACGTACTTCTATTCTTTTAAAATGACTCATTTCATTATAAAACTTCCAAGATACTAATAACCGTAGTATCAAGTTACAATTTCTTTTCAAGACAAGTCACAATACTTTTAGAAATAAAAATTAGGCTTCTAAATCAAGTGACTCATGTCTTATAAAACCTTAGGCAATTGATGCCTTAAAATCGAATTGCCTTCCATTAAATCAAGTCATTTATCTTTCCATAAAGTCAATATAACCAACTCCCCATAAAGTCGTTATATTCACTTTATACCTTAGTCAAGTACAATTTCCTATCCAAGGGACTTATACGTTTTTAAAACGACACAAGTATCACATACTTTAAAATTCTTCAAGTCCCTTATCTTTAACAAGACTTAAGACATCTTTAATATTCTCAAAGAAGTGAGTTAATCTCCTAACTCACCCGACTTGGCATTTCATAAAACAAGTAAAGAATGTCAAAGTCTTGTACGTCTACCGTACTATATACGTGAAACTAGTCATGCTCAAAGATAGGAAAAGTTCTACATACCTTGTCGGGTCAAACCACTTGCCAAGTACAAAGTCCCGCCCGTAGTATATCAACCTATAATATTCACAATACGTCTATTAACGCCTTACTTCAAATGTAGAATATTATAAGTGTAAAGTCTCCATTTTCTACGGAAAATCGGACAGCACCTCCTTTGTTTTTACTCACTTTGCCACCTTTTTCAAGGCCGAAATACAATAACCAAACAGCCCCAATTGGCTCACAACAATATAGAAGGTAGTTCAATACAAGTGAAAAACCAACTAATACAAACTACAGTCCAAATTCGGCCACCTTGAGTTCAACAAAACCAATTCTTATCCAATTTCCATTTCAATCCATATTGGTAGCATAACATGATATCAAGTCGCATTTGATTATAATAACCATAATCTTTAAGTAAGTAACACGCGACGATTTCTAAAAACGACCAATTAGTAATCCAATTTCCAAGTGCCTTGTATAACATTTCGGATTTATCTACAAGAAATCCATAATACTTATAACTTCAACCTATCAACTTCATGCTAGCAACAAGTAAAGCTAACAACAACAATATAAATATGTAATCTTGTAACACCTTTAAAAGACAAGATTATACCTTAACGATTCTTAATCCAACTCCAATCCGAAGTCGCTCCTTAGTAGTTTAGAGCCTCTCCAAGACACCTCAGTCCGCTTGTTGAGACCCTTAGAACAATACCAACAATTCAACCTTCAAATCTCCAAACAAAACCTACAAGGACCATTAGGTTTTCGTTTTGCGACTAACCCGAAAACAATCTTTTTCCAAGATTTTTCTATTGAGATGTGTTTACAATACACCTAAGACCCTTGGTTTAAAGTGTGGAATCAAATGGCCAAGAAACGAAAATTCTTTCTTTTTTTCCTTAGTGAACCCGAGACCTCTCTAATGAGTTCTTCAAATTTGTGTAATTTTTTCTAAGTGTTAAGTCCTCTCTTGCTACTAGTATAATATAAAGGGTCATGGAGGGTTAAGATGCATCCAAATGGTTGGATTGGATAAACTCTTAGCAAATATCAAGACTTATTGACCATTGACTTAGTCAAGATTGTCAAGCCACAACTTGCAAGACTTTAGTCATCCAAGACTTATGGTAAATGACCATATTGGCCATGCCATTTCTTCCAAGGCATTGCTAAGGGGGGGGTGACACGTGTCGCCCTCCCATTCGTCACAACACTTACGCTTTCCGACAATTTCATAATTCCGATAAATTTACAAGTCTCAAATCCTAACACTTGTGAGTTCTTACTTATGTTCTTAAAACATGTCCTGCAATTATGGGGTGTAACACTTGGTCTTTAAAAGAATAAGGTTATATTGATTTCGGGAATGAGAATAAGTATCGAACAAGTCATTGCAGCGTTAAAAAAAGAAAATGTATTGACAATCAATTAAAATGAGTAGAATTCCTCCATCTGCATAGAAGCTAAGATAAGACAAAATTGTATTACATTTTCTAGATCATGGCTGTTTTAATAACATCATTATAAACAAGTATTGTTTTTTCTTAAATTCCAAAGTAAGGAACTGGATTTCTAAAAGAATAGAGACTTGAGAATTTGGAGTGTTTTTGTTTAAAAAAAGGAAGGCATGGTTTTGTCTTAAGTTGGTTTTAAAAGAAGGCATGGTATTGTTTTGGTTTATTCAAAAAGAAGGTATGGAAATTGTTTTGGTTTACTTAAAATGATAGTTACTCTATTTTGATACTACGAGTATCGTGTGACCTTTGTAAAAGAAATGGATCTTTTTGAAAGAATTTAAGTACGTAGTACCTTAGGGTTAAAACCCGAATTTGTTGTCATAAAACGAAAGTCTATGAGTACGTTGAACTTTCCTACACTTGTTGTGATAACCTTTGTTGTGCAAGTGTTTTGATTTTGTGCTACCGCGTCTCTCGATGGAGGGCCGACTATTTGGTTGATTGTTGGACATACTGACACGTTCGGTGGCCCACGGGTATGCTTCCACTATGAGTGTTATCTTGTTAATTCATTTGGACATACTGACACGTTGGGTGGCCCACGGGTATGCTTCCACTAGGAGTGTTATCTTGTTATTTTCTTTGGACATACTGACACGTTGGGTGGCCCACGGGTATGCTTCCACTATGAGTGTTGTCTTGTTAATTCCTTTGGACATACTGACACGTTGGGTGGCCCACGGGTATGCTTCCACTAGGAGTGTTATCTTGTTATTTTCTTTGGACATACTGACACGTTGGGTGGCCCACGGGTATGCTTCCACTAGGAGTGTTATCTTGTTATTTTCTTTGGACATACTGACACGTTGGGTGGCCCACGGGTATGCTTCCACTAGGAGTGTTATCTTGTTATTTTCTTTGGACATACTGACACGTTGGGTGGCCCACGGGTATGCTTCCACTATGAGTGTTATCTTGTTATTTCCTTTGGACATACTGACACGTTGGGTGGCCCACGGGTATGCTTCCACTAGGAGTGTTATCTTGTTATTTTCTTTGGACATACTGACACGTTGGGTGGCCCACGGGTATGCTTCCACTATGAGTGTTATCTTGTTATTTCCTTTGGACATACTGACACGATGGATGGTCCACGGGTATGCGTCCATTAGGATGGTTCCATGGCCATGCTTATACCGAGGTAAGATGCCGGGGCATGCGGCCATTGTGCGGGTTAAATTCCCGGGTTATATTTGAGTGATGACTTTACGGGCGTGAGTCCCTGACTTGACATGACTGCTAATATATATTGTGTACTGTAGTTTGGTTATCATACATGTCTCCTGTTTTATATAGACTGTTATGATTTCATTTACAGTATTTTCAGTTTCACATACTTGGTACCTGTTGTACTGACCTCCTTCGGGGGGCTGCGTTCATGCCGCAGGTAGAGGTACACCGGTTGTTGATCCTCGCTCATAGGATCACAGTTCTGCATTTTGGGAAGCTCCGTTTCTCCGGAGGCTTATCTTTTGGTATGTGTCCCTGAGATTGTAGGTTCTTGTACATTCAGGGGTATGGCGGGGCCCTGTCCCGTCATAGTTGTTATAAAAACTCTTAGAGGTCTGTAGTACTATTGTGGGCAAGGGTTGTAAAGGATGTAACTGTTCGGTTGTATATATATGCAGAAAGGTGACCGTTTTTAGTTGCTTTCTTACTTCATATTGTTCATATCTTTGAGTTTTTATTTCCGCTGATTTTCTCTGATGTTCTATCACTAGGGTGCCCGGGGTAAGGCACCAGTCGCAGGCCCGAGGTCGGGTCATGACAAAAGTGGTATCAGAGCAGTTAATCCTCGGAAAGTGTCTACAGACCGTATCTAGTAGAGTCTTGATTATCGGCGTGTTGTGCATCACACCTATAATCAGGAGGCTGCAGGATATTTAGGATTGGTTTCCATTCTTCTCATTCTGAGATCGTGCATTAGAGTTGTGTTATAAGTTAGACTCCCTCTGACATATTCTTTTATACCTGTTATGCCTCCACACAAGGCAACCAGGGCCCAGAATGGCAAGGCAGCAGATGGAGCTGCGAGTAGAAACCTGAGAGGTTACGAGGCCTGAGCCCGGACTTTACGAGGTGGTGCTACATCTGGCGAATTATCTGGCCGCCACGGCCCAGAGAGTTTAGAGCAGCAACAGTAGCTACTGAGGCCACAATATCTGAGCCTCCAGTCCCACGGCCAGGAATAGAGAATATGGGTTACAAGGAGATGGCCCAGTTACTAGCTAGGCTTATGGCGAGACATGAGGACAGACGGGAGCCGGTGGTACCGGTAGTGCACCCTAGAGCCGATAGTTGGAGACTTCGGGACTTCTTAAGTTGTAGTCCACCGGAGTTCTATGGATCGAGAGCTGAGGATGACCCTCAAGAGTTTATTCGACAGTTGCAGCAGATCATGAAAGTGATCAAAGCCTCAGAGACACAGTCGGTGGTATTGGGTTCACATCGGCTGCGTGATACTGCAGTCGACTGGTTTGATTCATGGGAACTATCCCGGGGGGAGCATGCGCTTCCAGCTGTTTGGGACGAGTTCTCAGAGGCATTTCCTAGCCATTTCTTGCCTTCACAGATGAGGAGAGCTCGGGCAGATAGATTTATGATGTTGATACAGAACGGGCGTACGGTTCGGGAGTACAACGTAGAGTTTGACTCTTTGGCTCGGTATGTCCCCGCTTTAGTGGCAGACATGGAGGATAGAGTGCACCGATATGTCACAGGACTTGACGATTATTTAGCAGAGGGTTGCACAGTAGTAGCTCTTGGTAGGGCATGGACATTGCCGCGTCGCTTATGTACAATGCGAGAGCGTAGAGACCGGCGTAGGGACCGGGATCAACATAAGAGGCGAGCAAGGCGAGGTCCTTTGGTAACTTTCGAGGCGGACCGCCTCAGCAGCAGGCTAGTTATGCGCCTCTGCCAGTACAGAGTGGTCCTCCACAATCTTCAGGACGTCCAGGGTATTCGGGAGCAGGTCAGGGCTCCAAGTGTTCAGGTTTTCGGGGGAGCAGGGGTGTTAGCCAGGTAAAGCCACCCCTACCTCATTGTGGCCATTGTGGTAGGCTCCATTTTGGGGAGTGTCGTGTTAGTTTGGGAGTTTGTTTTACATGCGGCCAGCAGGGCCATTTTGCGAGAAATTGTTCGACCAGAGGTAGCGCGGATGTTAAGACTCATCCTTCGGGATCGGTGGCTGGTTCATCGCCTTCTATAGCTAGGCGCCCTGCAGGGCAGGATTATGATTAGAACGACAAAGGGAAAGTGGAGCACTACTTGCAGGTATATCTTTAGCCCTTAAGAAACTTGTATATATTGTTATGATGATTACATGTTGAGTGCTATGTACGGATAGCATTGTGTATATTGTGATTTAGAAAACATGGTTAGTTGAAAAGGTAAGTTTGGGGACAGGTAAATTGTGAACCTTAGAAATTATAAACAGTTGAGACCTTAGATGTAAGGTCGTCTTGAGTAAAAGATTTTACAGTTAGTCTTTGTCGAAGTACTTGGTATGCGTGAAATGTATCGTGGGATAAATTCCATGGCTTGTGTAAGATGAAAGTGGTAGCTTTCATGACGAGAATAGTAAGATTGTTCCGGACGGGAATAAAAGTTTGGCGCGATAGTGGGTCGGGTTGAGGCCATATCGAGGGTCAACCCGCAACCCAGAATGAGGTGGGGTCAGTTTGGGGTGGTCCCGCCAGGTGGTAGGGTCACGAGGGTGCTAGGCCCAAGTTTAGGTAACCATCGTACTAGTTCGCGGATGTCTTAGACCAGAATCGGATCGTGAAGGCCGGGATGGCCTTAAAGGAATTTGAGGCTAGTAAGATAACCAAGTTTGGAGGTGGTAACTCCAAGGTTTTGGAAACTGAAGAGATGACTGAAGTATGGTACGTGTGCTAGAAAGAGTTCGGGTGTACGAGAAGGGTACGACGAGTAAGGAAAGAAGTGAACATGTGTTAATAGAAGGGAAGTGATCATTTTGTGAAGTAAAGATGTGAAGGGAGTATCCTTTAGACCATGGGTGGAGCTAATAGTGTTGTTATACGCTTTAGAGGTGATTCCTCGTTGGCTTGAATTTAAGTTTTGCGCATGTGTTATTTTATGGCCGTGTGTGACATAATTGGTTTCGTAAGTATAATAGTGAAAACTATACCGGCGCAGGTATGTTTGGAGACTTAGAAGGAACATTCGGGACGAATGTTTCTAAGGGGGGAAGAATGTTACACCCCATAGTTCCAGGGTATGTATGTGAGGACATACGTACGGGAATACGACATTAAGATTGGAAATGAAGAAAGATTTGATTTTCCGACGGAAAATTTTCCGGATTTTGTGAAGGAAAAAGGTTCGATAGTGGGAATTGGATTCCCAGATTTGGTATCCGGACTTCTTGGAATATTAGAGAATTATGGAATTTTATTTTCGGATTTGGTCACGTGGGGCCCACGGGAGAAATTTACGGTTTTGCGGGGCCCACATTATTTTCGAGATTTTGGACATCATGTATATTTTCGGAAGATGAAATATTTTAGACGAATTGGAGGGCGACACGTGTCACCCCCTTAGGTGGCATGTGGCCTAAATGGGTGGGACAAGTGGCAAGCCACTTGTCCACCTTGGCCGAAATGGTCATGCCAATTGTCCCAAGTTTTTGATGGTCACTTGGATGGTGGGACCCACATACACAAGTCCCAATCTAGACCACACACTTGCTTAGATCCTAGCCCTTGATTTCCCTATAAATACCCCCCCCCCCCTTCTAGTGCAGACTTCATCCACACTTGAGATTTTCCAAGGCAAAAATTCCCTCCCTTCCCTTGTTGTTGTGCTCTCGGGCATGGGCTGAAATTCTTGAGCAAAGGTTGTCCAAAATCCTTAAACTTTTAAGTGTTCTTCCTTAATGTGTTAGGAAGATTGTGAACCAAGAGTTGGAAAAGATTTGACATCCCTAGCCTTGAAACCTCACCTTGGCCGAAAGTTGCCATAGTTTGAGCCTAAGTATTCTTCAATTTTTGGAGTTGAATCTTGAAAAGGAGTTGGTTAGGAGCTTCTAAGGGTTGCTTGGAGTGGGTTAGAACGTAAGGATTTGGAGCTAAACGTTGCTAAGGATCGACTTATAATCTTGGATAATTTTGGGCTTATCGAGGTAATGATCTTTGTCCTTCTATTGTAATTGGAGATTACATGTTGTAGTAGTTTATAATTGAGTATATGATATGTGGAAGGCAGATTGATAAGGTAAGAACTGTATATTATATTGTGGGGCAGAACTTTACACGTCCGGTTAGGCGTGTAATCCCCTTTGAGTTGTTGTATTACTGCGCCTTAAATGTGGCATGTTGGCTATTTGTATCGGACCTTGAAAGAGGTGGTGGTAAGTTGTTACAGGGGAGGTGCTACCGAATTTTCCGTAGAATAAAGAACCTTGTACTTAGAAATGTTCTACGAAGAGATCTAGAAGTTAATAGACGTTTTATGGCCATTATAGGTTGAAGTACTACGAGTAGCGTATTCTACTTGAAGGGTGGAAAAGGCTAGCAAGGGTATAGTACTTTGGAGCGTTTTGCTATTTGTCGATAATCGTCGCGAGGTATGTGAACCTCTTTCTATCCTTTCTACCATGATTGTTGTGAACTATGTAGTACGGTAGACGTACGTGTGCTAAACGAATTTGGTTGGTTTAATACATAAAGTGTTATAATAGCTTTATGGGAAGTTAGTTATAACGACTTTTTGAAGATAAAAGAATGGTTTGTGGATTTTAAATGTTAAGAACTTGAATTGTGTTAATAAGTCGTAAAACCTCATTCGTGAGTAATGGGTACTTGGTCTTTAAAAGAATAAGGTTATATTGATTTCGGGAATGAGAATAAGTATCGAACAAGCCATTGCAGCGTTAATAAAATAAAATGTATTGACAATCAATTAAAATGAGTAGAATTCCTCCATCTGCATAGAAGCTAAGATAAGACAAAATTGTATTACATTTTCTAGATCATGGCTGCTTTAATAAGATCATTATAAACAAGTATTGTTTTTTCTTAAATTCCAAAGTAAGGAACTGGATTTCTAAAAGAATAGAGACTTGAGAATTTGAAGTGTTTTTGTTTTAAAAAAGGAAGGCATGGTTTTGTCTTAAGTTGGTTTTAAAAGAAGGCATGGTATTGTCTTGGTTTATTCAAAAAGAAGGTATGGAAATTGTTTTGGTTTACTTATAATGATAGTTACTCTATTTTGATACTACGGGTATCGTGTGACCTTTGTAAAATAAATGGATCTTTTTGAAAGAATTTAAGTACGTAGTACCTTAGGGTTAAATCCCGGATTTGTTGTCATAAAACGAAAGTCTATGAGTACGTTGAACTTGCCTACACTTGTTGTGATAGCCTTTGTTGTGCAAGTGTTTTGATTTTGTGCTACCGCGTCTCTCGATGGAGGGCCGGCTATTTGGTTGATTGTTAGACATACTGACACGGTGGGTGGCCCACGGGTATGCTTCCACTATGAATGTTATCTTGTTAATTCCTTTGGACATACTGACACGTTGGGTGACCCACGGGTATGCTTCCACTAGGAGTGTTATCTTGTTATTTTCTTTGGACATACTAACACGTTGGGTGGCCCACGGGTATGCTTCCACTATGAGTGTTGTCTTGTTAATTCCTTTGGACATACTGACACGTTGGGTGGCCCACGGGTATGCTTCCACTAGGAGTTTTATCTTGTTATTTTCTTTGGACATACTGACACGTTGGGTGGCCCACGGGTATGCTTCCACTATGAGTGTTATCTTGTTATTTCCTTTGGACATACTGACATGATGGATGTTCCACGGGTATGCGTCCATTAGGATGGTTTCATGGCCATGTTTATACCGAGGTAAGATGTCGGGGCATGCGGCCATTGTGCGGGTTAAATTCCCGGGTTATATCTGAGTGATGACTTTGCGGGCGTGAGTCCCTGACTTGACATGACTGCTAATATATATTTTGTACTGTAGTTTGGTTATCATACATGTCTCCTGTTTTATATAGATTGTTATGATTTCATTTCTGATATTTTGATTTCACATACTTAGTAGCTGTTGTCTTGACCTCCTTCGAGTGCGTTCATCTGCGCAGGTAGAGGTACACCGGTTGTTGATCCTCACTCATAGGATCACAGTTCTGCGTTTTGGGATGCTCCGTTTCTCCGGAGGCTTATCTTTTGGTTTGTGTCCCTGAGATTGTAGGTTCTTGTACATTCAAGGGTATGGCGGGGCCCTGTCCCGTAGTTGTTATAAAAACTCTTAGAGGTCTGTAGTACTATTATGGGCAAGGGTTGTAAAGGATGTAATTGCTCGGTTGTATATATATGCAGAAAGGTGACCGTTTTGGTTAGCCTGTTTCTTACTTCATATTGTTCATATCTTTGAGTTTTTATTTCCGCTGATTTTCTCTGATGTTTTATCACTAGGGTGCCCGGGGTAAGGCACCAGTCGCGGGCCCGAGGTCAGGTCGTGACAAAGTGTCACCCCCCCCCCTACATAGGCTTGGACGAAATGGTCATATAAATTGGTCAAGTCTTGAACAAGCCAAGGCTTGACATTGTTGACTAAGTCAACTAGCCAACTTGACATTAGATCTTTTAACCCCAATAAAGCTAGGGCACACAATTGTTCTAATCTTGACCATTGGAAGTATTATATCATCACAATAGTAGCAAGACAAACCTTACACTTAGAAAAATTTGAAAAACTTTAGGTGCACTTAGAGTAGCTCTCGGCTTTGTGCAAAAATGAAGAAGAAAAATTTTCATTTGTGGTTCATTATTCACAAGACTTTAACCCAAGGTTCCTAGGGGTATTGTAAGGATATCTCAATAGAAAGATCCCAGAAAAACGACGTTTTCATGTTAGTCGTAAGGCGAAAAGTAGAGGAGTTCTTCATGAGCTTCTAAGGAGTGCTTGGAGCGGATTGGAACATAAGAAGAGGAGCTAAAAGTTGCTAGGATTGACTTTGACGCTTGGATCTTATTAGGGCTTATTGAGGTAAAATCTTCATCTTCTTAATGTAATTGAAGATTACATGTTATAGTAGTTAAGAAATGAGCATGTGGTATATAAAATGAATTTTGAATAGATTTGGATCATGTCGACATGTTAAAAACCGAAAATGGACAAGTTAGTCATTAATGTTGTAATCATTTGGTTGATAGTTACAATCGTCGCATGTTAAGGAAGAAAGGATTTATAGTTGTTGTAATTGTTATTATGTATATAACATGTTGGAATAACAACTTGGATTGAAAAAGGAATTGAAAGGAATTGATAATTTTTGTGACAAATGGTAGTCGAATATGGCTTGGAAATATTGGACAGTTTTATATTGATTGTGGGGCAGAACTTTACACGTCCTATTAGGCGTGTAATCCCCTTGGTATTGCTGAATTGTTGGGCCTTAAATGTGGCATTTGGTTATTGATTTTCGGGCCTTGAAAAAGGTGGAAAAGTACGTAGAAACAAAGGAAGTGCTGCCCAAATTTCTGTAGAATAAGAGACTTAGCACTTAGTATTATTCCACGTTGAGAAGCTAGGAGTTGATAGACATGTTATGGTTATTATAGGTTGAAGTACTACGTATAGCGTATTATACTTGAAGGATGGAATAACTATCAATGTTGAAGTACTTTGGAGCATTTTGCTACTTGTCGATAGTCGTCGCGAGGTATGTGAACCTCTTCCTTCTTTTGGCATGGTTCTATGTATGAAATATACCCGTGGTGTTATTTCATGATTCCTTCTACTCTTAGAAGTTAAGAGGTATGTATGTTGATTTACTCTAGGTAAAAGTTATGTCTAAGTTATCCTAAGTTCTTACCAAGTCTTATGGGGGATGTTGGTAAGAGTCGTTAGGAAGTATTTTGAGTCGAGTTGACTTTGCTAATTTACTGCACGAATGAGAATAAGTATCGAACAAGCCATTGCAGCGTTAATAAAAGAAAATGTATCGACAATCAATTATATTAAAATGAGTAGAATTCTCCATCTGCATAGAAACTAAGACAAGACAAAATTGTATTACATTTTCTAGATCATGACTGCTTTAATAAGATCGTTATAAACGAGTATAACTTATTCACAACTCATAAAAGTATATGCTACTTAAATTAAAAGAGTTTATGTTATGAAGTTTTAAGACTATGAACCTTGATTTCTAAAAAGGTTATGAGACTTTACTTTTCAAGTTATGGCACTTGATTCTTAAAGAAAGGAATGATTTGATTTAAAAAGTTTGGTTGCCATGAATTATTTCAAAAGTTAAGAGGCTTGATTTCAAAAGAGAATGTAACTTGAGTTTTCAAAAGAAGAAGTTTATTGATTTAAAAAGAGAAGGAGTTTTAAGATTCTTTTTAAGTATGTATGTACGTAGTACTTTTGGGTTTAATTTTTCCTAAAGTAATAAGGAATAAAAGTGTCTTAAGTTCTCTAAAGTGAAAAGGTTGTTATAATAGCTTTATGGGAAGTTGTTATAACGACTTAAGAAGAAGTGAAAAAATGGTTTAAAATGTTATGTAAAGAGACTTTATCGCGTCCCAGGAATGGGCCGGGCAGTTTACCTTTATGGGCAGAATATATTACATTATCGCGTCCCAGGAATGGGCCAGGCAGTATACCTTTATGGGCAGACTATATGACATTATCGCGTCCCAGGAATGGGCCGGGCAGTATACCTTTATGGGCAGACTATATGACATTATCGCGTTCCAGGAATGGGCCGGGCAGTATACCTTTATGGGCAGACTATATGACATTATTGCGTCGCAGGAATGGGCCGGGCAGTATACCTTTATGGGAAGACTATATGACTTTATCGCGTCCCAGAATTTGCCGGGCAGTATACCTTCGTGGGAAGACTTTTTATGAATTCGCCGTGTCCCGCAAATGGGTCGTGTTACGTTATCACGTATGGATAATCAAAGTGAACTCCAAAATGAGGCGTCCCTCCATAAAGGGCTGGATTTTTATGTGATGCAAGATACGTAAGTTATGTGTTTATGAACTTGATGATTTTTCCTAAGTATGTACGTAAGAACTTGACTATAACTCTTATTGAAAAATGAGAAAAGATAATAAAGTGCGATTAAGTTCACGAGATTGTAATGACACGGAAGGATATGGTATTTATTTTTATATACTTGCCCCTGTCATTCTTTTGTATAGTTATGATTTGTTTACTGTACCTTATTTCCGTTCCATATTCGGTACATGTTGTACTTGTCACGACCCAACCCCGGGCCGCGACTGGTGCCCTACCTGGGCACCCCGTTCAGGTATACATCAGAGAATAGCAGCGGAACATACACAACAGAAATATATGTGTAAACAATAAACATCACAGGCTAGCCGATAAGGCCGCCTTCCATAATATAAACATAATCAAAAGTACAACTGTACAACTCAGTTCTTACAGCCCAACCACATATGCGAATACATACCTCTAGGAATAACAACTGTGGCGGGACAGGGCCCCGCCATACCCCTGAATGTACATAAATCTACAACATCAGGGAAAGACTGTACCAAAAGAGACAAGCCTCCGGAGAAATAGGGCTTCTGACGTCTGATAAGTGATACTAAGAATGCGGATCCACCACCTGCTTACCCTTTCCTGCGGCATGAACGCAACCCCCGGGGAAGGGGGTCGTACACAATATGTACTAAGTATGTAAAACTGGAAAGTACTGTAATTACATCATAAGTTTAAATCAAAGCCGGAGACATGTATGATAACAAAATTACAGTACACAGTGCCTTACTAACAATGAGAGTAAATCAAGGGAATACGTACAACATCACAATAGGAGACTCCCGATCATATCATGGGTAGCGAACCCATAGAATCAGGTGGTATAACGTCTTGGGGTTTTACCGCCATTTATACTCTTACCACAGGCGGTGGTATAACGTCTTGGGGGTTTACCCCTCATTTATACTCTTACCCTGGAGAAGGTAATAAAGCAGGTGGTATAACGTCTTGGGGGTTTACCCCTCATTTATACTCTTACCCTGGAGAAGGTAATAAAGCAGGTGGTATAACGTCTTGGGGGTGTACCCCTCATTTATACTCTTATCCTGGAGAAGGTGGTATAGCGTCTTGGGGGTTTACCCCTCACTTATACTCTTACCCTGGAGAAGGTAATAAAGCAGGTGGTATAACGTCTTGGGGGTGTACCCCTCATTTATACTCTTATCCTGGAGAAGGTGGTATAGCGTCTTGGGGGTTTACCCCTCACTTATACTCTTACCCTATCTCAACTGGCCGTCATACAATAAATAAGCAAGTTAGAAATCCCCCTAACTTCTTATTAGTCTTATTCATATACACTCTCATTTTAGTTCACTTAAGGCACTAATATGTTATAATAAATCCGGGAGTTTAACCCAAAGTACTACGTACTTCTAACCTTTTGAAAATGACTCATTTTCATATAAACTTCCAAGATACTATAAACCGTAGTATCAAGTCAAAATTACTTTTCAAGACAAGTCACAATACCTTAGAAATAAAGTTAGGTTTCTAAATCAAGTGACTCATTTTATTATAAAACCTTAGGCAATCGATGCCTTAAAATCAAATTGCCTTTTCATTAAAAACAAGTCATTCATCTTTCCATAAAGCAATTATAACCAACTCCCCATAAAGTCGTTACATTCGCTTTATACCTTAGCCATATACAATTTCCTATCCAAGGGACTTATACGTTTAAAACGGAACAAGTATCACATACTTTAAAACTCTTCAAGTCCCTTAATTTTAATAAAACATTAGACATCCTTAATACTTTGAAATAAGTGAGTTAATCTCCTAACTCACCCAACTTGGCTATTCATAAAACTAGTAAAGGATATCAAGGTCTTGTACGTCTACCGTACTATATACGTACAACTAGTCATGCTCAAAAGATAGGAAAAGTTCTACATACCTCGCCGGGTCAAACCACTTGCCAAGTACAAATTCCCGCCCGTAGTATGTCAACCTATAATATTCACAATACGTCTATTAAAGCCTTACTTCAAACGTAGAATATTATAAGTGTCAAGTCGCTAAATTCTACGGAAAATCGGACAGCACCTCCTTTGTTTCTACTACTTTGCCACCTTTTTCAAGGCCGAATACAATAACCAAACACGCCACATTTAAGGCCCAATCAATGCAATCAACAATAGGGGATTACACGCCTACTAGACGTGTAAAATTCCGCCCCACAAAAGATATCAAATTGATACAACTTACTAGGCCAATTCGGCTAACTTGAAGTTCTACAACATCAATTCTTATCCAATTTCCATTTCAATCCAAGTTGTTAGCATAACATGATATCAAGTCGCAATTGATTATAACTACTATAATCTTCAAGTAAGTAACATGCGACGATTTCTAATAAACGACCAATTAGTAATCCAACTTCAAGTGGCTTGTATAACATTTCGGATTTAAGCTACAAGCAATCCATAATACTTATAAACTTCAACTCATATACTTCATGCTAGCAACAAGTAAAGCTAACAACAATATAAATAATCTTGTAACACTTTTTAAGGGACAAGATTATACCTTAACGAATCTTAATCCAACTCCAAATCCGAAGTCGCTCCTTAGCAACTTAGAGCCTCTTCAAGACGCTTCAATCCGCTAGTTGAGACCCTTAGAACAACACCAACAAATCTCCTTCAAATCTCCAAACAAAACCTAGAAAGACAACTAGGTTTTAAACTGCGACTAACCCGTAAACTATCTTTTTCCAAGATTTTTCTATTGAGATATGTTTACAATACACACAAGAACCTTGGTTTAAAGTGTGGAGCTAAATGGACAAGAAACAAAGATTTTTCTTTTTCTCTAGAGGGAACCCGAGAGCAATGCTCTTGTTCTTCCAATTTTAGTGAAATTTTGGCTAAGTGTTTAAGCTTGTCTAGCACTACTAGTATTATATAGTGCAATGGAGGGTCAAGATATAAACAAATGTGAGGCTTGGATGTAGTCTTATTAAATATCAAGTGTGGTGGTCCCATTGACCAAGTCAATACTCTCAAGCTACAAGTTGCAAGACTTGTCTTGCAACAAAGGTCCAATGACCCTCTTGCCCTTGCACAAAACGTCCAAGGCATCTTAAAGGGGGGGTGACACGTGTCTCCCTCCCATTCGTCATAATAATACGTTTTCCGACAATTTCATAATTCCGATAAATTTTTACAAGTCTCAAATCTTAACACTTGTGAGTTCTTACGTACGTCCTTAAAACATGTCCTGTAAATACGGTGTGTAACATTCTTCCCCCCTTAGAAACATTCGTCCCCGAATGTTCTTCCGGAGTCAAACTTTAAAATTTGCGACATAGTTTCCTTTCACAACCCTGACATACCATTAATGCCACACATGGCCACATAATAGCATTTAAGCAAAAGAAATACTTCAATTAAAACTTGACAAGTAAGGGAAGATGAATTACCTGAAGGTATAGGAAATAAGTGAGGATACTTCCTCAACATGTCCTCCTCCGCTTCCCAAGTCATCTCCTCTCGGTTATCATTCCTCCACAAGACTTTGACGGAAGCCACATTCTTGGTCGCGATCGCGACACGGTGATCGAGTATCGCTATGGGACTCTCCTCATACGATAACCCTCTCTGTCACTGGACCTCACTAGCGAGAAAACTCTCATTTGGATCACCGATACACTTCCGCAACATAGAAACATGGAAGACCGGATGTACCGCCTCTAACTCTGATGGCAGATCCAACTCGTAGGCAACAAGGCCCATTCTACGGATGATCTGGTAGGGCCCAATGTACCTTGGGCTGAGTTTCCCCTTCTTACCGAATCTCATCACACCGCCATGGGTGGCGCAGAAGACCCAATCGTCACGAAACTCCAAATGCCGACACCGATTATCCGCATATGACCTGCAGGCTACTGGCTGCTAATCATCTCTCCTGGATAAGCTTCACCTTATCCACAACCTGCTGTACCAAGTCCGGGCCAACTAACTGCACCTCGCCCACGTCGAACCAACCAATCGGCGATCTACATTTCCGCCCATATAAAGCCTCGTATGGCGCCATCTGTATACTGGAATGGTAGCTTTTGTTATAAGCAAACTCCACAAGAGGAAAATGATCCTCCCAGCTGTTATACCCCGTAGTTCGGTGCGGACGCGATCAGTGTCTCGGCCGCGCCGTGGCGCGGCGCGTAGCGCGGTGATTGTAGGGCGCGCCGGAAGTCGGGCCGCGCGAAAATCGAGGGTCGCTGAAGTTTCAGCGCCGGGAAGCGAACGGGCGCGGAAGATCTGGTCCGCATGAGTTGCGGGCCGAGGCGGGAAATCAGGCGGAAAAACTTAGGAAAAGTCAGATTTTTCTTTTAAAAGGCCCTGGGTGGGGGAAAAGTGTCCCCCCCATCTTATTTTTGCAAGCATTATATTGACCAAGTCTTAAAGACTTGGTCATCTTTCATCTCTCTCTTAGAAAAAGCTCCTCCTTCTCTCTTAAATTATTTCAAGCTCCTCCTTCTCTCTAAAACTCCAAGAGGTATTCTAGCCTTAGGAAAAATCTGGAAAAAAGTAAAAGGCAAGAAGGAAGCTTGTGGCTAGCTTGTGAAGGTTGTTGTGGTGGTGTTCTTGGAATAGAAGCTAGCAAATTGTTGGATAAATTTGGCTAAAGCTCTAAGGTAATGATTCTTCCTCTATTATTAGTTTTTAGTGTTGCATGATAAGAAGAAAGTACTTGTGGTAGTAAATAATGCTATTAGAGTCATTGCATGCAAGAAATGTGGGTTGGGTATGAAGGATTTGGCTAAAGAGATATTATGAGCATGTTGTAGCCTACAAACTACTTTATAATTGTTAAGTGTATTATTAGAACTTGTAGGGCAGAATTTTACACACCCAAGATTAGATGTGTAATTCCCTTTGTGTTGGTTTGGATGTTGGGCCTTAAGGAGACGTTTGAGTGTTGAAAATCGGCCTTTGAAAAAGGTGGCAAAGTGAGTAGAAACAAAGGAAATGCTGCCCAATTTTCCTTAGGAATTAGTAACTTAAATTTGGAATTTCTACATTGAAATTGGAGGTTAATAAACGCACTATGGTTATTATATGTTGACATATTACTTGCGGTAGTTGGACTTAGCAAGTGGATTTTGACCAAAGAGGTATGTAGAGCTTTCCTATCTCTTGAGCATGAATAGTTGTATCTATGTAGTACGGTATACGTATAAGATTTGATAATCTACACTTGTTTTAAAGTATATGATACTTGTTTCATTTCAAAAGTATAAGTCCCTTGGGTTGAGGGAAAATGTATTTGACAAAGGGATAACGCTAATATAAGGACTTTATGGGAAGTTGGTTATATTAGTTTTCTTGAAAGGTTCACAAAGAAAGGTTTACTCTAATTAAAACAAGTACGGGTAAAGAATTTGAAAATAAGAAAGGTGAATTGATTTTTAGGCATTGGTTTCCTAAGGTTTTAAAGGAAATGAAGTCACTTGATTTAGAAGCTTATTATAATTCTAAAAGGGAATGTGACTTGTTTTGAAAAGAAATTGTAACTTGATACTATGGTGATTAGTATCTTGGAATTTTTGTATAAAAAAGAGCTATTTCTTAAAAGGTTACAAGTACATGGTACTTGGGTTAAATTCCCGGATTTCTATTAAAAGACATGTTAGTGCCTTAGGTATACTAAAATGAGAGGATATATATTAATAATGTTAATAAGAAGTTAGGGGATTTCTTAACTTGCTTATGTTATGATATGATAGGCTGATAGTGCTTATGTTATGATATGATAGGCCGGTAGTACTTATGTTATGTATGATAGCCGGATGAGCTATGTTATATATATTATTACGGGTAAACCCCGGGTTATTCTTGTTATTTCCTTTGGACATATTGACACGATGGGTGGCCCACGGGTATGCTCCAATAGGATGGTTTACTACTTATGCCATGGATTTGCTACCCATGATGCGAGTGCGGCGTTTGTACTCATGCGGATCCGGTCCACAGGATCCATGCGGGTGAAATAGTCACATGCGAGTACGGTTGTTACACCCCGTATTTCCAGAGTATGTACGTAAGGACGTACGTAGAAAAGTTTGTGCCTTAAAGTGTAGGGCCGAAAATTATTTGTTCACAACACCCGTTTAAAGTCTTTTTTCGACGAAACGTTTTACACAACTTGCGAAGGGAAAATTCCGGCTATATCATTTCTAATTTTTGCGGATTTTTCCGAGAGACGGAACATTTTGGGCCAACAAGAGGGCGACACTTGTCACCCTCTCATTGGCGGATGTGGGGCGGTAATTGGACGAAATTGGAGAGTGTAGTTGGTAGGATATTTTGTGTGTTGATTGATAAAGTGGGACCCACACACACTTGTCCCAATCTTGGCCTTACACTTGCTATGCACTTGGCATGATCTTGGCCATTGGTTGGCCTTGGCTTGTCCTATAAATACCCCCTAAGTTTGAAGACTTCTTCATCCTTTCCTATATTTCCTAAGTCTAAAATTCCTCCCTTCCCTTGTATGGTGTTTCTTCCAACACCCCCTCTCCCCCCCTTTGTGAGGCCTTGTGGCCGAGAGCTCCTCCCTTGGCGAGTACCCCACAGTGGGGTTGGCGAGGGTATCACCACTTGTGGTGTTGTCTCGTATATATACCCACTCTTGGTAGAAATACTCTCAAAAGTATTGTTACTATACCCAATTTCCTTAGCCGTATACCTTGAAGTATTCTAAGGTTATACCTATATGAAAAGCCCCGTTATACTATTATACTTCCCGTCAGTCACAAAACCGAACCCTAAGGAAAATCTCCATAGTTAGTTGGAGTATTACGTAGAAGTTGGTTAGAACTTCTAAGGGTTGTTTGGAGCGGGTTGGAGCGCACGGAGTTGGAGCTAAACGTTGCCCAGGATCGACATCTTTACTTGGATAATTATGGGCTTATCGAGGTAATTATCTTGTCCCCCTATTGTAATTGGAGATTACATGATTGTAGGAATATATAGTTGAAGTGTCACGACCGAACCGGGCCGTGGTCGTGCCTACCGGGCACCCGGTAGCCATACATCGTAGAAAATCAGCGGAACATAAATCAACAACATAAAATAACAGAAGTATAAACAATAATCTGTGAAAACTTGCCTTTCGGCATATATATAAACAACAACTCTTTCAACATGAACAATTTAATCCTATTTACAAACCCTGCCCACAACAGTACTACAGACCTCTACGAATGATATGACAACAACGACGGGACAGGGCCCCGTCATACCCCTGAATGTAATCACCTACAACAACAGGACTATACGAAGACAAGCCTCCGAGAAAGCGGAGCTTCCCAAAGCTGAATCGTGACCACTAAGAGCGAGGATCACGGCGGTGTACCTTTACTGCGGCATGAGCGCGGCCCAAGGAGGTCGATACAACAGTGCGAGTATGTGAAATCAAAAATGTAAATTAAATCATAGTAGTCTATATAAAACAGGAGACATGTATGATAACAAAACTACAGTTCATAATAAACAAGCAGTCATATCAAGTCAGGGACTCACGCCCTCAAGTCATCACAATAAAACCGTACGGGGTAAGTACGAAGGCATAGCCGACTACTAAGACCAGCGATGCAAAATACCACAAATCGTATCCGAGGTCTTTCTAGACCGCACCACATGATCGAAGTTGGCCACTCGCCCGCAGGATCACTGTGCGCGTCTATCCTCGAACTCTCGCGACTCGCATGGGTCTCACGGACCCGCGTGAGGTATTCCTCGAATCATGGTCCTGCATCGCTGAGGTATACCCGCGTCGAAGGCGGCTAACCTCGGTATCTTCCTAGGCTCCGCAACCGCATAGTCTCAAAAGACCGCATAGTCTCAACGGACGCGCAGGGAATCCCCGCGTCGGGCTAAACACGGAATGATCAATCCTGGAGCTACCGCTCCGCGTAGTCACAAGGACCGCGTAGGCGTAAAGACCGCGTCAAGGGTGGCAAGCCCTCGGTATAATAAGTCAAGGGGGTATGTGATACAATAATAGTACAACGGGCTTAACGTTTAACAACGTAAGCACAACAAGAATGACCCCCTTACATCACGATCACACAAGATACTAACACACGTAGCATCCTAACATGTTTACTTATCACATCAACAAGAAAGTATTACAAGGCTATCACAAACCAATACAATCAAGTTATTCACACAAGGTACTTTCTACCAACAAGTTCGGGTACCTATCCCCAAAGTACTTCATACATTAAATCTTTAAAGATACGTTACTTCACAAAAACCACACAATACCCGTAGTATATGAAAATAGCGTGATTATCTTTTTTTAAAGTAAATCAATTACTTCTCTTTGTAAAATCAAGTAGCAACATTCTTTTCCAATGTTCAAGTTTGCCTAATTTCCAATGTTCAAGTTTGCCTAATTTCCAATGTTCAAGTTTCTCATTTTAGAACGGTTTCGTAGTTCATAGTCTTATTCATTTAAGAATATAATTCTCCTTTAAACAATCTGAGAAACCTAAGCCTTATGTGAGTAGGATATTCTTGTTTATAACAATCTTATTACAGCAGCCATGATCTAGGAAATATCATTTTGTCTCATCTTAGCTTCTATGCAGATGGAAGTTTCTACTGGTTTTAATAATACTTAATTAATCAAAACATTTCCTTTTATTAACGCTGCAGTGATTTGTCGATACACATTCTGATTTCCGAAATCAGTAAAACATTCTTAAGCCGTTATACCTAACTTCCCATAAAGCTAGTATAACTCTTAAGTTTTCAAAAACCAAGTATTACTTCTTCTTTCAAAATGATTCAAAAATCTTTTGAGATACTTCAAGTTCTTTATTAACACATAACAAGCCAGTTATAGTTCAAATCAATTACCTTTTTAAAAACCACATGTATTTTCTTACCAGCATAAAGCTGTTATAACCAACTTCCCATAAAGCCGTTATAACACTTTATGTTTTAAACCAATCAAATATATTTAGCACATGTACGTCTACCGTACTACATAGTTCACACATATCATGCTAGAAGAGATAGGAAGAGGTTCACATACCTCGCGACGAGTATCGACTAATAGCAAAACGCTCCAAGTACTTCCAACCGTCGGCTACTCCTTAAGCCAAGTAGATCGCACCACGTAGTACTTGACCTATAAGGCCACAGCGACTTATTAACATTTAGATCCCCGTAGAACATTCTACGAGAAAATTCGGCGACCTCCACATGACAGCGTAAATCTCCTCTCTATCGAGGCGGCTGCAAGCCAACCAGGGGGTTATACATCTAACCTAGCAGTACAATTCTACTCCACGGTACTACTACACAAGTCTCTTGTCTGACCTATGTAATTCTGATTCAACATTCTTCTTTAAATTGGGCTTAAGTCAAAAGACATTGTCGATAACTACGTTGATCTTATATATAGTATACTTCAACTATATATTCAAGCAATAATGTAATTTCCAATTACAATAGAGGGACAAGATATTTACCTCGATAAGCCCATAATTATCCTAGCTTAAAGTCGATCCTGGGCAATCGTTTAGCTCGACTCAGGCGCTCGACCAGCTCTAAACCACCTTAGAAGTTCTAACCAACTTCTACACAATACTCCACGGACTATGGAGATTTTCCTAGGGTTTCGGTTTTGTAGTGACGGGAAGTATAATAGTATTTTACGGGCTTTTAGATAGGTATAACCTTAGAATACAACAAGGTATATGGCTAAGGTAATTTGGGCATTATAACAATACTTTGAGAGTATTTCTACACCACAAGGGGGTATTATCTGAAGCAACAAGGCTGGGGTACCCACGGCCACACTACTAGGAGCGCTACTCGGCCAGGGGCCTCACGAAAGGGAGAGGGGCTCTTGGGCGAGAGTCGACAAGAAGGAGAGGAGGGATTTTAACACTTAGGATAATTTAGGAATGGATGAATAAGTCTTCAAAGGGATGGGTATTTATAGGCCAAGTGAAGGCGACCAATGGCAAGATTGAGCCAAGTGCTACACAGTGTAAGGCCAAGATTCACCCAGTGTCCTTGACCAACTAACACACAAAATATCCTACCAACTCCGCCCGACCAAGGCCAATTCGTCCATCACATTACCGCCCACTCCCGCAATTAGAGGTGACAAGTGTCGCCTCTTGTTGATCAAAATGTTCGTCTCTCGGAAAAATCCGCAAAATTAGAAATGTCATAGCGGAAATTCCCTACGAAAGTCGTGAAAGCGTTTAGTCGAAAAACGACTCTAAGCGGGTGTTGTGAACAAAATTAATTCGCCAAGCCTTAGTACAAGTTTCAAATTTTCGTGCGTCCTTACGCATACTGCGGAAATACGGTATAACATTCTCCTCGCCTTAGAAACATTCGTCGAATGTTCCTTCTAAGTCTCAAAACAAGCGGCGCCAAGATAGTCTTCACTACTATACTTACGAGAACAATCCTTGCCACACATGGCCATAGAAACAACCGCGCATACCTCTATCTAAGTCCGAGAAACACCTCTAACATTAACCTGCTCAGGCGACCCAACAAAGGGTACCACGTTTGTCACTTTGTCGCGAGCCTTGCTCCGACGACCCAACAAATGGTACCGGGCTGCTGGCGATCCCGGAGGAGGTCGTACACTCGAACTCTTACCACGTTACGTCGGCGGTTTCCAAAACTCGGGGTTACTATCCCTAACGTGGTCATCATTTAGCGGGAACACTCTGGATGGATCTTGATACTTTCCGATCATATCAATACGAAAGACCGGACGTCTCGCCTCTAAGTCGGACGACAATTGCTAACATATAGGCAACTGGCCTATTCTTCACATGAACTCAAAGGGCCCAAGTAACTCGGGCTAAGTTTTCCTCTGCTTTCCAAAACTCGTCACACTAACAGGGTGGTACTTTCAAGAAGACCGACCGTCGACCTGAACTCTGGCGTCGTCGCCGATTATCGCCGCGATTTCTTTGGCTGCGTAACCTCTTCTAGACAAGCTTTACTCTCTCCACGATCTTTGGAACAAGCTGAACCAGTATGCGAACCTTGCCAACCTCGAACCAATCGATCGGCAACTTACACTTCCGCCCCTACAAGGCTTCAAAAGGCAACATCCGAACACTGAAATGGTAGCTTAAACACTCCCTCCACAGGAGACAACAATCGCGACTACCGCGAAATCCACGCCCGCGGCGAATGCGGTCGAGAGACTCATCGAGTTCTTAACCCGCACGTATAACTATTAGAAAACGAAAATAGCCACAACAGGCTTCACTGCGACATAAGGTGAAGGTAGGCACCCCGTGCAGCCTTACAACCTTTCTGATAACTCAACACAGCCGAGTAAACGGTCCTGACCGAAGAACACGATGGGCTGCCCCATCGGCCGACCATGGTCGAACGCATCCACGAGTTAAATGCGGTTAACTAAACTTGGGCCTAACACCTCACAACCCTAACACAAGGCGGGACCACCACAACCTGACCCTACCACCAAACCTACCGCGGGTTGACGCAACGTGGCCTCAACCCGACCGGAAAGCGCGCCGCGATACTAGCTCCGATTGAACAATCTCACAAATCACGTTTGAAAACCTAGCGGTCTTCTTAGCTCAACTACCCCTTTCATTCCACTACTAGGGACCTATCCCAAACATAACTCACGTGCACTATGCACTTCCGATAAGGGTCAAACATAACACTACACCTTTTCTCGAGATGGCCTCACCTCTAAGGTCTCTACGTAAAAAGCTCTAAGGCTCACACCTTCTCTATCCCCCAAAATCTTACTCGGTTAAACAACCATGATCTAATCACGACTAACACACTGTTATCAGAACATAGCACTTAAGGTATACTCACCTTATCACACATACAGAGCTCTAGAGGGTTAAAGATATATCTATATCTACTGCTTCACTCCCCTTAGTCGTTCTAGTCAAACCTGCCCCGTAGGGCGCATAGCTAAGGAAGATGACAAACTACCCACCGATCCTGAAGGCTAAGTCCTCCTACAAGGACATTCTCTCGACACATGGCCCTCGGCGGTGCGCAGTACAACAAGTACCAACTAAAGGCGACATTCCCGGGATGGCGTGCATCACCGTGAACGGAAGCCACGGAGTTCGACCAACTCCTGCATACTTGAGCGTCCCGAACCGTGGAGGATCATTCGCAGCGGTGGAGGTGCAAATCTAATCTGGCGGTGGCGACTCGCCTCGAAAGTTACCAAAGGACGCTTTGCTCGGCCTCTTCTACCGCCCGTTAACGTCGATCTCTACACGTCTCGGCTGCTGCGCATAAGCCCGCATACGTGCCATGCTCAAGCCTAATCGAAGAATTACTCTTGCACAACCTCTTTTAGATAGTCCTCAAGACTCGCGATACATCGGTATATTCTCTGGTAGCCAAATCTATAGCTAATGTAATGTGGTCGCCTCTTTGCAATCTAAATTCTGTTCGATGCGTGGGCGAAGGTTCATATATCATGGCGCGATGAGCAGCCTGCCGCCGTACTAAACTCTCTGGGGCTAGTGACGTCGCGAAATCCCGAATGAAGCACTACCTAGGTAATGATTGGGCACTGTGCCCTCGCCACCTCGAACTCTGCTCGCGGCTCCGCCTTGCCTCCCTCTGGGCGGGTTGCCTACGCGGAGGCATAGCGGTAAGGGAAAAAAATCGTTAGAGGTTCAACTTACAACACGACTCTAAGGCACGATCTCGAGTGAGAAGAATAGAAACCAATCCTAAATATCCTATAGCCTCACGATTATTGATGTGGTGCACAACACACCGATAATCAAGACTTCTTGGATCTGATGCGTAGACACTTTCCGAGGATTAAGCGCTCGATACCACTTTTGTCACGACCGAACCGGGCGTGGTAGTGCCTACCGGGCACCCGGTAGCTATACATCATCGAGAAAATCAGCGGAATATAAATCAACAACATAAAATAACAGACGTATAAACAATAATCTTTGAAAACTTGAATTTCGTCCTATATATAATCAACAACTCTTTCAACATGAACAGTTTAATCCTATTTACAAACCACCGCCTGCATTACTACTGGACCTACGAATGATATGACAACAACGACGGGACGGGGCCGTCATACCACGAATGTAATCACCTACAACGGGGACTATACAAGATAAGCCTCGGAGAAACGGAGCTTCCCAAAGTGACTGTGACCCTAGAGCGAGGATCACGGCGGTGTACCTTTACTGCGGCATGAACGCAGCCCCGAAGAGGTCGATAACAACAGTAAGTATGTGGCGAAAATCAGTAAATGAAATCATAGTAGTCTATATAAAGCGGGAGACATGTATGATAACAAAACTACGATTCATAATAAACAAGCGATCATATCAAGTCGTGACTCACGCCTCAAGTCATCACAATAAAACCGTGCGGGGTAAATGCGAAGGCATAGCCGACTACTAAGACCAGCGATGCCAAAAATACCACAAATTGTATCCGAGGTCTTTCTGACCGCACCACATGTCGGCGGCCACTCGCCGCAATATCAATGTCGCGTCTATCCTCGAACTCTCGCACTCGCGCATAGGTCTCACACGGACCGCGTGAGGTATTCCTCGAATCATGGTCCTGCATCGCCGAGGTATACCCGCGTGAAGGCGGTAACCCTCGGTATCTTCCTAGGCTCCGCAACCCGCATAGTCTCAAAAGACCGCATAGTCTCAGCCAGACCGCGCATAGAATCCCGCGTCGGGCTAAACACACGGAATGATCAATCCCGAGCTACCGCGCTCGCGTAGTCACAAGGACCGCGTAGCCGTAAAGACGCGTCGAGGGTGGCAAGCCCTCGGTATAATAAGTCGAGGGTATGTGATACAATAATAGTACAACGGGCTTAACGTTTAACAACGTAAGCACAACAAGAATGACCCCACATCACGATCACACAAGATACTAACACACGTAGCATCCTAACATGTTTACTTATCACATCAACAAGAAAGTATTACAAGGCTATCACAAACCAATACAATCAAGTTATTCACACAAGGTACTTTCTACCAACAAGTTCGGGTACCTATCCCCAAAGTACTTCATACATTAAATCTTTAAAAGATACGTTACTTCACAAAAACCACACAATACGTAGTATATGAAAATAGCGTGATTATCTTTTTAAAGTAAATCAATTACTTCTCTTT
Organism: Przewalskia tangutica; assembly: GCA_029844215.1. Classification (NCBI taxonomy): domain Eukaryota; kingdom Viridiplantae; phylum Streptophyta; class Magnoliopsida; order Solanales; family Solanaceae; genus Przewalskia; species Przewalskia tangutica. Next base: position 69,135,196 of record CM056726.1, read on the forward strand.
GTAAAATCAAGTAGCAACATTCTTTTCCAATGTTCAAGTTTGCCTAATTTCCAATGTTCAAGTTTGCCTAATTTCCAATGTTCAAGTTTCTCATTTTAGAACGGTTTCGTAGTTCATAGTCTTATTCATTTAAGAATATAATTCTCCTTTAAACAATCTGAGAAACCTAAGCCTTATGTGAGTAGGATATTCTTGTTTATAACAATCTTATTACAATGACCATGATCTAGGAAATATCATTTTGTCTCATCTTAGCTTCTATGCGGATGGAAGTTTCTCTGGTTTTAATAATACTTAATTAATCAAAACATTTCCTTTTATTAACGCTGCGTTGATTTGTCGATACACATTGATTTCAAATCGGTAAAACATTCTTAAGCGTTATACCTAACTTCCCATAAAGCTAGTATAACTCTTAAGTTTTCAAAACCAAGTATTACTTCTTCTTTCAAAATGATTCAAAAATCTTTTGAGATACTTCAAGTTCTTTATTAACACATAACAAGCGCTTATAGTTCAAATCAATTACCTTTTTAAAAACCACATGTATTTTCTTACAGATAAAGTGTTATAACCAACTTCCCATAAAGCGTTATAACACTTTATGTTTTAAACCAATCAAATATATTTAGCATGTATGCGTCTACCGTACTACATAGTTCACACATATCATGCTAGAAGAGATAGGAAGAGGTTCACATACCTCGCGACGAGTATCGACTAATAGCAAAACGCTCCAAGTACTTCCAACCGTCGGCTACTCCTTAAGCCAAGTAGATCGCACCACACGTAGTACTTCAACCTATAAGGCCACAAGGCGCTTATTAACATTTAGATCCCTTCGTAGAACATTCTACAGAAAATTCGGCAGCACCGCCCCCCCCCCGCAACAGCGTAAATCTCCTCCTCTATCGAGGCCGGCTACCAAGCCAACCAGGGGGGGGGGGTTATACATCTAACCCTAACGGGTACAATTCTACTCCACGGTACTACTACACAAGTCTACTGTAATACAACCCTATGTAATTACAGTTCAGCATTCTTCTTTAAATTCAGGCTTAAGTCAAAAGACATTGCCGATAACTACGTTCAGTACTATATATAGTATACTTCAACTATATATTCAAGCAATCATGTAATTTCCAATTACAATAGAGGGACAAGATATTTACCTCGATAAGCCCATAATTATCCTAGCTTAAAGTCGATCCTGGGCAATCGTTTAGCTCGACTCAGCGCTCAACCCACTCTAAACCACCCTTAGAAGTTCTAACCAACTGCTACACAATACTCCAACGGACTATGGAGAGTTTCCGCGGGTTGCGGTTTTGTGGTGGGAAGTATAATAGTATTTACTGGCTTTTCAGATAGGTATAACCTTAGAATACAACAAGGTATATGGCTAAGGTAATTTGGGCATTATAACAATACTTTGAGAGTATTTCTACACCACAAAGGGGGGTATTATACGAAAGCAACAAGGCTAGGGGGGGTGGTACCCCACGGCCACACTACTAGGAGGGGGGGGGCGCTACTCTCGGCCAAGGGGGCCTCACGAAAAGGGGAGAGGGGCTCTTGGACGAGAGTCAACAAGAGGGGAGAGGGAGGGATTTTAACACTTAGGATAATTTAGGAATGGATGAATAAGTCTTCAAAGGGATGGGTATTTATAGGCCAAGTGAAGGCCAACCAATGGCCAAGATTGAGCCAAGTGCTACACAAGTGTAAGGCCAAGATTCACCCAAGTGTCCTTGACCAACTAACACACAAAATATCCTACCAACTCCCCTTGACCAACAAGGCCAATTCGTCCATCACATTACCGCCCACTCCCACCAATTAGAGGGTGACAAGTGTCGCCCTCTTGTTGGTCCAAAATGTTTCGTCTCTCGGAAAAATCCGCAAAAATTAGAAATGTCATAGCCGGAAATTCCCCTACGAAAGCTGTGAAAACGTTTCGTCGAAAAACGACTCTAAACGGGTGTTGTGAACAAAATTAATTCGGCCAAGCCTTAGTACAAGTTTCAAATTTTCTACGTACGTCCTTACGTACATACTCTGGAAATACGGGGTATAACATGAAGTATACTATATATAAGAACTGAACATAGTTTTGTGGCAATGTCCTTGGACTTAAGCCTGAATTTAAAGAAGAGAACTGAACTGTAATTACGTGGGGTGTATTCTGATGAACTTGCGTGGTTGTGGGTAGGGAAGTGGCTGCCCAATTTCCGTAGGATCTTGTATCTACATTTATTCTACCGAGTAGTCTAGACTTTGATAGACTTGTATAACTGTATAGGTTGAATGTTCTGCGAGTAGCATGTGCTACTTGAGAAGGTGGACCAGCTAAGTAGGGATTCTGTAGTGGAGCGATTTGCTAATAGTCGATAATCGTCGCGAGGTATGTGAACCTCTTCCTATCTCTTCTAGCATGATATGTGTATAACTATGTAGTACGGTAGACGTACGTGTGTTAATTGAACGTAGTTGTACGGCAATGTCTTTTGACTTAAGCCCGAATAATAATAATCTTGAAGTAGTTCAAGAGAATTAAGAACTGTTTTTAAAAAGAAGAGTAATACTTGGTTTTAAAAATCTTAAGAGTTATACTAGCTTTATGGGAAGTCAGGTATAATGGCTTAAGAGGGATAAAACGAATAATTTATTTATTTTAGAAGTTAAGAGACTTGATCTTGTAAGATAAGAGACTTAACTTAAATAAATTATATGAATTTTGTGTGAAACCTCATTCGTGAGTAATTAGTACTTGGTTTTTAAAAGGGATAATGTTTTACTGATTTCGGAAATCAGAAATGTGTATCGACAAACCACTGCAGCGTTAATAAAGGAAAACGTATTGAATAATTAAGTATTATTAAAACCAGTAGAAACTTCCATCTGCATAGAAGCTAAGATGAGACAAAATGATATTTCCTAGATCATGGCTGTTGTAATAAGATTGTTATAAACAAGAATATCCTACTCACATATAAGGCTTATGTTCCTCCGATTGTTTAAAAGAGAATTACATTCTTAAATGAATAAGACTATGAACTACGAAACCTTTCGAAAATGAGAAACTTGAGTAATTGAAATTAGGCAAACTTGAAACGTTTGGAAAAGAATGTGGTTACTTGATTTTACAAAGAGAAGTGTTTTGATTTACTTCAAAAGATAATCACTCTATTTTCATATACTACGGGTATTGTGTGACTTTTGTAAAAGTAACGTATCTTTTAAAAGAGTTAATGTATGAAGTACTTTGGGGATAGAAACCCGATCTTCTTAATCATATAGTAGAAAGTGCCTTGTGTGTATAACTTCATTGTGTTGGGTTGTGATAGCCTTGTAATACTTTCTTGTTTATTTGATAAGTAAACATGCTAGGATGCTACGTGTGTTAGTATCTTGTGATGTTTGTGTAAAGGGGTTTCCCCCTCGATTGCGATTAAACAGTTTCACTATCAGCCGTTATGATTGGTATTGTACCACTCACCTTGACTTGTTTCCGGAGGTTGCCTCCTCGTCACGGGTAGACTTCAGCGGGTCTAGTGACCTATGATTCGAGAATACCTCATGCGGGTCGGGTGATCCATGCGGGCTACGGGAGTTCCAGGTTAGTATGCGGCCCTTGTGGTCATGCGGTCTATGTGGCCATGCGGACTGCGAAGTCCAGGCGGATGCCGGGGAGTAGCTACCCTCGATGCGGGGTTATACCTCATGCGGGCCTATGAGATTGGCCTATGCGAGTGCGGGAAGTTCGTGGCTAGACGCGCACATTAGATCTGCGGGCGAGTGGCGGCTTTGATCATGTGACGATGCAGACAGATCTCATGTCGATTTATGACCTTGTTGTACTGTGGGTTTTAGTAGTCGGCTATGCCTTCGCATTTACCATGCGGTTTTATTAGGACACGTGGGACACGGTGTTCATGTGTATTCCTTGATGCTTTTATATCATAGACTGCCGGCAGTGAGGAAGGTATTCCACGGGCATGAATGATGTGGTGGGCGTGAGACCCATAGTTATATTTGAGTGATGACTTTGAGGGCGTGAGTCCCTGACTTGACATGACTGCTTATTTATTGTGAACTGTAGTTTGGTTATCATGCATGTCTCCTGCTTTATATAGATTACTATGATTTCATTTACGTACTTATTTTGATTTCACATACTTTTTGTTGTCTTGACCTCGCCGAGGCTGCGTTCATCCGCAGTAAAGGTACACCGATCATTGATCCTCGCTCTTAGGGTCACGATTCAGCGTTTGGGAAAGCTCCGTTTCTCCGAGGCTTATCTTGGTATAGTCCCTGTTCTTTGTAGGTGCTTACATTCGTGGTATGACGGGCCCTGTCCGTCGTTGTTGTCATATCATTCGTAGAAGTGCAGTAATCTTGTTGTGGCGGGGTTTGTAAAGAAGGATTAAAATGTTCTTTTTGAAAGAGTTGTTATTTATATATATGCCGAAAGGCAACTTTTATTCAGAAAACATGTGTTTCCTTTGCATTATTTCATATTGTGTTTTATGTTCGTGATTACTCGATGTTGTATCACCGAGTGCGGGGTAAGGCACGATCCACGGGCGGATCGGTCGTGACAAAAGTGGTATCGAGCGATTAATCCTCGGAAAGTGTCTGACATCGTATCGATAAAGTCTTGATTATCGGTGTGTTGTGCACCACACCAATAATCAGGAAGCTATAGGATATTTAGGATTGGTTTCTATTCTTCTCACTCTGAGTGTCACGACCCGATCCCGGGCCCGTGACTGGTGCCTTACCCCGGACACCCTAGTGATACAACATCAGAGAAAACCAGCGTAATATAAAACATAAACAAGAATCAAGATATATGATCATAAAACAGGCCAACCAAACGGTTACCTTCCAATAAAATATATATAAACAACTCTTTCAAAACGAACAGTTTAATCCTTTTTACAAACCACCGCCAGTACTACTGCACCTCTAAGAGTTTTTATACAACATGACGGGACAGGGCCCCGTCATACCCCTGAATGTACAAGAACCTACAACTCAGGGTAACATACCAAAAGATAAGCCTCCGGAGAACGGAGCTTCCCAATACGCTGAACTGTGATCCTATGAGCGGGGATCCACTACCGATGTACTCCCACCTGCGGCATGAACGCAGCGGCCCGAAGGTCGATAACAGTACCAAGTATGTGAAATCGTAAAAATCAGAATGAAATCATAACGATCTATATAAAAGCAGAGACATGTATGATAACAAAACTACAGTTCACAACATAAAAGCAGTCATGTCAAGTCAGGGACTCACGCCCTCAAGTCATCACTCAAATATAACTATGGGTCTCACGCCCACAACATCAATCGTGTTCGCATCGTGGCGCGTACCGGAATTCTGCCGGTGTAGACATGCCCATGATGCAACAATAATAACAATGCCCAGCGCCACATGCCCCGAAATTGCGCCGGTGTAGACACGCCCAAGTGACATTATCAACAATATCGGGTGATTAACCCCGCGCACGGCCACACGCCCGATTCTGCATCGGTGTAGACATGTCCATGTAACCACAATAACAATATATATCGTAATCAACCACGCGCACGCCACATGCCCGGACTGCATCGGTGTAGACATGTCCGTGACATCAACAACAATATACCGCATAACCAAAGCTATCAAAAACAAGCTCAAGCAAATTACCATACTTCTAGACTTTTATAAAAGATCCACTCCTTCCCGAAGTCACGATATCAACACTTGCACAACAAAGGCTATCACAACAAGCATAGGCGAGTTACAACAACGAGCATAGGCAAGTTACACAACTCAAGGTACTTCCATTTCGTATCAAAGTCTGGGTTTTAACCCTAAGTACTACGTACGTTAACTTCCTTTTTAAGAGATCCATTCCTTTCATAAAGGTCACCCGATACCCGTAGTATAAAAATAGAGTGACTCACATTTTTAGGTAAACCAAAATACTTCCCTTTTGTAAAATCAAGTAACAACATTATTTTCCAAACGTTCAAGTTTGCCTAATTTCAAATGCTCAAGTTTCTCATTTTAGAAGGGTTTCATAACTCATAGTCTTAATCTCTTTTAAAACAATTGAGTAACATATGTCTTGTACGTGAGCCGTTTATTCTTGTTTACAAAAATCTTGTTACAACAGCCATGATCTAGGAAATGTAATACAATTTTGTCTTATCTTAGCTTCTATGCAGATGGAGGTTTCTACTGGTTTTAATAACAATTAGTTAATTGTCAATACACCTTCCTTTATTAGCGTTGCTGTGGTTTGCTCGACACTTATTCTCATTTCCGAAATCAGTAAAACATTATTCTTTTTTTTAAAACCAAGTACTCATTACTCGCGAATGAGGTTTCACAACACATTTAACAAAATGTTAATAACCAAGTAAAACAAGTTAAGTCTCTTATCTTTCAAGATCAAGTCTCTTAACTTCTACAATCAATAAACCAATCTTTTAACTACATAGAGTCGTTATAACTAACTTCCCATAAAGCTATTATAACACCCTATGTTTTAAACCAACTAACTCATTTAACACATGTACGTCTACCGTACTACATAGTTTACAAAGCATCATGCTAGAAGGATAGAAAGAGGTTCACATACCTCGCGACGATTATCGACAATAAGCAAAACGCTCCACAGTACTGTAACCTGGCTAGCCGTTTCCACTCTTCAAGTAGAATACACTACTCGTAGTACTTCCACCTATAAGGCCACAAACGTCTATTAACTTCTAACCGCACGGTTCCATATTCTACAGAAAATTCGGCAGCACCTCCCCACATGACAGCGTAAATCTCCTCTCTATCGAGGCTACCAAGCCAACCGAGGGGTTTTGCATCTAACGGCGTGTACAATTTTACAACACAACAATGCTACACAAGTCTACTGTAATACAGTCCTATGTAATTACAGTTCAGTTCTCTTCTTTAAATTCAGGCTTAAGTCAAAAGACATTGCCGCAAAGCTATATTCAGTTATATATATAGTATACTTCAACTATATAATCCTACAACATGTAATCTCCAATTTCAATAAGGGGACAAGAATATTTACCTCGACAAGCCCAAAATTATCCAAGTTATAATGTCGATCCTGAGCAAGGTTTAGCTCCTACTCCGTGCGCTCCAATCCGCTCCAAACAACCCTTAGAAGTTCTAACCAACTTCTACTTTAATACTCCAACTCGCTATGAAGATTTCCTTAGGGTTTCGGTTTGAGACTAAAAGGACAAAAGGTAGTATTTCCGGGCTCTACGTATAGAGGTAACTTTTGGAATACTACAAGGTAAAGGCTAAGGTATTTTGGGCATTATAACAATACTTGGAAGACAACTTTCTACCAAGGGGGGGGGGGGGGGGTACCACTCGGCCACACCACAAGGAGGGGGAGGGGAACCTCTCGGCCACAAGGCCACTCAAAGGGGGAGGGGGGGAGGCTTAGGACGAGAACAACAAGAGGAGAGGGGAAGGATTGCAATACTTAGAACACATTTGGATGATGAAGTCTTCAACAAAGGGAGGGGTATTTATAGGGAAGCCAAGGGCCAACCAATGGACAAGATCAAGCCATGTGCAAGGCAAGTGTAAGGCCTTGATCAAGCCAAGTGCACCCTAACCCCTACTCCACAAAACATGGCACAAAACAAGGCACAAAACAAGGCTAAAACAAGGCACAAAATAAGGGGCCAATCGGCCAAGGAGACGTGACCCAAATGGCGACCAGCGTCGGCGAGGGTGACAAGTGTCACCTCTCGTTAACAAAATGTTCGTCGCTCGGAAAAATCCGCAAAAATACAAAACGACATAGCCGAATTTTTCCTACGCAAGCTCAGAAAGCGTTTGTCGAAAAACGACTCTAATCGGGTGTTGTGCACAAATTTCGAACCTATGCCAAACTTTAAGTCTCAAATTTTCGTACGTACGTCTCCACGTACATACTCTGGAAATACGGGGTATAACACTGAGATCGTGCCTTAGAGCTGTGTTGTAAGTTGGACCCTCTAACGTACTTCTTTCCCTTACCGTTATGCCTCCGCGTAGGGCAACCCGGGCCCAGGAGGGCAAGGCAGCCGAGGGAGCTGCGAGTAGAGTTCAGAGGGTTACGTGGGCACAGGCCCAATCATCACCTGAGTTAGGTGCTTCATTTGGGGAGTTCTGCGACGTCACTAGCCCCAGCAGAGTTTAGCACGGCGGCGGCGGTTCCTACTGCGGCCATGATATTTGAACCTTGATTCCACGGCCAGAACGATGAATTTAGATTGCGAGCGACCGCATTTACTAGCATGGATTTGGCTACCGGAGAGTATACTGGATGACCGCGAGTCTTGATGAATATCAACGAGAGGTTGTGCAAGAGTATCTCTTCGATTGAAGCTTGAGCATGGCACGTATGCGGGCTTATGCACTGCAGTCGAGGAACGTAGAGATCGACGGGTTAACGAGGGCGAGAAGAGGGCCAGAACAGCAAGGTCCTTTGGTAACTTTCGAGGCGAGTCACCTCACCAGCGGATTAGATTATGCACATCCACCAGTGCAGAGTGGTCCTCCACAGGGTTCAGGACGTTCGGGGTATGCAGGAGTTGGTCAGAGCTCCAGGACTTCCGGTTCACAATGTGACAGGCGTCATCCCGGGGAATGTCGTCTTTTAGTTTGTACTTGTTGTACCTGCGGCCGTCAGGGCCAGGTGTCGAAATGGTGACCTAGTAGGAGGGTTGTAAGTAGGAAGACTTAGCCTTCAGAATCGATGGGTAGTTCGTCACCTTCCTTAGCTATGCGCCCTACGGGGCAGGTTTGACTAGAACGACATAGGGGAGTGAAGCAGTAGATTCAGGCATATCCTTAACCCTCTAGAGATCAGTGTGTGATAAGATGAGTATATCATAAGTGCTATGTTCTGATAGCAGTGTGTTAGTTGTGATTAGATCATGGTTAGTAACCGGGAAAGATTGGGGGATAGAGAAAGTGTGAGCCTTAGAGCTTTATACGTAGAGACCTTAGAGGTAAGGCCATCTCGAGTAAAAGACGTATGTTTATACGTTTAACCCTTGTCGGAGTGCATAGTGCACGTGAGCTATGTTTGTGGGATAAGTCCCTGAGTAGTGTGGAATGAAATAGGGTAGTTGAGCTAAGAAGACCGCTAGGTTTTCGTAACGTGATTAGTGAGATTGTTCCAGATCGGGGAGCTAGTATTTGTTTTTTTTTGCGCGTTGCCGGGTCAGGTTGAGGCCACGTTGCGGGTCAACCCGCGGCCTGTATGGTGGTGGGGTCTGTTTGTGGTGGTCCCGCCTTGTGATAGGGTTACGAGGGTGTTAGGCCCATGTTTAGTTAACCAGCGTACGAGTTCGTGGATGCGTTCAACCAGTAGTCGGGCCGATGGGGGCAGCCCGTCGTGTTTGTTATACCCCGTATTTCCGGAGTATGTACGTGAGGGCGTACGTACGAAAGTTTAGCCTTAAAGTTAGGCCAAGTTCGAAAATTGTGCACAACTCGCTAAAAGAATCGTTTTCCGACGAAACGTTTCCACAGCTTCCGTAGGGAAAATTTCGGCTATGCCATTTCTAATTTTTGCGGATTTTTTCGAGAGACGAAACATTTTGGACCAACGGGAGGGCGACACTTGTCACCCTCCAATTGATGGACTTGAATCGTCCATTGGACGAATTGGACTTGGATGGCACGTTTTTTGTGCCTTTGCACAAGTCAAGGAGTTGGTAGGATATTTGTGTGTAGTAGATAGAATGGAAACTTGCCTAAATCTTCACCCTACACTTGCCTTGCACTTGGCATCATCTTGACCCTTGGTTGGCCATGGCTTGACCTATAAATACCCCCTTAATTTGAATATTTATTCATCCACAAATTCCTTTCCAAGTCTTGAAAATCCTCCCCTCTCCCTTGAGCTTGTTTCATCCAACACCTCCCCCCCCCCCCCTTTTGAGAAGCTTGCCGAGGCTACCCCCCTAGCCTAGCCGAAATCTACCCCCCTCCCTTGGTAGAAAAGTTGCCTTCTAGTATTGTTATAATGCCCAAAATACCCTAGCCCAAATCCCTTAGTCCTTAGTAGAAGTTGTGAAGAACTTCTAAGGTTTCTTAGACTCTGGGCGTACAACTTAGGAGCTAAACCTTGCTCAGGCGCGACTTTTATCTAGGATATTATTGGGCTTACCGAGGTAAATAATCCTAACCCTCTTTTGAATTAGAGAATACATACTGTAGTAGTATAAGAATAAGTATTAAATACTTAGAAGAATATCACAGAATAGAATTGAACTGTTATCACAGTAGAAGGGTTTAAAAGAAGAATAATCAAATTGTACTTACATAGGACTGTTTTCCTGATGAACTTGAGTAGCTCACCGGGTAGGGAAGTGCTGCCCAATTTTCCGTAGGATATAGAACCCTCTGCTTAGAACTGTTTACAGAGTAGTCTAGACGTTGATAGACGTGTCTGACTATTATAGGTTGATTCTCTGCGCGCGACATATTCAACTTGGCAGGTGGTTTTCGCCGAGAAGGTATGTGATTCTTCCTAAAGCATGATATTTTAAAATATATAGTACGGTAGACGTACATGTGTTAACTGAATAATAACTACGGCAATGTCTTTCGACTTAAGCCTGAATAATACTTACGGCAATGTCTCGCGACTTAAGCCTGAATAATAAGGATCTGAAAGCATTTCAAAAGATTACTGAATCATTTTTAACAGAAGAGAACTAATTGGTTTTTAAACAGAAGCTTAAGAGTTATACTAGCTTTATGGGAAGTTAGGTATAACCACTTAAGCATGATAAAAGAAACAGTTTGCCTATGTGTTTATAACAGACTTATATTGATTTGTGAAAAGAATAATAAGATGGTTTGATAAGTAGACATGATATGATGCTATGTGTGTTAGTGTCTTGTAACGTTTGAATAAGAGAGTATTCTTGTTGTGCTTATGTTGTTTAACGATAAGCTGTTATGTTAGTATAATATCACTCACCTCTTGACATATTACCGGGGGTTGTCGCCTCCGTCGGGGTAGACTCAGTGATGCAGGACCATGATTCGAGAATACCTCATGCGGGTCAGGGACCTATCGCGAGCTACGGAGTTCGGTGTTAGTGATGCGGGGTTATACCTCATGCGGTCTATGTGGCCATGCGGACTACGAGTCGGGGCGATGCCGAGGAGTAGCTACCCTCGATGCAGGTTACATACCCTATGCGGGCCTATGAGTGGCCTATGCGGACTACGGAGTCGTGATTAGGCTTGCATGGTGATACTACGCAATTGGCCCGCTTCGATCATTCGCACCTAGAAAAGACCATTCTGATTTAACTATTGTTGCTCTTGTTTATGATGTGGCACTATGTGCGGTTACCTTGGTTGTTTCATACATACTTGCAAAACCGATTTTAAAATGATATGTTTTCATTTAAGTACTTCTGATTTCATATACTTAGTACCTGTTGTACTGACCTCCTTCGGGGGGCTGCGTTCATGCCGCAGGTAAGGGCAAGCAGGTGCTAGATCCACATCCTTAGGATCTCTTGCGTTGGTGTCAGGAGCTCCATCTTCTCCGGAGGCTCTACTTTTGGGTATGATCTCCCTGTTGTAGATAGTTTTGTACAGTCAGGGTATGGCGGGGCCCTGTCCCGCCATAGTTGTTTAATTCCTTAGAGTGCAGAGTCATGTTATGCAGTTGGGATGTAGCAAACCTTGGTTTATGTATATATGCCAAAGGCAACCCTTTTCTCGAAGCGTGTATCATTTACAATTATTTCATGTCTTGTTTTATATTCCGCTGATTTTCTCGATGTATGACTACTTGGGTGCGGGTAAGGCACGATCCACGAACCGGGCAGTCGTGACAAAAGTGGTATCGTGAGCGATTAATCCTCGGAAAGTGTCTATGATCGTATCTAGTAGAGTCTTGATTATCGGTGTGTTGTGCACCACACCAATAATCGAGGCTATACGATATTTAGGATTGGTTTCCATTCTTCTCACTCGAGATCGTGCTTTAGAGGCGTGTTAAAGTTGGATCCAGCGTATTCCTTTTACGAATGATTATGCCTCCACGTAAGGCAACCGGGCCCGAAGGGCAAAGCGGCCAGGAGCTGCTAGTGGGACACCTAGAGTCACGAGGGCTCGGGCCCAGTCTATACCAGAGACGGCGAGTTCTACGACGCCGCCAGTCCCAGCAGAGACTACAGTACCTACACCTCCAGTCCCACAGCCTGGAGCAGATGAGATGGGTTACAGAGAGATGGCCCGATTCATCGCGGGATCGTGGCGAACATGAGGGCGGTGGATGCGGCAGTTCCAGTCCCAGCCCCAGTCGTACCCGTGGTTCACCCGAGGGCAGAGAGTTTGAGGCTACGAGACTTCCTGAGTTGTAGCCCGCCAGAGTTTTACGGGTCGAGGCCGGAGGATGATCCGCAGGAGTTCATCCGTCAGCTACAGAGGATTTTGAGAGTGATCAGGGCGTCGGAGACCGAGTCCGTGATCTTTGGTTCACATAGGCTGCGTGATACCGCAGTCGATTGGTTTGATTCGTGGGAGTTATCCCGGGGAGAGCACGCGTCCCCAGCTACTTGGGATGAGTTCTCAGAGGCTTTCCTCACTCACTTCTTGCCTCCACAGATGAGGAGGGCGCGGGCTGATAGATTTTTACCGAGGCGAGGAGGGACCGTCGGGAGTACAATGTCGAGTTTGATTCATTGGCTCGATATGTCCCGAAGATTGCAGCGATATGGAGGATAGAGTGCACCGCTACGCCACGGGCTAGATGATTATATGGCCGAGACATGTGCGTGTGTTTCTCTTCACCGGTATGGACATTACGCATGCGAGCTCATGCTCTTGGATGCGAGGCGTAGAGACCAACGGGTTAACGGCAGCAGAAGAAGACCGGGGCGGTGGTCTTTTGGTGGCTATCGTGGTGGCGGCCTCGGCAGTCTGATTTGCACCACAGCCCGGCTCGAGCACTCTGCCGCCTCAAGACACCAGATATTCGAGGCGCACTGGGCCCTGTGACTTGACGCGTCGAGCGGCCAGGCATCGCCGATCGGGAACACCTCGCCGGTGTGGCCGATCGGTAGATCCCACTTCGGGAGTTGTGGTTCTACGGAGCTTGTTTCAGCCATTGTAGCGGGGTCACTATGCGGCTGTCAGGACCAAGGCGATCTTGATGGTAGGGGTCAACCTACAGGTTCTTTCGCCGGGTCTTCTTCATCCCGACAGCTACTCGCCCTGGAGGGCAAGGTAATCATGGACCAGCAGGTCGCGGCAGGTCGTGGCGCTGGTCCCGATTCTAGCGGTCCTCGAACCGCATTTATGCTTTGTCGGTAAGCGACAGATCAAGAGGCCTCACCGATGTAAATCACGGTACCTTATCGGTTCGGGTTTGATGTGTATGCTTTGATAGATCCGGTTCTACTCTGCCCCATATATCTCCCTTGTTGCTAGTAGGATAGGGATAGAGCACGAGTCCATAGACCCTTTCGAGGTAGCTACGCCAGATGGTGATTCGGTGGTAGCTCGGCGGGTATATAGAGCTTGTCTGTGACCATTTACGATCGTCGGACCACTGGCCGACTTGATAGAGTTGGAGATGATTGACGACGTGATCATGGGGATGGATTGGCTAGCTTCTTGCTATGCCAATGTAGGCAGAGAGAGAGTAATGCAGTTCCAGCTTCTGAGGAGCGGTTGTTGAGTGGGAGCACGCAGTATCGCCGAGGGTAGGTTTATTTCCTACCTCAAGGCTCGGAAGATGGTGCGAAGGGTATATCTACCATCTCGTTGGTGTTTGATATCAAGCTACGGTACCAGATTTTCCGTCGGTTCGGTGGTCGAGAGTTCCCGCACGTGTTTCAGACGACCTCCCGTATCCTCCCGAGAGGAGATTGAGTTTTGTATAGACATATTGCGGACACTCGGCTATTTCCATTCCGCCATACGTAATGGCACCGCCGAGTTGAGAGAGTTGAAGGATCGCCTTAGGGATTTCTTTGGAGAAAGGGCTTCATCGTGCCTAGTGTTTCTCCCCGGGAGCGCGGTATTGTTCGTGAAGAAGAAGGGCGGGGCAGCTGCGCGTGTGTGTTGATTACAACGGTGAACAAGGTGACCATTAAACAGATACCCTTCCCGTGATTGATGATTTGTTCGACCCGATTTGCGAGTGCGAGATGTTTCTCCAAGATTGATCTGGTCGGGCTATCATCAAAGTAGTCGAGAGAGGTGGATGTCCCTAGGATCGCATTCGACCGTACGGGCATTATGAGTTCGTGGTCATGTCTTTTGGGTTGACCAATGCTCGCGGTATTCATGGATTTGATGACCGAGTGTTCAAACCATTTTGGACACGTTTGTGATAGTGTTCATTGATGATATCTTGGTTTATTCTCGCCAGAGCGAGGAGCACGCGAGCATTTGAGGCGACTTGTGATTCTCCAGACCAGCGGTTGTACGCCAAGTTTTCCAAATGTGAGTTTTGGTTGACTTGGTGGCTTTTCTTGGGCATATTGTCGGTGATGGCATTTGAGTGGATACGCCAAGATCGGCGATCAGACTTGGCCTAGACCTACTACTCGACAGAGGTTCGCATTTTACGGGCCTTGCAGATATTATTGTACGCCCGAAAATCGGGCGTCAGTGCCTTACCCGGCACCCTAGTGATACAACATCGAGAAAACCAGGAAATAAAAACTTTACACATGAAATGAGAGATATAGTAAATAAGCAACCAAAAGCAATTGCCTTCGTATATACATAAAACACGAACAGTTTAATCCTTTTACAACCCCGCCACAACAAGACTACGCACTTACGATTTATACAACAACTATGACGGACAGTGGCCGCCATACCCTGAACGTGCAAGAACTTACGCACTGTGGTAACATACCAAAGATAAGCCTCCGACGGAACGGAGCTTCCCAAAACGCTGAAATGAGATCCTAAACGCGGGGATCGACAGCCGATGTACCTCTACCTGCGGCATGAACGCAGCCCCAGGAGGTCAAGACAGTACCAAGTATGTGAAATCAGAATATCAGTAAATGAAATCATAATAGTCTATATAAAGCGGAGACATGTATGATGACCAAACTACGATATATAACATATAACCGATTCATCAAGACAGGGACTCACGCCCTCCAAATTATCACTCGTGCCCGTGGAATTTCTTCCTCACTGCCGGCAGTTTATGATATAACAATACCAAGGATTATACATGAACACCATGTCCCACCTGTGTTATAAAAACCGTACAGGACAAGTATAACTACCGATCCGACCGTACTAATAATACAATGCACCAAAACACGGCCGATACGGGGCAAGTGCGAGCCGACTCAGGATACCAAGGCGGTCACGCGGTGACCGGGGCAAGTCGAGCTGACCACCGGGGACCAAGGTATCACGAAACCGTCACTATACTCGAGCGGGCAAGTGCGGTGACTACGGATACCAAGGCCGAATCGATCACGAGGCAGGCGGTACAGAGCCGACCACCGGATACCCGGCCGAACGAAGAAACCTCAACTACCAACCGGCCTCTATCGAGACGCGGTAACACGTAAACACCACACTTGCACAACAAAGGCTATCATCACAAGCATAGGCAAGTTTCACAACAACAAGCATAGGAATGTTTCACCACAACAAGCATAGGCAAGTTTCACATCACTCAAAGTACCTTCATTTTATGCCAAAGTCGGGTTTCAACCTAAAGTACTACGACGTTAAATTCTTTAAAAGAGATCCATTACTTATCAAAGTCACCCGATACGTAGTATTAGAATGACCAACCCACATTCCTTTTCAAAATCAAGTAACAACATTCTTTTCCTAAGTTCGGTTGCCTAGTTTCAATTACTCAAGCTTCTCATTTTCAAATGGTTTCATAGTTCATAAACTTAATCACTTGATTCCTTTTTAGAACAATTGAGTAATATAAGTCTCACGTGAGAGTAGGTTATTCTTGTTTACAACATTCTTATTACAGACCATGATCTAGAAAATGTATATCATTTTGTCTCATCTTAGTTTCTATGCAGATGGAGGTTTCTTGGTTTTAATACAATTCATCATTATTCAATACATTTTCCTTTATTAACGCCGCGATTAGTGCTGTCGATACACATTCGATTTCCAAATCACCAAACATTATCCCTTTAACTAACACCAAGTACTCATTACTCACGAATGAGGTTTCACAAACATTCACATTAGAACAAATAAGTTAAGTCTCTTATCTTATAAGATCAAGTCTCTTAACTCCTAACATCAGTAAACCATTTTCTTTACCTCTCTTAAGACATTATACCTAACTCCCCATAAAGCTTAGTATAACTCTTTTTAAAACCTTTTAAAACCAAGTGTTACTCTCCCTTCAAAACGATTTATAAATCTTTTGAAATACATCAAGTCCTTTATTATAACAAGCCAGTTATAATTCTCATCAGTTACCTTTTTTTTTAAAACCACAAAGTATTTTCTTACCTACATAAAGCTGTTATAACCAACTTCCCATAAAGCCGTTATAACACTTTATGTTTTAAGAACAATCAAACACAGTTAACACGTATGCGTCTCACCGCACTACATAGTTCACACATATCATGCTAGAAGAGATAGGAAGAGGTTCACATACCTCGCGACGATTTAACGACAATAAGCAAAATGCTCCAAGTACTACAACCTTGCTAGCCCTTTCCACTCGAGTAGAATACGCTACTCTTAGTACTTTCACCTATAAAGGCCACAAACGTCTATTAAATCTTAAACACACGCTCCCATCTTTCTACGTAAAATTCGTGCGACTCCCGCAACGTAAATCTCCTCCTCTATCGAGGCTGCTACCAAGCCAACCGGGGGTTAACACGCCTAACCGGACGCGTACAATTCTACTACACAAGAATGCTACATAAGTCTCATGTAATACAACCCTAGGTAATTACATTCGATTCTTCTCTTTATTACCCTTCTATGTGATTACTGCTCAATTCTTCATTCTTCAGCTTAAGTCAAAAGACATTGCCATAATACTAAGTTCATTCTATATATAGTATACAACACTATATATTCAACACTTATGTAATTTCCAATTACAATAGGGGACAAGATATTTACCTCGATAAGCCCAAAAATTATCCGAGTTTAAAGTCGCTCTGAGCAAGGTTTAGCTCTCCTCCGAGTGCTCGATCCGCTCCAAACAACCCTTAGAAGTTCTACGCAACTTCTACTCCATACTTCAACAACGGGTGAAGATTCTCCTTAGGGTTTCGTGTAGAGGCTAAGGAAAGTATAATCGTATTTTCCGGTTTTTCAGACAAAGGGTACTTTGGAAAGTACTACAAGGTATTTGGGCTAAAGTATTTTGGACATTATAACAATACTTAGAGAGTATTTCTATACCACAACAAAGGGTATTATCTGAAACAACTAGGCTAGGGGTACCCAGCCAAGGCACCACAAAGGGGAAGCTCGGCAAAGGGAAAGGGGTGTGGTGGGCCAATTTCACAAGGGAGGAGGAAGCGAACTTCAAGACTTAGGCAATTTGTGGATGAAGAAAGTCTTCACAAAGGGGAGCTATTTATAGCAAAACCAAAGGCCAACCAAGGGCCAAGATCCTTCCAAGTGTATAGCAAGTGTAAGGGCAAGATTAAACCAAGTGCACCCTAAACCCTACTCCACAAAACACTCCACAAAACAAGCCACAAAACAAGGCACAAATCAAGGAGCGATTGGCCAAGAGAACGTGACCCATTTCGTCCAAGCCATGCCATGGTTGCGTCGAGCCTTCCATTAGAGGGTGACAAGTGTCGCCTCTCGTTGGTCCAAAATGTTTCGTCTCTCGGAAAAATCCAAAAAATATAAATGACATAGCCGAATTTTCCTACGAAAGTCGTGGAAACGTTTCGTCGAAAACGACTCCTTTCGGCACTTGTGTACAAATTTCAAACTATGCCTACTTAAGGCTCAAATTGTACACGCACGCCTCACGCATATACTGAAATACGGTATAACATTCTCCCCCCCTTAGAAACATTCGTCCCGAATGTTCCTTCAAGGTCTCAAAACAACAGGCGTCAGTATAGTCTTCACTGCTATACGTACGAAAACAATCATGCCACACCTGGCCACAAAAACATACGTTCACTTTTCCCCTTTCTCGTAGTACTCGTCACGAACACTCGAACTCGTTCTAGTATCCGTACCACACTTCTGTCAACGCTTCTGTTTCCAACCCTTGGAGTCACTACCTCCAACTTGGTCATCTCACTAACCTCGATTTCCCCTAAGGCCATTCCCGGCCTTCACGAACTGATTCTGATCGAACGCATCCACGAACTCATACGATGGTCATCTAAACTTGGGCCTAGCACCCTCGTGACCCTACCACCTGGCGGGACCACCCAGAACTGACCCCACCCCAAACCGGGTTACGGGTTGACCCGCAAATGGTCCTCAACCCGACCCCCAACCGCGCCAACTCTTGTTCCCCGATCCGGAACAATCTTACTATTTCACATCATGAAAGCTACCACTTCCATCTCACACTACCCAGGGACTTACCCTTTTCACTAACCAGGTTTCTAAATCACATTTTAGCACAAAGCTATCCAAACATAACATTAAACACATCAACAACATCAATACAAACAAAACTCTAGAGGGTTAAGGATATACCTGAAACTAGGCGGTTCAAGGACCGCTAAAACTGGGAACTCCCACCGCGACCTCTACCGGGGCCTTCCGGTGTACGAACATCCTGCCTGGCTACGGAAGGTGAAGAACCCATCGCTCTAGTAGTCCATGCTATCCTACCGAGCTACCTCGGTGGACGATCTCTTGCGGATAGCCCTGTTGGCGCAAAAATAACAATCTCCGAGTTAGTACGACACTCTCCCTTATGAAGCTTTCCCAACGGCCACCGAGACAAAGGGCAACCTCATCCGGCGAGCACTCCCGCTCCCGAAAATCTGAAACACAGGAGCCCAGGCACTGCTCCCGAATATCCGAAGGTCCGAAAGCCGGGAGGACCACTCTGTCTTGTGAGGTACATAACTAGTTCAGCTGTTGGCGGTCCGCCTCGAAAGTCACCAAAGGACCTGCTGTTCGGCCCTCTTCTCGCGACTTTGGTCATTCCGCCGATTTATCCGCTCTCACATCCAAGTGTATACGCTGCGTGCGAGCGATGTCCATGCCGGTGAAGAGCTACACCGAACAACTCTCTGCAAGGCAATCATCGAGCCACCGTAACATATCGGTGCACTCGATCCTCCATACTAGCTACTAACGCGGGACGTCGGGCCAATGAGTCGAACTCACATTGTACTCCGAGCAAATGCGCCTGCTGCGTAACACCAAAAATCTGGCCGAGCCCTCCTCATCTGGGGAGGCAAGAAATGTGCAAGAAAGGCCTCTGAGAACTCGTTCCATACCGCTGGAAGTGCATGCTCTCCCCTGGACAGCTCCCAAGAATCAAACCAGTCGACTGCGGTATCACGCAGTTGATGTGAACCTAGAGCCACCGACTCGATCTCCGATGCCTTGATCACTCTCGCGATCGGCAGTCGCTTCGGATGAACTCCTGCGGATCATCCTCGTGCCTCGACCCATAAAACTCGCGGCCTGACTCGGAAAATCCGTAGCCTCGAACTATCTCGATCTAGGGTGAACCATCGTGCTCACGGGCTAACTGCGTCCATCCTATCCTCAAGTCTGGCCACAACCCTGGCCATTAACTGGGCCCACTCCTTGTAACTCATCTCCTCTGCTCCAGACTGCGGGACTGGAGGCTCAGGTCATGTGGTCTCTGCCATTTCTACTCGCAGATCCTCGATGCCTTGCCGCTTCGGGCGGGTTGCCTTTCGCAGGCATAATCGGTAAAAAGCGAAACACGTCGGAGGTGTCCAATCTTATCACACAGCTCTAAGGCACGATCTCAGAATGAGAAGAATGGAAACCAATCCTAAATGTCCTATAGCCTCCTGATTATAGATGTGGTGCACAACACACCGATAATCCAGACTCTACTAGACACGGTCTGTAGACACTTTCCGAGGATTAACTGCTCTGATACCACTTGTGACGCCCCGAAAATCGGGCCCGTCACTGGTGCCTTACCCCGGGCACCCTAGTGATACAACATCAGAGAAAACCAGCGGAAATAAAAACTTTACACATGAAATGAGAGATATAGTAAATAAACAGGCCAACCAAAACAGTTGCCTTCAGTATATACATAAAACCTGAACAGTTTAATCCTTTTACAACCACACTTGCAGCGGTACTACAGACCTCTACGATTTATACAACAACTATGACGGGACAGGGCCCCGCCATACCCCTGAACGTACAAGAACTTACAGACTCAGGGTAACATACCAAAGATAAGCCTCCGACGGAACGGAGCTTCCCAAAACGCTGAAATGAGATCCTAGCGGGGATCGACGGTAGATGTACCTCTACTGCGGCATGAACGCAGCCCCGAAGGAGGTCGAGACAACAGTACCAAGTATGTGAAATCAGAAAATCGTAAATGAAATCATAATAGTCTATATAAAGCGAGAGACATGTATGATGACCAAACTACGATATATAACATATAACGATTCATCAAGCGAGGACTCACGCTCCAAATTATCACTGTGCGTGGAATTTCTTCCTCATCTGGCGATTTATGATATAACAATACCAAGGATTATACATGAACACCATGTCCCACGTGTTATAAAAACCGTGCAGGACAAGTATAACTACGATCCGACCGTACCAATAATACAATGCAACCAAAACACGGCCGTCACGGGGCAAGTGCGAGCCGACTCAGGATACCAAGGCGGTCACGCGGTGGCCCGGGGCAATACGAGGGTGACCACGAGGACGAGCGTATCACGAAACCGTCACTATCTTGAGCGGGGCAAGTGCGGTGACTACGAATACCAAGGCGAATCGATCACGAGGCGGGGCGGTGCGAGCCGACCACCGGATACCGGGCGAGCGAAGAAACCTCAACTACCAACCGGCCTCTATCGAGACGCGGTAACACGAAACACCACACTTGCACAACAAAGGCTATCATCACAAGCATAGGCAAGTTTCACAACAACAAGCATAGGAATGTTTCACCACAACAAGCATAGGCAAGTTTCACATCACTCAAAGTACCTTCATTTTATGCCAAAGTCCGGTTTCAACCACTAAAGTACTACGTCGTTAAATTCTTTAAAAGAGATCCATTACTTATCAAAGTCACCCGATACGTAGTATTAGAATGACCAACCCACATTCTTTTCAAAATCAAGTAACAACATTCTTTTCCTAAGTTCGGTTTGCCTAGTTTCAATTACTCAAGCTCATTTTCAAATGGTTTCATAGTTCATAAACTTAATCACTTGATTCCTTTTAGAACAATTGAGTAATATAAGTCTCACGTGAGAGTAGGTTATTCTTGTTTACAACATTCTTATTACCATGATCTAGAAAATGTATATCATTTTGTCTCATCTTAGTTTCTATGCGGATGGAGGTTTCTACTGGTTTTAATACAATTCATCATTATTCAATACATTTTCCTTTATTAACGCCGCAGGTGGTGCTGTCGATACACATTCTGATTTCCGAAATCAGTCAAACATTATCCCTTTAACTAACACCAAGTACTCATTACTCACGAATGAGGTTTCACACAAACATTCACATTAGAACAAATAAGTTAAGTCTCTTATCTTATAAGATCAAGTCTCTTAACTCCTAACATCAGTAAACCATTTTCTTTACCTCTCTTAAGACATTATACCTAACTCCCCATAAAGCTTAGTATAACTCTTTTAAAACCTTTTAAAACCAAGTGTTACTCTCCCTTCAAAATGATTTATAAATCTTTTGAAATACATCAAGTCCTTTATTATAACAAGCCAGTTATAATTCTCATCAGTTACCTTTTTTTTAAAACCACAAAGTATTTTCTTACCTACATAAAGCTGTTATAACCAACTTCCCATAAAGCCGTTATAACACTTTATGTTTTAAGAACAATCAAACACGATTAACACGTATGCGTCTACCGTACTACATAGTTCACACATATCATGCTAGAAGAGATAGGAAGAGGTTCACATACCTCGCGACGATTTAACGACAATAAGCAAAATGCTCCAAGTACTACAACCTTGCTAGCCCTTTCCACTCCTCGAGTAGAATACGCTACTCTTAGTACTTTCACCTATAAAGGCCACAAACGTCATTAAATCTTAAACACACGCTCCCATCTTTCTACGTAAAATTCAAAGACTTCCCCACCAGCGTAAATCTCCTCCTCTATCGAGGTCGGCTACCAAGCCAACCAGGGGGGGGGTTAACACGTCGAACCGGTCGCGTAACAATCTACTACACAGTAATTCTACATAAGTCTACATTAAAAAAACCCTAGGTAATTACGATTCGATTCTTCTCTTTATTACCCTTCTATGTGATTACTGTTCAATTCTTCATTCTTCAGGCTTAAGTCAAAAGACATTGCCATAATACTAAGTTCAGTTCTATATATAGTATACAACACTATATATTCAACACTTATGTAATTTCCAATTACAATAGGGGGACAAGATATTTACCTCGATAAGCCCAAAAATTATCCGAGTTTAAAGTCGCTCCTGAGCAAGGTTTAGCTCCTCCTCCGAGTGCTCCAATCCGCTCCAAACAACCCTTAGAAGTTCTACGCAACTTCTACTCCATACTTCAACAACGGGTGAAGATTCTCCTTAGGGTTTCGTGTAGAGGCTAAGGAAAGTATAATCGTATTTTCCGGGTTTTCGTACAAAGGGTACTTTGGAAAGTACTACAAGGTATTTGGGCTAAAGTATTTTGGACATTATAATAATACTTAGGAGAGTATTTCTATACCACAACAAAGGGTATTATACGAAAACAACTAGGCTAGGGGTACCCACGCCAAGGCACCACATGAGGGAAGCTCTCGGCAAAGGGAAAGGGGTGTGGTGGGCCAATTTCACAAGGGAGGAAGAGAACTTCAAGACTTAGGAAATTTGTGGATGAAGAAAGTCTTCACAAAGGGGAGCTATTTATAGCAAAACCAAAGGCCAACCAAGGGACAAGATCCTTCCAAGTGTATAGCAAGTGTAAGGGCAAGATTAAACCAAGTGCACCCTAAACCCTACTCCACAAAACACTCCACAAAACAAGCCACAAAACAAGGCACAAATCAAGGAGCCAATTGGCCAAGAGAACGTGACCCATTTCGTCCAAGCCATGCCATGGTTGCCGTCCAAGCCTTCCAATTAGAGGGTGACAAGTGTCGCCCTCTCGTTTGTCCAAAATGTTTCGTCTCTCGGAAAAATCCGCAAAAAATATAAATGACATAGCCGGAATTTTCCCTACGAAAGCTGTGGAAACGTTTCGTCGAAAAACGACTCCTTTCGGCACTTGTGTACAAATTTCGAAACTATGCCTACTTAAGGCTCAAATTGTACACGTACGCCCTCACGTACATACTCTGGAAATACGGGGTATAACAATTATCGGCGGTTCGTGGAGAAGTTTGCTTCTATCTCTGCACCATTGAATAGGCTGACTCAGAAGGCAGCCAAGTTTCAGTGGACTGATGCTTGTGAGAAGGGTTTCGATTCTTTGAAAGAAGATCGACGCCCGTTCTTACTCTTCCAGAGGGTCCAGACGGTTATGTCGTGTATTGTGATGCGTCAGGCATCGGGTTGGGATGTGTGTTGATGCAGCATGGCAAGGTTATAGCATATGCATCCCGACAGCTGAAGAAACACGAGAGGAACTACCCCACCCATGATTTGGAGTTGGCAGCTGTGATTCACGCTTTGAAGATCTGGAGGCACTATTTGTATGGGGTTCACGTGGATATTTATACAGACCACAAGAGCCTCCAGTATATCTTCAGCCAAAGGGAGCTGAACTTACGATAGAGACGGTGGTTAGAGTTGCTTAAGGATTACGATGTTGATATCCTGTACCACCCGGGGAAAGCCAATGTTGTGGCAGATGCTCTTAGTCGTAGGTCGATGGGGAGCCTATCAGATGTGCAGCTAGAGAGGAGGGACATGGTTCGTGATTTGCATCAGTTAGCGAGCCTTGGTGTCCGTTTGATTGATTCTGATAGCAGTGGGGTTCGAGTTCGTGAGGTTGCCGAGTCTTCCATCGTCGAGGAGGTGAAGAGGCAACAGTTCGAGGATCCAGTTTTGACACGTTATCGTGATACAACTCTTCGTGAGGGCAAGGGTCCTTTTGAGGTAGCACCTGATGGGGTGCTAAGGTTTGAGGGCAGGTTGTGTGTTCCAGATGTTTCAGGACTTCAGCAAAGAGTTCTTGGGGAAGCACACGGTAGCGTTACTCTATCCATCCAGGGTCGACCAAAATGTACCACGACCTTAGATCTGTGTATTGGTGGGATGGCTTGAAGAGGGACGTTGCAGAGTTCGTAGCTCAGTGCCCATGTTGTCAGCAGGTGAAGGTAGAGCACCAGAGGCCTGGTGGTTTGTTGCAGGCGATAGAGATCCCGACCTGGAAGTGGGAGGTAATCAACATGGACTTCATCACAGGATTACCTCGCACTCAGAGGAGACATGATTCTATATGGGTTATCGTCGACAGGCTGACGAAATCAGCCCACTTTCTTCCCGACCGGACGACTTTTTTAGTGAGGATTATGCGGACTTTACATCAGAGATCGTCGATCGCATGGAGTCCCTACTTCAACATATCGCAGAGAGCCCGGTTCGGCTAACTTCGAGGTCTTTCCGAAAGGTTTAGGGACGCAGTGAGCACGAATCGCATTTCATCCACGACAGACGGACAGCCGAGCGCACTATCCGCACTCTTGAGGATATCTTTGCGAGCACTGTGTTATCGAGGGTAGCCGGGAGGATCATTTGCCTCTAGTTGAGTTCGCGTACAATAATAGCTACCACTCCGGTATTCGGATGGCACCTTATGAGGCCTTGTATGGGAGGAAGTGCGGTCGCCTATAGGTTGGTTCGATGTGGGCGAGTGCGGCTAGTGGGACCAGATTTGGTGCAGCAGCGGTGGATAAGGTGAAGCTTATCCGAGAGCGGCTATTGGACTCGTAGTCGGCAAGTCGTATGCAGATCATCGTCGTCGGCATCCGAGTTCGCGATTGATGATTGGGTTTTCTCAAGGTGTCACCCATGAAGGGTGTGATGAGATTCGGGAAGAAGGAAACTCGCACCAAGGTACATTGGGCCGTTTGATTGTCAGAGTAGGCAAGGTTGCTATGAGTTGGATCTGCCGTCCGATCTGGAGGCGGTCATCCGGTTTTTCACGTATCTATCTTTGAGAGATGTATCGGGGATCCATCTAGGGTACACCCGATTGACGATGTCCACGTGGAGGGGTTATCGTATGAGGAGATTCCCATGGCGATAGTCGATCGTCGTGTTAGGCGTCTGCGGACCAAGGATGTGGCTTAGTCAAAGTCTTGTGGCGGAACGAGCTTAGGGAGGAGATGACGTGGGAAGGCGAGGAGGACATGAGGCGGAGGTATCCTCACTTATTCCCACACCTCGGGTAACTTACTTTCCTATTTCCGGTTTAATTTTCGTAAATTGTTAAGTGTTATATTGTGGCCATGTGCACTGGCAAACCTGCTTAAGCTTTATCGATAATCGTCTTGGGAAGGAACATTTGGGACGAATGTTTCTAAGGAGGAGAATGTTATACCGTATTTCGGAGTATGTACGTGAGGCGTGCGCACGTAAAGTTTAGCCTTAAAGTTAGGCCAAGTTCGAAAATTGTGCACAACTCGCTAAAAGAATCGTTTTCAATGAAAGCGTTTCCACGCCTTACGTAGGAAAATTCCGCTATGCCATTTCTAATTTTTGCGGATTTTTCAGAGACGAAACATTTTGGACCAACGGGAGGCGACACTTGTCACCTCCAATTGATGGACTTGAATCGCCCATTGGACGAATTGGACTTGGATGGCACGTTTTTTGTGCCTTTGCACAAGTCAAGGAGTTGGTAGGATATTTGTGTGTAGTAGATAGAATGGACACTTGCCTAAATCTTCACCCTACACTTGCCTTGCACTTAGCATCATCTTGACCCTTGGTTGGCCATGGCTTGACCTATAAATACCCCCTTAAGATGAAGAGTTCTTCATCCACAAATTCCTTTCAAGTCTTGAAAATCCTCCTCTCCCTCGAGCTTGTTTCGTCCAACACCTCCCCCCTTTTGAGAAGCTTGCCGAGGCTACCCCCCTAGCCTAGCCGAAATCTACCCCCCTCCCTTGGTAGAAAAGTTGCCTTCTAGTATTGTTATAATGCCCAAAATTCCCTAGCCCTAATCCCTTAGTCCTTAGTAGAAGTTGTGAAGAACTTCTAAGGTTTCTTAGACTCTGAGCGCATAACTTAGAGCTAAACCTTGCTCGTAGCGACTTTTATCTAGGATATTATTGGGCTTACCGAGGTAAATAATCCTAACCCTCTTTTGAATTATAGAATACATACTGTAGTAGTATAAGAATAAGTATTAAATACTTAGAAGAATATCACAGAATAGAATTGAACTGTTATCACAAAGAAGGGTTAAAAGAAGAATAATCAAATTGTACTTACATAGACTGCTTTCACAAGAGACTTGAGTAGCTTAATGCAGGGAAGTGCTGCCCAATTTTCCGTAGGATATAGAACCCTCGCTTAGAATCATTTCTGAGTAGTCTAGACGTTGATAGACGTGTCTGACTATTATAGGTTGATTCTCTGCGCGCGACATATTCAACTTGACAGGTGGTTTTCGCCGAGAAGGTATGTGATTCTTCCTAAAGCATGATATTTTAAAATATATAGTACGGTAGACGTACATGTGTTAACTGAATAATAACTACGGCAATGTCTTTCGACTTAAGCCTGAATAATACTTACGGCAATGTCTCGCGACTTAAGCCTGAATAATAAGGATCTGAAAGCATTTCAAAAGATTACTGAATCATTTTTAATGTAAGAGAACTAATTGGTTTTTAAACAGAAGCTTAAGAGTTATACTAGATTTATGGGAAGTTAGGTATAACCACTTAAGCATGATAAAAGAAACAGGTTGCCTATGTGTTTATAACAGACTTATATTGATTTGTGAAAAGAATAATAAGATGGTTTGATAAGTAGACATGATATGATGCTATGTGTGTTAGTGTCTTGTAACGTTTGAATAAGAGTATTCTTGTTGTGCTTATGTTGTTTAACGATAAGTCGTTATGTTAGTATAATATCACTCACCTCTTGACATATTACGGGTTAAGTGCCCTCCGACGCGGGTCGACTCGGTGATGCAGGACCATGATTCGAGAATACCTCATGCGGGTCCAGGGGACTATGCGGAGCTACGGGAGTTCCATGTTAGTGATGCGGGGTTATACCTCATGCGGTCTATGTGGCCATGCGGACTACGAGTCCAGGACGATGCCGAGGAGTAGCTACCCTCGATGCGGGGTTACATACCCTATGCGGGCCTATATGAGTGGCCTATGCGGACTACGGGAGTCCAGGATTAGGCTTGCATGGTGATACTACGGGCAATTGGCCCTGCTTCGATCATTCGCAGCCTAGAAAAGACCTGTTACAGTTTACCTATTGTTGCTCTTGTTTATGATGTGGCACTATGTGCGGTTACCTTGGTTGTTTCATACATACTTGCAAAACTGATTTTAAAATGATATGTTTTCATTTAAGTACTTTACAGTTTCATATACTTAGTACCTGTTGTACTGACCTCCTTCGGGGGGCTGCGTTCATGCCGCAGGTAAGGGCAAGCAGGTGCTAGATCCACATCCTTAGGATCTCTTGCGTTGGTGTCAGGAGCTCCATCTTCTCCGGAGGCTCTACTTTTGGGTATGATCTCCCTGTTGTAGATAGTTTTGTACAGTCAGGGTATGGCGGGGCCCTGTCCCGCCATAGTTGTTTAATTCCTTAGAGGTCTGTAGTCATGTTGTACAGTTGGGATGTAACTGCAAACCTTGGTTTATGTATATATGCCGAAAGGCAACCCTTTTCTCAGAAACTGTGTATCATTTACAATTATTTCATGTCTTGTTTTATATTCCGCTGATTTTCTCTGATGTATGACTACTTGGGTGCCCGGGTAAGGCACGACCACGCCCCGAACGGTCGCGTGTGATGTTTTCGGTCGGCCGTGTACTCGCAGTTGTTGATATATCGAAAGGTTGTAAGGTCGCAGGATGCCTACCTTCACCTTATGGCGCATAAATGGGGCCCTGTGTTACTACCGTTTCTTTTTCTTTCTGGAAGTTTTACCAGGCAGGGTTAGGAACTCAGGTGAGTCTCAGAATCACATTCGCCCTCGGGCCAGTGTTTGGATTTCAGGGGTAGTTGCAAGGATTGTTGTCTCCTGTTGAAGGAGTGTTTTTAGCTACCATTTCAGTGTTCGGATGTCGCCTTATGAAGCCTTGTAGGGGCGGAAGTGTAAGTTGCCGGTCGTTGGTTTGTTGTTGGCAAGTTTCAGATAGTTGGTTCAGGCTTGTTCCAACAGACTGTGGATATGGTGAAGCTTATCTAGAGGAGGTTTTTGGCAGCTCAAAGAAATCGTGCGGATTATCGGCGACGACGCTTAGAGTTCAGGTTGACGATCGGTCTTCTTGAAGGTACAACCCCGGTTAGGGTGTGACGAGTTTTGGAAAACAGAGGGAACTTAGCCCGAGTTACTTTAGGCCTTTTTGTGTTCATGTGAAGAGTAGGCCAGGTTGTCTATATGTTAGCATTTGCCGTCCGACTTAGGAGGCAGTACGTCCGGTCTTTCGTATGGTTATGTTCAGGAAAGTATCGGAGATCCATCCAGAGTGTTCCCAGTTAATGTTGACCACGTTAGAGATAGTAACCCCGAGTTTTGGGAACTGAAGCAGTATCAGAAATGTGGTAGGTTATGAGAAAGAGTTCGAGTGTACAAGAAGTGTATGCGACCTCGGGGATCGTATGCAGCCGGTACCATTTGTTGGGTCGCCGGAGTGACACTAGAACCTCGCGGCAAAGTGACAAAAGTGGTGTCGGGAAGAAGCGAGCATGTATGGCGAGCATAGATGTGATCAATTCTTTTATAAAGAGAAGGTGCGAAGGAAGGATATTCTAGACCCCGGAGAGAGGTGTTTTGTGGTGATGTTAGAGGTGTTTCTCGTGGACTTTGATGTAAGTATTTACGCTGGTATTTCGTGGCGGTGTGGCGGGATCGCTCGTAAGTATAGTAGTGGAGACTATCGCGCACGCTTGTTTTGAGACTTAGAAGGAACATTCGGACGAATGTTTCTAAGAGGAGAATGTTACACCGTATTTCCAGTACGTATGCGTGGGACGTGCGAGAAAAGTTTGTGCCTTAAAGTGTAGGGCGAAAATTATTTGTTCACAACACCGCTTAAAGTCGATTTTCGACGAAACGTTTTACACAACTTGCGAAGGGAAAATTCCGGCTATATCATTTCTAATTTTTGCGGATTTTTCCGAGAGACGGAACATTTTGGGCCAACAAGAGGGCGACACTTGTCACCCTCTCATTGGCGGATGTGGGGCGGTAATTGGACGAAATTGGAGAGTGTAGTTGGTAGGATATTTTGTGTGTTGATTGATAAAGTGGGACCCACACACACTTGTCCCAATCTTGGCCTTACACTTGCTATGCACATGGCATGATCTTGGCCATTGGTTGGCCTTGGCTTGTCCTATAAATACCCCCCTAAGTTTGAAGACTTCTTCATCCTTTCCTATATTTCCTAAGTCTAAAATTCCTCCCTCCCCTTGTATGGTGTTTCGTCCAACACCCCTCTCCCCCTTTGTGAGGCCTTGTGGCGAGAGCTCCCCTCCCCTTGGCGAGAGTACCCCTAGTGGGTTTGGCCGAGGGGTATACACCCCCCCCTTGTGGTGTTGTCTCGTATATATACCCCCCCTCTTGGTAGAAATACTCTCAAAAGTATTGTTACTATACCCAAATTTCCTTAGCCGTATACCTTGAAGTATTCTAAGGTTATACCTATACGAAAAGCCCCGTTATACTATTATACTTCCCGTCAGTCACAAAACCGAACCCTAAGGAAAATCTCCATAGTTAGTTGGAGTATTACGTAGAAGTTGGTTAGAACTTCTAAGGGTTGTTTGGAGCGGGTTGGAGTGCACGGAGTTGGAGCTAAACGTTGCCCAGGATCGACATCTTTACTTGGATAATTATGGGCTTATCGAGGTAATTATCTTGTCCCCCTATTGTAATTGGAGATTACATGATTGTAGGAATATATAGTTGAAGTATACTATATATAAGAACTGAACATAGTTTGTGGCAATGTCCTTCGACTTAAGCCCGAATTTAAAGAAGAGAATCGAATCAGAATTACGTAGGATTCAGACATGAGACTTGCATAGTTTGACGGTAGGAAGGGCTGCCCAATTTCCCGTAGGATCTTGTATCTAGATTTATTCTACCGAGTAGTCTAGACTTTGATAGACTTGTATAACCTGTATAGGTTGAATGTTCTGCGAGTAGCATGTGCTACTTGAGAAGGTGGACCAGGCTAGCCGTTACATAGTGGAGCGATTTGCTAATAGTCGATAATCGTCGCGAGGTATGTGAACCTCTTCCTATCTCTTCTAGCATGATATGTGTATAACTATGTAGTACGGTAGACGTACGTGTGTTAATTGAACGTAGTTGTACGGCAATGTCTTTTGACTTAAGCCCGAATAATAATAATCTTGAAGTAGTTCAAGAGAATTAAGAACTGTTTTTAAAAGAAGAGTAATACTTGGTTTTAAAAATCTTAAGAGTTATACTAGCTTTATGGGAAGTTAGGTATAATGGCTTAAGAGGGATAAAACGAATGATTTATTTATTTTAGAAGTTAAGAGACTTGATCTTGTAAGATAAGAGACTTAACTTAAATAAATTATATGAATTTTGTGTGAAACCTCATTCGTGAGTAATGAGTACTTGGTTTTTAAAAGGGATAATGTTTTACTGATTTCGGAAATCAGAAATGTGTATCGACAAACCACTGCAGCGTTAATAAAGGAAAATGTATTGAATAATTAAGTATTATTAAAACCAGTAGAAACTTCCATCCGCAGAAGCTAAGATGAGACAAAATGATATTTCCTAGATCATGGCTGCTGTAATAAGATTGTTATAAACAAGAATATCCTACTCACATATAAGGCTTATGTTCCTCCGATTGTTTAAAAGAGAATTACATTCTTAAATGAATAAGACTATGAACTACGAAACCTTTCGAAAATGAGAAACTTGAGTAATTGAAATTAGGCAAACTTGAAACGTTTGGAAAAGAATGTGGTTACTTGATTTTACAAAGAGAAGTGTTTTGATTTACTTCAAAAGATAATCACTCTATTTTCATATACTACGGGTATTGTGTGACTTTTGTGAAAGTAACGTATCTTTTAAAAGAGTTAATGTATGAAGTACTTTGGGGATAGAAACCCGATCTTCTTAATCATATAGTAGAAAGTGCCTTGTGTGTATAACTTGATTGTGTTGGGTTGTGATAGCCTTGTAATACTTTCTTGTTTATTTGATAAGTAAACATGCTAGGATGATACGTGTGTTAGTATCTTGTGATGTTTGTGTAAAGGGGTTTCCCCCTCGATTGCACTTAAATAGTTTCACTATCAGCCGTTATGATTGGTATTGTACCATTCACCTTGACTTGTTTCCGGAGGTTAAGCTGCCCTCCGATGCGGGGTAGACTCAGGCGGGTCTAGTGACCTATGATTCGAGAATACCTCATGCGGGTCCAGGTGATCCATGCGGAGCTACGGGAGTTCCAGGTTAGTATGCGACCCTTGTGGTCATGCGGTCTATGTGGCCATGCGGACTGCGAAGTCCAGGCGGATGCCGGGGAGTAGCTACCCTCGATGCGGGGTTATACCTCATGCGGGCCTATGAGATTGGCCTATGCGGAGCTGCGGGAAGTTCCAGGGCTAGACGCGCACATTAGATACTGCGGGCGAGTGGCCAGCTTTGATCATGTGACGGTCTAGACAGATCTCATGATACAGTTTATGACCTTGTTGTACTGTGGGTTTTAGTAGTCGGCTATGCATTCGCATTTACCCTGCGGTTTTATTAGGACACAGTGGGACCCGTGTTCATGTGTATTCCTTGATGCTTTTATATCATGTGATCAGGCGGTGAGGAAGGTATTCCACGCACGAATGATGTGGTGGGCGTGAGACCCATAGTTATATTTGAGTGATGACTTTGAGGCGTGAGTCCCCGACTTGACATGACCTTATTTATTGTGATCGTAGTTTGGTTATCATGCATGTCTCCGCTTTATATAGATTACTATGATTTCATTTACAAGATTTATTTTCGATTTCACATACTCTGATTTTGTTATCGACCTCGCTTGGGCCGCGTTCATGCCGCAGTAAAGGTACACCATCATTGATCCTCGCCTTAGGGTCACAATTCAGCGTTTGGGAAAGCTCCGCTTCTCGGAGGCTTATCTTGGTATAGTCCTGTTCTTTGTAGGTGCTTACATTCGAGGGTATGACGGGGCCTGTCCGTCGTTGTTGTCATATCATTCGTAAGTCGGTAATCTTGTTGTGGCGTGGTTTATAAGAAGGATTAAACTGTTCTTTTTGAAAGAGTTGTTATTTATATATATGCCGAAAGGCAACTTTTCTTCAGAAAACATGTGTTTCCTTTGCATTATTTCATATTGTGTTTTATGTTCCGCTGATTACTCTGATGTTGTATCACTAGGGTGCCCGGGGTAAGGCACCAGTCACGGGCCCGGGATCGGGTCGTGACAACGGCGATGGTACTCATGCGGGTCCACAGGATCCATGCGGGTGAAATAGTCCCATGACGAGACGGATGACCTCATGCGGGTCCACAGGTCCTATGCGGGTGAAATAGTCCCAGGAGTAGGATTGCTTAATGATACTACGGGCGAGGTACCCTGTTTTGATCATGAGCTTCCTATTTTTATGCAGTATATATATATACACTTGTTTCTCTCATTGTTAGTAAGGCACAGTGCAAAGTAAACTGATTTTCGTTTATGACTCCAGCTTATTTTTGACTTATGATATTACTACAGTATTTTCCAGTTTTACATACTTGGTACATTGTGTACTGACCCCCTTCCTCGGGGGCTGCGTTCATGCCGCAGGTAAGGGTAAGCAGATTGTGGATCCTCGTTCTTAAGATCACTATTCCGGTGTCAGAAGCTCCATTTCTCCGGAAGCTTGTTTATTGGTACGGACATTCCCTGATGCTATAGGTATTTTGTACATTCAGGGGTATGGTGGGGCCTTGTCCCGCCACAGTTGTTATCTTTAGAGGTCTGTGGTCACATTTATGTTTTGGGCTCTAAGAACCAGTTGTACTACTATACTTTGTTTAAGTATGTTTTATGGAAGGCAGCCTTATCGGCTGGCCAGTGATGTTTACCCTTTTTATAAGTTATGTGTTATGTATGTTCCGCTGCTATTCTCTGACATATACGGCGAGTACCCGGTAAGTACCGATCGCGGCCCCGGGGTTGGGTCGTGACAAAAGTGGTATCAGAGCAGTTAGTCCTCGGAAAGTGTCCACAGACCGTGTCTAGTAGAGTCTTGATTATCGGTGTGTCGTGCACCACATCTATAATCAGGAGGCTGCGGGATATTTAGGATTGATTTCCATTCTTTCACTCTAAGATCGTGCAATAGAGCTGAGTTATAGGTTGAACCTCCTCTGATGTTTTCCTTTATGTATCAGTTATGCCTCCACGCAAGGCAACCGCGGCCCAGAAGGGCAAGGCAGTGGAGGGAACTACTAGTAGGGCACCGAGGGTTACCAGGGCACGTGCCCGTCCCCACGGATGAGGTGTTTCGGACGGCGAGTTCTACAACGTCGCCAACCCCAGTAGAGTCTGAGGCAGCAGCAGCGGCTACTGAGACCGCGGTACCTGAGCCTCCAGTCCAGCAGCCAGGGGCAGAGGATATGGGCTACAAGGAGATGGCCCAGTTACTAGCCAGGATCGTGGCCAGACATGAGGATAGGCTGGAGACAGCGGCATTGCACCGTGAGTTCAAAGACAGAGCTGCTAGCGAGGCGAGGACTTTTTGAGTTGCAGCCCACCAGAGTTTTATGGGTCGAGGCCTGAGGATGATCCTCAGGAGTTTATCCGACAGTTACAGCGGATCATGAGGGTGATCGGGGCTTCGGAGACCGAGTCGGTGGTACTAGGTTCGCATCGGCTGCGGGACACCGCGATTGGCGGTATGATTCATGGAACTTTCGGGAGCATGCGCTTCCGGTGTTTGGGACGAGTTCTCGAGGCGTTTGCCCATTTCTTGCCTCCGCAGATGAGGAGGCTCGGGCGATAGATTTTTGACAGAGACGAGTGGGCGGACGGTTCGGGAGTACAATGTGAGTTTGACTCATTGGCTCGGTATGTACTGCTTTTGCAGACATGGAGGACAGGGTGCACCGCTATGTCACAGGACTCGATGATCACTTGGCCGAGAGTTGCGCGGGTGTGGCTCTTCAGCCGGGCATGGACATTGCCCGCATGCAGGCATATGCACTTGGGTGTGAGGAACGCAGGGGCCGACGGATCGGCAGTATCGCGAAGAGGCGGGACAGCGAGATCCTGGTAGTTTTAGGGTAGACAACCCCGGCCAGACGGCATTTGCACCACGGCCGGTCAGGCGCTCCTCCACCATCTTCGGATGTCTGAGTATTCGTGAAGCGGGACAGGTTCGTGGCTTCGGTTTCGGAGGACGAGTTCCAGTCAGATGAGGCCACCTATGCCTCGGTGTGGTCGATGTGGTGATTACCATTATGGGGGGGTGCCGTGTTCCTCCAGGAGCTTGTTACTCTTGTGGCCAGCAGGGCCATTTGAAGAGAGATTGTCCGACCAGAGGCGGCGGAAATGCTATGGCTCGATCGACGGTTCGATTCTTTGGGTCTTCATCTTCGCTATTGTGCGCCGAGGCGAGGGTGTTCACGCAGGCGGCGTGGCGGTCGTGGCGAGGTTCTAGTTCAGGGTCCTCGAACCGCATCTATGCTATGTCGATCGTCGTGACCGCGAGGCGCCACCCGATGTCGCCACGATACATTAATGGTTTCTTCTTTGTGATGTATATGCTTTGATAGATCCAGGTTCTACCTTGTCCTATATATCTCCTCATATTGCTGGTAGAATAGAGATAGAGCCCGAGTCCATTTAATCTTTTGAGGTGGCTACGCCGGTAGGTGCTTCAGTGGTAGCTGAGCGGGTATATAAGGCTTGCCCAGTGACTATAGATGGTCGTCAGACTCTAGCTGACTTGATAGAGTTGGATATGACAGACTTCGATGTGATTATGGGTATGGATTGGCTAGCGTCTTGCTATGCCAATGTGGACCGCAGAGAGGTTAGTTCGGTTCGGTTTCTGGTGAGCCGGTTATCGAGTGGAAGGAACACTGATCGCCGAGGGTAGGTTTATTTCTTACCTCAAGGCTAGGAAGATGGTACGGAAGGGTATATTTACCATTTGGTTCGTATTCGATCACGAGTGAGATACCGACCTTGATCGGTTCGGTTATTAGAGAGTTTCGGGCGTATTCCCGGATGAGCTTAGGGTATCCCTCCTGAGAGGGAGATTGAGTTTTGCATCGATTTGGCGCCAGACACTCGACCGATATCTATTCCGCCATACAGGATGGCACCTGCCGAGTTGAAGGAATTGAAGGACCAACTGAAAGATTTGCTGGAGAAAGGCTTTATTAGGCCAAGTGTTTCTCCTTGGGGGGCGCCAATGTTATTTGTAAAGAAGAAGGATGGGGCCAGCTGCGTATGTGTATTGATTACGGTGAACAAGGTAACTATCAAGAATGTATCCTCCCGTGATTGACGATTTGTTTGACCGGTTGCAGGTGCAAAGTGTTTTCAAGATAGACTGCGGTCCGTTATCATCAAAGTCAGTTAGAGATAGATGTCCCAAAGATCGCATTCAGACCGGTATGGGCACTATGAGTTCAGGGTGATGTCTTTCGGGCTGACCAACGCCCCAGCAGTATTCATGGATTTGATGAATAGGGTGTTCAGGCCATTCTTGGATATGTTCGTTATAGTATTTATTGATGATATCTTGGTGTATTCGCGCACAGAGCAGGAGCATACAGATCATTTGAGGACGGTATTGGGGGTCCTCAGGGACCGGCAGTTGTATGCCAAGTTCTCGAAGTACGAATTCTGGTTGGCGCCAGTGGCTTTCTTAGGACATGTTATCGGGGCCAATGGTATTCAGGTTGATACATCAAAGATTGAAGCAGTCAAGACTTGGCGCACTCCACTACAAGCGACGAGTCGCGGCTTTGGGCCTTGCGAGTTATTATCGAGGTTTGTAGAAAAGTTTGCTTCTATTTCACCTTTGACTAAGCCGACTCGAGCAAGCGGCCATGTTCGTGGACGGATACTTGTGAGGAATGTTTCCATTGCTAAAGGAGAAGTTGACGCCCGCTTCTTACTCTTCCGAGGGCTTAGATGGATATGTGGTTTATTGTGGACAGCGTTAGGTGTCGGGCTTAGGTGCGTCTTTGATGCAAAGACGGCAAGGTTATAGCTTATGCGTCTCGACGGCAAGGAAGCATGAGAAGAACTATCCCACACATGACTTGGAGTTGGCGATCGATTCATGCCTTGAAGATCCGAGACATTATTTATATGGAGTTCATGTGGACATTTACGCACTCACAAGAGTCTCGACATCTTCACCCGAGGAGCTGAACTTGCGGCAGAGACGGTGGTTGGAGCTACTTAAGGATTACGATGTTGATATTCTGTACCACCCAGGGAAGGCCAATTGTTATACCCCGTATTTCCCGAGTATGTACGTAAGGACGTACGTAGAAAATTTGAACTTGAGAATTAGGCTTGGCCGAAATTTATTTGTTCACAACACCCGATTAGAGTCGTTTTTCGACGAAACGTTTTCACAGCTTTCGGAGGGAAAATTCCGGCTATGTCATTTTTAATTTTTGCGGATTTTTCCGAGAGACGAAACATTTTGGACCAACGAGAGGGCGCCACTTGGCACCCTCCCATTGGCGGACGTGAGGGGCGGACCTTGGACGAATTGATGAGGGGAGTTGGTAGGATATTTTGTGTGTTAGTTGGTTAAGGACACATGGGTGAATCTTGGCCCTACACTTGCTATGCACTTGGCTAGATCTTGGCCATTGGTTGGCTTTGGCTTGTGCTATAAATACCCCCCTCTTTGATGACTTCTTCATCCATTCCTAAAATAATTCTAAGTGTTAAATCCTCCTCCCTCCCCTTAGTGTAGAATTCGGCCAAGAGCCTCCTCCCTCCCCTTGGCGAGAGCCCTTCCCTCCTCCTGGGTGCTAGCCGTGGGTACCCCCAGCCTAGTTGTTTTCGTATAATACCCCTTTGGTAGAAATACTCTCAAAGTATTGTTATAATGCCCAAATTACCTTAGCCATATACCTTGTAGTATTCTAAGGTTATACTTATACAAAAGCCCGAAATACTATTATACTTTCCGATCCACAAACCGAAACCCTAAGGAAAATCTCCATAGTTAGTTGGAGTAATAGGTAGAAGTTGGTTAGAACTTCTAAGGGTTGTTTGGAGCGGGTCGGAGCGCACGGAGTAGGAGCTAAACCTTGCTCAGGATCGACATTATAACTTGGATAATTATGGGCTTATCGAGGTAAATATTTTGTCCCTCTATTGTAATTGGAAATTACATGATTGTTAGACTATATAGTTGAAGTATACTATATATAGAATTGAGCGTTGTTATCGGCAATGTCTTTTGACTTAAGCCTGAATAATAAGAAACCTTTTCGAAAGAAGAGTACTGAACTGTATTACAGTAGACTTGTGTAGTTTTTCTGTGGAGTAGAATTGTACCCGTTCGGGTTAGATGTATAACCCCCCCCTGGTTGGCTTGGTAGCCGGCCTCGATAAGGGAGGAGATTTCTGTTGTCGCGGGGAGGTCTTCGAATTTTCGGTAGAATGTTCTACGATGAGGTATAAATGTTAATAAGCGCCTTGTGGCCTTATAGGTTGAGTACTACGTGTGGCGCGATCTACTTGGCTTAAGGAGTAGCCGACGGTTGGAAGTACTTGGAGCGTTTTGCTATTAGTCGATACTCGTCGCGAGGTATGTGAACCTCTTCCTATCTCTTCTAGCATGATATGTGTGAACTATGTAGTACGGTAGACGTACGTGTGCTAAATGTATTTGATTGGTTTAAAACATAAAGTGTTATAACGACTTTATGGGAAGTTGGTTATAACGGCCTTATGTTGGTAAGAAAATACTTGTGGTTTTTAAAAGGTAACTGATTTGAACTATAACTGGCTTATTATGTGTTAATAAAGAACTTGAAGTATTTCAAAAGATTTTTGAATCATTTCGAAAGAAGAAGTAATACTTGGTTTTTGAAAACTTAAGAGTTATACTAGCTTTATGGGAAGTTAGGTAATAACGGCTTAAGAATGTTTCTTGATTTGAAATCGAATGTGTATCGACAAACCATCGCGGCGTTAATAAAAGGAAATGTTTTGTGATTAAGTATTATTAAAACCAAGAGAAACTTCCATCCGTAAGCTAAGATGAGACAAAATGATATTTCCTAGATCATGGCTGCTGTAATAAGATTGTTATAAACAAGAATATCCTACTCACATATAAGGCTTATGTTTCTCAAATAGTTTAAAAGAGAATTATATTCTTAAATGAATAAGACTATGAACTACGAAACCTTTCTAAAGTAAGAAACGTGAACATTTGAAATTAGGCAAACTTGGACGTTTGAGAAATAATGTTGTTACTTGATTTTACAAAGAGAAGTGTTTTGCTTTACTTCAAAAGATAATCACTCTAGTTTTCATATACTACGGGTATTGTGTGACTTTTGTAAACGTAACGTATCTTTTAAAAGATAATGTATGAAGTACTTTGGGAATAGATACTCGATCTTGTTAATCATATAATAGAATGTACCTTGTGTGTATAACTGGATTTTGTTGGTTTGTGATAGCCTTGTAATACCTTCGTGTTGATTTGATAAGTAATCATATTAGGATGCTACGTGTGTTAGTATTCTGTGATGTTTGTGTAAAGGGGTTTTCCCTTGATTGTGCTTAGGTTGTTTAAACGATAAACGTTATGTTGGTATTATACCACTCCGTGTTTCCGGGGTTAAGCCCTCCGATGCGGGGTAGACTCGGTGATGCAGGACCATGATTCGAGAATACCTCATGCGGGTCCTTGGGCCTATCGCGAGCTACGAGTTCCGTGTTAGTGTGCGGCCTTTATGGTCATGCGGTCTATGTGGCCATACGGATCGCGAGTCGGGGCGATGCGGGAGTAGCTACCCTCGATGCGGGGTTATACCTCGTGCGGGCCTATGACCGCCTATGCGGAGTCTGCGGGGAGTTCCAGGGCT
Source organism: Przewalskia tangutica (assembly GCA_029844215.1). Classification (NCBI taxonomy): domain Eukaryota; kingdom Viridiplantae; phylum Streptophyta; class Magnoliopsida; order Solanales; family Solanaceae; genus Przewalskia; species Przewalskia tangutica. The sequence continues at coordinate 69,174,710 of CM056726.1, forward strand.
AGACGCGCACATTTGATATTGCGGGCGAGCGACCAGCTTTGATCATGTGACGGTCTAGACAGATATCATGATACAGTTTATGACCTTGTTAGTACTGTGGGTGTTAGTAGACGGCTATGCCTTCGTACTTACCCTGTACTGTTTTATTTGGACACAGGTGGGACCTGCTGTTCATGTGTATTCCTTGGTGCTTTTCTATCATTGACTGCCGGCAGTGAGGAAGGTATTCCACGGGCATGATTGATGTTGTGGGCGTGAGACCCATTGTTATATTGGAGTGATGACTTGGAGGGCGTGAGTCCCTGACTAGACATGACTGCTTATTTATTGTGAACTGTAGTTTGGTTATCATACATGTCTCCTGCTTTCTATAGACTACTATGATTTCATTTACAGTATCTTCATGTTTCACATACTTGGTACCTGTTGTACTGACCTCCTTCGGGGGGCTGCGTTCATGCCGCAGGTAAAGGTACACCGGTCGTTGATCCTCGCTCTTAGGGTCACAGTTCAGCGTTTGGGAAGCTCCGTTCCTCCGGAGGCTTATCTTGGTATAGTCCCCTGTTGATTGTAGGTGCTTACATTCAGGGGTATGACGGGCCCCGTCCGTCGTTGTTGTCATATCATTCTTAGAGGTCCGTAGTAATGCGCATGGCGAGTGGTAGAAAGGGATGTAATCGCTCAAATTGTTATTTATATATACCGATGAGAACCGCTTTTGGTTAGCCTGTCTTCTTATTTCACTGTCTTATTACATTGGTTTCATGTATTGTCTTTATGTTCCGCTGATTACTCTGATGTTGTATCACTAGGGTGCCCGGGGTAAGGCACCAGTCACGGGCCCCGGAACGGGTCGTGACACCAATGTAGTTGCAGATGCCCTTAGTCGCAGATCGATGGGTAGTCTATCCGATGTACAGCCGGGGAAAAAGGATATGGTCCGAGATTCGCTACCAGCAAGCCTTGGGGTTCGCTTGGTTGATTCCGATAGTGATGGAGTTCGGGTTAGAGGTTGCCGAGTCTTCCATCGCCGAGGAGTGAAGAGGCAACAAGATGAGGATCCGGTTATGGTGCGGTATCGAGATGCCGCCGCGAGAGAAAAGAGTCTATTTGAGGTAGCGCCTGATGGGGTGCTAAGGTTTGAGGGCGATTGTGTGTCCCGATGTAGCAGACTTCACGCCAGATTTTGGGAGGCACACGGTGCTCGTTATTCTATTCACCCGGTGGACTAAGATGTACCGTGACCTCGGTGTGTGTATTGGTGGGATGGCTCAAGAGGACGTGGCGAGTTTTGTTGCATGATGTCCTAATTGTCGGCAGTCAAGATTGAGCACCAAAAGCCGGTGGGCTATTACAGATATTGATATTCGACTTGGAAGTGGGAGGTGATAAATATGAATTTTATTACAGGCTACCTACCACTCGGAGGAAGCATGATTCCATTTGGGTGATTGTCGACAGTCGATAAATCAGCCCATTTCCTTCGTCGTAACGACGTTCTCACCGAGGACTATGCCGATTATATATTAGAGAGATTGTGAGGCGCACGAGTCGGTGTCGATTATATCGATAGAGAGCCGATTCTATGCTAACTTCGGAGGTCTTTTCTGGCGGATTAGGAAACAGTGAGTCTCAAGATCGCATTTCACCCTCGGTCGACGGATAGCCGAGCGCACTATCCGGACACTTGAGGATATCTTTGCGGGCTTGTGTTATTGATTTCGTGGTAGCTGGGAGGATCATTTGCCTCTTGTGGAGTTTGCTTACAACAACAGCTACCATTCCAGTATTCAGATGGCGCCTTATGAGGCCTTATACGGGAGGAAGTGCAGGTCACCGATAGGCTGGTTCGAGGTGGGAGAAGTTCAGTTAGTCGGGCGCACTTAGTTCACAGCGATGGATAAGGTGAAGCTTATCCAGAGCGGTTGTTGGCGGCTCGTAGTCGGTCGAAGTATCAGATCATCGGCGTCGACACTTGGAATTTGAGATAGGTGATTGGGTTTTTCTAAAGGTATCACCCATGAAGGGCGTGATGAGATTTGGAAAGAAGGGAAAGCTTAGCCCAAGGTACATTGGGCCATATCAGATTGTCCGTAGGGTAGACAGGGTTGCCTATGAGTTAGATCTGCCGTCCGATTTGGAGGCGGTACATCCAGTTTTCCATGTGTCCATGTTGCGGAAATGTATTGAAGATCCATCTAGAGTGCACCCGGTTCAGGATGTCCAAGTGACAGAGGAGTTATCGTATGAGGAGAGTCCCATAGCGATACTCGATCGTCAGGTTAGACGACTTCGGACGAAAGACGTGGCTTCCGTCAAGGTCCTATGGCGGAACGAGAAAAGGGAGGAAATGACGTGGGAAGCAGAGGATGACATGATGAAGAAGTACCCTCACCTATTCCCTATACCTCCAGGTAACCCACGTTCTAAATTGTTGGTCCTTAAATTTAGTATTTATGCTTGAGTTTTGTGGTAGTGTGCGAGCGCCTTTTATTCGAGTCTATACCGATATTGTGATTTGAGTAAGCTAGAAGGAACATTCGGATGAATGTTTCTAAGGAGGAGAATGTTATACCCGTAGTTCGGTCCGACCGGTCGTGGTCTCAGCCTTGCGCCAAAGCGCGTGATCAGAGGGTCGCGCCGAAGTCGGTCGCGCGAAATCGAGGGTCGCTGAAGTTTCAGCGCCGCGGCGCCGGAAGATCTGAGGGTCCGCAGGAGTTGCGGCGCCGCGGCGCCGGGAAGCAGGGCCGCGGCGCCGAGGCGGGATTCTGGGCGGAAAAACTTAGGAAAAGTCAGATTTTTCTTTTAAAAGGGCCTGGGTGGGGGACAAGTGTCCCCCCCATCTGATTTTTGCATGCATTATATTGACCAAGTCTTAAAGACTTGGTCATCTTTCATCTCTCTCTTAGAAAAAGCTCCTCCTTCTCTCTTAAATTATTTCAAGCTCCTCCTTCTCTCTAAAACTCCAAGAGGTATTCTAGCCTTAGGAAAAATCTGGAAAAAAAGTAAAAGGCAAGAAGGAAGCTTGTGGCTAGCTTGTGAAGGTTGTTGTGGTGGTGTTCTTGGAATAGAAGCTAGCAAATTGTTGGATAAATTTGGCTAAAGCTCTAAGGTAATGATTCTTCCTCTATTATTAGTTTTTAGTGTTGCATGATAAGAAGAAAGTACTTGTGGTAGTAAATAATGCTATTAGATTCATGACATGCAAGAAATGTGGGTTGGGTATGAAGGATTTGGCTAAAGAGATATTATGAGCATGTTGTAGCCTACAAACTACTTTAGAATTGTTAAGTGTATTATTAGAACTTGTGGGGCAGAATTTTACACACCCAAGATTAGATGTGTAATTCCCTTTGTGTTGGTTTGGATGTTGGGCCTTAAGGAGGCGTTTGAGTGTTGAAAATCGGCCTTTGAAAAAGGTGGCCAAGTGAGTAGAAACAAAGGAAATGCTGCCCAATTTTCCTTAGGAATTAGTAACTTAAATTTGGAATTTCTACATTGAAATTGGAGGTTAATAAACGCACTATGGTTATTATAGGTTGACATATTACTTGCGGTAGTTGGACTTAGCAAATGGATTTTGACCAAAGAGGTATGTAGAGCTTTCCTATCTCTTGAGCATGAATAGTTGTATCTATGTAGTACGGTATACGTACAAGATTTGATAATCTACACTTGTTTTAAAGTATATGATACTTGTTTCATTTCAAAAGTATAAGTCCCTTGGGTTGAGGGAAAATGTATTTGACAAAGGGATAACGCTAATATAAGGACTTTATGGGAAGTTGGTTATATTAGTTTTCTTGAAAGGTTCACAAAGAAAGGTTTACTCTAATTAAAACAAGTACGGGTAAAGGATTTGAAAATAAGAAAGGTGAATTGATTTTTAGGCATTGGTTGCCTAAGGTTTTAAAGGAAATGAAGTCACTTGGTTTAGAAGCTTATTATAATTCTAAAAGGGAATGTGACTTGTTTTGAAAAGAAATTGTAACTTGATACTATGGTGATTAGTATCTTGGAATTTTTGTATAAAAAGAGCTATTTAAAAGGTTAGAAGTACATGGTACTTGAGTTAAATTCTGATTTCTATTAAAAGACATGTTAGTGCCTTAGGTATACTAAAATGAGAGGATATATATTAATAATGTTAATAAGAAGTTAGGGATTTCTTAACTTGCTTATGTTATGATATGATAGGCCTGGTAGTGCTTATGTTATGATATGATAGGCCAGAGTACTTATGTTATGTATGATAGCCGGATGAGCTATGTTATATATATTATTACTGTAAACCCCGGTTATTCTTGTTATTTCCTTTGGACATACCGACATCGATGGGTGGCCCACTGTATGCTCCAATAGGATGGTTTACTACTTATGCCATGGATTTGCTACCCATGATGCGAAAGCGGCGCTTGTACTCATGCGGATCCGGTCCACGTGATCCATGCGGGTGAAATAGTCCCACGCGAGTACGGCGATGGTACTCATGCGGGTCCACAGATCCATGCGGGTGAAATAGTCCCACGAGGCGGATGACCTCATGCGGGTCCACAGGACCTATGCGGGTGAAATAGTCCCAAGAGTAGGATTGCTTAATGATACTACGGGCGAGGTACCCTGTTTTGATCATGAGCTTCCTATTTTTATGCAGTATATATATATATACACTTGTTGCTCTCATTGTTAGTAAGTCACAGTGCAAAGTAAACTGATTTTCGTTTATGACACCAGCTTATTTTTGACTTATGATATTACTACTGATTTTCCGCTTTACATACTTGGTACGTCAGGTAATCGACTTCTTCCTGGGCCGCGTTCATGCCGCAGGCGGTAAGCGATTGTGGATCCTCGTTCTTAGGATCACTATTCCGGTGTCAGAAGCTTCATTTCTCCGGAAGCTTGTTTATTGGTACGGACATTCCCTGATGCTATAGGTATTTTGTACATTCATGGGTATGGCGGGGCCCTGTCCCGCCACAGTTGTTATCTTTAGAGGTCTGTGGTCACATTTATGTTTTTGGCTCTAAGAACCAGTTGTACTACTATACTTTGTTTAAGTATGTTTTATGGAAGGCAGCCTTATCGGCTGGCCAGTGATGTTTACCCTTTTTATAAGTTATGTGTTATGTATGTTCCGCTGCTATTCTCTGACACATACCGGCGGTACCTTAGGGTACTGCCGCGCCCGGTTGGGTCGTGACACCACTACCGAAATCAATCACGCAGCTCGCAGATATCCTCGTTGTCCGGATAAGACGCTCGCCCGCCTCGCTCCCGAGGATGAAATGTCAGACCGAGACTCACCAGGTCCCTAAACCCTTCTCGAAAGACTCTGTTAGCCGTGAACCGGCTCTCTATCGGATATAATCGACACCGACACCGCAACCTCACAATCTCTCGATGTACAATGGCATAGTCCTCACCAAAACATCGCCCCGATCGAAGGAAATTGGCTGATTTCGTCACTATCAACAATAACCCAAATGGAGTCGATTTCCTTTGAGTACGAGGTAACCTCAGAATAAAGTCCATGTTGATCACCTCCCACTTCCAAGTCGGAATCTCAATAGCCTCGCAATAATCCATCGGCCTCGTGCTCGACCTTGACTACCGGGCAATTAGGACATCAGGCAACAAAACCTCGCCACGCCCTCTTCGTGCCATCCCACCAATACAAACATCTGAGGTCATGGTACATCTTGGTCGACCCCGGATGAATAGAATAACGAGCACTGTGTGCCTCCCCCAGAATCTGCTGACGAAGTCCTGACACATCGGGAACACACAACCGGCCCTCAAATCTCAGCACCCCATCAGGCGCTACCTCGAATAGACTCTTCTCCTCCCGAAGGGCTGCATCTCGATACCGTACCAACACTGGGTCCTCAAACTGTCGCCTCTTCACCTCTTCAACGATAGAAGACTCGGCAACCTCACGAACCCATACCCCACTATCGTCGGTATCAATCAATCGAACCCCAAGGCTCGCTAACTGGTGGATCTGACGGACCATGTCCTATCTCTCTGGCTGTACCTCTGACAGGCTCCCCATCGATCTACGACTCAAGGCATCAGCAACTACGTTGGCCTTCCCCGGATGGTATAGAATATCAACATCATAATCTTTCAGCAACTCTAACCACCGTCTCTGTCGCAAGTTCAACTCCTCCGCTCAAGATATACTGGAGGCTCTTGTGGTCTGTATAAATATCCACATGAACCCCATACAAATAATGTCTCCAAATCTTCAAGGCATGAATAACTGCGGCCAACTCTAAGTCATGGGTAGGATAATTCCTCTCATGCTTCTGTAACTGCCGGGAAGCATAGGCTATAACCTTGCCGTGCTGCATCAAAACACACCCTATCCCGATACCCGAGGCATCACAATAGATCACGTACTCGTCTAATCCCTCAGGAGGAGTAAGAACTGGAGCTGTAGTCAACCTTTCCTTCATCAACTGGAAACCCTTCTCGCAAGCCTCTGTCCACGGGAACTTGGTTGCCTTCTGAGTCAGCCTAGTCAACGGTGCTGAAATCGAAGCAAATTGCTCCACAAACCTATGATAATAACCTGCCAGTCCTAAGAAACTGCGCACCTCGGTCGGAGTAGTAGGTCTCGGCCAAGACTTGATTGCCTCAATCTTTGCTGTATCCACGCGAACACCATCAGCCTCAATAATATGCCCCAGGAATGCCACTGAGGCCAACCAAAACTCACACTTGGAGAACTTGGCAAATAATCGCCGGCTCGAGAACCCCAGCACCGCCCTCGTGATCTGCATGCTCCTGCTCTGTCCGCGAATACACCAGGATGTCATCAATGAATACAATCACAAATGTATCCAAAAATGACTTGAACACCCAGTTCATCAAATCCATAAATACCGCTGGAACATTGGTCAAACCGAAAGACATAACCCTGAACTCATAGTGCCCATACCGGTCCCGAATGCGCTTTGGGATGTTCGCCTCTCGAACTCAGACTGATGATAACTGCATCAGGTCTATCTTTGAGAAGCACTCGCACTCGCAATCGTCAAACAAATCATCAATCTCGGGAGGGTACCTATTCTTAATGGTTACCTTATTCACCGCTCAGAATCAACACACATATGCAGCGTCCCATCCTTCTTCTTCACAAACAAAACCGGCGCTCCCCAGGGAGGTACACTAGGCCTGATAAAGCCTTTCTCCAGCAAATCTTTCAGCTGGTCCTTCAGCTCCCTCAGCTCAGCAGGTGTCATCCTATATGGCGGAATGGAAATAGGTCGAGTGTCTGGCAACATGTCAATACAAAACTCAATCTCCCTCTCAGGAGGGATACCCGGAAGATCATCTGGGAACACATCTGGAAACTCCCTAACCATCGAATCGATCAAGAATCGCACCTCACCGTATCAAATACCCGAACGGATGATAGATGTACCCTTTCTCGCACCATCTTCCTAGCCTTGAGGTAAGAAAGTAACCTACCCGGCGACGCTGTTGCCCTTCCACTCGATAATCGCTCGCCAGAAACTGAACCGAACCAACTCGTCCCTACGATCAACGTTGGCATAACAAGAAGCCAACTACCCATACCCATAATGACATCAAAATCGCATCTCCAACTCTATCAAGTCTGCAAGGTCCGACGATCAGAATAAACACCGACAACCTCTATACACCCGCCGCCTAACACCGAATCTCCCATGGCGTAGCTACCTCAAAAGGCTCTATCGACACCGCCTATCCCGATTCTACCCGCACAAGAGGGGACACATAGGACAAGGTAGAACTCGGATCTATCAAAGCATAAACATCACACCAAATCAATAATGTACCAAATGACGACGCCGTGGAAGCCTCCCGATCCGGGCGGTGGCTATCGAATATATGCGGTTCTGTGGACCGCTAGAACTGAACCACCACCACGACCTCTACCGGGCCTGCCGGTCCGTGAGTACCACGCCCGGGCGCATAACTACGTAAGGAGAAAAGACCAAAGAACAGATCATGTCGCTGCACCAGACTACCCATGCCGCCTAGACGGACAGTCTCTCCTCAAATGGCCCTGCTGGCCACAAGTGTAACAAGCTCCCAAAGCCCTGCGACACTCGCCCTGGTGAAACCTACCGATCGAGCACACCGAGGTGTGGGTGGTCCCGACGTGACGGTTCTCGCCTCCTCGAAATCCCAAGTCCTGAGCCTCGACCTGCTCCTGAATGACCTGGCTGATCATTCCTCCTGCCATAAAACCGTGAAGGAGCACTCTGTGCTGGCTGGAAAGTGGACCCGGGTCACGAGGCCGCCCGCCTCATCGCCTGAGACTGATGTCCCGCCTCTTGGCCGGCCTATGTCAATCTGGTCCTCCCTCTCTCTATCCTCTATCCCATGCGCATAGGCCTGCATCCTGGCAATGTCCATACCGGGCTGAAGAGCCACCCCCAAGCATGCAGTAATCATATGACGGTCTAGCCCAATAACATAACGATGAACCCTATCCGCCATGTCAGCTACAATAGTGTGCGCATGTCTGGCCAAGGAGTCAAACTCCAGGCTATACTCCGTGATAGTCCTCCCGTTCTGCCTCAAGGTCAAGAATCTATCTACCCGGGCTCTCCTCATCTCAGGAGGCAAAAAGTTATCCATGAAGGCCTCTGTAAACTCCTCCCAAACAGCTGGAAGAGCATCCTCACCTCTCGAAAGCAACCATGACTCAAACCAGTTCAACGCAATATCGCCAGAACCCAGAAGAAGCTAGCGTAACGACTGTCTCTGAAGCCCTAAGAACTCGCATGGTCCGTAGCTGCCGAATGAACTCCTCGGATCCTCCTCGCACTCGAACCATAAAACTCGTGTGGATGACAACCGTAAAATCCCTAATCCGCAAACCGCTCTGGGTGGCCGTGCTTCGCCTCGCTTGGCCGCTCGACTACTATCTCGGTCAATAACCGACCGCTTCCCGTAGTTCTATACTCAAGACCGGCCGCGGAACAGAGGCTCGTACCGAACCTCGAGCTACTACCGCCTCGGCTCATATAATCGCCGGCGTGGCCGAACTCGTCGACCGCCTACTACCTCGTGCATAGTGCGTCGGGTCCGTGTAACCTCTCGAGTACCGCCAGCGCCTCGCCGCCGCTTTGCCCTTCGGGCCGTGGTCGCCTTCCGGAGGCATAATCGTTTCATAAGAAGAGGTCGAGAGGATTCAACCTAATAAGACACTCTATTGCACGATCTCGCAGAGAAGGATGGAAACCAATCCTAAATGTCCTGCAGCCTCCTGATTATAGATGTGGTGCACAACACACCGATAATCAAGACTCTACTAGACACGGTCTGTAGACACTTTCCTAGGACTAACTGCTTTGATACCACTTTTGTCACGACCCGACCCCGGGCCGCGACTGGTGCCCTACCTGGGCACCCCGTTCAGGTATACATCAGAGAATAGCAGCGGAACATACACAACAGAAATATATGTGTAAATAATAAACATCACAGGCTAGCCGATAAGGCCGCCTTCCATAATATAAACATAATCAAAAGTACAACTGTACAACTCAGTTCTTACAGCCCAACCACATATGTGAATATAGACCTCTACGAATAACAACTGTGGCGGGACAGGGCCCCGCCATACCCCTGAATGTACATAAATATACAACATCAGGGAAAGACTATACCAAAAGAGACAAGCCTCCGGAGAAATGGGGCTTCTGACGTCTGATAAGTGATCCTAAGAATGCGGATCCACCACCTGCTTACACTTTCCTGCGGCATGAATGCAGCCCCCGGGGAAGGGGGTCAGTACACAATATGTACTAAGTATGTAAAATTGGAAAGTACTGTAATTACATCATAAGTTTAAATCAAAGCCGGAGACATGTATGATAACAAAATTACAGTACACAGTGCCTTACTAACAATGAGAGTAAATCAAGGGAATACGTACAACATCACAATAGGAGACTCCCGATCATATCATGGGTAGCGAACCCATAGAAACAGGTGGTATAACGTCTTGGGGTTTTTACCCCTCATTTATACTCTTACCCTGAAGCAGGTGGTATAACGTCTTGGGGGTTTACCCCTCATTTATACTCTTACCCTGGAGAAGGTAATAAAGCAGGTGGTATAACGTCTTGGGGGTGTACCCCTCATTTATACTCTTATCCTGGAGAAGGTGGTATAGCGTCTTGGGGGTTTACCCCTCACTTATACTCTTACCCTATCTCAACCGGCCGTCATACAATAAATAAGCAAGTTAGAAATCCCCCTAACTTCTTATTAGTCTTATTCATCTACACTCTCATTTTAGTTCACTTAAGGCACTAATATGTTATAATAAATCCGGGAGTTTAACCCAAAGTACTACGTACTTCTAACCTTTTGAAAATGACTCATTTTCATATAAACTTCCAAAATACTATAAACCGTAGTATCAAGTCAAAATTACTTTTCAAGACAAGTCACAATACCTTAGAAATAAAGTTAGGTTTCTAAATCAAGTGACTCCTTTTATTATAAAACCTTAGGCAATCGATGCCTTAAAATCAAATTGCCTTTTCATTAAAAACAAGTCATTCATCTTTCCATAAAGCAATTATAACCAACTCCCCATAAACTCGTTACATTCGCTTTATACCTTAGCCATATACAATTTCCTATCCAAGGGACTTATACGTTTAAAACGGAACAAGTATCACATACTTTAAAACTCTTCAAGTCCCTTAATTTTAATAAAACATTAGACATCCTTAATACTTTCAAATAAGTGAGTTAATCTCCTAACTCACCCAACTTGGCTATTCATAAAACTAGTAAAGGATATCAAGGTCTTGTACGTCTACCGTACTATATACGTACAACTAGTCATGCTCAAAACATAGGAAAAGTTCTACATACCTCACCGGGTCAAACCACTTGCCAAGTATAAAGTCCCGCCCGTAGTATGTCAACCTATAATATTAACAATACGTCTATTAAAGCCTTACTTCAAACGTAGAATATTATAAGTGTCAAGTCGCTAAATTCTACGGAAAATCGGACAACACCTCCTTTGTTTCTACTACTTTGCCATCTTTTTCAAGGCCGAATACAATAACCAAACACGCCACATTTAAGGCCCAATCAATGCAATCAACAATAGGGGATTACACGCCTACTAGACGTGTAAAATTCCGCCCCACAAAAGATATCAAATTGATACAACTTACTAGGCCAATTCGGCTAACTTGAAGTTCTACAACATCAATTCTTATCCAATTTCCATTTCAATCCAAGTTGTTAGCATAACATGATATCAAGTCGCAATTGATTATAACTACTATAATCTTCAACTAAGTAACATGCGACGATTTCTAATAAACGACCAATTAGTAATCCAACTTCAAGTGGCTTGTATAACATTTCGGATTTAAGCTACAAGCAATCCATAATACTTATAAACTTCAACTCATATACTTCATGCTAGCAACAAGTAAAGCTAACAACAATATAAATAATCTTGTAACACTTTTTAAGGGACAAGATTATACCTTAACGAATCTTAATCCAACTCCAAATCCGAAGTCGCTCCTTAGAAACTTAGAGCCTCTTCAAGACGCTTCAATCCGCTAGTTGAGACCCTTAGAACAACACCAACAAATCTCCTTCAAATCTCCAAACAAAACCAAGAAAGACAACTAGGTTTTCGCTTTGCGACTAACCCGTAAACTATCTTTTTCCAAGATTTTTCTATTGAGATATGTTTACAATACACACAAGAACCTTGGTTTAAAGTGTGGAGCTAAATGGACAAGAAACAAAGATTTTTCTTTTTCTCTAGAGGGAACCCGAGAGCAATGCTCTTGTTCTTCCAGTTTTAGTGAAATTTTGGCTAAGTGTTTAAGATTGTCTAGCACTACTAGTATTATATAGTGCAATGGAGGGTCAAGATATAAACAAATGTGAGGCTTGGATGTAGTCTTATTAAATATCAAGTGTGGTGGTCCCATTGACCAAGTCAATACTCTCAAGCTACAAGTTGCAAGACTTGTCTTGCAACAAAGGTCCAATGACCCTCTTGCCCTTGCACAAAACGTCCAAGGCATCTTAAAGGGGGGTGACACGTGTCGCCCTCCCATTCGTCATAATAATACGTTTTCCGACAATTTCATAATTCCGATAAATTTTTACAAGTCTCAAATCTTAACACTTGTGAGTTCTTACGTACGTCCTTAAAACATGTCATGTAAATACGGGGTGTAACAGTACTGACCCCCTTCGGGGGGCTGTGTTCATGCCCGCATGTATTAGGCACACAGGTTGGCGATCCTTGCTCTTAGGATCTTTGTTCAGTTTTTGGGAAAAGGCTCCATTTACTCCGGAGGCTTATCTTTTGGTACGGTTTCCCTAAGGTTGTAGAATTATGTATATTCAGGGGTACGGAGGGGCCCTATCCCGCTACAGTTGTTATGTTAAAACTCTTAGAGGTCTGTAGTCATATCTTGTGGGTCAGTTTGTAAAGGAAATGAGGCAACTGCTTTCGGTTATGTATTTATATATCCATGGAGGTAGCCTTATCGGCTAACCTGTTGGTTATTCCTTATTGATTTTTTTTATTTATTATTAAGAGTTGTATGTATGTTCCGCTGATTTTCTCTGATGTATACCTGTAAGGGTGCCCAGGTAGGGCATGTTACACCCCGTAGTTCAGGTCATGCGCATGAGAGCGTACGAAAGGGAGTAAGACTTAAAATTTTCAAAAGATAGGTTGACGGATTGTTCCGGATGGGTTTTAGTCAACTTTGAGGCGGGTTATGACCTGGTACATTGAGAGTTCCTAAGTATTTCAAAGGCCTAGTGCGTAGTTCGTTGAGTCTAGTTTCCAACGCAACCAACCGTTCGTCGATACGACATCGGAGTAGGAAGTTATGGGAGTTATAAGTTCAGTGCGCAGACGGGCATAAATGTGTCTTGGACGAGCGGCAGTGGCGCGCGGAATATCTTGAAGTCGCTGAAGTTGCAGCGCCAGGAAGCGGTCATGCGCGGAAGTTCGAAGAAGGCTGCGGAGGTTTCAGCGCCGCGGCGGGATTTTGGGCGGAAAAACTTAGGAAAAATCTGATTTTCTCTTTTAAAAAGGCCATGGGAGGGTGACAAGTGTCCCCCCCATCTGATTTTTCTTGCATGCCTTATATTGACCAAGTCTTGAAGACTTGGTCATCTTTCAAACCCCTCTCTCTCTCTAAATTAGCTCTCACTTCTCTCTAAAATTCCAAGGGGAATTCAAAGCCTAAGAAAAATCTGAAAAGTTAAGGACAAGAAGGAAGCTTGTGGCTAGCTTGTAGGAGTTGTTGTGGTGGTGTTCTTGGAAAGGAGGCTAGCAAAGTTGTTGGAATAATTTTGGCTAAAGCTCTAAAGGTAACATTTCTTCTCTTGTAGCTAGTTATTGTGTTGCATGTGAAGAAGAAGGGATTTGTAGTAGTAAATAATGCTCTTAGATTCATTGCATGTAAGAAATATGGGTTGGATATGAAAGAATTGGTTAAGAAGATTATGTGAGCATGTTGTAGCCTAAAAACTACCTTAGACTTGTTAAGTTAGTTGTTTTACCTTGTGGGGCAGAATTTTACACACCCAAGTTTAGGTGTGTAATCCCCTTTGAAATGTTTGGATTGTTGAGCCTTAAATGTGGCATTTGGATGTTGAATTCGGCCTTGAGAAAGGTGGCAAAGTATGTAGAAACAAAGGAAATGCTGCCCAATTTTCCATAGAATTTAGTGACTTTGAACTTAGATTATTTCTACATTGAAATTAGAGGTTAATAAACGTATTGTTATACCCCGTAGTTCCAGGGTATGTATATGAGGACGTACGTACGAGAATACGACCTTAAAATTGGAAAGGAAGAAAGATGTGATTTTTCGACGGAAAAGTTTCTGGATTTTGTGAAGGAAAAAGGTTCATTAATGGGAATTGGATTCCCAGATTTGGTATTCGGACTTTTTGGAATATTTAAGAATTATGGAATTTTATTTCCGGAATTGGTCACGTGGGGCCCACGGGAGGAATTTACGGTTTGTGGGGCCCACTTTATTTTCGGATTTTTGGCATTGCGGATATTTTTTTCGGAAGACGGAATATTTTGGACGAGTCGGGGGGCGACACGTGTCACCCCCCTTGAGGCCATGTGGGCCGATTGATTGTGGGTGTGTTGGACGGTTTTGAGTGGGACAAGTGGCTTGCCACTTGTCCCATTGTTATGGTGGACAAATGGTTGGCCAACTACCCACACACATGTACCCCATCCTCACCACACACTTGCCTAGATCTTGGCCATTGATTTTCCTATAAATACCCCATTGATTTCAAGACTTCTTCATCCACCTAAATGTTTCTAAGTCACAAAAAAATCCCCCCCCCCCCTCTTGATAGTTCTCGTCCGATTTCCCCCTCCCCCCCCTTTGTAGAAAAATTCTTCAAGTGTTGGTATAGTCCCAAATACCTTAGCCTAGTATTCCTAGTAGTTTTCCAAAGTTATTTCAAATACTAAGAGCCCGGAAAAATACTACTTTATTCCTATAGTCGCAAAAATGAAGCCCTAGAAAAATCTTCATAGCTTAGATGAAGTGTTAAGAGAAGTTGTTTAGAAACTTCTAAGGGTTGCTTGGAGCGGGTTGGAGCGTAAGGATTTGGAGCTAAACGTTGCTCAGGACCGACTTATATCTTGGATAATTTTGGGCTTATCGAGGTAATGATCTTTGTCCCCCTATTGTAATTGGATATTACATGTTGTAGTAATGTATAGTTGAGTATACTATATGTAGAATGAATATGGATAAGATTGAACTGTATTTACATAGGATTTGTATTCTGATGAGACTTGTAGTATTATTGTGGAGTAGAATTGTACACGTCAGGTTAGGCGTGTAACCCCCAGGATTGTTGGTTTGGTAGCAGCCTCGTTAGAGAGGAGATTTATGTGGTCATGCGGGGAGGTCTTTGCCGAATTTTCCGTAGAATAAGGAATCTTGTATCTAGAATTATTCTACGAAGAGATCTAGAGGTTGATAGACGTTTTGTGGTCTTTTTAGGTTGAAGTGCTACGAGTAGCGTATTCTACTTGAAGGGTGGAAAAGGCGAGCAAGGTTAGAGTACTTTGGAGCGTTTTGCTAATTGTCGATAATCGTCGCGAGGTATGTGAACCTCTTCCTATCCTTTCTAGCATGATATTTGTGAAATATATTTAGTGCGGTAGACGCACGTATGTTTAAAGAAAGTTGATTTTCCTTTTGTGTCCTTGACTTGATTCCAAAGTTAAGTGACTTGTTATGAAATATTAAGGACTTGGTTTGTGTTAAACAGTTGTGAAACTGCTTTTTTGAGAAATGGGTACTTGGGTTTTAAAAGGAATAATATTATATTGATTTCGGAAATGAGAATAAGTATCGAACAAACCACTGCAGCGTTAAATGTATTGACTAACTAATTACTATTAAAACCAGTAGAAACATTCATCTGCATAGAAGCTATGATAAGACAAAATTGTATTACATTTCCTAGATCATGGCTGCTTTAATAAGAATTATTATAAACAAGCATTAATTTTCTTAAATTTCCAAAGTAAGGAACTTGATTTCTAAAAGAAAAGAGACTCGAGGAATTGAAGAGTTTTGGTTTAAAAGAAAGATATGGTTTTGTCTTAAATTGGTTTAAAACATAAAGTGTTATAACAGCTTTATGGGAAGTTAGTTATAACGACTTTATGAAAACAAAAGAATGGTTTTATCATTAGTTTTAAAATGGTAACTTGACTTTAAAAGGAGAAGTGTTTTGGTCTAAAAAGAAGGCATAGCATTGTCTTAATTTGGTTTAAAAAGGAAAGCATGGAAGTTGTTTTGGATTACTTAAAATGTTAGTCACTCTATTTTGATGATACGGGCATCGGGTGACCTTTGTAAAAGAAATGAATCTTTTAAAAAGAATTTAACGTACGTAGTACTTTGGGGTTAAAACCTGGACTTTGGCATAAAATGAAAGTACCTTGAGTTGTGTGTAACTTGCCTATGTTTGCGTGTGATAGCCTTATCGTGCTAGTATTGTATTCCTATACCACCGCGTCTCTCGATGGAGGGCCGGCTGATTTGTTGTGATCTTACTTGGACGTCTGCGGTGTGGAGCATTCCGCACGCACACGTGATTATTATTCCATGGACTAGCTCTCCGTGAGGTTTCTTGATTCGACTTGGTATTTGGTAGTTGGCTCGTACTTGCCGAGTCGTGGCTGATTCGGCAGTATCCGTAGTTGGCCTTCGTACTTGCCCGTTCAGTTTTGTGACGAAGTCTCGTGATTCCGGCAGTATCGGTAGTTAGTCTTGATTTGCCCGCCAGCCACGTGGCGCAGTGGTATCTGGTAGTTGGCTTTCGTCTTGCCTGGGTCACCGTGGTATGGTTATATATATTTGTTAGTACGGCTTTGGTATCCGTAGTTGGCTTCGTACTTGCCGGTCGATTGATGATGCGACTTTGGTATCCGTAGTTAGCCGTGCTTGCCGTCACGGTTTTTAGGACAGTGGGACACGGTTGTTACACCCGTATTTGAGACATGTTTTAAGGTAGTGCGTAGAGCTCAAGTGTTAAGATTTGAGACTTGTAAAAATTATCGAATTATGGAATTGCTGAAAAATGTAATATCATGTGAATGGGAGGCGACACGTGTCACCCCCCTTAGTGATGTCTTGGACGAATTTTACATGGGCACAAGGGTCATTTGACCCTTGTTAGGAAGACAAGTCTTGCTAGCCTTAGAGCTTGACAACATTGACTAAGTCAATGACCCCACATAGACTTGATATTTAGTAGAAACTCATCCAAACCTCACAAGTGTTCTAATCTACCCCCTCCAATGTTTTATATATTCATTCACATTGCAAGACTAGTTCCATACTTAGAAAAATTTCCACAAATATTGTGCTACACCTTGAGGTGCTCTCGGCCAAGCTCACTTCCAAGAAGAAAAAATTCCGTTTCTTGTTCTTTAAGCTCCACACTTTAAACCAAGGTTCTTATGTGTATTGTAAGCATATCTCAATAGAAAAATCTTGGAAAAAAGTAGTTTACGGGTTAGTCGCAAAACGAAAACCTAAGGGTCTTTCTAGGTTTTGGATTGGAAGTTGAAGGAAAGTTGTTGGTATGGTTCTAAGGGTCTCAACGAGCGGATTGAAGTGACTTGGAGAGGTTCTAAACTACTAGGAGCGACTTCGGATTGGAATTGGATTAAGATTCGTTGAGGTATAATCTTGTCCTTTAATGTGTTACAAGATTATATATTTATATTGTTGTTGTTAGCTTTACGTGTTGCTAGCATGAAGTTGATATGTAGAAGTTTATAAGGATTGTGGATTGATTGTAGCCTTGGAAATTCGGAATGTAATGTAAGCCATGTTAAGTTGGATTTCAATTTAGTCGTTATTAGAATCGTCGCATGTTATTGATTTGAAGATTGTGGTAGTTTTAATCAAATTCGACTTGACATCATGTTATGATTAACAATTTGGATTGAAATCGAAATTTGATAAGTATTGGTATGGTTGAACTCTAGGTGGTCGAATTTGGACTTTTAGTTTGTTATTCATTTGCATTGGACTACTTTCTAAATTGTGAGCCAATTGGGGCTGTTTAGTTATTCATTTGTATTGGACTACCTTCTTTATTGTTGTGAGCCAATTGGGGCTGTTTGGTTATTGTATTTCGGCCTTGAAAAAGGTGGCAAAGTGAGTAGAAACAAAGGAGGTGTTGTCCGATTTTCCGTAGAATTTAGCGACTTAACACCTAGAATATTCTACGTTTGAAATAAGAGGTTAATGGACGTACTGTGACCATTATAGGTTGAAGTACTAAGTATAGTGTATCCTACTTGAAGAATGGAATAGCTCAAGGTTGAAGTACTTTGGAGCATTTTGCTACTTGTCGACAATCGTCGCGAGGTATGTGAACCTCTTCTTTCCTTGGCATGATCCTACGTATGAAATCTCCATGTGATAGTATTTCAAGATTCCTTCTACTCTTAGAAGTTAAGAAGTATTTACATTGTTGAATCTAAGTTAAGAGTATGTTTAAATTGTCCTAAGTCCTTACTAGGTCTTATGGGAGACGTTGGTAAGAACGGTTAGGAAGTTATGAGATTTGATTTAAAGGGCTATGTGTCTTGATTTGTTTAAAGTAAGTAAGTGGATTTTATGATCGAAAATGACTTGAATTTATATGTGAAAAGGGGATTGATTTTAAAAGTGGAAGTTATATGATTTTAAGGGAATGAATTACTTGGTTTTGGAAGGTATTGAACTTTATATGTTTTTGTATAAGTAATTGGGCTTTAAAGGAAGTATGTTATGAAGTTTGAAGACTAAGAACTTTGATTGTCTTTTAAGGATTATGAAGTTTTAAGCGATACGATTCTTTTTAAGTATGTATGTACGTAGTATCTTTGGATCCGCTTTCCTAAATGTTGTAAGAATAAAAGTGACATAAGTTCTCTAAAATGAATGGTTGTTATAATAGCTTTATGGGAAGTTGTTATGACGACTTAAGAAGAAGTGAAAAGATGGTTTAAAAATGTTACGTAAGGAAAAATCACACCGAGCCTACAAATAGGCGGATTACGTTATGAGATACACCGAGCCTACAAATAGGCGGATTACGTTATGAGATACACCGAGCCTACAAATAGGTCTGATTACGTTATGAGATACACCGAGCCTACACATAGGCGGATTACGCCATATTACCCCGAGCCTACATAGGCCGTTACGCTATCTTACACCGAGCCCCACAGCGGGCGGATTATGCTACATGATTCCAAGACACCGAGCACAAAGCGGCGGGCGGGTTATGTCACATGATTCATCAGTACACCGTGTCCCGCAAATGGGCCGGATTATGTTATGTAAGATATGTAAGTTATGTGAAAAAGACTGGATTAAACTCTTAAGTATGTATGTAAGAATATGTTGCTAAATTTTATTGAAAGAAGGAAAGGAACGGTTAATATATGATTGATTCCAGGAGTTAAAGGACATTCTTTTATACAGATATGATTTGGTTATTGCATTTTATTTCTGTTCCATACTCAATTTTTGTTATCGACCCCTTCGGAGGGCGTTCATGCCCGCAGTGATAGTCTGTGAGTTGGTGATCCTTGCTCTTAGGATCTCTGTCGCTTTTGTAAAGAGCCCCTTTCACTCGGAGGCTTATCTTTTAGTACGGTTTCCACGATGTGGTAGACTTATGTACATTCAGGTATGGCGGCCCCGTCCCAGCTTGTAATTTAATTCTTAAGTCCGTAGTTACATATTGTGGGTTGGTTTGTAAAGGAAAGGGATGTGACCGCTGTTGTTATGTATATGTATATGTGTCGGGAAGGTAGCCTTATCGGCTAACTCGTGGTTTAATTTCTCGTTATTTTATTTTATAAGTTTCATGTATGTTCATTGCTATTCTCGATGTATACTTGAGCAGGTGCCCGTGTAGGGCACCGATCGCGGTCGGGTCGGGTCGTGACAAAAGTGGTATCGAGCGATTAGTCCTCGGAAAGTGTCTGAGGCGTGTCTAGTAGAGTCTTGATTATCGGTGTGTTGTACTACATCTATAATCGTGAGGCTGCAGAACATTTAGGATTGGTTTCCATTCTTCTCACTCGAGATCGTGCAGTGAAGAGTATTAATAGGTTGATCCGTCTCGACGTATTCTTATGTATGTCAATCACCATGCCTCCACGGAGCGACCGTGGCCCGGAAGGGCAAAGCAGCGGCGAGAGCGCGATGGTCTGTGAAGAGTTACGAAGTCGGGCGCAGAATATGCCCGAGGTAGTAGGCGGGTGGCGAGTTCAACCACGCCGCGATAGCTCGAAGGTTCCGTGCGAGCCTCGATTCGCGGCCGGTCGAGTATAGAACTACGAGGGAGCGATCCGATTATTGACCAAGATAGTAGTCGGCGGCAACACGAGGAAGCAGCCACCCGAGGCGGCGGTTTGCGGATTAGGGATTTTCTAGGATGTCATCCACCTGAGTTTTATGGTTCGAGGTTTGATGAGGATCCGCAGGAGTTCATTCGGCGGCTACAAATGAACCACGCGAGTTCTTAGGGCTTCAGAGACAGTGCATTACGCTAGCCTCCTCTGGGTTCTACGATATCGCGTTGAACTGGTTTGAGTCGTGGTTGCTTTCAAGAGGTGATAATGCTCTTCCACTGTTTGGGAGGAGTTCTGAGAGGCCTTCATGGATCACTTTTGCCTCCGAGATGAGGAGAGCCGGGTAGACAGTTCTTGACCTTGAGGCGAGCAGGAGGACTATCGAGAGTATAGCTTGAGTTTGACTCCTTGGCCGCATACGCGCATACTATTGTGGCTAACATGGTGATAGAGTTCATCGCTATGTTATGGGATAGACCGTTATATGATCACCGCTTGCACAGGAGTAGCCCTTCACCAGAATGGATATTGCGGAGATGCACTTATGCACGAGGATCGAGGCGAGGAGATAGAGGACCGACCAGGCCAAGGCCAGCCCAAGAGGCGGGGCAGCGAGGTTGAGGTGATTTTCAAGGCGGAGAGCCTCGCAGCGAGCTAGGTCTCTGATTCACCGCGCAGTGCTCCTTCCCGTTTTCTCGCGGAGGTTAGATCACCGGGTAGTCGGAGCCGTCGAGCTCCAGGCTTGGATTCGTATCGCACATGGGTTCTGAGCGATGGGGCCCTCTTCCTCGATGTTCACGCAGTGTGGCGACATCACCATGGGAATGTCGTCGTGCTCGTGCCTGTTTTACTGTGTGTCGGGGCCATATGTTGAGGATTGTCCTAGTAGGAGAGTTGCGGGAGGATAGAAAAGTCTACGGATCAGTTGCGGGTTCTTCGCCTTGATAGCTAGGCAGATGTTCATCCACGGCAGCCGTGGCGGGTCGTGGTGGAAGTTTCGATTTTAGCGGTCCTTTGAACCGCCTATATGAATTCTGTATATCTTGCCCTTTCAGATCTGTATGCATGATAAGGTTATTTTATGTTTAAGTATCAAGAACGGATAATATTGAAATTATGTACGTATGCTAGAAGTAAGTTGGAAGTACAAAAAGATAATCTTTTTAGGCCTTGAATGTGAGTATATAGTGATGATGCACACTATGGATTGTTTCCTCGTTTGGTTTGTGATGGATAAATATGCAAGTGCGGTATATTAGGACCATATGTGGCATAATTAGGTTTTGCTAAGTGCAAGTTTATGAGACTATGCCAAGGAATGATAGATTGAGCTCCGAAAGAACATTCGGGGACGAATGTTTCTAAGGGGGGAAGAATGTTACACCCCGTATTTACAAGACATGTTTTAAGGTAGTACGTAAGAGCTCACAAGTGTTAAGATTTGAGACTTGTAAAAAATTATCGGAATTATGGAATTGCCGGAAAAACGTAATATTGTGACGAATGGGAGGGCGACACGTGTCACCCCCCCTTAGTGATGTCTTGGACGAATTTTACATGGGCACAAGGGTCATTTGACCCTTGTTAGGAATACAAGTCTTGCTAGCCTTAGAGCTTGACAACATTGACTAAGTCAATGACCCCACATAGACTTGATATTTAGTAGAAACTCATCCAAACCTCACAAGTGTTCTAATCTACCCCCTCCAATGTTTTATATATTCATTCACATTGCAAGACTAGTTCCATACTTAGAAAAATTTCCACAAATATTGTGCTACACCTTGAGGTGCTCTCGGCCAAGCTCACTTCCAAGAAGAAAAAATTTCGTTTCTTGTTCTTTAAGCTCTACACTTTAAACAAAGGTTCCTATGTGTATTGTAAGCATATCTCAATAGAAAAATCTTGGAAAAAAGTAGTTTACGGGTTAGTCGCAAAACGAAAACCTAAGGGTCTTTCTAGGTTTTGGATTGGAAGTTGAAGGAAAGTTGTTGGTATGGTTCTAAGGGTCTCAACGAGCGGATTGAAGTGTCTTGGAGAGGTTCTAAACTACTAGGAGCGACTTCGGATTGGAATTGGATTAATATTCGTTGAGGTATAATCTTGTCCTTTAATGTGTTACAAGATTATATATTTATATTGTTGTTGTTAGCTTTACGTGTTGCTAGCATGAAGTTGATATGTAGAAGTTTATAAGGATTGTGGATTGATTGTAGCCTTGGAAATCCGGAATGTAATGTAAGCCATGTTAAGTTGGATTTCAATTTAGTCGTTATTAGAATCGTCGCATGTTATTGATTTGAAGATTGTGGTAGTTTTAATCAAATGCGACTTGACATCATGTTATGATTAACAATTTGGATTGAAATGGAAATTTGATAAGTATTGGTATGGTTGAACTCTAGGTGGTCGAATTTGGACTTTTAGTTTGTTATTCATTTGCATTGGACTACTTTCTAAATTGTGAGCCAATTGGGGTTGTTTAGTTATTCATTTGTATTGGACTACCTTCTTTATTGTTGTGAGCCAATTGGGGTTGTTTGGTTATTGTATTTCGGCCTTGAAAAAGGTGGCAAAGTGAGTAGAAACAAAGGAGGTGCTGTCCGATTTTCCGTAGAATTTAGCGACTTAGCACCTAGAATATTCTACGTTTGAAATAAGAGGTTAATGGACGTACTGTGACCATTATAGGTTGAAGTACTAAGTATAGTGTATCCTACTTGAAGAATGGAATAGCTCAAGGTTGAAGTACTTTGGAGCATTTTGCTACTTGTCGACAATCGTCGCGAGGTATGTGAACCTCTTCTTTCCTTGGCATGATCCTACGTATGAAATCTCCATGTGATAGTATTTCAAGATTCCTTCTACTCTTAGAAGTTAAGAAGTATTTACATTGTTGAATCTAAGTTAAGAGTATGTTTAAATTGTCCCAAGTCCTTACTAGGTCTTATGGGAGACGTTGGTAAAAACGGTTAGGAAGTTATGAGATTTGATTTAAAGGCTATGTGTCTTGATTTGTTTAAAGTAAGTAAGTGGATTTTATGTTCGAAAATGACTTGAATTTATATGTGAAAAGGGGATTGATTTTAAAAGTGGAAGTTATATGATTTTAAGGGAATGAATTACTTGGTTTTGGAAGGTATGGAACTTTATATGTTTTTGTATAAGTAATTGGGCTTTAAAGGAAGTATGTTATGAAGTTTGAAGACTAAGAACTTTGATTGTCTTTTAAGGATTATGAAGTTTTAAGCGATACGATTCTTTTTAAGTATGTATGTACGTAGTATCTTTGGATCCCGTTTTCCTAAATGTTGTAAGAATAAAAGTGACATAAGTTCTCTAAAATGAATGGTTGTTATAATAGCTTTATGGGAAGTTGTTATGACGACTTAAGAAGAAGTGAAAAGATGGTTTAAAAATGTTACGTAAGGAAAAATCACACCGAGCCTACAAATAGGCCGGATTACGTTATGAGATACAGAGAGCCTACAAATAGGCCGGATTACGTTATGAGATACACCGAGCCTACAAATAGGCGGATTATGTTATGAGATACACCGAGCCTACATAGGCGGATTACGCCATATTACCGAGCCTACACATAGTCGGGTTACGTCATCTTACACCGAGCCCCACAGCGGGCGGATTATGCTACATGATTCCACAAGACACCGAGCCCCACAGCGGGCGGGTTATGTCACATGATTCATCAAGATGCCGTGTCCCACAAATGGGCCGGATTATGTTATGTAAGATATGTAAGTTATGTGAAAAAGACTGGATTGAACTCTTAAGTATGTATGTAAGAATATGTTGTTAAATTTTATTGAAAGAAGGAAAGGAACGGTTAATATATGATTGATTTCATGAGTTAAAAGGACATTCTTTTATCTGAGATATGATTTGGTTATTGCATTTTATTTACATTTCCATACTCAAATTTTTGTTATGCGACCCGCCAAGTGCGTTAAATGCCGCAGTGATAGGTACGTAGGTTGGTGATCCTTGCTCTTAGGATCTGTTGATTTTGGAAAGGAGCCCTTTCACTCGGAGGCTTATCTTTTGGTACGGTTTCACGATGTGGTAGACTTATGTACATTCAGGTATGGCGGAGCCCGTCCGCTTGTGCTTGTAATTCTTAAGTGCAGTAGTTACATATTGTGGGTTGGTTTGTAAAAGGAAAGGGATGTGACTGCTGTTGTTATGTATATGTATATGTTTCCAGGAAGGTAGCCTTATCGGCTAACCTGTGGTTTAATTTCTCGTTATTTTATTTTATAAGTTCATGTATGTTCCGCTGCTATTCTCTGATGTATACTTGAACAGGGTGCCCAGGTAAGGCACCAGTCGCGGGCCCGGGGTCGGGTCGTGACACTGGTGTTCATGTGTACTCCTTGGTGTGGTTATCGTAGACTGCCAGCAGTGAGGAAGGTGTTCCGCGGGCATGATTGATGTTTCGGGCATGAGACCCATAGTTATATTTGAGTGATGACTTTGAGGGCGTGAGTCCCTGAATTGACGTGACTTCTTACATATTATGTACTGTAGTTTGGTTATCATATATGTCTCCTGTTTTATATAGACTACTATGATTTTATTTACAGTATTTTCAGTTTCACATACTTGGTACTGTTATCGACCTCCTTCGGGGGGCTGCGTTCATGCCGCAGGTAGAGGTACATCGGTTGTTGATCCTCGCTCATAGGATCACAGTTCAGCGTATTGGGAAGCTCCGTTTCTCCGGAGGCTTATCTTTTGATATGTTTCCCTGAGTTGTAGGTTCTTGTACATTCAGGGATATGGCGGGGCCCTGTCCCGTCATAGTTGTTGTTACACTCTTAGAGGTCTGTAGTACTGTTGTGGGCAGGGTTGTAAAGGATGTAACTGTTCAAATTTCTGTATATATGCAAAAAGGCAACCGTTTTGGTTAGCCTGTTTTCTTTTATCTTGTTTCATATCTGTATGTTTTATTTCCGCTGGTTTTTCTTTGATGTTGTATCACTAGGGTGCCCGGGGTAAGGCATCAGTCGCGGGCCCGTGGTCGGGTCGTGAAAAAAGTGGTATCAGAGCAGTTAATCCTCGGAAAGTGTCTACAGACCGTATCTAGTAGAGTCTTGATTATCGGTGTGTTGTGCACCACACCTATAATCAGGAGGCTGCAGGATATTTAGGATTGGTTTCCATTCTTCTCACTCTGAGATCGTGCCTTAGAGCTGTGTTATAAGTTGGACTCCCTCTGACGTATTCTTTTCACCCGTTATGCCTCTACGCAAGGCAACCAGAGCCCAGGAGGGCAAGACAGCGAGAGGAGATCGAGTAGAACACGAGAGGTTACTGTGGCACAGGCGGTCATTATCCGAGATAGCGCTTCATTCGGGAGTTACTGCGACGCGCTAGCCCGAGAGAGTTTAGAGCGATGCGGTAGCTCACGAGACCACGATACTGAGCCTCTAGTCCCGGCCAGAACAAAGGATATGAGTTACAAGGAGATGGCGATTACTAGCTAGTCCGTGGTAGGAATGAGACGACGAAGCGGTGGTTCCGCGGCACGATAGTTCACCCAGATCCGATAGTTTTGAGACTTCAGACTTCTCGAGTTGCGATCCACCCAGTCCTATGGATTGAGGCGAGGAAGATCATCGAGTTTATTCGACGATTCTGTGGATCATGAAAGTGATCAAGACCTCAAAGGCATTTCTTACACACTTCTTGCCCTCGCAGATGAGGAGAGCTCGGGCAGATAGATTTATGAGTTGGCGAGCAGGCGGGCGGTTGGGAATCTGATATAGAGTTTGACTTATTGGCTCGTTATGTCCCCGCGTTAGTGGCAGACATGGAGGATAGAGTGCACCGATATGCCACAGGACATGACGATTATCTAGCAGAGAGTTGTACAAAAGTAGCTCTTCAGTCAGACATGGACATTGCCGCGTCTGAGCTTACGTGCAGCGGTGAGGCGTGGAGATCGACGGATTAACCAAGATCAGCAGAAGAGGGCCATAACAGCAGGGTCCTTTGGTAACTTTCGAGGCGGACCTTCTCAGCAGCAGACTGGTTATGCGCCTTTGCCAGTACAGAGTGGTCCTCCATGGACTTTAGGACGTTCGGGGTATTTAGGAGTTGGTCAGGACTCCAGGGTTTCTGGTTCACATATTTGCATAGGTTCTAGCCAGCCAGATTCAGTTTTCCCTCAGTGTTCACTATGTGGTAGACGTCATCCCGAGGAAATGTCATCTTTTTACTAATGCTTGTTTTACCGTCGTGGCCGTATGAGGAGAGAATGTCCTAGGATGAGGGATACAGGTGGGATGACTTAGCCTATCAGGTCAGTTGCGGATTCAGTGGATCGGAGAGGAAGGGGTGTTAGCCAGAGGGGGCCCACCCCTACCTCGGTATGGTCGTTGTGGTAAGTGTTCTTATGGGGAGTGTCGTACTGCTTAGATAGCTTGTTAGGCTTGCGGCCAGCAGGGCTATTTTGCGAGAAATTGTCCGAACAGAGGTGGCGCGGATGTTACGACTCAGCCTTCGGGATCAGTGGCTGGTTCATCACCATCTGTAGTTACGCGCGTGACGAGCAGGATTTGATTAGAGCGGCAAAGGGAAAGTGAGGCAGTAGTTACAGAGATATCTTCAGTCTTAAGAGACTTGTTTAGGTCGTTATGGTAGATACATGTGGAGTGCTATGATCGGTTAGCATTGTGTAAGTTGTGATTAGAAAACATAGGCAGTTGAAAAGGGTAAGTCCGGGGACGAGAAATGGGGAGCCTTAGAATTTATAACAGTTGGGACCTTGGATGCAAGGCCGTCCTGAGTGGATGATTTTACGGTTGGTCTTTGTCAAAGTATTTGGTATGCGTGATATATATTATGGAATAATTCCATGGGTAGTGTGAGATGGAAGTGGTAGCTTTCATGACGTGAACTGGTAAGATTGTTCCGGATCGGGGAACGAGAGTTTAGTACGAAGTGGGTCGGGTTGAGGCCATATCGCGAGTCAACCCGCAGCCCGGAATGAGGTGGGGTCAGTTCGAGGTGTTCCCGCCAGGTGGTAGGGTCACGAGGGTGCTAGGCCCAGGTTTAGGTAACCATCGTATGAGTTCGTGGATATGTTCGACCAGAATCGGATCGTGAAGGCCGGGAATGGCCTTAAAGGAATTTGAGGCTAGTAAGATGACCAAGTTTGGAGGTAGTGACTCCAAGGTTTTGGAAACTGAAGTGATGTGTCACGACCCGAACCGGGGCCCGTGACTGGTGCCTTACCCCGGGCACCCTCGTGATACAACATCAGAGAAAATCAGCGGAAATAAAAACATAAACATGAAACAAGAGACATGATAAATAAACAGGCCAACCAAAAGCGATTTGCCTTACGTATATATACATAAAAACCCGAGCAGTTATCCTTTTACAAACTCGCCCACAACTACAGACCTCTAAGAAGTGACAACAACTATGACGGGACAGGGCCCCGCCATACCCCTGAATGTACAAGAACCTACATACTCAGGGTATCATACCAAAAGATAAGCCTCAAGAAGCGGGGCTTCCCAATCTGTTGAATCGTGATCCTATGGTGAGGATCCACAACCGATGTACCTCTACTGCGGCATGAACGCAGCCCAGGAGGTCGATAACAGTACCAAGTATGTGAAACTGAAAAATCAGAATGAAATCATAACGATCTATATAAAGCAGGAGACATGTATGATAACCAAACTACATTTCATAACATAAGCGATCATGTCAAGTCGGGGACTCACGCCTCAAAGTCATCCTCATGCGTGGAACTCCTTCCTCACCGTGGCGATCTAGGTACAAACCATGTGATACGTATAACATGTCTCGGCCCATCTCATGGACCCGGATAGAAAGCGTGTGGAATACATTCCGGTTCATCTCATGAACTCGGTAGTCGGATGGAATACATTTCGGTCCATCCACGTGGGCCGATGATCGAGTGAAATACATTCCCGGTTCATCCCATGAACGCGGTAGTCGAGTGAAATACATTCCCGCTTCATCCCATGAACGCGGTAGTCGAGTGAAATACATTCCCGGTTCATCCCATGAACGCGGTAGTCGGGTGGAATACATTTCCGGTCCATCCCATGGACGCGGTAGTCGAGTGAAATACATTCCCGGTTCATCCCATGAACGCGGTAGTCGAGTGAAATACATTCCCGCTTCATCCCATGAACGCGGTAGTCGAGTGAAATACATTCCCGCTTCATCCCATGAACGCGGTAGTCGAGTGAAATACATTCCCGGTTCATCCCATGAACGCGGTAGTCGGGTGAAATACATTCCCGGTTCATCCCATGAACGCGGTAGTCGGGTGAAATACATTCCCGGTTCATCCCATGAACCTGAGTCGAGTAAAAATCTGATACTTGCACAACAAGGCTATCACACGCAAATATAGGCAAGTTACACACAACTTAAGGTACTATCATTTTATGCCAAAATCCCGGTTCTGACCCTAAAGTATTACATACATTAACTCTTTTAAAAAGATACGTTTCTTTCACAAAAGTCACACAATGTTCGTAGTATAAAATAGAGTGACTATCTTTTAAGTAAACCAAAACACTTCCCTTGTAAAATCAAGTAACACATTATTTTCCAAACGTTCAAGTTTGCCTAATTTCAAATGCTCGCGTTTCTCATTTTTGAAAGGTTTCGTAGTTCATAGTTTTAATCACTTAAGAATATAATTCTCCTTTAAAACAAATTTGAGAAACATATGCCTTATGTGTGAGTAGGTTGTTCTTGTCTATTACAATCTTATAAAAGCAGCCATGATCTAGGAAATGTAATATCATTTTGTCTCATCTTAGCTTATGCGGATGGAGGTTTCTCTTTGGTTTTAATAACAATTAGTCAATACATTTCCTTTATTAACGCTGATGGTTTGTTCGATACTTAATCTCATTTCCAAATCAAGAAACATTATTCTTTTAAAACCAACTACTCATTACTCGTGAATGAGGTTTTTACAACATTTTAACAAAATTCATAACAAGTCAAACTAAGTCAAGTCTCTTATCTTTCAAGATCAAGTCTCTTAACTTTCAAAATCAAGTCGTGTATAAGTCAAGTCTCTTATCTTTCAAGATCAAGTCTCTTAACTTTCTACAATCAATAAACCATTCTTTTACCTACATAAAGTCGTTATAACTAACTTCCCATAAAACTATTATAACACCCTATGTTTTAAACCAACCAAATCACTTAGCACATGTACGTCTACCGTACTACATAGTTCACAACAATCATGCTAGAAAAGATAGGAAGAGGTTCACATACCTCGCGACGATTATCGACGAATAGCAAAACGCTCCAAGTACTTCAACCCGTCGGCTACTCCTTAAGCCAAGTAGATCACGCCACACGTAGTACTCCACTCCTAAAACGGTCATAGTACTTTTATCAAACCTTTCTCACCATTGAAGACTTATACCAATAAAAAGCCCTCTAATTCTACGGAAAATTCAAGCGACTTCCCGTTTTACTCACTTTTCCATCTTTTCCAAGGCAGAATAACGTAATATATATACTATATATATATATATAAGGCGTAATAATTAAACAACATAAAGAAGGGGATTACACGCCCAAACGGTAACGCGGTTTACTATCACGCCTCCATAATAACAATAAGTAAAAGAAGGGGATTACGCGCCCAACCGTAACGGTTTACTATCACGCCTTCAGAATAATACAATAATTAAAAAGGGATCACACGCCCAAACGAACGCGATTGAACAATCTTCCTTAATGTAAATGTAAATACCCAAAGTAAATACCGTCCAAAGTAAATCTTGTCCAAAGTAAATACCCAAAGTAAATCTGATCCTTAAGTTGGGGTCCTTGGCCAACTTTGTCCATTTTACTTATCCAATTACTTCATTAGTCATCCAACTTATATTCCATCTTAATATAAGTTATAGTTACTTTGTTAATTACTTCTTCACAAGTAAGATACGTTTTTACCATTTTAATGGCAAACGGCCAATCCTTTCTTTTAACAAGTTAACAAGATCCAACTCTTCCAAACTTTACTCCATATATTATATACTCCATAATATACTTATAATATATGTATAATGACCCATTCACAAAGAGGTTAAGGTTTACTACCTCAAATAGCCCAAAATTATCCAAGAACTTAATGTCGCCTCCAAGCAAGTCTTAGCTCCAAATCTTTACGTTCCAATCGCTACAAGCAACCCATGAAGCTCCTAACCAACTTCTCTTCAAGAACTAACTCCAAAAGTGAAGAACACTTGTGGTTTCCAACTAGTAAGTTTCGCCAAGGCATGAACAATAGGTTAGGGGTGTGAAATCTTTTCCAACTCTTGGTACACAATCTTCCTAACACCTTAGGGAAGAACACTTGAGAGTTTAAGAATTGTTGGACAAATTTAGGTCAAGAAATGGGCTCAAAAACGAGAGCAAGGTCAAGGGAGAAGGGAGGGAATTTCTTGTCTTGAAATGGTTAAGTGTGGAAGTTTTCATCAACTAAGGGTGCATATAGGACAACCAAGGGCTAGGATGAAGGCAAGTGTGTGGTTGAGATTGGGGACAAGTGTGTGTGGGTCCACAAGCCACTTGTCCACACAAAATATCTAGCAAGACTTGGCCACTTGTCCACACAAAATATCTAGCAAGACAAGGCCACTTGTCTTGCCACTTGTTAGCAAATTTCGGCCATGAGGCCACCTAGGGGGGTGACACGTGTCGCCCTCCTATTCGTCCAAAATATTTCATCTTCCGAAAATATCCATAAAGGCCAAAATCTCGAAAACAAAGTGGGCCCCACAAAACCGTAAATTCCTCCAGTGGGCCCACGTGACCAATTCGGAAATAAAATTCCATAATTCTCTAATATTCCACGAAGTCTAAATACCAAATTTGGGAATCCAATTCCCATTAACGAACCTTTTTCTTCACAAAAACCGGAAACTTTTCCGTCGAAAAATCACATCTTTCTTTCTTTCCAAAATTTCTGTCGTATTCTCGCACATACATCCTCACCTATATACCCTGGAACTACGGGGTATAACATTCTTCCCCCCTTAGAAACATTCGTCCCGAATGTTCATTCTAAGTCTCCAAACGTACTTGTGTCGGTATAGTCTTCACTACTATACTTACAATACAGATCATGCCACCATTGGCAAGAATATATCATGTGCGCAAAACTCATATACAAGCCAACTAGGAATATTTTCTAATCTCACAGCTCCACTAGCTTCAATTTACTCTAAGGCCATTCGGCCTTCACGATATACTCGTCGATGGTTACCTAAACTTGGGTCTAGCACCCTCGTGACCTACCACTGGCGGGACCACCGAACCGACCCACCAATGCGGGCTGCGGGTTGACCCGCAAATGGCCTCAACCCGACCCCTAACGCGCCAACTCTTGTTCCCGATCCGAACAATCTTACTAATTCACGTCATGAAAGCTACCACTTCCATCTCACACTACCCATGTAATTATCCCACAATATTTCCCGCATAACAAGTACATCGACAAAGACCAACCGTAAAATCACCCACTCAAGACGGCCTCGCCTCTAAGGTCTCCACGTATAAAACTCTAAGGTTCACACTTTCCATGCCCCCACACTTATCCTTCCAACTAACCATGTTTTCTAACTTACAAATAACACAACGCTATCCGTACATAGCACACAATAATAAGATCATCATATCGCGAAACAAAACTCTAGAGGTTAAGGATATACTGTATCTACCCCTTCACTCTAATCATAGGCACGCCTGCGAGGCGTAGTTGTGAAAGGCGATGAACCTACCATCGATCCGGTAGGCTGCGTCATCTTTGTCGGTACCACTCCTATAAGCACATTCTCGTCACATGGCCTCGACGGCCGCAGTGAAACAAGCACGATAAAAAGCGACATTCCGGGATGACGCCGCCACATCGTGCACCGAGGGGACATGAATCCTGCGGCTAGAACTCACGTATATCCGTGAACGGAAGCCACGGAGCCACGACCGGCTCGAATACCGAGCGTCACGAAGGCGCGGAGGACCACTCTGTACTGGCGAAGGTGCATAACTAGCCTGCCGCTGAGGCGGTCCGCCTCGCAAGTTACCAAAGGACCCTGCTGTTCTGGCCTTCTTCTGCTGATCCCGGTCATTCCGTCGACCTCTCCGTGCCTCACATCCAAGTGCATGAGCCTGCATGCGGGCAATGTCCATGCCCGGCTGAAGAGCTACACCCGAACAAGCCTCTGCCAAGTAATCATCGAGCCCGGTGACGTAGCGGTGCACTCTGTCCTCCATATCGGTCACTAAGGCGGGGACATACCGAGCCAACGAGTCAAACTCCACGTTGTACTCCGTAACCATGCGCCGATGCGCGCCTTAACGTCAAAAATTTGTCGGCCCGAGCCCTCCTCATCCGTGGAGGCAAGAAATGTGCAAGAAATGCCCTTGAGAACTCGCCCCAAACTGCTCGGAGCGCATGTTCCCCTGGGACGATTCCGTGAATCAAACGATCATTGCGATATCACGCGGTGATGCGAACCCAATACCACCGACTGCCTGCGAGACTCGATCACTCTCATGATCCATTGTGTGTCGGATAAACTCCCGAGGTCATCCTCGGCTCGATCCATAGAACATCCGGCGGGCTCTGACTCGGAAAGTCCGTAGTCTCAAATGCGCTCGGGGTGAACTACGGGTGCTCTGGATGGAACTGCTGCGTCCGACCTCTCCTCATATCGCCACGACCACGGCGATGGCGCCATCTCCTTGTACCCGTCTCATCTGCTCCGGTGTGGGTGGAGGCTCGTGTCTTGTAGTCTCGTGACCATCGCTGCGGCGCTAAACTCTGCCCGCGCTGGCGGCATCGCACAACTCGCCGTCGGAAGCACTATCTCGGTAACGACGGGCCTCTGCCCGGTAACCTCCGTGCTCTACTCGCGGCTCCTCGGCTGCCTTGCCTTCAGGCCCCGGTGCCTTGCGTGGAGGCATAAGCGGCACATAAGAATACGTCGGAGAGTCAGCCATCTGACTCTAAGGCACGATCTCGGAATGAGAAGAATGGAAACCAATCCTAAATGTCCTGCAACCTCACGATTATAGATGTGGTGCAACACACCGATAATCAAGACTACTACTGACACGATGCAGTAGACACTTTCCGAGGACTAATCGCTCACGATACCACTTTTGTCACGACCGACCGGGGCGTGGATCGTGCCTTACCGGGCACCTCGTGATACAACATCGAGAAAATCAGCGGAAATAAAAACATAAACATGAAACAAGAGACATGATAAATAAGCAGGCAAAGCAAGCGATTTGCCTACGTATATATACATAAAAACCCGAAGCGCTTATCCTTTTTACAAACTCGCCTGGCGGTACTACAGGACCTCTAAGAAGTGACAACAACTATGACGGACAGGGGCCGCCATACCACTGAATGTACAAGAACCTACATACTCGTGGTAACATGCAAAAGATAAGCCTCCAAGAAAGCGGGGCTTCCTAATCTGTTGACGTGATCCTATGGTGAGGATCCACAACCGATGTACCTACTACTGCGGCATGAGCGCAGCCCCAAGGAGGTCGATAACAGTACCAAGTATGTGGCGAAAAATCGTAAATGAAATCATAACGATCTATATAAAGCAGAGACATGTATGATAACCAAACTACATTTCATAACATAAGCGATCATGTCAAGTCGGGGACTCACGCCTCAAAGTCATCCCTCATGCGTGGAACTCCTTCCTCACCGCGGATCTAGGTACAAACCATGTGATACGTATAACATGTCTCGGCCCATCTCATGGACCCGATAGAAGCGTGTGGAATACATTCCGGTTCATCTCATGAACTTCGGTAGTCGGATGGAATACATTTCCGGTCCATCCGTGGGCCGCGTAG
Organism: Przewalskia tangutica; assembly: GCA_029844215.1. NCBI lineage: Eukaryota > Viridiplantae > Streptophyta > Magnoliopsida > Solanales > Solanaceae > Przewalskia > Przewalskia tangutica. The sequence goes on from CM056726.1 coordinate 69,208,575, forward strand.
TCAGTGAAATACATTCGGTTCATCCCGTGAACGCGGTAGTCGAGTGAAATACATTCCGCCGTCCATGAACGCGGTAGTCGAGTGAAATACATTCGGTTCATCCATGAGCGATGGTCGGGTGGAATACATTTCCGGTCCATCCACGTGGGCCAGCGATGGTCGAGTGAAATACATTCGGTTCATCCATGAACGCGGTAGTCGAGTGAAATACATTCCCGCTTCATCCGTGAACGCGGTGGTCGAGTGAAATACATTCGCCGTCCCATGAGCGGTAGTCGAGTGAAATACATTCCGGTTCATCCCATGAACGCGGTAGTCAGTGAAATACATTCCGGTTCATCCCGTGACGCGGTAGTCGGGTGAAATACATTCCGGTTCATCCATGAACCGTAGTCGAGTAAAATACTGACTTGCACAACAAGGCTATCACACGCAAATATAGGCAAGTTACACACAACTTAAGGTACTATCATTTTATGCCAAAATCCGGTTCGACCTAAAGTATTACATACATTAACTCTTTTAAAAGATACGTTTCTTTCACAAAAGTCACACAATGTTAAGTAGTATAAAATAGAGTGACTATCTTTTAAGTAAACCAAAACACTTCCCTTGTAAAATCAAGTAACACATTATTTTCCAAGCGTTGAGTTTGCCTAATTTCAAATGCTCGCGTTTCTCATTTTGAAAGGTTTCAGTAGTTCATAGTTTTAATCACTTAAGAATATAATTCTCCTTTAAAACAAATTTGAGAAACATATGCCTTATGTGTGAGTAGGTTGTTCTTGTCTATTACAATCTTATAAAAGCGACCATGATCTAGGAAATGTAATATCATTTTGTCTCATCTTAGCACATGCGGATGGAGGTTTCTCTGGTTTTAATAACAATTAGTCAATACATTTCCTTTATTAACGCTGCAATGGTTTGTTCGATACTTAATCTCATTTCCAAATCAAAAACATTATTCTTTTAAAACCAACTACTCATTACTCGCGAATGAGGTTTTACAACATTTTAACAAAATTCATAACAAGTCAAACTAAGTCAAGTCTCTTATCTTTCAAGATCAAGTCTCTTAACTTTCAAAATCAAGTCGTGTATAAGTCAAGTCTCTTATCTTTCAAGATCAAGTCTCTTAACTTTCTACAATCAATAAACCATTCTTTTACCTACATAAAGTCGTTATAACTAACTTCCCATAAAACTATTATAACACCTATGTTTTAAACCAACCAAATCACTTAGCACATGTCGTCTACCGTACTACATAGTTCCACAACAATCATGCTAGAAAAGATAGGAAGAGGTTCACATACCTCGCGGCGATTATCGACGAATAGCAAAAGCGCTCCAAGTACTTCACGTCGGCTACTCCTTAAGCCAAGTAGATCACGCCACACGTAGTACTCCACTCCTAAAGCGGTCATAGTACTTTTATCAAACCTTTCTCACCATTGAAGACTTATACCAATAAAAAGCCCTCTAATTCTACGGAAAATTCGTAGACTTCCCGTTTTACTCACTTTTCCATCTTTTCCAAGGCGAATAACGTAATATATATACTATATATATATATATAAGGCGTAATAATTAAACAACATAAAGAAGGATTACACGCCCAAACGGTAACGGTTTACTATCACGCCTCCATAATAACAATAAGTAAAAGAAGGGATTACGCATGGCCGTGCGCGGTTTACTATCACGCCCGTAATAATACAATAATTAAAAAGGATCACACGCCCAAACGGGCGATTGAACAATCTTCCCTTAACGAAATGTAAATCTGATCCAAAGTAAATCTTGTCCAAAGTAAATCATCCAAAGTAAATCTGATCCAAAGTAAATCTGATCCTTAAGTTGGGGTCCTTGGCAACTTTGTCCATTTTACTTATCCAATTACTTCATTAGTCATCCAACTTATATTCCATCTTAATATAAGTTATAGTTACTTTGTTAATTACTTCTTCACAAGTAAGATACGTTTTACCATTTTAATGGCAAACGGCCAATCCTTTCTTTTAACAAGTTAACAAGATCCAACTCTTCCAAACTTTACTCCATATATTATATACTCCATAATATACTTATAATATATGTATAATGACCCATTCACAAAGAGGTTAAGGTTTACTACCTCAAATAGCCCAAAATTCTCCAAGACCTTACTGTCGCTCCACGCTCGTCTTAGCTCCCACGCGTGACGGTCCAATCCGCTACAAGCAACCCATGAAGCTCTAACCAACTTCTCTTCAAGAACCAACTCCAAAAGTGAAGAACACTTAGGGTTTCCAACTAGTAAGTTTCGCCAAGGCATGAACAATAGGTTAGGGGTGTGAAATCTTTTCCAACTCTTGGTACACAATCTTCCTAACACCTTAGGGAAGAACACTTGAGAGTTTAAGAATTGTTGGACAAATTTAGGTCAAGAAATGGGCTCAAAAACGAGAGCAAGGTCAAGGGAGAAGGGAGGAATTTCTTGTCTTGAAATGGTTAAGTGTGGAAGTTTTCATCAACTAAGGGTGCATATATAGGACAACCAAGGGCTAGGATGAAGGCAAGTGTGTGGTTGAGATTGGGGACAAGTGTGTGTGGGTCCCACAAGCCACTTGTCCACACAAAATATCTAGCAAGACTTGGCCACTTGTCCACACAAAATATCTAGCAAGACAAGGCCACTTGTCTTGCCACTTGTTAGCAAATTTCGGCCATGAGGCCACCTAGGGGGGTGACACATGTCGCCCTCCTATTCGTCCAAAATATTTCATCTTCCGAAAATATCCATAAAGGCCAAAATCTCGAAAACAAAGTGGGCCCCACAAAACCGTAAATTCCTCAGTGGGCCCACGTGACCAATTCGGAAATAAAATTCCATAATTCTCTAATATTCCACGAAGTCTAAATACCAAATTTGGGAATCCAATTCCCATTAACGAACCTTTTCTTCACAAAAGCAGGAAACTTTTCCGTCGAAAAATCACATCTTTCTTTCTTTCCAAAATTTCTGTCGTATTCTCGCACATACATCCTCACCTATATACCCTGGAACTACGGGGTATAACATGATGAAGGGAGTGTGGTAAGTGTACTAGAAAGAATTCGGGTGTACGAGAAGGGTACGACGAATAAGAAAGGAAGTGAATGTGTGTTAAGAGGTCGGAAGTGATCTTTTTGTGAAGTGAAGGTGCGAAGAGAGTATCCTTTGGACCAGGAGTGAGAGTTAGTGTTGTTTTTCATCTTAGAGGTGAATCCTCGTTAGCTTGGATTTGGGTTTTTTCGCGTGTGTTATATTATGGCCATTGGTGGCACAATTGGTTTCGTAAGTATAGTAGTGGAGACTATACCGGCGCATGTATGGTTGGAGACTTAGAAGGAACATTCGGGACGAATGTTTCTAAGGGGGGAAGAATGTTATACCCCATAGTTCCAGGGTATGTATGTGAGGACGTACGTACGAGAATACGACCTTAAAATTGGAAAGGAAGAAATATGTGATTTTTCGACGGAAAAGTTTCCGGATTTTGTGAAGGAAAAATGTTCATTAATGGGAATTGGATTCCCAGATTTGGTATTCGGACTTTTTGGAATATTTAAGAATTATGGAATTTTATTTCCGGAATTGGTCACGTGGGGTCCACGGGAGGAATTTACGGTTTGTGGGGCCCACTTTATTTTCGGATTTTTGGCATTGCGGATATTTTTTCGGAAGACGGAATATTTTGGACGAGTCGGGGGCGACACGTGTCTCCCCCCCTTGAGGCCATGTGGGCCGATTGATTGTGGGTGTGTTGGACGGTTTTGAGTGGGACAAGTGGCTTGCCACTTGTCCCATTGTTATGGTGGACAAATGGTTGGCCAACTACCCACACACATGTACCCCATCCTCACCACACACTTGCCTAGATCTTGGCCATTGATTTTCCTATAAATACCCCATTGATTTCAAGACTTCTGTTATACCCCGTATTTTTCCAGAGTATGTACGTGAGGGCGTACGTATAAAAGTTTAGCCTTAAAGTTAGGCACTATGGACGAAATTGTGCACACCTATCGAAAAGAGTCATTTTCCGACGAAACGTTTTTCTAAACTTGTCCCCTTATTGTAATTGGAAATTACATGTTGTAGGAATATATAGTTGAAGTATACTATATATAGAACTGATCATAATGTTGCGGCAATGTCTTTTGACTTAAGCCTGAATAATAATGAAGAAAGCTGACGTAATTACATAGGGTGTATTCTGATGGACTTGTGTAGCTTTCTTGTGAAGTAGAATCGTACGTCAGGTTAGGCGTGTAAACCCCGGTTGGCTTGGTAGCGGCCTCGATAGATGAGGAGATTTCTGTTGTTGCGGGAGAAGTCTTTGCCAATTTTACGTAGAATATTCTACGTTGAGATCTAGATGTTAATAGGCGCCTTGTGGCCTTTATAGGTTGAAGTACTACGTGTGGCGCGATCTACTTGGCTTAAGGAGTAGCCGACGGTTTGAAGTACTTGGAGCGTTTTGCTATTAGTCGATACTCGTCGCGAGGTATGTGAACCTCTTCCTATCTTTTCTAGCATGATATGTGTATAACTATGTAGTACAGTAGACGTACATGTGTTGAATGTATTTGATTGGTTTAAAACATAAAGTGTTATAACGGCTTTATGGGAAGTTGGTTATAACAGCTTTATGTAAGTAAGAAATGCTTTGTGATTTTTAAAGATAACTGATTTGACTTATAACTGACTTGATGTGTGATCATAAGAATCTTGAAGGTATTTCGAAAGAATTAAGAAACCTTTTTGAAAGAAGAGTAATACTTGGTTTTGAAAACATAAGAGTTATACTAACTTTATGGAAAGTTAGGTATAACGTCTTAAGAGAGATAGAGAGAATGGTTTACTGATTTTTAGAAGTTAAGAGACTTAATCTTAAAAGATAAGAGACTTGACTTAATATGGATGTTAGTATGAAACCTCATTCGTGAGTAATGAGTACTTGGTTTTTAAAAGGAATAATGTTTCTTGATTTTGGAAATCAGAATGAGTATCGACAAACCACTGCAGCGTTAATAAAAGGAAATGTTTTGACTAATAAGTATTATTAAAACCAGTAGAAACCTCCATCTGCATAGAAGCTAAGATGAGACAAAATGATATTACATTTCCTAGATCATGGCTGCTTTAATAAGATTGATTATGAACAAGAATAACCTACTCACATATAAGACATATGTTTCTTCAATTTTTTAAAAGAGGATTATATTCTTAAGTGATTAAGTCTATGGACTATGAAACCTTTTTAAAATAAGAGACTTAAGTGTTTGAAATTAGGCAAACTTGAACTTTTGGAAAAGAATGTTGTTACTTGATGTTGAAAAGGAAAGTGTTTTGGTTTACCTAAAAATTGTAAGTCACTCTATTTTAATACTACGGGTATCGGGTGACCTTTATAAAAGGAATGGATCCTTTAAAAAGAATTTAACGTACGTAATACCTTGGGGTCAGAACCTGGACTTTGGCCTAAAATAAACTTGAGTTGTGTGTAACTTGCCTATGTTTGTGTTTGATAGCCTTGTGTGCATATACTGTATTTCTATACCACCGCGTCTCTCGATGGAGGGCCGACTGATTTGTTATGAACGATTATCCACCGAGTCCCACGAAATGGGCCGGGACACGTATTTCATCTGATTCTTCACCGAGTCCCATGGGATGGGCCGGGACACGTATTCCATCTGATTATTCACCGAGTCCCACGAGATGGGCCGGGACACGTATTCCATCTGATTATTCACCGAGTCCCACGAGATGGGCCGGGACACGTATTCCATCTGATTCTCTACCGAGTCCCATGGGATGGGCCGGGACACGTATTCCACATGATTCTTTACCGAGTCCCACGGGATGGGCCGGGACACGTATTCCACACGATTTACACCTAGGCCGCGGTGAGGAAGGAGTTCCACGGGCGTGAGGGTGACTTGAGGCGTGAGTCCACGACTTGACATGACTGCTTTTATGTTGTGAACTGTAGTTTGGTTATCATACATGTCTCCTGCTTTATATAGACTATTATGATTTCATTTACAGTCTTTTACAGTTTCACATACTTGGTACCTGTTGTACTGACCTCCTTCGGGGGGCTGCGTTCATGCCGCAGGTAGAAGTACATCGGTTGTGGATCCTCGCTCATAGGATCAAAGTTCAGCGTGTTGGGAAGCCGTTTCTTGAGGCTTATCTTTTGGTATGTTACCACAGTCAGCAGGTTCTTGTACATTCGGGGTATGGCGGGGCCCTGTCCGTCATAGTTGTTATCACTTCTTAGAGTGCATGTAATCTTGTTGTGGCGAGTTTGTAAAAAGGATAAGCTGTTCGGGTATTTATGTATATACCGAAGGCAACTGTTTTGGTTGGCCTGTTTATTTATCATGTCTCTTAATTCATGTTCGTGTTTTTATTTCCGCTGATTTTCTCTGATGTTGTATCACTAGGGTGCCCGGGGTAAGGCACCAGTCACGGGCCCGGGTTCGGGTCGTGACAACTTCATCATCCATCTAAATGTTTCTAAGTCACAAAAATCCCCCATCTTGATAGTTCTCGTCGATTTCCCCCTTTGTAGAAAAATTCTTCAAGTGTTGGTATAGTCCCAAATACCTTAGCCTAGTATTCCTAGTAGTTTTCCAAAGTTATTTCAAATACTAAGAGCCCGGAAAAAATACTATTTTATTCCTATAGTCGCAAAAATGAAGCCCTAGAAAAATCTTCAGAGCTTAGATGAAGTGTTAAGAGAAGTTGTTTAGAAACTTCTAAGGGTTGCTTGGAGCGGGTTGGGCGTAAGGATTTGGAGCTAAACGTTGCTCGGGGCCAGACTTATATCTTGGATAATTTTGGGCTTATCGAGTATTGATCTTTGTCCCTATTGTCATTGCATATTACCGGTTGTAGTAATGAAGAGTTGAGTATACTATCTGTCGAATGAATATGGATAAGATTGATCAGTATTTACATAGAATTTGTATTCTGATGAGACTTGTAGTATTATTGTGGAGTAGAATTGTACACGTCCGGTTAGACGTGTAACCCCTCCTGGGATTGTTGGTTTGGTAGCATGCCTCGTTAGAGGAGGAGATTTATGTGGTTGCGGGGAGGTCTTTGAATTTTACGTAGAATAAGGAATCTTGTATCTAGAATTATTCTACGAAGAGATCGAGAGGTTGATAGACGTTTTGTGGCCTTTTTAGGTTTAAGTGCTACGAGTAGCGTATTCTACTTGAAGGGTGGAAAAGGCGAGCAAGGTTAGAGTACTTTGGACCGTTTTGCTAATTGTCGATAATCGTCGCGAGGTATGTGAACCTCTTCCTATCCTTTCTAGCATGATATTTGTGAAATATATTTAGTGCGGTAGACGCACGTGTGTTTAAAGGAAGTTGATTTTCCTTTTGTGTCCTTGACTTGATTCCAAAGTTAAGTGACTTGTTATGAAATATTAAGGACTTGGTTTGTGTTAAACAGTTGTGAAACCGCTTTTATGAGAAATGGGTACTTGGGTTTTAAAAGGAATAATATTATATTGATTTCGGAAATGAGAATAAGTATCGAACAAACCACTGCAGCGTTAAATGTATTGACTAACTAATTACTATTAAAACCAGTAGAAACCTCCATCTGCATAGAAGCTAAGATAAGACAAAATTGTATTACATTTCCTAGATCATGGCTGCTTTAATAAGAATCATTATAAACAAGCATTAATTTTCTTAAATTTCCAAAGTAAGGAACTTGATTTCTAAAAGAAAAGAGACTCGAGGAATTGAAGAGTTTTGGTTTAAAAGAAAGACATGGTTTTGTCTTAAATTGGTTTAAAACATAAAGTGTTATAACAGCTTTATGGGAAGTTAGTTATAACGACTTTATGAAAACAAAAGAATGGTTTTATCATTAGTTTTAAAATGGTAACTTGACTTTAAAAGGAGAAGTGTTTTGGTCTAAAAAGAAGGCATAGCATTGTCTTAATTTGGTTTAAAAAGGAAAGCATGGAAGTTGTTTTGGGTTACTTAAAATGTTAGTCACTCTATTTTGATGATACGGGCATCGGGTGACCTTTGTAAAAGAAATGAATATTTTAAAAAGAATTTAACGTACGTAGTACTTTGGGGTTAAAACCTGGACTTTGGCATAAAATTAAAGTACCTTGAGTTGTGTGTAACTTGCCTATGTTTGCGTGTGATAGCCTTGTCGTGCTAGTATTGTATTCCTATACCACCGCGTCTCTCGATGGAGGGCCGGCTGATTTGTTGTGATCTTACTTGGACGTCTGGCGGTGTGGAGCATTCCATGCTGCACGTGATTATTATTCCATGGACTAGCTCTCCATAAGGTTTCTTGATTCGGCAGTATCCGGTAGTTGGCTCGTACTTGCCCGAGGTCGTGGTGATTCGGCTTGGTATCTAGTAGTTGGCCTTCGTACTTGCCGCTCGGTTTGTGGCGAAGTTCGTGATTTCGGCAGTATCGGTAGTTAGTCTTCGTACTTGCCGGACGGCTACGTGGCGCAGGTGGTATCTGGTAGTTGGCTTTCGTACTTGCCCTGGGTCAGCTTCGTGGTATGGTTATATAGATTTTTTGGTACGGCTTTGGTATCTGGTAGTTGGCTTTCGTACTTGCCCCGGTCAGTTGATGATGCGGCTTTGGTATCTGGTAGTTAGCCTTCGTACTTGCCCCGTACGGTTTTTATGACACAGGTGGGACCTGGTGTTCATGTGTACTCCTTGGTGTGGTTATCGTAGACTGCCGGCAGTGAGGAAGGTGTTCCACGGGCATGATTGATGTTGCGGGCATGAGACCCATAGTTATATTTGAGTGATGACTTTGAGGGCGTGAGTCCCTGACTTGACGTGACTGCTTACATATTATGTACTGTAGTTTGGTTATCATATATGTCTCCTGTTTTATATAGACTACTATGATTTCATTTACAGTATTTTCAGTTTCACATACTTGGTACCTATTGTACTGACCTCCTTCGGGGGGCTGCGTTCATGCCGCAGGTAGAGGTACATCGGTTGTTGATCCTCGCTCATAGGATCACAATTCGATATTAGGAAGCTCGTTTCTCGGAGGCTTATCTTTTGGTATGTTTCCCTCGCTTGTAGGTTCTTGTACATTCGTGGTATGGCGGGGCCCTGTCCGTCATAGTTGTTGTTACACTCTTAAGTGCATGAAATCTTGTTGTGGGCAGGGTTGTAAAGGATGTTACTGTTCAAATTTCTGTACATATATGCAAAAAGGCAACCGTTTTGGTTAGCCTGTTTTCTTTTATCTTGTTTCATATCTGTATGTTTTATTTCCGCTGGTTTTTCTCTGATGTTGTATCACTAGGGTGCCCGGGGTAAGGCACCAGTCACGGGCCCATGGTCGGGTCGTGACACGTATCATGGTTATTATAGGTTGGCATATTACTTGCGGTAGTTTGAGCTTAGCAAGTGGATTGACCGAAGAGGTATGTGGAAACTTTCTTATCTCTTGAGCATGAGTAGTTATAATTATATAGTACGGTAGACGTACGTGTTTTAAATGAAGTAAATCCTTTTGTTATACTTGACTTGTTTTAAGAAAATGTCTAAGTTGGTTGGGTTATGAAGTTAACCCGCTTGTTCTTGAGGAGTGGTTTATCCTAAATAAGGTAGACAAGGATTTCTTGACATAAAGAAGTATAGAGTACTTGGTGTGAAAGTATTGGGTATTGAATTATTCTAAAAAGATAAGAGGCTTGAAGTATTTTTGAAAATTGTGTAAATTTGTTTGAAGTATAAGTCTCTTGGTTAGTACAAGAACGAAATGGTTTATAAGGAGTTATAACGGCTTTATGGGAAGTTAGTTATAACGGCCTTATAAAAGGATAAGAATGTCTTAATTTCTAAAGCATAAAGTTAGTATAACGGCTTTATGGGAAGTTGGTTATAATAACTTTATGGAAGGTTAAGAAGGTTGTCTAATTCGATTTATGAGCATAAGTTGCCTAGATTGTGAAAAATTGAAGTTACTTGGTTTCAAGCTTTGAAATGAGTTTTCTAAAGGTGTAGTAGCTTACTTTGAAAAATAGACACGCCTTGATAGTACTTTGGCTTGTTTAATCGAGAATTATTCTATTTGTGTCTTGATAGTACTTTGGCTTGTTTAATTGAGAATTATTCTATTTGTGCCTTGATAGTACTTTGGCTTATTTAATTGAGAATTCTTCTATGTGTGCCTTGATAAGTACGTTGGCTTGCTTAAATAAGGATTGTCTTGGTTTATGTGAAAGGAAGGCATGGTAATTGTTTTGGTTTATGTAAGGACATGGTATTGCAATTCGAATTAAAATCATGTAGTTATGAGTCTATTTGGGCGTACCGTCAGTGATGGAGGATTCCACGGGTATGCGGCCATGATGAGGGTTCGTTTCCCTATTGACAGTATTATTCCATGGATTAGCTCTCCATGAGGTCTACTGATGCAGGGTGGATCTAGTAGTTAGCCCTCGTACTTGCCCCGGTCAGAGACGTGATGCAGGGTGGATCTGGTAGTTGGCTTTCGTACTTGCCGGTCGGTGTTAGGGCGGTTGTGTGATGCAGTGGATCGGTGGTTAGCTTTGCGTACTTGCCCGATCGTGATGTGGCAGGGTGGATCTGGTAGAGGTTATCGTACTTGCCCCGGTCAGCTTCGTGATTCAGGTAATTAGTATTGTTGGTACGGGTGGATCTGGTAGATGGCTTTCGTACTTGCCCCGGTCAGTTGAGGATGCAGGGTGGATCTGGTAGCTATGCCTTCGTACTTGCCTCGTACGGTTCTTATGATACAAGTGGGATCTAGTATTCATGTGTACTCCTTAGTGTTGTTATATCATAGACTGCCGGCAGTGAGGAAAGAATTCCACGGGCACGATTGATATTATGGGCATGAGACCTATGGTTATATTTGAGTGATGACTTAGAGGGCGTGAGTCCCTGACTTGACATGGCTGCGTATATGTTGTGTACTGTAGTTTGGCTATCATACATGTCTCATGCTTTACATATGCTATTATGATTTCATTCTGATATTTTGATTTCACAAACTTGGTACTGTTATCGACCTCGCCGGGTGCGTTCATGCCGCAGTCGAGTTGCGTAGCTGGCGATCCGCACTCTTAGGATCACGATTCGATTCTTGGAAAGCTCCATCCCTCCGGAGGCTTTGTCTTTTTGGTATGATTCCCTGAGGTTATAGACTTTTGTACATTCAGGGGGTATGTCGGGGCCCTGTCCCGCCACAGTTGTTATTCCTAGAGGTCTGTGGTCACGTTTGTGGTTTGGGCTATAAGAATAAGTTGTACTTCTGATTAAGTATGTTTTTATGGGAGGCAGCCTTATCGGCTGGCCAGCGATGTTTACCTTTTTATAAGTTATGTGTTATGTATGTTTCGCTGCTATTCTCTGATGTATACCTGACAGGGTGCCCCGGTAGGGTACCAGTCGCGGCCCCGGGGTCGGGTCGTGATAGAGCACCAGTCGCAGGCCCGGGATCGGTTCGTGACAAAAGTGGTATCAGAGCTGTTAGTCCTCGGAAAGTGTCTACAGACCGTGTCTAGTAGAGTCTTGGTTATCGGTGTGTTGTGAACCACATCTATAACCGGGAGGCTGCAGGACATTTAGGATTGGTTTCCATTCTTCTCACTCTGAGATCGTGCGATAGAGTTGTGTTGTTAGGGTTGTCTCTCCCTAACGAGTTATGTTGATTGCAGCTACGAGAAAGGCAGCAGTGACTCAGGAAGGACTCTGTGGATTGCGTATCCAGGTTGGTAATGATTGTAGTATAGTTAGTATTATGACATACAGTTATACGGAGTTATGTATAAGGGTCATACGCGTGTTGCCTAGAATGATTTTAGATTACCAGGATTTGGTAAGGACTAAATAAATACCGGGAAGGTATGAAACTATTAATGAATTCTCATCGAGGTTTTACGTATTATGTTGAGATAATTAGAATGATGAGCTATTTGAGAAGTTATTGTACCCGTTTACGGGGGGACTGATAAGGTAGGCTTAGAGCATGGAAATGCGAGCCTAAGAATTTTGATAACCGCCGAGATCTTAGGTATATAAGGCCTTCTCAGGAAATAAGATTTTATTCAGACTAAGGGTAAGAGTTAAGTGCGACGGTGGGTCGGGTTGAGGACCTATTATGGGTTGCTTCATAGTTTAAAATGGAGTGGGATCAGTTGGTAGTAGTCATTCGTGCGAGTCACGGTGCAAGGCCCAAGTCTAGTTAATTGTTTTACGGGTTCGTGGACGTGTTCCACCGGAACCAGGTCGTGAGAGCCGGAAATGGCCTTTTATTGTTCGATATAGTAACTCCAAAGATTGGAGGCCGGAATCAGTACGGAGGCTATGTACGTATGCTAGTATAAGTTGGAAGTACGAAAAGAGTACGACCAGTAAGAAAGAGAGCAACCAAGTGTGAAAGAACAGAGCCTGAATCCATAAGAACCTTTCGAGGTAGCTACACCAGTGGATGATTGGGTGGTAGCTGAGCGGGTAGATAAGATTTTCCCGGTGAGGATACAGTCGTCAGACCCTAGCAGTCCTAGTAGAGATGAATACGACAGACTTTGAGGTCATTATGAGTATGGACTAGTTGTCTTCGTGGGTGCCAAGGTTGACTGTAGAGAGAGGTTGGTTCGATTCCAGTTTCCCGGTGAGCCGGTTATCGATAGGGAATGAAAGGAAGTGTTAGTAATATGTAAGTTATTCCTTCATTCTTTCTTTGACATGAAATTGTGGAGTCTATGTGACTTATTTTATTGAAATTATTGATTTGAATTTGAACGTTAAGAGACGGAGATAAGAACGTACGATTATTGAAGGATTTTATGTTGAGTGACCTTGGAGGTACTTGGAATTGGTTTAGTGTGGCGGTCAGGGCCACGACATTCCGAATAATTTCAGGAAAATGCGTAAGGCAAGAATAAGATAAGTATGAGTGCTGCCTATGGAAAACAGAAGACATCGCTGGTAGGTTTTGAAAATCTATACGATTATAAGGTGGTGCTTGATGATCAAGATTATTAGTAAGCTCAGAGTCAACAGAAACTTTATGCAGATGAATGACGTCGACACTTGGAGTTCAGGTTGACGTTTTAGTATAAGTATTGTTATGTGGCCGCGGGTGGCATATTTTGTATGAGTGGTGTAGTAAAGGAGACTATGTCGTTATCTAATAGATTGGACTCCGAAAGAACATTCGGGGAAGAATGTTTCTAAGGGGGGAAGAATGTTACACCCCGTAGTTCCAGGACATGTGTTTTAGAGAATGTACGTGAGAAGATACGACTTTAAGTTTGATACGAAAGAAGGATTTCGTTTTCCTACGGAAAATGATTTCGAACCTCGGGAAAGAATAATGTTTGTAAATTGAGACTCGCAAAATTTATCGGAATTATGGAAATTTCGGGAAACGAAGTATATGGATGAATGGGAGGGCGACACGTGTCACCCCCTGCATGGTCTTGATCGAATGGACCAAGGGTAAAATGGTCAAGTGACCAAGGCTAAGATGATCAAGTCTTGAAAGGCCAAGGCTTGACATTGTTGACCAAGTCAATGAGCCCACATGGCTAGATATTTAAAACTCCTTCATCTATGTCACGACCCGACCACGGGGCCGCGATTGGTGCCCTACCTGGGCACCCCGTTCAGGTATGCATCAGAGAATAGCGGCGGAACATACACAACATATAACATGTTTAGACAATAAACATCACAGGCTAGCCGATAAGGCCGCCTTCCATAAAATATGCATAATCAAAAGAAAAACTGTACAACTCGGTTCTTACAGCCCCAAACCACAACATGTGACTACAGACCTCTAGTAATAACAACTGTGTCGGGACAGGGCCCCGCCATACCCCTGAATGTACATAAATCTACAACATCAGGGAAAGACTGTACCAAAAAGACAAGCCTCCGGAGAAATGGAGCTTCTGACGCCTGATCAGTGATCCTAAGAATGAGGATCCACCACCGCTACCACCTGCGGCGTGACGCGGCCCAGGAAGGGTCGATTACACAATATGTACTAAGTATTTAAAACTGGAAAATACTGTAATTACATCATAAGTTTAAAACAAAGCCGGAGACATGTATGATAATAAAATTACAGTACACTGTGCCTTACTAACAATGAGAGTAAATAAGAGTATACTTACAACATAAAAATAGGAAGCTCACGATCAAAGCAGGACCACCCACCCGCAATATCATTAAACAATCCTACTCCTGGGACTATTTCACCCGCATAGGTCGTGTGGACCCGCATTGTCACGACCCGAACCCGGGCCCGTGACTGGTGCCTTACCCCGGGCACCCTAGTGATACAACATCAGAGAAAAACCAGCGGAAATAAAAACTTAAACATACAATTAGATATGGATCAAGATAAAAGAAAATAGGCCAACCAAAACGGTTGCCTTTCAGCATATATATATATATATCGACCTTTGAACAGTTACAATCCTTACAACCCTGCCCACAACAGTGCTACAGACCTCTAAGATTTTTACAACAACTATGACGGGACAGGGCCCCGCCATACCCCTGAATGTACAAAAACCTACAGACTCAGGGTAACATACCAAAAGATAAGCCTCCGAAGGAACGGAGCTTCCCAATACGCTGAAATGTGATCCTATAAGCGGGGATCGACAGCCGATGTACCTCTACCTGCGGCATGAACGCAGCCCCCCGAAGGAGGTCAGTACAACAGGTACCAAGTATGTGAAACTGAAAATACTGTAAATGAAATCATAATAGTCTATATAAAGCAGGAGACATGTATGATAACCAAACTACAGTACACAACATATAAACAGTCATATCAAGTCAGGGACTCACGCCCTCCAAATCATCACTTGTGCCCGTGGAATTCCTTCCTCACTGCCGGCAGTCTATGATATAACAACACCAAGGAGTATACATGAACACCAGGTCTGTTATACCCCGTATTTCCAGAGTATGTACGTGAGGGCGTACGTACAAAAGTTTAGCCTTAAAGTTTAGGCATGTGACGTTTTTTTGGGCACAACTTACACAAAGAATCGTTTTCCGACGAAACGTTTTACAAGACTCGCGTAGGGTAAATTCCGGCTATTTCATTTCTAATTTTTGCGGATTTTTCCGAGAGACGAAACATTTTGGACCAACGAGAGGGAGACACTTGTCACCCTCTCATTGATGGACGTGGAGCGGCAATAGGGCCGAATGGATGGGCATGGAGTTGGTAGGATATTTGTGTAGTGGATGGATAAGGACACTTGGGAAAATCCTCACCCTACACTTGGCTTCATCTTGGCCATTGGTTGGCTATGGCTTGACCTATAAATACCCCCCTTAAGATGAAGAGTTCTTCATCCACAAATCTTTCTCCAAGTCTTGAAAATCCTCCCCTCTCCCTTGTGAGCCTTTTCATCCAAGCCTTCTCTCCCCCCCCCCCCCCCCCTTGAGTGAAGCTTAGCCGAAGCAACCCTATAGCCTAGCCGAAACCTACCCCCCTCCCTTGGTAGAAATGTTGTCTTCCAAGTATAGTTACTATTCCTAAATACCCTAGCCCAAATCCCTTAGTACTTAGTAGAAGTTGTGAAGAACTTCTAAGGGTTCTTGGAGCTATCGGAGCGTACAAATTAGGAGCTAAACCTTGCTCAGGAGCGACTTTTAACTTGGATAATTTTTATCGGAGCGTACAAATTAGGATATTAAAGAATAGAATTGAACTGTTATCACAGTAAGAAAGGTTTAAAAGAAGAATAATTGAACTATACTTACTTAGGACTGTTTTCACAGTAGACTTGAGTAGCTCGACGGGTAGGGAAGTGCTGCCCAATTTTCCATAGAATAAAGAACCCTCTACTTAGAACTGTTTACAGAATAGTCTAGACGTTGATAGACGTATTTGACTATTATAGGCTGATTCTCTGCGCGCGACATATTCGACTTGGCAGGTGGATTTCGCCGAGAAGGTATATGATTCTTCCTATACTCTTGAGCATGATATTTTAAATATATATATAGTACGGTAGACGTACGTGTGTTAACTGAATAATAACTACGGCAATGTCTTTTGACTTAAGCCTGAATAATAACTACGACAATGTCTTTTGACTTAAGCCTGAATAATACTTACGGCAATGTCTTTTGACTTAAGCCTGAATAATACTTACGGCAATGTCTCGCGACTTAAGCCTGAATAATAAGAATCTTGACGTATTTCAAAAGAATATCAAACATTTTTAACGTAAGAAATATTTGGTTTTAAACAAAAGCTAAGAGTTATACTAGCTTTATGGGAAGTTAGGTATAACAACTTAAGAAAGATAAAAGGAACTGTTTACTTATTTGTTTGTAAAAACCTTGTATTGATTTCTGTAAAGTGTAGTAAGATTGTTTGATAAATAGACATATTATGATGCTACGTGTGTTAGTAATGGTGTTTAAGGGGGTCATTCTTGGTGTGCTTACGTTGCTAACCGGTAAGTCCGTTATAGTGTTACTGTATCACCTACCCCTTGACTATTATACCGAGGGCTTGCCCCCCTTGATGCGGGTCTATACGGCTATGCGGTGCGTGAGACTATGCGAATCGCGGAGTTCCGTGATTGATCATTCCGGTGTTTTAGCCCGACGCGGGATGCCCTATGCGGTGCAATGTGACTATGCGGTCTATTGAGACTATGCGGTGCGGAGTCCAGGAGTGCAGGGGTTAGCTACCCCGTCACGAGAATACCTCATGCGGGTGCATGTGTGACCTATGCGGTGCGGAAGTCCAGACTAGGCACGCATAATGATACTATGGGCGATTGGCCTTGCTTCGATCATTCGCGTCCTAGGAAAGACCCGGTTACATTATATCTATTAGTATTCTTGTGTGTGATATGACACTACGTGCAATTGAACGATTGTATTTGCAAATGGTTTTAAATACTTTGATTTCATTTAAGTACTTTCTGATTTCACATACTTAGTACTGTTATCGACCTCCTTCGAGGATGCGTTCATGCCGCGGTAAGCGGCAAGGTGCTAGATCCACATCCTTAGGATCTTTGCTTTGGTGTCGTGAGCTCCATCTTCTCGGAGGCTCTACTTTTGGGTATGATCTCCTGTATTGTAGATAGTTTTGTACATTCAGGTATGGCGGGCCCTGTCCGCCATAGTGGTTTACTTCTTTAGATGTATTTAGTCCTATTGTACAGTTGGGATGTAACTGCAAAAACTTGGGTTATATATATATGCCGAAAGGCAAGCTTTTCATCAGATAAACTGTTTCTCTTTTCATAATGTTTCTTGTCTTGTCTTATGTTCCGCTGATTACTCTGATGTATGACTACTTGGGTGCCCGGGTAAGGCACCAGTCACGGGCCCCGGAACGGGTCGTGACAAAAGTGGTATCAGAGCAGTTAATCCTCGGAAAGTGTCTACAGACCGTATCTAGTAGAGTCTTGATTATCGGTGTGTTGTGCACCACACCAATAATCAGGAGGCTATAGGACATTTAGGATTGGTTTCCATTCTTCTCACTCTGAGATCGTGCCTTAGAGCTGTGTTATAAGTTGGACCCCTCTAACGTATTCCTTTTAATGCGATTATGCCTCCACGTAAAGGCAACCCGCCGAGAAGGGCAAGGCGGTAGGAGGCCGCTAGTAGGACACCGAGTCACGAGGGCTCGTGCCCGATCTATACGAGACGGCGAGTTCCATGACGCCGCCGCCCCAGCGAGACCACGATTCGCACCTCCCGTCCCACGGCTGGGCGGAGGAATTAGGGTACAAGGAGATGGCCCAGCTATTGGCTAGGATTGTGGCGCACATGAGTATAGGATCTGCGATTCAGTTCCAGCCCGGTCGTGCCGTGGTTCACCCGAGGCGAGATAGTTTGAGGCTACGAGATTTCTGAGTTGTAGCCGCGAGTTTTACTGTCGAGGCGAGGATGATCCGCAGGAGTTCATCCATCGATTCTGAGAGGATTATGAGGTGATCAGGCGTCGGAGACCGAGTCCGTGATCTTGTTCGCATCGGCCGCGTGATACCGCAATCGATTGGTTTGATTCATGGGAGTTATCCGGGAGAGCACGTCCCGGCTACTTGGGATGAGTTCTCGAGGCTTTCCTCACTCACTTCTTGCCTCCACGGATGAGGAGGCGGGTAAACAGATTTTTATTACTGAGACAGAGGGGACGCACAGTTAGGGAGTACAATGTCGAGTTCGATTCTTTGGCTCGATATGTCCCTGCATTGGTAGCGGATATGGAGGACAGGGTGCATCGCTACGTCACCGGGCTAGATGATTATATGGCCGAGTCTTGTGCGGGTGTGTCTCTTCAGCCAGGCATGGACATTACCCGTATGCAGGCTCATGCACTTGGATGCGAGGAGCGCAGAGACCGATGAGTCGACAGATATCAGCATCAGAAGAAGGCCAAGACGGCTGGTTCTTTTGGTAGTTCTCAGGGCGGACGGCCTCAGCAGCAGTCTAGATTTGCACCCCAGCCAGCTCAGAGCACTCCCACATCATTGTCGATGCAGCGAGCATTCGGGCGTGTCGTGGCCCGTGACTTGGACTTCGTGGTAGCAAGGGTGCTAACCGATCGAGGTCCGCTCGGTGTGTCGCTGTGGTAGATTCCATTCGAGTGTAGTACTACTCGTGAGCTTGCTATACTTGTGGCCGCAGGTCATTATGCGAGTTTGTCCTACGGCGGCGCGGTGGTAGGGCTCGGCTACAGTGGTCATTGCGGCTTATCATCTCCTACGATTACTCGCCCGAGGCGTGGTACTCATGGGCCAGCAGGTCGCGGTAGAAGTCGTGGCGCGGGTCCAGTCTAGCGGTCCTCGAACGCATTTATGCCTTGTCGGTAGCAGACGGGAGGCCTCACCTGATGTCGTCACAGGTACCTTATCAGTCTCCGATTATGATGTGTATGCCTTGATAGATCCGGGTTCTACTCTGTCCTATATATCCCCCCTTGTTGCTAGTAGGATAGGGATAGAGCCTGAGTCCATAGACCCTTTCGAGGTAGCTACGCCAGTGGGTGATTCGGTGGTAGCTCGGCGGGTATATAGAGCTTGTCCAGTGACCATATACAGTCGTCAAACCCTAGCCGACTTGATAGAGTTGGATATGATTGATTTCGACGTGATCATGGGTATGGATTGGCTAGCTTCTTGCTACGCCCATGTAGACTGCAGGGAGAGAGTAGTACGGTTCCAGTTTCCTGAGGAGCCGGTTGTCGAGTGGGAGGAACATCAGACGCCGAGGTAGGTTTATTTCTTACCTCAAGGCTAGGAAGATGGTGCAGAAGGGGTATATCTACCATCTCGTTCGGGTGTTTGATACTGAAGTTGCGGTACCAGATTTTCAGTCAGTTCCAGTAGTCAGAGAGTTCCCAGACGTGTTTCTAGACGACCTCCCAGGTATCCCTCCTGAGAGGGAGATAGAGTTTTGTATTGATGTGCTGCCAGACACTCGGCCTATTTCCATTCCGCCATACAGGATGGCACCTGCCGAGTTGAGAGAGTTGAAGGACCACCGCGAGATTTCTTTGGAGAAGGGCTTCATCGTGCCTAGTGTTTCTCCCCGGGAGCGCGGTATTGTTCGTGAAGAAGAAGGACGGGGCCGCGCATGTGTGTTGATTACAGCAATGAACAAGGTGACCATTAAGAACGTATACCCTTCCGTGATTGATGATTTTTTCGACCAGCTGCAGGGTGCGAGATGTTTCTCCAAAATTGATCTGCGATCGGGCTATCATCAGGTACGGGTCAGAGAGGCGGATGTCCCTAGGATCGCATTCCGACGATGCGGGCATTATGAGTTCGTGGTCATGTCTTTTGGGTTGACCAATGCTCGCGGTATTCATGGATTTGATGAACCGAGTGTTCAAACCATTTTGGACACGCTTGTGATAGTGTTCATTGATGATATTTTGGTTTATTCTCGCCAGAGCGAGCATGCGAGCATTTGAAGCTGTCCGAGAGTTCTCCAGGACCAGCAGTTATACGCCAAGTTTTCCAAATGTGAGTTTTGGTTAACTTCGGTGGTTTTTCTTGGGCATATTGTCGGGGCTGATGGTATTCGGGTGGATACGACCAAGATCGAGGCGATCGAGTTGGCCTCGACCTACTACTCCGCAGAGGTTCGCAGCTCGGGCCTTGCAGTTATTATCGGTTCGTAGAAGTTTGCTTCTATCTGCCCATTGACTAGGCTGACTCGTGGCGGCCAAGTTTGATGGTGATGCTTGTGGCGGGGTTTCCATTCTTGAAGGAGAGATCGACCGCCCGTTCTTACTCTCCCAGAGGGTCCAGACGGTTATATCGTGTATTGTGATGCGTCAGGCATCGGGTTGGGATGTGTGTTGATGCAGCAGGGCAAGGTTATAGCGTATGCATCCCGGCAGCTGAAGAAACACGAGAGGAACTACCCCACCCATGATTTGGAGTTGGCAACGGTGATTCACGCATTGAAGATCTGGAGGCACTATTTGTATGGGGTTCATGTGGATATTTGTACAGACCACAAGAGCCTCCAGTATATCTTCAGCCAGAGAGAGCTGAACTTACGACAGAGACGGTGGTTAGAGCTGCTCAAGGATTATGATGTTGACATCCTGTACCACCCGGGGAAGGCCAATGTTGTGGCAGATGCCCTTAGTCGTAGGTCCATGGGTAGCCTATCAGATGTGCAGCCGGAGAGGAGGGGCATGGTTCGTGATTTGCATCAGTTAGCGAGCCTTGATGTCCGTTTGATTGATTCTGATAGCAGTGGAGTTCGAGTTCGAGAGGTTGCCGAGTCTTCCATCGTCGAGGAGGTGAAGAGGCAAAAGTTTGATGATCCGGTTTTGACGCTGCATGTCTGACTCTTCGTGAGGAAGGGTCCTTTTGGTAGCACGATGGGGTGCTAAGGTTTGAGGGCAGGTTGTGTGTTCGGATGTTTGAGGACTTGGCGATGGGTTCTTGGGGAAGCACACAGCGGCGTTACTCTATCCATCCGTGGTCGACCAAGATGTACCACGACCTTAGATCGTGTATTGGTGGGATGGCTTGAAGAGGACGTTGCGAGTTTGTAGCTTAGTGCGTGTTGTCAAGCAGTGAAGGTAGAGCACGGAGGCACGGTGGTTTGTTGCGACGATAGAGATCCCGACCTGGAAGTGGGAGGTGATCAACATGGACTTCATCACAGGATTACCTCGCACTCAGAGGAGACATGATTCTATATGGGTTATCGTCGACAGGCTGACGAAATCAGCCCACTTTCTTCCCGTCAGGACGACTTTTTCGGCTGAGGATTATGCCAGACTTTAGATCCGAGAGATCTTCAGACTGCATGGAGTCCCTATTTCGATCATATCGCATGCAGAAGCCCGGTTCGCTAACTTCCGGAGGTCTTTCGAAGGGTTTAGGGGACAGTGAGCTCGAGTATTGCATTCCATCCACGAGCAGACGGACAGCAGAGCGCACTATCCGCACTCTTGAGGATATGTCGCGAGCTGTGTTATTGACTTCGTGGGTAGTTGGGAGGATCATTTGCCTCTAGTTGAGTTTGCGTACAATAATAGCTACCAATCCAAAGATTCGATGGCGCCTTATGAGGCCTTGTATGGGAGGAAGTGCGATCGCCTATAGGCTGGTTCGATGTGGGCGAGTGCGATTAGTGGGACCAGATTTGGGGCAGTGGCGATGGATAAGGTGAAGCTTATCCAGAGAGGTTCTTGCCGACTCGTAGTCGGCAAGTCATACGCAGATCATCGCCGTCGGCATCCGGAGTTCGAGGTTGATGATTGGGTTTTCTGAAGGTGTCACCCATGAAGGGTGTGATGAGATTCGGGAAGAAAGGAAACTCACCCAAGGTACATTGGGCGTGTCAGTTGTCGCGGGGTAGACAAGGTTGCCTATGAGTTGGATCTGCCGTCCGATCTGGAGGCAGTGCATCCGGTGTTTCATGTTTCTATGCTGAGGAGATGTATCGGGGATCCATCTAGAGTGCATTCGATTGACGATGTCCAGGTGACAGAGGGGTTATCGTATGAGGAGATTCCCATAACGATAGTCGATCGTCAGGTTAGGCGTCTGCGGACCAAGGACGTGGCTTCCGTCAAAGTCTTGTGGCGGAACGAGCTCAGGGAGGAGATGACGTGGGAAGCTGAGGAGGACATGAGGCAGAAGTATCCTCACCTATTCCCCACACCTCCAGGTAATTCACTTTCCTACTTGTAAATTTTCATTATCATTTATGCCTAAGTGTTGTTTTGTGGCCGTGTGTGGCATTTGCAAACTGTTTAAGTTATGAGGAACCTTATCGTTAACGGTCTTGGGAAGGAACATTCGGGACGAATGTTTCTAAGGAGGGGATAATGTTATACCCCGTATTTCCAGAGTATGTACGTGAGGGCGTACGTACGAAAGTTTAGCCTTAAAGTTTAGGCATGGGACGTTTTTTTGGGCACAACTCACACAAAGAATCGTTTTCCGAAGAAACGTTTTACAAGACTCGCGTAGGGTAAATTCCGGCTATGTCATTTCTAATTTTTGCGGATTTTTCCGAGAGACGAAAAATTTTGGACCAACGAGAGGGCGACACTTGTCACCCTCTCATTGATGGACGTGGGGCGGCAATAGGGCCGAATGGATGGGCATGGAGTTGGTAGGATATTTGTGTAGTGGATGGATAAGGACACTTGGGAAAATCCTCACCCTACACTTGCCTTGCACTTGGCTTCATCTTGGCCATTGGTTGGCCATGGCTTGACCTATAAATACCCCCCTTAAGATGAAGAGTTCTTCATCCACAAATTACTCTCCAAGTCTTGAAAATCCTCCCCTCTCCCTTGTGAGCCTTTTCGTCCAAGCCTTCTCCCCCCCCCCCCCCCCCTTGAGTGAAGCTTAGCCGAAGCAACCCTCTAGCCTAGCCGAAACCTACCCCCCTCCCTTGGTAGAAATGTTGTCTTCCAAGTATAGTTACTATTCCTAAATACCCTAGCCCAAATCCCTTAGTACTTAGTAGAAGTTGTGAAGAACTTCTAAGGGTTCTTGGAGCTATCGGAGCGTACAAATTAGGAGCTAAACCTTGCTCAGGAGCGACTTTTAACTTGGATAATTTTTGGGCTTATCGAGGTAAATAAACTTATCCTTCTTTTGTAATTAGAGAATACATACTGTAGAAGTATAGGAATAAGTATAAAATACTTAGAAGGATATTAAAGAATAGAATTGAACTGTTATCACAGTAAGAAGGGTTAAGCCTGAATAATACTTACGGCAATGTCTTTTGACTTAAGCCTGAATAATACTTACGGCAATGTCTCGCGACTTAAGCCTGAATAATAAGAATCTTGACGTATTTCAAAAGAATACTGAAACATTTTTCCATAGAAGGATAGGATTATTTACCTCTGTAAGCCCCAAAATTATCCAAGTTAAAAGTCGATCCTAAGCAAGGTTTAGCTCCTACTCCGTGCGCTCCAATTCGCTCCAAGAAACCCTTAGAAGTTCTACACAACTTCTACTTAGTACTCCAACCAATTATGGAGATTTTTCCATAGGGTTTCGTTTAGTGGCTAAAGGAAAGTATAGTAGTATTTTCCGGGCTTTTTGTATAGGTGTAACCTTGGAATACTATAAGGTATTTGGGCCAAGGTATTTGGGTATAGTAACAATACTTGGAGAATACTTTTCTACCAAGGGGGGTGGGGTAGTATTTCGACTAGCACAACTAGGAGGGGGGGGGGGGGGGGGTAGGCTCGGCTAGAACCACTAGGCAAGGGGGGGGGGGGGTACTCTCGGCCAAAGGCCTCACAAAGGGGGAGGGGGTGTGGCGGACGAAACCTCAAGAGGGAGGGAGTATTTTTAGACTTGGAATTTGCTCAAGTGTGGATGAAATAACTCATCAACTAAGGGGGTATTTATAGGCCAACCAATGGCCAAGATCAAGCCAAGTGGTAGGCAAGTGTAAGGCCAAGATCAAGCCAAGTGCACCTTATCCATCTACCACCAAAATATCCTACCAACCATTGACCAAACTTTACGCACAAAAAACGTGCCACACAAAGCTCAACCAAACCGTCCACTTGGGTGACAAGTGTCACCCTCCCGTTGGTCCAAAATATTTCGTCTCTCGGAAAAATCCGCAAAATTAATAAATGACATAGCCGGAATTTTCTCTTCGCAAAGTTTGTAAAACTTTTCGTCGGAAAACGACTCTTTTCGGGGGTTGTGCACCAATTTCGAAACTTGCCTACTTTAAGGCTTTAACTTTTATACGTACGTCCTCACGTACATACTCAGGAAATACGGGGTATAACACGCATGAGGTATTCTTCGCATAGGCTGTATCCGCCCGCATAGGTCGTGTTACACCCCGTAACTCCAGGACATGTTTAAGAGAATGTATGTAAGGAACACAAGACTTGAAAGGGTACGAAAGAAAGAATTGTTTTTCCGACGGAAAATCTTCCGAACGTCGGAAAGGAAAAATGTTCGTTGTTGAGAATTGGATTCTCAAAATGCATTAATTGAGGATTATGGAATGTATTTTCATTATGGAAATTTATTTTACGGATTTGGTCGTGTGGGGCCCACCCGAGGAATTTTACGTTTTGTGGGGCCCACGAGGGTTACAAAATTTTATGGACGAATGGGAGGGCGACACATGGCACCCCCCTCCCCACTATAGTCTTGGACGAAATTTGCAAGGGCAAAATGGTCATTTGACCAATGTGTAGATAACAAAGTCTTGCTAATTAAGAGCTTGACATTGTTGACTAAGTCCAAGGGCCACTTGGCTTGATCTCTTCCCTCCAAATTTAACAAGTGTTATAATCTAGACCCTCCAATGTTTTATATAAGCACACTAGTAGCAAGACTTGTCTTCCAACACTTAGAAAAAATTTGAGAGACTTGTGTGTGCCTTGAGTTGCTCTCGGCTTTGACATCATTCCCACACAAAAATTTTGTAGTTTTGATCCATTAGCCACAAGACTTTAACCCAAGGTCCCTAAGGGTATTGTAAGGATATCTCAATAGAAAGATTTCGGAAAAACCGCATTTTTACGTTAGTCGCAAGGCGAAACCCTAGGGTGTTTTTCAACTTTGAAGATGGAACATGAAGAGAAGTTCTTCATGAGCTTCTAAGGAGTTCTTGGAGCGGATTGGAACATAAGAAAAAGAGCTAAGAATTGCTAAGGAGCGACTTGGAATCTTGGATTTTATAAGGGCTTGTAAAGGTAAAAATCTTGTCGTTTTAGCAATTAAAGATTTCTTATTGTTGTAGCTTTGGATTTTAGCAAGCGTGAAGTATATATTATGAAGTTTGATTAGTGTATTGTCTATTGGAACCCTAATCCGAAAACTAGTATGTTTAGCCCTTGAGATTTCAATTCTATTGGATTATTAGTTTAAGTTGTCACATGTTATATAAAGAAGGAAATTATAGTTGTTGAAGTTGTTTATGACTATATAACATGTTAGACCTAAGAACTTGGATTGGAAAAGAATTTGGAAAAGACTTTGAGTTGTTGTTTATGTTAGCCGAGAATGGCTTTAATTATGGAACTAGTTTCGTATTAATTTGTGGGGCAGAATTTTACACGTCCTGTTAAGGCGTGTAATCCCCTTTGGTTAGCTGAATTGTTGAGCCTTAAATGTGGCGTGTTTGGTTATTGTATTCAGCCTTGAAAAAGGTGGCAAAGTATGTAGAAACAAAGGAAGTGCTGTCCGATTTTCCGTAGAATTTAGCACTTAGAATATTCTACGTTCGAAGCTAGAGGTTAATGGACGTATTATGGCCATTTTAGGTTGAAGTACTAGGTATAGCGGATTCTACTTGAAGGATGGAATAGCTATCAAGGTTGAAGTACTTCGGAGCATTTTGCTATTTGTCGATAATCGTCGCGAGGTATGTGAACCTCTTCCTTCCTTTGGAATGATTCTATGTATGAAATATACATGTAGTAGTATTCCATGATTCCGTCTACTCTTAGAAGTTAAGAGGTAGTTATGTTGATTTACTCTATGTAAAAGCTACGCCTATGAAATCCTAAGTTCTTACCAAGTCTTATGGGGGATGTTGGTAAGAGTCGTTAGGAAGTATTTGGAGTCGAGTTGACTTGGCTAATTTATGGCACGAATGAGAATAAGTATCGAACAAGCCATTGCAGCGTTAATAAAGGAAAATGTAATGATAATTAATTATATTAAAACAAGTAGAATTCTCCATCTGCATAGAAGCTAAGATAAGACAAAATTGTATTACATTTTCTAGATCATGGCTACTTGATTAAGATCGATATAAATAAGTATAACTTATTCACCGCGCACCAAAGTATAGACTTTATTTTTTTTTAGTTATGGGACTTGATTCTTAAAGGAAGAAATGAATTGATTTACAAGTATATAATATTTGATTTGGAAAGACTTGATTTCTAAAGTTAAGAAACTTGTTTTCTTAAAAGTTAAGAGACTTGAAGTATTTTGAAAGCTATGAAATTCAATTTGAAAGTATAAATCTCTTGGTTATAAAAAGGAATAAATTTGCCTAAGACATAAAGAGTTATAACGGATTTATGGGAAGTTGGTTATAACAACTTCATGGAAGATTAAAAGAATGGTTTTCTTCAGTAATGTAAGCAAAGAAATGATTTAAAATAGAGAAGGGCAAATTATTTTAAAGGTACCAATTGCTTAAGGTTTTTTTTAAGAAAGAAGTCACTTGATTTAGAAGCCGGTAAATGTATTTCTAAAAAGGTATTGTGACTTGTCTTGAAAGGTAGATATGACTTGATACTACGGTTGTTAGTAACTGGGAAGTTTTATTTGAAAAGGAGTCTTTCTAAAGGAGTAGAGGTGCGTAGTACTTTGGGTTAAATTCCCGGATTTTATATGACATTATCGTCCCAGAAATGGGTCGGGCAGTATACCTTTATGGGCAGACTATATGATATTTCGTCCCAGAAATGGGTTGGGCAGTATACCTTTATGGGCAAACTATATGACATTATCGTCCCAGAAATGGGCCGGGCAGTATACCTTTATGGGAAGACTATATGACATTATCGTCCCAGAAATGGGTCGGGCAGTATACCTTTATGGGCAGACTATATGACATTATCGTCCCAGATATGGGCCGGGCAGTATACCTTTATGGGCAGACTATATGACATTATCGTTCGAGAAATGGTAGGCGAGATACCGTATGGCGCAACTATATGACTTTATCGCGTCGATTTGGGCAAGGCGTATAGCGTCCTCCGTAAAAGTCGGATTAGGTTATGAAAGATAAGTAAGTTAGATGGTAATAAACTTAACGACTTCTCCTAAGTATGTACGTAAGATATGGCTATAACTCTTAATGGAATGGAAAAGATAATGATATGCAATTAGGTTCATAAGGGGTAATGTCACGGCAGGGTCTGGTATGTACTTTTTATACTTGTCCCTGTCATTCTTTTGCTGATTATGATATGTTTCTTGTACTTTATTTACATTCCATATTCGCAATTTTGTTATCGACTTCCGCCCGGGCTGCGTTAAATGTCCGCAGTTTAGGTACCGATTGTGGATCCGCGAGCTTAGGATCTGGTTCAGCATTTTGAGATGGCTCCAATGTTTGGAGTTGTCATGGTTATGTATATTCAGTGCAGCGGGGCCTTGTCCGTCATAGTATGTGTTCAAATCTTAGAGGTGCGTATTCACGTAAATTTGGGTGGTTAGAGTTGTAATTACATTTTTTTGGATAGTGTAAGCCCTTTTTGGGTGATTTATATTATGGCAGCCTTATCGGCTTTGCCTTGGTTTTAAAAAAAATGTGTTACTTATTTTCCGCAGTTGTTTTGGTGTTGTATGTTTGGAAGGGTGCCCAGGTAGGGCACCAGTCGCGGACCGGGGTCGGGTCGTGACAAAAGTGTAGACCCGCATGAGGTATTCCTCGCATTGGCTGTATCCGCCCGCATGGGACTATTTCACCCGCGTAAGCCCTTACAGACTCGCATGAGGTATTCCTCGCATCGTGGGTAGCAAATCCACGGAATATGCAAATGCCACAAACCCGGGGAATGGCCCCGTAATGAATAATATACCACTAGCACAAACCGGCTATCATAAATAACATAAGCACTACTGGCTTATCATACAATATATAAGCAAGTTAAGAAATCCCCTAACTTCTTATTATTCTTGTTCATATACACTCTCATTTTAGTTTACTTAAGGCACTAACATGTCTTTTATAAAAATCCGGGAATTTAACCCAAAGTACTACATACTTCCACTCTTTTAAAAAATGACTCTTTTTCATATAAAACATCCAAGATACTAATAACCGTAGTATCAAGTCAAAATTACTTTTCAAGACAAGTCACAATACCTTTAGAAATAAAGTTAGGCTTCTAAATCAAGTGACTTCTTTTCTTATAAAACCTTAGGCAATTGATGCCTTAAAATCAAGTTGTCTTTCATTAAATCAAGTCATTTATCCTCATTTATCTTTCCATAAAGCTAATATAACCAACTTCCCATAAAGTCGTTATATTAACTTTATACCTTAGCCAATTACAATTTCCTATCCAAGGGACTTATACGTTTAAAACGAAACAAGTATCATATACTTTAAAACTCTTCAAGTCCCTTAACTTTAAAAACTTAAGACATCCTTAATACGTTTTAAAGAAGTGAGTTAATCTCCTAACTCACCCAACTTGGCTATTCATAAAACTAGTAAAGCATATCAAGGTCTTGTACGTCTATCGTACTATATACGTGCAACTATTCATGCTCAAAAGATAGGAAAGTTCTACATACCTCTTCGGGTCAATCCACTTGCTAAGTACAATATCCCGCCCGTAGTATGTCAACCTATAATGTCCACAATACGTCTATTAACGTCTTACTTCAAACGTAGAATATTATAAGTGCAAAGTCACTAAATTCTACGGAAAATCGGACAGCACCTCCTTTGTTTCTACATACTTTGCCACCTTTTTCAAGGCCAAATTCAATAACCAAACACGCCACATTTAAGGCCCAACAATGCAATTAACAATAAGGGATTACACGCCTACTTAGACGTGTAAAATTCCGCCCCACAATTGATATCAAACTAATACAACTACAAGTGTAAATCCGGCAACTTGGAATACAACAATACCAATTCTTATCCAATTTCCTTTTCAATCCAAATTGTTAGCATAACATGATATCAAGTCGCAATCGATTATAACTACTATAATATTCAAGTAAGTAACATGCGACGATTCTAATTAACGACCAATTTGTAATCCAACTTCAAATGGCTTATATGACATTTCGGATTTTAGGCTACAACCATCCATAATACTTATAAAACTTCAACACATATACTTCATGCTAGCAAACAAGTAAGGATAACAACAATATATAGTCTTGTAACACTTAAGAGACAAGATTATTACCTCAACGATTCTTAGTCCAACTTCAAATCCGAAGTCGCTCCTTAGCAACTTAGAGCCTCTTCTTGACACTTCAATCCGCTACTTGAGACCCTTAGAATAACACAAACTTTCCTTCAATCTTCCAAACAAAACCTAGAAAAGCAACTAGGTTTTCATCTTGCGACTAATACGAAAACTATCTTTTTCCAGGATTTTTCTATTGAGATACCCTTACAATACCCTCATGAACCTTGCTTTAAAGTGTGGAGCTAAATGGACAACAAACAAATTTTTTTCTTGTTGGGAGCTTGCAAACCCGAGAGCACCCTAATGTGTTCTTCAAATTTTTCTTGAAATTTAGCTAAGTGTTTGAGCTTGTCTTGCTACTAGTACTACTATATAGTTCAATGGAGGGTCAAGATGTGCACAAATGTGTGGCTTGGATGAAGTTCCTTCAAATATCAAGACTTGTGGTCCCATTGACTAAGTCAACATTGTCAAGCTCTTCAAGTTGCAAGACTTAGTCATCCTAACAAAGGTCAAATTGTCACGACCCGAACCCGGGCCCGTGACTGGTGCCTTACCCCGGGCACCCTAGTGATACAACATCAGAGAAAAACCAGCGGAAATAAAAACTCAAGAATGAAAACAGTGAAATAAGAAAGTAGGCTAACCCAAACGGTTACCTTTTTTATACATAATTTAAAACTTGAACAGTTACATCCCATACAAACCTGCCCACAACAGTGCTACAGACCTCTAAGAATTTTGAAACCATAATGACGGGACAGGGCCCCGCCATGCCCCTGAATATACAAAAATCTACTACTTCAGGGAACCGTACCACAGGACAAGCTTCCGGAGATATGGAGCTTTCCGAGAACTGAACCGCGACCTTAAGAGTGTGGATCAGCGAGCTATGTACCTCAACCTGCGGCATGAACGCAGCCCCCCGAAGGAGGTCAGTACAACAGGTACCAAGTATGTGAAACTGTAAAATACTGTAAATGAAATCATAATAGTCTATATAAAGCAGGAGACATGTATGATAACCAAACTACGATACAACACATATGATCATGTCAAGTCAGGGACTCACGCCCGTAAAGTCATCACTCAAATGCAACCCGGGAATTTAACCCGCACAATGGCCACATGCCCCGGCATCTCACCTCGGTATAAGCATGGCCATGGAACCATCCTAGTGGGCCCATACCCGTGGACCATCCAACGTGTCAGTATGCCCAAAGGAAATAACAAGATGATACTCACTGTGGAAGCATACCCGTGGGCTACCCAACGTGTCAGTATGTCCAAAATAACTAACGGATAACACTTAATGGAAGCATACCCGGCTACCCAACGTGTCGGCGTGTCAAGAGGATCGATCTGATGGAAGCATACTCGTGGGCTACCCAACGCGTCAAGATGTCCATCAATCAACCGGATAAGCGGCCTCCATCGAGACTCGGTAGCACACAACCAAACACTTGCACAACAAAGGCTACCACAACAAGCATAGGTTAGTACACACAACTCAAGGTACTGTAAATACTTCTTAACACAACATCAAGTATACCATTTAAAACCCAAGTACTTAACCCCTTTAGGATCAAGGTACTCCTACCTTTTATAAACAACTCACTTATGTTTTTCCATCCCAAGGAGTTCAATATTTGAAAACGAGTTACTTCCCTTTTTCCAAAATCAAGTTACCATTCTAAATCCAATAATGAGTCCATTTCTTTATTTTCCATAAAGTCGTTATAACTAACTTCCCATAAAGCTATTACAACACTTTATGATTAATAAAACAAGTCAAGACAAAATCATGCCTTTCATTTAAACCAAAATACTTCAAATTCTTAAGTCTCTTTTCTTTTAGAAAACGAGTTCCTTACTTTGAAACTTTTAGGAAAATCAGAACTTGATTTCAATAATTCTCATTAGAGCAGCCATGATCTAGGAAATGTAATGCCATTTTGTCTTATCTTAGCTTCTATGCAGATGGAGGTTTCTACTGGTTTTAATATGATTAATTGTCATTACTTCTTTCCTTTATCGACGCTGCATTGGCTTGTTCGATCCTTATTCCCGTTCCCGAAATTTGTAATGTTATTCATTTAAAAACCAAGTATTCATTTCTCACGAATTAGGTTTTATACTTTTCGACGCCATTTAAGTCAAATCACTTGTCCTTTGAAATCAACAAAACATTCTTTTACTTACATAAAGTGGTTATAACCAACTTCCCATAAAGCCGTTATAACACTTTATGTTTTAACCCAACCAATTACAACTATAAGTCCTTATGAGATCAAGAGGGCTTATTCTTTAACAACCAAGCACTTATTACTAACGAATAAGATTTTCCTACTCTTTTCTTCAAAAAATCAAGACCCTTACACTTCATATCAAGTCAAGGCACAAAAGAGAAATTTAATTCCTTTAACACACGTGCGTCTACCGCACTATATATTTCACAAATAGTCATCTTTGAAGAGGATAGGAAGAATCACATACCTCGCGACGATTGTCGATAATAAGCAAAATGCTCCACGATCTTATCTCCCTTAAGAGGAATATGCTACCGTAGTACTTCAATCCTATAAGGGTCATAAACGTCTATCAAACTCTAGCTTTGAACGTAGAATAACTAAGTGCAAAGTCCCCAAATTCTACGACAATTTGGACGGCACTTCCTTTGTCTTTACTAACTTGCCACCTTCGTTAAGGTCGAATTCAATAACAAACGCCCCACAATAATACAAAATAACCCAATACTTTCCATGCCATACTTGGCCAACCATAAACCAATTCTTAATCCCTTTCAATTCTTTCCAATCCAAGTTCTTAGGCCTAACATGATATCTAGCCCTAGACATCTTTAGCAATTACAATCTCCCTTTACAACATGCGACATCCCAATTAGAAAACCAATTGAAGTTAGAATCTTAAGGCTAACATGCCCATTTCAGTTTTTAACAAGACAACAAGATCCAAATCTATACAATATAAAACAGCCTCAGGCTCAACTCTATACTACTACAATATAACAGCCTTAGGCTCAACTCTAAACTACTAAAATAAAACAGCCTCAGGCTCACATCTATACTACTAAAATAAAACAGCCTTAGGCTCATAACCAAGAGAAAGGGGAAACTTTTACCTTAAGGAATAGCCCACAAAAGCCCATTTTTCTTCCACCTCTTTCCGTCAAAATCGCCCACCAGCGTTACCCACAAGTTTGCCCACACTTTCTTCTTGCCGCCGCTCCAACAATCTCCTATAAAGCTAGGTTTTCTTCCAAAAACTAGAGAGAAGGGAGAGGGTTTTTCTTAGGAGGGTTTGGAAATGAAATGAAATGGAATGGCCAAGTCTTCCAAGACTTGGCCCTAAAATAGGACCACTTACTGATAAAAAGGATGGGAGGGACACTTGTCACCCTCCCATAGGTTATAAACGAAATATCCCCTGTTTTTCGTCACTTACTGCGCAAAATCCCGCCTCGGCGCCGCGGCGCTTCCACTTCCAAAAATAAATCTTCCGCATGTCGGTGCGCGTGCATTCGGCGCGCCGCGCTGCAACCTGTGACCCCAGTACAATCGGCGCGCGGCCCTGCGATCCGCGCGGCGTACTGTACCACTGCGAACTGCTGCAGCCTGACTGCGCACCAAACTTGAAACTTCCATAACTTTTGACTCCGATGTCCTATCGACGAACGGTTTGTTGCGTTGGGATCTAGATTTAACGGACCACACACTAGGCTTTTAAACACCTCGAAACTCTTAACAACTGGGGTACAACACTCCAAGGTAAACTCAAATCCGTCCAACACATGTTTGCCAACTTATCTTTCAACTTTCAACCTTATAATCCTTGGTATGTCCTTATCTTAACTTCTAGAATTTACGGGGTATAACACAAATGACCCTTTTGGCCATGCCTAATTCGTCCAAGGCTACATAAGGGGGGTGACACATGTCGCCCTCCCATTCAATCCTGATATTACGTTTTAAACAATTCCATAATTAGATAAATTTTTACAAGTCTCTAATCTTAACATTTGGGATTCTCACGTACGTTCTTAAAACATGTCCTGTAAATACGGGGTGTAACATTCTTCCCCCCTTAGAAAAATTCGTCCCCGAATGTTCTTTCGGAGTCAAACTTATAATTAGCGACATAGTTTTCTTTTACAACCCCGACATACCAATAATGCCACACATGGCCACATAATAGCATTTAAGCAAAATAAATACTTCAATTAAAACTTGACAAGTGAGGGGAAAATGAATTACCTGAAGGTGTAGGGAATAAGTGAGGATACTTCCTCAACATGTCCTCTTCCGCTTCCAAGTCATCTCCTCCCGGTTATCATTCCTCCACAAGACTTTGACGGAAGCCACATCTTTGGTCCGCAGTCGCCTGACCAGGCGATCGAGTATCGCTATGGGACTCTCCTCATACGATAACCCCTCACACTGGACCTCACTAGCGGAAAACTCATTGGATCTCCGATACACTTCCAACATAGAAACATGGAAGACAGGATGTACGCCTCTAACTCGATGGCGAGTCCAACTCATAGGCAACCTTGCCTACTCTACGGATGATCCGTAGGGCCCAATGTACCGAAGTTTTCCCTTCTTTCGAATCTCATCACACCTTCATGGGTGATACCTTGAGAAGACCCAATCGTCTACCAAACTCCAAATGCGACGCCGATTATCCGCGTATGACTTGCCGACTCGAGCCGCTATCATCTCTCTGGATAAGCTTCACCTTATCCACAACTCTTGAACCAAGTGCAGGCCAACTAACTGCACCTCGCCCACGTCGAACCAACCAATCGGCGACCTTCATTTCCGCCCATACAATGCCTCGTATGGCGCCATCTGTATACTGAAATGGTAGCTGTTGTTATAAGCAAACTCCACAAGAGGCAAATGATCCTCCCAGCTACCCCTGAAATCAATCACGCAGCTCGCGGATATCCTCGAGTGTATGCGGATAGTACGCTCTGCTGCCGTCGATCGAGGATGAAATGTTGTCGAGACTCACTGTGTCCCTAATCCTTCCGGAAGGACCTCCGAAGTTAGCGTGGCGGGCTCCTCTATCTGATATAATCGACACAGGGACTCCGTGCAGTCTCACAATCTCTCTTATGTACAATCTGGCATAGTCCTCAGCCGAAAACGTCGTCCTGACTGGAAGGAAATTGGCTGATTTCGTCAGCCTGTCAACAATAACCCAAATGGAGTCGTACTTCCTCTGAGTACGAGGTAACCCTGTAACAAAGTCCATGTTGATCACCTCCCACTTCCAAGTCGGAATCTCAATAGCCTGCAATAATCCACTGGGCCTCTGGTGCTCGACCTTGACCTGCTGGCAATTAGGACACTATGCAACAAAACCTGCCACGTCCCTCTTCAGGCCATCCCACCAATACAAACATCTGAGGTCATGATACATCTTGGTCGACCCTGGATGAATAGAATAACGAGCACTGTGTGCCTCCCCCATAATCTGCTGATGAAGTCCTGTCACATCGGGAACACACAACCGACCCTCAAATTTTAGCACCCCATCAGGCGCTACCTCGAATAGACTCTTCTCCTCCCGAAGAGCTGCATCTTGATACCGTACCAACACTGGGTCCTCAAATTGTCGCCTCTTCACCTCATCAACGATGGAAGACTCAGTAACCTCACGAACCCGTACCCCACTATCGTCGGTATCGATCAATCGAACCCCAAGGCTCGCTAGCTGGTGGATCTGACGGACCATGTCCTGCCTCTGGTTGTACCTCTGACAGACTCCCCATCGATCTACGACTCAAGGCATCAGCAACTACGTTGGCTTTCCCCGGATGGTATAGAATATCAACATCATAATCTTTCAACAACTCTAACCACCGTCTCTGTCGCAAGTTCAGCTCCCTCTGCCTGAAGATATACTGGAGGCTCTTGTGGTCTGTATAAATATCCACATGAACCCCATACAAATAATGTCTCCAAATCTTCAAGGCATGTATAACTGCGGCCAACTCTAAGTCGTGGGTAGGGTAATTCCTCTCATGCTTCCGTAACTGCCGGGAAGCATAGGCTATAACCTTGTCGTGCTGCATCAAAACACACCCTAGCCCGATACCTGAGGCATCTTAATAAATCACGTACCCGTCTAACCCCTCCGAAAGAGTAAGAACTGGAGCCGTAGTCAACCTTTCCTTCAGCAACTGGAAACCCTTCTCGCAAGCCTCATCGCTGGAACTTGGTGACTTCTAAGTCGGCTAGTCAACGATCTTTGAAATTGAAGCAAGCGCTCACAAACCTACGATAATAACCTGCCAGCCCTAAGAAACTGTGCACCTCGGTCGGAGTAGTAGGTCTCGGCCAAGACTTGACTGCCACAATCTTTGCCGTATCCACCTGAACACCATCAGCCCCAATAATGTGCCCCAGGAATGCCACTGAAGCCAACCAAAACTCACACTTGGAGAACTTGGCGAATAACTACCGGCTCCGAGGACCCAATACCGCCTCAGTGATCTGCATGCTCGCTGCTCAGACGCGAATAAACCAGATGTCATCAATGAATACTATCACAAATGTATCCAAAAATGGCTTGAACACCCGGTTCATCAAATCCATAAATACCGCTGGAGCGTTGGTCAAACCGAAAGACATAACCCTGAACTCATAGTGCCCATACCGGGTCCTGAATGCAGTCTTTGGGATATCTGCCTCTCTAACTCGCACCTGATGATAACCAGACCGCAGGTCTGTCTTGGAGAAACACCTCGCACCCTGCAACTGGTCAAACAAATCATCAATCCTGGGGAGGGGGTACCTATTCTTTATGGTTACCTTATTCAGCTGCCTTTAATCAACACACATACGTAGCGTCTCATCCTTCTTCTTCACAAACAAAACCGGCGCTCCTCAAGGAGAAACACTAGGCCTGATAAAGCCTTTTTCTAGCAAATCTTTCAGCTGGTCCTTCAGCTCCCTCAACTCGGCAGGTGCCATCCTGTATGGCGGAATAGAAATAGGTCGAGTGTCTGGCAACATATCAATACAAAACTCAATCTCCCTGTCAGGAGGGATACCTGGAAGATCGTTTGGGAACACATCTGGAAACTCCCTAACCACTGCATCGATCAAGAAGCGCACCTCGACCTCTGTATCAAATACCGAACCGGATGATAGATGTACCCTTTCCGCACCATCTTCCTGGCCTTGAGGTAAGAAATAAACCTACCCCTCGGCGACGCTGTGTTGCCCTTCCACTCGATAACTGGCTCGCCAGGAAACTGGAACCGAACCAACCTGTCTCTACAGTCAATGTTGGCATAACAAGAAGCCAACCAGTCCATACCCATAATGACATCAAAATCTGTCATCTCCAACTCTATCAAGTCTGCAAGGGTCTGACGACTGTAAATAAACACCGGACAACCTCTATACACCCGCTCAGCTAACACCGAATCACCCACTGACGTAGCTACCTCAAAAGGCTCTATCGACACCGGCTCTATCCCGATTCTACCCGCAATAAGAGGGGACACATAGGACAAGGTAGAACCTGGATCTATCAAAGCATAAACGTCACAACATGAAATCAATAATGTACCTGTGACGACGTCAGGGGAAGCCTCCTGATCCTGGCGGCTGGCTAATGAATATATGCGGTTCTGTGGACCGCTAGAACTGGAACCACCACCACGACCTCTGCCACGGCCTGCCGGTCCGTGAACACCCTGCCCTCCGGGGCGCATAACCACAGAAGAAGAGGAAGACCCAGCAACTGATCCTGTCGGCGGCACCGTACCACCCATGCTGCCTCTAGTTGGACAGTCTCTCTTCAAATGGCCCAGCTGGCCACAAGAGTAACAAGCTCCTGCAGGAACACGACACTCGCCTGGGTGAGATCTACCGCATCGAGCACACTCAAGTGATCTGCATTCTCCTGCTCTGTACGCGAATAAACCAGGATGTCATCAATGAATACTATCACAAATGTACCCAAAAATGGCTTGAACACCCGGTTCATCAAATCCATAAATACCGCTGGAGCGTTGGTCAAACCGAAAGACATAACCCTGAACTCATAGTTCCAATACCGGTTCCTGAATGCAGTCTTTGGGATATCTGCCTCTCTAACTCGCACCTGATGATAACCAGACCACAGGTCTATCTTGGAGAAACACCTCGCACCCTGCAACTGGTCAAACAAATCATCAATCCTGGGGAGGGGGTACCTATTCTTGATGGTTACCTTATTCAGCTGCCTGTAATCAACACACATACGCAGCGTCCCATCCTTCTTCTTCACAAACAAAACCGGCGCTCCCCAGGGAGAAACACTAGGCCTGATAAAGCCTTTTTCCAGCAAATCTTTCAGCTGG
Source organism: Przewalskia tangutica (assembly GCA_029844215.1). NCBI lineage: Eukaryota > Viridiplantae > Streptophyta > Magnoliopsida > Solanales > Solanaceae > Przewalskia > Przewalskia tangutica. Next base: position 69,246,434 of record CM056726.1, read on the forward strand.
TCCTTCAGCTCCCTCAACTCAGCAGGTGCCATCCTGTATGGCGGAATAGAAATAGGTCGAGTGTCTGGCAACGTATCAATACAAAACTCAATCTCCCTCTCAGGAGGGATACCCGGAAGATCGTCTGGGAACACATCTGGAAACTCCCTAACCACTGGCACTGACTGAAGAACTGGCACCTCAGCCTCTGTATCAAATACCCAAACCAGATGATAGATGTACCCTTTCTGTACCATCTTCCTGGCATTGAGGTAAGAAATAAACCTACCCCTCGGCGAAGTTGTGTTGCCCTTTCACTCGATAACTGGCTCGCCAGGAAACTGGAACCGAACCAACCTGTCTCTACAGTCAACGTTGGCATAACAAGAAGCCAACCAGTCCATACCCATAATGACATCAAAATCTATCATCTCCAACTCTATCAAGTCTGCAAGGGTCTGACGACTGTAAATAAACACCGGACAACCTCTATACACCCGCTCAGCTAACACCGAATCAACCACTGGCGTAGCTACCTCAAAAGGCTCTATCGACACCGGCTCTATCCCGATTCTACCCGCAATAAGAGGGGATACATAGGACAAGGTAGAACCTGGATCTATCAAAGCATATACGTCACAACATGAAATCAATAATGTACCTGTGACGACGTCAGGGGAAGCCTCCTGATCCTGGCGGCTGGCTAATGAATATATGCGGTTCTGTGGACCGCTAGAACTGGAACCACCACCACGACCTCTATGTTATACCCCGTATTTCCAGAGTATGTACGCGGGGACGTACGTAGAAAATTTTGAACTTTAAAGTTGGCTTGGACGATTTATTTTGTGCACAACACCCTATTAGAGTCGTTTTTCGACGAAACGTTTTACACAACTCCCGTAGGGTAAATTACGGCTATGCCATTTCTAATTTTTGCGGATTTTTCCGAGAGACGAAACATTTTGGACCAACGAGAGGGCGACACTTGGCACCCTCTAATTGGTGGGCTTTGGACGGCAATGTTGGACGATTGGGTGAGTAGGAGTAGGTAGGATATTTTGTGATATTTGTGTGGTAGATGGATAAGGTGTACTTGGGTGAATCCTAGCCCTACACTTGCATGACACTTGGATTGATCTTGGTCATTGGTTGGCCTTTGCTTGACCTATAAATACCCCTCCCCTTTGATGAACTTCTTCATCCAAAAATTGTGCTAAGTCTTGAAAATCCCTTCCCCCTCTTCTTGTGTGTTCTCGTCCTAGCCTCCTCCCCTGTGAGGCCCCTTGGCCAGAGTCCCTCCCCTTGGCCAGAGTACCCCCTCCTAGTGGGGTTGGTAGAAGTCTGACCACTTGTGGTGTTGTCTCGTATAAATACACCCCCCTCTTGGTAGAAATACTCTCCAAAGTATTGTTACTATACCCAAATTACCTTAGCCGTATACCTTGTAGTATTCCAAAGATACCTCTATACGTAGAGCCCGGAAATACTACCTTATGTCCTTTTGTCTCAAACCAAAACCCTAGGAAAAATCTTCACAGTTGGTTGAAGTATTTAAGAAGAAGTTGCGTAGAACTTCTAAAGGGTTGTTTGGAGCGGGTTGGAGCACCCGGAGTAGGAGCTAAGCGTTTCTCAGGATCGACTTTATAACTTGGATAATTTTGGGCTTATCGAGGTAAATAATCTTGTCCCTCTATTGTAATTGGAAATTACATACTGTAGTTGTATAAATGAATATAAGATTCATAGAAGAGATTTGAACTGTAATAGAAGGATATTCTGAGAAAAGATTTGAACTGAAATCACATCAGAAGAATAATCTACCGAGTAGTCTAGACTTTGATAGACTTGTATAACCTTTATAGGTTGAATGTTCTGTAGTAGAATGTGCTACTTGGAAGGTGGACAAGGCTAGCCGGGTTATAGCCGTGGAGCGTTTTGCTAATAGTCGATAATCGTCACGAGGTATGTGACTCTTTCTATCCTCTTGAGCATGATATTTTAAAGAATATATATATAGTACGGTGAGCGTCGTGTGTTAATCGAATAATAATTACGGCAATGTCTTGGACTTAAGCTTTGAATAATAATTACGGCAATGTCTTTCGACTTAAGCTGAATAATCTTGAAGTATTTCAAAGAATCTTGAATCATTTTTAACGTAAGAGTATCTTGGGTTTTAAAAGCTTAAGAGTTATACTAGCTTTATGGGAAGTTAGGTATAACGGTTTAAGAGAGATAAAAAGAATGATTTATGTTATACCCCGTATTTCCAGAGTATGTACGTGAGCGCGTACGTATTATAATTTGAGCCTTAAAGTTGGCTAGTTTCGAAATTTGTACACAACACCCGATTAGAGTCGTTTTTCGAAAGCGTTTCCACATTTCGTAGGAAAATTCCGGCTATGTCATTTATAATTTTTGCGGATTTTTCCGAGAGACGAAACATTTTGGACCAACGAGAGGGCGACACTTGTCACCCTCTAATTGGAAGGAGTGGACGGACGAAAGTGGGAAGGTTGGCACGTTTTTTGTGCATTATTTTTGGTCAAGGAGTTGGTAGGATATTTTGGGTAGATGGATAAGGTTGCACATGGCTTAATCTTGACCTTACACTTGCCTAACACTTGGATGGATCTTGGCCATTGGTTGGCCTTCACTTGACCTATAAATACCCTCTAGTTGAAGACTTTCTTCATCCAAAACTTGAGCAATCTAACTAAGTCTCAAAATACTCCCTCTCCTTTGAGCTTTCGTCCACCACCCCCTCCCCCGTTGAGCCCTTGGCGAGAGCCATCTCCTCCCCTTTGAGGTGTTTTCTTGCGTGGGGTACCCACTAGCCTAGTTGTCTCGTATAAATACCCCATTTTTGTGGTATAGAAATACTCTCCAAGTATTGTTATAATGCCCAAATACCTTGGCCCAAATACCTTGTAGTATTCCCAAGGTTACACTTTTACAAAAGCCCAGAAAATACTATTATACTTCCCTCAGTCACAAAAACGAAACCCTAAGTAAATCTTCACCCGTAGTTGAAGTCATAAGTAGAAGTTGGTTAGAACTTCTAAGGGTTGGTTGGCGGATTGGGCGCCGGAGTAGGAGCTAAACGTTGTTCAGATCGACATATAAACTCGGATAATTTTGGGCTTATCGAGGTAAACATTCTTGACCTTACATTTGTAATTGGAAATTACATGTTGTAGGAGTATATAGTTAAGTATACTATATATAGAACTGAACATAGTTGTGCGGCAATGTCTTTTGACTTAAGCCTGAATAATACTTACGGCAATGTCTTGCGACTTAAGCCTGAATTTAAAGAAGAGAACTGAACTGTAATTACATAGGACTGTATTACAGTAGACTTGTGTAACATTACTGTGTAGTAGAATTGTACGTCGGTTAGGCGTGTTAACCCCTGGTTGGCTTGGTAGCCGGCCTCGATAGAGGAGGAGATTTACGCTGTTATGCGGGGAGAGTCTTTGCCGAATTTTTACGTAGAATATTCTACGGGATCTAAAGATATTAATAGGCGCTTTGTGGCCTCTATAGGTTGTAGTACTACGTGTGGAGTGATCTGCTTGGTAGAGTGTAGCCGACGGTTTGAGGTACTTGGGCGTTTTGCTATTAGTCGATAATCGTCGCGAGGTATGTGAACCTCTTCTATTTGTTCTAGCATGATATGTGTATAACTATGTAGTACGGTGAGCGTCACATATGTTTAATGTATTTGATTGGTTTGAAACATAAAGTGTTATAACGGCTTTATGGGAAGTTGGTTATATGACTTTATGTAGGTAAGAAAGTACTTGTGGTTTTAAGAGGTAATCGATTTGAACTATAAGCTGGTGGCTATGTGATAATAAAGAACTTGAAGTATTTCAAAAGATTTTGAATCATTTTGAGAGAAGAAGTAATACTTGGTTTTGGAAACTTAAGAGTTATACTAGCTTTATGGGAAGTTAGGTATAACGGCTTAAAATGTTTCTTGATTTGAAATCGAATGTATCGACAAACCAACTGCGGCGTTAATAAAAGGAAATGTTTTGGACAGATTTAGTATTATTAAAACCGGAGAAACTTCCATCTGCATAGAAGCTAAGATGAGACAAAATGACATTTCCTAGATCATGTTGCTTAATAAGATTGATTATAAACAAGAATAACCTACTCACTTATAAGACATAGGTTTCTCAAAAGCGTTTAAAGGAGAATTATGTTTTAAAGGATTTAAAACTATGAACTACGAAACCTTTTTCTAAAATGAGAAACTTGAGCATTGAAATTAGGCAAACTTGAGCGTTTGGAAAATAAGGTTGTTACTTGATTTTACAAAGGAAAGCATTTTGGTTTACTTAACAATGTTAGTCACTCAAATTTTATACTACGTATCGGGTGACCTTTGTAAAAGAAATGGATCTTAAAGGGAATTTAACGGACGTAGTACTTTAAGGTTAAAATCGGACTTTGACATAAAATGAAAGTACCTTGAGTCGTGTGTAACTTGCTTATGCTTGTTGTTATGAAACTTGACCATGTTACGTGTGATAGCCTTGTTGTGCAAATCGTGTTCTACTCGACTCTGGGTCATCCGAATGTATTTCACTTGATTCTGGGTCATCCGAATGTATTTCACTTGATTACGGGTCTCATCCGAATGTATTTCACTTGATTACGGGTCATCCGAATGTATTTCACCGGGTCATCCGAATGTATTTCACTTGATTACCGGTTCATCCGAATGTATATCACTTGACTACCGGTTCATCCGGAATGTATTTCGACTCTGGGTTCATCCGGAATGTATTCCACACGTTTCTATATTGGGTCCATAAGATGGGCGAGACACGTTATACGTATCACATGATTTGTACCTAGATCGCAGCGGTGAGGAAGAAGTTCCACGGGCATGAGGATGACTTTGAGGCGTGAGTCACGACTTGACATGGCTTCTATGTTGTGATCGTAGTTTGGTTATCATACATGTCTCCGCTTTATATAGACTATTATGATTTCATTTCTGATATTTCTGATTTCACATACTTGGTACTGTTATCTTGACCTCCTTAGGCTGCGTTCATCTGCGAGTAAAAGGTACATCGGTTGTCGATCCGCTTTTAGGATCACCTTTCGGCGTATTGGAAGCTCGTTCCTTGGAGGCTTATCTTTTGGTATGTTACCACAGTGCAGAGATTCTTATACATTCGAGGTATGGCGGAGCCACTGTCCGTCATAATTTGTTGTAAAAATCTTAGAGGTGCATGCTTTGTTGTGGCGGGGTTTGTAAAAAGGATAAGCTCGGGTATTTATGTATATATGATGAAGGCAAGCTGTTTTGGTTGGCTGTTTATTTATCTTTTCTCTTAATTCATGTTCATGTTTTTATTTCCGCTGATTTTCTCGATGTTGTATCACTAGGGTGCCCGGTAGGCACGATCCACGGGCCGGTTGGTCGTGACAAAAGTGGTATCGAGCGATTAGTCCTCGGAAAGTGTCTGCACCGTGTCTAGTAGAGTCTTGATTATCGGTGTGTTGTGCCACATCTATAATCGGAGGTGCGAGACATTTAGGATTAGTTTCTATTCTTCTCATTACGAGATCGTGCCTTAGAGTAGTGTGATAAATTGGACCCCTCGACGTATTCCTTTCATTTACGATTATGCCTCGCGTAAAACCTGAGCCCAGATGGGCAAGCGATCGAGGAGCTGTTAGTGAATCTGAGAGAGTACGAGCGCGAGCGGTCGATGCTGAGACAGATGCCGACGGCGGGTTTCGCGGCGCCGCCCGGCCTGTGAGTTTAGAGCCGCGGCGGTGGGCTGCTGAGACTCTGATACTGAGCCTCCATCCCGGCTGGAGCCGATGAGATGGGGTACAAGGAGATGGCGATTCTTGGCGGTCGTGGCGAGATATGAGAGATAGGTGGATCGCGATTCAGCCCAGCGGCACCGTAGTTCACCCCGGCGAGCGGTTTGAGGCTACGGGACTTCTGAGTTGTAGCCTCCGGTGTTCTATGGATCGAGAGGCGAGGGCGACCTCGGGAGTTTATCCGACAGCTACAGGATCGTAGAGTGATCGAGCCTCGCAGCGGTCGGTGGTATTGGGTTCGCATCAGTGCGTGATCTGCGATTGGTAGTTTGATTCGTGGGAGCTGTCCCGGGGATAGCATGCACTTCCAGCTGTATGGGACGAGTTCTCAGAGGAATTTCTTGCACATTTCTTGCCTCCACAGATGAGGAGGGCTCGGGCCGACAGATTTTTGACATTGAGGCAGGACGGGCGGACGGTTAGAGAGTACAATGTAGTCGGGCCGAGGAGGTCAGCCCGTCTTGTCTTCTAGCAAAGACCGTGTACTCGGTAGGGGGTGATTATGCCAGAAAGGTTGTAAGGCTGCACGGGGTGCCTACCTTCACCTTATGGCTGACGGGAGTCAAATTCTGGTTGTTTCTTTTACGGAAGAGTTACGAGCAAGATTAGGAACTCAGGTAAGTCTCAGAATCGCATTCGCCCTCGGGCAGTGTTTGGATTTCAGGAATGGTTGTGGGGATTGTTGTCTCCTGTAGAGGGAATGTTTAAGCTACCATTTTCAGTTTCGGATGTCGCCTTAGGAAGCCTTGTTGGGGCGGAAGTATAAGTTGCCGAGCGATTGGTTCGATGTTGGCAAGGTTCAGATAGTTGGTTCAGGGTTGTTCAGTGATCGTGGATAGGGTGGTAAGAGTTCGAGCGTAAGAAGTGTACGACATCCTCGAGGATCATAAGCGGCCGGTACCATTTGTTGGGTCGTCGGAGCGGGGCTCGCGACAAAGTGACAAAAGTGGTATCACGGCGAGTAAGGAAGAACGAGCATGTATTACGAGCATAGGTGTGATCATTCGTTTGTAAGAGTAGGAGGCGAAGGAGCATCTTTTAGATCGCGGTAGGAATATTTTGTGATAGAGGTGATTCCTCGTGGACTTGGAGATAAGTATGCGCTTGTTGTGTTGTGACCAAAGTGTGGCATGGTTGTTTAAAGTAAGTATAGCGATGAGGACTATCTTGGCGCTGTTTGTTTGATACCTAGAAGGAACATTCGGGACGAATGTTTCTAAGGAGGAGAATGTTATACCCGTAGTTTCAAGGTATGTATGCGAGGGCGTGCGTGCGAGAATACGACATTAGGTGGAATGGAAGAAAGAGGTGATTTTTTCCACGGAAAAGTTTCCGGTTTTGTGAAGGAAAAAGATTCGTTAATGGGAATTGGATTCCCAGTTTGGTATTCGGACTTCTTGGAATTTTAGAGAATTATGGAATTTTATTTTGGAAATGGTCACGTGGGGCCACGGGAGAAAATTCTGATTTTGTAGGGCCCACTTTGTTTTCGAGATTTTGGCCATTGTGGATATTTTCGAAGATGAAATATTTTGGGCGAGTAGGAGGCGACACGTGTCACCCACCCTAGTTGGCTTGGACGAATTCCACTTTGTACACAACACCCGTTTAGAGTCGTTTTTAGAAGAAACGTTTTACACAACACGCGTAGGATAAATTACGGCGATGTGGGTTGTAATTTTTTGGGATTTTTACGAGAGACGCAACACGTTGGGCCAACCAGATGGCGCCACTTGTCACTCTCATTGATGGATGTCACCGTGATAGGGCCGATTGGGATGGCTTGTTTGTCTTGGAGTTGGTAGGATATTTTGTGTGCAAGTTGGCCAAGGACACTTGCCCAAATCCTCACCCTACACTTGCCTTGCACTTGGCATAATCTTGGCCATTGGTTGGCCATGTCTTGACCTATAAATACCCCCCCTTGTTGAAGAGTTATTTCATCCTAAATTGAGCAATCTATCTAAGTCTCAAACCCTCCCTCTCCCTCTTGTTGTTTCGTCCAAACACACCCTCCCTTTTGAAGCCCTGGCAGAGCAACCCCACTCTAAAGCTAGCCTAGAAACACTACCCCTCCCTTGGTAGAAAAGTTGCCTTCTAGTATCGTTATAATGCCGAATTACCTAGCCTAAATCCCTTAGTCCTTACTAGAAGTTGTGAAGAACTTCTAAGGTTTATTGGAGCTACCGGAGCGCACAACTTAGGAGCTAAACCTTGCTCAGGCGCGACTTTTATCTAGGATATTATTGGGCTTACCGAGGTAAATAACCTTATCCTCCTTTTGTAAATTAGAATATACTTACTGTAGAAGTATAGGAATAAGTATTGAATACTTAGAAGGATATTGCAGAATAGAATTGAACTGTTATCACGATGAAGGGTTTAAAAGATGAATAATAGAAGCATCTTGTTTTCCACGATAGACTTGAGTAGCTCACCGGGTAGGGAAGTGCTGCCCAACTGACCATAGAATAACGAACCCTCTGCTTAGAACTTTGTATGCGATCTGATGCGGGCGTTGATAGGCGTGTTGGTATTATAGGTCGATACTCTGCGCGCGACATATTCAACTTGGCAAGTGGTCCCCGCCGAGAAGGTATGTGATTCTTCCTAAAGCATGATATTTTACAATATATATAGTACGGTAGACGTACATGTGTTAACTGAATAATAACTACGGCAATGTCTTTGACTTAAGCCTGAATAATACTTACGGCAATGCCTCACGGCTTAAGCCTGAATAACAACTGCGTGATGCCTCACGGCTTAAGCCTGAATAATAAAGAACTGAAAACATTTCAAAAGGAATGATGTTTTACCAATCAGAATAAATGTCGAACAAATCACAGCAGCGCTAATAAAGAGAATTATTTTGACTAATAAGGTATTATTAAAACTAGTAGAAACTTCCATCTGCATAGGAGCTAAGATGAGACAAAATGATATTGCATTTACTAGATCATGGCTGCTGTAATAAGATTGTTACGAATAATAATAACCTACTCACACTTAGGGTATATGTTTCTCAAATTGTTTTAAAGGATTAAAACTATGAACTACAAACCCTTTCGAAAATGAGAAACTTGAGAAATTGAAATTAGGCAAACTTGAACGTTAGGAAAAGAATGTTGTTACTTGATTTTACAAGGAGAAGTGTTTTAATGTACTTCAAAAGATAATTACTCTATTTTTATACTACGGTTATTGTGTGACTTTTGTAAAAGAAACGGATCTTTTAAAAAGAGTAATACATGAAGTACTTTGGGGCTAACAACCCGAACTTGTTAACATAATGTAGAAAGTACCTTGTGTGAATAACTTGATTGTATTGATTTGTGATAGTCTTGTAATATTTTCTTGTTATGGATAAGTAAACATGTTAGGATGCTACGTGAGTTAGTATCTTGTGATATTTGTGTAAAGAGGTTTTTCCTTGTTGTGCTTATGTTGTTTAGCAATAATCGGTTATGTTGATATTATATCATTCATAACTCAGGGGTTAAGCTGCCTCCGTGCGGGTAGACTCAGCGGGTCGATGGACCTATGATTCGAGAATACCTTATGCGGTCTGCATGTGGCCTATCTTGGGCTGCGGGAGTTCGAGTTAGTATCACGGCCCTTGTGGTCATGCGGTTCTTGTAGCCATGCGGACGACGAGTCTAGGGCTGCCGGGAGTAGCTACCCTCGATGCGGGGTTATACCTCATGCGGGCCTATCTGTTTGGCCTATGCGGGTGCGGGAAGTTCCGGGACTAGATGCGCACATTAGATCTGCGGGCGAGTGGCGGCTTTGATCATGTGACGGTGCAGACAGATCTCATGATAATCTGATTTATGACCTTGTTGATGCATGGGTTTTAGTAGTCGGCTCGCCTTGTACTTACCCCGTCGGTTCTATTGTGATGACTTTGAGGGCATGAGTCCACGACTTGACATGGCCTTATTTATTGTGAATCGTAGTTTTGGCTTATCATACATGTCTCCCGCCTTATATAGACTACTATGATTTCATTTACGATATTTTGATTTCACATACTTGGTACTGTTATCGACCTCCTTGGGCTGCGTTCATCTGCGGTAAAGGTACTCCTACGTTAATCCTCGTTCTTAGGATCACCGCTTGGCGTTGGAAAGCTCCGTTTCTCGGAAGCTTAGCATTTTGGTATGGTCCTGTCGTTGTAGATATTCGTATTCAGGTATGGCGGGGCCTGTCCCGCCATTGTTGTTTTAAACTCTTAGAGTGCATAGACTGTTGTAAGGTTGGGATATAGCTTTGCGTTTTGGGTTATTTATATACATTATGCGAAAGGCAACCTTTTCCCAGCGTGTCTTATTTATCTTGTTTCATATCTTGGTTGTTTTATATTCCATTGGTTTTTCTACGATGTATGACTACTTGGGTGCGGGTAAGGCACGATCCACGAACCGAACGGTCGTGACGAATAAGCCTTATATGTGAGTAGGATATTCTTGTTTATAACAATCTTATTACAAAGCCATGATCTAGGAAATATCATTTTGTCTCATCTTAGCTTCTATGCGGATGGAAGTTTCTCTTGGTTTTAATAATGCTTAATTATTCAAAACATTTCCTTTTATTAATGACTGCGATGGTTTGTCGGTACACATTCGATTTCAAATCGATAAAACATTCTTAAGCCGTTATACCTAACTTCCCATAAAGCTAGTATAACTCTTAAGTTTTCAAAAACCAAGTATTACGCTTCTTTCAAAATGATTCAAAATCTTTTGAAATACTTGATTCTTTATTATCACATAACAAGCCAGTTATAGTTCAAATCAGTTACCTTTTAAAAACCACAAGTATTTTCTTCCTACATAAAGCTGTTATAACCAACTTTCCATAAAGCCGTTATATCACTTTATGTTTTAAACCAATCAAATACATTTAGCACGTATGCGTCTCCGTACTACATAGTTCACACATATCATGCTAGAAGAGATAGGAAGAGGTTCACATACCTCGCGGCAGTATCGACTAATAGCAAAACGCTCCAAGTACTTCCAAACGTCGGCTACTCCTTAAGCCAAGTAGATCGCGCCACACGTAGTACTTCAACCTATAAGGCCACAAGGCGCTTATTAACATTTAGATCTTATCGTAGAACATTCTACAGAAAATTCGGCACCTCCCCACATGGCAGCGTAAATCTCCTCCTCTATCGAGGCGGCTACCAAGCCAACCGGTGGGCTTGGCGTCTAACCGGGCGTGTGCGATTCTACTACAGCAAAGCTACACAAGTCTCATGTCTGATCTATGTAATTACGATTCGATTACTCTTCTTTCGAAAAGGTTTCTTATTATTCAGGCTTAAGTCAAAAGACATTGCCGATAACTACGTTCAGTACTATATATAGTATACTTCAACTATATAGTCTAACAATCATGTAATTTCCAATTACAATAGAGGGACAAGATATTTACCTCGATAAGCCCATAAGTATCCAAGTTATAATGTCGATCCTGAGCAAGGTTTAGCTCCTATTCCGCGCTCCAAACAACCCAGAAGTTCTAACCAACTTCTACTTAAATACTTCAACCAACTATGAAGATTTCCTTAGGGTTTCGGTTTGAGACAAAAAAGACAAAAGGTAGTATTTCCGGGCTCTACGTATAGAGGTAACTTTTGGAATACAACAAGGTAAAGGCTAAGGTATTTTGGGCATTATAACAATACTTGGAGAGTATTTCTACCAAGAGGGGGGGTGTATTATACGAAACAACTAGGCTAGGGGGGGTACCCCATGGCAAGACACCACAAAGGGGGAGGGGAACCCCTCGGCCAAAGGCCACGAAAAAGGGGAGAGAGGAAGCTCTGGAAATGAGAAGGGAGGAGAGGGTTTCAAGACTTGGAAGTTTTTGGATGAATGAAGTCTTCAAGCCTAGGGGGGTATTTATAGCAAAACCCAAGGCCAACCAATGGCCAAGATCAAGCCATGTGCAAGGCAAGTGTAAGGCCTAGATCAAGCCAAGTGCACCTAACCTACTCCACCAAACATGGCACAAAACAAGCCACAAAACAAGGCCCAAAATAAGGGACCAATCGGCGAGCCAACCACCCTTGACCGCCTCTAAACCGTCGATGAGGGTGACAAGTGTCACCCTCCGTTAACCAAAATATTTCGTCTCTCGGAAAAATCCGCAAAAAATATAAATGACATAGCCGGAATTTTCCCTACGAAAGCTGTGGAAACGTTTCGTCGAAAAACGACTCTAATCGGGTGTTGTGCACAAAGTAAAAATCGGCCAAGCCTACTTAAGCTTCAAAAAATTTCTACGTACGTCCTTACGTACATACACTGGAAATACGGGGTATAACACCACAAACCCGGGGAATGACCCCGAAACGACTGATATAACAATAGCACAAAACCGGCTATTTCCAGCACACATAGGCAAATCCTTAATTACAAGCCAAAGTCCTTACCAAGGCACACTTAGAATAATTCTCTTTAACAAGCCAAAGTACTTATCAAGGCACACTTAGACAAATTCTCAAGTTATCAAGCCAAAGTACTGATCAAGGCATACATAGAATCATTCTCTTTTAACAAGTCAAAGTACTTATCAAGGCACACTTAGACAAATTCTCAATTTATCAAGCCAAAGTACTAATCAAGGCATACATAGAATAATTCTCTTTTAACAAGTCAAAGTACTTATCAAGGCACACTTAGACAAATTCTCAATTTATCAAGCCAAAGTACTAATCAAGGCATACATAGAATAATTCTCTTTTAACAAGTCAAAGTACTACATACGTACATTCTTTTATAAAAGACTCCTTTCTATGTAAAGCCCCGAATACTAACACCGTAGTATCAAGGCGTGTCTATTTTTCAAAGTAAGTTACTACACTTTTAGAAAACTCATTTCAAAGCTTGAAATCAAGTAACTCCAAATTTTCACAATCTAGGCAACTTATGCCGATTAATCAAAATAGACAAATTTCTAAACCGTCCATAAAGCCGTTATAACCAACTTCCCATAAAGCCGTTATAACCTTTTATGGTTTTAGACATATCCCTTCCTTCAATAGCCAAGAGACTTATAATATTAAAACCAAGTATCACATACTTACAAATCAAGTTCTTAACTTTCAAAATACTTCAAGTCTCTTAATAGTTAGAAAACAAGTTTTCTTCTACTTTTTAAACCTCAAGTAACTTCACCCTTAACACAAGTTACTTCTCTTAAATCATGTCATTTCTCCTCTTTTAAATCAAATAAGTAAATCACTCCTTTGACTCCCCTAAAGTCATTATAATGACCTTTAGGATTTTTTGGAACTAAGGCACTAGCCAAAGATTTGGAAACCACTTCCTTTTCAAGTCTCTATGTACTTTAAGAAAAATACCTTCACTTTTAAGAATCCAAACTTCACTAAGGAAATGGATTATACAACTTACAATTTAAACATCAAAGTACACTCAAGGAAGTACATAGAACAAATTCTATTTTAGGCAATCCAAATACAAGCAAGGAATGGATCATTCAAGGAGTAGAACTTACTTTCTTTATTCTAAGGAATCATGCTAGAAGAGGAGATAGTTCGCATACCTTTTCGGCTAAATCCTCAAGCTAAGCCGAATACGCCGTACGTAGAAGTGTCAACCTAAAATGGTCACAACAAGACTATCAACTTCTAGTCTCTATGTAGAATAATACTAAGTATTTAGTCTCTAATTCTACGGAAAATCGGCAAGACTTCCTTTGTTTCTACTCACTTTGCCACCTTTTTCAAGGCCGAATACAATAACCAACAAGCCACATTTAAGGCTCCAACAAAAACCAAACAAAGGGGATTACACGCCTTACAATACGTGTAAAATTCCGCCCCACAATTCATACGAAATAGTCTAAGGCACACTAGCCAATTCTCGGCCAACTTACATAGCAACACTAAGTTTTTTCCAATCCTTTTCCAATTCCAAGTTCTAAGGTCTAACATGTTATATAGTCTAAACAACTTCAACAACTACAATTTCCTTCTTTATACAACATGCGACGCTTAGACTAATAATCGACTTGAATTGTAATATTTAAGCTAAACATGCTAGTTTTCGGATTAGGGTTCCAATAGCCAATAAACATATCAAACTTCATACTATATAACACATGCTTGCTAAAATCCATAGCTATAACAATAAGTAAGCCTTAACTATTAAAACGACAAAATTTATACCTTTCAAAGCCCTTAACCCTTAAAATTTCCAAGATTCGAAGTCGCGCCTTAGCAATTCTTAGCTCCTTTCCTTAAGTTCCAATCCACTCCAAGCACTCCTTAGAAGCCTATGAAGAACCCATCTTCAAGTTCCAACTTCAAAGTTGAAGAACTCCCTTAGTTTCCGCCTTGCGACTAACGTGAAAATACGTTTTTTCTGAAATCTTTCTATTGAGATATCCTTACAACACTCTTAGGAACCTTGGGTTTAAGTCTTGCGGCTAATGGATCAAAACTACAAAATTTGTCTCTTAAAAAAACCCTTTGGCCGAGAGCTCTTAGTGGAGTCTTCAAAGTTTTTCAAATAATTCTAAGTGTAAATGAGCTAGTCTTGCACAAGTATATACTAATAACATAATGGAGGGCTTGGATAAAAACACTTGTGAGGCTAAGATGAAAATCACATGGATCAAGCTTATGTGGCAAGTTGACAAGTCAACAATGTCAAGCTTAGCAAGACTTATCTTCCACCATGGTAAATGACCATTTTACCCTTGGAATAATTCGACCAAGACCATGTGGGGGTGCCACGTGTCGCCCTCTCATTCGTCCATAAAATTCCGTAACCCTCGTGGGCCCCACAAAACGTAAAATTCCTCGGGTGGGCCCCACGTGACCAAATCCGTAAAAATAAATTTCCATAATATTAACAAGTTCCATACTCTTCAAATAATGCATTTTGAGAATCCAATTCTCAATAACGAACATTTTTCCTTTCCGACGTCCGGAAGGTTTTCCGTCGGAAAAACAATTCTTCCTTTCGTACTAATTTCCAAGTCTTGTTTCCTTACGTACATTCTCTTATACATGTCCTGGACTTACGGGGTGTAACACGGTCTATGTGGCCATGCGGACTGCGAGTCCAGGAAGTTGCCGGGGAGTAGCTACCCTCGATGCGGGGAATACCTCATGCGGGCCATTGGAGTGGCCTATGCGGAGCTGCGGGAAGTTCGGGACTGAAGCGCGCACATTAGATCTGCGGCGAGTGGCGATTTCGATCATGTGGCGGTCTAGACAGATCTCATGATCTGATTTATGACCTTGTTGGTACTGTGGGTTTTAGTAGTCGGCTATGCCTTCGTACTTACCCCGTACGGTTTTATTATGACACAGGTGGGACCTGGTGTTCATGTGTATTCCTTAGTGCTTTTATATCATAGACTGCCGGCAGTGAGGAAGGTATTCCACGGGCATGATTGATGTTGTGGGCGTGAGACCCATAGTTGTATTTGAGTGATGACTTGAGGGCGTGAGTCCCTGACTTGATATGACTGCTTATTTATTGTGAACTGTAGTTTGGTTATCATATATGTCTCCTGCTTTATATAGACTACTATGATTTCATTTACAGTATTTTTCAGTTTCACATACTTGGTACCTGTTGTATTGACCTCGCCCGAAGTGCGTTCATCTGCGGTAGAGGTACACCAGTGTTGATCCTCGCTCTTAGGATCACAGTTCAGCGTTTTTGGGAAGCTCCGTTTCTCCGGAGGCTTATCAGTGGTATAGTCCTCTGTCGTTGTAGGTACTTATATTCAGGGGTATGGCGGGGCCCTGTCCCGCCATTGTTGTCATATCATTCTTAGAGGTCTGTAGTACTGTTGTGGGCAGAGTTTGTAATAGGGATGTAACTGTTCTGATTCAAGTTATATATATATGCCGTAAGGAAAGTTTTCTCAGATAAACTGTTTTACACTTCATATTATTTCATGTCATGTTTTATATTCCGCTGATTACTCTGATATATGTCTACTTGGGTGCCCGGGGTAAGGCACCAGTCACGGGCCCGGGTTCGGGTCGTGACATTTTATTTGAAAGAGAATCATTTTAAAGGAGTAGAGGCACGTAGTACGTTGGGTTAAATTCCCGGATTTTATAATGATATGTTAGTGCCTTAAGTAAACAAAAATGAGAGTGTATATGAACAAGCTAATAAAAAGTTAGGGGATTTCTTAACTTGCTTATGTAATGTATGATAAGCCGGTGGTGCTTATGTTATGTATGGTAAGCCGGTGGTGCTTATGTTATGTATGATAAGTCGGTAGTGCTTATGTTATGTATGATAAGTCGGTAGAGCTTATGTTATGTATGATGGTCGGTTGAGTTAGGGTAAGAGTATAAATGAGGGGTAAACCCCCAAGATGTTATACCACCTTCTCCAGGGTAAGAGTATAAATGAGGGGTAAACCCCCAAGACGTTATACCACCTTCTTCAGGGTAAGAGTATAAATGAGGGGTAAACCCCCAAGACGTTATACCACATGTTCCGTGGATTTGCTACCCATGATGCGAGGAATACCTCATGCGAGTCCTTATGGGCTTATGCGGGTGAAATAGTCCCATGCGGGCGGGTACAGCCTATGCGAGGAATACCTCATGCGGGTCCACAGGACCTATGCGGGTGAAATAGTCCCAGGAGTAGGATTTCTTATCGATACTACGGGCGAGGGACCCTGTTTTGATCATGAGCCTCCTATTTTTATGCAGTATACCTTTATGGGAAGACTTATGTGATTTTATCGCGTCCCAGATTGGGCCGGGCAATATATACCTTTATGGGCAGACTTATGTGACTCTATCGCGTCACAGATTGGGCCGACAGTATAGGTGTTCCTCCATAAAGGGACGGATTAGGTTATGCAAGATACGTAAGTTATATGTTTATGAACTTGATGAGTTTTCTCAAGTATGTACGTAAGAATTTGACTATATTCTTATGGAAAAATGGGAAAAGATAATAAGGTACGATTAAGTTCACGAGATGGAAATGACACGGTAGGATCTGGTATTTACCCTTTCTTTATACTTGCCCCTGTCATTCTTTTATGCGATTATGATTTGTTCTTGTACCTTATTTTCCGTTCCATATTCGGTATTTTGTTATGCGACCCCGCCGGGGCTGCGTTCATGTCCGCGAGTTTAGGTACCTGATTGTGGATCCGCGAGCTTAGGATCTGGTTCAAGATTTGAGATGGCTCAATGTTCGGAGCTTGTCGTCATGGTTATGTATATTGAAGTGCGGCGGAGCCTTGTCCGTCATAGCATTAGTCCAAATCTTAAAGTGCGTATTCATCTATGAAATTTGGGTAGCTAGAGTTGTTTTTACATTGTTAAACAGTGTAGACCCTTTCGGGTAATTTTTATGTTATGGCAGCCTTATCGGCTTGGCTTTAGTTTTTTTTTAAAAAAGTGTGTTATTTATCTTCTGCACTTTATTATGTTGTATGAATATAAGGGTGCCCAGGTAGGGCACCAGTCGTGGCCCGGGGTCGGGTCGTGACACCCAATCATGCAGTAATCATATGACGGTCTAGCCCCATCACATAACGATGAACTCTGTCGCCGTATCATTTCTGATGGTGTGCGCGTACGGCCAAGAGTCAAACTCCAGGCTGTACTCCCTGATAGTCCTCTCATTCTGCCTCAAGGTCAAGAATCTACCTACGCGTGCTCTCCTCATCTCAGGGGGCAAAAAGTGATCCATGAAGGCCTCTGTAAACTCCTCCCAAACAGCTGGAAGAGCATCCTCACCTCTCGACATCTCCCATGACTCAAACCAGTTCAACGTAATATCGCGTAACCGGTAAGATGCTAGCATAACTGACTCTGTCTCCGAATCCCTAAGAACCTGCATAGTCCGCTGTAACTGCCGAATGAACTCCTGCGGATCCTCCTCAGACCTCGAACCGTAAAACTCGGGTGGATGACAATGCATAAAATACCGAATCCGCAAACTATCGGCTCTAGGGTTAGTCACCTGCTCCTGTCGGCGCTGCCCTGCTACTATGCTGGTCAATAACCAGATCTGCTCCCCGTAGTCTCTATACTCAGCTCCTGGCTGTGGGACTGGAGGCTCAGGTACCGGAACCTCTGGAGCTACTACCGCTCTCGGTTCCTCTAATACTGCCGGCGTGGCTGAACTCGCCGACCACTCTTATCTCGGGCATAGTGCGTGCACGAGTCCGAGTAACCCTCGAGTACCGCTAGCGACTCTCTGCTGCCTTGCCCTCTGGGCCACGGTGCCTTCGTGGAGGCATAAGCATTTCATAAGGATAGGTCATGAGGATTCAACCTAATAAGACGACTCTCTTGCGATCTCGGAGAGAAGAATGGAAACCAATCCTAAATGTCCTGCGACCTCACGATTATAGATGTGGTGCCTGACACACCGATAATCAAGACTCTACTGACACATCGTAGACACTTTCCGAGGACTAAGCGCTCGATACCATTTTTGTCACGACCCGACCCCGGGGCCGCGACTGGTGCCCTACCTGGGCACCCCGTTCAGGTATACATCAGAGAATAGCGGCGGAACATACACAACATATAACATGTTTAGACAATAAACATCACAGGCTAGCAGATAATGCCGCCTTCCATAAAATATGCATAATCAAAAGCAAAACTGTACAACTCAGTTCTTACAGCCCCAAACCACAACATGTGACTACAGACCTCTAGGAATAACAACTGTGGCGGGACAGGGCCCCGCCATACCCCTGAATGTACATAAATCTACAACATCAGGGAACGAGTGTACCAACAAGAAAAGCCTCCGGAGAAATGGAGCTTCTGACGCGTGATAAGTGTTCGTAAGAATGAGGATCCACCCCCTGCTTACCCCTACCTGCGGCATGAACGCGGCCCAGGAAGAATTCGATGCTGATATGTACTAAGTATGTAAAGCGGAAAATCGTAATTACATCATAAGTTTAAAACAAAGTCGGAGACATGTATGATAATCAAATTACAGTACACTGTGCCTTACTAACAATGAGAGTAAATAAGAGTATACTTACAACATAAAAATAGGAAGCTCACGATCAGCGGGACCGCGCGCATGATCATTAAGCAATCCTACTCCTGGGACTATTTCACCCGCATAGGTCGTGTGGACCCGCATGAGGTATTCCTCGCATAGGCTGTATCCGCCCGCATAGGTCGTGTAGACCCGCATGAGGTATTCCTCGCATAGGCGGTATCCGCCCGCATGAGACTATTTCACCCGCATAAGCCCTTACGGACTCGCATGAGGTATTCCTCGCATCGTGGGTAACAAATCCACGGAATATGCAAATGCCACAAACCCGGGGAATGACCCCGTAATGAATAATATACCACTAGCACAAACCGGCTATCATACATAACATAAACACTACTGGCTTATCATACAATATATAAGCAAGTTAAGAAATCCCCTAACTTCTTATTATTCTTGTTCATAAACACTCTCATTTTAGTTTACTTAAGGCACTAACATGTCTTTTATAAAAATCCGGGAATTTAACCCAAAGTACTACATACTTCCACTCTTTTAAAAAATGACTCTTTTTCATATAAAACTTCCAAGATACTAATAACCGTAGTATCAAGTCAAAATTACTTTTCAAGACAAGTCACAATACCTTTAGAAATAAAGTTAGGCTTCTAAATCAAGTGACTTCTTTTCTTATAAAACCTTAGGCAATTGATGCCTTAAAATCAAGTTGCCTTTCATTAAATCAAGTCATTTATCCTCATTTATCTTTCCATAAAGCTAATATAACCAACTTCCCATAAAGTCGTTATATTAACTTTATACCTTAGCCAATTACAATTTCCTATCCAAGGGACTTATACGTTTAAAACGAAACAAGTATCATATACTTTAAAACTCTTCAAGTCCCTTTACTTTAAAAACATAAGACATCCTTAATACCTTTTAAAGAAGTGAGTTAATCTCCTAACTCACCCAACTTGGCTATTCATAAAACTAGTAAAGGATATCAAGGTCTTGTACGTCTATCGTACTATATACGTGCAACTATTCATGCTCAAAAGATAGGAAAGTTCTACATACCTCTTCGGGCCAATCCACTTGCTAAGTACAATATCCCTCCCGTAGTATGTCAACCTATAATGTCCACAATACGTCTACTAACGTCTTCAAACGTAGAATATTATAAGTGCAAAGTCACTAAATTCTACGGAAAATCGGACAGAACCTCCTTTGTTTCTACATACTTTGCCACCTTTTTCAAGGCCGAATCAATAATCAAACACGCCACATTTAAGGCCCAACAATGCAATTAACAATAGGGGATTACACGCCTACTTAGACGTGTAAAATTCCGCCCCACAATTGATATCAAACTAATACAACTACAAGTGTAAATCCGGCAACTTGGAATACAACAATACCAATTCTTATCCAATTTCCTTTTCAATCCAAATTGTTAGCATAACATGATATCAAGTCGCAATCGATTATAACTACTATAATCTTCAAGTAAGTAACATGCGACGATTCTAATTAACGACCAATTTGTAATCCAATTTCAAATGGCTTATATGACATTTCGGATTTTAGGCTACAACCATCCATAATACTTATAAAACTTCAACACATATACTTCATGCTAGCAAACAAGTAAGGCTGACAACAATATATAGTCTTGTAACACTTAAGAGACAAGATTATTACCTCAACGATTCTTAGTCCAACTTCAAATCTGAAGTCGCTCCTTAGAAACTTAGAGCCTCTTCTTGACACTTTAATCCGCTACTTGAGACCCTTAGAATAACAAAAACAACTTTCCTTCAATCTTCCAAACAAAACCTAGAAAAGCAACTAGGTTTTCATCTTGCGACTAATACGAAAACTATCTTTTTCCGGGATTTTTCTATTGAGATACCCTTACAATACCCTCATGAACCTTGGTTTAAAGTGTGGAGCTAAATGGACAACAAACAAATTTTTTTCTTGTTGGGAGCTTGCAAACCCGAGAGCACCCTAATGTGTTCTTCAAATATTTCTTGACATTTAGCTAAGTGTTGAGCTTGTATTGCTACTAGTACTACTATATAGTTCAATGGAGGGTCAAGATGTGCACAAATGTGTGGCTTGGATGAAGTTCCTTCAAATATCAAGACTTGTGGTCCCATTGACTAAGTCAACATTGTCAAGCTCTTCAAGTTGCAAGACTTAGTCATCCTAACAAAGGTCAAATGACCCTTTTGGCCATGCCTAATTTGTTACACCCCGTAAATTCAAGGAGTTAGATAAGAACATACCAAGGAATTTAAGATGTAAAAAGTTGATAGATAAGTTGACAACATGTGTTGGACGGATTTTGAGTTTGCCTTGGAGTGTTGTACCCCAGTTGTTAAGATTTTCGAGGTGTTTAAAAGGCCTAATGTGTAGTCCGTTAAATCTAGATCCCAACGCAACAAACCGTTCGTCGTTTGGACATCGGAGTCAAAAGTTATGGAAGTTTCAAGTTTGGTGCGCGGCGGCAGCGATTTTGATTCGGGTACAGCGCGCGGCTGAATCGAGGCAGCGGCGCCGTTTGTTCTGGGGTCCGCGGGGTTGCAGCGCGCGGCCGAATGCGAGGCATGGCGCCGGATTCTGGAACATTTTCTGGAAGTGGAGCGCGCGGCTGGCGGGTTTTTCGCGATAAAAGGTGAAATCGGAGATATTTTGTTAAAAACCTAAGGGAGGGTGACAAGTGTCCTCCCATCCCTTTACCATATTAGGGCCTATTTTAGGGCCAAGTCTTGGAAGACTTGACCATTTCATTTCAAAACCCTTCCATGGAAAACCCTCTCTCCCTTCTCTCTAGTTTTTGGAAGAAAACCTAGCTTTAGAGAGAGATTGTTGGAGCGGCAAGAAGAAAAAGTGTGGGTAAACTTGTGGGTATTTGGTGGGCGATTTTGACGGAAGAGGAGGAAGAAAAAGGGGCTTTGTGGGCTATTCCTTAAGGTAAGAGTTTCCCTTTCTCTTGGTTATGAGCCTAAGGCATTTTATTTTAGTAGTATAGATGTGAGCTGAAATTTGTTTTATTTTAGTAGTTTAGAGTTGAGCCTAAAGGCTGTTATATTGTAGTAGTATAGAGTTGAGCACAGAAATTTGTTTTATATTGTATAGATTTGGATCTGTTGTCTTGTTAAAAACTGAAATGGGCATGTTAGCCTTAAGATTGTAACTTCAATTGGTTTTCTAATTGGGACGTCGCATGTTGTAAAGGGAGATTGTAATTGTTAAAGATGTCTAGGGCTAGATATCATGTTAGGACTAAGAACTTGGATTGGAAAGAATTGAAAGGGATTAAGAATTGGTTTATGGTTGGCCAAGTATGGCATGGAAAGTATTGGGTTATTTTGTATTATTGTGGGGCGTTTGTATTGAATTCGACCTTCAAAGAGGTGGCAAGTTAGTAGAAACAAAGGAAGTGCCGTCCAAATTGTCGTAGGATTTAGGGACTTTGCACTTAGTTTATTCTACGTTCGAAGCTAGAGATTGATAGACGTTTTATGACCCTTATAGGATTGAAGTACTACGTGTAGCATATTCTACTTAAGGGCGATAATACGGTGGAGCATTTTGCTTATTGTCGACAATCGTCGAGGTATGTGATTCTTCCTATCCTCTTGACATGACTATTTGTGAAATATATAGTGCGGTGAGGCCTTGCGTGTGTTAAAGGAATTAAATTTCCCTTTTGTGCCTTGACTTGATATGAAGTGTAAGGGTCTTGATTGTTTGAAGAAAAGAGTAGGAAAATCTTATTCGTTAGTAATAAGTGCTTGGTTGTTAAAGAATAAGCCCTCTTGATCTCATAAGGGCCTATAGTGTAATTGGTTGGGTTAAAACATAAAGTGTTATAACGGCTTGATGGGAAGTTGGTTATAACCACTTTATGTAAGTAAAAGAATGTTTTGTTGATTTCAAAGGACAAGTGATTTGACCTAAATGGTGTCAAAAAGTGTGAAACCTCATTCGTGAGAAATGAGTCCTTGGTTTTTAAAAAGGAATAATGTTACCCAAATTTCGGAAATGGGAAGAAGAATCGAACAAGCCAATGCAGCGTTAATAAAGGAAATAGTAATGACATTCAATCATGTTAAAACCAGTAGAAACCTCCATCTGCATAGAAGCTAAGATAAGACAAAATTGTATTACATTTCCTAGATCATGGCTGCTCTAATAAGAACTATTGAAATCAAGTTTTGATCTTCTTAAAAATTTCAAAGTAAGGAATTCGATTTCTAAAAGAAAAGAGACCTAAGAGTTGGAAGTGTTTTGCTTTAAAAGAAAGGCATGGTTTTGTCTTGTATTGTTTTAAAACATAAAGTGTTATAATAGCTTTATGGGGAGTTAATTATAACGACTTTAAGAATATAAAGGAAGGGATTCATTATTAGGTTTAAAATGGTAACTTGATTTTTGAAAAAAGGGAAGTAACTCGTTTTCAAATATTGAACTCCTTGTGATGAAAAACATAAGTGACTTGTTTATAAAAGGTAGGAGTACCTTGATCCTAAAGGGGTTAAGTACTTGGGTTTTAAATAGTACCTTGAGTTGTGTGTACTAGCCTATGCTTGTTGTGGTAGCCTTTGTTGTGCAAGTGTTTGGTTGTGTGCTCTGGAGTCTCTCGATGGAGGGCCGACTATTTGGTTGATTGATGGACATCTTGTGGCGTTGGGTAGCCACGGGTATGCTTCTCATGTCGATCCTCTTGGACATCTTGACACGTTGGGTAGCCCACGGGTATGCTTCCATTAAGTGTTATCCGGTTGGTTATTTGGACATCTTGACACGTTGGGTAGCCGGGTATGCTTCCTGATGAGTATCTTCTTGTTATTTCCTTTGGGCATACTGACACGTTGGATGGTCCACGGGTATGGGCCCACTAGGATGGTTCCATGGCCATGCTTATACCGAGGTGAGATGCCGGGGCATGCGGCCATTGTGCGGGTTAAACTCCCGGGTTGTATTTGAGTGATGACTTTACGGGCGTGAGTCCCTGATTTGACGTGACTGTTATGTGTTGTGTATTGTAGTTTGGTTATCATACATGTCTCACCTTTATATAGACTATTATGATTTCATTTCTGATATTTCTGATTTCACATACTTGGTACTGTTATCTTGACCTCCTTGAGGCTGCGTTCATCTGCATGAGTTGAGGTACATAGCTTGATCCACTCTCTTAGGATCGCTGTTCGGTTCTCGGAAAGCTCCATATCTCGGAAGCTTGTCACTGTGATGCAGTTCCACAAGTAGTAGACTTTTGTATATTCGGGGCATGGCGGGGCCTGTCCGTCATTATGGTTTCAAAATTCTTAGAAGTGCATGCTTGTTGTGTGGCGAGTTTGTATGGGATGTAACTGTTCAAGTTTTAAATTATGTATAAAAAAGGTAACCGTTTGGGTTAGCCTACTTTCTTATTTCACTGTTTTCATTCTTGAGTTTTTATTTCCGCTGGTTTTTCTCTGATGTTGTATCACTAGGGTGCCCGGGGTAAGGCACCAGTCACGGGCCCGAGTTCTACGGGTCGTGACATAATTCGTCCAAGGCTACATAAGGGGGGTGACACGTGTTACACCCCGTAGTTCCAGGGTATGTATACGAGGACGTACGTACGAGAATACGACAGTAAAATTGGAAAGGAAGAAAGATGTGATTTTTCGACGGAAAAGTTTCCGGATTTTGTGAAGGAAAAATGTTCGTTAAAGGGAATTGGATTCCCAGATTTGGTATTTGGACTTTTTGGAATATTTGAGAATTATGAAATTTTATTTCAGAAATTGGTCACGTGGGGCCCACGGGAGGAATTTACGGTTTGTGGGGCCCACTTTATTTTTTTCGGATTTTTGGCATTGCGGATATTTTCGGAAGATGAAATATTTTGGACAAGTAGGGGGGCGACACGTGTCACCCCAATGTGGCCATGGCGAAAGAGTGCCACGGGCGTTTTTAGTGGGAACAGTGGCAAGCCACTTGTCCCATTTTGTGGTGAACACTTGGTTGTGACTACCCACACACATGTACCCATCCTCACCACCCACTTGCATTAATCTTGACCCTTGATTCTTCTATATATACCCAGGTTGAAGACAATTTTCATCCCACACAAGCTTCCAGGCAAAATACTCCTCCCTTTGTAGTTGTTTTCGTCCCCCTTCCCCCACTTGAGTAGAAAATACTTTGGGTATTATTGTATAATCCCAAATACCTTGGCCTAGTATCCCTAGTAGTATTCCAAAGTTATTTCAATACTAGGAGCTCGGAAATACTACTTTATTCCAATAGTCGCAAAATGAAACCCTAGAAAATCTTCATAAGCTTGGTTGAAGTGTTAAGGGAAGTTGTTTAGAAACTTCTAAGGGTTGCTTGGAGCGGGTTGGAGCGTAAGGAATTGGAGCTAAACGTTGCTCAGGATCGACTTATATCTTGGATAATTTTGGGCTTATCGAGGTAATGATCTTTATCCCCCTATTGTAATTGGATATTACATGTTGTAGTAATGTATAGTTGAGTATACTATATGTAGAATGATTATGGAAACGAATTGAACTGTAATTACATAGGATGTATTCTGATGAGACTTGTAGTATTATTGTGGGGTAGAATTGTACACGTCAGGTTAGGCGTGTAACCCCAATGGGATTATTGGTTTGGTAACGGGCCTCATTGGAGGAGGAGATTTATGTGGTTGCGGGGAGGTCTTTGCGAATTTTCCGTAGAATAAGGAATCTTGTATCTAGAATTATTCTACGAAGAGATATAGAGGTTGATAGATGTTTTGTGGCCTTTTTAGGTTGAAGTACTACGAGTAGCATATTCTACTTGAAGGGTGGAAAAGGCGAGCAAGGTTAGAGTACGTGGAGCGTTTTGCTAATTGTCGATAATCGTCGCGAGGTATGTGAACCTCTTCCTATCTTTTCTAGCATGATTGTTGTGAACTATGTAGTACGATAGACGTACGTGTGCTAAGTGAATTTGGTTGGTTTATTGATTTTAAAAGATGAAGAACTTGAATTGTGTAGAAAGTTGTGAAACCTCATTCGCGAGTAATGAGTATTTGGTCTTTAAAAGGAACTTGATTGCTAAAAGAAAAGAGACTTGAGGAATCGAAGAGTTTTTGGTTTAAAAGAAAGACATGGTTTTGTCTTAAATTGGTTTAAAACATAAAGTGTTATAACAGCTTTATGAGAAGTTAGTTATAACGACTTTAGGAAAGCAAAAGAATGGTTTTATCATTGGTTTTAAAATGGTAACTTGATTTAAGTATAGGTTACTTGTTTTGAAAAGAGTAAGTATTTGAGTTTTAAAGAGTATACTTGATGTTGTTTTAAAAGAAAGGCACTTGGTTTAAAAAGTATAGAGTACTTGATTTTAAAAGTCATGTAAAGGTTTGTACGAAAGTAAAGTAATTTGGTTTGAAAAGGAAATGTGTTTTTGATACTACGAGTATTAGTATCTTTTACGTAAAAAGAGGTCTTTTTGAAAGAATGAAAGTAGGTATTATTTTTTGGGTTTGAAACCCGTATTTTTGACATAAAATGAAAGTACCTTGAGTTGTGTGTAACTTGCCTATGTTTGCGTGTGATAGCCTTGTCGTGCTAGTATTGTATTTCTATACCACCGCATCTCTCGATGGAGGGCCGGCTGATTTGTTATGATCTTACTTGGACGTACCGGCAGTGACGGAGGATTCCACGGGTGCGCTCCTGTTGATAGCGTTATTCCATGGACTAGCTCTCCATGAGGTTTTACTGATTCGGCCTTGGTATCTGGTGGTTGGCTTTCGTACTTGCCCCGTCTCGTGGCTGATTCAGCCTTGGTACAGTAGTTAGCCGCACTTGCCGTTCGGTTTAGTGGCGAAGTCTCGTGATCTGACCTTGGTATCCGGTAGTTAGCCTCGTGCTTGCCTCGATCGACTCGTGACACGACTTTGGTATCCGGTAGTTGGCTTCGTACTTGCCGTGTCGACCGTGGCAAAGTCTCGTGATCTGACCTTGGTATCACGGTAGTTAGCCCTCGTACTTGCCCGTCAACTCGTGACTTGGCTTTGGTATCCGTAGTTGGCTTCGTACTTGCCCGTGTCGAACCGTGGTTTGGTTGTATAGTATTGTTAGTGCGGCTTTGGTATCGGTAGTTGGCTTCGTACTTGCCGGTCGGTTGATGATGCGGCTTTGGTATCGGTAGTTAGCCCGTACTTGCCGTCACGGTTTATGACACGGTGGGACACGGTGTTCATGTACTTCTTGGTGTTATTATATCATAGGCTGAAGCGGTGAGAAAGGTATTCCACGGGCATGATTGATGTTGTGGGCGTGAGACCCATAGCTATATTCGAGTGATGACTTTGAGGGCGTGAGTCCCTGACTTGACGTGACTGCTTACATATTATGCACTGTAGTTTGGTTATCATATATGTCTCTTGTTTTATATAGACTACTATGATTTCATTTCTGATATTTTCAATTTCACATACTTGGTACTGTTGTCTTGACCTCGCCCGGCTGCGTTCATCTGCAGGTAAGTACATCGGTTGTGGATCCTCGCTCATAGGATCACAGTTCAGCATTTTGGGAAGCTCCGTTTCTCCGGAGGCTTATCTTTGGTATAGTCCCCTGTCAGTGTAGTTACTTGTACATTCAGGGGTATGGCGGGGTCCTGTCCCGTTATAGTTATGGTTACATTCTTAGAGGTCTGTAGTACTGTTGTGGGCAGGGTTTGTAAAAGGATTTAACTGTTCAAGTTTTTAGTTATTTATACAAGAAGGTAACCGTTTGGTTGACCTATTTTATTATCATATCTCTTGTTTCATGGTTAAGTTTTTATTTTCTCTGATGTTGTATCACTAGGGTGCCCGGGGTAAGGCACCAGTCACGGGCAAGGGATCGGGTCGTGACAAAAGTGGTATCAGAGCAGTTAATCCTTGGAAAGTGTCTAGAGACCGTGTCTAGTAGAGTCTTGATTATCGATGTGTTGTGCACCACATCTATAATCAAGAGGCTACAAGATATTTTGGATTGGTTTCCATTCTTCTCACTCTGAGATCGTGCCTTAGAGCTGTGTTGTAAGTTGGACTCCCTCTAACGTATTCTTATATATCAGTTATGCCTCTACGCAAGGCAACCAGAGCCCAGAAGGGCAAGGCAGCAGAGGGAGTTGCAAGTAGAGCACGGAGGGTTACGAGCGAGGCCCGATTTTTACGGGGTGGTGCTACGACGGCAGATTCTACGATGCCACGGCCAGCAGAGTTTAGTACAGCAGCAGTAGCTACTGAGGCCACGATATCTGAGCCTCCAGTGCCACGGCCAGGAGCCGAGGATATGAGTTCAAGGAAATGGCCCAGTTACTAGCTAGGCTTGTGGCTAGGAATGAGGACAGACGAGAGTCGGAGGTTCGGCGATACGATGAGTTCACCCTAGATCCGATAGTTGAGATTTGGGACTTCTTGAGTTGCGATCCACCGAGTTCTATGGATCTAGGCGAGGAAAGATCATCGGGAGTTTATTCGACGATTCGGCGGATCATGAAAGTGATCAAGACCTCGAAGGCATTTCTTACACACTTCTTGCCCTCGCGGATGAGAGAGCTCGGGCGGTAGATTTATGAGGTTGAGGCGAGCAGGCGGACGGTTCGGGAATCTGATATAGAGTTTGACTTATTGGCTCGTTATTGTTATACCCGTATTTCCAGTATGCGTAGGGCGTGCGTAGAAAAATTTGAACTTTTAAATAAGGCTTGGCGAATTATTTTGTGCACAACACGGTTAGAGTCGTTTTTAAATGAAGCGTTTCCTGACTTTCGTAGGGAAAATTCCGGCTATGTCATTTTTTAATTTTTGCGGATTTTTCCGAGAGACGAAACATTTTGGACCAACAAGAGGGCGACACTTGTCACCCTCTCATTTGAAGGACTTGGGCGGTCAAGGATGGACGAAATGGGTTGGCTTTTGTCAAGTAGTAGGTAGGATATTTTGGTGGTAGATGGATAAGGTGCACTTGGCATGATCTTGGCCCTACACTTGCCTTGCACTTGGCATGATCTTGGCCATTGGTTGGCGTGGCTTGAACTATAAATACCCTCTTTGATGACTTCTTCATCCATTCCACAAAGTTTCTAAGTCTTGAAAGCCTTCCCCTCTCCTTGTAGTGTTTCGTCCAAACACCCCCCTCCCTTTGAGAAGGCCCTTTGGTGAGAGCCTTTCCCCATTGGCGAGTACCCCACAGTGGGATAGTAGAGGGTATACACCCACTTGTGGTGTTGTCTCGTATAAATACCCCCCTCTTGGTAGAAATACTCTCAAAAGTATTGTTATAATTCCCAATTACCTTAGCCGTATACCTTGTAGTATTCTAAGATTATACCTATACGAAAAGCCCCGTAATACTATTATACTTCCCGTCAGTCACCAAACCGAAACCCTAAGGAAAATCTCCATGGTTAGTTGGAGTAGTATGTAGAAGTTGGTTAGAACTTCTAAGGGTAGTTTGGAGCGGGTTGGAGCGCACGGAGTTGGAGCTAAACGTTGCCCAGGATCGACTTTATACTTGGATAATTATGGGCTTATCGAGGTAAATATCTTGTCCCTCTATTGTAATTGGAAATTACATGATTGTTAGACTATATAGTTGAAGTATACTATATATAGAACTGAACGTTGTTATCGGCAATGTCTTTGGACTTAAGCTGAATAATAAGAAACCTTTTGAAAGAAGAGTCTTTGACGTAATTACATAGGTGTATTCAGATGACTTGTGTAGCTTTTACGTGAGGTAGAATTGTGCGTCCGGATTAGGCGTATAACCCCCGGTTGGCTTGGTAGCGGCCCGATAGAGGAGGAGATTTACGTTTTTGCGGGGAGTCTTTGCCGAATTTTACGTAGAATGTTCTCTGAAGAGATCTAAATGTTAATAAGCGCCTTGTGGCCTTATAGGTTGAAGTACTACGTATGGCGCGATCTACTTGGCTTAGGAGTAGCGAAGCGGTTGGAAGTACTTGGAGCGTTTTGCTATTAGTCGATACTCGTCGCGAGGTATGTGAACCTCTTCCTATCTCTTCTAGCATGATATGTGTGTAACTATGTGGTACGATAGACGTACATGTGTTAAATGTATTTAATTGGTCTAAAACATAAAGTGTTATAACGGCTTTATGGGAAGTTGGTTATAACAGCTTTATGTAGGTAAGAAAATACTTGTGGTTTTTAAAAGGTTAACTGATTTGAACTATAAGCTTGTGGTTATGTGATAATAAAGAACTTGAAGTATTTCAAAAGATTTTGAATCATTTTGAAAGAAGAAGTAATACTTGGTTTTGAAAACTTAAGAGTTATACTAGCTTTATGGGAAGTTAGGTATAACGGCTTAAGAATGTTTCTTGATTTGGAAATCAGAATGTGTATCGACAAACCACTGCAGCGTTAATAAAATGAAATATTTTGACAGATTAAGTATTATTAAAACCAGTAGAAACTTCCATCTACATAGAAGCTAAGATGAGACAAAATGATATTTCCTAGATCATGGCTGCTGTAATAAGATTGTTATAAACAAGAATATCCTACTCACATATAAGGCTTATGTTTCTCAGATGGTTTAAAAGAGAATTATATTCTTAAATGAATAAGACTATGAACTACGAAACCTTTCTAAAATAAGAACCGTGAACATTTGAAATTAGGCAAACATGGACGTTTGGAAAATAATGTTGTTACTTGATTTTACAAAGGTAAGTGTTTTGATTTACTTCAAAAGATAATCACTCTATTTTCATATACTACGGGTATTGTGTGGTTTTTGTGAAGTAACGTATCTTTTAAAGAGTTAATGTATGAAGTACTTTGGGGATAAAAACCCGATCTTGTTAATCATATAGTAGAAAGTACCTTGTGTATATAACTTGATTGTGTTTGTTTGTGATAGCCTTGTAATACTTTCTTGGTGATTTGTTAAGTAAACATGCTAGGATGCTACGTGTATTAGTATCTTGTGATGGTTGTGTAAAGGGGTTTTCCCTTCGACTGCGCTTAAGTTGTTTGACTATCAGCCGTTATGTTGGTATTGTACCACTCACCTTGACTTGTTTCCGGAGGTTGGCGCCTCCGATGCGGGGTAGACTTCGAGGTGATGCAGGACCGTGATTCGAGAATACCTCATGCGGGTCCGGGGATCCATGCGGAACTACGGAGTTCGAGGTTAGTTTCGCGGCCGCGTGGTCATGCGGTCTTTGTGGCCGTGCGG